>OV277856.1:87933037-90433037 GCA_922989275.2 Gari tellinella | reverse complement strand
GATTGAACTACTAGTAAGAATACATTTTCAAAACGAAGTCATCCTAAAGTGCAACATGTATGTTTCGCAACTAGTTGATTTAAGTACATGATCTGGCCTGATATTAGCCCACTATTTCCAGTCCTTAAAAGCATGATCTATATGACTACAACTTGATTTCTCAAATACTCAACCAGAAGAGATCGCATTCTATATCTTTAAATCACTAAAACTAAGTTAAGCAATATATATTACTTACTGGTTTAAGCCAACTAATGCACATTTTTGCATTTTTTCAAGACTTAAACGAAGAAACTCATGTGCATCTTCCTGACGTCCATTTCTAAAATGACGACCAATATCTGAAAGAAGATTGTACAATTACATTACTTTTATTCATGGAAACAATTCTACATGGCTATTCTGTAAATGTCTGCCTGGTGGTGTCATACCATTAAATGTCTATGTTACCTACTAATAATTTTTCCCTTCCATTTAATGCACTTCCGAAGAATTTGATCTGTAACATATATTGTTTTCAGGAACCTTGTGAAACTATAACAAACAGATGTTACTTTCTTTGCAAAATCGTGTGTATTGATTTGATTTGATATGATTTAAAGTCGCTTTTAACAGTATTTCAGTCATATCGAGACATCCAGCTAATTACAGGTGGAGGAAGACCTCAGAAGCCCTTTATACACTGTTACAGGCACAAATCGGCAACTGGGTTGATCATGTGTATTGTCTTGATCTGAATTTATCTAAGTACTATTAAAACTGACATGAAACCTTAAGCAAACAACCCTACAATATAAACTCATTGAACATTGAAACTTCAAAATTAAGAAACAATTCCATTTTTACTATAAATGGTTGCTTTGTAAAATGTTTTGCAACATTACAAACAGTGCACAAACAGATGGCTCATAAAGGAAAGAGTGAGTTAGTTGGGTTTATCGTCCCATCTACAGTATTTCAAATATATGGAGACAGTGTCTACTTGAGACATACAGTCGAACTTCGATATATCGAACTCGGTTAATTCGAACATATCCATATTTCAAAGTTAAAATGTGGCTTTGCCACATTTTAACTTTGAAATATGGTTATGTTTGACTTAACTGAGCGTGAAATAATGCATTTCATGTGTCAAACTATCTTATAGTTCGAGATAAGCGAGTTCGAGTTAAGCGAGTTCGCCTGTACACTGTATTGCCACACTGCTACACCACACTATAGACACATGGAATGATACAACACCAAGCCACATTATAGTTGTTATAAATAAAAGTCATTAACATTGAGATAACAAGAATGGTGTCACAGAAAGTGACAAATGTCCCCGAGGTGTTTTGTTTGATTTGTTTTGATTTTACGCCGCTTTCAACAGTATTTCAGTCATATCGCGACGTCCAGCTAATTAAAGGTGGAGGAAGACCCCAGAAGTCCTTAATGCACTGTTTCAGGCACAAATCGGCAACTGGGTAGAACCACCGACCTTCTGCAAGCCAGCTGGAAGGCTTCCCCACATGAACAAGAGCCCCATGGGGCATATGTCGCTCACCTGAGAATAGCTGTACATCAAAATGGAGATAATGATTTATGTCCAGGACGGGGTCATTTTTTACCCGAGGGGCATAATTTGAACAATCTTAATAGAGGACCTGTAGATGATACTATGTTCCAAATATCTAAGATCAGGGTACTAGGGTTCTAGACATGAAGATTTTTTTTAAGTTTCCATTGAAAAAATCTATTTTTAGCTCCTGTGACCTACATATGCAACAGACTGGAACCATTTGAACAAAATAGATAAAGGACATCTAGAAGTAACACCATGCCGAATATCAAAGCTCTGGCTATATTAGCTTCAGAAAAGAAGACGTTTGAAAACTGTGACCCCCGGGTGGGGCTAATTTTGACCCCAGGGGCATAATTTGTACAAACTTGATAGAGGACCTGTAGATGATATGCAATCGACCAGAACCATTTGAACCTTATTGGTATAGGACATCTAAAAGTGTCACCATGCCAGATATCAAAGCTCTGGCTATATTATTTTCAGAGGAGAAGACGTTGGAAAATTTCACTATATAACTCTATGTAAAACTGTGACCCCCGGGGCGGGGCCAATTTTGACCCCAGGGGCATAGTTTGTACAAACTTGATAGAGGACCTGTAGATGATGCTATGTGACAAATGTCTAAGATCTGGCCCTTGTAGTTTCAGACAAGAAGATTTTTTAAGATTTCCTTATTTTTTCACTTGGTTGCCATGGCAACCAGAGTTCTACATTGTTTTTAATTCTTTGAACAATTTTGAAACAACTTGACCCAAGGAACATGGTTGAAATCTTTTCAGCAATATATGAGGAGATGTCATTTGAAGCAATTGTTAAAGACAACAATGACTGTATAAAGTGAAATTATTTTCTTCTGTGGAAGAATAAATTAAAGACATAAAAAGGAATATGTATGCGTTAATAGGTTAATAAATATCATTATTTACATTTTCTAAATATAGGAAACTATATGTAAATGAGTGGCAAATTTGGATCCAGATTAGATGCAGCATTATGTGGCATCTGACCTGGATCCATACTGTTTATGGCCAAGAATTAATTGTGGACTGATAGACAGAAAGATAAACAAACAAACAAACAGACAGACCAAAAGTAATATGCCTTGAACTAAGTTGTGCTTGAGCATAAAATAGCAGACATCATAATTTCTGCTATGTATCTCAGTGACCTGAGTTCAGAGCTAGCTTTGGGTCAGTTATGCAATAAGAGACCGTCTCAGGGAGAACTGACTATTATCATGCTGAACTGTTGTCTGCTCCAAATGTTTGTATGTGAAATATGTAAAAAATAATAACTTATATTTTCTAAATATAAGAAAATATGTAAATGAGTGGCAAATAGTTTAGATCCAGATTAGATGCTGCATTATGTGGCATCTGACCTGGATCCAAACTGTTTGCAAATATAGGTGATTTAGTATAAGGGTGCTTGAAACCCTGCTTAAACCTTCAGTAAAACAGTATAACCTGAATAAAGCGGCAATGAATCCTGCATAAAGCGGCAATGAAAAAATCCCTATGGTGAATCCCTATGGTCAGTTTTAGTTTTGATATTAACAATTTTGAGAGAGAATCACCAGGAGATACTAAAAAACAAATATCAAAGCTGTGGGCCTAGCAGTTTTTTACAAGAAGATTGTTTAAAGTTTTTCACTTTTTTAAATAAATTACAATAAGTAGTCCACTTGAAAGTTTCATTTTAACAATTTCTGTAGAGAAGCATCCAAGGAACATCATGAGCAGTTTGAATCCGCCCTACAATCTCCGGGTTCAGAGGAGATGTCGTTTGAAGTAAAAGTGAACGGACAGACGGACAGACGGACAGACGGACGGACGGACAGACGGACAGACGGACAGACGTACTACGGACAATGAGCGGTCACAATAGCTCACCTTGAGCCTTCGGCTCAGGTGAGCTAAAAATCCGAACGACCCTACTGGGATTCGAACTCACAGCGGTGAGGAGCTTAGTGATGTAAGTCACAGTGACTATACCACTAGGCCACGGAGGCCCCTGCCCGAGGTGTTTTGTCACTGCAATGTATTCATTTGGCTTTCAAGTAAAATCATACAGCAGGTTATGACTGTATTCCTTGCTGTTGTTGTGATAAAATTGTACAAAGAAACAAGCTTTTTCTAGCTTATTCAAATGCATCATCACCATAGCATCATGACGTCATATTGATGTCATGATGACGTTTTCGTCATAACAAAGTTTGTCAAGAGTCATATTGAGGAGTAATTTCTAAATTTAGAAATGATCACATGATCAAAGAGTTATGGCCAGTTAGAATAAGTTATCTCCCTTCCTATTCACTTGAAAAAATATAGGATGAGTTACCTCCCTTTCCACCCCATTTACCCCTAAATGACCTCTACATGACCTTGACCTTTGTCAGACATGACCCAAATTTTACTGAGCTCAAGAGCTTCTTAAGGTGAGTACACATATCAAATATAAAGTCTCTGTAAATATTTATGTATTATGACGAGAAACTGTATAGTTTAAGTCAAATAAACGTTCTTCTTCTTCTTCTTCTTCTTCTTCTTCTTCTTCTTCTATCCTATGTGGTTCAAAAGTTATGGCCAAGGTAGTTGTATACAGACAAACAGACAGACAGACCAAAAACAATATGCCCCGACTAAGTCGTGCGGGGGCATAAAAAGCTGAGATACATGGATTCAGAAACTTAAACCTTGCCGGAAAATCAGATATACTGAAATCTCAGTTTATAAGTCGCCCCTTACAATTATGCAAGGTTTATGCAGTGGTCCAAATTCATGTGCCACAGTGACATGCCCGAGAACCACATTGAAAATGCTCTGATCTGGGTCTATACTGTTTGCATAAGGGAAGTTTGCTCTTTATTGTCACACTGTTTGTAAAAGGTGTGCATATGCATCACTATTCACTACAAGTCAATGTTAAAACCTGTGCTTACAGTGCAGATTATTGATGAACCATTTTGGTGAAAATGAGTCAGCAGCACCAGTCAGTGATCTCTTTATCATCATCTGCAGGTTACACAAGATGCACCTTTCTCTGTTGTACAGTTTGCCTGAAGAAAGAAAGATATTAAAAGCATTTAGAGTCAATAACACTTGAAGAAGTGACCGTCTTGTCCAGAGGAGTGGAACTTTACTAATTAAACTTTAAGTTGGGCAGCGAGATGAACATTTCCAAGAAGTTATTTTGAAAATTTGTCAGTGGTTCAGAAGATGTCATTCAACACTGGGGGCCAACGAAGTATCACGACTACCTGTTTCGCACAGAAGCCCAGTATATAAATTCAATGACAACTTCAGTTGGTATCATATACATATACAATGTACTTGGTTTGATAACGTATATGTATTCTGTATACTCTGTATAGGGGGCTTCTTTGCAAAACCACCCCCTTGATACTCAGTTGGCCACCAGTGATTTAATAAGCTATTGTTCAGTTAACCAAAAATGACTTTTTCTTATTTATTTTAAGCCTTGGTGATCAAGATCTTGTCCAGTGGAGCACGATAGGTATGGTTGTTGGGTTTTTTCGAGTGTTTTTAAGAAAACAATAAGACAAAAATCTTTGTGAAATCATTTTGATTTTTTTTGTAAAGTTATTCAGAGATTTTTCTCTTTTCAGCGCTGGCAACCATCTTGTCCTGTAGGGCGGAACAACTATACTCATTTTTGAAGAGGACAATAAATGAACATTTCTATGAAATTATTCTGAAATCTGCTCAGTGGTTAAGAAGAAGATATTTGAAGGAACTGTTGACATACAACAATGATTTTTCAATATTTAGTTTGGTGGTCGTCTTAGCAGGAAGAGGAGACAGGTAACCTGTTCTCCTCTATGAGGTACACACGACGAGAAAAACATCTCTGTGAAATAATTTATTTTGAATTTGAGCCACTGACTACTTTAGGAGGAGATGCCATTTAATGTTCTGCATTATTTTCATCTAGCAATAATAAAGTCACTAGTTAAGAAATCCTCACACTTTTTCTATTAATGGTCATTTAATACAGGACTGTTATGTTTCTGTCTGAACTTACATTGTGAAAAATGTTCTCCAGATAAAAGATAATTGGCAAGTGGAGGGGTGTGAACTACACACTGCAAAACAGCATTCATGAAACATGTATTTCCACAGTTCATCAGTCCTGCACCACCGTCAATGAATTTCCAGGTGAAGATCAGTTTTTCAGCTGGGAAGATGACTTCTGTGGGTTGTGGCAGGCCTTCACCATCATCACTACTAACACTTGTCACTGAAATAGAGCATCAACCAGATGGTAAATTGGCAAAACTAGAATTATTATTCCAAAAACAAGAAATCTATAATCCTTGTGTAAAAGCAGGGCTCCACATAAAAGGGAGTACACCCAACAAATAAGATATGTTTACACTCATTTCTGCACCAAATCCTAAATATTTCTGTTGCATATTCATAACAGTACCCTATAAAGCGAAACTATTTTCTTCAGCAGAGGAACAAATTAAAGGCGCAGGAAAGTTGTATTTTTTATAGGATAATTGGTGAAAGAAACTGACAGTACATATAGAAAGATGTATCAATTGCACAAAAAGAACAAGAGGGCATGAGGGCCCTGATATCGCTCACCTGTTGTACTGAAGCCTGAACTTTTACCTTTCTGTTTCACCAATTTTAATCTAAATCCATTCAAATTGTAGTATAGCTTGTAAACAATTTTGGAATACAACCTTATAATTCTAGTATAGTAGAGTACATCAAGGGCAGATAACTGGAGCCTAAACAATACTGAAATGAAGCCTTTTCTAGCATTTCAAAGTGTATCATGGGCAGATAGCTATTGCCACAATGATCAGATTTCAACAACAATGACTCCTTCGAGAACTTATAGCTATATACTTTGTGTGCAAGTATAATCAAAATCCATTGAAAACTGTAGTTGCTAGAGTGTCAACGCTGTTAGATATATATGACATTTTCAGCTATTCAAGGGCAGATAACTCTTGACCTATTGGTCCGATTTCATAATCCAACTTATTCAAGCTCTTATGGTCATATACAATCTGTGCCAGTTTGAAAAAGACTGGATAAAAAGTGTGGCCGCTAGAGTGTAAACATTGTTAAATACTGCATTTTCAGCAATTCAAAGGTAGATTACTCTTGACCTATTTGTCCCATTTCAACTATAATCATACTCATCTGAACTCTTATGGCCATATGCAATCTGAGCAAGTTTGATATAGATTGGATAAAAAATGTGGCCTCTAGAGTGTAAATACTGTTAAATATGGCATTTTCAGCAATTCAAAGGTAGATAACTCATGATCTATTGGTCTGATTTCCACCATAAATGAACTCATTTGAGCTCTTATGGTAATTTACAATCAAGTTTAAAAAAGATTGGAAAAATATTGTGGCCACTAGAGTTTAAACACCCTTAAATATGGCATTTTCAGCAATTCAAAGGTTGATAACTCCTGGCCAATTGGTCCGATTTTAACCATAATCCAACTCGTCCAAACTCTTATAGTACTGAGCAAGTTTGAGAAATATTGGATAAATATTGTGGCCTCTAGAGTGTAAACACAAAAATTGTTGATGCCGCACGACGGACGACAGACATTCAAGGATTGCAAAAGCTCACCCTGAGCTAGCTCAGGTGAGCTAAAAAGAAAATAATAAAACAAAAGTGAATTTGTGGCATTATGAAATTTAAAATTATCATGCATCTGGCATTTAAAATATATTATCAGTACCAAAAAAATCTGTATTCCGCATACAAACATATAGAAAAGAATGCAGGATAAACTAGAACGGCTATCACTAAATGTGATAAATACCCCCACTATACAGCACTCAGTTACACTCTGCAGACATTTTCAATAAGGTTTTACTGTTACAATTAGGTCAAAGGTGTAAGCCAAAGTCAAAATGACTTAAAAATGGTATATATGACACTCTGCATTGTAACTCCTGAGTAACATTTATGCCAAGTATGAAGTAAATCAGGTTAAAACTGAATGAGGAGTTGAAAGTACAAATTTTTGCCTGCCAATTTAAAGACCAATTTCATGGCCAAAGGTCAAGGTCACAGAGATTTGAAATTTGTGTCTTGCACATCTACTACTCCTGAGTAACATTTATGCCAAGCATCAAGTGAATCAGGTTAAAAGAGAAGAAGGAGCTCAAAGTACACGATTTTGCCTGCCTATTTCAAGACCAATTTCAAGGACAAAGGTCAAGGTCACAGAGATCTGAAATTTGCGTCTTGCACATCTACTACACCTGAGTAACATTTATGCCAAGTATCAAATGAAATCAGGTTGAAACTGAATGAGGAGTTTAAGTACAAGATTTTGCCTGCCAATTTTAAGACCAATTTCAAGGCCAAAGGTCAAGGTCACAAGTGAATCAGGTTGAAACTGAATCAGGAGTTCAAAGTACAAGATTTTGCGTGCCAATTTCAAGGCCAAAGGTCAAGGTCACAGAGATCTGAAATTTGTGTCTTACACATCTACTACACCTGAGTAACATTTATGCCAAACTTGTATCAAATGAATCAGGTTGAAACTGAAGGAGTTGAAAGTACAAGATTTTGCAGACAGACCGACTGACCGACTGACCAACCAATCGACAAGCTGATTCCAGTATACCCCCCCTCAAACTCTGTTTGTGGTATAATAACTTTTCATGTAAGAATCACCCAGTGATTGATGGGGTTAGAGCATCGTTTAGGATCTTAATTTTGCCTATTCCACAAGGGCTGAAATCCCAACCAATTTTTTTTTTCTTCAAAATGTATATTTACTAACATTAATCCCTGTTCAATTTACAAATGGTCTTCGTAGACATGATTTGATGTGATTAGTTATGATTTTACGTCGCTTTTAAGTTTTAACAAATTAACAGTATTTCAGTCATATTGCAACATCCAGCTAATTATGAGGAGGAAGATCCCAGATACTCTTTATGCAAAAATCAGGCACAAATCTGCAACTAGGCAAGAACCACCGACCTTCTGAAAGCCAGCTGGAAGGCTTCCCCACATGAAAACTTTGAATGACTTGACTGGGATTCGAACTCAGAGCCGTTAGGAGCCTAGTGAGGCAAGTCACAATGACTTTACCACTAGGCTACAGAAGCCCCCTCTTAGACATAAACAAGACTGCAAATTCAATAGAAATTGCCCATTTAAAACGTTCTAAGTCCAAATCAGGTCAAGGTCAAAATCAAGGTTTGGTGATATTGGTGGATAGGAAATGGTCCCAGGTAACAACGGTATAAGTATCAAAGCATTTGAATAAGCGGTGTTGATGCTAGACAAAACGGTATATGGTAATCTACTTAACCTTGTTACAGACGGACAGGAGGATTACTATATGCCTCTGCATCTGTGGATGCCGTGAGCATAAACAATTGTTTTACAGTTACAGTTAAACCTCTCTATTACGACCACTAAATTATGTTAATTATTAGGGTGTTTACGGTAGGTGTCCGCTTAAAGCAAGGTGACAGTGAAACAGAAAGCTCCTTTAGGAGCTTTCTGTTTCACTGTCACCTTGCTTTAAGCTGTCACCTGTCTATTATACAATCAATTAGCCTTCGTTTTAGTGGTTTTACTGTACTATCACCTTAATCATGGTTTTTGTTTTCTTCTTGATACTGATTCATGTTTGCAAATAAACATGCTTTATTAAGCAGGGCCCCAGATAAGGAGAGTAGTTCAAAAACTAAAATCTATTTTTCTGCATAAAACCCTATGGCATCACTACTTATTAGAATCATCTCGTCGAGAAGATTCTAGTGAGTAGTAACACCATAGGGTTTGGTGCTAAAATGTGTGAGAAAATGTTGGATTTGTTCATTTTACTGCCTCTTATGATATCTGGAGTCCTGATTAAGTACTTACCGCTAGAGCTCTTGACCAAAGGAGCGGAAGAAGTAGAAGGAGCCAGGTTAGAAGGAGCCAGGTTTGTGTACTTGTCTTTGAGCATACTATTGATGGATGACTGAGACTTGGATTTGGAAGCTACTGTAAACTCCAGTTTGTGTGTCAGCACAGTTAAAGAACTACTCTTCAACTGATTGTCAAGTCTGTTCTGCTTGGAGAACACAGAATCAAGCTTCTGTTCTATATTCTCCATGGTCTGCTTATTTGCAGTGATTGAATGGTAAAATATTCTCTGAAAATAAAATTAGATACAGAAATTAAATAACAAAACAGTTATATACATGTTATGTATATAATATATATACTATTATATAAATGCATTTTTCTGGCTTATTGACTATTATTATTAATACAAGACCCTGTTGCATTAATTAATTATTATAGTCAATATTGTAATTACATGTACTCCATGGCATGTTTCTAGTACTGGGGTAAAAAATTCTGAAATGTGTCACTCGTTCTACATATAAACAATGAAGTAAGCCAGAAAATGCACTTGCCCTTCACATTTTACAAAGAAGGGAAAAAGCATGCAAGACGAGCGGACATCCGACAAGTGGAATTTTTTACCCCTGTAGTATTGAAGACAGATGACCAATAAAAGGAGGTTGATACATTCTTGACTGTATATAAATTCATTATTGGTTCCATTTTCTTTCAAAGTGATCGAGTTTGATGTGTTTGTTGATCAGTGTATTTATGGAGTAATGGGTTTAATAAAACAACTCATCAAAGGAAGTTCCTGGACAAGTCTTAAATACACACTGCCTGAAGCTGGTCCTAAATAAGGGTAACATGTCAAATTGGCCCAAAACCAAATCAAACCCGAGTCAAACTGGCCAAAACCAAATTGGACTGGGTCAAGTCGGACCGGGTCAAATCGGCCCATTTTTAAGTATTAGTGTTGAAGCAGGAGCACTGACTATGCTTGGTTATGCATTTATTATGGTATATCGCTTTTTAACATTTACATGTGTTATTTGTGTAACTTAAGTTACATTGATACATATCAGTGTCTGTGAAAATGAAGGTCAGAAAACAATGTTAGTCTGTAGTGTATATATGTTTGTCCGCTTAGTTTCTTGTCCAGTTATGCCTATCTGTGTTGCTAATCTTGCTATGCTTATGCATGTTTAAATGTGATGTATATATTTTAAATTGCTGCTTGTCATACCTTGCTGGTTTTTACCTTATTTTGGAATGTCTATGCATGTTTCCCCATTTGTTTGTTTTCTCTCAGTTTTGATGTGATTTTGTTAAATGCATGTTTCTCCAAAGAACATAATGTCTCTTTATTTCATTTGCTTCATGCCTTTAGTAATTTTGATGAAATTTGGAATAAATTAAATGCATAAAAAGGCATATTCATGGAGTTTAGGGTTAAATGAAAATACATAAAGTTTCATTAAATTGAGTTAACCTAACTTAACCATGTACATTTGACTAAATTCTGACTTTAAAATAGCTTGAATTAGTAAAACTAAACTGAGTTGGGCTAAACTAAAGTGAAGCGAAGTAAACAGAGATTTGGTTTGGTTTAGCAATTATACTAGGGATGTATATATAAACTTTTAAATACTCTGATTGGCGTGTAATGTGCTACAGTAATGGCTCTTGTGTTGGTGTTGGCATGCATTATATGTGCTTGTTAACTTCTTAACCCTTATCCTGCCGAACTGAACTATCAGAGTGGCAAGCGGCTGAAAACCAGATCAGACGCCAAACTGCGCTCAATCTTGTCTGGATCTAACCCGCTTGTAAATTATAAATTTTTCTAAGTAAGGAGTTAAAAGTAGACTAAGAATATCAAATTGCTTAGGACCCAGACCGGATGTCAAACCAATAGGCACCTGGACTGGATCCAAACTGCTTGAAAACAGAGATAGCAGTATCTGGCGGATGGAGGGTTAAAATATGTATGTACCAAACTGTTTTGTAAATCAGAAGAATATTCTAATATGGCAAGGAATTTAAAAACCTTATAAAGATAACTTGGAATACATGACAGTAAATTATGGCATAAGATAATGCAGACAGCTCATGGAGCACTCTGCATTGATCTTATCCTACATTATACATGTCTATTTAAACCTAGTGCTACTGAATCTATCTTATTTATTAAACATTAAACAATATATGTTAAAGTGAACGCCAAAAAGTAAGACAAATGGACTGTCAGGCTGAATGTCTCAGTCTAATCTGTTTTTTGTTTTGGTTCCTTTCTTCTAATATTCTTTATGGTGTGAAAGGTGCTGATCAGTTCCCCCAAAATCTGATTTGAGGAGATATATGTTTTTAATTCAATCTTATCTGTCACATTTTTGTGTTCCTTTTGCCTGTCAGCAAATCCCCTTTAAATCCCCTTTTTATTGCAGCTCTTAGGCTTTGGCCTAGATCAGCACCTTCCACACAGTTTTTAGATGTATGTGTGCTTAAGGGAAGGGGAACGACTCATGCATGACTGTTTCTAAAAGAAATAGAGTTGGCTCCCTTTACCTGTCTTTTTGTCTTGTATTATATGCAAACCTATACCTTTCTGTGATAATCTATTAACACATGTCTATGTAAATCTTATTATACGTTAATTAAGAACATTGATCCTCTTTCATGTTATACACTTTTTTCTAAATTGTATCTTTTGAGATGATTATTGAAGGGTATAAGACTATAAGTGCAATTTGTCAGTTGTGCAGCCGGACCGGTAGGAAGCGAAAAGGAAGGCGATATTTCCAGCCATGTCAAACTGTTAAAGCAGCCTGATGTAGGGCAGAATTCGCGCAGATGGCTAAGGCGTCTTCTGCACTATATATTTGCACTGCACTATGCACACCTATTGCTAAAAATCAATGTGTCTGAGTATCAGAAAGGGACTCGAGGAATTGTATTCGGATCTGTCCGCGCTCCCAGTGGCACCAGTCAACACACTATGGTCAGTCTTCAGAGACACTCTACTGTCCTTAGTCGACAAGAACATACCATCTAGATGGGTCAAAACAGGGAAGAGAGACAAACCTTGGATTGACCGGAAGGCACGGGCAGCATTACGCAAGCAGACCAAACTCTACTCCAGAATGAAGAAAACATGCTCCACTGCAGATAGGCATAGATACAAGCAGACTAAAGCAGCCACACAGAAGTACCTACGACTTAACTATCAGTCCTACATTAACAACTTAATCGAAATAGGAGACACTGACGAACACATACCGAAACAGAAAAGATTCTGGCATTACATATCCTCCTTGAAGAAAGACAACACTGGTATCTCCCCCCTGCGAGACAGGGGTCGCTTATTTAACGGTGCTCAAGACAAGGCCAAATCCTCAACGAGCAGTATAAATCTGTATTCACCAGAGAGGACCAGACCATCCCTGTCCCAGACGGAGATCCCTACCCTGCCATGGACGTCATTGTCATACAGGAACAGGGTGTGAGGAAGCTACTTGTCAGCTTGAACCCGCGAAAGTCACCGGGTCCCGACAACATCTCAGCAAGGATCCTGAAAGACTGCGCTGATAGCATCGCTCCCTTGTTAACTCTTGTCTTCCAACAGTCACTTAGGGAAGGACGTGTGCCTGATGATTGGAGACATGCTAACGTGACTGCCATTTTCAAGAAAGGCTCTCGTCAAGACCCAGCGAACTACAGGCCAGTCTCCCTCACCAGTCTTTGTTGTAAGCTACTTGAACACGTTATCGTGAGCAACACCCTCAAGCACCTGGACCAACATTCAATTCTGCATGACTGTCAGCACGGATTCAGAGCGAGGAGAAGCTGAGAGACTCAGCTTCTTACCTTGGCACACGAGCTAACCTTCTCGTTGGACAAACGTATCCAAACAGACATGATCGTGTTGGATTTCTGTAAGGCATTCGACAGGGTTCCACATCAAAGACTGCTGCGGAAGATTCTCCACTATGGTATCTTGCTCCACTCATCGTTGGATCTCTTCATTTCTAGAGGGAAGGACACAACAAGACTTGGTGGAAGGCGATTCATCGGATAAAGCACCAGTGGTAAGTGGGGTTCCCCAAGGTTCTGTCCTGGGCCCCCTCCTTTTCCTACTCTTCATCAACGACTTGCCTGAAAACCTCAACTCTCCAGTCCGCCTCTTCGCCGACGATTGCGTAGTATACAGACAGGTCAGAACAGATGAAGACCAGCAGCTACTGCAAAAAGAACTGCACACTCTCACACAATGGGAATCCAAGTGGGGCATGGATTTTCACCCCCAGAAGTGCAGTGTTCTAAGAGTTACCAGGTCCAAATCTCCTAGAGTCTGTGGCCACACCCTCAAGGGAACAACATTGGCAGAGGAGTCGTCCACCAAGTATCTTGGGAGTTTTCATACAATCCAACATGGGGTGGAGCACTCATATTAACAAGAAGGTGCAGAAGGCAAATAGTATGCTTGGCTTCCTGAAGAGAAACCTACAAAAGGCCATTGAAGAAGCCAAGACCTCCGCCTATATGGCCCTAGTCCGTTCCAACCTGGATTACTGCAGCTCTGTCTGGAACCCACACCAGAAGAACCAGATACGACAACTGGAAATGACTCAGCGGAGGGCTGCCCGCTTTGTCACCAACAGATTCAGGAATACCAGTAGCGTATCTGACATGCTGCAGCACCTCCAATGGGACACGCTCCAAGCCAGACATCAGAAACAGCAACTTGTGATGTTATACAAGATCATCAACAACCTGGTTGATATTACATCGTCCACATACCTCCAGGCGTCCACATCGCTGACCAGAGCAGCACATAAGTTGCGTTTTGCTACCCTTAGCACCGCTACTGACTGTAATAAGTTCAGCTTTTTCCTGCGTACCATTCCAATGTGGAACAGACTCCCAGCCACTGCAGCTGAGGCTCCTTCTTTGGCATCTTTCAAGAAGCAGATCTCCACCCTTTCCATTTAAATGTACTAAGCCAACCACCGGTAGACTCACATGACGAGTAGGAGCTGTGCCAGTGGGGTTTCGTACCCCAGCAGGGCCTCCCAAGCTGGATTGGTCTTACTCAGAGTCAGATGAGTTGAAAGTGGTTTTGGTGACTCTTTCTCTTTTTCTTACTTTGTCTGTATGTGCATGTCTTCAGTTTTCTTGTCCGTGTCTTTTTCTAACTTTTTCTTTCTATCCTTCTCTTTATTTTTCTGTCTTGTGCGCCGCTGCAGTATTGTCAGATTTTATGACAGTTCAGCGTAACGATGTAGATGAGAAACCGCATAACGTGCCTGATATCATCAGTTTTGCACCTAGGATTTCAAAAGTAAGGGGGATTTTCCCCCCTCGTCTGAAAAAAATGGGGGGGAATTGTAAAAAAGAGGGGCGATCTAAATAAAAAAAACTGAAAATAAGGTTAATAACCTTTATTCACCTAAAACTAGTCTACATGACCATGTACTGTATTGTATTTCACCCTTGGTCGGGGATTCCATAGATCCACGCTCGAGTTCCCAGGTGTCATATCAAAATTGGACCCCCATAAAAAATGGACCCGGGTCCAAATTTGATAGCAAAATATGGACCCGCGGGTCCATATTTCGCTATCAAATTTGGACCCCCCCTGTAAAAAATGGACCCCCCATGCAAAAATTTAGAATGATAAAAAAACATAATAAAAAGTTAAGAAACAAGAAACCAATGAATATTTTAACCCATTACTCAATAAATATGCCTTTTTACGCCCTTAATTTATTCTTCCACTGAAGAAAATAATCCCAATTTATTCAGTCACAAACATTTACTGTATAGGAAATATTTCATGTATCCTAGAAGATGGTAGCTTTACCAATTACCCAATAAATATACCTTTTTACGCCCTTAATTTATTCTTCCACTGAAGAAAGTAGTTCCTTTTTGTACCATGTATTCCTACATTGAAGAAAATATTTCCATTTTATACAGTCACAAACATTTACTGTATAGGAAATATTTTATGTATCCTAGAAGATGGTAGCTTAACCCATTACCCAATAAAAATGCCTATTTACGCCCTTAAATTATTCTTCCACTGAAGAAAGTAGTTCCATTTTGTACAATGTATTCTTACATTTAAGAAAATAATTCCATTTTATACAGTCACAAACATTTACTGTATAGGAAATATTTTATGTATCCTAGAAGATGGTAGCTTAACCAATTACCCATTAAATATGCCTTTTTATGCCCTTAATTTATTCTTCCACTGAAGAAAGTAGTTCCATTTTGTACAATGTATTCTTACATTGAAGAAAATAATTCCATTTTATACAGTCACAAACATTTACTGTATAGGAAATATTTTATGTACCCTAGAAGATGGTAGCTTAACCAATTACCCATTAAATATGCCTTTTTATGCCCTTAATTTATTCTTCCACTGAAGAAAGTAGTTCCATTTTGTACAATGTATTCTTACATTGAAGAAAATAATTCCATTTTATACAGTCACAAACATTTACTGTATAGGAAATATTTTATGTATCCTAGAAGATGGTAGCTTAACCAATTACCCATTAAATATGCCTTTTATGCCCTTAATTTATTCTTCCACTGAAGAAAGTAGTTCCATTTTGTACAATGTATTCTTACAATGAAGAAAATAATTCCATTTTATACAGTCACAAACATTTACTGTATAAGAAATATTTTATGTATCCTAGAAGATGGTAGCTTAACCCAGTATCCAATAAATATGCCTTTTTACGCCCTTAATTTAATTGGACCCACTCCCCCTCCCTTGGCAACACCCAACCATTAGTCATTTGATATACACATCAATTTTAATTCTTTTCCATTATTTGTTTTGTTTAAGTAATGTTTTACTCTTTTCCTGAAGTTACTATGTCCTGCAAATTATTTTGGTTGGAGAAGGGGGGGGGGTCCAAATTTGATGGCGTAAGAAATGGACCCCCCCCCCCCCCCCCCCCCCCTTTTCAACACCCAACCATAAGTCATTTGATTTACACATCAACTTTAATTCTTTTCCATTACTTGTTAAGTTTAAGTGATGTTTTTTTCCTAATCTGAGGTTACTATGTGCTGCAAATTATTTCAATTGGAGAGGGGGGTCCAAATTTGATGGCGTAAAAATTGGACCCCCCTACCATTTCAACACCCAACCTTAAGTCATTTGATTTACACATCAATTTAAATTATTTTCCATTATTTGTTTTGTTTAAGTAATGTTTTACTCCTTTCCTGAAGTTACTATGCCCTGCAAATTATTTTGGTTGGAGGAGGGGGGGGGGGGGGGGGGTCCAAATTTGATGGCGTAAAAAATGGACCCCCCCCCCCCCCTTTTCAACACCCAACCATAAGTCATTTGATTTACACATCAATTTTAATTCTTTTCCATTATTTGTTTTGTTTAAGTAATGTTTTACTCCTTTCCTGAAGTTACTATGCCCTGCAAATTATTTCAATTGGAGAGGGGGGTCCAAATTAAATGGCGTAAAAATTGGACCCCCCTCCCTTTTCAACACCCAACCATAAGTCATTTGATTTACACATCAATTTTCAATCTTTTCCATTAGTTGTTTTGTTTAAGTAATGTTTTACTCCTGTCCTGAAGTAACTATGCTCTGCAAATTATTTTGGTTGGAGAAGGGGGGGGGGTTCCAAATATGATGGCGTAAAAATTGGACCCCCCCCCCCTCCCTTTTCAACAGCCAACTATAAGTCATTTGATTTACACATCATCTTTAATTCCTTTCCATTACTTGTTTAACTTTTAGTGATGTTTTTTCTCCTATCCTGAGGTTACTATTCTCTGCAAATTATTCCAGTCGGAGAGGGGGCTCCAAATTTGATGGCGTAAAAATTGGACCCCCCCTCCCTCCCATTTCAGCACCCAACAATAAGTAATTTGATTTACACATCAATTTTAATTATTTTCCATTATTTGTTTTAAGTAATGTTTTACTCCTTTCCTGACGTTACTATGCCCTGCAAATTATTTTGGTTGGAGAAGGGGTGGGGGGGGGGGGGGGGGGGTGGGGGTCCAAATTTGATGGCGTAAAAAATGGACCCCCCCCCCTTTTCAACACCCAACCATAAGTCATTTGATTTACACATCAACTTTAATTTACAGGGGGGGTCCATATTTCGCTATCAAAAATGGACCCGCGGGTCCATTTTTTACGGGGTCCAAATTTGATCTGACACCGGCATAAGTTTACTTTTATTATTAGATATATGATCTATTTTGTCTGTTTGCGTAATTTCGGGGGAATATGTACCTGGGTTAGAAGTCGAAGGGCCCAAAGCAGTGAAATATTCACTAATTTTGCCTTTTTGACATCTTGATATGTCTCTTGATATGTCGTGTAACTTACAAAGTTTAACTTTCTATGACAGCGCTATAAATAACAGAGTTATAAATAGCGATAGGGTTTTGATTAAAACAATGACATAGCTCTATCTATCTATCTTCCATTAATGTGGAACCCCTACGGCCGCATATACTAAGCAGAAATGGTTACCGGGTCGAAGCTAAAAGCGGTGCTACAGCCGATTTCAAAGTTGAAAACAGCTTGTGGAAACGAATTTTTCTCATGAGTTTAATGCGCGATTGATTGCCCCTTGCCTTTGTCAAAATGCGCGAATGCTCAAGAAATGGGGGGGGGGGGGGGGGGGGGGGGGGGGAATCGCGCGTCCTGGGTGCAACACTGTATCATAAGGATCAAATCTATTGAAAAAACATAACCAGCTCAACTGGACTAAGACAGTGAAGTGATTAACTGTCACAAAAACATGCCAAACATCAAAGATTAACACCTTTAATGCAAACAAACAATTATAATGTAGTCCCTTGTCAATAACACTGTGCACTTGCACGCATGGCTGATTGTAGGGTTTGTATTATTTGATATAACATAATGTACATCATCTATGAATACTAAAAAAATCACAAATTTAAAAAACCCGAGGCTGCTCCTCACAGATACTGAAAACCCCATCTACATTTCACCTGACAACAAATTTTCTTTTTCTATTACTCATACGCTCTCAATTCTATTTCATCTTCATTAATCGCATCACTCTGCATAGAGTATACCAATACATATGTCCGATCTCGACATATCGCCTGGCAAAATCAACAAACATTTAAAAATCTAGGCTAGCGTTCCACAGAAACGGGCTACACGTTTTTGAAAATGTCACATGTCACGAAATGTCTTGTGGCCAACTTATTTTTACTACAATTCATCATTTAGAGAACAAATATATTAAATTCCATGCAATTTATGATACATGTATATTCATATTTGTATATCACAACTTTCATTCCGATCTACTAACTAAAACACCATTTAATTGACATAGAAATCAGAAACTTACACATTGCGGCTTGTTTTCGTGCAAATAGAAATTATTATCCGGGTTCTTTTCTCTTCTGTTTACGTCATTTCCTGGACATGCGTAGCAACAGGATGATATAGGATAATTCATTGTCAAATGTACATATCGCCATCATCTTTGTAATTATTTTTTAATAATGTAAAAAAAATACATGTGACCGTAGGTTTTATCTCGGAGCAGGCTCCGACCCAAAACTTTTATTTACATTTTTCGAAAAATGTGTCTGCGAATGTTGGTCATTTTTGCGGCGCATGTTACAATAAGTGAAGGAGCCAATATCAGTTTACAGCCGTGAAACAATAAATATCTTTAAAAAAGATATTCAGCGGAATGAGAGGTTGAAGTAAAACTGTAGATGTGTATTAAATTGAGTTTTTTCAAGAATTGTTATATCTTGAATTGAAAAGCAAAATATACAAGTACAATGGAAACAGCGAACTGAACAAATCTAACGTTTTCTCACTCATTTCAGCACCAATCCCTATGGTGTAACCACTCATTTTGCTCGTCTCGAAGAGACAATTCAAATGAGTAGTGACACCATAGGGTTTAATACACAAATAAAGATTTTAAGTTTTGAAATAATTCCCTTATCTTGAGCTCTGGCTACTATCCAATCAGCCCATTCAGTTTTAACCATGTGACTTTCAACCAAGATTTCTGTCCAGTTATCATTAGTTGAGAATGTGCAAATGATAGGTCTAAATAGAAACCATTCAGCTCCGCTGAAAAAAGCAAACATGACATTAGGTATGATAAAAAGACATATAGTCTCTAGAGACAAAACTTCAATTATTAGATTATTAGATTATATAAAGCGCTTGCTGGACCAAAACTAGAGTATTGTATTCAAGCATGGATCCCAACATTAATTAAGGACATTGAACTAATAGAAAGAGTATCCTATATGTTATCTTGTTATTCTATAAAGCATCAGTTGGTGTACCCAATTCTTTGTATATTTTGGTGTCATCTGCGAACAATCGTGTTACACAGTTGATAGCTTCAGGGAGATCATAAATGTTTTTAAGGAACAATGCCTACTGGCCCCAGAGCAATACGTACCTGGCTGACACCACTCCTGACCGGTGTCCATATCGACATCTGCCCGTTTACCAATCTTTACTCTTTGTTTCCGATCATACAAAAACTCTCTATCCATCTGTATTGCTGTCTTTGAATGCCATACCTAGAGGAATATGACTATTCATTTCAGTATTATAGTTCAATATGATTATATTTTAAGTTTAACAATTGATAATACTATGTTTCAGATATCTCCATCATTCTAGATGTCTAGTCAATAAAGATATCAAGAAACAGTAGAACTATTCAATACTCATTTATGATGGAGATGTACTAAACCTCGTCACTAATCTGATCACAACTACAGTCGAAGATGCCACAAGTAAAGTGTCCAATAGCTGGCTGCGATTACGAGACACCCGACTACGAGGCGCCTGCAATAGTAGCTGCACTTCTCAACACACACGCTTCATCTCACAATGTTGTCCCATCTACACAGGCGAAGGTTGAACGTGTTAGACGTCCTACAGTCACATCTGCTGGAACTAGTGAGGAGTGGACATATTTTGAGAGTCGGTGGAATGACTACAAAGAAGCCACCAAAATTAAAGACAAAGAACTTATTATTCAGCTTCTCGAATGTTGTGACGAGGACTTGCGCAAGGATCTCACACGTGCTCAAGGTGGTTCTTTAACCGAAAAGCCCGAAGATGTAGTACTAGCAGCAATTAGACAATTAGCAGTTCGGGAAGAAAACACAATGGTTGCTCGGGTAACTCTGAACAATATGTCACAGGATCGTGAAGAAACCGTTCGTGCATTTGGAGCAAGACTTCATGGACAGGCTGGTGTATGCAAATTCACTTTAGATTGTCCTCACTGTGCTAACTATGTTAATTACACCGATACTGTGTTGCGTGATGTGCTGATCCGTGGACTGTATGATCAGGAGATACAACTTGAGTTACTCGGCGCAGAGAACCAAAACATGACTCTTGAGGAAGTGTTCAGGTTTGTGGACGCCAAAGAATCTGGGAAGCGTTCGGCTTCTAAGTTAGTTGACTCTCAGGGTGTTGAGGCTGCTAGCTCATATCGTCGCAACAAAACTCGCGTTCATGCTAAAAGTCAAGAACAACCAAAGAAACATGATGCGCGTGACCCATGTTCATACTGTGGCAAGGGTGGCCATGGTATACGAGCTCCTGCTTCTATCCGTCAAAAGGAATGCTCAGCCTATGGACAAACATGCACAAAATGCAAACGCTTACATCACCTACAATCAGTGTGCAGGTCCTCATCAAAGAAACAATCTACTGAATATGAAGGTGCTATCTTTGATTCATTGTGTTCAACCTCTGATTACAATTCATGTTACAACGACAAGGTTCTCGTTCTAGACCACCACATATACAATGACTTTTCTCACACATGGACAAGACGTGCATCAAAACCTCAACCTTTCATAAAACTCACAGCAAAAAGTGCACTTGATGATTACAAATTGTTTGGATATGAGTCTAGTTTTCCATCCAAACCAAAGAAAACGCTAGTGTCGGCCATGGCAGATACTGGTTGCCAAAGCTGCCTTGCCGGAATCAAAGTTGTGAACCGCTTAGGTATGAATGAACACAATCTTATACCTGTGACAATGAAAATGCATGCTGCAAACAATAGGGGTATAAAGATACTTGGTGCTGCAATCATACGTTTCTCTGGTGAATCCTTGGATGGTAATGTTCTCCAGACTCGCCAAATTGTGTACATAACTGACAATTCTGACAAGATATTTCTGAGCAGAGAAGCATGTACTGCGCTTGGCATAATAACAGAATCGTCTCCAAAGGTCGGCGAAACAATAAACAGTGCTAGTCTGTCTACAAACTTAGAAGACTCTTCAAGTCATAATGTGACCCCTTCAGTAATCAATGATACAACCACCCATGTAAACTCAGATCCAGACTATGCTAACTCCAGCTCAAACGTTTGTGACTGTCCTAAGCGTGATCCCCCACCCCCAATACCAGCGCAATTACATTTTCCTGCTACAGAAGAGCATTTAATGGACTTACAACAATATCTTCTAAATAGGTACAAATCAAGTACATTTAACACGTGTGAACATCAGGCTTTACCACTTATGACAGGACCACCAATGCATTTTATGGTGGACCCTCAAGCTAAGCCTGTAGCTTATCATACCCCTGTTCCTGTCCCCCTTCACTGGAAGGAAGAAGTTAAAGCTGGGCTTGATCAAGACGTGAGACTTGGGGTGATTGAGCCAGTACCCATTGGTGAACCCGTCACATGGTGTCATCGGATGGTCGTCTGTGCAAAGAAAAATGGCACACCTAGACGCACAGTAGATTTCCAGGCCTCAAACTCTCATGCTGTCCGAGAAACCCACCACACCCAGGCTCCATTCCACCAAGCGCGATCAGTCCCTCAAGGTACAAAAAAGACTGTGTGTGATGCCTGGATTGGGTACCATAGCGTACCTCTTCGTCAAGAGGACAAACATCTCACCACATTCATAACACCGTGGGGTAGGTACAGATACTTAACTGCTCCGCAGGGATATGTGGCTTCCGGAGATGGCTACACAAGGCGATTCGATGAGATTATCAGTGACATTCCGAATAAGACAAAATGTGTTGATGACACCTTACTGTGGTCTGACAATATCAAAGACAGTTTCTTTCAGGCATGCAACTGGCTTGAAATTTGTGGACAGAACGGTATAACACTAAATCCAGATAAGTTTGTTTTCGCTCAGGATAGTGTGGAATTCGCTGGTTTTGAACTCACTTCGGACAGTGTTCGCCCATGTGCAAGATATATCCAAGCCATTCTTGAATTCCCAACACCCAAGAACATTACAGACGTACGCTCATGGTTCGGTCTAATCAACCAAGTTTCCTACGCGTTTAGCATGACAGACCGAATGCTTCCATTCCGTCAACTACTAAAACCGAGTACACCATTTACGTGGGACTCACATCTAGAGGATATATTCCAAGAATCAAAGGCAGTGATCATCAACGAGATTGAAAATGGTGTACGCATATTTGATCCGAGTAAACCGACTTGTTTAGCCACTGATTGGTCAAAAACTGGTATAGGATTCTGGCTCTTTCAGAAACATTGTGAATGTGCTAAGACTGGACCATTTTGTTGTGCTACTGGCTGGAAAATCACTTTAGTGGGAAGCAGATTTACTAGTGCCACAGAATCGCGATATGCACCGGTTGAGGGAGAAGCATTGGCTGTGGCTGATGCTCTTGAAAAAGCTCGCTATTTCGTGCTCGGATGTGAAAACCTTATCATTGCTGTGGACCATAAGCCTCTGTTAAAACTATTCGGAGACAGATCTCTTGAACATATCCCAAATGCTAGACTCCGAAACTTGAAAGAGAAGACCCTCCGCTACAAATTCAAGATGCAATATGTACCAGGTGCAAAACATCGAGCACCAGACGCCGTATCGCGCAACCCGACTGGAGAAGCAGAGCCTATGGTACTAATTGATGATGTGTCTGCAGTCTGTTTAAACAACGAATCATATCTCTACTCCTCCGCTGCTTGCTTGGTGGAAAACTTGAAATGTGTAACATGGGACAAAGTGCGCATAGCTACGTCGAGTGATGAGAACATGCATCAATTAGTAGAGATCATTGAGGAAGGCGTGCCAGATACTCGTTCTGATTTCCCGCCTTCCCTACAAGAATTCTATGGAATCAGAGACCATTTATCCACAGTTGATGGTGTTGCTATTTATAAAGATAGACTAGTGATTCCCCCTTCTTTGAGACAGGACATATTAGCATCGCTTCATTCTGCACACCAAGGTGTCACATCAATGACAGCCAGGGCGGAGCAATCAATATTCTGGCCAGGAATCACAGCTGACATAATTGATACGAGAAAGAACTGTACACACTGCAATCGGATGGCACCATCTCAACCAAATCCTCCCCCAACACCACTAGTGTATTCTGAGTATCCGTTTCAATGTGTATGTGCTGACTTTTTTCATCATAAGGGTGTGAATTATCTTGTGATTATTGACAGATATTCAAATTGGCCAATTGTAGAAAAAATCTACCAATGGATCAACGGGTCTCATTGACAGTTTACGCAAAACGTTTGTCACGTTCGGAATACCAGATGAGCTGGCATCAGATGGCGGTCCAGAGTTCACTTCGCAGTCAACTTGAGACTTTTTGAAAACTTGGGGAGTACACCATAGACTCTCATCTGTTGCATACCCTCACAGTAATTGTAGAGCCGAGGTTGGCGTCAAAACAGTAAAACGCATGCTCACTGAAAACACTGGGCCAAATGGCGAGCTCAACACTGATGCTTTCCAGCGCGCTATCCTTCAGTACCGGGAACACCCCTGATCGTGATACGAAACTTTCCCCAGCAATGTCTGTTTTCGGTCGTGCAGTAAAAGACTTTATACCCATTCTCCCAGGGCGCTACTTACCTCATGATACATGGCAAGACACCTTAACTCTGCGAGAAGCTGCTCTTAGAAATAGACATGTCAAGGTTGCGGAGCGTCTATCTGAACATTCCCGGCACTTACTGTTATGTTTGCGTGTTGTTGATACGTATGTGTGGACATATAGTTGGGTTCCACAGTCAGTGAGTCGGTTAAGACAAGAGTACTGGTTATAAGATGTTTATTACAGTAAGCCTCAGCATCTGACTATCAAGTGAATAGTACATGGGATAAGCATACAGTAACAGTAACTCTTACATAGGATATTTCATATAGGTATAGTCTCTACAGAGTAATGTCCCTAAGCATTAACACCTTAATACTGTAACATCTCCCTTTCTTTGAAATGAAAATATTCTATGGATGAGTACCAGTTTAGGATCGTAATTAATCTGATAATCCAACGGCTGTTTTATTGTTCTATAATCATCGCACAAATGTCTTGACACATTTCTCAGATGCTTTCTACTTTAATTGACTACATCTGTGAAAATAATTTGTTCCCAGGATAATGAGTTCTCTTGTTGATAAAGGCTTGGTTTTGGTTTCTTATTACCAACATACAACTGATAAGCCCATTGTTTTCACTTAAGCACTGATAACACATTGTCCATTCGGCGAACTATAGGCTTGTTTCCCAGAGTTTCTTGTTTTCTGTGCTAAAACATTTTCTTTCAAATTTCTGTAGCTGAAAATTGTTTTTTGTCTCTGCAAATTATTAAAAAACAACATAATAATTTTATACATATTTACAACACTACAATAACAGTACACAGCTCAAAGATCCAGTCTTTTAGGTGTAATGACTAGATCTACGTAGATTTTGTTAGTTGAAAAAGTATTCCCCAGCGTCGTTTTCTAACAATCAATTAAAATTAAACGTTGGACCTAAATTCTTCTGTTTGTTACATACGATTTGTGTGAATGTTTAATTACTATATTAGATTTTACAACGAACTACGCTCGTAAAATTGATTTGCAATCAGTTTTCGCGGTAGAAAATGTAGACGCGTTATTTCGTTGTTAAACCTACGCACATTTTACGGCGCTAGTAAATGTCGTCTGCAGACTTTGTCTGCAACATTCATCTGAGTTAATGTCGTCTGCAACAGTTATCTGAGTTAATTTTTGTGCATTTTATTTCAGAAAATATCGGTGTCAAACAGTTTGTATCTAGATGAGATGATATGGCGTCTCATCTGGACCCATACTGTTTGCAAAATCAATAACAGATTGTTAAGTTGCCAACTCTTTCGTGATCAACTTCATAGAAAGAAATCTAGACCATTCGAACTATTTCATTCATTCTCTCAAGAAAATAGATATAGTTCCACTTTATCTTTACTAGTCAAGAATAATATAAGAACCATAAGAAATATTTCTTATATCCTAGCAGATGGTAGTTCTAGCTTAAAGCAGGCTTAAACTTTTAATGAAGCAGAATGCTCATGAAGAGTGTTCTGCTTTACTTTCAGTCTGCTTTACACAACCATCCTTCTGCAGTACTAAGATATTAGAATAATAGGCCCATGTCAGTTACTGTATTATAAATATAAGAACTATATCTGGGGGGAAATTGTCTCTGTCTTAGTGGTCTATAGACACTTAAAAAAAAAAGCAATTAGATCTAGTGATTAACTTATGAAAATACATAAACGTATTGGATTTTCATCGCCTGCGCCTAGTTTTGTCGCGAAAATAGTGTCGCGAAAAAAGCTCCCTATTTGGCACCCCAATCTCCCTATTAAAATTTCCAAATCTCCCTATTTGGGTCCAAGAAAATATCACATGTATGGAAATGTGTCAAGACATTTGTGCGATGATTATAGAACAATAAAACAGCCGTTGGATTATCAGATTAATTACGATCCTAAACTGGTACTCATCCATAGAATATTTTCATTTCAAAGAAAGGGAGATGTTACAGTATTAAGGTGTTAATGCTTAAGGGACATTACTCTGTAGAGACTATACCTATATGAAATATCCTATGTAAGAGTTACTGTTACTGTATGCTTATATACCTGTGTGTATCCCATGTACTATTCACTTGATAGTTAGATGCTGAGGCTTACTGTAATAAACATCTTATAACCAGTACTCTTGTCTTAACCGACTCACTGACTGTGGAACCCAACTATATGTCCACACATACGTATCAACAACACGCAAACATAACACTTACCACCACTTAAAGTTGGCGATTTTGTCAGAATTCAAAATCAGACTGGTCGCTATCCGTTAAAATGAGACAAAACAGGACAGGTTATTGAAGTTCATCAGTTTGATCAAGGCTCTGGAGGAGTTTCACTACGCAACAGGAAGTTTCTGCGTCGTTATACACCTGTGTATCCGCCCCCAGCACGACGGACAATTTCCACTGATATACAGGTTGTATCAATACCTGCACCCCAGTCGAAAATTCTTCAGTCGCCATCGAAACATACACCTTCCTCTTTACCTGTATCTATGGATATTGGCGTCAACAAGTCCCCAGCCCATCGTAACATGACTATTGAACCCCCCCCCCCCCCCGATATCCCGTGTGACAATCAAAGTTTTAACCCCAGCATCTCCGCCTCGCTCAGTGCCTCAGCAACGTGTAACATCAACACCAAAACCACCTACAGTTGCAGTGCCTTGTCCCACAACTCCACGACGTTCATCGAGATCCCGTGAACCGTCAATCTGGTTAAAGGATTATGTGCAGTTAATAGCGGGGCATAATAATTCCCAGGCTGTTGGGCAGTCAGACCCACCATAAGTGTTAACATGTGCTGTGAATAACGGGGCATAATAATCCCCCAGGCTGTTGGGCAGTCAGACCCACCATAAGTGTTAACTTGTTGTGTTTTTCAACACCGCAACCGTGGCCTAGTGGTTAGGGCGTCCGCCTCGGAAGCGGGAGGTCGAAGGTTCGAATCCCGGAGCCGGATACGGGGTTTGGACTGATATGGCCGGTTGGTGAGCCGCCAGCTAGTTAAATGAATGGTTACCGTAGGCCCTTCTCTGCCAGGCGCTCGGCAATAAGAGAAGGGATTCGGGAGGTACTGTGCGCGCAAAAAGGATAGGTGTCTCATAAGCCAAACTGGCTGGCCCTTTCAATAGGGGTGACACTATAATAAACAAAGCCTTTACCATACATGATCATGTGTATTCAACTTTGTTACAGTTTCATTACAAATGTATAACTTAGTTTAATTGCTGGTAGCAAAGTATTGTAATTTTCATTTGTTCAGTTATAATTAGTGCTTTGATGATTATAGAGAACAGTTCTATTAGTGTTAAATTCACAACTGAATCAGCCATTGCTAAAGGACTTTACCAATGACTCAGGAGGGGATAGAAGAATATGACTTTTCATTTCAGTATTATAGTTCAATATGATTATATTTTAAGTTTAACAATTGATAATACTATGTTTCAGATATCTCCATCATTCTAGATGTCTAGTCAATAAAGATATCAAGAAACAGTAGAACTATTCAATACTCATTTAATACCCACATACTTTTTTTGAATCTCCGGTGTGGAACTTTGTCGAACGCAGCCTTGAAATCAAGATATATGACATCTACTTGTTTTCCTTCGTCTATTGTTTTCGACCAATCTTCCATGCACTCTAGTAATTGTGACGTACACGAATAGCATTTTCTAAGTCCATGTTGATGCATGGATAAAATGTTGTTTGTTTCTAAACAATGTACTATATAATTGCGTGTTTTTCCCGTAATTCTACAGCACATTGATGTTATACTGATGGGTCTATAATTTTCTGCTTTATTTGTGTCCAGCTTTGAAAATTGGCTTCTTTCCATTCTTTTGGCAATTGCCCTTCTATATAGAATTGACTTTGTAAAGATTGTATGAATTGCTTTAATTACTGCTGTAACATTGAGCATTCCTTCAGCATTTAATTAGGTTAGATTTTGTCTGGTCCAACATATTTTGATTGATTGATGTCCTTGATTTCTTTCATAATGGTTTCTTCCGACACCTCTGTGGTTAGTATGGGTTTATTTGCTGGTTATAATAGATTGTAAGTTTTCGTCAGTAAACACGCTAACGAAATGATTGTTGAGTGTCTCAGCAACTTTTTGGTCAGTCATTGTCATTTCTCCATTCGATTTTTCCTGAAGACTGGCGGTGTTTTTGTGTTTCTTCTAAAGAACTTCCAGCATCCCTTAATTACTGTTTTCTTTACAGTTTATTGCCACTTTTTCCTCAAATTGGTACCTTGATCTATTCATTTCATAGTGTAACGTACGTAGTACGTTGGTATATGCAAATGAGGCTTCCCAAACCGTTGTATGTTGGGAAGTAGAGTCAATTATATAGCGCAACAAACATCTCTTGATGTGAGCTTAACCCTTTACCTCATAGCCTGTTTCTAGTTTTGAAAAACAGGTGACCACTTAAAGCAGGTTGAAAGTAAAGCAGAATGTGCCTTAAGGCACATTCTGCTTTACTTTCAGCCTGCTTTAAGCTAAAATCTGCTAGGCTATATAAAATATTTGTAATGGTAATTGTTCATGAGGTTATAAACTGGAACTATTTTCTTCGGTGGAGGCATAAATTAAATACGCTAAAAGTCGCTTCTATGGGGGAAAGGGTTAAGCTTCGCACCGACGGGGTTTGTGGTTGCTGGGTCTCTCGGTTTGCACGTTACAATAGCTTACTTTATTTTTTCCTACCTTATAGTTATTGAAGGCTATATGATTTTTATTGTGTTTGTATTTGATCCATTTTTTTCTTTTTTCTTTAATTGCTTCTACTTCTTGCCTGTCAGCAAAAGGATTTCCCCGCATTGGAACGTCCACTTTACACTTTGGTATATTGTTTCTGCTGATTTATTGATTATTTTAGTGAAATTGTTCCAACATGTTGATTGGATTTCAAGACGAAATATCAGGTGGCAGAGAATAGTCTACTATAGTTTTAGGAAAGAATGAGTTTTTTCCAAATTCGAGTCTGGGTTCTACAAGGGAGTGTTTGGCAGGTGTTACAATGGACATGTCTTGTGGGGCGTTTGGGAGGGATACGAAGATGAATTTGTCCGATTTTTACGAAATTGTAATATTTTCAGCACACAGAAAAAATGGCAGCCTCCATACGCATTTTCAGGTTTCTAACAATATCTAAACACTATCAAAGTAAAATTGAGCTTGCTAAAATATTTTCAGTCCCAGTTACAAATCAGATGAGGAGAATTTCGCAAACTTATCCTCGTTACACAGAACAGACTGTCAGCGCTGCTGTAGTCAAGAAAAAAATGGAGACATTGACTGACAAATTTACAGAGGCCAGAGAAATGCTGGACGATGCGGTAGGAACTCACGAGCTTTTGTTCAATATGTTTTTAAATCCAAAATAATGAGTGTGGTTAAATGCTTTATTTTTAAATAGTTGTGGATGTCCGTGTCAACTATAACCAGACTTCAGTTCATGCACTAAGCTACAGATCTAGCACAAGTGAAATTTCGGTTACATCTGCACCCTTTGAGGGGAATCTGAATGTACAAAACGGTGGCTACATCTAATTTATTGCAAAATGTTAAACCCTGATAGGAGCCTTCTAATCTGGATCTACATGGTTTGCATAGGACAAGTGTACTTGTTACAGATACACTGCCTGTTAAGCATTAGTTTACTCAGAGACCATACATTTCAGGTTTCAAATGTTAATAAGAATTAAATTTCCATGTAGCTGAGTCTTAGTTTAAGTCGTGGCCTTATTTTCTTGTTAATATGTCGATGCATTCTGCTACAAAATTTGATTTTAAAGAGACCACCCACTGGAGCGCCGAATATAAAGAGACGAAACTTAGCCTTGCTACGCTTAAAACTTTTGTTTGCACTTTCAAATATTACAAAAAAAGTTGTTTTTCACGTAGCCCAGACTTAGTTTTAGTGTTGGTTAAATTTCCATGTCCATATGTCAATGCATCCTGCTACAAATTTCAATTTTAATGAGACCATCTGCTGAAGCTGGATATAAAAAGATGAAACAGGCGCCTTGCCGTAAAGGCTTTAAACTTCAGTTTGAGCTTTCAAAAATTTCATTAAAAAATGAGTTTTCAATGTAGCTCGGACTTATTTCAAGTTGTGGCCTAATTTTCATGTCCATATATCCATGCATTCTGTTACAATTTTTGATTTTAAAGAGACCACCCACTGGAGCGCCGAATATAAAGAGATGAAACTTAGCCTTGCTACGCTTAAAACTTCTTTTTGCACTTTCAAATATTACAAAAAAAGTTGTTTTTCACGTAGCCCAGACTTAGTTTTATTGTTGGTTAAATTTCCATGTTCATATGTCAATGCATTTTGCTAGAAATTGAATATTAATCATGAGACCATCATTCTGATGTAGCTGGATATAAAAGGATTGAACAGGCGCCCTGCCGTAAAGGCTTAAAACTTCAATTTGAGCTTTTAAAATTTCATAAGAAATCAGTTTTCAATGTAGCTCGGACTTATTTCAAGTTGTGGCCTAAGCATTCTGCTACAAATTTTAATTTTAATGAGACCACCCACTGGAGTGCAGAAAATAAAGAGATGGGTTCATTTACACCTTCGTGCAAACTGTTTCTTTGATTTAGTCGGCATTTACCAAACAATTATTAACGAGTGTACGTCGTACCCAGTTAATTGCATGCTTGGACTTTGTTCAGATTATTCTTATTTCTAACTGTCAAAACTCGAAAATGACGCGTCTTTTAAGAACTGTGGTAGTGTTTAATAACTGCGGAAAATAATAAAGAAGCAAGTGATAATTATTTCCAAATTCTATACATAAGTTTGATAAGTTTTTTTAGACTCCTAGATGCCTTTCAATAAATACCCTTTATCTCATTGACCCCCTAAACTTTTAATGGACAATTCACACTTCAAAATAAGTCTAGTCCATTTTTAACTTTTAAGGGTTGATTTTAACAATATCAATCATCAAAATGACAAGCAGTATAAGGAGCCCTCTGATCAGGATCTACGCCATTCTATATAATAGGACAACTTTTTTGAAAACTTGACCCACCAAACAAATAATCTTGATCTTGCTATGAAAACTGTACTAATTGCATATGGAAATCATAGGCAGTTATTACTTTTTGTATCCAACCCGAAATCTCTATAGTCTGTCACTCGGATAAATGATTTCCCTAGACGCTTGACATGCGATTCATCCAGGTAATCGAGGTCGGTCCAGACGCTTGGATATTGATTTTTGGTAAGCGCTGCATTGTATCCACCGACGCTTATCTTGAGCATCTGTTCTCGCGTTAACCCGGTCAAATCTCGCTCAACGGTCTCGTTAGCGAGATTCACCAGACCTGGGTATCCCTGTATGTATGGTCTCTGGTTTACTTGTCATAAGGGTTCAATCTATCTCTAAAGTCTTCATAGAACTGAAGTTGAATAAATTAACCTTCTTAATCTAGATCCATTATATACATATATTATAATAGTACCAGCATACTTGCAATGTGACCCAAAGGTCACCCGTCACTGCCACTCTGCTAGCTACATGCAGAATCATACTGGTGTAGACTACTGCAAATATTCATTTTTTTCCTACTACCCTTTTGCAAAAAACAGTGGAATGCACTGTGCATTCCATCGTTTTTTGGATTGCACTGCCATCAGATGAACATTGTGCTGGCTGTGGGCTTAAATATCAGTTCATGTCAACAGTCAACAACATTAAGTCATATGTCACAATAAACTATGAGTCCTGCAGCGATGATGTTTTTATCCTGACTTTATCTTATCACCACAGAATTTTAACCCTTGCATCTTATATCCTCATCTTTTACCCATTCTTATTTCTACTAATATAGGCACTTGGCACGCAACTGTTAAAAATTAACTGTGAGGGTGTAAAGCAGAAGGTATGATTAGATAGATAGATAATCATCAAAATCTTTGGGCCATTGGGTTTAAGCTTTAAATATTTTTTGCTTCAGCAGCATACTGAGCATAGCTCTCCTGTTTAGTGTTGCAAAGTGTTTTCAAGACCATCTTTCAATAGTAAAGGATTTCTAAGGGTGGCTAATATTAGCACGAAGTACTGACAGTACTTCCTGATATTAGTGAATTTTAACGCTTGCATCTAAATCTTGACTAGTGCAGACATGACTACATTGTACTTTCATGACTACCCGTGAACATATGTATCACCTTGACGAAATGAAAGGTGGGACCAGCTTGAGCATCATGATTTTAAGTTAACTAATTACACCATAAATACAGTTAATACACATTTTAATGCATTTATTTTATTCCTCCACTGAAGCTAATACCACTAGTTCCACTTTAATCAGGAATATTTACCAAAAAAGACTCTTCTTCTTCATAGCACTAAGCAGATCCTATTTAAGCAGACTGAAAGTAAAGCAGATGCACATTCTGCTTTACTTTCAACCTGCTGTAGATGGTCAACTGCTTAAAAACCAAAAGCCGACTATGGAGAAAAAAGTTGAGCAATAAATCTGGAGGGTAGCAGAGATAAATCTATGGCCTAAGACAATGTTTGGAAGAAAGTTGTTGCTCAAAAGATAAACAAAAGAAAGGCTTATTGTGCATCCTGGCCTGCATCTGATAGTGAAAAATATTACATTTTGTCTCTCTGTGCTGGCTTTACGAGGTAGACAGCTATTTTTTCTTTGTGTTACAGAGAGAAAGCATGGGCACAGTTTATTTCTCTGAGGATATGGAAGAAGCACAAGGAGCTGTGAATGAAACTCTTGAAGAATACAAAAGCCTGTTGGACTCACTATCAGATACACAAAGGCAAGAAGTGATATCTACAATAGGACTTCGAATGGAAGAATTGAAGGCACAAAAAGCAGCAATTGAAGAAACTTTGAAGGATTAGCTAGACTAGTCGTTATATTTTTATGATTTACAACTTCACAATATCAGGGCTGCCATTTCTCAGGATTTTTCCGAAATATTAAGATAGCAGATAGTAGCCTAAAGCAGGCTGAAAGTAAAGGCGATTCTGCTTTACTTTCAACCTGCTTTAAGTAATTGCACTTGGAAAATAGAAAATTTGGAAATCTTAGGATTTTTCAAGATCAAGTTATGGTAGCCCTGCATTATCCCACTACTTCATAGCCTGTTTCTTGTTCTGAAGTCAAGAGACCATTTAAAGCATTCTGCTTTACTTGCAGCATGCTGTAGCCAATTACCCCATATATACACCTTTTTATGCCTTTAATATATTTTCCACTAAAGAAAATAGTTCCAATTTAGACAGTCTTAAATAATAAGAAATATTTCTATATTTTAGTAGATGGCAGCTTTAAACAGGCTGAAAAAAGCAGAATGTGCATTAAGGCCTATATCCTGCTTTACTTTCAACCTACTTTAAGTAGTCCCATATCTTCAAAACTAGAACAAGCTATGGGGTAACCATTTGCTAGAATATAGGAAATATTTATGTTGCATATTTGATTCCTGTATAAAACGGAACTTTTTTCTTCAGAGGAGGAATTGATGAAATGTACTGTGCAAACATTATTAAGTCACACATGTTTTACATAGCCTTTCTTAGAAATAGTATACAGCGCTGTAAAGATGATGACTGCTTTAGTTTTTTAAGACCGGTGACCATTTAAAGCAGGTTGAAAGTAAAGCATAATGCACATTAAGGCACATTCTACCTTACTTTCAGCATGGTTTAACTCTTTCCTCCCTGAAACTTTAAATGGACAATTCCAGTTTCCATTTTAGTACAGTCCATTTCTGACTTTTAAGGGTTGTTTTTGTCATTGTTTGGCATTGTGACAAACAGTGAAGACCCTGATCAGAGGGCTCCTTTCGGAGCCCTCTGATCAGGGTCTTCACTGTTTGCATAGGACAAGTGTACTGTTCACATGTACACTGTTTGAAAAGGACGCATATATGCGGGACTAGGGTTCAAAGAGTTAAGCTTCCTTCTGCTTGGATATAGAAAATATTTCTTAGTGCACATTCATGACTTTATTAATGGCTATTTTCTTCAGTAGAAGAATAAACTACAGGCATAAAAGGGTGTACTTATGGGACAATGATTGGCAAAGAGTACAGGAGTGTATGTTTTACTTTTTGTCTTGTACATGCATTGACCACCACAAATATTAATGACTCATACTAAAAACATCTTCTTTTGAGTGGCAATATGACTAAAACTTGACTGTGTTTGCAAGACAATGAGAATTTATCATGATATTCCTTTACAATTTATATCCTTCAATGACTGAGTTATGATAAAAAGTAAAGCAGATTAGATCAACAACTAAAATAGAAACCTCACTTGATATTAAGCATAAACGGGTTTAAAGCTATGAAGCTTATGAATATATATGTAGTATAACATTTATGCAGGGCATTTATACAGTCAACAAATGATACATGAATTTGTCTGAGAAAATTATAGAACTATTGTTGTTTATTAAAAATTTACATGTCTAAATGATAATAATATACAATAAACATTTTTGATTCTTTGATTTTATTTATTTCTAATCTTGTATGTTTCACTTTTGTTAAAAGTTGTACAATAATAAACAGTGCAAACAGTTTTGAATCATGTTTAGTAATTGGCATTAACTCATTCACCCCTGAAACATTTAACCCTTTCACTGTCAATGACTTCATACAGCGCATTTGCAACAGCTTAGATCCTGATCAGATGCAGCATACCACGGCGTCTGATCAGGATCAAAACTGTTTGCCACTTGTGGAAAAACAAAACTTAACTGACCTGACAGACAGACCATGCCACATAATAATACATCTGGTCCCATGATGGGAGTTTATAAATGTGATCAATATCTGCCCATTATCTGGGTACCAATGTATTATATATTAATCCATTGAGACCTAGCAATGAGTAAACAAATCCTTTACAGTTGATCTGTGAAGAGCACACCAGTTTCTTAACCCTCTGATCAGAGTCTGCAATGGTCGTCATTTTGCAATAAATTTTAACAAGGGCCACTATGGCCCTATATAGCTCACCTGGTACACCATGTATCACTTGACCTATAGTGACCCCACATGAATCACATACAAAAGGAGCCTAGATATCAATGAGACAAACATTTTGAGCAAGTTTCATCAAAACCAAATGAGAAATGTAGCTTCTAAATTGTAAACAATTGTATTTTCATGATTTGACCTTATGACCCTTTTTTGACCCAACATAACACACATTCCAACATGAATAAGAGGTGATGGACGCGCGTTATAATGTGCCCCTTCATGTTTTGCTGTGCCCTTTTCAGGAAAAATTACCACTCCCCTTTCAAATCCTGGGGGAAACACTACCTTCTCACCTGCTTCTTGTAGATCTTAGATCAAGGACCAACAGCAAATTCAGAGTGATTCTGTACATGCTTGAATGACACATATATGTCAAATTTGTAATACAAAAAGTTTACATGTAAAAAAACAAGGTATCATCTTCTCATGTGCCTTTTGAATTTGTCAAAATGGTAATTATCTGTGGCCTTTTCTTCTGGTTGGACTGTCAAGGGTTTGTTATCTGAAAATAAATCAAATACACTTTACCCTACAGGGTTCTATCAGCACAACAGCATTCTAAACTGAAGTCCAGAATATAAATCCTTTGCAAATAGCCTAGACCAAGATTTGACTCTGTACTGATTATCATACTGTACTTTTAAATGTTGCAGGCATACACCCCTAAAAACAGCATGAACGGGATGTTTTTAACTCATTGAGCCCTAGTGACGCATATATGCGTCCTTTACCAAATGTGTACCTTTGAAGAGTACACTTGTCCTATGCAAACAGTGATGTCCCTGATCAGAGGGCTCCTGCAGGAGCCCTCTGATCAGGGACTTCACTGTTTGTGATTTTTTAAATTTATTACAAAAAAGAACCCTAAATAGTCTAAAATGGACCAGCCTTTATTGCAAATCGGAATTGTCCATTGGAAGTTTCAGGGGATAATGAGTTAAAAGGCTGAAAATTTTAAAGTTCAACATTGTAACTTATATGGTTGAACCCATTACCCCATAAATACGCCTTTAAAAATTTCCGCCACTGAAGAAAATATTTCCAATTTATACAGTCATATATATATCATAAGAAATATCTTCTACATTCAAGCAGAAAGTAGCTTAAAGCAGGCTGCACGTAAATTAGAATGTGCCTTAATGTGCATTCTGCTTTACTTTCAACCTGCTTAAAGTAGTCACCTACCTTCATTATACTAGCAACAGGCTATGGGGTAATGGGTTAAGACAGTCATGCTGGCTGTCAGCTATGTACATATCTTCTGCCAAACTCAGGACTTTAAAATGTTGAAAATAAAATAAATGTCTATGTCAGAGAACAACCTAGTGTTGTTCTTTAACACCTTCAAAGTAACACCTTTTCCTACGTATACCTAGAAAAGAAAGAAATGTTTTATACAGTAAAACCTCTATATAACGGCCACTAAAGTGTGCTAATTTATTAGTTGTTTTTTGACAGGTGACTGCTTAAAGCATGGTGACAGTAAAACAGAAAGCTCCTGTAGGAGCTTTCTGTTTTACTGTCACCTTGCTTTAAGCTGTCACCTGTCATTTAAACAACCAATTAGTCCTCGTTTTAGTGGCCGTTATAGAGAGGTTTTTACTGTACTTCTACCCTGTTCTGACAATTTAAAATGTTTCCTGCACTTTGACAGATGACTGCTTATTACAGACTGTAAGACGAGCAGAAATATTCTAGATGATCAATCTTCTTAACCCATTACCCCATTAATATACCTTTTTACGCCTCTATTTTCCTTTTCCACAGAAGAAAAAAGTTCCAATTTATATAGCCATGAATATACATATACCATAAGAAATATTTTCTCTTTCCTTGCAGATTTTAGCTTTAAGCAGACTGAAAGCAAAGCAGAATGTGCCTAAATTTGCATTCTGCTTTACTTCAACCTGCTTTAAGAGATCACCTATCTTCATAATTAGAAACAGGCTATTGGGTAATGGGTTAATTTGCTGCCTGCTTAAAACTTCCACCTGTCTTCAAGACTAAACTTTACTAAATTGATTAAAAATAATTCGAGACTGATGTGACAAATCAAAACTGCAATCACTTCTACATAATTTCAGATGATGTTCAACAATACTTCATAATGTGAAAAGGTGTTGCTGAAGTCTTTTAGATACAAAACAAGAGTCCCATGGGGCATATTTCGCTCACCTGAGAAAATGGAGATAATTATTTATGTCCAGGACAGGGTCATTTTTTACCCTAGGAGCATAATTTGAACAATCTTGATAAAGGACCTATAGATGACGCTATGTGCCAAATATTTTAGATCAGGGTAGTAGGGTTTTAGACGAGAATATTTTTTTAAGTTTCCATTGAAAAAATCTACATATGCAACACACCGGAACCATTTGAACAAAATACTTAAAGGATATTTTGAAATATTTACATTCACCCTGTAAAGTCTCTATGTAATCGTATTAAAAATATGCAGGTCAATTCTCGATGAACCTACAAATCGAAACTGGTTCCAGCCAGTTAGAAAGAGGCGGAGTCTCCGCCGCGAAGAAAATCTTCCATACGGCGGAGAGATACCGACCAAGTTAGGATCTACTTTTAGATTATCCGTTTGGGTATCTCGAAACCCCTATTTAAAGTTGGAGAGAGTTCAATTAAAATCAAATTGCGATAAAAAAAAAATTTTTTTAAGGAGATTATCATATTACGCTCCGTCATTAAAACTGTATGCTTTCTCTCCCTTTGAGTGAGTGGTGTTCTATTTATAGATTAGACAAGTTGTCTTCTAGCTACGGTTTGAAATTGACAATTTCAAACAATTTGTTCACCAGAGTTACATAGGAAAGTCGCTCAAACGTAAAGCAAAATAATGCATTCACACTTTCTAATTGGGAATGTTCCGTTCTGACATTAAACTATCCTATGTGTAATTGTTTGTGTATCGGCCGAAATTGTTCTAGTTAACATATGCTTCAGATAGCGGTCTAGTGTGTGTACACGCTGTGTAGTCGCATTTCAGCGTTGCTATTTGCATTGCTATGTGTAAAGCGTGTATAAAAAACTTGCGCCACCTAATTGTTTAAAATATGCTTTGATAATGGATATTCAGATTGAAATTTTTGTTTTAGTTTCTTACGAGCGTTCTTAAATCACAGCGAGAAAGTTTACTGGGTAAAACCCTGAAATTATCATGCAAATACAGTACATGTAGTAAGGACTACTTTTGACACCAAATTTAGAAACTGGAATGGCTATTACATCGATATTACATCTATCAAACCTATTTGGCCGGTATATGATATATTCATATACATGAAAACAAATCTGGTCAAACTACACATTAAATGGATAAGACAGAAAATAAAAATATAAATATAAGGAATAAACGCCTTTGGGCGTTTACGAAACTTACCCCCTGCAAAGCTAATGTAGTCATACCGTCATGAACGTCAAAAAGATGTTTATTCCTATAGTGTCACCATATGCAATTTTAACCCAAGAGGCATAATTTGAACAAACTTGATAGGACATGTAGATGATGCTATGTGCCAAATATCTAAGCTCTGGCCCTTATAGTTTTCGACGAGAAGATTTTTCAAGTTATTGTAGAAAAAATATATTTTTAGCTCCTGTGATCTAGATATGCAACAGACCTGAACCATTTGAACAAAATAAGTAAAGGATATTTGGAAGTGTCACCATACCAAATATCAAAGCTCTGGCCATATTAGTTTCAGAAGAGAAGACGTTTGAAAATTTCACTAAATAACCCTTTGTAAAACTGTGACCCTGGGGCATAATTTGAACAATGTGCGTTATTCAACACTCCCATCGTCTGTTGGGTTATAAACAAGAGCCCCATGGGGCATATTTCGCTCACCTGAGAATAGCTGAAAAAATGGAGATAATAATTTATGTCCAGGACTGACCTAGATATGCAACAGACCGTAACAATTTGAACACAAGAGGGAAATGGCCCTTAATTCGCTCGCCTTAGCTTAATAGGCAAGACAACATTTTAATATAGCTGTAAATGGAATTATCTTCCAGACAAAAAAACCATGACAAATTGGAATAACTTAAAAAAATATTGTTGGCAGAGTTATGGCCCTTATCCATGACACTTCTTCTTATCAAGCTACATGTATTTCCATATGATTATTTATTGCGCATTCTGCTTTACTTTCAACCTGCTTTAAGTTATCATCTACTAAGATATAGATACTATTTCTTATATCCACATTTTTATGACTGTATAAAGTGGAACTATTTTCTTTAAAGGAGGAATAAATTAAAGGCGTAAAAAGGCATATGTATGGGGTAATGGGTTAGCATCAGTAGAACTGGAGTTATCTCAAAGACGAGAAAGTATGACACTGGGAAATAACTCAAAAATGACATTTGACCTTTGTAGGACATGACCCAAGTTATAAAGTTTCTAACTTTAACAATGTTATGGCTAAGATTAAAGTTGCGGACTGACAGACAAACAAATGGACAAACCGGCCAAAAAAGCAGACAGACATAAACAATATGCCCCCAACTGCAGGGGCATAAAAATGTAGCAGACAACACCATATGCTGCTGTTACAGTGAACCTCAGCTGACCTGAGTTCAGTTATGTAACTCTGCCAGTAGGAAATGTGGCTAGGGTCTAACTCTTATAATGCTGAATTGCTGTCTGCTATACATATTTTGAATGTGAATTATGACCTAGATATTCAACCGACCAGAACCACTTGAAAAAACTAGGTAAAGGACATTTAGAAGTGTCACCATGCCAAATATCAAAGCTCTGGCCATATTAGTTTCAGTGGAGAAGACGTTTGAAATGTTCACTATATAACTCTATGTAAACCTGTGACCCCCGGGGCATAATTTTAACAAACTTGATAGAAGACCTGTAGATAATGCCAGGGATTTCCCCAGGATTTCCTGAAGGCATGTTGAATTTGGGACATAGGGGGAGGGTGGGGGAGGGCTCCCCCTCCTGCGGCGAAATTTTTTGCACTTTAAACAATGAAATAGTGCATTTTTAGCCATACATATATGTAGTGTATACTATAGTGTGTTTATATGGAAATGGCTGAAATAAGTATTATTCTGTTTGCAAGAACTAGTGTGTGTAGGGTTTTTGTTTTCAAGTTCAGCACCAATATTTAAGTTACAACTCGATAGTAACTAAAGTTTACAATAATACCTGCTGATCTCCCAGTACAGTTGCTGACTGCAACTTGCATTAACTAGTATTCCATTATTTTGCAACACATTATTACATTGTAAAACCTTACAGGTTGTAAAAGCACAAAAATGATAAATAGCTGAAACACATTAATTCACTTATTTTATACATAATTATATATAAAAAAAATATCCAGAAACTATGAATGCCTGGACCTATGGAAAAAGTGTAGACCTAGTCTGATCTCCTGGGTGAGTCCTCTGATCAGTGTCAGTGCCATTTACAAGATTGTAAATTCTTTGGAGAAATTACTCTTGACAGAAACCGCAAACAATGTGTAGTCTTTTGACCAAAATGGAAAAGTCTTTTTTTAAAAATCAGTATTTGAAAGTTTAAAGAATGTGAAATGTACACACCTTTTCATTTTTCTCTGCCATACACCCTACACTACTGTCACACCCAATCGGATAATACACACAAATACTAGTTAGAAATGCTCACTGACTCACTTTTGTTTTCAAATAAATAAATTCTGAAACAGGAATGCAGAAACAAGTAGATAGAGCATGTGCTGCAAACAGTAGATACAGAACAGGAAACCCCTGATCAGGGTAGAACTGGTTGTCTTATTCAGTTTTATGGAAAGACATTCATAGTCTCATCAACTTAATCAAAGAATTTATTTGAAAAAGTTAAACATTAACTTGCCACACACAGTCAAGCATACACACAAACGCCTAGCCTTACTTAGAATTAAGTACAGTGCATGTATAATGTGATTTGAATGTATAATGTTTAACTCTTATTCCTCATAGTCATCTGAGATAAGTTTTTATGCCTTTACCATTCCCTTGAAGTTAAAGGAAATAATTTTTAGTATTCTATCGAAGACAGATCTAGCGCCTCTAGATACGGTAATATAATAGTGGTCTAGTAAAAAAAATAAAAAATCTTTTTTTTTTCTTTTTTTTTTATGTGTCAAGAACCTGTGGGTTAAGAGCATATAAAATGTCACTGCATCCCCGACAGGTTGATGTCTAATGTAGGATTCATTTTACTTTAAGCCTGCTCTAAACAACCATCCATAATAAAAACAGAATTATTTTTTTTAACTTTGTGAAGAATTAATAAGACGGTATGACTGTGTCAAGAGATAAATCCAGGTCTACTCAAATATTTGTTGTCACGATTTTCTTTTTCAATATTTCATCACCAAGTATTCAATTTCTATATATCTACCAAAAATGCCAGAATGCAGATTCCTCGTTTCCCGCGTGTATGTTTTGTCTTTGTTCTTAAAAAAAACTTATTTCCCGAAACTCCCACGAAAAACGTCTTCCGCGTCGCTAGCCAGTGCTTATTTTAACCATCGTAATTTATGTTAATTTCACTAGTATCAAAACTTGTCTTTTTTAATGGAAGTATATAACGTCTAATCTAATTGGATGTTTTCAAAATGACGCTGGGAATTACCTTTTTGATAACCAATAAAACAAGTAAAGACATGTGTCAAAAGTTCGAAGAATGCCGCGCAATTGGATTTCATTTCGGAAGTTTGGAATACTGTTTGTGTCTTGTTACGTGATTATTAATACGGAGTTGTCGAGGAAATCAATTCTTAAAGGTATTTTGGTAATTAATATCCATCTAAATTTGTTCATTATTTTCGGAGAATTTTCTTATTAATAGGCCCCGTACCGAGTATATTTGTCCGAGACGACAAGCGATTTCGCCGCTGTTACTCTCGTCTCCATAAACGAATTTTCAGTCCGCAAAATGGTAAATAATCTTCTTAAAATTTAGCTTCGGGAAAAATAATGTCTGAGATTCCGGTTTCGGCTAGTATTTATTTTTCTTTCAGCGTTATTCGTAGCTTGTTTTCCGAAAATCATGTTGCAGAACCTACTCGCCATTACCAGTACTAACGGTTTTAGAAACGTCAATCAAAAGTTAATCTCGGTCAAATAAACCTAGACCCTGTCAATCACCGTTTAGATAGGAAAATTCGGCTTGTGATTGGTTGATGATGCTATGCTCACGCCCAACACGTGTGACGGCGTTTGACACATGACACAATTTACTCGAGTACACAAAACAGAGCCGAGATTAAGGCTAGTCGCCTTACAGAATAAGGCATGTCGGCCAGATCAAAGCATGTCGCGAAGAGACCGCCTGGAAGGAAGGCATGTCGCCAGCGACAGGCGAAAACGGCCTGGGGAAATCCCTGAATGCTATGTGCTAAATATCTAAGCTCTGGCCCTTGTAGTTTCAGACAAGAAGATTATTTATGATTTCCTTATTTTTTCACTTTGGTTGCCATGGCAACCAGAGTTCTACATTGTTTTCAATTCTTTGAACAAATTTAAAAGAGCTTGATCCAAGGAACATTCCTGTAAAATTTGCTTGAAATCTGTTCAGCCGTTTAGGAGGAGATGTCATTTGAAGCAATTGTTAACGACAACGCACGACGACGGACACAGAGCCATCCCAATAGCTCACCTTGAGCCTTTGGCTAAGGTGAGCTAAAAATATGTAAAGTATATATACAAGAGGGCCATGGCCCTAAATTCGCTCACCTGAGGACATTGAAGTTTGTACCTAAGTTGACTGGGCAAGACAACATTTTAATATAGCTATAAATGGAGTTATCTTCCGGACAAGAAAATATGACAAAAGTGAATTTTGTTGCCAAGCTTATGACCCTTATCCATGACACATCCTCTTATCAAGCTTTTTCCATTTCCGGTAAATGATAATTATTTCACTAGCGTCAGCAGAACTGGAGTTATTTTCCTGACAATAAAATATGACAAAGGGGAAAACAAAATATTGCTGCCCTTATGCATGGCATTTTCTCTCATCAGTTTCTTTCCATACATAAAATTTCATTACAATAGCATCAGTAGAACTGGAGTTGTCTTCTTGACAAGAAAATATGACAAAGGGAAATAACTAAAAAAACAATGATGTCAGAGTTATGGCCTTTGCAAATGGCACTTCCTCTCATTAGGCTCTTTCCAAATAGGCAATTTCATTTTACCCATTACCCCATAGCCTGTTTCTAGTTTTGAAAATAGGTGGCCACCTAAAGCAGGTTGAAAGTAAAGCAGAATGAGTCTTAATGCACACTTTGCTTTACTTTCAAACTGCTTTAAGCTACCATCTACTAGGATATAGAAACTTATTTCACATCTTACATTTTCATGACTGTTTAACCCTTTCCCCCATAGAAGCGCCTTTTAGCGCATTCAGTTTATTCTTGCTCTGAAGAAAATAGTTCCAATTTATACATTCATAAATATGTATAATACAAAATATTTTCTATATTCTAGCAGATGATAGCTTAAAGCAGGCTGAAAGTAAAGCAGAATGCGCTTAAAGCGCATTCTGCTTTACTTTCAACCTGTTTTAAGTGGACACCTACATTCAATACTAGAGATATGCTATGGGGGAAAGGGTTAAAGGGGAATTATTTTCTTAAGTGGAGGAATAAATCAAAGGCCTAAAAATGCACATTTATGGGGTAATGGGTTAACAAACGTCAGTATTTATTGGGGGAAAGGGTTGAATCCTGGACAAGAAAAAATGATAAGACATGCAGATAACTGTGACAAAACCAATATTAAACATATGTATAAATATGGCATAAGACATAATTACATAACTGTCAGTGGATCACTTCCAGATCCTGTTTCTCTAAGTATGAAGCAGACTGAACCATTTCTAAACTATAGCAGACAACATGTTCAGTTCTGTTGGCCTGATCACTGAGGTCAAATATTATGTAAGAGTACTGTAGCATTAGCAGCACTGCTGCTGGAAGCTTACCCTTACCAGACTGAAATGATGTCTGCTAAATACCTTCTGTGTGTAAAAAATGTACATTTTTTTTTTTTAGAAAATGTTAAGTTGGTAAATGAGTGGCAAATAGTTTGGATCAAGATTAGATGCAGCATTATGTTGCATCTGATCTGGATCCAAACTGTTTGCAAATATTGGTTATTTGCCCATAGTATATTAAGGGTAACTCAGGTAAATACAGTTCTGCCTAAATCAAAAATACTGTAAAACCTGCCTAGAGCAGCACTTAAACTGTGCAGGGTGGTGTCAAATGTGACCCTAGGGATTTCATTTTAACAAACTATAGAGGGATCCACCAGGAGATTCTACTGTACAAATATCAAAGCTTAGGGCCTAGTAGTTTTGGGCAAGAAGATTTTTTAAAGATTTTTGCTTTTTTGCTTTTTCAAGCAGAGTTTGTGCTTTTTTTCCTTTTTTTTGAACAACTTCTGTAGAGAAGCATCCAAGGAACATCATGAGCAGTTTGAACTCTCCCTACAATCGGCGGGTTTCAGAGGAGATGTCGTTTGAAGTAAATGTGAACGGACAGACGGACAGACAGACAGACGTACTACGGACGGTGAGCGGTCACAATAGCTCACCTTGAGCCTTTGGCTCAGGTGAGCTAATAAAGCTCTGGCCATATTAGTGTCAGAGAAGAAGACGTTTGATATGTTTTCTATATAACTCTATGTAAAACTGTGACCCCAGGGGCAGGGCCAATTTTGACCCCAGGGGCATATTTTGAACAAACTTTATAGAGGACCTGTAGATGATGCTATGTGCCAAATATCTAAGCCCTGGTCCTTGTAGTTTCAGACAAGAAGATTTTTTTAAGTTTTCATTGAAAAAAATCTATTTTTAGCTCCTGTGACCTAGTTATGCAACTGACCAGAACCATTTGAACAATTTTGGTATAGGACATCTAGAAGTGTCACCATGCCAAATTTCAAAGCTCTGGCCATATTAGTTTCAGAGAAGAAGACGTTTGAAAATTTCACTATATAACTCTATGTAAAACTGTGACCCCCTGGGCGGGGCCAATTTTGACCCCAGGGGCATAATTTGAACAAACTAGATAGAAGACCTGTAGGCGATGCTATGTGCCAAATATCTAAGCTCTGGCCCTTGTAGTTTCAGACAAGAAGATTTTTTTAAGTTTTCAATGAAAAAAATCTATTTTTAGCTCCTGTGACCTAGTTATGAAACCGTCCAGAACTATTTGATTAATTTTGGTATAGGACATCTAGAAGTGTCACCATGCCAAATATCAAAGCCAGAGTTCTGCATTGTTTTTATTCCCCCAGAATCTACGATTCGGGGGCATATAGTTTTTGTCATGTCTGTTGGTCTGTCCGTCCGTGCAGCTAACTTGGAGTAAAGGGTCATTTTAGTGGACTGTGAACAAATATAGGGCTATTGGCAGTTAAAGGGCCATGGCCCCTTAACTGGTTCTAAAAATTGCAAAAATGGTATCAGAGGGCCTCAAGGCTGGCCCTTAGACCTAAGTTAGTAGACCGTCCGTCCGTCTGTCTGTGCCAAAAACCTTAACCTTGGCTATAACTCTTGCATTTTTGTACCTGGACCTTTTATACTTGGCATATGTCTTCCCTGTATCAAGACCTTTCCATCCATACAAACCTTTTTGACCTTGACCTTTGACCTACTTTTGTAAAAATCTTTAAATGGCTATAACATTCATATTTTGTATGTATATCTCTTTTGTCAAGACCTTTCCAACCATACCAACATCTTTGACCATGTGACCTTGACCTTTGACCTATTTAATCAAACTTTAACCAAAAACCTTAACTATAACTTTTGCATTTTTGCACCTGGGCATTTTATACTTGGCATGTGTATTCCTCATGGCAATACCTTTCCAACCATACAAAACTTTTTTACCTTGACCTTGACATTTGACCTTCTTTTGTAAAAATCTTTAAATTGCTATAACATTTGCACCAGTTAGCATAGGGCTTTAATATTTTGTATGTATATGTTTTGTGTCAAGACCTTTCCTACCATACCAATATCTTTGACCATGTGACCTTGACCTTCACCATTGACCTATTTAATCAAACTTTAACCAAAAACCTTAACATTGGCTATAACTTTTGCATTTTTGAACCTGGGCCTTTTATACTTGGCATGTGTATTCTTCATGGCAAGACCTTTCCAACCATACAAAACTTTTTGACCTTGTGACCTTGACATTTGACCTACTTTTGTAAAAATCCTTAAATGGCTATAACATTTGCACCAGTTGGCCCAGGGCTTTAATATTTTGTATGTATATTTCTTGTGTCAAGACCTTTCCAACCATACCAACATCTTTGACCATGTGACCTTGACCTCGATCTTTGATCTATTTAATCAAACTTTAACCAAAAACCTTAACCTTGGATATAACTTTTGCATTTTTGCACCTTGGCCTTTTATACTTGACATGTGTTTTCCCTTTCTAACCATACAAAACTTTTTTACCTTGTGAACTTGACATTTGACCTACTTTTGTTGAAATCTTTAAATGGCTATAACATTTGCACCAGTAGGCCTACGGCTTTCATATTTTGTTTATATATTTCTTGTGTCAAGACATTTCCAACCATACCTACGTCTTTGCCCTTGTGACCTTGACCTTTGACCTTTATTTGTATAAATCTTTATACGCCTATAACATTTATAGAGCTTCCATACTTTATATGTTTCTTGTGTTAAGACTTCTCCAACCATGCCAATGTTTCATTTACCCTACGACCATGACTTTTGACCTACTTTTGCAAATAAGCATTACATTACAGAACATGATGCTGGCTGGGGGCATTTGTGTTTCACAAACACATTGCTTTTCATCTGATCATCACCAAACTTTCTGAAAATGTTTGTTGACATAAAATGGAGACCAATTTGGATAACCAGCGGCACCAATTTATGCTAGGCCCTTTGGAGTAATGGCCCTTGAAGTCCTCAAAATGGCGCTCCACTACAGTTTCAGCTCTCTAACTTTTACGTTTGATAGTCTGGATTCCCCTCCCTGTATCATCGGGGCATTCGTGTAACTGGGACACACTCTTGTTAATTCTTTGAACAAATTTGAAAGAGCTTGACCCAAGGAACATTTCTGTAAAGTTTGGTTGAATTCTGTCAAGCCGTATAGGAGAAGATGTCATTTGAAGCAATTGTTAACGACGACGCACGACTAACGACGGACGCCGGACACAGGGCCATCCCAATAGCTCACCTTGAGCCTATGGCTCAGGTGAGCTAAAAAGCTTACAACAATTGAAAGCTTCCCATAATTAGCCCATTTCCCAATAACATGTTTCAAGTTCTTAAGACAGGTGATCACTTAAAACCATTTGAATGAAAGCAGAATGCACCTTGAGGTGCATTCTTCTTTATTTTCTGTTTCAGCTTGCTTTAAACTACCATCTGCTCAGGTATAGAAATATTTCTTATGCGACATATTCATAACTGTTTAAAAAGGAACTGTTTTCTTAGTGAACGGTGCCCAAGGTGTTTTGTCACTGAAAAGTATTCATTTGGCTGTAAAATAAAATCAAACAGCATGTATGGTACTGAAGAGCTTCTTGGGTTAAGCATACATGCCAATTATAAAGTTTGTATCACATGTATTGTAGTTTCGAAATTCTGGCCAAATTAAAAATTGACCCATTTGACCTCTAAATGACCTTGAACTTAGCCGGGCATGACCCAAGTTGTATTGAGCTGAAAAGCTTTTTAAGTTGAGCACACATGCCAATTATTAAGTCTGTATCACGCATGGTTCAGAAGTTCTGGCCAAATTAAAAGTCGGCCCATGTGACTTCTAAATGACCTTGACCTTTGACAAGCACAACTCAAGTTGTACAGAGTTGGAGAGCTTCTTAAGTTGAGTACAAATACCAAAGTTATGAACAAGGTTAAAGTTGTGGACAGACAGACCAAGAACAATATGTGGGGGCATAAAAATAGGGGTATTTATGGGTTAACCATTAGAGCTCCCTCTTAACACGTAATAAAAAATTGCTTACCTTTTGGCTTGCCCTCTGCATCTCCGACTCGTAGCTGTTTTGCTGGCTTAGGTGCATCCTTCTTTAATATTGGTGCAGTGTCTTCAATGTTGACTGTAAAATAAAGTCAAGTTTCTTTCACCAATCAATACAAGCATTAGAGATCCAATGTCTAAACTCATCTACTCACACTAGCATTCATTCTAGCAGATGGTAACTCAAAGCATGCTGAAAGTAAAGCAGAATGCCCATAAGGGAGCATTCTGTTTTATTTTCAACCTGCTTTACGTTGTCACTTGTCTTCAAAAACTAGAAACAGGATATGGGGTAATGTGGAAGAGAAGTGTTTGTGTTTAAGTATGAAGAACACCAACAAATGAAACCAGTAAGTACATGTACATATACTTTGTCTGGCAAACTCCTCCAGCAGTTTTAAAGCTACAACCTTATAATTTGGCAGAGTGTTTGCACATATACTTCAAAATTAATGTGCCCCGGCTTTAAATTTTTACAGAACTACATCCAGTTGAACGTCATTTTTTGCATATAACTAAATAATAAGGTTTATACAATGGTACATACCTTGTCCGACTAACTCCTTCAACAGTTTTTAAGCTATAACCTTACGATTTGGCAGGGTGTTTGCACATAACGACTATTGTGAACCTATTTGTCATGTATTTGGGCCACAAATTGCCCCATGTTACAGTCTTACAAATAGCGATGTGAATCATATTTGTCTTACAGACAAAGCCATCTCCCTAGTTGACAAGATCATGTGCATTGCACTTACAAACTAGCTCCTATAATTTCAGTCGGCCATATTTGCAAGACATGACAGACAACTACTATAAATCTGTCTCAAATTCAGCCAAATTACTCTCGTTTCATAAAGACAGGAAGGATAACTCCGTCTTTTGTACATACAAGTTCCAATTTTTACTAAGAAACAGACAATTTTCTTTTCAAGTTTATGTAATTTCCTTGCTTTTCACATATGGTTTCTATGGTAAACGTAGGAGTTTTCATGGTAAAAAAGTAAATGTTTGAATCCCAAAGTACACAATATATACACTGTGTCCGTCTATCAAAGCGAGTACATCGCATTGCTAACAAGAAACGGTACACACTTATAATGATATCAGATTTATTATCAGTTAGAATGATTTAAAGATTAAAGAAACAAGATATATGCAGTCTAGTATTGGAATAGTTTTTGAATTGATTTGTGCCTCTATGTCGTGATCACATTGAAATGACTGATAGTGTGGCAAAATGCATGCGTTCGCACTGACTTCCTCTGTATTGACTCACATCTGTTATGCTGTACAAAGTTCACAGCCATATTTGTAGGGACAAACTCAGACACCTTCTCCTTCTTCCTCAATCTCTCCTGAATCAGCTTCTGCTTGGCATCTTCTGTTTCTTCAATATTCTTGATCTTTGCTCTGCAATACAATGAAAAAGTACATTTCTGCAGTCAAACTTGTGGCCACTCAAGAAAAAATTTCAAAGTGCAGTTTTCAAGACAGTTGGTAGCTTTATACAGGACCTAAGTAATGCAGAAAGCTCCGATAGTTCTACATTTCAGCAATGTTTTAATCAATTAACCCCATACAAACACCTTTTATGCCTCCAATTAATCCCACCACTGAAGGAAATAATTTTTATTTATACAGCTGTGAATACTAAATACATGTATAAGAAATAATTTCTATATATTCTAACAGATGGTAGCTTAAAGCAGGCTGAAAGTAAAGCAGAATGTGCCTGAAGGCACCTTCTGCTTTACTTTCAACCTGCTTTATGCGGTCAACTATCTTCAAAACTAGAAACATGCTAAGAGGTAATTGGTTAAAGACACCCATTCCTCTTTCATGAATGATCTCTCAGCCCTAATTTGACTGCTCCTCTTCTTGAATCAAACATTTTTATGCTCCCCTTTAGGGGGGGAGCATATAGTCGCCGCTTTGTCCGTCCGTCTGTGTGTCCGTCCATCTGTCTATCCATCACGCTTTTTGTCCGGAGCATATCTCCGTAACGGTACACCGTAACTTGAAGAAACTTGCTACAGTGATAGAGAATGACATAAGGAGATGCAGTACACAAGAACCGTAACTCTCTCATCTCCCAATTTTGAATTATCTCTCTTTTACTCATTAAAAAAAATCAATTTTGTCCGGAGCATATCTCTGGACTGTTACACCATAAGTTGAGAAAACTTCTTACAGTGATAGAGGATGATTGAAGGAAGTGCAGTACACAAGAACCGTAACTCTGTCATCTCCCAATATTGAATTATCTCCCTTTTTCTAAAAAAAGCAAAACAATTTTGTCCGGAGTATATCTCTTGACTGCTACACTGTAAGTTAATGGAACTTGATACAGTGATAGATGGTGACATAAGAAGGTGCAGTACACAAGAACCATGACTCTGTCATCTCCCAATATTTAATTATCTCCCTTTTTCTATTTTAAAAAAATCTAATTTTGTCTGGAGCATATCTCCTGAGCATTGCATTCTATGTTGATGAAACTTGATACAGTGATACAGGATGAAAGAGGGAGTGCTGTGCTGAAGAACATTAACTCTGCCATCTCCCAATATTTAATTATCTCCCTTTTTCTACAAAAAAAAAAAAAAAAAAAAAATTCTGCCGCACTGTAACTTGATGAAACTTGATACTGTGTTAGAGGATGACAAAAAGAAGTGTGGTACACAAGAATTATAACTCTGTCATCTCCAAATATTGAATTGCCTCCTTTTTCATAAAAAATCATTTTTGTCTGAAGCATATCTCCTGAACGTTACATCATAAGTTGATGAAACTTGATACTGTGTTCACCTACTAAACATGCTATACCTTGGGGGTTTTCTATGTGGGGAGCATCCATCGTTGGAAACAATATTTTTGTTACTATACATACGGCACACAGTAATGAGCATACTTTATTTCTATCAGACATGCATTTTCGATTAAAGGAAAAGAAATTCTAGTTGTCATAAATCGGTAAACTTTAATTTCAAGCAACCAACGTTTCTCAACAAAATAATAAATACATACATAACATTACATGTACATGTTTCAAATGGTTGCTTTTAAGTAATTCACCCTTGAAACTTTAATAGATCAAAATATCAATTTCATAATAAGTCCAGCCTATTTATTACTATATAGGGTTGTTTTTACCAATATATTGGTGATAAAGCATGCACACCCTGATCAGCTTTAGGATCCCTGTTATCTGGGTCTACACTGTTTGCAGACAACAAATTCAATCTTCATAGATACATTGTGTATAAATGATGAGCACGCTAAACACTGTTTGCAAATGTTCCTTTCTTCAGACAGTACGCCCCTGATTAGATGGGATCAATGACGATCAATATCAGTACTGTACGTAAAGCTATCAGGCATTCCCAACGTAAAGTACTAATATTGATCAACATTAGCACAATCTCATTAGGGGTGTACATGTACTACTTTAAGAAATGTTTCATTGAGAAATCTTATCTAAATACTGGATTATTCACTGCAAAGCAAGACTAGTGTTCACTTGGCACTTTTTTTTTACCCAGATCCAATGTTGAATAATTTGTCTTTTGTCAGCAATGCTGCATCTAAACTTTTTGACTTTTATCTCTGCTTCTTCCATAAATATGCCTAAAATCTGAATTTGAAACAAACATTGTAACCAATGTACAGTAAAAAAAACCACCTCTATTACGAGTCTACAACCACTAAATTATGTTAATTATTATGTGTTTATGACAGGTGACCGCTTAAAGCAAGGTGACAGTAAAACAGAAAGCTCCTATAGGAGCTTTCTGTTTTACTGTCACCTTTCTTTAAGCAGTCACATTTCTTTTAAACAATCAATTATCCCTCGTTTTAGTGGCCGTAATAGAGAGGTTTTTACTGTATTAAACCTGCATTGTTATGGAAGTCAAAGAGATGCAGAACATTTACAAAAAGATAGTCATAAAGGATGTGCCTGTCTATTCTTTCATTACTTACTCAATACCAAGGTCTACTTCAGGTATACCAGACAACATCTGGTTGGACAACATGTCCTCTGATCGCTTTGCTTTAGAACCTGCTGATTTTAAATGATCTGGCAGCTCATACAGTTGGTCTGAGGACTCTTTCCTGAAAACACCATTAACAAAGATTTCAGAAAACCATTACTTGTCATGTTAATCATTTTTTAAGCCTTTACTCCATACCCTGATTCTAGTATTAAAGATGGTGTGACCACTTAAAGCAGATTGAAAGTAAAGTAGAATGTGCCTTAAGGTACATTCTGCTTTACTTTCATAGAATGTGCCTTAAGGTACATTCTGCTTTACTTTCAGCTTGCTTTGAACAACTATCTGCTAGAATAGAGACGATATTTCTTATGATACATATTCATGACTACATGTATATAACTTGGAACCATTTCCTTCAGTAGAGGAATAAATTAAATGTGTAAAAATGTGTATATATGGCGTAATAGTTTAACTCACCCTATCAAAGAAAAATATAATTTTCTGTCTCACTGCAACAAAAGAGTGAAAGTGAGACTAAAGTATGGATTTTCCTTTGACTGCTTCAAAACAATGTTAACCTCTTTGTTTATATACTACAGTTGAACTTCAATATCTCGAACTTGTTTAATTTAAACTATCTGATTTATCTGTAAATATCGACACTGAATTGCATTACATGTATTTCATGCTCGGTTAAGTCAAACATACCCGTATTTCAAAGTTAAAACGTGGGTAATGTTCGACCTAACCGAGTTCGAGATATCTCTCATTGCAATACAATAATCTCAATTTCCCTTCTTCCTTTTGATGACATTGGATTCAGCAGAATTATTTGACTCTTTCCTTTGAAGACAAAAGAGTTGCAAAACGTTTCACACACTTTGACAGTTGGCTGCTTGAAAACCACTGAAACTTAAGCAGAAAGTTCCGGCAAGCATTTTCAGCTTGATTTTCATTCTGCTTTAACCCTTTCCCTTATAGAAGCGACTTTTAGCACATTCATTTTGTTCATCCGCTGAAGAAAATAGTTCCAAATTAAACCGTAATGAATATGTGTCATATTTAATACTTTCCTTATTCTAGCAGTTAATAGCTTAAAGCAGGCTGAAAGTAAAGCAGAATGCGCCTTAGGGCGCATTCTGCTTTACTTTCAACCTGCTTTAAGTAGTCACATATCTTCAATACTAAAACAATGCTATCAGGTAAAGGGTTAAGTGGAAGTCTTATACATGTACACACTTAAACACCAGCCTACAACATGACATTAATTTCCTTTCTAACAGGATCTGCTGCTATTCCCAAGCAAGTGAAGAAAACAACACTTATCAATGTATTTCCATAATCAAAGAAATTGGTTTTGCATGAAATCCTCCAACAATGTCCAAACTACAAAAATTGAATTTAGTATTATTTTTCCATATAGAAAGTTCTCTTACTTTCAGTAATAAATAAATATACAGTCATGTATTGCATAAAAATTGTGCTTACGTATCAACAGCTTTTTCCTCTTCTGTCTTTATTCCTTTCCTTCTTCTTAACTCTTCTTCGACAAACTTCTGCCTGTTAAAGTAAAACGTATTCACATCAATTTTCAATCATGTTCCAGGGCTCCAGATAAGGGGAGTACATGTATTTCAAAAACTAAAATCTTTATTTCTGCATTAAACCCTATGGTGTCACTTCTAATTAGAATCGTCTCTTCGAGACGATTCTAATGAGTAGTAACACCATAGGATTTGGTGCTGAAATAAGTGAGAAAATGTTGGATTTGTTCAGTTAACTTGCTCTTATCTGGAGCCCTGATGTTCCATCTACATCAATATAACTCCTGCACTGCAATGATGTCATCTACTAAAATTGGGTTTTTTCCCCTTTTTTATCAAATCAAATTTTAGGTAAATTGACTTAAGAAATATTGAAACAAGTGTCAAACAGTTAGGAGGATCCAGATCAGATGCCACATTACACAGCATCTGATCAGGATCAAAACAGTGCAAAGAACCATTTTACTTGGGCTAAAGCAGTGAAATGATTAATAAGCATAATCTTGTTAACTACTGTGACTGAAAAATCACCAGAATTGATAAATGACATTTCAAGAATTGTTTTGCCCTTATAGGTGCACTTCATAGCTTTATTCTTCTTCATAAAAATACATTTTATGCTTTACTAATTTCTCATAAAAATTGCTTTATACGCTGGACAATTTTCCTAATTCCTTATGTGTGACTGCTTAGATCAGACTTAAAGTTAAGCACAATTTCACTGAAGGAGATATCTGCATCGCGTCACTGTTTCAATCAGTTACAAGTCTTTAACATTATTACATGTAATAACAATTAAAACAATCCATGCAGGATGGGGTTTAAATTTACTCTTTAAGACAACTCATAATAAGTAGTTACACTATAGGATTGATATTGAAATGAGGGACAAAATGTTGGATTTGTTCAGTTTACTCCCTTTTATCTGGACCTGTAGCTTTGGCTCTCTTACATTTCAGCATCTTCATCTCTCTGGTTGGTTTCTGCTGCAAAAGATGTTCCTATTGCATCTTTCTCTTCTTCTGTTAAGACAGTATGTCTGAAAATAAATATTTTCAAATAAATTTCAACAACACAAGCTAAAGATTCTTTTGTAATGAATGAATGAATGAATGAATGAATGAAATGAATGACTTTATTTACCGAGGGTAGCCCATTTAGTCTAATGACTAATCCTCCATGAGGCCCTCCATTAAAGTATTACATACATACATTTTCTATAGGTTTAACCCTTATCCTGCTAGATCTATAATATCGACTCCTTTGAAAATGTTGTTTACAAATTTCGTAACATTCAGATTTATGCAATTTTTAATTATAGAAAACCAAAAACGAGTGTCAAACAGTTTGTATCAAGATGAAACGCTGCCTGACTGAGCGTCTTATCTGGATCTTAACCGTTTGCAGATTGTAATAAAAATCGGGATTAGCAGGTAAAGGGTTAAATATGTACAGACGAAAGCAGCTCAATAGCAGATTAAAGAAACATATACTTTTAAAATACTAAAGTATTATAAACCCTACATGACGCAGTGAGAGATTTCCACAGCAGAAGAATCATCAAGATATCCAACACTTAAACAGATATTCCAGGGCAGGCTAGAAACCCCTGAAAACAGCAAAAGCGAAATATATCTAGATCCAGAAAGAAAATTAAATACTCAGTCTAAATCTATTACAAACTGAGTTCGAGTCTATAATTATATAGAAGTTAAAACGCCATTTATCATGGCACAACGGGAACCAGACTAAGCCAAGCATGCGACATATTTGTACACAATTATGACATCACATAATCGTAGTTATATGACGGCATAATGATGACGCTATGGAATGTAGAAATTTCCCACGGTCGTATGTAATTGAATGTTAATGATAGCCAAAAGACAACATAACTTGTTTCAGGACATTTATTAATGGTTGTGTGATGACAAGATTAACCCATTACCTAACAGCTGTTTCTTGGTTTTGTGACAACTTCAAGCAGGTTGAAAGTAAAACAGACTGCACCTTATGGTGCATTCTGCTTTACTTTCAGTCTGCTTTAAATTATCATAAATACCATCTGCTAGGGTATAGGAAATACTTATATTCATGACTGTATAGAGAAGAACTATTTTCTTTAGTGGGAGAATAAATACAAGAGGGCCATGGCCCTTAATTCGCTCACCTGAGGACATTGAAGTTTGTACCTAAGTTGACTGGGCAAGACAACATTTTAATATAACTATAAATGGAGTTATCTTCCAGACAAGAAAACATGACAAAAGTGAATTTTGTTGCCAAGCTTATGACCCTTATCCATGACACATCCTCTTATCAAGCTATTTCCATTTCCAATAAATGATCATTATTTCACTAGCGTCAACAGAACTGGAATTATTTTCCTGACAATAAAATATGACAAAGGGGAAAAACTAAATATTGCTGCCCTTGTGCATGGCATTTTCTCTCATCAGTTTCTTGCCATACATAAAATTTCATTACAATAGCATCAGTAGAACTGAAGTTGTCTTCTTGACAAGAAAATATCACAAAGGGAAATAACTCAAAAAACAATGATGTCAGAGTTATGGCCTTTGCAAATGGCACTTCCTCTCATCAGGCTCTTTCCAAATAGGCAATTTCATTTTACCCATTACCCCATAGCATGATTCTAATTTTGAAAATAGGTGGCCACCTAAAGCAGGTTGATTGTAAAGCAGAATGTGTCTTAACCCTTAGCCTGCCACTCACGACTATAGCTTTATATGCAAACAGCTTGGATCCGGATTAGACGCCGAGTAACTCGGCGTCTCATCCGGATCCAAGCTGTTTGACACTCGGACAACATTTTCAGCAATTTTGAGCAACTTTGAAGCACTTTGAAACTTGAAGCAGACGAGAAATATAGCAGACGACAATTTATTTGGCGGGCTAAGGGTTAATGCACACTTTGCTTTACTTTTGCATCTTACATTTTCATGACTGTTTAAAGTGGAATTATTGAAAAGACATACAGATAACTCTGACAAAACCAATATTAAACATATGTATAAATATGGCATAAGACATAATTACATAACTGTCAGTGGATCACTTCCAGATCCTGTTTCTCTAAGTATGAATCAGACTGAACCATATCTAAACTTTAGCAGACAACATGTTCAGCTGATCATGACCAGTTCTGTGATACCCACTACCAGTTCAGAGTTGCATAATATTTGACCTCAGTGGCTAGAACGCTTGGGCTTACCCTTACCAGAATGAAATGATGTCTGCTTAAAACCTACTGTATGTGAAAAGTGTACAAAAAAACAATTTAGAAACTGTTAAGTTGGTAAATGAGTGGCAAATAGGTTGGATCCAGATTAGATGTAGCATTATGATTATGTTGCATCTGATCTGGATCCAAAATGTTTGCAAATATTGGCTATTTGCCCATAGTATATTAAGGGTAACTCAGGTAAATACAGTTCTGCCTAAATCAAAAATACTGTAAAACCTGCCTAGAGCAGCACTTAAACTGTGCAGGGTGGTGTCAAATGTGACCCTAGGGATTTCATTTTAACAAACTATAGATAGATCCACCAGGAGATTCTACTGTACAAATATCAAAGCTTAGGGCCTAGTAGTTTTGGGCAAGAAGATTTTTTAAAGATTTTTGCTTTTTTGCTTTTTCAAGCAGAGTTTGTGCTTTTTTTCCTTTTTTTTGAACAACTTCTGTAGAGAAGCATCCAAGGAACATCATAAGCAGTTTGAACTCTCCCTACAATCGGCGGGTTTCAGAGGAGATGTCGTTTGAAGTAAAAGTGAACGGACAGACGGACAGACGGACAGACTGACAGACGGACAGACGGACAGACGGACAGACGGACAGACGGACAGACGTACTACGGACGGTGAGCGGTCACAATAGCTCACCTTGAGCCTTTGGCTCAGGTGAGCTAAAAAAGCGTAAAAAGGCATATGTATGGGGTAATAGGTTAATCGGTTCCTTGCATAAGTACCACTAATGTGACTATAAGGAGATTTTACCCTTTCTTCCTTCTAAGTGCCATATGATATCTCTACCCTGTCCTGATAAACCGACTCAAAGGATGATTCACTGATGGTGAATACAGGTGGCAGATTAACTCATTAACCCTTTCCACCATAGAGGTGCCTTTTAGCACATTCAATTTGTTCCTCCACTGAAGAAAATAGTTCCATTTTATACAGTTGTAAACATGTACCAATAGAAATATTTTCTATATGCTAGCTTAAAGCAGACTGAAAGTAAAGCAGAATGTGCCTTAAGGCACATTCTGCTTTACTTTCAGTCTGCTTTAAGTGGTAACCTGTCTTCAAAAGTAGAAACAGGCTATGGGGTAAAGGGATAACTTCTGGAACTTCAAATGGACAATTATCCAAATTTTGTTAAAGTCTAGTCCATTTTTGACTTATAATATACCAGCAGGGTTGTTTGAAATTGATTGCAAAATGACAAAGCACACTCTCAACAGAGAGCTCCTTTAGGAACCCTCTGATCTGGGTCTTCATAGTTTGCATAGGAAAATTGTATTCTTCAAAGGTACTTTAACTTGAAATTAGCTGAAACAAATCTGTATATATCAAATATCAGTGTACTGACAGGATAATATTTATGAGAATCACTGTAGTACACTGTAAAAAATAATAATTTGGACACCTTTTGCAAATGCTGTAATGATCGCAAAATTTGAACAAATTGCTTTTTTCACACAGTAATCTGACCAAAAGGTGCAAACTGAATGGCAAACGGTGTAGACCTGATCCTAAGGAAGCAGGCTCTACACTGATTGCTCAGGCCTGTATGTCCCAATACATGTACTTAGGGTCATTACATGTATTTACTTACTTGGCTTTGAGAGCTTTCATATCAATAAAGCCTCCAGTCTTCATTTTAAATGGGTCATGCTATATGAAAAAGGAAACATAAAACAAAAATTAGGAAGCTAAAAATAAATCTAACATAGTTTTTACAATAATTTATGCAATAAATGTAAAATCTAGAAGTGTCAACATACTAAATATCAAAGCTCTGGCTATATTACCGTAGTTTCATGATGTTTGAAGATTTCACTATATAACACTATAAATGTAAAACTGTGACCCCTGGGGCAGGTCATTTTTTAACCCATGGACATAATTTGAACAATCTTGATAGAGGACCTGTAGATTATGGACAAGGCTAAATCCCGGGAAATTCCACATAAATTAAGCTCAGGGTACAGTCTGACTGTGGTTTCAGACAAAAAGATTTTTTGAAGTTTTCATAAAAAAAAATATTTTTAGCTTCTGTGACCTAGATGTGCAGCAGACCGGAACAGTTTCAACAAAATTGGTAGAGGACTTCTAGAAGTGTCACCCTGCAAAACGTCAAAGCTCTGGCCATATTAGCTTCAGTGAAGATGTTTGAGATTTCACTATATAACTCTTTGAAAAACTTTGGTTAACTCTTTGGTAAAATCCATCCAATGCTTTAGGACATGTCATTCAAAGAAATTGTTGACAAGAGTCAACGGATCAGGGATGAGGGTTAGACGACAAAGGACACAGGCCATTCGAAACAGCTCATCTTTGCAGGTGAGCTAAAATTGGACTAGAATTATTTGAAACTGGAATTTTCCATTTAAAGTCTCACAGGTGAATGAGTTAAACTTTATTCAGAAAACCACTGAATAATACATACACTATCAACATCCTCTGTTTGTGCTATCTTCTTTCCAAGTGCAAGTCCAACAGAACTAACACCCTTTGGTCTGTCTCTGAGTTTCTGCAGCTCCTTAATATCATCCAATTTAGTCCTTAAATATCAAATTTTAAAAAATACAAGTTTAGAATGGGAGAAATATGTTATCATTGGGTAATTGAGAAAAAGTGCAAGACTCTGATTCACTGAAAACGAAAAATGTTGAAACCAATATGATGAACATGAAATGATAAAATAGTCTGTCTAAATTCTGGAAGGACTACCAGGCTCTCCCCTGTTCAAACTTTTTTCTAACTAAGAAATCATTTCAAATTATTTATTGTTTGAGCATATAAACTCTATAAACAACTGCTTTAAAATTTGCCCCATTGTTGAGAAGATAACGCACAATGATTCCGGGTCAAAAAGGCCCCGAGTCAAAACGGCCCCTAAAACGGCCCAGGTCAAAACGGCCAATCAGCTATTGTATTGATATTGATTGAAGCCATATTGGGATTAATATTAATTATGGTTTAATATAATTAGTATTTATACATTTAAGGTAGCTTGATAGTTTTGATACTGCAAGCGGATTTTTCTTATTTATCATCATGATTTATAATATATTCCCCCATTTTATAGCTGAATGGTTTAAGTGGAACACATGTCACCACAAAATGTCTTTTTTGAAAAAATATTTTATTTTTTTACGATTTTATAAGACAAATTTAAAAAAAATTCAAACAGCGATTTCAAAGCCGTCTTAATTTGTAACGCCTTTAAAATTGCCCATAATACACTTCATTAACATATCTAGGGATCCGTGTCTCAGATTTTTAAAATTCCCCTTCAAACTTTTATTATGTAACATCAAAGTTATTTTACCGTTTAAAGTCGATTTCTATTACGTAATGCTTTGCTGTGAACAGCTGGAGAATCTCATCAACATTCTGAGACATGGTTCCCTCGAGAAGATAATACCCTTTCATCTGCTTTAAACCGCATGAAAATCGGACCCCAACCACGAACACAATCGTTGTTCAAAAAATGCCGTGTGTCTGAAATAAGGAGGTGCCGAAAACTTCAATTAACTGATAAGCGTGTCATTTTGACTGTCTGACACATTGCGAAAACCCCCGGGGTTCAACTATGTCCTTTTTGTTTCAACCAATAAGAAGACACATATTTCGTAAGCGATTTTTCTTAGCTCCACCCTTAATAAAATATACCAATCATAATTCAATAATGATTTTAACATGCGAAACCCATAAATCACGCAACAGCAGCTGGAGAACGCCTCTAGCTGGTCACGTGGCTGGACTACGGAGTGCTTAATGAAGTGTGATTTATTGATCAGATAGCCGTGTAATGCGTTTGGTTTGGTGTGGGAGATTTTGGTAAAATGTAGAACAGAATGTCGGCTATCAAAATCGGAAAAAAGGTTAAAAACACAATTTTGGCAGTTTTAATTGGCAGTTTTAAAGCTATCAAGACGCCTTAAGAAAGATGGATATATTACATAAGTGGAATAAACAGAACATGACAATGAATTAAATAATATGTTGTCCCTTTCTTTCTAGTGGCTATTCATGAAAGCTCATCATCACTTTTTCCGAACGTCATAATAAAACAATATGTAGTCTATGGACCCTTAATAATAAATAACAACTATAGAATGGATTGATGGACCAATTTTCCATCTAGAAACGTTAGTAAAATGATACCCTGGTCAGCTTTCAGGCAGCTACGACGTAGAGGATCAATATATAACTGCTATAGATCTAAAGTTTTTATATTCCAGCGGGTCGGTTTTGATATACAAGGTCTTAACCTATCAACCCCTAGTTAATCTTTTTATATAATAATAATAATTTATAACCGTTCTTCACGGCTTGGCATATTTTTTGTGTTAAAACTGAAGTGGGGCCGTTTTGACCCAGGGGCCGTTTTGACCCGGTACCACGCACAATTGCTCTGTTAGAACTTGGTCTAGATATCAGTTAAGAGGTTACGATCATACCGTCCCGCAGCTATATATGACCACATATAGTTTCAACACTTATGTTCATTGATTACCCGCAGTGATCTTGTGGATAGAGAATACTGCCACAAAACCCGCTGTATAGCTCAGTGGTAGAGCGTCCGCTTGCAGTGCGGGAGGTTGCCGGTTCAATCCCCGGCCGGGTCAAACTAAAGAGTTGAAAATTAGTAGTAATGGCTTCCCTTCTTGGCGCTCAGGATTTCGGGTTAGCATTACGACTGGTTTGTCGGTGTCAGGAAAAAGTGACCAGTCGGGTTCAGTCCCAATGGTGCACCTAAAAAGTGCCCCTTTTCATAATCATCAGAATTGATGTCGTAGAAGTAATAAAATCATAAATAGAAAATATTGAGAATTTGGTAAATTTGGTAACTAACGTTTACGTTTGTGTTATCCTTTGTATCTAGTTGCGCTTAAACATAGCTCTTATATGTTTGCTTTAATTATGCTTTGCCATGTTATGTACACTTTTTACCGAAATAAATAGATCTGTCCAGCTAAACATAGTCACGAAATATCATGACAATTGATAAAGGTACTACAAGAATTATTTCTGTCTCGCGAAATTTCAATGAAAGTGATAAATCATCTTGATATTTACTCAAACTCTTCGTCGTTTTCAGAATCTAGATCGCTGTCGGAAGAGTGACGTCTTTTACGAATATTTTTCTGTTTTGATTTCTTGAACATCGCCATCTTTGTTTTTGTATGTGGCATATGCTAAAACACGGCCCATCGACCATCCTTATTCCACAATTTATGGGCGTATAGCGGCGCATAGAATTTAAAGATCTTCGTTCGCGAAACCAATGAAATATCTGCTCACAGTGTACATGGGTTCACGTCTACGAATCTTGATCCAATCAGAGGGAAGGGATTTTCTTCAGGGCTGCCATTTCTCCGGATTTTTATCATAGCAGATAATAAATTCTGAGGCTCGCAACCAGATTATACGCTTATATAAACGGGTGAGAATTATTTTAGGATAAGAAATTTTGTTTAAAAAATGCATTTCAATCAAAATAAATGATTGAGCTTTGGTGGGATTCGAACCCAGCATGAGGGGACAGAAAAGCAAAACTAGTGTGACGGAAATGGTATATAAACACTTCTACAGTCTGACTGTGGAAGTCGGCTTTTATAGCCAGATTGTCTAAGCGTTTGTCTCGGTTGCGAAGTTAAGCAACGTCCTGTGCGGTTAGTACCTGGATGGGTGACAGACAGGCTTTACCGTTGGCCCGGTACACGTTACACTAGAACTGCTATCACTAAAGGTGATAAATACCCCCACTATACAGCACTCTGTCGCACTCTGCAGACGTTTTCAATAAGGTTTTACAATAAGGTCAAAGGTGTAAGCCACTTAAGGCCTTTGGCTACCGGAAGTCGATCTTGCGGGCGAGCGGATATGCGTCTTGACGACACAGACTGTTTTCGTACGTGTTTATATATAAAGGAAATGTTGATACGAATTAGTATAATCCTTCATAGCGCAGTTAGTATAGTGGTTGACTAGCAATCAAAAGGTCATAGGTTCGAGACCCATCCGATCCAAATATTTTTTTTAGTGTCCGATTTATTGACTTGTCAATCCATAACGCAGTAATCAAGAGACATGTTATGTTTAGTCTTCGTTGATTAGAACTAGTGATGTTTACGGTCCAAGTATACATGTATGTCCACTTACCTGTACGTTTTAGTTTAATGACTTACAAGTCAATTAAATAGGTATACATGTAAACGATTTGATCGAACTATAAAGCCACGCATTGAAGCTTATCAATACGCTAACCTTTTCAAGATCGATATTGCCCATTATAATTATGTTAAAACAATATAATAAACCTTGTATGCAAGTCCATGAATAAATAATAATGCATTTTAATGACAAGGTTTTAATTCTAAGGTAGGTAACTGTATCTAAACAACAAATATCCCACATTTTAATAAGAAAATATGTTATTACAACAAATCCTGACTGTAATATTTTCCAATTTTTTCAGACTGACTAGTTCATCAACCATATATTTGAATAAAATGAAAACAAATATACATTGAATGAGTCAGTTTTTTGTAATTCAATTTTTTAGCATTTTGCAAAATTTAAATAGCTGATAACATCTTTCTGAACACCTTTATTCAAAATGTTTTTAGCTTTTCTTGTAATGAAAGTTGTGGACTACTTATTGGGTGAGAATTATAGTCATTAGCTTTATTCATTTTTAAGAAAAATAAAACCATCAAAATTCTAGGTTTTTGTCAGAAAAAAGACCTTAAAGACAAACCACACGATAAATTTTGCCTATATTTACACACATTGTTTCTTAGGCTATTATCATTCTTCATGAAAAGTTTCATAACAATCGTATGGAAACTACGTGCATATGCGAAGTACCTTAAGGTCAAAATGACTTAAAAATGGTATGTCTTCATGGAGAAATTACACATTGTTTCACATAATTTCTCTGTGATGTCTTACACATCTACTACTACTGAGTAACAGTTATGCCAAGTATCAAGTAAATCAGGTTGAAAGTGAAGGAGGAGTTCGCCGTACAAGATTTTGCCTGCCAATTTTAAGACCAATTTCAAGGTCAAAGGTCAAGGTCACAGAGATTTGAAATTTGTGTCTTGCACATCTACTACTCCTGAGTAACATTTCTGCCAAGTATCAAGTGAATCAGGTTGAAAGTGAAGGAGGAGTTCAAAGTACAAGATTTTGCCTGCCAATTTCAAGACCAATTTAAAGGTCAAGGTCAAGGTCACAGAGACATGAAATGTGTGTCTTGCACATATACTACTCCTGAGTAACATTTATGCCAAGTATCAAGTGAATCATGTTGAAATTGAAGGAGGAGTTCAAAGTACAAGATTTTGCCTGCCAGTTTTAAGACCAATTTAAAGGTCAAGGTCACAGAGATCTTAAATTTTGTCGTGCACATGTACTACTCCTGAGTAACATTTAAGCCAAGTATCAAATGAATCAGTTTGAAAGTGAAGGAGAAGTTCAAAGTACAAGATTTTGCCTGCCAATTTCAAGGACAAAGGTCATGGTCACAGAGATCTTAAATTTGTGTCTTGCACATCTACTACATCTGAGTGACATTTATGCCAAGTATCAAATGAATCAGGTTGAAACTGAAGGAGGAGTTGAAAGTACAAGATTTTGCAGACAGACCGACCGATGGCCGACGACCGACAGGCTGATTCCAGTATACTCCCTCTCAAACTCTGTTTGCGGGGGGTATAATAAGACAACCCCTTAGCCCACTCAACCAACCCGGCTATTCATATCTCTGGGATCGATTTAACATACTTCATTGTGCAGGGATGGAGAGTACATAATTCGGCCCAGGTTAATGTCTGAGCCCATGATCAATTTCTGTTGCGTCTTTGGACGCAACCAATGATTTATATTAGCTATCAAGATTCACAACGCAGGTACTTCTCACTAACAAGACCGTTGAGCGAGATTTCACAATAACAGGTTTCTCATCATATAGGAAAGACACTTATTGATTTGGGTTCTGGTCTGATGTCATAGGCGTATTATGTTGCTGCTTGCACTGGCCTTGTTAGTGGACGTAATAGATGGCTTTATTGTACTTACAGATCAGAACCTTTTAACCCATGACCCCATTAATACCACTTTTCACACCTTTAATTTATTCATCTACTGAAAAGAACAGTTCCATTTTATACAGTCATGAATATGTACCATAAGAAATATAAGTTCCTATATCCGACTAGATTATAGCTTAAAGCAGGCTGAAAGTAAAGCAGAATGTGCCTCAAGGTACATTCTGCTTTACTTTCAACCTACTTTAAGTAGTCACCTGTCTTTAAAACTGGAAACATGCTATGGAGTAATGGGTTAAATGGAGTGGGGAGGCTCCTCTATATAAATTTTCTGGCTCCTTTATATCAATTTCTTTTTCAAATCATTATTTATGAAAATGCATTAATTGGCAAAATAAACCTAAATATGTAATGAGGTTTTTGACACTGTTTATTACATGACAAATCCATATAAAAGCTGCTGACACAATGGAAGAACATGATACACACACTACAGCCAGAATAACCAGAGTAAAACTGTACAGGTGTCAATTTCTGCTGCATCTGCCAAAATGTTACACTAGGTACACTCAATATTTTGTTCTCCTTGATCACTTTTAAGGCCACTATTCAATGAAATTAGTAATTTCCACATAATAAAAACAAACTATTCTATGGTCAGAATGTTATTCTTGTTTGTAAAACTTGTGGTTAAAAGCTAGTTTTCATTGGATTAATCAATAGATGTAAGTTTATCCCTAACTCTTTCAATGGAAAGTTCCAATTTCAAATTGTCTAGTCCACTATTGACTGTGTAGGGTTGTTTTTACAATATATTGCAAAAATAACGAACATTGCAGACCCTGACCAGAGGGTTCTCTGATCTGGTTTCATACTGTTTGCATAGGACAACTGTACTCTTTTTTTGTTCCCTATTTGTAAATGGCAAGTTTACTTGTCCCTAGGATTCAATATGTTAAATCCCACTATTACGATCACTGAAAAGAAAGCCTGTTTTCAGTGTTTAACTCTTTGCATGCTGGGTAATTGTTTTCGTCTGCAACAATTCTTGTCTGCTACTGTTCTAACATAAGAATTTTCAAAATTTCTCTTCAAAACAAAACATGATCAAACAGTTTGTATAATGTGGCGTCTCATCAGGATCCACACTGTTTGCAAAGTTTCCATGGTTTTGCCACTAGCATGCTAAGATGTAAAGTAGATATCTGTAAAGCATGATGAAGTACAGCAGACAGTTCCTAATCTATGATGTCATATTAACCCATTATCCCATAAATATACCTTTTTACACCTTTAATTTATTCCTTCCTATAAGAAAATAGTTCCAATTTATACAGTCAGGAATAAATATCATAAGAATTATTTTCTATATTCTAGCGGATGGTAGCTTAAAGTAGGCTGAAAGTAAAGCAGAATGTGCCTTAAGGGGTAATGGATTAAACTATCTATTAGTCTTCACTTGAGTTATTGTAACAGAGAGACTTTACTGTACAGTAAAACCTCTCTATAACGACCACTAAAAATGATTGTATAAAAGACAGTCGACGTCTTAATGCAAGGTAACAGTAAACAGAAAGCTCCTAAAGGGGCTCTCTGTTTACTGTCATCTTACTTTACACAGTCACCTGCCATAAACATACACTAATTAACACATTTTAGTGGTCGTAATAGAGAAGTTTTACTGTACTTTTACAGTCTAGCCATCTAATATCTCAGAAAAGTTGATCATTAAAACATTTTGACAATTATCTTTTTCTAAATTCTAAGCTACATTTTGAAAACATTATTTCAACAGCAAATGTTATCTTTTGTTCAAGTTAACCCTTAGCCCGCCAAATAAATTGTCGTCTGCTATATTTCTCTTCTGCTTCAAGTTTCAAAGTGCTTCAAAGTTGCTCAAAATTGCTGAAAATGTTGTCCGAGTGTCAAACAGCTTGGATCCGGATGAGACGCCGAGTTACTCGGCGTCTCATCTGGATCCAAGCTGTTTGCATATGGAGCTATAGTCGTGAGTGGCAGGCTAAGGGTTAAACTCTTGCAGAAAACAAACACAACAATCCTGAAGAACACCATACATCAAACACTCAGGAATCAACAAGAAACAGCAACAACATTGGCAATAAATGACTTGTAAAAAATTCTGGATTGCACAGCGGTATAAGAATCAGTTGCCTAATGATGTCCTAACTTCTTTCTGTTTTGGTCTTTACACTTCAATGGGGAATTTGATCACTTTTCTATAATAATATGTATACAAGGGTGTTTCAAAAAGAAATGTTACTTGATCAATAACTTTGATATAATACATGCAAAATGCATGTGTGATAGATATCATTTTAAAGAACAATTCTTTGCCTACACTATGGTTGAATGCACGATAAGATCACATAACTCGATAAGTCCCAACATGAACCTAAATGATCCCTACTCGAGGACACTAGAACATAGCACTTTTCAGACATTATTTTTGGACATAATACCTTCTTAAAAAGTACAATATCTAAAATTTGTTTTTGAAATATATTAGTTTATGTCTGAATGTTAATGTGTAGGTTAAAAAGTGAGGAAGTTCAGGTTGTATTCAGAACAAATCTTATTTCTAGTATGACAATTTGTTTTAAGATTTCAATTTCAAATTTCTCTTATTTGGGAGAATTGTTGTTCTATACAGTCAAATTTGTGTAACATAATCATTTAAATAGAGGATATTGTATGAGTGTTCATTATTTATCATTTTTAATAAACGAGTTGACTAAAATAATATGACGCGAGCCTTGGCGAGCGTCATATTCATTTTAGTCAACGAGTTTATTAAAAATTATAAATATTGAACACGAATGTGATATTCTATTTATCACATTACAAGTTCAAGCACCTATTGAATTGATTTGAAGCCATAGTTTGTAGACCCTACGCTATATAGATTTTCCGCCAAACGTTACGTTGTTTACATTAACGTCATAGTAAATGACGTCATTTGGCACCCCGCTACATGCAGCGCTTATGGACGAACAAGTTAGGCCGGAGCCCAAAAAACGATATTCCACTAGTGGATTACGATATTTATACAATCGCTTTATGCAACTCCCAGACCGCAAATTATGTGATAAAAGTGGTTACATGGGTAGTCTCTTTACAACTTGTGTACCACATTAGCTCATTCACCCCTTAAACTTCAAATGGACAATTCCAGTTTCAAATAAAGTCTTGTCCATTTTTATACTCTTTAGGGTTGTTTTGTATAATGTATTTCAAAATGACAAACTGTGCAGATCCTGATCACAGGGCTTATTAGGAGCCCTCTAATCTGGGTTTACGCTGTTTGCACAGACAAATGCACTAAACAGAAATACAATGTTTTATAACAGATGTCATCATGAGTATAATCGTCACTAGGGTTGAATGTGTTAAGCAGCTGAACGATTAGAGACGCACATGTATGCTTCTTTATTAAATGATCACTCAACAAATACTTGAACAATACGATCGAAAGTGTTTCAAATCTGAACAATATCTTATTAATGAATACATCAGACACTAACAACAAATAACAGGTACATGTATTGGGCATTAAAATACACAAAACACTAACTGGTTGTCCTGCTTATATGCAATAGGTAACAAAAATCCAAAACTAAAAATACATTACACCGATTCACTAAAAGTTGCAATAAGTTTGGGTTAAAAAAAATTATTTTTACCATACAACATCTATATCAGTGTGTTGATCTAAAACAATATAATGTTGATGCTTCAAGTCAACAACTGTCAAAACAGTATTGGCTTGAACAAAAACATAGATACAAACAGCTATTAAAATCCAAATCATTAGTAAATTTCTCAAAACTCAATCATTAGTAAATTTCTCTTAACTCCAAAGAAAGTTGTACAGTCCATGTATTCAGTCTATCTTTGGTACAGGGCTGGCATTTCTCCGGATTTTACCTAAATCTTCGGATTTTTTCCTAGTACATGGTAGCTTAAAGCAGGCTGAAAGTAAAGCAGGATGCGCCTTAAGGCGCATTCTGCTTTATTTACAGGCTGCTTTAAGTAGTCACATGTCAACAAAACTAGAAACAGGCTATTGGGTAATGGTACGATAAAACGCACTTGAAAAATGCAAATTTTAAAATCTTAGGATTTTTCATGTCAACTTATGGCAGCCCTGTTGGTAGAGCAACCTATCTCTGAACTCACATGGATGTTAGCTCATGTTGTGGTCATAAAATAGCAGTTCTACTTATCTTCTTTAAATATCTGCAAATTAAAGCTCTGAAGGATAAAAGGTAAGTACATGTACATAAATGAGATCAACTGAAAATATGCATAGACATTCGAAGCTAACTGATGAATAGTTTACCAATCAGCCAAGTAAAAATCATTAACACTTGTCCCAGTAAATTATCATCTGCTTCAAAATCATTGTCTGCAAAAAATAACAAATTCAGTTTTCATTCTTTTTTAACAATTTCCTCCATAGCTAAGAGAACAAAACACATGTACCTACCCAACTGTGTTTAACCCTTTGAACCCTAGTCCCGCAAATAGGCGTTCTTTTCAAACAATGTACATGTGAAAAGTACACTTGTCCTGTGCAAACAGTGAAGACCCAGATCAGAGGGCTCCGAAAGGAGCCCTCTGATCAGGGTCTTCACTGTTTGTCATAATGCCAAACATTGACAAAAACAACCATTAAAAGTCAGAAATGGACTAGACTAAAATGGAAACTGGAATTGTTCATTTAAAGTTTCAGGGAGGAAAGAGTTAAGGCACATTCTGCTTTACTTTCAGCCTGCTTTAAGCTACCATCTGCTAGAATATAGCAAATATATCTTCTCGTACATATTCATGACCGTATAAATTTGAGTTATTTTCTTCAGTAGAGGAATAAACTTAAGGCGTAAAAAGGTGTATGTATGGAGCTTTTTGCTTTTAGCCGCCACATGTATTCAACACCAAATCTGAATACACATGTCACTTATGTGGAGGAGTAGGTAAAGGAACTCGAACAAGCTTCTGCAGATGAAACAATTAACTAACGCAAACATCAATTCTAAGGTCCAACAGTTTGGATCCTCATAAAGAGCCAGCTGACTTGACATCCATTCTGTCTCCACGCTGTTTGCAAATGCAAGTCAGATCACCTTTAGCATGACAAGAGAGACTATATCATGACAATGCTTCAATTAACCCTTTTCTCCATAAGCACCTTTTAGTGCATTTAATTCATTACTCCACTGAAGAAAATACTTCCAATTTGTATAGTCATGAACATGTGATGTACCATAAGAAATATATACTATACCCTAGAAGGTAGTAGATTAAAGCAGACTTTACTTTCAACATGCTTTAAGTGGTTGCCTTCAAAACTAGAAACAGGCTATGGGGTAACAGGTTAAATAAAGCGATGTCTTCCAACATATAATTCAACTGTTACTGATTCCTGGCTAATCTTGATAATGAAGCAAATGTTTCTGATTCTTGGCTGTTCTTGATAATGAAGGAAGTGTGTATGAATATTAAGCTAACACATTTTTTTTTTCAAACAGAAAATCTTTCTCTAAGTTAAAGGATAGGCTGCACTTAAAATCAGCAATGAATGAATGAATGGTGTTTTACGGCCCATCGACACAAAAAGGTCATTTAGAGCCGCTTAAAATCAGCAATCTTTATCAATATTTCTGATGAATTTCTATGTCACATAATATAATCCTTGAAATTGAATGTTAATCCGTAGCATAGCAATTTGAAATGCTATCGTTTGTAAATGGAAATTTAAATACATTTACATTAAACCTCTCTTAAACAATTATTCCATAAATATGCCTTTTATATGCCTCATTTTAGGCCTTCATTGAAGAAAATAGTTCCACTTTATACTGTCATGAATATGCACCAAAAGATATATAACCTAGCATAGGTTTAAAGCAGGCTTGAATTAAAGCAGAATAAACATTAAGGCACATTCTGCTTTATTTTCAACCTGCTTTAAGTGGTCATCTTCAAAACTAGAAACATCTTAACCTGAAATAAAAAAAAGTTACAGATATAAGGGTTAAAAAGTGAGATCTCTCCTTAACTTAACGTAAAACTTCCCCTTTAACCCTTTCCCTCATAGAAGTGCCTTTTAGCATATTAAATTCATTTCTACACTGAAGAAAATAGTTCCAATTTATACAATTATGAATATTTATCATAAGATATATTTTATATTTTCCAGAAGATAGTAGCTTAAAGCAGGCTGAAAGTAAAGCAGAAAGTGCCTTAAGGCACATTCTGCTTTACTTTCAACCCGCTTTAAGTTGTCTACTATCTTCACTAGAAAATAGTCTATGGAGTAGTGGGTAAAGATAAATAACAAGCAGTGTAATTTCCAGAAGAAATGTTAATGTCAAAGTATTTTCCATGTATCTCACTGGGGAATCACAATAATGAATCCTTTTAACATTCAGTATGGAATAATTCAGTGAAAATTATACAGCCATTAATTCGTTGAAAGGAAATTTCTGTCTCTCTTTAAGAAAGCTGTGTTACAGCTGTTTCATCCAAATCAATAAACATGTACCTTACAGTAGTATTTAAAGCTCGAACAACAGAAAAGCACCACCAGCTGTTCACAAACACATGTGTAAGATGTACATAAGTAAAATATTTGTTGCATTGGAGAAAGCTTAAGATTCAAATACAGTACAGTATTGATATTACAACCACTCACACATGAAATCATAGTATTAAAGACCAGTGGCAGCTTAACCTATTACTCTATATAATAATAGACACACTTTTTTACGCATTCAATTAATTCCTCCTCTGAAGAAAAAAGTTCCTATTCAAACAATCAGGAATATGATTGTACTATAAGAATTAGTTTTTATATTCTAGCAGATGATAGTTTCAAGTAGGCTTAAAGTAAAGCAGCAAGCTTCTTATGGCACATTCCGCTTTACTTTCAACTTGCTTTAAGTACTAGAACCAGGCTATGGAATAAAGGGTAAAAGCAAGATAAAAGTAATCCCAAAGCTCATAAAAGAGCTTACTGCTTTACTTTTATCTTGCATTAAGCATTCACCTGTCTTAAACACCAAAAAAATACTTTTAAGTGGCTGTTATAGCCAGATTTTTCTGTAGTGAAAATTATGTGGCTACGACAACCAATATACAAGGCTTTGGTAACAAGTAAGCATAGCTTACATTGAAGGAATGTATTCAATCCATTTACTGCAAGAAAACTTTCAGAGTACTTAAAGTCATGATAAACTATTTATGCCTAGTATATACTTTGAAGGACATCAGCAAATAGTGTAAACCTTGATCTCATGTCACAAAATGCACCATCTCATCAGCATCTGTTTTAAATAATTTAAAGTTCAGCTATATCAGCAAATATGACTAAGTTAATAAAAAAAAACCCAGCCTGTTATTAAAGAATCATTCCAAAATAGCACAATGGAAGGACCGATTGAAAACACCTTAACCCATTACTCCATAGCCTGTTTCTAGTTTTGAAGATATGTGACCACTTAAAGCAGGTTGAAAGTAAAGCAGAGTGCTTAATGTACTTTCAACCTGCTTTCAGCTATTATCTGCTGGAATATAGAAAATATTTCTTATGATTTGTATTTATGACAGTATAAACTGGAATCATTTTCTTCAGTGGAGGAACCAAAGGCGTAAAAAGGTGTATTTATGGGGTAATGGGTTAAGAAAGAGGGGTTGCAAAGAAGCAATATAGCTACCATGTCTAGTACATAACCACAGACCCAAGCTTTACGTTATAATCCCTGTAAAATTAACACCCACACAATGTAAAATATGTAGAATATAAAAACACACACTGTCTATATGTACAATTATGAAGTTATTATAAACAAATTGATGACTAGCAAATCAGGACAATAATAAATTTGTGTAAGACTTAACCACTTTACTTCTGCCTTTCCCAGAGTATAATGGTTATGGAAAACATAATGCAGAGCCTCATCAGGATCCAAACTGTTTGACACTCATTGCGGTATCATTTTAGTCAAGTTACCTAAAATTTAAATTTAGATTTAAACAAGTCTGTTCAGGATGTTGCAAACATTGATAATGATGAAACTTTTATGGCACTATATTTACCTGCCTCTCTGCTTTATAAAACAATTGAAATATTTACAAACTATCAATAAAATGTAACTCATATTTATTTACAATCAAAGGTGAAACATAACAGAACAAAACTGACCGATACTTCAACTGAAGCTTAACTCTGAAATGCTGTTATCTGCTCTAACATCTGTCAGCAAATGGTCAAATAATGTACTGTCTTACCAAATGTTCCTATTTTAAAAATGGAGGGCAAAAATGTAGACAAAATTGTGTTAAGTAAAACATTACATCAGTAGAATTCTTGCTCTACACCGTTTGCATAGGAGAAATGTACTTGTCACAGTTACATTGTAATGGATACAAATATGCATCCCAAGAGTTCAACTGGCTAAAGGAGCGTTCAGCATTATATTGTCTCTGCAGTAAAAGTTAGATATTGCCCGAGGATCTATTTTTGACTGATCACTTAACACAAGTTTGACTATTAATTCTTCACCCAAGAACCTACATCCAAGACATGGTAAACTCTTTAAAACTGGTCTTATTGTAACCCTTTCCTCCATAGACATCATTGCTCATCATTATTAAGGACAGGTGGTACCTTAACTCTTTCCTCCCTGAAACTTTAAATGGACAATTCTAGTTTCGATTTTTGTCTAGTCCATTTCTGACTATTAAGGGTTGCTTTTGTCAATGTTTGGCATTATGACAAACAGTGAAGACCCTGATCAGAGGGCTCCTTTTGGAGCCCTCTGATCTGGGTCATCACTGTTTGCAGAGAACAAGTGTACTATTCACATGTACACTGTTTGAAAATGACGCATATATGCGGGACTAGGGTTCAAAGGGTTAAAGCAATATAAAATGTAAAACAGAAAGCTCCTATACAAGCTTTCTTCATTCCTTTCATCCTGCTTAAAGCTGTTTTTTGTCTAAACCCATTACACCATAAGTATGCCTTTAATTTATTCCTCCACTAAAGAAATTAGTTCCACTTTATACAGTCATGAATGTGCAACAAAAGAAATATTTTCTATATATCCTAGAAAATAGTATCTTAAAGCAGATTGAAAGTAAAGCAGAGTGTGCCTTAAGGCGCATTTTGCTTTAAAAATTGGTTAAAATATGTGTTAACAAAATGAGAGAGAAATGAGAAACATGTTTATATACAGAGATTCTGGAATGATGGATTTCTAAAACTCAGATCTATTTACACATCCTCGACTTAAGCACTTGATTATAATTCAAATATTTCTATACACAAAGTAGTGTTCAAAGTGTATATAAATGTTAATTACATATGATCTTCATGAAGCTTCATTGTAATGTTATTTTAACCCTTTAATTTACTCCTTCACGGAAGAAAATAATTTTAGATAATATTTTATGTATCATGAGAAATATTTTCTATGTTCTAGCAGATGGTACCTTAAAGCAACTAAAAGTAAAGCAGAATGCACCTTAATGTGCATTCTGTTTTTCTTCCAATCTGCTTTAAGTGGTCACATATATTCAATACTAGAGAAACAGGCTATGGAGTAATGGGTTAAAATATATAAATCCAAATTTTGAAAAATGTAAAGTCCCGTTTATAGACCACTAATTTATGTCAGTTGTTAAAGGAGTTTTAACAAATATTTCAGGATAAATAAAATTTAAACAAACAATGCAGACCGTAATCATAGTCTACACTGTTTACTAAGTATACATACAGGAGCTATACACAGAATGGATAGCTGTGTTGTCTTTACCGCAGTTGAGTGGTCATAATAGTATAACTTAACATTTTTCTTATGCTGATGATCATAAAATTAACTCTTTCAACATGCAGGATAAAACAATGTCAATGTAGAAAGCTCCTATGGGAGTTTTCTGCAGTTGTTTTATCCTGTATTAAGCAGTCAACTGTTTTGAAAGATATCCACATGAATTCAATTAGTGATCACTTAATGTAAGATGGACTGTATTCCTATACACAGAAACAATAATACTATCCGCTATCCCCGTCATATATAAACATTATAAATAAATAACAACAATTTAGACATGGTAAATACATATCCATGTAAAATCTCCATTTTGGTAAAACTAAGACAATAAGTCTCCGTACACCTATGACTACTATTCCAATATTCTGGTTACCTCGACTTTCTTAGCTTTCTTACTTGTTTCAGTTTCAGTGAAATACTCTTGTATAGCTTGTAAACTTGTAAAATGTCTGGAATCATTACAGTATGTGATTGAAGGTTGATTGGAAAATAGCTTAACCATATTGAGAACCTGTGGATCTACACCTTAGATTCAGATCAAGATGCACATTTAGTGGAGCCTGATCTGAATCCAAACTACCGGTATTTGTCAATGACATCACTTTTCTGTTAATATAAAGAAGACCAAACCAATTTCAGAAGACAACATTTTCAGTACAGGACATGTTCAGCTGACAACAGTTACTCAGTGTTGAAAGGGTTAACCCTTTACTTCATAGATATGCCTTTTTATGCATAAAATTAATTCCCCTACAGTTGAAAATTGTTCCATTTTATATACAGTAAAACCTCGCTATTACGACCACTAAAACGAAGGCTAATTGATTGTTTAATAGACAGGTGACAGCTTAAAGCAATGTGACAGTGAAACAGAAAGCTCCTACAGGAGCTTTCTGTTTCACTGTCACCTTGTTTTAAGCGGTCACCTACCGTAAACACCCTAATAATTAACATAATTTAGTGGTCGTTATAGAGAGGTTTTACTGTAATAATGAATTTGCAACATAAGAAATATTTCCTACCACTTAGTAGGCTGTAGCTTAAAGCAGGTTGGAAGTAAAGCAGAATGCACCTTAATGCACATTCTGCTTTACTTTCAATCTGCTTTAAAGTAGTCACCTTTCTTCAGAACTAGAAACAGACTATGGAGTAAAGGGATAAGTATAGACTTGTAATATTTGGTACAGTGAAGTTTTGGAACAGAATGGCTTTTAACATTACCGGTATTCAAGTTTTGAGCAGAATTTCTTTTGCAATACAACAAATTAATTGGAAAAAATAAATGCAAGCAGGTACCAGAAATTAACTTAAACGTCCAAAGAAGCACCACACAAATATTATAAATATTTATTAGTTATTAGTGACAATAAATAGTTATTACATGGCATATTTGCAGGCTTAAATGTAAGAAAAAATCACCAAAGTCAATGCCAAGACTTAAGTGTAAACAATTTGGTTCAAAAGTTTCTTTACAGTAATTTGGCGGTATTCCATAACCCTTTTCCCATTAGTAATGTTTGTTCCTAACCTAACATATTCTTCATAAAGATGCCTTTTCATGGTTATACACTTTCCTGGTAAAGAAAACTTTTTTCTAAACCCAGATGGCTGCTTAAAACAGGCTGAAAGTAAAGCAGAAAATTATACAGGAACTTTCTGCTTTTCTGTAAACCTGATTTAAGCAACCACCTACCAGTCTAAAACACTGAAAAATCTATGAAGAGAAAGATGAGGTAAAAATATTGCCAACAATTGTAAGACATTGGTTGTGAACATTTCAGTCTTTGAGAAAAATTATAGTACTGAGCTTGGCAAACCCCAGATAGATCTATAGTTTATCAGTACAGGAAGACCTCTCAATTAAGACCACTTAAAAGAGCTTTTTACTGTACTTGCATCTTGCTTTAACTTTAAGCAGCCAAATGTTTAAAGCCGAGAGCTACAGAAGGAGCGTTCAGCTTTAATTTCATCCCAATTTAAGCAGCCATCTGTATAATTAAAAGATACAATCAGCCTATATTTAAGTGGTCATAATATGAAGCCTTTTACTGAACATCAAAACTTCTGAGCAAACCACTTGCAACTATTCTAAATACCAATCAAATGAAGTTTTACAGAGAGCAAACAGTTTTGTTACATTCAGCCTCGAATGCCTTTTACATTATAATAAACATGATTGATGATGAAAACTGATTGATGATTACCAAAACCTTAACCAGAATAGGCCTGCACATGACTGCCTGTTTCAAAGTTTACTAATCATTATAAACAGCATTTAATCACTATACTAACTACCAAAACAGCTGGTACTCTTGATATTATTTAACATGTCGAGGTAATACTGCATGCTATGAAACGCTTGATCAATATCTAAACTAGCTCCAAGTGTGATGTGATGATGACGACTCTACTCTCAGTAGTTGTCTTTCAAGGTTGGTTTATTTTGACTTCTGTTTGCCGACCACGACTGTCTTGACTATGTTCACCAGTTTGTTGATGTAGCCCTGGATTACACTGTGTCTCCTCATCCCAGGCATCAACAGTGTAAGGTTCACTGGAAATATAAATACATTCAAATATGTAATGAATACAGTAAAACCTCTCTATCATAAACACTAAATATAAGGCTAATTGACTTATGAAAAACAGGTACTGATACAAGATTGAAGCAAGATGAAATTAAAACAGAGAGCCCCTAACCTTCACCTTGCTTTAAGTAACCACCTGCCTTAATCACATATACCGGTAATTGACATAATTTAGTGGTCCTTATAGGAAGGTTTTTACTGTAGTGTACATGTGAACAGTAAACTTGTCCTATAAAAAGGAGTATAAGACTAATAAGAGCCCTCCTCTGGCAAAGGTCTGCATTGTTTGTCATTTGAAAAACAAATACTGTAGTTAGAAATGGACTAGACTTAATTGGAAACAGGAAGTGTCCATTGGAAGTTTCAGGGGTGAATGATTTAAGTGATGAGTTCAAAATAAGATTCAAAGGCAGTCTCTTAGACACATAGCCGATGGAATAAGAAAACAAGTAATGAAAACTGTTTTAATACGAGTTTTCTGTATTACTTCTGTCTTTTACTTTTGATCTGCATTAAGTACATGAACATACAATGTCTGTTACTTCTGAAACTGTATTCCTCTATAACCAAGATTGAAAACTATCTACATGTATATCCAACTGTGATGATATTGCTTAAAGCATAATAAAAGTAAAGCAGCAAGTTCCTTCAGGAGATTTAATCTATTGATTAACAAGAGTCACATGTGGAATATTTCGCTCACCTGAGAATAGCTGACAAAATGGAGATAATGATTTATGTCCAGGACGGAGTCATTTTTTACCCGAGGGGCATTATTAAATTTGAACAATCTTGATAGAGGACCTGTAGATGATGCTATGTGCCAAATATCTAAGATCAGGGTACTAGGGTTTTAGACAAGAAGATTTTTCTAAGTTTCCATTGAAAAAATCTAGTTTTAGCTCCTGTGACCTAGATATGCAACAGACTAGAACTATTTGAACAAAATAGGTAAAGAACATCTAGAAGTGTCACCATACTGAATATCAGAGCTCTGGCCATATTAGTGTCAGAGGAGAAGAGGTTTGAAATTTTCACTATATAACTCTATGTAAAACTGTGACCCCCAGGGTGGGGCCAATTTTGACCCCAGAGGCATAATTTGTACAAACTTGATAGAGGACCTGTAGATGATGCTATGTTCCAAATATCTAAGCTCTGACCCTTGCAGTTTCAGACAAGAAGATTTTTAAAGTTTTCATTTTTAAAAAATCTATTTTTAGCTCATGTGACCTAGATATGCAACCGACCAGAACCATTTGTACAACAGTGGTACAGGACATCTAGAAGTGTCACCATGCTAAATATCAAAGCTCTGGCCAATTAGTAACAGAGGAGAAGACATTTGAAAAAATTCACTGTATAACTCTACGTAAAACTGTGACCCCCGGGGCGGGGCCAATTTTGACCCCACGGGCATAATTTGAACAAACTTGAAAAAGTACACATTGATGATGCTATGTGCTAAATATCTTTGCTCTGGCCCTTGTAGTTTCAGAAGATTTTTTAAGATTTCCTTATTTTTTCACTTTGGTTGCCATGGCAACCAGAATTCTACACTGTTTTTAATTCTTTGAACAAATTTTTTAAAGAGCTTGACCACAGGAACATTACTGTAAAGTTTGGTTGAAATCTGTCAAGCGGTATAGGAGGAGATGTCATTTGAAGCAATTGTTAACGACGACGCATGACGGACATAGGGCCATCCCAATAGCTCACCTTGAGCCTTTGGCTCAGGTGAGCTAAAAATAAATAAAAATCCTGTTTCCAATTTCTACTGCATAGTTAATCAAGCCATGACATGGTGAAGAATCATGACAATTTCTAACCCTATTTCTCTAGAGCCATAAGATGTCTTGACACCTTCTTCTGACAGTATAAACACCACACTATATATTGATGTTGTTTTAAACAGGTTAAATGCAGGTGGCAGCTTAGAGTATGATGAGGATCTACACTGTTTACAGGCTTGCTCTCTCAATTTGTGGGCATCAATAGTAAACATAGCTTACAGATTAGGTAGGTGAGAACATTAATAGTAAACATAACTTACAGATTAGGTAGGTGAGAAGGAGGTTGTCCATCTTACTGCCGACCCAGGCAAACACAGCCAGGAACCCCATCACTACCAGGAAGTACTGGAATATAACAAAACCATAACTTCACACCAGTTTGCAAAACAGTAACTTACAAATGTCATACCAGTTTACAAAACAACAACACAAAGTTCACACCATTTACAACTAACCCTCTCTAAACCTGACACTCTTGGAAAATAAGGCAAACCACAAAAGACAGTTGCTTAATTAATGCAGGATCAAAGTGCAGGATCCCAAATGGAGCTTTCTGTCAAAGTTTGAATCTGCACTAAACTGTCACCTATTACCAACTGGTTTAGAGGCTGAACATACTGCTTTTCAAGTGTCAGGTTCAGGGAGGTTTCTCTGAACCTTTCTCCTGCTATTAGCATAATAATAATACATGTTTATTTTGGTTTGCTTTGTTTGTTAACCCTTAGCCCGCCAAATAAATTGTCGTCTGCTATATTTCTCGTCTGCTTCAAGTTTCAAAGTTGCTGAAAATTGCTGAAAATATTGTCCGAGTGTCAAACAGCTTGGATCCGGATGAGACGCCGAGTTACTCGGCGTCTCATCCGGATCCAAGCTGTTTGCATATGGAGCTATAGTCGTGAGTGGCAGGCTAAGGGTTAATGTCCATTTCTGCCATCTATATGGGCTAATTGGATCATCCAGAGAAAGGGGAGCGGATACAGAAAACCCTGTTCTATGCCCTATTATTATCGACAGAGTTCTCTGGTTTTTTTGGAGGCCCAGTGTAAAGCACTGATACACTGGACCTTGGTTTATAAAGTCTCATCCGAAGGACTTGGTCCAGCGGGGAATAGAACTCACGACCCCTGGTACCACAAGGGTCGTGCGTATTGACACTTGTTTTTAAAACAGTGTAGAGTCATATCATACAGCTCCTGATGGATCTGTCTAATCTGGTTCTACACTGCTTTCTTATAGAATTTATCTGATATGAGCCTTCACTTTCTGGCAGAAATTCTAGTACCTACTTTACTAGCTAATATAATAATTCAGATAATACATATTCAAAGCAGACAGAGTTTTATCTCTGAATATTCAATGAGAGAAGGGAAAACAGTACAAGCACAGTTAAAAACCTTCTAAATATTCTGTTGCTTGCTTTTAGTGTTAAACATTTACCCTATTGTTTTCATGCGGGAGCTTTAAGCACCTACCTGTCAGAATGCAGTAAAATTTACCTAATGACCCTTTTCAATACATCGCCGAAGTATGATTATATTGATAATATTCTCTATTCTACCTTTTAATATGTATTATTTGCTATATATACAGCAAAACTTGTGCTACTGAAAGCAGCCTGGAAGTAAAGCGGAAGACAACTTAAGGCTACTCTCTACTGTCAGCCTGCTTAACCCTTTACCTGATACATTTTATACTTAAAGCAGGTTGAAAGTAAAGCAGAATGTGCCTTATGGCACATTCTGCTTTACTTTCAGCCTGCTTTAAGCTATCCTGTGCTAGAATATAGAAAATATTCCCTATAATATATATTCATTACTGATTAAATTGGAACTATTTTCTTCAGCGGAGGAATATATCATATTCGCTAAAAGGCGCTTCTATGGGGGAAAGGGTTAAAGCTACCATCTCCTAGGATATCAAAACTGTTTCTCATGGTGAATGTTCATAACTGCATAAAATGGAACTACATGTACATGTATATTCTTAGGTGGGGAATAAAACTAAAGCTGTTCATTGTGGAGTAAAGAGTTTATGGTACATGTATCTGCAGTAGCATACTTATATACAGTAGAACTTCCATGAGTCGAACTTCGAAGAGTTTTTCGGTGTGTCGATCATTTTTTAAAGTCCCAACTTTTCTCCCTATATTACCTTATTTAAAATCTACGTATGACTCCAGTTTTTATAAGTCGAGTTTTTCGCTATATCGACTTTTTTTCTCGGTCCGTACATACTGTTTCACTCAAAATTCACTACACATGTGTCGATGTTCGACTGTACGAAGGACCGGAATTTGGCGTGTCGAGTTTTTCCGTGACCATCTTTACTCGATTAATTGTCGTGAATGAAAATTACCTGACTACCCAATTATCCAGGACAAACAGGCCAACACCTTCTTATTGTGTCAACGGCCCTGTGTATTCCATGATTCTTTTACTCTTTTCCATATTTTATTCGTCACGGACTTAATCATAGCGCCCTTATTCAGTTTCGTGTAAAGTCAAATATAAACCGAATGTTAATGCATATTCGTAGTTCGGTCGATGATTTTTGCCGAAAGAGAAATGTGTGTGTAAAAGACAAAGAACAACTCACGCGGAACCCATCCAGAAATGTGTAGCACTAATAGTTATGCAATTATCCTTATCCCTCTAAGGAGATATTGTTACTATTTTAAGACAAGGGCCACTATGGCCCTAAATCGCTCACCTGGTACACCATGGCAAACTTGACCTATAGTGACCTAGATTATGACTGGACATGTATACCCACAATCAACCTCTAGAGTGTAAACAAGATTTTCCAATGATTTGACCTAGTGACCTAGTTTTTGTTCGGACATGACCCATATTCAAACTTGACCTAGATATCAATGCGACAAACATTCTGACCAAATTTCACCAAGATCCAATGAGATTTGTAGCCTCTAGAGTGTTAACAAGGTTTTTCTATGATTTGACCTAGTGACCTAGTTTTTGACTGGACATGACCCACATTCGAACTTGACCTAGATATCAATGAGACATACATTCTGACAAGGTTTCATCAAGTTCCAATGAGATTTGTAGCCTCAAGAATGTTCACAAGGTTTTTCTATGATTTGACCTAGTGACGTAGTTTTTGACCGGACATGACCCATATTCAAACTTGACCTAGATATCAATGCAACAAACATTCTGACCAAGTTTCATCAAGATCCAATGAGATTTGTAGCCTCTAGAGTGTTCACAAGGATTTTCTATGATTTGACCTAGTGACCTAGTTTATGACCAGACATGACCCACATTCGAACTTGACCTACATCTTATCAAGACAAACATTTTAATTAAGTTTCATGAAAACCTATTGAAATGTGTAGCCTCTAGAGTGTTAACAAGAATTTTCTATGATTTGATCTAGTGACCTAGTTTTTGACAGGACATGGCCCACATTCGAACTTGACCTAGATTTCATCAAAACAAACATTGTCACCAATTTTCATGAAGATACAATGAAATTTGTGGCCGCTAGAGTGTTAACAAGGTTTTTCTATGATTTGACCTAGTGATCGACCTAGTTTTTGACCGGACATAAAAAGGAATATTTCAATGGACATAGGAGAAATAAAATTTTTGAAAAACCAAAACACAGATTTCGAAAACTAAACATTGGCCCTAAGTTCAAAGTCAAGGTCACAGGGGTCTAAATTTTGCAGTGCCTGGAAAGGTCTTGTCCATATACACACATAAACCAACTATGAAAGCAATACCTCAAGGGACATAGAAGTAAAAGGCATTTTTCAAAACCTAAACACAGGCCCTAAGTTCAAAGTCAAGGTCACAGGGGTCTAAATTTTGCAGTGCCTGGAAAGTTCTTGTCCATATACACACATAAACCAACTATGAAAGCAATACCTCAAGGGACATAGTAGTTAAAGGCATTTTTCGAAACCTAAATGCAGATTTCGAAACCTAAACGCAGGCCCTAAGTTCAAGGTCACAGGAGTCTAAATTTTACTGTGCATGGAAAGGTCTTGTCCATATACACACACATACCAACTATGGAAGCAATACCTCAAGGGACATAGAAGTTAAAGGCATTTTTCAAAACCTAAATGCAGATTTCAAAACCTAAACGCAGGCCCTAAGTTCAAGGTCAAGGTCACAGGGGTCTAAATTTTTCTGTGCATGGAAAGGTATTGTCCATATACACACACATACCAACTATGAAAGCAATACCTCAAGGGACATAGAAGTTATAGACATTTTCTTTAAATTGTTTACGCCGTTCACGACGACGCCGACGACAACGACGACAACAACGACGACGACGATAGAAGTTAAAGGCATTTTTCTAAACCTAAACACAGATTTCTAAACCTAAACACAGGCCCTAAGTTCAAGGTCACACGGGTCTAAATTTTTCTTTGCATGTAAAGGTCTTGCCCATATACACATACATACCAACTATGAAAGCAATACCTCAAGGGAAATAGAAGTTAAAGGCATTTTTCGAAACCTAAACACAGATTTCGAAACCTAAACGCAGGCCCTAAAGTTCAAGGTCAAGGTCACAGGGGTCAAAAAATTTCTGTGCATGGAAAGGTCTTGTCCATATACATACACATACCAACTATTGAAGCAATACCTCAAGGACATAGAAGTTAAAGGCATTTTTCGAAACCTAAACGCAGATTTTGAAACCTTAACGCAGGCCCTAAGTTCAAGGTCACAGGGGTCTAAATTTTTCTGTGCATGGAAAGGTCATGTCTATATACACACACATACCGACTATGGAAGCAAAAACCTTAATGGATATAGAAGTTAAAGGCATTTTTCAAAACCTAAACGCAGATTTCGAAACCTAAAAGCAGGCCCTAAGTTCAAGGTCACAGGGGTCTAAATTTTTCTGTGCATGGAAAGGTCTTGTCCATATACACACACATACCAACTATGGAAGCAATACCTCAAGGGACATAGAAGTTAAAAGGCATTTTTCTAAACTTAAACACAGATTTCGAAACCTAAACGCAGGCCCTAAGTTCAAGGTCAAGGTCACAGGGGTTAAAAAAATTCTGTCCATGGAAAGGTCTTGTCCATATACACACACATACTAACTATTGAAGCAATACCTCAAGGGACATAGAAGTTAAAGGCATTTTTCGAAAACCTAAACACAGATTTCGAAACCTAAAAGCAGGCCCTAAGTTCAAGGTCAAGGTCACAGGGGTCTAAATTTTTCTGTGCATGGAAAGGTCTTGTCCATATACACACACATACCGACTATGGAAGCAATACCTCAAGGGACATAGAAGTTAAAGGCATTTTTCAAAACCTAAATGCAGATTTCGAAACCTAAACACAGGCCCTAAGTTCAAGGTCAAGGTCACAGGGGTCTAAATTTTTCTGTGCATGGAAAGGTATTGTCCATATACACACACATACCAACTATGGAAGCAATACCTCAAGGGACATAGAAGTTAAAGGCATTTTTCAAAACCTAAATGCAGATTTCAAAACCTAAACGCAGGCCCTAAGTTCAAGGTCAAGGTCACAGGGGTCTAAATTTTTCTGTGCATGGAAAGGTATTGTCCATATACACACACATACCAACTATGAAAGCAATACCTCAAGGGACATAGAAGTTATAGACATTTTCTTTAAATTGTTTACGCCGTTCACGACGACGCCGACGACAACGACGACGACGATAGAAGTTAAAGGCATTTTTCTAAACCTAAACACAGATTTCGAAACCTAAACACAGGCCCTAAGTTCAAGGTCACACGGGTCTAAATTTTTCTTTGCATGTAAAGGTCTTGCCCATATACACATACATACCAACTATGAAAGCAATACCTCAAGGGAAATAGAAGTTAAAGGCATTTTTCGAAACCTAAACACAGATTTCGAAACCTAAACGCAGGCCCTAAAGTTCAAGGTCAAGGTCACAGGGGTCAAAAAATTTCTGTGCATGGAAAGGTCTTGTCCATATACATACACATACCAACTATTGAAGCAATACCTCAAGGACATAGAAGTTATAGGCATTTTTCGAAACCTAAACGCAGATTTTGAAACCTTAACGCAGGCCCTAAGTTCAAGGTCACAGGGGTCTAAATTTTTCTGTGCATGGAAAGGTCATGTCTATATACACACACATACCGACTATGGAAGCAATACCTTAATGGACATAGAAGTTAAAGGCATTTTTCAAAACCTAAACGCAGATTTCGAAACCTAAACGCAGGCCCTAAGTTCAAGGTCAAGGTCACAGGGGTCTAAATTTTTCTGTGCATGGAAAGGTCTTGTCCATATACACACACATACCAACTATGGAAGCAATACCTCAAGGGACATAGAAGTTTAAAGGCATTTTTCTAAACTTAAACACAGATTTCGAAACCTAAACGCAGGCCCTAAGTTCAAGGTCAAGGTCACAGGGGTAAAAAAAATTCTGTCCATGGAAAGGTCTTGTCCATATACACACACATACCAACTATTGAAGCAATACCTCAAGGGACATAGAAGTTAAGGGCATTTTTCGAAACCTAAACACAGATTTCGAAACCTAAAAGCAGGCCCTAAGTTCAAGGTCAAGGTCACAGGGGTCTAAATTTTTCTGTGCATGAAAAGGTCTTGTCCATATACACACACATACCGACTATGGAAGCAATACCTCAAGGGACATAGAAGTTAAAGGCATTTTTCAAAACCTAAACGCAGATTTCGAAACCTAAACGCAGGCCCTAAGTTCAAGGTCAAGGTCACAGGGGTCTAAATTTTTCTGTGCATGGAAAGGTCTTGTCCATATACACACACATACCAACTATGGAAGCAAATCTCAAGGGACATAGAAGTTTAAAGGCATTTTTCGAAACCTAGGTCTTGTCCATATACACACACATACCAACTATTGAAGCAATACCTCAAGGGACATAGAAGTTAAAGGCATTTTTCGAAACCTAAACACAGATTTCGAAACCTAAATGCAGGCCCTAAGTTCAAGGTCAAGGTCACAGGGGTCTAAATTTTTCTGTGCATGGAAAGGTCTTGTCCATATACACACACATACGGACCATGGAAGCAATACCTCAAGGGACATAGAAGTTAAAGGCATTTTTCAAAACCTAAACGCAGATTTCGAAACCTAAACGTCAACAATTTTCTGTGCATGGAAAGGTCTTGTCCATATACACACACATACCAACTATGAAAGCAATACCTCAAGGGACATAGAAGTTATAGACATTTTCTTTAAATTGTTTACGCCGTTCACGACAACGACGACGACGACTACAACGGGGGTATTGCAATAGCTCGTCATGTACTACGTACAGGCGAGCTAAAAAGCGACTTCCGTCCATACCGCTGTGTTGTTATTTTATGAAAATCGAGTTACGGCAAACGTATTTTCGTCTGACGTACATTTTTAAGATTCGTTTCAAGTTAAAGATTTGGTAAAATGAGTAAATATGCATCCAGTTTGGATGCGATACGAGCGTTACATAATTGCATTTTAATGTTTTTAATTTGAAACAATCCATATCAACAAGTAACATACGGACATGTTGGCTATATTGAGATCGAGTATATTTGAAAAAAAAATCGAGGGAGCATAAGGTAAAACATGAGTCGAGGCTTCGATGTGTCGAGTTTTTTCTGATGGTCCCTTCAACCTCGACACATCGAAGTTCTACTGTATTAGATGATTTAAACAATTAATGGTTTAAGACTTACAACTTTTGGTTTATCATTCTTCAGCGATATCATGGTGTCCTTGAATTCAGTCATATGGTAGCGAAAGTTCAGTACCCGAATACAAATCTGCTTGAACTGTTCTTCCTGAACTCCTGTCCTGTATAAGTGATAACAAACTAACTTTGGAGAAAAGCATAAATCAGCTATTACAAATAGTTCATAAGTGTCTATTAATAGAAAAATAAAGTAACACATTGAGTAATTGAGTGAATCACAACACTTGCATCTTAAGCTTAAGAAATGCCTAAGCCACCTAAACACGATTTTTCAATGTGCAAATTATATCAACCTATAGGCAAGACTCTTCAAGACTTTTGAATAGTTGCATCCCTGGGTTTGGCGGGAAAATAAACAAGCATTTGAAACCCCTTTATTATGACCACTAAAAGGAAGTGTACTTGATGACTTTTAAGACAGGAGCTTTCTGCTTTACATTCATTTTGCTTTAAGCAGCCATCTGCCTGGAACTAAGAAAACTGAACCTCATTTAGTGGTCACAATAGAGGCGGTTCTACCGTTCTTCCCTTATATGGAGCTATGAATGCTGTGTAGGTATCCTGGCATCTACTAAATTTAATACATTGTAGTCTTTATCATTTGTCACTCTTCAAAAATATAAATTGGCAGTCACTAAGATAGTCAGTACCTTTAGGTAAAATGAAGTACATGTATATCCCAGAAAGTCTTATTGAGAGGTTTCTGCATTTAGCTGCCTCCTGTATTTAGTGAATGTGATGTTTCATGAATGATGGCTCTACTTGATGTACACAGGTAAAACAAGAATGCTACAACCTACCATTTGCTTCTACCCAGGACTGTTGGCCCTACGATAGGGACCAGGAAGTCAATGAAACTGAGGCTCAGCCCCAGCAGTGAGAAGGTGGTCAACACTGAAGGCTCGAAATACCAAATACTCCTGAAAATATGTACAATAAATACAGCAATCACTTATAATTATTGAGACTTCACAGTATAACAGAAATGCTTTAAGTTAAACATGTTTCTTGTCATTTAACCAGTTAGTCCAAAAATGTGCCCTTTTTATGCCTTTAGTTTATTTCTCCACTGAAGAAAATAATTCAAATTTATACAGTCATGAACATGTATCATTAGAAATAGTTTGTCAAGCCTGGGCAGGCAGAAAGAGACTCCCTTCCTTACTAGACAGCAGCCTCACCTTTATAAGAACAATTAATCAATGGCCTGTATAAACTAACTAGATGATGATGATGAATTTAAATGGGTTTCTCCGGAGGAAATTGAAACTTAATACAGTGCTCCCTCCCTACAAGGGCCCTCCGAACAACGATTTCCTCCATACAACAATGCTTGCCACTGTCTGCTTAAAGTTGTTGTCTGCTGTTTTTCTCAAAGTTATGTTACGGAAATTTTGATTAGAAAATTTTATGATGAGTGACAGAACAACTTCACGGGTTATACAGTGTCTGATCTGGATTCAAGCTGTTTGCAAATGTAAGCCAATTTCCCTCCCTATAACAACTCCTTCAGAGTAACACACACAATCTTTGTCTCCTATTGGGTGTTGTTGTAGAGAGCAGACTAAAATCAAATTACAGGTGAATGTACTTACAGGAACAACATGGAGGTTACGCCCACAATAATAGCAGGGTAGAAAGGTTTGTCCCAATTGATCAGCTTGTTTAGGGGCAGCAAAACTTCTCTCCATCCTTCCAGATCCCTTTGAGTTTGTGTCAAAGGGTCTACTGGCTTTACAGACTGAAAATAATATAAAGCTGAATAGAGACCAAGAGCAATATATACTTAGCAAAAATAGAAACTTTACATACTTAAAAGCCGGTTTAAGCGATGTTGTAATGACATTTCATAAAATATACGCATATTTCATAATGGAGTAATCGATAAAGAGTAAAGACCATACACAGCCACACTCTCGCTAATTTGTACCGCGCACGACGTAGCACGCTTTCAACTTCCGGTATTTATCACTGATGGCGAGTTGACATATTCAGGGTTTATTTCAAGTTTATTTAATGCAATAGACACATGAAGGCATTAGTCAAACACCGAAAAAACAAAATTGTAAACATTTGCGTTTCAAAACTGAGATGCCACAGCTTTCTGAAAATCACTGAAACCAGGCTATTTGGCATGCTTACGGCGGACGCGTCAGTAATTGATGCTGGGTGTCATTTTGGACGCATACGGCAGACAATTCAAATCCTGACTTCTCGTAACAGAGTTACGGGGTAAGTCCAGGATCGAACAAGATCATTGACGTCATGAAGAGATGACCGCACTCTTACGTTAACGTAGTGACGTAACTGTTTCATCCCAGCGACGGTTACTGCTCGGCGGTTTGGGATCACTGCCGAGACAATAAGGAATTGTATGAGGCAATGTCACGGTCCTAACCCTCTGGAGCATCGACGCACTGTGACTGTACAAGATATTGTACGGCGATGAACAAAGTGCAAATTAAAAACCGATAAAAACTGTGCGTTTGGCGTCTAGTGCAGAGAGACCAGGCCTGCCTTGAAGCTGTCCAAGGTCTGGGCTGTGGTGATGGGTGTGGGTAACTGGTTCCATAGACCTACAGCTACAGGGAAGAAGGAGTGTCTGTATATGTCTGTGCGGCAGAACGGGACTAGGTAGCATACGTTTTTCCCTCACTGTAGGGATACTGCAGCAGGATGGAGGTACAGGGTGGCTGGTATGTCGATGAGATTGTGGACAATCCTATACAAGAGTACAAGTCTGGAGTCAGCACGCCGCTGTTGTAGAGAGGGCCAGCCTAGAGTGACAATCATCTGACTTGTACTGCTTGTCGTCCTGTAATCTCCCTTGACGAATCTTGCAGCTCGCCGTTGGACTGCCTCTAACTGTGAAATATTGGTCACAGTGTAGGGGTCCCATGCTGTCTAGGCGTACTCCAAGATAGGACGTACCAGTGTCTTGTAGCATTGGGCCTTTACGGCTTGTGGGCATCTGGCAACGTTTCTCCTCAGAAATGTGAGGGAGTTATTGGCCTTCTTGGAGACGTTGTCAATGTGTCTGTTCCAGAGCAGCTCGTCATGTAGAGTGACCCCGAGGTACTTCCCACATGTGGCATTTACTAGCTGATGGCCATGCAGCTTGTAGGTTCGCCTTATTGGGTTGCGCTTCCTGGTTATGTGGATGGTCTCACATTTGGAAGGATTGAACTCCATCTGCCAGTCTTTTTGCTCTGCGCCCCGGTTTTCTGTATCAGCTCCCCTCTCTCTGGGACACAAATTTGCCCATAGGTGGCAGAAACAGACATTAGCAAACAAACCAAACAAAATTCCAAAGCTTGGAGCAAACACAAGAGTTTCTTTTCAGGGGTACAATAAAAAAGATTTCAACCCAAACTTCAAATGGTTGGGGTGGGGATTTTTTAACTTTCACTTTCGTTTTCAAAGCAAAGCATTATCAATCAATGTGGCTCCGAGTAACACGAATTTCATCACGTGGCAATAAACTTAAGACTAATACTTTAACCACAGAAAAAAAATCCAAAGTTTGATGCAAAAACGATCTGACATTGATAAAATGGGGAAATATCATTAACCATGATTAAGTATCCCGGTAACTAAATAAATTGATAAATAAGTGTTTGATCCCCTCATATTATCACCAAGGTACCAAACAAAAGATCTCCGTGCGTCTTTAAATCGTGCTTCAAATCAGTAGACAGAAATTTACCTCAGATTCTGACTGAAAATCAGATGTATCCTCCATTTTCATATTAATTTCTCGGACCATGCGATGGTTTCCTGCTCAACCTCTAATACATTAACCCGGAAAACACAATAATTATGACCGAGAAGTTGCGACTTGTGTTTGACAGACCGCTTTATTATTGCGGTCGAGTTATTTCACGATGTTCAATCTTTACTTAGTTTGGGTATGTTGGGGCAGTATCCATGTCAATAATTTTTGTAATGTAACAGAACTTAAATTCTTTCTGTTTTATACTAAACGTATCACTTGCAAACACGTTCTAGACCTGTCAGTTTATGCATAAATTGGAACACTCGAGAAATCGTACGGTAGACTTTTGTGTCTTACATTCGGGTCTCCTCGGCTCGATCGTTGGAACTTCCTCTTAAAACCGAAAATAGAAGTAAATATGAAAAAGTAATTTCAAAAAGAATATAATTATTGGATTGTTGTAGTGTAAGTAAAGCTTACGTACGTTATATGTTAACTTCATGTATATTTCTTTTGTTTACATGTTTTATTAAAGGGACTTTTTGGAGAAAAAACACATATGAGAAAATTGACTTCTACAGCCAAAGTTTTGATGAGTAAGATCATGTGAAATGATGGCATTGATGGGTCATTATAGTAAAATTCTTCTTATTGCCTTCATTAACATATACTCCATAGTCTGTTTCTAGTATTTTAAGACAAGTGACCACTCAAAGCAGGTTGAAAGTAAAGCAGTGTGACGCCTAAGGCAGAATGTAGAAAATGTTTCTTATGTTACAAAATAAGTACTGAATATATAATTATTGGAACTATTTTCTTCAGTGGAGGAACAAATTTTATGCTTATCAAAATGTGTTTTTATGGGGTAATGGGTTAACCCAACCTCTAGCAAAATAGTCTTGGTAGCAAAAAGACCAAGCTACAAGGTAGCGAACATGCAAAAAGTAGCGAAATGGCAGGAAGAGAAATGTCCAGTAACCGAAAAGATTAAGCGAAAAGTGGTGGGGTCCTTTCAGACAACTAAATAATGCTATAGTGCATTTACCTTCTACCGGTGTATACAGCGGTTACAACCTACCGGTATATTTGAAATATGTCCGATTATTGGTCATGTGATCACACAAATGTCCTGTTTAAGCTTGTTTCAGTTATTCACGAAAATTCCTCGTAATCAGTCAAACAAAATGAGTTCCCTGTGGGTATGTAAATTAGAAAAACAAATATGTATGTAGATTTGTATACATGTATTAAGATTTAAGTTTGGCCTCATGATTTTCTCAGCATAATTTACAGTAATGTTTGATTGACATTCAAAGTACTAATTTACTTAACTCTTTCCTCCCTGAAACTTTAAATGGACAATTCCAGTTTCCATTTAAGTCAAGTCTATTTCTGGCTTTTAAAGCGACTCGCAACCGGATGGTGTACTTGTCAAAATAAAATAAAATACTCAAATAAAAGCAAATTTGTGGCATTAGTTGGCTTCTGACATTAAAAAAATATGATCAGTCCAAAAAAAGTCTCAAGAATCGTCACCGAATCTTAGATTTTTAGATATTTTCCATCGTTTTTCTATACCGACTAGTAGACGGTATAGTTGTTGCTGTTGCTTCTCTACACGGGCTCAGACATAAACACGAGCCGAATTACGAAGTTGTATGCACTTTCGACCGCAACACATTGAAATACGTTAAATCGATCCGAGATAAACGGATAGTTCCGTGGTCCATTGGTCTAAGCGGTTTCCCCTATTTTGCCTTCTGTCCGCCAATGCCGGGCCATGGGTTCGAATCCCACCAGAGACCAATATTTTTTTTTATTGAAATTCATTTTTTTTAAACAGAATTTCTTATCCTAAACTAATTCTTTACCATTTATATAAGCGTTTGACACATATTTACAAATTACTATTTTTAATGCACCATCTGGTTGCGAGTCGCTTTAAGGGTTGTTTTTGTCAATGTGTGGCATTATGACAAACAGTGAAGACCCTGATCAGAGGGCTCCTTTCGGAGCCCTCTGATCTGGGTCTTTACTGTTTGCACAGGACAATTGTACTATTCACATGTACATTGTTTGAAAAGAACGCCTATTTGCGGGACTAGGGTTCAAAGGGTTAAATATAGTGTATTTTATTTATTCTGATTAGTAGTCATGTTTTTGTTTCTTGAACATGGTTGGAACTCACACATTTTACCGTTGAATTAATCTCTTGGATAAAAAATTGTCATATGTATAATTTAGAAGGTATCATGACGTCAGTGAGCCATGTGACCACTTTGTAAACATTGAATTCATCCAAAGATCATTCTGTATTACTGAATAATTAGCCTACATTTTGAAAATTAAGCACAAGTGACTGTTTTAACAATTTACATAATGCAAAAGTTGGGCACCTATTTGTATATAAAATAATTTGCCTTCATATATCAAGTACACCTGTAGATGGTATTGCCAGGCTATATTTTAGACACATGTTTTAAAATTTACCTTTCACACATCTACTTATACCTCTTTTAAACACCATTCATAATATCTAATTTTGCAGAATTCTGGTGTAAATTCAGCTCTCAATGTTTCAGTTTCAAGTGCCATAATGCATTGACTTTGGTAGTTATCCAGTGTTGACTTGACAGAATGGGTGATGAAGAGTACCCAGGTCAGAGACTCCATCAGTATGCTATATATGACAGAGATGATTCCATGATAGACCTGCTGTCAGGGGCTGAACACAAGAACATCAATGCCCCGGACAGGGTGGGCCGTACTCCAGTGTATACTGCTGTATCCAATAATAGCATAAAATGTCTCAAGATACTGCTAGACAGTGGTGGTAAGTAGTTATCTTATTGTTGGCTTTTTATCAATTTCATCCCATTTTTTTATTGATAACAAGCCTGTAGAAATTGTCCTAAAACAGTCGAATATTTTCACCTTTATTCCATAGCTCATTTCTAGTTTTGAAGAGATGTGCCAACTAAAAGCAAGTTGACAGTAAAGCAGAATGCCCCTTAGGACGCATTCTGCTTTACTTTCAACATGCTTTAAGCTACCACCTGCTAGGATATAGAAAATATTTCTTATGGTACATATTCATGTATAAATTGGAACTATTTTCTACAGTGGAAGAATAAATTAAATGCACTAAAAGGCACTTCTATGGAGGAAAAGGTTAAATCAGGGTAAAATTATCAATCTTAGATGAATCATGGTAGATCAGATAAAGAATTCTTCATTGGATAGCCATGTTGTGCTTTTACTTTTATTATTTTCTGATAAATGGGCCCTGATAAGGACCTGCTAATACCCGTAACCTACAAATACGCCTTTATACACCTTTGATTTATTCCTAAACTGAAGAAAATAGTTCCTTTTCATATAGTCATGAATATTCACCGTAAGAAATATTTTTCCATATCCTAGCAGATGATAGCTTAAAGCAGGCTGAAAGTAAAGCAGTAAAGCCTTAAGTCACATTCTGCTTTACTTTCAATATGTTTTAATTGGCCACCTGTCTTCAAAACTAGAAACAGGTTATGGGGTAAAGGGTTAAGGGAGATTTGATTTATTTTCAGCCTGCTTTAAATAACACCCTGTCGTATACACAAAGAAAAGGCTACTGGGTATGGGTTTCAGAGGATAAAGGGTTATATTAATCTTTTATCAAATTTTAAAATTGATGCATCACACTTGCAAAACAATGTTGTCAGTTACAGTTGAAAAATAAGAGAGTAAGGCATATTTGTTATCTTTACCCCAGTTCATTGTACAGTTGCCTGTTATCCGCAAGGTGACTAGATAAACAACTTACACGAGAGAGTGATAAGCTGATAATAAAAATGAAAAATAAAGGTCATCTAAAAAAAAATTTGAGAAGTATGCAAACAATGCAGACCAGCTTCTTCACTAGAAATTCAAAGCCTAGTCTTGACATGTAGTGTTCAAACAGCTCCTAAACAATTTCCCTCTCAGTTAAATTTCATTTGTTTTATAGAAATGGTTGCTAAAAGTACTCTGCTTTACTTTCAGCATGCTTTCAGCTACCATCTGCTAGTATAAAGGAAATATTTCTTATGGGTGTATATTCATGACTGTATAAAGTGGGAATATTTTCTTTGGTGGAGGAATAAAATAAATGCATAAAAGGTATAAATGTTTTTATTGGGTAATGGGTTCAGCAGTTATCTGTCTTTGGATATTCCCATGTTTCTTTATTAACCTATCATTCCATAGATACACATTTTTATGCATTTAATAAAAAATCCTGCACTGAAGAAAATGTTCCTTTTAATACATTTATGAATGTGCAATATAAGAAATATTTCATATATCATAGGCTTCTAGCAGAAGGTAGCTTAAAGCAGACTGAAAGTAAAGTAGAATGTATCTTAAGGTGCATTCTGCTTTACATTTAACCTGCTTTAACTGATCACCTATTTTAAATACTAGAAATAGGCTATAGACAGTATAGAGTAATTGGTTAATTGGCTGTTGCACTCAGGTTCTACTGTAAATGTTAATTGGAACTCTTATCTGATTGGATGAATAGATTAAAGGCATTAAAATGTGTATCAATGGAGTACTGGGTTACACTTAGACAAAAGTAAAGCAAAAATCTCATTTAAGATAGTGGCTTATGTTTGTCTTCCTTTAAGCTGTCACCTGTCTTTAACACAATCTGAAGGCACTTATATAATTGTAGTGGGCAATTACTGTACAGGAAAAGGGACATTGATGGCAATCAAATCATATGATGTCCATCAAGAAAATTTAATTGTCAATTTCCTCACGAGTCACAACATAAATCAATCAAATTATAGAAATAGACATGTAAGTCTTTGTTGAATGACCATGCACTGGAAGACACTGGAGATCAAACAGGTGGCTGCTATAGACAAAATAATGCTTAATGCAGAAATAAAGTTTCCACTGGAACATGCTACTTGATCTTTGTTCTGCAGTTAGCTGTCGTTTATCTTAGAAACTTTATTCAAATCTATTTTGAAGTGGCCATTTAACACAGGATTGACTGTAGTTAATAACAGCACACTTTTAGACCACTGTATTTGGATAATTAACCCATACTGTGCAGGGAGTAAGTATATTCATCATTTGCAAACAGTGTAGACCCAGATCAGAGGGCTCCTAAAGGAGCCCTCTGATCAGGGTCTGCACTGTTTGCCATATTTTTAGACATACTTGGGACAAAACCTTCAAGAGCCAATGTAAAGTGGTCTTTGTTTAGAAAACAGAAGCGTCCAATTTGGTTTTACTTTTTATTCAACTGTGTAAGGGTTAAGTGTAAGGTCAGACATCTGATTAAAATCATTTAATATGAAAACCCAGGGAAATTTTGAGATTTTGAAATAAATCACAAGACTACAATAAGTACTATGGATAGGATGTCAGACATATTAAATTGTGGATCTTTGAGCAACTTGTTGGAACTTCAATGGTACAAACTACAAAGTAAGTAAAATAAACTTTTTTAATGATGACATTTCCACATTGACTTGCATTTTCTAAAATAGTATATCTTACCTACGTACGCTCCTTATTTATCTTTGTACGAGCTAGCGGGCACTATGGTAAAATAGTGACCGCTAATAGTGCCCACTGAGTACAGTTGACGTCATATGATGGCGTCATGATGATTGCCTAATGAATTTGAAATAACTGCTTAAGGAAGTGTTACCGTCACTTTTAGCAAATATTAGCCATGTCCGAGAAGATCTACTTGTAAATAAAATGTGAAATGTATTTTGAAATTTATCTATGATAAATATAAGACTCATAGAGATTAGTTGTGACTTAAAGAGTTGATTTGTTTTAGTCTTATAAACGTTAAAATAATTTTATTTTTTTACAAAACATTAGCTTTGATTGTTTGCGATTTAATTAAATATCATACAATAAGTTTTAAAAATCAATTTTACATTATAAGTTTCATAATATGGAAAGTGTAGATTCAAGTATACATAAGAAAGCTTACTAGTTACTATCGATGCAAAATTTTATTAAAGGGAGGTAATCAATGATATACTTGTTAATTAGTTGACAATACACAGAACTGTTTTGATCCTAATATTAGAAGTGCGGTATAGACGATTCTATTTAAAAGTTTTGCATGATTTATCTCCCCTGATAACTACTCTTCAATATCTCCGTCCGCCATCAATACGCTGCGGAACGAACGAAATCGATAAAGGGTCAATCATAACCGCTTAACCCTGAATAGATCTATACAAAGGTTATTTGAAAACAGTTTGAATCTTGATCAGACGCATAACTCGGCGTTTGATCAGGAACCGAACTGTTTGACACTCATGACAATATAAGTTCTATTTAAGTGACCTTACCTAGAACTTTCAAAGTGAGAAGTATAGAAGCAAACGACAGTTGTTATAACCCTTTACTCATATAGCCTGTTTCTAATTTTGAGGACAGATTACCACTTAAAGCAGATTCGGTGTAATGCAGACTGTGCCTAAAGGCGCATTCTGCTTTAAGCAATCATCTGCAGTGATATAGTATTTCGTAAATGCGTAAAATTGGTAGATAGTTTCTATCGATGGAGAAAAGGGTTAAAGCAGATGACGGCATGGCAGTGAAGGTGTTGATCTTGACGAAACTCGTTCTGTCTATTGTTCTAAGGTCCAGTACGCTTGACAACTTGTTAGATATCTTGTGAAGGTCTTGATTTCACATTGTATTTTAAAGGAAAATGAAACTACAGCTTTAAGCTCTTATATACACATTCTGCTTTGCTTTCATCTTGTTAATAACAATCAAGCCGAATATAGAAATCAGTGCAAGGTCTGCACTGATAACAAAATTTGCGAATAAAAATATAACACAAAAGAAAGATTGACGGACATGAGCCGCCCCCGCCCCTGATCGGACAGATAATTAACTAATATGTTTTGGTAATATTTGTAGCAAAAAATGATGTTTTTCTTCGGTTAAGTTCGTAATAAGTGAGCATCACTGTAACGTAACTCATACGAAAATATTTAAGCCTTTACCATTGTGAGTTGTGAGTTGTCGTTTGATTCAAATATATCGTCTGCGAATAAAAATCAAAATAAGTTTTTATTCTTTTTCAAACGGAATAAAATCTGAATATGAGTGCCAAACAGTTTGGATCCAGATCAGACGCCGAGTTACGTGGCGTCTGATTTTGTTCCAAGCTGTTTGCAAATATAAGTCGAGTCAGGATCGGCAGGCAAAATATTAAAATAAATTTTTCTTTTTTTTTACTATTGAATGTAAACATGAATGAAAGTTAGAGGTGACAATAGAAATCATCAATCTAATCACTGATTAGAATTAGATCTATATGATTTGCTAAAATATATCTCTGATGGCTTACAAACTTGATAGAGGTCGTGTGAAATCTTTAATTACTTAATTAGACACAGATGTGCAAAACATATTCTCGATGTGGCAGGAGGCAACCTTTCTGAGACACAAAATTGAATGGGAGATTCAGATCATATGCTTAATAACTTGATCAGGTTTTTGATCTGGATCCACAATGCTGGTGAATGATAATACAAATGGCGAACAACACACTTTTGATTAAAAGGTAGCTTATCATAATTATCATGAACATTTAAAAATTATTTGAAGTCTGTATCCAGACAAGACTCCAATTACTTTGCATCCGATTGATCTGGATTCACACTGCACGTGTTACTCATGTGGCGATTAACACGCTAACGGTGAATAGGAAAGCAACACTTATACAAGTGTCAAGCGCAGTATTTAACCAGATCAGACGCCCATGTTATCGGAGTCTGATCTGGATCCAAACTGTGTGCAAATTAAATTGAAATCCTATGGTGTTATTTGCTGTAAAATATTTCAGTTTTTTACTTTTAACCAACAAAGCTATATGGGTCTTATCTATGATCCATGAGATATGATTATGTCGGTGTTTTACTAGTGGGTAATAAAACTGCGGGTGTCTTACGTCTTACGCAATCTACCCCCTGCTCGAAGGATAAACCAATCAACCGGAAATATTGCACATCTGTTGGTAATTAAATGACCTACATACACAGTGATGTAACTTTTGTCACCGAGCCAACATTGACCTGAATTTAAGAAATTTATGGCTACCGCTTTATTGATGAGAAACGATTTTGAAACGAATGTGTACTTTACAAACAACATTTTTGGAGCTCAGTCAGAAATACCAAAGTAAAAGTCATTATTTTAATTCTACATTTCGGAGATGTTGAATAAAGAACTAGATCTACGACAATATCGGGAAAAGGGCTATGTAATTGATTATTTTTAACCATTTCGGTCAGTCGTTTTCATTTCATCGTAAAGGAAAAAGGATGGAGGCGGCGAGATCATTGTTTTGTAGATGATCAATTTAATCAAAACTCTTATTATATCAGTCGACATAAAATTACTTTAATTCTTCTTATTATTGTCACTAAACGAAGAAACAGAAATTTCGGTGTCTAGAGCGAACTTAATTTCGAAAGAAATGATATATTACTAGTGATTGTGTCACTATGTATTAACTGATTCACTCTCCGATTGCTTAAAGTGCAGCGTATTAATGGCGGCTAGGTCACGTGACTCATAATGGCGGCCGTCTAATTATCGGAAATAGAATCGTCTATACTATAAGAAATAGTACAGCCCACTTCGGGCCTCCTTGCATTATAGTGACTGACCAGTCAGCCCCAAAATAGTTTACGGCCCTGAGTCAGCTTCGGGCCATAAACTATTTTGGGGCTGACTGGTCAGTCACTATAATGCAAGAAGGCCCTCAGCGGGTTGTACTATTTCTTATATAGTGATCAGTGTTCATTGACTATTGAGGGGTCCCAAAATATTTAAAAATTATAACAAACAGTGCAACATGCAGACTCTAATCAGATGTGATGTGGTTGTGGGTTAAAACTACATGCAGTGCAGAAAGCCCTTTTGGAAGCTTCCTGCACGATTTTGTTCTGCATTAAGCAGTCATCTGGGTTTTTTACGCCCACCCAAAGACAGGACAATTGTTTTCATGTGGGTTGGCATCTTTTGATTTATTTCTCGAGTGAAGTAAATATTTTCAGTTTATACAGTCATGAATATGTACCATAAGAAATACTTTCTATATTCTAGCAGATGGTAGCTAATAGCAGGCTGAAAATAAAGCATAGTGTTCATTTCTGCTATACTTTCAACCAGCTTTAAGTGGTCACCTGTTTTCAAAACTAGAATATGTTTTGAAATCACAATTTAGTTTGAGTCTGAATGAGAAGCCAAGTTCCATGAATGGGCATCTCTTCTGGATCCAAACTGTTAGAAACAGCCTTACAGATATGCTTTTGGAGGGGAGGAGACATTTTTCTTTCCAAATAAACAATTCTTTGCTAAAACTATTTTTTCCAATGCAAATTGTTTGGATCCAGAACAGATGCAGGGTATCCTGGCATCTGGTTAGGCTCCAAACTGTTTGCCACTCAAATGAAAATAAACTGTCAGACTTTTGAAAAAGCTGTTATCTTCTACATTTTATTGGAACACATCTGCATTTAGGGTTGTTTTAAAAACACTCATTCCCCACTGTAGGGTTAGAAAGTTTAAGTGCAATCTGAATTTCACTATATCAACCTCATATTTCAAGCTTTAGTGATAAATCCAGGGCTCCAGATAAGGGGATTATTTAAAAAAATAAAATCTTTATGTCTACATTTAACCCTATGGTGTCACTACTCAGTAGAATTATCTCTTCGAGACGATTCTAATGAGTACGGTAGTCACACCATAGGATTTAGTGCAGTATGAGTGAGAAAATGTTGGAATTGTTTACATTACTCCTCCTTATCTGGAACCCTGATTAATCTTTAAAAAGCCAACTATTATTCTCATGTTTTGCTATTCCAGCTGATCCAAGCATTGGAGGTGGTGAAAGAGTTGGGAAAATGGTAAGATTCTTGTAGCATGGTTGGAGCCTGATAGGGCCTTGTGTGTATAGTGGTATTCTCTCAAGTTAACACATTCAGTCCTAGCGACGGATATACTCGTCACTTACAAACAGTGGACCTGTGAAGAATATACTTGCCCTATGCAAGTAGACCCTGATTAAAGGGCTTCTACAGGAACACTCTGATCAGGGTCTGCACTGTTTGTGATTTTGCAATATTAAAATTTTGTAAAAATCATTACTAAATATTATGTAAAATGTACTAAACTTAACTGGAAACTGGAATTGTCAATTTGACGGGTGAATTAGTTAATATTTTCTTCTTGTTTTAATCATAGCTAGATAGTGTGCGGTGGTATTCAAATAGTAAAGTTCTTATGCATCTGTCACAACATAGGTTAAGTGAAGTAAAAACCAGTTTAATTTAAGTTTATTCTTATCTCATTCTTATAACCCCAGCCTGTTTCAGTAATAAAGACTGATAGTGACTTAACCCTTTCCCCCATTGAAGCGCCTTTTATGGCATGTTATTTATTACTCCGCTGAAGAAAATAGTTCCAATGTTTACAGTCATGAAAATGTACCCAAAGTAATATTTTGTATATTCTAGAAATAAAGCATGTTCATGTTGTATAAAGTGGAATTATTTTCTTTGGTGGAGGAATAGTTCAAGGCATAAAAAGGCATATTAATGGTGGGAATGGGTTAAGTATTGAAATCTGGGCTGGGTGACGTTACATGATGTTGCTATAGAAACTGAGCCAACAAACTGTTTTAATGAGATACCTTTTTTTTGTGTGCGTAGATACCTTTTTTTTGTGTGCGTAGATGCGGATTATATAAAACTACATGTAGTGAAAAAATAATTATATTTTGACCATCATTAAAAAAGTTATAATACTTCCGCATACTTTTTGAACATCCCTCATATGTAGTTGTTTAAATCATTTTTTATCCAAAACATTTGCTGTTTGATGCAGAACAAGAATTCTTATATGCCACAAAGAATAATGTGGAACTTGAACATGAACATGAAGTCAAGCTTATAGAAGACAACGTCAGAGTAAAATACAAACAGGAAACTACAGGGAGTAAAATACCGATTCTTGTATCTTACTGTACAGATACACACTGAAAAGCATGATATCACAGGAAGCCATATAAATGATCCTAAAGTATTGGGACAGACAGTCTGAGCAAGTAGTGAAGACCCCGATCAGACTGCTCCTATAGGAGTTGTCTGATCAGGGTCTTCACTGTTTGCCATTCAGCTTGCACCTTTTGGACAAATTACTGTGTAATAAAAGCAACTTGTTCAAATTTTATGATAAATGCAGTGTCCCAATTGTTTAGGATTTTCACTGTGTACTCATTGCAAGTTGTATAAATGGTCAGTAAAGCAGGGCTCCAGATAAGGGGAGTATTTAAAAAACTAAAATCTTTATTTCTGCTTTAAACCCTATGGTGTCACTACTCATTCGAGACGATTCTAATGAATAGTAACACCATAGGATTTGATGCTAAAATAAGTGAGAAAATATGGGATTTCTGCAGTTTACTCCCTCTTATCTGGAGCCCTGAGTAAAGGGGTTACACTATGCAAGTGTATGGGAATGCTAGTCTATAGTCATTGCAAGTATTCTTGTTGTTATTGTCTGTTAGACGCCGTTACATCAGGCCCTGGTAGATAACAAGCTGGACGCCATACATCTCCTGCTACAACACGGGGCTGACCTCAATACAATAGATGACTCAGGACTGTCACCAATCAACTTGGCTAAGAGCATAGGCAAAAAAGATATCATTGAAGTATTTGAGAAAGAAGATGGTATGAACATCAGCAAATCTTTGTTTAACTCTTTACTCCATAGTATGTTTTTAGTTTTGAAGACAGGTGCCCACTTTAAGCAGGTTGAAGTAAAGCAGAATAAGCCTTAAGGTGCATTCTGCTTTACTTTCAGCCTGTTTTCAGTTACCATCTGCTAGGATATAGAATATATTTCTTATGTTACATATTCATAATGGTTTTACTTTAAAATGGAACTTTTTTCTTCAGTGCAAGAATAAATCAAATGTGCTTAACCTTTTCCCCCATAGAAGCGCATTTTAGCACATTAAGTTTATTCCTCCATTGAAAAAAATATCTCCAATTTATACAGTCATGAACATGTATCATAAAAATATTTTCTATATCCTAGCAGATAATAGCTTAAAGCAGGCTGAAGTAAAGCAGAATGCACTTGAAGATGCATTCTGCTTTACTAGCAACCTGTCTTTAAGTGATCACCTGACTAGAAACAGGCTATGAGGTAATGGGTTAAAGGCGTTTCTATGGGGAAAGGGTTAAAGGACTGCTAAAAAAAGTGTCAGCTTAAAGGACTAAATCGATGTAGAAAGCTCCATTTAATTTCTGCTTTGCTTTTTTCTTGCATTTAGAAGTTACTAATGTTGAAAGGGGATAATTATGAGTCTTATAGAAAGTTGTTGGCTTAACCATTACCCCTGTAGCCTGTTTCTAGTTTTGAAGACAAGTGACTACTTAAAGAAGGTTGAAAGTGAAGCAGAATGCACCTTAAGGCCCATTCTGATCTACTTTCAGCCTGTTTTAAATTACCATCTACTAGGATATAAAAATAATGCTTATGGTATAATTATATTCATGACTGTATTAAGTGGAATTATTTTTCTTCAGTGGAGAAATAAATTAAAGGCATATTTATGGGGTAATGGGTGTATGCAGTAATACAGATTCTGAAAAGAAAGATGTTATCTAGAAATAACAATTTTCCAGTTTACAAGATTTTGTCTGTCAGTACAGGTGGCTAAATAGTCTGGACAACCTAGATGTTAACTGATATCTTATGACAAAGTGAAATGCAATTAAGAAACTTGATCAACTTTCTATTACAAAGGAAAGGAGGATAAGATGTCTAAACTAGATAGACTGACTTGTGTTAAGCTACAAGTGAATAAAGTATGGCTAGGTGTAGGAAAACAGGTTTGCAGAAAGATCTAGTGGAACTCTCTTCTATACTTTTGATCTACATTTAGCAGCCACCTGTCTCTAGGGAGTAGGGATAGCCATGGTTCCTAAAGTAACTCTCTGCATAACTTGTATTCTGTATTAAGCTGCATACTGTACTTGAGACTACAATTGTACCTTGTTCTTTTAATGCTTGCTTAACGCTTTACCTGGTGTCATATCAAAATTGGACCCCGTTAAAATTGGACCTCTGAATCCAATTTTGATATCAAATATAGACCCCCGGGTCAAATATTCACTATCAAATTTGGAACACTCCCCCACCCCTGTAAAAAATTGAACTCCCCCCACCCCCCATGTAAAAATTTAGAATGGTAAGAAAACGTAATAAAAAGCTAATCACAATGAGTCCAGTGAATATTTTAACCCATTACCCAATAAATATGCCTGTAAACGTCTTAAATTTAGCCTGTTTCTAAGTTTTAAGACAGGTAATCATATAAAGCAAGCTGAATGTAAAGCATAATGCTCCATCAAAGGTATTCTGCTTTACTTTCTGCTTGCTTCAATATTCCCTCTGGAAAACAATTACTTAAAATGCAATAGATCTACATTATTAATTTCCAGAACTTTTTACCCTAGTCCTATTTTTGTAGTGTACAAATGATATGAGGTGTTAAAAAGTGTATATGTTGGGTAATGGGTTTTACTGTATGTCCTTATTGTTTCAAATGTATAATGTTGAAATACATTGTAGTCAATTGGTTCATAAATAAAGCAAACAACAGGCATATAACTTCCTGGATGAGATTTAATATGCAACGGGAAGTAAAGCAATATTGTTTTAGTATACTCTCTACTTTGTGTGCACCATTTTGAATTAGGGAAGATATAAAGGTAACAAAACATATCCATTTACCACACCGTATTGGTTTTCTACAAACATGTAGTAGTGTAGGTATTAACTCTTTCCCCCCTGAAACTTTAAATGGACAATTCCAGTTTCGATTTTTGTCTAGTCCATTTCTGGCTTTTAAGAGTTTTTTTGGTCAATTTTGGCATTACTGACAAACAGTGAAGACCCTGATCAGAGGGCTCCTTTCGGAGCCCTCTGATCTGGGCCTTCACTGTTTGCACAGGACAAGTGTATTATTCACATGTACACTGTTTGAAAAGGGCGCCTATATGCGGGACTAGGGTTCAAAGGGTTAAGGTATGTTTTATATGTCAGAATTGGAATTGATATCATAGGAAAATGTACAGTAAAACCTCTATTAGGACAACTAAATAGTGTTAATTATCAGGTGTCAAAGGCAGGTGGCTATTGAGTAAAGCGTAAAACCAGAGCAGAAACATGAAAATGCATTTCTCTAAGGAATTTGTAATGGTATAAAATATATTTTTGATAAGGGCAGAGTTAAACTACATACTGTTGTCTTTATCTCACCTCCATGAATGCTATACCATTGGTGTATGCGTCCGGACTGGATATCATAAACTATAAGGGCTAGATCAAACAACTGCACAGGCAGTCACGAAACTTCATATGCTGATGCGCCTCGATGAGTAGACCATGATGCACCACAGTTTGGTGACCTTGACCTCTAGGGTCAACTTTAAGGTTTTGCGTTAAAGTCTGTTCTTTGCAGGAGGTGAGCTTTGTAATCTTTGATTACCCGTTCTAGCTGATGAAAATGACCAGAGAACATTCAGTGCCTTGATAGACCTCTTTTATCACCAAGTTTACAGCTACTGCTAGTTTCACATGTGAAAGACATGATTGCATTACGAAGCCAAACTTGTGCATTCAAATTCAAAATTTGTTCTATTCTTCTGTTGCAGAAAGACGAAAAAATGTGGCTTTTAGTGTAATTGCAGGTAAGTTGTACAATCTATGCTATGCCGAAAGTCACATAAGTCAAACTTCAATATCTTGAACTCGGTTAGGTCGAAAATACCCGTATTTCAAAGTTAAAACGTGGCTGAGCCACGTTTTAACTTTGAAATACGGGTATGTTTGACTTATCTGAGCATGAAATAATGCAATTCATGTGTCGAGAAATTGGGTAGTTTGAATTAAGCGAGTTCGAGATATCGAAGTTCAACTGTAAATAAACACTGGTTTGAGATTTTCTTCTTACCGTCAATGTTTAAAATATCAGCTATTAATTAAGCTTGAAGATAAGGGAAGTAATTAGTCCTATTATCGGTTAGTGATTGTGTTACCGGTTAATCAACAGTTTCTAAGTGTAAGTGATTAAAGGGGTATTTGTTTCAGCACTAGTATATACACATGTACAATGTATCTTATTTTGACTGAATTTTAATGCCATTGAAGTACAATCTTAGTATAAAATAGTTTGGATTCATTTGATATGCTCAGCTGAATTATTCAACATCTTATTAGGACCCACACTGTGCTTAATAGCCATCAATAAAGCTGATTAACCCTTTATTCCATAAACACACATTTGTATGCCTTTAACTTATTTCTCCACTGAAGAAAATAGTTTTACTTTATACGGTCATGAGCATGTTCCATAAGAAATATTTTTTTATATTCTAGCATGTGGTAACTTAAAATAGGCTAAAAGTAAGCAGAATGCACCTGGAGGCAATGTCTTCTTTACTTTCAGTCTGCTTTAAGTAGACACTTGCCTTCAAAACTAGAAACAGGTTATGAGGTAAAGAGTTAAGCAATGACCTATCTTTTACACAGAAGTATAAGTTATGCCATGTCAGAAAGGGTTGATTTGCACACCTGGCTATGGTGGAAAGGGTTCAGCAAATGTAAATAGTGGCCTGCAAAGCCATATGAGTTACTGTAAACATGTTGTATTGTGTTTCAGATCTGTGCACGTCTTGTGAGGAAGGTGACCTTGAGAAGGTGAAGACCTTGTTACAGTCACCGTCACCCACTGGCTGGGAGCTGGCTAATATGTCCAGTTCAACTGACCTCCAACCCACACCACTCTATGTGTAAGTATTACTTTCTCTTGTACAACATGGCTTTGAACTGACAAACACTTTGTTGGGTTTGACACTTCTAACAGAAGCTGTGAACAAAACCAAAGTCACTGGGGGCCAACTACCTATTATTATCAAAATGTTTTGCTACGACAACTTATATGGGTATTATATTAGATTTGTATTCCTACAAAGTCAGTGTATATTAATTATTCCCAAGGTATGGTATTCAGAATTTCAAATTGATCATCATAAATGGACCATATATAAAAGATAAGGCCAAATAAAAAATACCTCTGTTTCTGGTAACCTGACTGACCCTAGTTTTTCCCTCCAACCCTAAACTGTTTTTTTCATTTTTCGAAAAATGTGTTTGCGAATGTCGGTCATGTTTGCGGCACATTTGTGTAATAGAAGCTATTCTCCACTTAATTGTTTAAAAAGCTACTTTTTGGTCGTTTAAGTGTTTTAAAAATTGGTTTTTAAATAAGATTAAGCAAATATCTAATTGAAATTTGACGTAAATCTGTCATAAAGTACCTAGTTAATTAACCATTGACACATTCAACATGCAGATAACACATATTTTTTTTACAAATTTGACACATTTAACATGTATATATCACACACTTCAAAACATTATTAATTCCATCTATCATATATAAGTCACTACTTTGCTGATTTGGTATACAAATATTGGTTAACAATCATACCAGTTTCAATTTTTAAGGTAATTTCGGTAATAGGACCTATCAATTAAATCAACAAGTTGAATTGATAACTTTAAGGGGTTTATGTATGGCCCAGCGCTCTGCAAATAAAAAACATTCATGTATGAATATGATTATATAAAATACTCCATCAGAAAAGTAAAATATGTTATTATGTGATTATGTTAAAAAAAAAAAGGATTTTCCGACCGTCCGTCCCTAAATTTTTTTGGCATGTAATAGGAAACACAGGTAATTTTTTATTTGGTCAAAGTCTTAAATTTAAAGAATCATTGCTCATGTTAAATCAGTGCTGTTTAATGGTATGAATGATATTCCCAAAAATCTTTTTAAATCTGGGAACTGTGCAATTAAAATTATTGAGTTTTCTATAGCTATCTGATAAAATTATTTCTTGTGGGTGGTTGTAATGACTGGGGTTTCTTGTATTTATTGAAGTAAGTTGATCAGAGTTGTAAACTGTGTTTTTACAGGGCTGCAGAGCGAGGCCATGTTGAGAAAATGTCAGAGCTGCTACTGACAGTGACAGTTGTAATGGCTGAGGTTGTATTTATGTATTTTGAGTTGATGAGAGTTGTAAATGGTGTGTTTACAGGGCTGCAGAGCGAGGCCATGTTGAGATAATGTCAGAGCTGCTACTGACAGTGTCAGTTGTAATGGCTGAGGATGTATTTACGCAGTGCTTATGTTTACGACGAGTCGTAAAGATAACCGAGATTCTATTTTTACGTCAAAATTTTTTTTCGGCCGCGCATGCACACAAAATATTTTTTTGTCGAAATTTAAACACTGACGTAAAAATAACAATCGCCGTAAAGATAATTCCACGATCGTCGTAACTATAAGTAATGCATTTGAGGGATGAAAAGTAGGAAAAAAACACTGACGTAAAAATAACAACCGTCGTAAAGATAACCACGCGCGTCGTAACGCACATATTACGTATTTTGTAATAATATAAACACCGTCGTAAAAATAACAATCGTGATCGTCGTAACAATAAGAATGGGCTTTGTCGAACCAAAAGTTTAAAAATTTGCAATTTCCTTACAATTGTTGTGTTCTAAGATCACTTTATTAAAAGAATTTACCAAGTAGAAATGCATTTTCACGCCATTGTTGACTGTGTAGGAGAGAGTAACTTGTTCACGGAATGGTCTTGACAGTGGCGTAAAAATAACCAATTTAATTGTGATGTGGGTTACCCATTTTGCATTGGTCAATGGTCAACATACCTTTTCTTTTGACATATTGATGCATAAAGCAGTCGGATAGAGAACCAGAATGCTTCTGTAGCATTCTACCTAACCAGAGATATATAGATACACGAATTTCTGCCTATTTAATCACTGTAAAGAGGTTAAGCAAACTACCGTGACATCGTTCTCAGTCGATGGTAGCTGCGATACCGTAACTCGAGACAAAGGTCTAATTAGACTCAGGGACGTAGACTAAATCTACGTCCCTGATAGACTATATTCGGCATTAATACAGTTACGATATCGCAAATAATTGGTTTTCATATGTCTTGATTTAACTCAATTCCGTGTAATTATTATTATACTTAGAGATTCAGAGATGAGCAAGTTAGCCTTCTCCTACAAGTCAACAAATGAAAGGCATGTAATTTATGCATTTCTAGTTGGTAAAGTTATAATAAAATAATCTAAGAACACTACATTCGTAAAGAAGTTACATATGAATCTTTAAACTTTTTCATCAAAGTTAGTCAATACTTAAAGCACGGAGTACTTTGACCGGTAAGTATTCCGTGCTTAAAGTTACGACGATCGTTTTTATTTTTACGACGGTGTTTTTACTAAGTCACAAAAATTAACATGTGCGCATGCGTGAGCCGAAATATTTTTTGACGTAAACATAGAATTTGTACTATTTTTACGACTCGTCGTAAACATAGCCACTGCGTTGTATTTATGTATTTTGAGTTGATGAGAGTTGTAAATGGTGTGTTTACAGGGCTGCAGAGCGAGGCAATGTTGAGATAATGTCAGAGCTGCTACTGACAGTGACAGTTGTAATGACTGAGGTTGTATTTATGTATTTTGAGTTGATGAGAGTTGTAAATGGTGTGTTTACAGGGCTGCAGAGCGAGGCCATGTTGAGATAATGTCAGAGCTGCTACTGACAGTGACAGCCCTCAATCAGAGCCCATCAGTCTTACATGCAGCAGTGGAGGGAGGCCACCTTGAGATTGTCAAACTCTTACTTCACGTATGTCATGTATTATAACCCTTAACAGAGCTTGTTCTCAGTGTTTGAGACTGATGATTGCTTTAACCCACTACCCCATACCCTGTTTCTAGTTTTGAAAACAGGTGACCACTTAAAGCAGGTTTAAGGCACATTCTACTTTACTTTTAACCTGCTTTAAGGTATACCATCTGCTAGAACATAGACATATTTACTATGATATAAATTCATGGCTGTATGAGTTGGAACTCTTTGTTTGAGTGGGGGAATAAATTAAAGGTGAATTTATGGGGTAAAGAGTTAAGCAGGCTGAAAGTAAAGCAGAATGTGCCTGAAAGTGTATTATGCTTTATTTTCAGCCTGTTTTAAGCGACAAGTTTTCTAGGATATATAGGATCTGTCATGAGACGATGTTTAAGACAAGCTGATCTCAAACGAGTCTAGAATTGAAATGTTATTAAGCGAGCCTTGGCGAGCTTAATAACTTTTCTATTCTAGACTCGTTTGAGATCAACTTGTCTTAAACATCCACGAGTGACAGATTCTTTTTCTCACATTACCAACGATTTAAGCTATTTTTAAGCAATTTGCATTTTTTTGGAACCCCGGTGACGTCAAAACGCCGTTATAAATAGTGACGTTATAGTGACGTCATCAAAGTGATCTTACACATGTTGGAGATAAGGATATTCGTCATCGTTGTTCGCTATAGAAAACAAGGGTACATGTAGTTATGTGAGAAATTGAAATTACTTCCTATTGTGCATATTCATGACTAAAGACCGTATAAAAAGGAACTATTCCCTGCAGTGGACGGAGAAAGTAAAGACCATACAGAGCTTTATGATGATTCTATCGAAAGCCAAAGGGAACACAAATAAAATATAATTATGATGTATAGTGTTACCTAGAAGTCCTCTACCAAATCTGAAGTCAATTATTCTAATAGACTTATTACATGTATATTAAACTGTACAAAACTACACCAGAACCAGAGAACCCTGATCTTACGCTTTTCCTTAATACTATTGGTTTGGTCTTGGACAAAGAATGTTCAGTTATATCCGAGAGGCACAAACTTTGATCCTGGCAACATCTTTAAAGTAAAACACATGTGACAGCTCACTACAAGTCTGACTTTTTGATTTGCTAGATAAGATCTGGGCCCAAGGTTATAAAGCATTTGAGTTGAGTCTGGGTTTGTTCTCAAGCAATTTGATTGGTCATACTTGAGCCTAGGCTGAAATCTGACCAATCAAATGCTTGAGAATGACTTCAGACTCAATTAAAAAGCTGTATAACCTTGAAGCAAGTTCTATAAAGACCATACATAAGGCTTAAATTTATACATTGCATTTCTGTTTTTACAGAAGTTTCCAGAATGCTGCAATCTAGAAGATGACAAGAACCAGACTGCCCTACATATAGCATGTGCGACTGGTTCCCTGTCTATTGTCAAGTGTCTGATGGAATGGGACTACCCAAAACACATGTACAAGTCTATGGCCGATAAAGCTGAGGCTGTTCAATATAAAATGGTGGTGAATGTGAATAGTATTACAACTTATGGTAAAACCCCTCTGTACCTGGCTTGTGAGAATGGTAATGACTCTCTGGTGGAATATCTCCTCAACTTTACAGTGAAGGGAAGACAGCTGGATAAACACCTTCCATTTAACAAGGAGGCACACAGTTCCAGATCATCTGCTATATCAGATCAGGATGGTGACAGTACTCAAGGATCAGACCACGGTCATGAAATGGACTTTAAGCCTGTTCTGGTTGAAGGAGTTGAAATTCGACCAGATTCCGGAGGTGTGAGAATAAGTAGTGAAGACAGCATAATATATAAACCAGTGACAATTTCTGAGTCTGGGAATTTCTCCAACTTATGTGTATATATAGCTGTTAAAAATGGGCATCACAACATTGTCAGCCTGCTAGCTGTGAGAGGGGCAGACTTACACCTGACACAGAAGTTGTACGGAGAGAACTGCTCGGTGCTGCTACTGCTAGCAGTGAAGAATGATGACTTGTTGATGTTAGACAAACTTCTACAGCACGGTGTAGAGGACATTAACAACAAAGTACTGGAGGAAGCCTGTAGACACAAGACTCAATTCATACCTCACCTCCTCAAGTATAAAGCTAGTGAAGACAAACAGTATAGTATCAATAAAAACCTTATGAAGAGAGAGTATGCCAATTCATCTGTCAGTCCAGAGAAGATAGAAAACCTGCCCGCCACAGATCCAATGTACATGAAAATATTTCCCACACAAGCAGTCAGTGTACGGTGGCAAAACCTGAAGGTTTTATCCAATATTGATCCAAACTGGCTAAATTGTGTAGCAAATATCCACAACCAAGTGATGACAAACGTGAATGCAAGGATACCACTGTTTGCAATAACCCGGATAGACGTCTCCTATAACAGCCTGATGATGATGCCTCCATCTCTGCTACAACTTCCATCTCTATGTATACTGAATGCTTCAAACAACCAGATCTCAGAGTTCCCAACACTCAGAAACTTTTGTCTTGATTGTAATATGCTAGAAGAACTGAGCATTCAGAACAACAAACTGAAAACTGTGCCTGAGTATATATTCACCCTGCCCTATCTGAGATATCTGAATGCCAGTAACAATGAGATTCTATATCTTCCTGCCACTGTATGGGAGGCTGGTAACATGAAAACACTAGACGTTAGCCATAACAAGCTTAGCAGTCTACCAGCCCCTGTCTGGTCAATTATCAGTGAGAGAAACGATGAGGAAGTAGACTTGAAGGATATTGATATAGAGGATTCCCCAGCAAGTCTACAGTCCACCACAAGTAGTGGCCAGAGAGTGAGAGAGAAGAACATGACTACACTACGAGTCAATCACTGGGTGGACAAGATCGTTATCTTGGACAAGGCCTCAGGTGCCTTAGAGAACAAACACAAGGGTCTCACTATGCTGAAACTAAGTCACAATCAGATAATCCAGTTTCCCGAGTTTCTGTCATGTTGTTGCCCCCAGCTTGAAACACTTGAAATGTCCCACAATAAGTTGACTAGTCTCGGCTGCCTGTCAGGATACCCTAAGAGACTGAAGACTCTCGACCTGTCCTACAACCAGATAGCAAGCATGTCAGACTGGCAAGAAGACTTTCCACCCAAATGCTTTTGTCCTCAGTAAGTAATGGATAGACTGACGCTTTCTCTTAAAGATATTGTTTATACCTTAACCCATTACATCATAGCCTGTTTCTCAATTGGAAGACAGGTGACCACTTAAAGCAGGCTGCAAGTAAAGCAGAATGTGCCTTAAGGCGCGTTCTGCTTTACTTTCAGCCTGTTTTAAGCTTACATCTGCTAGGATTTAGAAAATATTTCTTATGGTACATATTCATGAGTGTATAAAATTGACCTATTTTCATGGAGGAATAAATTAAAGGCGATTTTTATGGGACAATGGGCTAATGTCATGGTTAGTTTAGACCACTTGTCTTAAACGCTTGGTGAAGTTTTAAAGGATTTTTTTTTCTGCTTACTTTCAGCCTTCTTTACCCTGTTAGCTGTCTTGAACATGATCAATTAGTGTTTGTATTGTTGTTCATAAAAGCTGGACTTAGATACCTCATTTATGTCTTGTTTTGCAGGGAAAAAATGAGTAATTCAGCCCACTACAGTTTGAGTGGTTTGAATCCTCTTGTGTGTGGAAACAGGAACCACCATAAACTGGAGAGTTTGGAGTCCCTGGATTTCTCGATGAACAAGCTGACCTGTCTTGTGTTACTCTCTACCAAGGACCTGATGAGCTCCATGATCAACAGTCAGACAAATGTAAGTTACACTAACACTCTGCTATTACAACACTTGTAAAAGTCTTTGAGGGTATTAACCCTTTCCACCGTGGTCAGTTGTCAGTTTCCATCTCACCTGTTCGTAGAACAGCAGAGCTAATGCAATACCCCCAGTGTGAGCGTGGGCATGGACCTGGTTAAAGATTTTTGGACGGGTTGTTTTAAAGCTTTAAACTTGTGCTAGGGAACTTAATTTTTGTATGAAGCTTCATTTGGGATCAAATATTGATGCTATGAAGTTGATATTCAAAGATATTTTCATGTTTTTGTAAACTTTTGACCATTTAGAGCAGGTTGAAAGTAAAGCATGTGCATTCTGTTTTCTTTTACATTGCTTTAAGCTACCACCCGCTAGGATATAGACATTATTTCATGTGATACATATTTATGACTTTATAAAGTGGAACTCTTTTTTTTACTTTTTATGCCTTTAATTCATTACTTCTCTAAAAAAAATAACTCCTTTTTATACAGTCATGAATATGGATCATAAGAAATATTTGCTATATCCTAGCAGATAGTAGCTTAAATCAGATTGAAAGTAAAGCAAAATGTGCATTGATGCTAATTCTGCTTTACTTTCAATTTGCTTTTAAGTAGTCGCCTATCTTCAATACTAGCAACAAGCTATGGGGTAATGTGTCAAAGGCATAAACATGTGTATCTATGGAGTATTGAGTTACGGGTTTACAGTATTTTTCAAAACTTTAGATGCTTTTTGAATTACTCTTTGGTTTTAGATGGTATTTGAATTTCTTTGAATGAAATTATCACTTTAAATTTAGGTGGGTTTTTTTTTTTTGCACTTTTGCTTGGAAGTTTGAACTCATGAACTTTTTCTATTTTTTCAGTTAGATGAAAAGGAGACTGCAGCCCAGAATCTGCAAGGAAAGCTGTTATTTCCAAACCTTATAAGTCTTGCAGTAGATATGAACAACCTGAGCTGCCTGCCAGATGAGATAGGGGAACAGAAACAGCTGAGAATATTCACCCTGAAGAAAAATAGCAACCTCAAGGAGGTAAACATAGCGCACATTTAGCTTGTATCAAAAAATGGAAGAAGCAAACCGTGTTGACCCAGATGAGATTCTGCATTCTGCAGTGTCTCATCTGGGTTTTAACATTTTGACATATATAATATTTTATGTTCACACCTTTACCTATTCCTCATAAGAACACCATTTCATGCCTTAACCCATTACCCTATAGCCTGTTTCTAGGTTTGAAGACAGGTGACCACTTAGAGCAGGCTGAAAGTAAAGCAGAATTTGCCTTTAAGCATATTCTGATTTACTTTCAGCCTGCTTTAAGTTACTTCTGCTACAATATAGAAAATATTTCTTAATGTGCATATTCATGATTGTTTAAAGTGGAACTTTTTTCTTCAGTTGAAAGATAAACCAAATATGTAAAAGGCATATTTATGGGGTAGTGGGTTTATTCATTCTTCATTGAAATGAATTTTCATGCTTCTACTTGTCCTTAAAATGAGAAAAAGGAATTTCAGAACTCAGAATTTAAATGAGGTTTCTCATTTTAGCTCACCTGAGCACAAAGTGCTCAAGGTGAGCTTTTGTGGTCGGTCTTTGTCCGGCGTCCGTCGTGCGTCGTGCGTTGTGCGTCAACAATTTCTTCAAACATCTTCTTCTTCTAAACCGCTTGCCTGATTGCAACCAAACTTCACAGGAATGTTCCTTGGGTCAAGCTCTTTCAAAGTTTGTTCAAAGAATTTGAAACAATGCAGAAGTCTGGTTGCCATGGCAACCAAAGTGAAAATATAAGGAAATCTTAAAAAATCTTCTTGTCAAAAACCACAAGGGCTAGAGCTTAGATATTTGGCACATAGTATCATCTAAAGGTCCTCTATCAAGATTGTTCAAAGTTTGACCCTGAGGTCAAAATTGGCCCCGCCCCGGGGGTCACCGTTTTACATAGAGTTATATAGTGAAATGTTCAAACATCTTCTTCTTCAAAACCACATGCCTGATTGCAACCAAACTTCACAGGAATGTTCCTTGGGTCAAGCTCTTTCAAAAGTGTTCAAAGAATTTGAAACAATGCAGAACTCTGGTTGCCATGGCAACAAAAGTGAAAAAATAAGGAAATCTTAAAAAATCTTCTTGTCAAAAACCACAAGGGCTAGAGCTTAGATATTTGGCACATGGCATCATCTATAGGTCCTCTATCAAGATTGTTCAAAGTTTGACCCTGGGGCCAAAATTGGCCCCGCCCCATGGGTCACCGTTTTACATAGAGTTATATAGTGAAATGTTCAAACATCTTCTTCTTCAAAACCACATGCCTGATTGCAACCAATCTTCACAGGAATGTTCCTTGGGTCAAGCTCTTTCAAAGTTGTTCAAAGAATTTGAAACAATGCAGAACTCTGGTTGCCATGGCAACCATAGTGAAAAAATAAGGAAATCTTAAAAAATCTTCTTGTCAAAAACCAGAAGGGTTAGAGCTTAGATATTTGGCACATAGTATCATCTATAAGTCTTCTATCAAGATTGTTCAAAGTTTGACCCTGAGGTCAAAATTGGCCCCGCCCCGGGGGTCACTGTTTTACATAGAGTTATATAGTGAAATGTTCAAACATCTTCTTCTTCAAAACCACATGTCTGATTGCAACCAAACTTAACAGGAATGTTCCTTGGGTCAAGCTCTTTCAAAGTTGTTCAAAGAATTTGAAACAATGCAGAAGTCTGGTTGCTATGGCAACCAAAGTGACAAAATTAGGAAATCTTAAAAAATCTTCTTGTCAAAAACCACAAGGACCAGAGCTTAGATATTTGGCACATGGCATCATCTATAGGTCCTCTATCAAGATTGTTCAAAGTTTGACCCTGGGGTCAAAATTGGCCCCTCCCCGGGGGTCACCGTTTTACATAGAGTTATATAGTGAAATGTTCAAACATCTTCTTCAAAACCACATGCCTGATTGCAACCAAACTTCACTAAGCATTGTCTACAGGTCCTCTATCAAATTTGTTCAAATTTTGCCACTGGGGTCAAAGTTGGCCCCGGCCCGGGTGTCGCCATTTTACATGGAGTTACATAGTGAAATTTTCAAACACATTTTTCTTTGAAATCAATATGGCTAGAGCTTAGATATTTTGCATGATGTAATGTCTAGAGGTCTTTCACATATGTTGATGAATTAGTTCCGGTCTGTTGCATATCTGGGTCACCAGAGCTAAACATAGATTTTTTTCAATGAAAACTTTAAAAATCTTCTTGTCTGAAATCATAGTACACTGAGCTTAGATATTTGGCACATAGCATAGTCTACAGGTCCTGTATCAAGAGCATTCATATTATGTCCCTGGGGTCAAAAGTGACCCGCCCGTGAGTCAAAGTTTCACAAATCTTCTTTTCTGAAATCACTGACCCATCACCATGTACAGGTGAGCAATTAAGGGCCATTCTGGCCCTCTTGTTTCTAGTTTATCATAAGCTGTCACCTGTCTTAACCATTTTCCCATTATCTTGTATTCAGTATTTAAGACAGATTGTTGCTTAATGCAGACTGAAAGTAAAGCAGAAAGGTACCATCTGATGGGATATAAGAAATATTTCTCATGGTGCATATTTAAGACTTTATAAAGTTGATATATTTTCTGAAGAGGAAAAGAATAAAGGTGTAAAAAGTTGTAATATTGGTGAAACTGGATGTTCTTATTGCAAAACATTAACTGTTCAGAATTGTTGATGAGTTTTTTATGACTCTGAGCTAGATTTCTTAACCAGTAATTTTCAAAGATGTTGCACCTTCCTCTTAAGCACTTGCGACACCATTGAAAATTACAGGTAAAGAAATCTAGCTCAGAGTTATAAAAAAATCATTAATATGTCAAATCCTGAGCTTGGAGACAACCTATTCAGTTGTTCCGACTTGGGATTGAAGCAGGTTCACCATGTTTGTAGTCAATAAAAGTGTGCTTGTACTTCCAGAAAGTACAAGTGATGATAAACCTACACACTGTGATATACTCCCCCAGCAAGTTGAAATTCATCCCAAATTTCTATATCTATTGTTATGTGAATGAATGGGAATTGAACTTGGAGTACATATGGTCACAGATACCACATTGAGTGCCAAATGTAACTACCGGTAGGTGTTCTGATAAAGAAACATACCTGGTCAGACCAGTGATTGAACCCAGATCACCAGGTTCTAAGTCAAGTACTCTATCACATCCCATAAAAGCATGCTTGTCCAGCAAGACTATATACATGTTGATAATCTACACAATGTGACATTTGGTAATTGGTTAATGACAATTAAACCTAATCTCTTTTACTAGCTTCCTTTGAGTCTGGGCTTATTAGAGTGTCTACAGAGGATTGAGGTGGAGCTGTGTCCCATCGCAGGCCCTATACAAGACATTATCAAAGGTGCAGCAGACCGGGCTCAAGACATCACTGGTTTCCTCAGATCAGTACTAGAGGAGTAAGCTCCCTTGCAGATTAGTATTATGTACAGATTTATTTTCTTTGAAATATTACTCCATCCAGAACTTAAAAGCTGTAGTGAAGACCTTTGAAAACTGTTTAAATATGGATTAGTCCCGTACTTGAAGAGGGGCCTGATCAAGATACAAGTTATATGTCAGTTGATCTTGTACTGTCATTACAAAGAGGATCAATCCTTTTGTAGAACTTCCAGTTGACTGCAATTATTCAGTGAAGAAAGTGTTTTTCGCTCAGCATCTATTGATGTGGAAAAAACAGAAATCATGAAATAGATAGCCTGTCAGTATGATCGACGTTAATTAAATTTTACAGTTTCATCTCACGTCAATACTGCTTACTACAATGCTTTGATACTTATACAGTTGTTGCCTCGGACCATTACAAATCCATTCAAATCACCCAACCTTGATTTGACCTTGACCTTTTTTGGACTTATAATGTTTTAAATGGGTTATATCTTGGTTAACAAGATTTTATCATTTCATCTGACATCAATACTGTTTACTTGAATTGTTGGTTACTTATTCAAGTGTCAAAAAGTTTGAGTCCTGATCAGACGCCGCATTACACATGTCTGACCAGGACTCAGGACTCAGACTGTTTGCAAACGTGCTTTATGGCGTCATTGAGAGTGAAAGTGTTAAAGGAACTTTCTGCTTTACATCAATTTGCATCAAGCTGTGTTCTGATCTAAGCACAATTGAATATGAAGTAAAAACCTCTCTAAATCAGACACTTATCAAAGAATATTGTTGGTCTTTAAACCAGTGTGTGACAGGTGGTAGTTTAACCCTTTACCTCATTATTATGACTTTTTATGCCGTTATTCCTCCACTTAAGAAAATTGTTCCTTTTTATACAGTTATGAATATGATACACCATATGAAACATTTGCTATATCCTAGCATATGGTAGCTTAAAGCAGATTGGAAGTAAAGCAGAATGCGCCTAATGCGCATTCTGCATTACTTTCAACATGCTTTAAGTGGTCAGCTGTCTTCAAAACTAGAAACAGGCTATAGGGTAAAGGGTTAAGCAAAATTAAAGTAAACTACAAAAAGTGTCCGGTTAAGAGAGGTTTTACTGTAGTCTGATGTTTTCACTATTGCCTATGGAAGAAACGGTATTACACAGGGGTTTTCTGTTTGTGTATTCTGGTTAGGTCAGAACAGTATAACTGTATGAACCTCATGATTGTTGGATCATTCAACATTGGGAAGACCAGTCTGCTGGAGCAGCTTGTCAAGAAAGGCACCACCAGTAGCCGTAGACAGGTAAGCAGGGAAACAGCCAAACAGAAATATAGTGTACCCTCTTTATAATGACAATCAACATAAAGGAATATTCAGCATCCAATATAGAATTATTGTTTTTTAAAACAGGTGGTTGCTTAATGCTGGATAAAAATAATGCAGAAAGTTTTCTGCATTATTTTTATCCTGGGTTAAGCTGGGTGACATGTCTTAGAGATTTACACTACCCTTAATTTTAAACATTCATTATAGCGGCAAATTCAATTGAGTGTCACAAATGTTGGCAGTTTATAAAAAATATGTGAACTGCAGTCACTCAATAATTAAGCATGGTGATTGCAAAGATAGATTACTACTAAATGTCTTAAATGTTTTAAATGTTGCTTTCCTTGTACCTTAGCCTTATAAACTTTTAACTGGTTCTTCATTCTGGCAGGTAACTGGTCAAACAAGCCTAATTCTCTTAGTCTGCTTTAAGGAGTCACCTGTTTTAAACACTAAAAACAGTGGGGGGGATTTTTTTTTAAAGAAACTTGTCTCTAAATGACCATTCATGCTGATGGGCAGTAAAACACTACTCATTCATTCATTCAAGATCTTTAAAAAAAAGTTATTGTTTATTCATACTGGTAAGTTTTTTATCCCCTCTAACCAACCTGTCATGGTTGTTTGACTCGTTACTGTTGTAGCACTTTGCCCAGAGACAGAATAAGCAGGCCCAAGGAACAACAAAAGATGGGAAGCCACTCTCTACTGTAGGTATAGACATAGGACATCTACAGCTGTCAGACAAGTCCGGCAAGAAGAAAGTGGATTTTAGGACCTGGGACTTTGCTGGACAGGTAAGCTGGTGTAATAACCAGTTTAAACTAATCAATCTTAAAAGGACATAGGAAAATAGTGTAGACAAATTGACATGCTATCAGAGTCTACATGTTCTGCATATTTTAAATTGGCAGTAGTACATATACCTACGTTGAAGTAGCTGCTTTGTTTGTTCTAGAATCCACTCCTTGCTGGTTGTCTCAACATTAGGGTTTCAATAATTTTGCCAACATTTTGTTTCTCATATACCAAAGCCCCATACCCGTCATTTTTAGCCTGGCAGGAAAACAACCTTGACATTTATTGACAAACAATGAATCTGAATCTTTGTCTAAGGTATGAACAATTAATTAACTTTTCTTATTTCTACAAAGGCCTATTTTTCTGCATAATTAGAGTTGAAAAAATATCAAAATTTTGGTCTATCACAATACCTTGTTTTTCAGAGCACTTTAAGTTTAATTGAATGTTTCTTAATTAGATATATTTAACCCATTACCCAATAAAAACACATTTTTACAACTCTAATTTGTGCTTCCACTGAAGAAAATAGCTCCACTTTATACAGTCATGGATATTCACAATAAGACATATACTCTATATCCTAGCAGGTGGTTGCTTACAGCTGGTTGGAAAGAAACTTAAGGTGCTTTCTGCTTTACGTTCAACCTGCTTTAAGTGATCATATGTCTTTAAAACTGGAAACATACTATGGGGTAATTGATTAAATGTATAGTAAATAAAATATTTCAGAATGAATACTATGCTACTCACCAGTATTTTCTAAGCCCCCGATCTCTGTTCTTGGTTGTATGGAACCTGACCAGTGGTGAGCCAGGAGTTGAGGGGCTGAGACAGTGGCTTGTCAATATCCAGGTAATTAAATTGAGAATAATATGTCATTGCATGAGATAGGAGGGGTTTATTCTGCAAGAGGAGAAATCATTTAGCGCGAGGCTCACCAAGTGCTCAATGGTTTCTCCTCGAGCAGAATAAAACCCTCCTATCTCATGCAATGACATATTATTTGATTTATCCCCTTTCAAATTTGCAATACATATAACACTAAATTTGACATGTTTCATGTAATTTCTGACATACAAAAAAATAATAACCGCTCCCAGCCGAACTGCACTTATTTAATCTTATGCAACAGAAAAAAACGACCACAACAAAACGCTTATAGTGAAAAACTGGCAACAAACTGGAAAAGTGAGTCGATTCAAATTTGACAAGTTTACATTTTAACTCAAATGGGCTATACTTTACGCTTCAACTCAAATGGGCTATACTTTACGCTTCAACTCAGAAGTTAAAATTGCCAAAAATAACAACTGGAAATTGTCACCAGTTTTTGCGTTACTGGTCAAGGTCATTTATTGTTTTGGAACAGTTTCTTTTCTAACCGCTCAGATTCAAACTCTACATCCAATGCAATGATTATGTTGAAATTTGCTACTAAATCTGGCATTCTGGCATGTTTATAAGCCTACCTAAAGTATCCTTCAACGTGTTGCTCTACAGTATACAGTACATGTATTGCTTTAGTAGAAGACAGAATCAGAGACGATTGTAAAAAAGTAATATACCAAGTTAAAGTCTACTTTCAGTCCGAATGACCGCTCAGCCGACTTTACATTTACTCCCCTGATCATTGAGCCATCTTGCCTACAATATTGAGCACTGCTAACATATGGCGCAGTCAAATGCAGCCGCAGTACCGACTCAGACCCTTCACAGGTACCCATTTTAACCCCTGGGTGGAGAGGAGCAATTCGCGGTACATGTCTAGCTCAAGAACATTCCTGTACATCATCGGGGATTCAGAAAAAATTTCGTAGTCAGACCGCTGGTCCGGCGGGGGATCAAACTCACAACCCCTGGTACCGTAGTCCAATGTGTTACCACTGCACTACTGCAGCCGGTTGTAGAATGGTTCCTTATAACAGCGTAGGTCCATATGAGAGTAGAAACAATGAATGGATATGTAGATTTATTTGTGAACTTGTTTTCAAAAAGCAATATTTATTCAGAATAATGGTTTGTTGCTATCGAAATGATTTTTTTTAAAACACGTCAATATGCAATCTTTATATACAACTTAAATCGAAGTCACATTGTATCTGCCTCCGTGACCCAACGGTTACCATCGGCGACTCCCACCACGGCGATCCGTGTTCAAAACCCACTTGATCCGAACTTTTTTCTTTTTTTTTGTAAATAATTTTTTTTCATTTTTTGTGGATGCTAGATCGTTATTAAACATACTAAGGGTGTTTTTTGCGTCTGAAAAACCAACTTCTCCACTATTTGCTTTGAGTAATGAAAACAAAAATAGTTCCAGTGTATTCATACAGCTACTATACAGAGTATACAGATAAACCTGCTACTGTACAGATAAACCTAGGTTTATTATGCTACCCCTTTATTATGTCACCGGAGGCTGTAGTGACTGGATAAAACATTGACAGAGCTCCAAACAAGGGGAAAGGGCCTCCGTGGCCTAGTAGTATAGTCACTGTGACCTACATCACTAAGCCCCTCACTCCTGTGAGTTCGAATCCCAGTCTGGTCGTTCGGATTTTTCATGTGGGGAAGCCTTCCAGCTAGCCTGCGGCCCATTAAACCCTATAGTGTTATACTACACATACTCATTAGAATTGTCTCATCGGGACGATTATAATGAGTAGTTACAACATAGGGTTTGGTGCTTAAATGAGTGTGATGTTGGATTTATTAAGTTTGCTACCTCTTATTTGGAACCCTTTTTGGATAGTTACTATACAGACAAGTTTGTAGTAATACTATCCTCGAATTTTCAAATGGACTCATCTGTCAAGAACATCAAGAGCTGAATACAACACATTTTAGCGCACTGGCATCTTGTGAAGTGGTTAGTTAGTAAGTTCTTATTACACTGCTATATGTAAATTGTATTTACCCAGACAGTTGTAAATACAATTTACATATAGCAGTGTAATAAGAACTTACTAACTAAGCATTCTACCTACTAAATGAACCTTTTCACAAAACTTGTGAAGTGTTTATTATATGCCTTCAATGTTTGTCAACAACAACTACATTAAATAAAATGTTTCAGAGATTTCAAATGCAGAAACATTTGAAATTCGATAATAAGAACAAAGAACTTTAATGTCTCAAAGAATAACGCTGAATTTGTACATGTGTAGGAATACATAGCCTGGGTCCAAGGTTATAAAGAGTTTGAGTTGAGTCTGGTATCGTTCTCAAGAATTTGATTGGTCAGATTTGAGCCTAGGCTCAAATCTGACCAATTAAATGCTTGAGAATGACTTCAGACACACCTCAAAAGCTTTATAACCTTGTAGCCTGGTATCACAGGAAGGCATATAAAAAAATCTTTGTTTTCAAATAATCTATACAGAACACATGGGACATCTGACTGTACTCATTGTTTTTAACTCATTCACCCGTGAAACTTTTGATGGAAAATTCCAGTTTCCAATTAAGGCTGGTCCATATTTACATACATGTAGTTATTTAAGGTTGATTTTAACAATGTATTGTAAAATGACAAACAGTGCAGACTCTGATCTAGGTCTACACTACTTGCATAGGACAAGTGTACTCTTCATGGGTACACTGTTTGTCAATGACGAGTATACTTGTCACTTGGGTTGGATGTGTTAATTGGTGTCATCTGACCTGTAAGGAGTGTATGTAACCGTAATATTTTCACATTCTATAACTTGACTTGATTGATAGATGGGAATTTTCTGATTCATATAACACTGATACAAATATATGATGGAAATTGTTAACCAAAAATATAGACATGTGCACATTCTGCAGTCCAACTTTCTGCCTATTTCAGACTCAGGCACCGGGAGCTCCTGTTATCATTGTGGGAACCCATCTAGATGAGATTAAAAATAACAAGAAGAACCTTTACCCCAAAGACTGGGAGGAGTGTATGACTAACCTGATCAATGAGCGTTACATAAAGGTGGACAGTGGTACTGTAGGCCTGCCCAGAATCCTCGACATCATCAATGTCAGCACGGATAAGAAAAAACAAGTGAACATTGAAAAGTTGAAGACCATAGTGACTGATAGAGTTTTCAGCCTTAACCACCCAGGTAGGTTAATGTTTGTTCACTGATTTGTTTGAACAGTGGTTTAACTCTTTGAACCTTAGTCCCGCACATAGGTGTCCTTTTCAAACAATGTACATGTGAATAGTACGATTGTCATGTGTAAACAGTGAAGACCCAGATCAGAGGGCTCCGAAAGGAGCCCTCTGATCAGGGTCTTCACTGTTTGTCATAATGCCAAACATTGACAAAAACAACGTTTAAAAGTCAGAAATGGACTTGACTAAAATGGAAACTGGAATTGTCCATTCAAAGTTTCAGGGAGGAAAGAGTTAAACATTAACATCTTGTGAATCCAGTTGTAAATGCAGTGCAAAAGAATGTGAAAAATGAATTTTTATGCCCCCGGCATCGACAGATGTGGGAGCATATAGTAATCGTCCTGTCCGTCCGTCCGTCCTTCCGCGCTACTAAAGTGGGTTAGAGGGCCAGATAACGGTAAACATAACAAAAGAAGACAATAGAGTTCATTCCGTAACAATACACTAAGGGGCCTTGGCCCGTTATTCGAACAAAAGAAAATAACAAAAGAAAAGTCCCTCTAACCCAATTCGGTGGCACGTCCGTCCGTCCGTAATCAGGTTAAGTAGATTTTACCGTTTCGTCTAGCATCAACACCACTTATTCAAATGCTTAGATACTTATACAGTTGTTGCCTTGGACCATTCCCTAGCCACCAATAATACCCAACCTTGATTTTGACCTTGACCTTGACCTAATTTGGACTTAGAATATTTTGAATGGGCTATTTCTTGGTTAACTAGATTTTACCGTTTCGTCTGGCATCAACACCGCTTACTCCAATGCTCGGATACTTATACAGTTGTTGCCTTGGAACATTACCTATCCATCAATATCACCCAACCTTGATTTTGACCATGACCTAATTTGGACTTAGAATATTTTGAATGGGCTATTTCTTGGTTAACTAGATTTTACCCTTTCGTCTAGCATCAACACTTACTTATTACAATGCTTCTATACTCATACAGTTATTGCCTTGGACCATTACCAACCCACCAGTAATACCCAAGCTCAGTTTGACCTTCATCTTGACCTAATTTGGACTTAGAAAAGATTCAGAATATATTGTCAAGGATGCCACCGGGGGCATAAGCGTTTATTGAACGCGCAGTCTTGTTGAAAATGTGACAGTTCATTTAATCCTTTCCCCCATAGTTTGTTTTCAGTATTGAAGGCACATGATAGTTTAAAGCTGGCTGAAAGTAAAAGAAGAATGCTCCTAAATGAACCATCTGACTTCTGCAATGAAAAAAAGCTATTGGGGTGAAGGGTTAAGGAGCATTCTGCTTTATTTTCAGCCTGCTTTAATCTACCATCTGCTAGGATATAGAAAATATTTCATGTGATGCATATTCATGACTCTATAAAGTGGATCTCATTTCTTTAATGAAGGAATAAATTTAAGGTGTAAAAAGATACATCTATTGGGTCATAGGTTAATCCCCCAACACTGAAAATAGCTGTCATTTAATGATAAATGTTATGCTGTTTGGTCTCCATGATTTTTACAGAAACCGGATCTGTGTGACTGTTCTACTATGTTACTAACCCATTAAAATTGTCTCTCTTTTTTTTTAGCTCGTAAGAGTGAGAAATTGCTTGGCCACAAAGTCCCTAAGAAGTATATGAAGCTGCAGCAATGTATAGAGAAAATAGTGAGGGAGAGAAAGGAGAAAGGGAAAGAACCAGTGCTAGACTCCAACAACTACCTGTAAGCTTACCTTTTTCACAGAGTAATCTAGCTTTATTGTTTTGTCACAGTTTAACCTAGAGTGAGTGATTTATTGCAGTAGGTGCCTAAAGGGACAAGTACAGTAAAACCTCTATACAACCACTAAATCACTTCAGTTAATTTGTATTTAAGGCAAGTGGCTGCTTAAAGCAAGGTGAAAGTAAAACAGAAAGTTCCTTTAGGAGCTTTCTGCTGAACTTCCACCTAGCTTTAAGCCGTAACTTGTCTTTCATACAATTAATAAGCATTATTTTTAAGCCACATTCTGCTCTACTTTCAGACTGCCTTAAACTTACATCTGCTAGAATATAGCAAATATTTCTTATGGTGCATATTCATAACTGCATAAATTGGAACTATAATTTTCAGGAAAGGAATAAATCAAAGGCGTAAAAACGTGTATCTGTTGAGAATAGGTTACGGTGTCAGGGGTGTATGAGTTAAGGGAGTCCAGTTTTTAATGGTTACAAGTTGTATCTACAATGTGTCTGTGATGTTTCAGACTGACAGTCATGGATGAGATGTCCAAGACAGACTGCAACATCACCTTCAGAAACAAGGAGGATTTATACCAGGCGACTAGGTTCCTCCATGAAAACGGTAACATGTTTAAAAATGGGTTTCAAGAAATATATATATTAAGGAGCTCAATCTGGAATATATGACGTCTATTTTCTTGTCTCGCCCCGATGAAGGAGCAAAAGCGAGACTAAGGTATCTCTCTTCCATGGTGTCAAACATCTGCCTTTAGTTCCAAGGTTAAGTTTTTCACCTGTAGACTATTAAGGCTAGTCATTCATTTAATAATGGTAAAGTCATGTATTTGGCTGCTGATATTTGGCAGGAAGGTTCTAATTGGGTGTGCCATGGATGCTGTAGTGTCAAACTGGATTTTCCCCCCATGTTTTGGACTTCACATGTTTTACTAAAATTTCAAACTTTCAAGTTTTTCTGTAGGTCACACAAATTCACATGCTTATGTGCTTTGATGAGTATAGAATGTTGCATTGTAATTTGTTGACCTTTGACTTTGACCTAGATTAAGTTTTTGCATTTAGGTCAGTTATAGACTTGGAACATCAACACTCTTCCTTCTGAGCTTACTGGACTATCAAGAGACTTTGACTGTGTCACCGTGAATAGCAATGTAGTTTAGAACGGGGTTTGTTTTACTGATACAGGTGTGTTGTGTCACTTCAAGGACACAGCTCTGAAGGACCAGTACTTCCTGGATCCCCAGTGGCTGTGTGACCAACTGGCTACTGTCGTGTCTGTCAAGGAGGTACAGCAATACTCAAAAAAAGGTAGGTTACTCTTACACACATATTCAATGTAGGATAGGTAACTCTTACAAACATGATCAATTCTATGTGGTTTGTGACAAGCTTGCTAAAGTTGTAATTGTAATGGAGGTACAGCAGTGCTCCAAAAAAGTAAATAACTACAGTTGGAACTCTATACTTCAAACTCATTTAAATCAATTATACCAGTATTTCATAAGTTGAATTTCGATAAGTCAGTCTCGCTTAATTTAAGTCGAACCTACCCGTATTTCAAAGTTAAAACGTGGCTAAGCTACATTTTAACTTTGAAATATGGGTATGTTTGACCTAATGCGAGTTCCAAGTATTGAGTTTGACTGTATTTCATACTTACCGTGAACATAGAATAGGAAACTCTTATATACATGCTCAATATAGAAGAACTCATATTTATACAGACACAAGCAAAGACTTTTGCAAACAGTTCACCCATTACACCATAGTCTGTTTCTAGATTTGAAAATAGGTGACCACTTAAAACAGATTGATGCGCATTTTGCTTTACTTGCAGCCAGCTTTTAGCTACCATTGGCTAGGATATAGAAACTGTTTCTTATTGTACATATTCAGGACTGTATAAATTTAAACTATTTTCTTTCGTGGAGGAATAAATCAATGGATTTTATGCAGAAACGGTTATTAAAAGTTCATTGGTTTTTCTATGAGGGAAATGATATAACCCTTTACTCCATAGATTCACCTTTGAAGGCATCTTATTAATTCCTCCACTCAAGAAAATGGTTCCAATTTAAACAGTCATGAATTTGTGAAGAAGAAACACCTGTATTTTTCTATATTCTAACAGATGATAGCTTAAAGCAGGCTGAAATGAAGCAGAATGTGCCTTAAGGTGTATTCTTTACTTGCAACAGGCTGCTGAAAATGTCAGTTATGATTCTTAAACTGGTTTCACCTTCTTTCTAGTAACAGAAAACAGGATCTGAATGACAAGCAGTTTGGATCCAGATCAGGTCCTGGATTCAGTGGGGCCAGATATTGATCCAAACTGTTTGCACACATCCTCAATACAGGTGTGCAGTGTTGAAAGTGTTGACACTTTTTTTCTTTATTTTATATACAGTAGAACCGCTCTATTACGACCGTTAATACGAAGGCTAATTGATTGTTTAAAGACAGGTGACAGCTTAAAGCAAGGTGACAGTAAAACAGAAAGCTCCTAAAGGAGCTTTCTGTTTCACTGTTACCTTGCTTTAAGCAGTCACCTGCCTTAAATAGATGATGTTTAGCACAATTTAGTGGTCTTAATAGAGAGGTTCTACAGTGTCTGTATCTGTTTGATTTCAGGGGTAATGAGAGTCAGCGATCTGTACAGACTCTACAAGAACTCTGACACTATTGGACAGTATATTCTAAGTCTGTTGAACAAGTTTGAAGTAGCTGTACAGTTTGACAGTGACCATCTTCTCCTACCCTCCCTCTTACCCACTGATGATAAACTTGACCCAACTGGTATGAGAGAGGTAAGTTCAAACTGTAGTCATAACATAACATCGAACTTCAGTGTCTTGAACTCCCTCTATATCGAACATGATTATCTGTATTTAAAAGTTTGAAATAAGAATATGTTGGACTTGAGCGAGATCGAAATAATGAAAATTAGATGTAGAAATACAGAAAATTTTGAATCAAGCAAGTTCAAAATATCCAAGTTTGACTGTATATGTCCCGCTTTTCCACCAACAACAATTTTATGTCCCAACGAAAACTGAGTCAATGCTGACCAGGGCCGTAAGTCATGGGAGGAAGGATCAAGATACGGCTTTGAGTGGACGTAAAAACCTTCTAAGTAACAACAACAGCCACTTTATCAATACCCATTAGCCACCCGTGCAAGTAATTAAGACAATTAGCAACTTAATTCTTCTCTATATAGCCGGTTTCCAGATCTGAAGACAGGTTACCACTTAAAGGAACTTTCTAGAGAACTTATATATTGCTTTAACCCATTGCCCCATAGCCGGTTTCTAGTTTTGAAGACAGGTGACCTTAAGTTGCATTCTGCTTTACTTTCAGCCTGTTTTAAGCTACCTTCTGCTAGGATACAGAAAATATTCTTATGAAGTTGAACTTTATGGTACTAACAACAAACCTAATCAAATGTTAACGTTTGACTTGAAGTTCTAAGATTTTTTTATCTTTTACAATGTACAGATCTTGCTGAAGCGGAAAGGCATCGTTGGTTCCCCAAGTGATGGTGTAGGTCCTGGAATATTTTCTATGCCTGGAACGGAAACCAGTGGCGGGATGTATTTAGTGTGTACAGAGTCTGTAACCAACCCTGCCTTCTCTAATACAAGACTTTACCTACTCACCTATTTCCCCAGTGGCTTCTGGCCTAGACTCATCACTAGAATATTGGCAGATGAAATTTTCAGTGATGCGTTTGACAAAATGTATCCCCTACCTCCTGATATCTATGACAAGTGTGCTGATCTCCAGAGAGGCAAGCCTTCTTGGCGTTGTTGGCAGACTGGTCTAGAGCTCGTGTATTTTGGTAATGTTATCATGCAGGTGAAGGAAGTAAAGAACTTCTGTGAGTACGCTCAAGGTATGTGCAATTACAACATGGAGAAGCTCAAGATGAAATGCTTCTCGGAAGATTCTTGGTGTGATTTAGATATGCAGGACAGCTCCATCCTGGAGATTTCTTTCAAAGCTGATAAACTGGTGTTTAACTTTGGTTTCCAGGATGTGTTTTCCATGCAAAGTTTTCAGTCGATTGACTCGAAGCATGTGTACCATGAGGAGAAGGCCCAGGCTAGTATTCTGGCCAAGGTTGTAGAACATATAGACAGTTTGCTACAGGACTGGTTCCCAGAGCTGGGTGAATCAAGATTCTTACAGAGTTGTGTTGGCCGGTACCTGATTACCAGAGTAATTCCATGCCCCTCATGTTTACAAGCTGAAGTCAGGTACCAGGAAAATTCCAAAACTGCTTGGGCATTTGTGTCTCCAGGGACGGTGGAGGGTGAAGATGATTGCCTACCAGGTAGTTCAGTGAAGGATGACATGTTGTTTCAAACTGAAGATCTTATTGATGGCAGAGAGAGAACTATGTGTACATTCCTAGTGGAGAGATGCATTCAGAATGTCCTTCATAATGTGGATGAGATTTGTGACGTCCATGGAGCAGTGTCACCAATCTGTATGCCTGGAGAGGACGGTGTGACGAGATTTCTACATGTAGCACCAGATGCTGTGAGTTACAGTAAAGTCTCAAAGTTACAACTACAGTAAAAACACTTTTATTAGCCGGACCAATGGAAAGAGGGCTAATCCATGGTATAACCCCTTTTACCCCATAGTCTGTTTCTAGTTTTGAAAACAGGTGATCACTAAAACAGGTTGCCCTTAACCCATTACCCCATAAATACGACTTTTTACGTCTTTCTTTTATTCCTCCACTTAAGAAAATAGTTCCAATTTATTCAATCAGTAATATGTTTAATAAGAAATATTTTCTATAGTCTATATGGTGGTAGCTTGAAGCAGGCTGAAAGTAAAGCAGAATGTGCCTTAAGGCACATTCTGCTTTACTTTCAACCTGCTTTAAGTGGTAACATATATTTAATATTTGAAACATGCTATGGGTTAATGGGTTAAGGGCACATTCTGCTTTACTTTTGGCCTACTTTAATCTACCATCTGCTTAGATATAGAACATATTTCTTTTGATGCATATTCACAACTGTTTAAATTATTTTCTTCAGTGGAGGATTAATTAAATCCATAAAAGGTGTTGCTATGGAGTTAAGGGGTAAAGGCATGTGACAGCTTAAAGTAAGACTAAGAAGAAAGTAAAGCTGAAAGTCCCTACCAGGAGCTTTCTGCTTTACTTTCATCTTTCTGAAAGCAGCCATCTGCCTTAAACACTGAAAACTAAAGTATTACTTAGATGTCAAAATAGAGGGGTTCTCAAACAATTCAATGACAGTGTTAAAGTTAGGTGGAAGCTCAAAGCAGTATGAATTTACTTTCATATTGCTTTAAGAAGCAACCTGCCATAATTTGCCAAATTGTTGACCTTCTTTTGAGCATTGGTTTGTGTGTGTTTACACTTACATACCCGCTTGATGCAGTAGGTATATAGCAATTGTCCTGTCTGTCCACCCCTCTATACGTACGAGGTTGCATTCTCATAAACCTTGACCTTGATGCCACCTGGAGCATAAATATTTATTGAATGCAATCTTTGGTGTTTGTAATACTAATGAGATGTCACAACAAAGGGTTTTGTGATGGTTGAGGTGATTTTTGACTTACATTGTATATAAGTGTATGTATATAATTGTATGTGACATTATTTGTTCCAGGTGTTTCAGGACCTTGATGAGTCAGTGGTGGTAACTAGTGATGCAGTGGTTGTAGGGGAAAGTCTGGGACGAGGGGCATTTGGGACTGTATCAGCAGGCAAACTGATTAGGGTAGGCTGACTTGATATATCATATAAGTTATAGTATCTGCCAGAGAACCAATACATTCTTATGATTTGACTTTGCTCTGTTCTGTAAACTTTCTTTCTGCAAAACTTACTGAAAGATAATTTTTTGGCAATTTTTATTTTGACTGTTAAAGCAAAAGCCAAACTTCTTAGAAAGTATCCTCAATATACTGACCAGTAAAATTTCGCTATTACAACCACTTAAAAGAAGATTAAATGATGTTGTCAAAGACATCTGGCAGCTTAAAGCAGTATGAATGTAAATCAGAAAGCTACTGTAAGCTTCCACCTGTCAAAATGGTATCTCAATGAGGAATAAGTAAAATGTACTAAAAGGTGTTTTGCGGGGTACTGTAAAAACGGTTTTACTCACGAGAATATAATGTACGCATTAATTTGCGAATGTCTCTAGTTTTGAAAATAGGTGACGTCTTAAAGCAGGTTGAAAGTAAAGCAGAATGTGCCTTAAGGCACATTCTGCTTTTCTTTCAGCCTGCTTTAAGCTACCACCTGCTAGATATATTGCATGATGTCGCGAATTAATACATAATCGCATTATGCAAAATATTCATGACGCGAAAAATACGTGTTTTGCAGTATATTGAGTGGTGGTAATGGTGAGAATTTACTGTACTTTCTTGGCACATTTTCAATGATCAGTATCTGGTCAGGATCTAATTTATCGAATCATCATTTTGAAGTTTTTCTAATTAATAAGAATTTCAATATTTTTTAGTTAACAATTTAGGATTGATAGCATAGCATTTTAAGAATTAAGCTATAAGATGATAGTTTTATTTATTTCAGGGCGAGTATGGTGTGTTTGATGTTGCTGTAAAAGTCTTGTATGATCCATCAAACAGGGAGAAAAGACAGGTAGCTTTCAAATTCCATAAATGCAATGTTCTTATCCATATTAATTTAGTTACAGTCGAATACCGTTACCTCGAAGTTCAACGGACCGTGAAAAAATATCGACGTATCCGAAGTTCGAGCTAATGGGAGTTTTTCATTTGAGATCTGTATCGTCATACTGAAGATGCGTTACACTCGATCCTAGTGTTTATTGACAGTTATATAATTGGTAATTGAAGATAAATGCGTAGGCAAGTAGAATCTGACATAATCTAACACTCTGACATAGTTTTCAACTTGATGAAGGTGGTCAGTATTTTTTTTAGCTCGACTGAGCACAAAGTTCTCAAGGTGAGCTTTTGTGGTCAGTCAATGTCCGGCGTCCGTCGTTGTGCGTCGTGCGTCAACAATTTCTTCAAACATCTTCTTCTCCAAAACCACTTGCCTGATTGCAACCAAACTTCACAGGAATGTTCCTTGGGTCAAGCTCTTTCAAATTTGTTCAAAGAATTTGAAACCATGCAGAACTCTGGTTGCTATGGCAACCAAAGTGAAAAAATAAGGAAATCTTAAAAAATCTTCTTCTCACAAACCACAAGAGCCAGAGCTTAGATATTTGGCACATGTCATTACCTATAGGTCCTCTATCAAAGTTGTTCAAATTTTGCCCCGGGGGTCAACGTTTTACATAGAGTTATATAGTGAAATGTTCAAACATCTTTTTCTCTGAAACCAATATGTCCAGAGCTTTGATATTTAGCATGGTATTACTTCTAGAGGTATTTGACTTATATTGTTGAATTGGTTCCGGTCCGTTGCATATCTGGGTCACCGGAGCTAAAAATAGATTTTTTTCCATGAGAACTTAAAAAATCTTTTTGTCTGAAACCATAGTACACTGAGCTTAGATATTTTGCACATAGCATCGTCTACAGATCTTCTATCAAAGTTGTTAAAATTTTGTCCCTGGGGTCAAAATTGGCCCCGCCCTGGAGGTCACCGTTTTACATAGAGTTATATAGGGAAAAGTTCAAACATCTTTTACTCAGAAACCAATATGGCCAGAGCTTTGATATTTGGCATGATGTAACTTTAGAGGTCCTTCACAAATATGGATGAATTGGTTCTGGTCTGTTGCATATCTGGGTCACCGGAGCTAAAAATAGATTTTTTCAATGAAAACTTCAAAAATCTTCTTGTCTGAAACCATAGTACACTGAGTTTAGATATTTTGCACATATCATCGTTTACAGGTCCTCTATCTTAGTTGTTCAAACTTTGCCCCTGGGGTCAAAATTGGCCCCGTCCCGGGGGTCACCTTTTACAAATCTTCTTTTCTGAAATCACGTGACCCATCCTAGTGTCACCATGGTCAGGTGAGCGATCAAGGGCCATTCTGGCCCTCTTGTTTAAAGTAGAGGATCTACGCGTCTATTAGATATGATATGCGGGAGCGAGTAAACGATTTGCGTATTTTAATACACAAAACGGAAACACAAACAGCGACATAAAATAATAGTGGAGATGTACACAGAGACAATACACGGGAAATATTTAGAATGCATTTGGTAGATCTACCTGATTTCATCAGCATAAACATCCAGCGCATGAGTGCTAACACGTTTTTATAACATAAAAATAGGTCTACACATTTCATCACACAAAACACAGTGCACTGTTTACACTTCCGGTGACGCTTAACCTTTGTATGTTGTTCACATGTTTAATTTTCAAAAGGGTGTGTCCGATTTCGAAACGCCGGCGAATTATTTCGGCGTTTCAAACAGAAGCGGCGTGTTTGAACTGACTTAAGATAAAAATAAATCAGAAATGAAATGTAACTTTTGTTTGATCTCACTACGCTAATTCGCCAAACGGCAGCACCTTCAGTCTGCACTACAAAGAATTCTGTAGTCTGATTTAAAAAGCGCATTCCCTGCAACCGTATTTGACTCAGGTTTGACAGAATCATATTCAGCCTGAATTCATCGACAATATGTACACAAACTTCGTAACCAAAGTTATTCGGGAGCTCATTAATAATATTGATACTGCGTATTTAAGATGGGATTTTCTTTCGTGCTGATTAGTGCAATTTCGGACATGTTCACACATTTGGGGCTACAATCAGTCACGGTGGCCGAGAGCCATTTTCGCACCTCCATCCAATGTTTGCCGAATGTGCGATATGCGGTCACGGTGAAGCAAATATCGACGTAAGGGTGAGAAAATTGCTCTGGTTCTGAAAAATTGCATTGATGTAACCGATAATATCGACGAAACATTATCGAGCAAATGAGGGATTAACTATATAGATAAAGAAGGAATTTGCCGGGACCGGCGAAAAATATCGACGTAAGCGGAGTATCGACGTATCGAATATCGAGGTAACGGTGTTCGACTGTATATAAATTAGAAATGAAAATAGCTGAAATGTTTTCAAAAGATTTAGAAAGCTAGTAAGGAAATAAGTGAGGTTTACTCTTTAATCCGATCACCACTGGTGTTTAATTATGCCTTACCTCTTTGAAACATATGAATCAACTCACAGTTCATCCCAACTTTATTGTGTGTGCCATGGTATTAACTCATAGTCTGATTCTATTTTTCAAAACAGGTGACCACTTAAAGCAGGTTGAAAGTAAAGCAGAATGTGCCTAAGGCACATTCTGTTTTACTTTCAGCCTGCTTTAAGCTACCATCTGTTAGAATATAGAAAATATTTCTTATAATATATATTCATAACTGCATAAATTGGGAGTATTTTCTTGGGTAGAAGAATAAATTAAGGGCATAAAAAGGCGTACTTATGGGGTAATGGGTTAAGTGCATAAATTACAGAGGTGACTGAAGACAGTAGCAAGATTTCGTTCTAACACAGGTTTGACTGTAAAGTTTGACTGTATTTTGTATTTTATTCAGCAATCATCTCAGATGTCCCTGGAAACTATTTGTGCTGCTTACATCACAGCTAGACAGGAAGTGTCCATACTACAGACTGTAGAACACCCTAACATTGTCCCCTTGCTGGGGCTGTCTCGTAGTCCACTGGCCCTGCTTCTAGCACTGGCCCCTAAAGGGTCTCTCAACAAGATCTTGGAGTCCAGACATAGGGATGGTCTCAGACTGCCTGTGTGGGTGATCAAACAAGTTATTAAACAGGTAAAAATCAGGGCTCCAGTTTAGGGGAGTATTTCAAAAATTAAATCTTTATGTATGCATTAAACCCTATAGTGTGACTACCGGTGTAACAGTCCAGTTTTTCCCCTGTCAGTTTTTTCCCCGGGAAAAAACTGAACTAGTGGGATGATTCTAATGAGTAGTTACACCATAGGATTGGATGCTGACATGAAGAAGAAAATGTTAGATTTGTTCGGTTTACTCCCTCTTATCTGGAGCTATGATAAACTTTAAGAGTATCTTCATATACGGTATAGAGGGTCAATTCTAAAAATAAGATTTTGTGTTTTAACGAAAATTTATGCTGAATTTTTAAAAACAAAACGTCAGACAACAATGACAGGATTGGTATGCAATATATCTGAAACTAAATTTCCTTCCCTCCTGTGGAAATACAATCTCAGTGGCAAAAACAATTTGATCCATTACTCTACATCTCATTGTATCCAAACTGATTGCTAAAGCTTTCAATAAATGAGCTGTGCCATGAAAAAACCTGCCTTTTTGCATTGCAAACAGTGTAGATCAAGGCCAGCTGCCACATCTTTGACGTGACGGCTGGCCTTGATCTACACTGTTTGACAACCACATGCATCTAAATGTAGCTGTATTAGATATGGTATTTGGTGGTGTAGACCAAACTTAAACACACAGCCTGTGATGACAACGGTGCTTGGTCTGAACAATGTTGCAATGCAATAAGGCAGGTTTTGTTATGACACGGCTCAAATGCTTTTCTCATTTGAAGGGTCAAGTAGTACAAAACACAGTTGAAGAAATCCGTATTTTGAACACAAAGTCAGATGGACTTATTTGATTTAACTATCATGTTTTAACTTTTATTGTAGACTGCAGATGCTCTGGACTACCTACATGGTCGCAGTATCATCTACAGAGATCTCAAGTCAGATAATGTCCTTGTATGGCAGTTCCCTGGTCCCAATGACCTTGACCCCAAATTCACTGTACAGGTGAAGCTTGCTGACTATGGAATTAGCAGGGCTGCCATGCCAGCTGGGGCCAAAGGGTTTGGTGGGACACCTCCATTCATAGCCCCAGAGATTCTAGTCAGCTCCGGGCGAGATACCTACACTGAGAAGGTAAGTGATTATGCCCCAATGAAAGGTGAAAGGGGCATTTAGTGCAAGACTTGTCCATCTGTTCATCCATGCAAACCATGGGTTAAGTTTTTTAAGATGAGATCAGTTTATTACTAGAGCTAGGATTATGCAACTTCACATGCTTATTGGCCTCAATGACTATGGCATGTTTCATTGCTGTTTGACGACTTTGACTACCTCAAATACTTATGCCCCTCTGTAAATTCTTACCTTGACCTTTGACCATGATTTCTGTGACCTAGGCTAAGCCTTTGTGTTTAGGTCAGTTATGGATTAATAAATTTGTATTTTATGATCCAGCATACTGCAGGACATCAGTGTTTACATTTCTAGTACATATCGAAATTGGTTCAAGACAACCAAAAGATGATAATATATCCATTCAACATTATTGCTGTTTTAACAAAAATTCTTAAGACATGGCACTGCCTAATGCAGGGCAATATATAGGAGCATTAATCTGGATTTAGATTGTACTTTGTAAGGAGTATGAGATCTAAATAATACAATATTTAGCACGCGGCACATCTTCTATCGTTGTGTACAGTGAAATCTTTTTGCTGCTTCAGCTCAAAACAAGACTCACATTGCTGCTTAACCCTTTCCCCAATAGCTTGTTTTCTATTTCAAGGACAGATGGTTGCTTAACTCTTTCCTCCCTGAAACTTCAAATGGACAATCCCAGTTTCCATTTTAGTCTAGTCCATTTCTGACTTTTAAGGGTTGTTTTTGTCAATGTTTTGCATTATGACAAACAGTGAAGACCCAGATCAGAGGGCTCCGTAAGGAGCCCTCTGATCTGGGTATTCACTGTTTGCATAGGACAAGTGCACTTTTCATATGTACACTGTTTGAAGAGAACGCCTATATGCGGGACTAGGGTTCAAAGGGTTAAGGAGCATTCAGCTTTACTTTTAGCCTACTTTAAACTGCCGTTTGCTAGGGTATTGGAAATAATTCTTATACCACATATTAATGACAGTATCAGGTTAAACCATTTTCTTTTAAAGAAAGAATAGAATAAAGGCATAAAAAGATACACTTATGGGGTAATGGGTTAAAGTAAGTAAAAAGTAAAGCAGACAGCTTCTACAGGGTCACATGCCTTATACACAGAAATGAAAAAAAAAAGTTTCTTTCATTGTTCTCAATATGTGCCTTGACAGTGTTTTAAAGATGTTATTGACTGTTTTAAATAGATGTATTATACAATTATATACTTATTTTGAGGTCAATATGTGTTTTTATGGACTTGTAAGATATATATACATGTAATAGTTATATTGATTAACTTGTTTCAGGTGGACATATTTTCGCTGGGGATGTTTATGTTTGAGGTGCTCACATGTCGACAGCCACTGGCAGAACTCAACAATCCAACAGTTCATGTATCACATGGAGGTCGTCCTGAAATCACCAGCGAGGTAAGACCAACATAAACAGCTTGACCTTGATGTCACAAATTTGCTTAATTTATTGCCCCATACACACACTTTTAATTTATTCCTCCACTTATGAAAATTGTTCCAATTTATACAGTCATGAATATGTACCATAATAAATGTTTTCTATATCCTTACATAATTATGGTAGCTTAAAACAGGTTGAAAGTCAAGCAGAATGTGACTTTAGGTGCATTCCTCTTTACTTTCAATCTACTTTAAGTGGATTAAGTCAGTCTTAACTGTATTTCTTCAGTTGAATTGTTAACAAACAAGCCCACTCAAGTCGAACTTAACCAGGTTTCAATTTTAAAAGTGGCTATAGAAATACAGGTAAACTTGACTTCAGTGAGATTGAGATAATGAGATTTGAATGTATAAGTCAACCTATATATATATAGCTTAATTGGTACAGTTATATCTCTTTTCAGCAACAAAGCAGTACTGTCAAATGGGTATCTAAAAAATGCAGGTTGCTGCTTAATACAGGATAGAAGTAATGCAAAAAACTCCTATATTCTGCATTAAACTGCCACCTGTCTTACCGGCATTTAGATACATGTTGAGCATCACTCAATAGAGATAATATGAATGAAGATATTTATACGCTTTCTTAAATACTCATTTATATGGGAAATTGCTGTCAGAGTATGTTGTTGCATTGAAGCGTTTTATTTCAGAGTTCATACCTGGTACATGTATTAATGTTTGCACCCCAGTTGTGAAGGAATGAAAGGAAGACTAAGATATTGATTTTCCAATGATGCCAGCAATGGCAATGGCAATGGCAGCAAATGTTTAGCTATAGCTCCAACTCTTTACCCCATAGCTGGTGTCTAACTTTGATGATAGGTGACCGCTTAACCTATTACTCCTTAATTACACATTTTGATGATTTAATTTATTACTACACTGAAGAAAATAGTTCCAAATTATACAGTCATGAATATGCACTATCAGAAATGTATTCTATACCCTATAAGCACATGGTACATTGTAGCCTGAAGCATGCTGAAAGTAAAGAAGAATGCACCTGTTTTACTTTCAACCTGCTTTAAATGGTCACCTATCTTCAAAACTCGACACATGCTATGGGGTAAAGGGTTAAGTGTTATGTTTATACACTATTTCTCATTACTATATTCTAGTCTTCTTTCACTTCTATACAGCAAGACATCTAATGTCCTTGAATTCATGTTGTTTGCTGTTTCAGGAGGCTGTCTATCCTTCCCACATGCTTGATCTCATGACGTTGTGTTGGAGTCAAGATGCCCAATGTCGCCCCTCAGCCGCCCAGGTCCGTAGGATCGCCAGCTCCCCACAGTTCTGTCACCTTGCTGACACTGTTGTCTTGGAAACAGATTCAACTGTGCTGTCAGCGTGTGCTGTTTTCTTGGAAAATAACAGCTTAGGTAACATACATCAACCCTTTCGCCCAACAGCTTGTTTTCTTGATGGTAGCTTGTTATCACTTTTTAAGTCAGATGATAGCTGTAAGAATGCTGAAGGTAAATCAGAATGCTCTGATTGGAGCGTTCTGCTTTACTTTAAGTCGACTTTCAGCATCCATCTGTTAATTGAACTATATGTGCTAAAGACTTCATATTTCTACTCAACTAAAGAAGCCATTGAGCTCAATTCCCCTCAAGCTTGTGTCTTTTCAGATGAAGATCAAGGTCATTTAGAAGTCATGGTCACATTATAGTTTCATAGTTTTTACATTATAGGGGCATAGTCTTTCACGAACACGTCTTATTTATTAACCCATTCCCCCATAAATACGCCTTTTTAGCTCACCTGAGCCGAAGACTCAGGATGAGCTATTGTGACCGCTCTTCGTCTGTCGTTAAAAATCTTCTTCTCAGAAACCAAAAGGCCAAGACCTTTGATATTTGGTATGTATCATAACCTAATGATCTTCTACCAAGATTGTTCAAATTTTGACCCTGGGGCCAAAAATGGCCCCGCCCTGGGGCTTATCAGTTTTTCTTAGGAAAACCTTTGAAAATCTTCTTCTCTGAAACTGTATGGCCTAGATCATTAATATTTGAGATGTAGCTTTGCCTTATAGACCTCTACCAAAGTTGTTCAAATTATAACCCCTGGGTCAAAATTGGCCCAAGCCTTTAGGCACATTCTGCTTTACTTTCAACCTGCTTTAAATGGTCATATATCTTCAATACTAGAAACGGGCTATTGGGCAATGGGTTAACACAATGATGCTGATTGAATGTCTTCTGCCTGAAAATGGCTGTCTATTTATTGCAAAGACAAAATTGTGGCATCAATAGAATAAGAGATGAATATATAATAGTCAAAACAGGTGGCAGCTTAATACAAGACAAAAGTAAAGCAGAAATTTTGTTTGAGAGTATTTTGCATTACCTTTTTCTTATATTATGATTAAACCATGTTGCTGTCTTTAGAGAGACCCATGTTCTTTCAAAAATTAGCCACCACTAACATAAGCTTGACAGCAAGTTAAAATCATACCCATCTCAAAAAGGCAATTGTTTCTGGTGAACATATTTTCTTTCAATCAAGACAAAAGCAAACATAAAGCTCCTGCAATATGGGTAAATATATGTACTCCCTGTAAAAGTACAGTAGAATCTCTCTATTACCACCAAGGCTAATTGATTATATAAAAGACAGGTGACAGCTTAAAGCAAGGTGACAGTAAAACAGAAAGCTCCTGATGGAGCTTTCTGTTTTACTGTCACCTTGTTTTAAGCAGTCACCTGTTGTAAACAGTAAACACCTAATGATTAACTCAATTAAGTGGTCGTAATAGAGAGGTTTTACTGTATAAACACTGGCCAAGACAGGGAGGTCTTCTCTTGGCACTTTGAACCAGAAAGGACTGATATGCCAATACAGCCCTCCCTTTCCACAACCAGACCCAATGGGAGACAACAGTTAAGTTTGTTGTACGGAGGGAGTCGTTATAGGGAGGGAAACTGGCTTAATTTTGCAAACAGCTTAAATCCAGATCAGACTCCGCATGTCGCGGCGTCTGATCTGGATTCAAGCTGTTTGTTCCTAGTCATTAAGTTTTTTTCTGTCAAAATGTCCGTGATATTACATTGAGAAAAACAGCAGACAGCAATTTTAAGCAGACAATATTACAGCCATGAAAAGGTTTGCTTGTTTTGGGAAAAGTCGCAAGGGTTGTTGTAAGGAGGGAGTCGTTGTTGGGAGGGCCGTTGAAGGGAGGGAACACTGTATTACAACTATTTATAACCAAAAATATTCAAGCAACCAAGAGTGATTTAAATTGTGATAACTTGTTTCATAATCCGTATAAAACAAATCAATTTAATTTTTCCACTGTATATATAGTTCTACCTATTTTCCAGGCCAGAGTGTGGATGAGACCCAGTTATGGATAGCCTCCCAGAATGGACCAAATTACTATGTAGAGATATTGACTTTTAACCTCAGCAATAGGTGCAGCTCATATAAGGTAATATACATGTATAATGGATTTCAAAGTCTGTTAGTTTAACCTATTACCCCATAAGCTGTTTCTCATTTTAAATACAGGTGGCCACTTAAAGATGGTCAAAAGTAAAGCATAATGGGCCTTAAGGCACATTCTGCTCTAGTTTCAGTCTGCTTTAAGCCACCATCTGCTAGGATATAGAATATATTTCTTACTGTGCATATTCATGACTCTTTAAACTGGAACTATTTTCTAAAGTGGAGGAATAAATTGAAGGTTTCAAAAGGCATATCTACGAAGTAATGGGTTAGTAAAGATGCAGACAAGTACAAGTTTACCTGTATGTCATCTTTGCATTTACTGTATAAGTTATAATGTTAGCGAAGTGGAAAATTTTGCGAATTTAGTGAACACACAAAATTCACAAACAGTTACACCAGCAATGTTATCAGCAACAGTGGTGTATAATTTCACCTCAGCACCATATGAATTATATAATTATGCTTGCGTCGTATCAGATCTGGATAAGATACCGAGTAACTCTGTGTCTACCCAGAACAAGCCTGTTTGACACTTGAACAATGGTTAATCTAAATGGTAAATGTGAAGTGCCGCTATGAAATACTGCTATGATTGTCAGACCCCATAGTCATTCTCAGCCACCTACCATTAGTGTGATAGTAATGATGAGCTGTTATTATGGAATGAGAAAGAAATGGGTTTTCGCAAAAATTGCTGTCATCAAAACATTATTTGTTCCGATTCACAAACATTTTGACCAGCAAACATAACCAGTTATTCAGTACCTAACCAATATTATTGTGGCAACAGGTTTCATTGGAAGTTGAAATGTTTCCTATATTAAGGTATTTTTCTTATTTTCAGGAGCTATTAGTGGAGAATAAAATACTGGCCTTGTGTGCTTTGAGAGACAAGATTTGGTGCTTAACCATGGACTGCTTGTTATGTGCTTACAGGTGAGTGCTTTTCCATGAAACGCCATGTTCTAATTACCTTAAAAAGTGTATTTTTGAAAATAAGATGTGTTATTGTATAGCATTGTCTGTCACCCCCTACCAATTATCTTGTTTTTACGATTACTCAAAACTTTTTTTGCCTGATTTCCATCACACTTCAAGTGACTTGGTAGGCTGCTTTGCTGCCTAGATAGTTTGGATGAATGTTTTAATTCTGACATTTTGCATATCTTTGGTGGACTTATGCCCCTGTACGGGTGTTACTGTATCTTATGCTTGAGACACTCTTGTATTATGGTATACATGTATAAGGTATAATATATCTGTGTATGTTTTTCAGTATATCAACTTTAGAAAAGGATCTGACCTATGTTTTGCCCATCAACATGGTATCTCTAGTCCACTCAATGGTCAGTCACGAGGATGGGCATGTTGTCGTCCTACTGAAGGAGCATGGTGAAAGGGGAACCACTGTGATCTCATTTACTGACATTACGTTACATTCCAGGGAACCAGAACCAGTCAAAATTCCAAGGCACTGTTTCTGTGCAGCTATTGTCCATTCTTCAGATGGGTAATGACATTCTGCTACTACTGTTTCTGGAAAGTCTGTTCTGGATATTTTATCTGGGTGAAAACTGTTTGCAAAGGTCTTTAACATATTGAACCTTACTTACAAGTATATTTCCTGAAGGCGCCCTGTGGTCAGGGTCTGCACTGTTTGCCAATATCCATTATATTGTTTAAAAAAAAGGAAAAAAAGCTAAATACTTTACCTTTAATACCTTAATCCTGATTTCATTTACATCAACAAGGTTGCATACATTAATGTCAGCCTTAACACAATCTGACCTTTGCTTAATGAAAGAAAAATAAAAATGAACAAGACTTGATAAAAAGACTAAATGTTCTGTTTGAAGTTAGTTTTAGTGTCTAGTTTTAGTGCATCCTCAAAACAGAAGATTTAAGAAATAATCTATGTTTTACCATGGTTCAAAGGTATTAGACAATAATTGGGAGTTGTGATGCGCATTTATTCCCACACATCTCAACAACCAGCTGTTGTCTTATACTGTTTGACAAAGGTAGAACATAGATTATTTTGATTCTAACATGACCAGACTTAAAGAAATTCATTAGAAACGTAATCAAAAGTCAATGCTTATTTCCTCTGTGAATGTAGTTTTCTGAACGAATTACTTTTACTGCAGCTTTTACAAGAATCGAACCCCCTTCAGCAAATATTAGTATTTCACACACAACGCATGTTTAAAGATCCATCTGGTACAGTACAAACATTACATGAAACAAGACAGAGGAGCATTTGGAAAATGACAACTGACATGACTGGTTAAAAAGTATATGGTCTTAATGGACAGTCCGACTATAGGAATAACGCTAGAATTTTCAAAAAATGGTAACGAATCAATGCATGGCATCACATCATTTAATCGCAGGAGAAGCCAGATAGGGAAGAGCGTTGTTATCCGTCTCAGATATACATGTATCATCTTCCACTATTTTTATAGTGACAAAAACATGAACAAATAATCTATAATACTGGTGGCACCTTAATGCAAGACATAAGTAAGAAGGAAGTTGCTGTATAAGCTCTATGCTTCAATTTCATTTTGCATCAAGCAGTTCCAAGTTTGTAGAGATCTATATAGGTCTTCAAGGAATGGCTACATATCACACATATAACTATTTCTATTCTATGTTGCAGTTTGAAGTTATGGTTAGGAACAGGTGATGGTGAGATCATTGTAAGGGACCTGGATCCCACCAAGGGGGACGGGGATAGGGAAGATAGATGTCTTACACCGTTTGGTCGTAATGGCTCTCGTCAGATCTGCAGGTTCATTGTCACTGCTGCAGACTCACAGAAACAACCATCAGCTTGGACATATTACCACCCAGGTATGTACATGATGTATATCAAAATGTTTTAAAATGCGTCAAATATTTAAAAAAAAAAAAAAAAAATGCCTAAGCCCAGGGATATATCTAAAGAGGGCTATGTTTATTAGTAGAACAATGAGCTTATTCACTGAACAAGAAACTACCTTTTGATAGATACAGTCAAATAAGTCATTAACCGCTATACATGTAGCTTCTAATATACAACTGCAGTCTCCAATTAAGTATAGTCCATTTTGGGACTATTTAAAAGTGTTTTTATATGTAACAGTATATTGATAGATGACCATCTAGTAGGGTATAGAACATGTTTCTAATGGTGCATATTCATGACTGTATGATGTGGAGCTATTTTCTACAGTGGGGGACTAGATTAATGGTGTGAAAGGCTTATTACCTATGGGGAATGGGTTAAGTATTAGTGTATTGTTTACTACAGGTAGTAAAGTGTACCACTGGAATACAGCCACAGAGACTGTTATAAATGACTTGGACTGTTCCACCATTAATGTGGTGTAATGGGTTAAGTATGAGTGTTTTGTTTACTACAGGCACTAAAGTGTACCACTTGAATACAGCTACAGAGACTGTTATAAATGACTTGGACTGTTCCACCATTAATGTGGTGTAATGGGTTAAGTATGAGTGTTTTGTTTACTACAGGTAGTAAAGTGTACCACTGTAATACAGCTACAGAGACTGTTATAAATGACTTGTATCTTGTTTTGAAGACAGTGTTTTGTTTACTACAGGTATTAAAGTGTTCCACTGGAACACAGCTACAGAGACTGTTATAAATGACTTGTATCTTGTTTTGAAGACAGTGTTTTGTTTACTACAGGTAGTAAAGTGTACCACTGGAACACAGCTACAGAGACTGTTATAAATGACTTGTATCTTGTTTTGAAGACAGTGTTTTGTTTACTACAGGTAGTAAAGTGTACCACTGGAACACAGCTACAGAGACTGTTATAAATGACTTGTATCTTGTTTTGAAGACAGTGTTTTGTTTACTACAGGTAGTAAAGTGTACCACTTGAATACAGCCACAGAGACTGTTATAAAGACTTGGACTGTTCCACAATTAATGTGGTGTAATGGGTTAATTATGAGTGTATTGTTTACTACAGGCAGTAAAGTGTACCACTTGAATACAGCTACTGAGACTTATAAATGACTTGTATCTTGTTTTGAAGACAGTGTTTTGTTTACTACAGGCAGTAAAGTGTACCCCTGGAATACAGCTACTGAGACTGTTATAAATGACTTGGACTGTTCCAACATTAATGTGGTGTAATGGGTTAATTATGAGTGTATTGTTTACTACAGGCAGTAAAGTGTACCACTTGAATACAGCTAGAGAGACTGTTATAAATGACTTGGACTGTTCCACCATTAATGTGGTGTAATGGGTTAATTATGAGTGTATTGTTTACTACAGGCAGTAAAGTGTACCACTTGAAAAACGCTACAGCGACTGTTATAAATGTCTTGGACTGTTCCACCATAAATATGGGGTAATCGTTTAAGTATGAGTCTTTTGTATACTACAGGCAGTAAAGTGTACCACTTGAATACAGCTACTGAGACTGTTATAAATGACTTGTATCTTGTTTTGAAGACAGTGTTTTGTTTACTACAGATAGTAAAGTGTACCCCTGGAATACAGCCACAGAGACTGTTATAAATGACTTGGACTGTTCCACTATTAATGTGGTGTAATGGGTTAAGTATGAGTGTTTTGTTTAGTACAGGTAGTAAAGTGTACCACTGGAATACAGCCACAGAGACTGTTATAAATGACTTGGACTGTTCCACCATTAATGTGGTGTAATGGGTTAAGTATGAGTGTTTTGTTTACTACAGGCAGTAAAGTGTACCACTTGAATACAGCTACAGAGACTGTTATAAATGATTTGTATCTTGTTTTGAAGACAGTGTTTTGTTTACTACAGGTATTAAAGTGTACCACTGGAACACACCTACAGAGACTGTTATAAATGACTTGTATCTTGTTTTGAAGACAGTGTTTTGTTTACTACAGGTAGTAAACTGTACCACTGGAACACAGCTACAGAGACTGTTATAAATGACGTGTATCTTGTTTTGAAGACAGTGTTTTGTTTACTACAGGTAGTAAAGTGTACCACTGGAACACAACTACAGAGACTGTTATAAATGACTTGTTTCTTGTTTTGAAGACAGTGTTTTGTTTACTACAGGTAGTAAACTGTACCACTGGAATACAGCTACAGAGACTGTTATAAATGACTTGGACTGTTCCACCATTAATGTGGTGTAATGGGTTAAGTATGAGTGTTTTGTTTACTACAGGTAGTAAAGTGTACCTACACTGGAATACAGCTACAGAGACTGTTATAAATGACTTGTATCTTGTTTTGAAGACAGTGTTTTGTTTACTACTGGTAGTGAAGTGTACCACTGGAATACAGCTACAGAGACTGTTATAAATGACTTGTATCTTGTTTTGAAGACAGTGTTTTGTTTACTACTGGTAGTAAAGTGTACCACTGGAATACAGCCACAGAGACTGTTATAAATGACTTGGACTGTTCCACCATTAATGTGGTGTAATGGGTTAATTATGAGTGTATTGTTTACTACAGGCAGTAAAGTGTACCACTTGAAAAATGCTACAGCGACTGTTATAAATGTATTGGACTGTTCCACCATAAATATGGGGTAATGGTTTAAGTATGAGTGTTTTGTTTACTACAGGCAGTAAAGTGTACCACTTGAATACAGCTACTGAGACTGTTATAAATGACTTGTATCTTGTTTTGAAGACAGTGTTTTGTTTACTACAGATAGTAAATTGTACCCCTGGAATACAGCCACAGAGACTGTTATAAATGACTTGGACTGTTCCACCATTAATAAGCTGTAATGGGTTAATTATGAGTGTTTTGTTTACTACAGGCAGTAAAGTGTACAACTTGAATATAGCTACAGAGACTGTTATAAATGACTTGTATCTTGGTTTGAAGACAGTGTTTTGTTTACTACAGGTAGTAAAGTGTACCACTTGAATACAGCCACAGAGACTGTTATAAATGACTTGGACTGTTCCACCATTAATGTGGTATAATGGGTTAATTATGAGTGTAATGTTTACTACAGGCAGTAAAGTGTACCACTTGAATACAGCTACTGAGACTATTATAAATGACTTGTATCTTGTTTTGAAGACAGTGTTTTGTTTACTACAGGTAGTAAAGTGTACCACTGGAATACAGCTACAGAGACTGTTATAAATGACTTGTATCTTGTTTTGAAGACAGTGTTTTGTTTACTACAGGCAGTTAAGTGTACCACTGGAATACAGCTACAGAGACTGTTATAAATGACTTGGACTGTTCCACCATTAATGTGGTGTAATGGGTTAATTATGAGTGTATTGTTTACTACAAGCAGTAAAGTGTACCACTGGAATGCAGCTACAGAGACTGTTATAAATGACTTGTATCTTGTTTTTAAGACAGTGTTTTGTTTACTACAGGCAGTAAAGTGTACCACTTGAATACAGCTACAGAGACTGTTATAAATGACTTGTATCTTGTTTTGAAGACAGTGTTTTGTTTAATATAGGTAGTAAAGTGTACCACTGGAATACAGCCACAGAGACTGTTATAAATGGCTTGGACTGTTCCACCATTAATGTGGTGTAATGGGTTAATTATGAGTGTATTGTTTACTACAGGCAGTAAAGTGTACCACTTGAATACAGCTACTGAGACTATTATAAATTACTTGTATCTTGTTTTGAAGACAGTGTTTTGTTTACTACAGGTAGTAAAGTGTACCACTGGAATACAGCTACAGAGACTGTTATAAATGACTTGTATCTTGTTTTGAAGACAGTGTTTTGTTTACTACAGGTAGTAAAGTGTACTACTGGAATACAGCTACAGAGACTGTTATAAATGACTTGTATCTTGTTTTTAAGACAGTGTTTTGTTTAGTAAAGTGTACCACTAAAATACAGCTACAGAGACTGTTATAAATGACTTGGACTGTTCCACCATTAATGTGGTGTAATGGGTTAATTATGAGTGTATTGTTTACTACAGGTAGTAAAGTGTACCACTGGAATACAGCTACAGAGACTGTTATAAATGACTTGTATCTTGTTTTTAAGACAGTGTTTTGTTTACTACAGGTAGTAAAGTGTATCATTGGAATACAGCCACAGAGACTGTTATAAATGACTTGGACTGTTCCACCTTTATACCAGCCTCAGACAGCTGCAGGGTGTCGAGCAGGAGACATTTTGAAGGTAAATAAAAAATAACAATTATCATAATAAATAAAGCTCTTACACAGTGCAAAACAGTGTAGATCCTGATCAGACAGCATATTAGAAATGCTTCATCTAATCAGTATTTACTGTTTGATACTTATCGCTGTAAACTACAATCTAAAAACTTTTGTTGCTGTGGTAAAAACATGGCTGTTAGATCTACACAGATTGTTTCATTTTTCAATGACATTGGCATGTTAATTTTATTTTTCAGCCAACCATTACCAAGTGACTGCCATCTTGCCAGTAGACAAGTACTTGTATATCAGTACCACCATGGGGTGTGTCATTGTTGCTGATGCCCAGAGCCTAAAGCCCTTCAGTGTCTTCCATTGTCATGGAAACAAGGAATTCTACTGCAAAGCCATTCTTCCTCTTGGCCCTACCTATTTTGTTACACCGACCAAGCCTACCAGTGATGACACTACAGATATAGCCGACACTAATGAGACAAGAGCATCCCAAGAACAACAACCTACCAAGGAAGCGGTGACAGGACTTTTATCAAGAACTATATCCTTTAATCCTGAGATACAGAACACCTATGACCGAGGTGTAGTGACTATAGGGCGGGGGTATGTGGATATAATTGGGCATGTAGTGGGCTTTAACCAACAGGCTGTTGCACAACAGCAGTCTGAAGATGAGTGGGCTGAGTCAGAAAAGAAGGTTCGCAATAAGGACAGTACATTCGTCTTGTCCTGGATAGCAAAACAATGGGAAAGTTACTGATGGTTATGATGGCTGTAGCTGTGAAAACTGCAAGCCTCACTTATAATTGGCTATGTAATGGAACAGGTTAACCCATTACCCCATAGCCTGTTTCTAATTTTAAAGATAGATGATCACTTAAAGCAGATTGAAAGTAAAGCAGAATGTGCATTAAGGCACATTCTGCTTTACTTTCAGCCTGCTTTAAGCTATCATTTGCTAGAATATAGTAATTAAGTATTTCTAATGATACATGTTCCTAACTCTATAAAGTGGATTCATTTTGTACCATTTAAATAAAAGAATAAATTAATGGCGTAAAAAGGCGTTATTATGGGGTAATGGGTTAATCAACTGGAGGGGTTACATACTGATGAAATATAAAAGCCTAGGTCTTTATTTGATGACCTTTGATCATCCATATTTAAGCACCTTTTGGTTGATTATTGTTTTACTGTGATTCCATTTTATACTCAATTCACAAAATAAGACTACTGTTTTTTATGCCTCAGCTATCTACTGGTGCAGAAGGCATATAGTGATTTACCTGTCTGTCCGTATGTGAACAAAATAGTTCCACTTCATACAGTAATGAATGTACAACATAAGAAATATTTCCTCTATCTTAGCAGATGGTAGCTTAAAGCAGATGAAAAGTAAAGCAGGATGTACCATAAGGCACATTCTGCTTTACTTTCAACCTGCTTTAGAAACAGGCTATGTAAACTTAATTCATAAGTATGAAGTGGTAAAGATTATTTATGTCATGATTATTTTGATATTTATACATTGTACGGACTTCATGGAATTACATACTTAACCCATTACCCAATAGCTTGTTTCTAGTTTTGAAAAAAGGGGACCACTTATAGCAGGTTGGAAGTAAAGCAGAATGCGCCTCAATGCGCATTCTGCTTTTCTTTCAGCCTGCTTTAAGCTAATATCTGCTAAATATAGAAAATATTTTTTATCAAACATATTTATGACTATAAATTTCAACTATTTTCTTCAATCAAGGAATAAATTAAAAGCGTAAAAAGGTGTATTTATGGGGTATTGGGTTAACCTTAAAACGATGTTGTTATTTAAGTATCTGTTTATGATATAGTTTGTGATACTTTTGTGCAATTTTCTGTGGAAACTGAAAGTGGATTTCTGTTTTCTAGAACTTGTTGGCCTTGTTGCATAGTGTTGGCAGTGAATACTGTATTTTCCTGTCATTGTCTTTACCATAGCAGGTTTATCTTATGCCATTGCTGATTTGTACTACGTGTAGTAAGCATTTATGATACCTTATGTTGGGCTTGGTTGTCCTACATTGCAGAGACCATGTATACACACCCTTTGCAAACAACAGAGACCCAGATCATAGAGCTCCTGATTGAGCCCTCTGATCAGGGTCTGCCTTGTTTGTAATACATGTACTATTAAATAGTGTTGGGACTCTTTAGCATCAAACTAGGCATTTATAAGATAATGGAGGAGCCCATTTGAACATTGCAAGGGTATATATGTTACAGTCAATCTGTGTAATCAGTCATGTCATGAAATGACTAAAATTTTCAGTCATTATGTGAAATGGCTGTTTCACTTAGTCATTTCACGAAATGCCTGAAATTTTCAGTCAATTCATGAAATGACTGAAATTGACAGGCCACTTTTATACAAATCGGATAGAAACCTTTAACAAGATTCAGGCAATGTGTGAAACGACTTTTTTCAATTAATTCAACAGCAGTTGTTCATCCAATCATATCATTCAATATGCATAATTTTGTTTAATACTTAATATCTAACAATTATTTCAAAAACATTGCACACATGTTTTGATGCTTTAAGAGACTTGATTTGTATTACATTTAATATACATGTATTGTTTCAATAGTGTAGTTTGTAATTATTATGATACATCAATCATTACAATGTAATAAATAAAGCTAAAGTCAATTAAGTCATTTCATGAAATGACTGAAGGTGTTTTTCAGTCATTTCACGAAATGACTGAACATTTTAGGCATTTCATGAAATGACTAAGTGAAACAGTCATTTCACATAATGACTAAAAAATTTCTGTAATTCCATGAAACGACTGATTACACAGATTGACTGTAACATATACATGTATTGCATTAGACCATATATGGGGTGTGATGACAATTTCACGCAGCCAATCGAAAATGATACAAGGTGAAAGAATGATCTGCTAGATCAATGTACACTACCCATTCTATCAAAATATATTTACACATTTAAAGGCAGCTTGCTGCATAATGCAGGACAAAAGTATTGCAGAAAGCTCATGAATTACTTATTTTCATTAGGTTTTTCTTGCATTAAGCTATCCCATGTCTTAAACATCCACAAATTTGGTTCAATTTAAATGTTTGTGCAGATGATTTTACTGTATAGCATACCATACTCAGTGGTAGGGGTACTTGAAATACAAACAGTAAATCAACAGAAAATTTATGAATGTCAATTGAACCGATATATACAAGAGCTCCAGAACAACACAAGGTTTTTACAAAAATAAAGGAGAAAATATTGAAAATGTTATATGTTAACTTGCTCTTATCTGTAGTCCTACAAATGGCATCTGACAAATGAAACAGAAATCCTCAGATGAAGTCATTTCATGACATCATAATTACTTATTGCTCTGGGAGATCTTAGTAGGGATGAGTCATACTGTGTGATACCGGTACTAACTCTTAGCACACTAGCCGTAGCGGTGAAACCATGATAACCTTTGCAAACAGTTTGGATCCTGATGAGGATACAAATTGTTTGACACACTGACCCTGATTTGAAAAGAAATTTTGATAATTCTAGTTTAAGAACAGTAAAAGCCAACAATTTTCATATTAATAAAAGTTTTTTCCAGCTCAAACTAAATATGTTGCAGGTAGTGATAATATGTAATTGATTTAATAATTTTACAAAGGATTTGACCCTTCTCTTCAAGTTGTATTGTTGATTCTAAGAAGGATTTAAGTGCTCACAAAGCCATGTAATGATGCATCATATTGAACCTGACCAATCAAAAGCTTGAGAATTATCTCAATCTCAAATGGTTTATATGCATAGGCCCTGGTATGTGTTGCTCGATATTTTCAGGTATATCAAACACTGCATTTTTTTTAAGAAAGACAACTTAACCCATTATTTCATAGCTTGTTTCAGGTTTTGAGGGTGGCTGACCACGTAAATCAGGTTGAAAGTAATGCAGGCTGTGCATTAAGGCATTCTGCTTTATTTTCAGCTTGCTTTAAGCTATAATCTGCTAGAATATACGTTAGAAAATATTTCATATGATACATATTCATGACTGTATAAATTGGAATGAAATTAAGGCATGCAAAGGTGTATGGAGTATATGATTAAAGTGAAATTTACTTTTATAGAAAGAGAAGGGTTCATATAAAGCAATGTTTATGAGGTGTTAGATATTGTTGTTAAGTCATTATATGTTCATGTTATTGTTTTGAATGATGCAACTTTGTGTTATATATTGAAATCTAGGCAAACTTGTGTTTTCCTTTTGTTTCCAGCGTTTATAACAGTTTACTACCTGAATCTGTTACCCAATAGAAATGCTTTTAAGCTTTTAAAGGGGTAATTTCTCCAAGAAATCTTCACATAATACTGAGTTGCAATCTCAGAGCGTGGCTTGGTCGCTATAGTCAACGGGGTCTTTTGTGGTTGCACATAGTCTCTCCCCCCCCCCCAAAAAAAGGATTGTAGCTCAGTTTTTTTTACGTAAAAAACTGAGCCTCTACCTAAAAGTTGCACAGAGAGCATTGGAAGAGCTAGCAAGGTTGAGGAAAGATGCATTGGTTGAGGGACAATTTAGTCCAGAGGGGGGATGAGCGAGGCAGTCTTCTTGAGCAGGAAATGATTGCACCCATGGTCATGCTGCTCAACCCGTCCTTTATACTTGGTCAATCCCTACAACCTAGCTTCGCTCTCTTGGGAACAAGCATCACTCTGTGTAACCTGTGTCAGACCTTCCCAAGACCTTTATGCTCCCTATTCTTTCCATTGGCTCGACTGGATCAAGATAGTAGGATTAAGGTGCGACCTACATGGGCTTCTGCTTCAACCAATAAAGACCCACCCTCGCTTAAGCTGGGACCTAATTGATTTTAGCTCACCAGAGCATAAAGTGCTCAGGGTGAGCTATTGTGCTACCACTCTGTCAGTCATCCGTCTGTCAACAATTGCAAATGACTTTCTCTGAAACCACCCAGGAAACATGGCTAAAAGGGACCCATATTGGCAGCCCATATTGGTCCCATGCCAAAAGTGCAACGGGTTAAAGCTTGTACCCTTATGGGTTGCCCATATCGAATCTCCAAATCAATCAAATAAATTATATAATAACCTTTTTCAACAGTATGTAAGTATTTTAACATAATGCGGTGTATTTTTTGTCTACAAAAATATTTTTTGTGTGAACAAATAGCACCTGAATGAAAGTGACATATATACGGGCCCTATATGGGACCCTTATACATAGCCAGGTGCTATATTTTCACACAAAACTATTATTTAAATACAAAAAGACACCACATTATGTTAAAATACAAACAGAATGCTGAAAAAAATCAGTCTATAAGAATTTATTTGATTGATTTAGAAATCTTATATGGGCAGCCCATATAGGGCCCGTCTTTTACCCGTTTGCACTTTCGATATGGGACCCATATGGAAACCCAGATGGGGCCCATATATAATGTTTGTTGGGCAATAGCCCCAGTGTATCCAAACTTGGTCAGATACATACTGTTGGTTTGAGCTTCAAAAGTTGTTCAAAGAAAGTGGATGGGGCAAAAGGCCTTGTTGCCATGGAAACCATGCACAAAATCTAGAAAAATCTTCTTCTCCCAAACTGCTGGTCCAATTTCAATTTGATTTTCACCAAAATGTTTCTCAATGGATAGACTTTAAAAGTTGTTCAAAGAATTTTTGATCCATTGAATATGGAAAATATTGAAAATATGGCTGCCAGAGGGCGTGGTCAATTTCTGTGTTTGGAAATATCGAATTTAAAGTTAAAAACCTTCTAGAACTCATATTTTTGGCTATATCTGAAATTTTGTCAGTGTTATGCCCTTGATAAAATTAAGGTCATACTTGAATATAGGTTATGTCAGATCATAAAGTAGGTCAGTAGGTCAAATTGAAAAAACAGGCTTTTTGCCACTCCAGGGGGGTTGTATTTAGGGTTGATCAGGTCAAGGTCACTGTAACTAAAGATAGAAAAAAGGTTTCGGGTCAATAACTACTGATTTGATATCCCAATTTTGACCAAACTTTGTATTTAACAAGCGTACATTAAGACCTACTGTAGCTTTGGATTGTATTTGGAGGTTATCAGGTTAAAGTCAAGGTCGCTGTTACTAAAATTAGAAAAACGGTTTCCGGTCACTGACTGCATATTGGATATCCAAATTTTGACAAAACTTTGTATTTAGCTCCTTAAGTTGAGTACCCATGCCAAATATGCAGTATTTATCACATGTAATTCTAAAGTTATGGCCAATGTAAAAATCAGCCTATTTGACCTTTTTATGACCATGACCTTTGTCGAACATGACTCAAGTTGAATAGAACTGAAGAGCTTCTTGGGTTGAATACACATGACAAATATGAAAGTCTCTTTGGCATGTAGTTCTAAAGTTATGGCCAATAATTGGCCATGGTTAAAGCTGTGGACAGACAGACAGGGCAAAAACAAGATGCCCCTACTAAGTCATGCAGGAGTGTTCCAGAAACAAGAAATTCTCTTGAAAAAAACCCACAATGACAGCCACAAACTTATCATTTGTTTTTACATGTATATGCAATAAGAATATATATATACTAACTTTCAGCTTCTGTGATACTTTAAATTTAAGATACTATCTGTGATATTTATTTATAATAATTTACCGTGACTCTCTGTGTCTTGCCACTAGAATCAAGGACCACAATGGAAATAAGGAAAATATTTTTCCTTTTTTGTGTTATCCATGGTTTCTAGTGCGCATTACATGGCTCTTATATGTGTTGCTTTAATTATGCTTTGCCATGTTATGTACACTTTTTACCGAAATAAATCTATCTATCTATCTATCTATGTGGCAAAGCCCCATTATGTGGCATCTCTTCAGGATTAAAACTGCTTGCACAGATAATCACAATACAGCCGCTAGCATGCAAAGATTTTAAAGCAGCTTCCTAAGTTCCTATGAATCTTTATAAGCACAGGGTAGAAGCTTGAAAGGGGCATTTCTGTGAGGAATAGGGTATTCATGAAGAGCTCATTCTATGTGGGAAATAGAATTACTTAAAAATAAATCTTCTTTAGCTCTTTCAACACAATGGACTTGTTCAAGATATAATCATTATATTTGCAAACAGTGTAGATCCAGATCAGAGGGCTCTGTCAGGGTCTACACTGTTTGCTAATTTAAAGTTGTATTTAGTACAAACTACCCAGAATTCTAAGTAGACTGGTTCATGTTTTAGAAACTAAAATATCCACAAGGGAACCTAATAACCCACAACAGCTACTTAGTGTTTAAAGAGAGTATCTGTAATACTGAAACTTGACTAGAAAATGAATAGTACTTAACCTTTCTCTCCCCCCCCCCCCCCCCCCCCCCCATAGAAACACCCTCTGACGCCTACCATGCATGTCCATGCATGTTGAAGATCCATTGAAAACTGTTCCTGTATTCTGTCAGGTGGATGCTTTACACCAGACTGAATGTAAAGAAGCTTTCTGCTTTACTTTGAGACTGCTATAGGTAACCACCTGTCTTACAAATGAAAACAACCTATTGATGAAAGGATTAGATTTCAATGACTGATGTGAATAGACCATAAATCAGGGAAAGATAAAATAAAAAACTTTTTGATCATCATTTATTCCTTTGTAAAATATAATTTCAACAAACACTGATTCTCAATGACAATAACAAATATGGAAAATATAACCATACATAAATATAAAAAATACTGTTACCTTTAAAGCTTTAAACATTTTTTGTCTACTGTACACAAATACATGTATAGTCAATATTATATTAAACATCCATTCAACAGATGTACCTGGAGGTAATGTTTTATTCATGTGATTGCTTAATACTGGATAAAAAATTTTTGTCCTGCATTCTGAAGTCACATATCTTTGAGTGGTAGTTGAGCCCTTCTCATGCAGTTAGCAGATATTGAAAGAACATTTTGAAAACTGTGTAGACCCAGATCAGACAGCTCCTGCTGAAGAACTGTCTGGTCCCAATCTGCACAGTTTTCATACAGGATCTGTTTTGACAGAGTCTGAATTTTTTTAATTCATGAGAAAAAGTTTCCATCCATATTCTGTTAGCCAATACAATTGTTCAGCAGAAAAAGGGTTAACACAAAATAGAATTATAAGCCATGTAACCCGCTACCCCATAGCCTGATTCTAGTTTTGAAAATAGGTGACCGCACTTAAAGCAAGTTGAAAGTAAAGCAGAATGCCCATTTTATTCACATTCTGCTTTACTTTAAGCCTGCTTTAAGCTACCATCTGCTAGGATATCGAAAATATTTCTTATCAAACATATTCATGAGTGTATAAATTGGAACTATTTTCCTCAGTGGAGGAATAAATAAAAGGCGTAAAAAGGTGTATTTATGGGGTAAACAGTAAAAAGGGCACTTAGATTATTACTTCATAAATATGCATTTAATTCCTCAACTGAAGAAAAGAGTTCCTTTTCTACAGTGATGAAAGTGCAACACAGGTAATATTTCCCAGATATCCTAGCAGATGGTAGCTCAAAGCAGGCTGAAAGTAAAGCAGAAGGTGCATTCTGCTTTACTTTCAAATTGCTTTAAGGGGACACCTGTCTTCAAAATCAGAAATAGGCAATGGAATAAAGGTTTAAACATTGTAAGCAATGTAGAAACAGATCAACCACATCATTGACTAATCAGCTTCAGCACAGTTCACATGGATGATAGACAAAAAAATGTTGATTCTGGCTATAGATTTATAGTGTTGATCTTCAGTGCTTTCAGTATTCGAAATACTTTTTTTCTCATTAAACAGCTCATTTTATGTACAGTAGATCATCAATTACTCAAATTTACTCTTAGAAACATTACTTTTTTCAAAGTTAAAAAAATGGCCTATCTTAAAAAAAAATGGTAAGTTTGACAAAAGCAAATTTGAGTTATCAAAATTCAACTCAATACAGCTAAAGCAACTGTGTGAATTATCTTGTACTTGACGATCCTATATATCTAGTATTTCTTGTATCAAGTTGGTGTCCCTAGTTTGGTCAACATTTTCCTCCAGGCAGAACTGAGACTGTATATACCAATTACATCAGTACAGATGTCATATCTGAAAGATTCTGGCCATCTGAAAGTCTGAATAATCAGGAAATCAAACTTATATTAACTATTTACCACAATTGATGTCTTCAAATGCATACCTCTTAGCTGTATGCCTTTATTACTTTATTTTCTACTGTTCCATAATTACTATTTGATATTGCTTTCCAGACATCCACAAAATGGGGAACTTTGTCTATTGGAAATCACATGCTAAACAACAGCCTTAACTTTTTTGGTTCAGTAAAGGTTCACTTTAAATAGTCACGAATATCATAATAAATAATGCACCACAAGAAATAATATACCATCTATATCCTAGCAGATGATAGAGGAAAGAAAGTAGGCTGAAAGTGAAGCATTATGTGCCCTAAAGCACATTCTGCTTTACTTTCAACCGTCTTTATGTGGTTACCTGAAGGACGAAAGTAAAGTAGAGCTTTCTGGCTTACATTACCCTGTTTTTAGCTTCCCCCTGTCTTTAAGGTGTGAGGAATTGATAAAGACATCCTAATTGCAATTCTGTGAAAGAAAAAGTTGAGCAACCATTACATGATGCATGGATAGACTCAAACTGAAGTGATGACTTTATACAGAATACAAGTAAAGAAGAAAGTTCCAAGAAGAGCTCTGTGTATGTCTTTTGCTTTTAATACATTAAGTAGTCGCCTGCTCTTAGAAATATCCATGCTTATACATTTAAAGGTTGCTTAACTCATTTGTCTGTAAATACACATTTTTTACACATTATAATTCAATCCTCTACTGATGAAAATTGTTCCAACTCATAGTCTTAGAATATGTACCATAATAAAAAGATTCAATATTCTAGCAGATGGCTGCTTAAAGCAGGCTGAAAGTAAGGCAGAAAGTATCTTGAGGTATATTCCGCTTTACTTCTAACCTGCTTTAAGTGGTCACCTGTCTTCAAAACTAAAAGCAAGCTAATGAGGCTATGGGGTAAAGGGTAATAACTCCTTTCTTCTTTAGCCATCTGTGCCAGTTACATATAATATACCAAGCAGGTATTGCATGTACTTCGATCCTGTGTTAAGCCTTAAGCAGTTGGCTGCTTGAAGCATGATGCAATTAAAGCAGAAAGCTATCTGCTTCACTTTCCATCTTGCTTTAAGCTACTAACTATATTGAACACCACCAGTGAATTCCTCATTTGAGTGCATCAGGACAGGGTTGAGGCACCTATGCTAGGGAAGGTGTGAATGCATCCTATGGCCCATGAAGGAGGGTAGGATTGACATATTACTCCACAAATATGACTGTTTAATTAAAGTGTTTATGCATTTAGATTAGTCCTTCTCTGAAGAAAATAGATCTACTGTTAACATTTGTGAATATGCACCACAATAAATGTTTTCTTCATACTAGCAGATGCTAGCTTAAAGCAGGCTGAGAGTAAAGCACAATGTACCTTTAGGTGCATTCTTCTTTAATTTCAATCTGCTTTGGTCACTTGTTTTCAAAACTAGAAATAGGTTATGGAGTAATAGGTTAAAGTAAAAAAAAAATTGTTAAACTAAGTTTGGGTCACTTCAAAATCCTGTCCTGAGTTTATGTGCAACTAGTTCTACAGTGTCATTGCATTGGCTATTCAATGGACACCACGCTTCTTGTCACAGTCTGTGTGCTTTTTGCCTTGGTCTGGTCCAAGTTTACGCAGGAAGGTCTTCACTTTTTCATCACAGCTGTTCTGCTCCTCTTCCTAGGAATATACAAATATTATGTTTAACACTTATATATAATGCTACTCTTTTCAGTTTAACTCTAAATGCTAACTTGTAAGTAAATCCATCTTTTTGAAGTGATAAGGATTAGATCTTCTGCATAAACATACAAAGAACCAGTTTTTTACTTGATGTCATTATTATTAAGACACAACCAAAAAGTAGTATAATTATGTTTCTACTAATCCCCCTGATGGTACCATAACCTCTAAATGTCCATGATCCTTGTCTTGACATGACACGCTTCTTGGGCTGTGTGTGCACATACCCAATGTGAAGTCTCTATCGCGTGTGGTTTCAAAGTAATGTCCAAGGTTAAATTCAGTCTATTTAACCTCTAAATGACCTTGATCTTTGTCTGTCATGACCCAAGTTGTATATGTTACAGGGATTAAGTGTAATCAGGGAGTACGCGTATTCCCTGAACTTTTTAAGGATTACTGCGGTACGCGTAATCACTGGGCGTTTTAGGAAATTGATGAAATGTCATTTTTTCATCAAATTAATAGATTTGTACTATCATTACATTTCTTTTTGTTTTAAAAGTCACGCTTTCTTGCAATATTATGGTCTAATGAACGTTCATACAAAGTATCTCGCACAAGTGAATAAAAATAAGTGAAAAGTGTTCATTTAAATCAGGACAGTAAAAAACCAAGGCACCTGTCTTGTTAATAAGGTTAACAACATATTTTATAGCGTGGTACTTGTCTTTGAACTTAATGAACTAAACGAGGTAAGATTCACTAATGTTACCAAAAGTAACTGCCAAATATTTATAAAAAAAAAATCAGCGAAAAGCTTCAAAAGTATGCCTTTTCACTAGAAGTTTAGGGTTTTCGTGAAATCCCCGATTACTCAGGGATTTCACGTATTTCCTGATTAAACTTAATCCCTGTAACATATACATACTGAGCTCAAATGCCTGTTGAGGTGAGTAAGCATGCCAGGTTCGTACTTTCTGTAATATATAGTTCAAAAGTTATGCCCAAATGTTCAAGTTGTGGACAGACATGTGCTCAATTCACGATTTCCTGTAATTCCCCCGGGAAAAAAATTTCCGTTGGAAAGCCGTACGTGCATTTTGAGGGGTATTTAGAATATAAAAAACCTTTCTAAAATGATAGTTAAAACTATCGTTTTAGAAAGGTTTTTTATATTCTAAATACCCCTCACAATGCACATACGGCTGTTTGATGTAATAAAATACATCAAAACACAAAATATTAGAGCTATAGGAATATTCTTTGCTTGAATTAAACTGTTAAACTATTTTATTAACAGGATAGCCAAAATTATAGTGAAGCAAAATTCCTTGACGTTCCCCTGACTTTTCCCTGACTAAATTCAAATTTCACTGACTAACCAACTTTATCCGTACGGTTCTGACATGTGTTAATTAGCCTCATCTTCCCCTCCACCAGGAACGTATATGAACGTTCCTGCCTCCACCTTTTATATTACCAACTGCATTTGCATTACCCTCTATTAATTTTTCACCTTTGTCTGTTTACTTTCCCTTGATTTTACCTTCTATTGTACTTGTTTTACATACATGCACATGCATTTTCAAAACTTATTTACACATTTGAATGAGTGCTTGAAATGCATATCAAAATACAATGTACAGAGAAAGATGTTTACTCTCCTGACCTTCCCCTTTGTATGAAGGAAAATACGATTGGGACACACGTCAGGGGAGTAGCTAAACAAAATTAGTGTATGCAACTTTGGACGATTTTACTCCTAAATGGTCTCTGGTGCGTTTTTTCACATCCAAACCAGGTAAATTACTACCATACATTTATGCAAGAATTCGACTCCTAAATAACATGAACTGCATAATCTTTCTTTTTTTAAATAGATTCTTTTCTGGCCATTTTTTTTCTAACCTCTACCCTCACCAATAAGTGTACACACTCTTACTAGGGGGGCATGCTCCCCTGGGAAAATTTGATTTCTAGATGGTCTCTGGTGCGTTCTGGGGGCGTTTCGCACATTCAAAACAGGTACAATACTAACATAAATCTATGTCAAAACTCTGCCATTAATACTTTTAATTGTACGAAACACTTCAAATTGTTATGGGCAATTTTACCAGGTACAATCTACATTCTCGTAAACTGAGTAGGCCTAGTGGACAACCTGAAACCTTATCAGAGGGTGAATTATGTGCGTTGTGTATAATTTAAAGTAGACTGAAGACACTTTTAAAAATATTATTTATGCCTCATCCGGGTAAGGTGGTGGTTTTTATTGCATTTTTAGCGTTTTTAAATTTTCGACTTTGTCAATTAACTTTACGCACGTGCGTGAGTGCGTAAGCCCAGACACGCCCCTGTGTTATACAGTTTCTTCACAGTGTACATGAGGATTTCTTCCCGGCTGAGGTAAATCATGTTGCCCGAGCCGTTAGGCGAGGGTTACATGATTTTACCAGCCGGGAAGAAATCCTCATGTACACTGAAGAAACTGTATAACGAATTTATTATACTGCAAAGTTTTCAACACTGTTCAAACGAAATATTTCGGAATTTGTCGTGTACAGCGCTTATAATAAACTATAACAAAATCGCGCCAAAGCAGATAACGTTGAGCGTGTGACGTCATATGTTTCTGACGTTGTTATTCATAAGACAAATGGGCATATTCGGCGTCAAACTTTCCCAGAAATAATGCGACTGTTGAAAGATCCAAACAGCGAATGGTTCTTAGCCGAAATGGAAATAAAACGGAGGATACACGATTGAATGCACTCAATCCTGTCGAGCAATCGGCCATCTCATTTTCTGCAAAGCAAGACTCAGGGACCTGTCAGCCAATGAAAACAGCTGCATTTCCATGTACCCTGTCAGCTCACAGGGTACATGGGATTACGTCTTGGGGTCGTTGACCAATGAAAAGTAAGGAAATTACTTTGCAGTATTCATATAGGCAAAAGATATGCCGTGTATTAAGTGTGTACTGTTCATATTTCAAAAGTTATTGCCACCGTTTATGTTGCGGACAAACAAACAGACAGGGAAACCCCTACCCAACCCTCTCTTCAATCATGGATTGGGGGAGGGGGGGGGGGGGGGGGTAAAAACTCTTATTTTTCTTAATTTTCTGCGATGTACCAACATATCTAAACTATCTTTGCAATGTATCATTATACCAAGTATCATGGAAATAAGAAAACATCTTCTACGCATACCGTAGACAGATGGATGGACGGATTGACAATTAATTTCGCAATAGGCATCACTGGTGATAAAACCTCTCTTGTATTCACATTGTGTCAAACTAAACAAATGAGTGTCATGGGATTCAAATTCCATTCAGAAACGAAGTTGCTAAATCAATATTTTTTTAAATAGTAAAACTGACCTTTTACCTTCAGCAAAGAAACTTGTTCAACTACGTTTATTCTTATTAGTAAAATTGAATCCCTTTGAGAAAAAGTTTCTTGAGCGAAAAAGAAATTCTGAAAGAAAGTAAATGTGTAACAGTTAATTTGACTTTTGATACAGAAGCACCAAACCAAAACTCGCTCAGTGCATTCGTATCACAAATTCCTTTATGAAATCCGCTAAGCAATGCCGAAAAATCACCTGTCTCTAAAAAACTATATATATTGTATCAGTGACTTTGATCTGCAATAAAACACAAACTGATTCGAGGTATAACTATATTCCAAACACTTGTATAAGTTTCTTTAACTTCCGTAGAAAAAGACATTCTACAGTGGCGGCAAGATTTTTCTGAAACTAATATAACAGTGGCATATATACATGTAGTGATATTTATTCTGATAATTTGTTTTTCTTTTATAGAAAAAGACCTTAAATTACAGCTGACAAATTTTACCCCATTCATGGCAAGTGGAATATTCAATGCTTGTTGATGTAGGGGGTGTCTGGTCTACATTTCATTTTTGTTTTATTTTCTATTTCCTATCAGCAAATAGTGTAGACTCTGATCAGACGCCACATTATGCGGCGTCTGATCAAAGTCTTCACTATTTGACTTTGTCCCTTTTATAGGACGCTAGGCACAAATGGGTAAAGCAGGCGACACCATGACGGGGACAAAGCTATATAATAGGGTAAGATATGTCCACTATATCCGCCACCGCATCCGTACATTTCAATGCTGGCGTGCAATTCCGTGTTTCCCATTATTCTTGTAAGTTGTGTTAATGTTAGGCGAAATAGTAAAATATAGTTAACCAAGAAATGGCAAATTTGAAATATTCTAATTACAAAAGAGGTCCAGATCAAGGTCAAATTGATATCTAGTTATGTGTGAGGATTTGGCATAGACTAATGCAACAACTTATCAGTCTCAAAACACTGATTCTAGTAAGTCACGTGTTAATGCTAGACGAAACGGAAAGTTCTGATTAACCTCGTACGCACGGACGGACAGGACAATCACTATACATGTATATGCCTACGCATTTGTCGATGCCAGGGGCATAAAAAGGTAAAATCTAGTTATCCAAAAATAGTCCTTCTACAATATTCTTAGTCCAAATTAAGTCAACGTTAAGTGTGGTTGGGTGCCATATGGATGATTGGAAATGGTCAACGGCAACAATAATTATATATACAAGTATTTGAGTAAGCAAAATTTCTGGTTATCCACGTATAGTAGGCACAGACGGACAGGACAATCACTATATGCCTCCGCATCTATTGATGCCGGTGCATAAAAAGGAGACATGTGTTAGATACTCTAACCCGGTACTTTAAGAGGCGGGCATTTTTAATGTTATAGTATCTGGTGAAATACTTACTTAAAAGAATAAACGAAGATGAGTTTGGTCATTTTAAATTTAATTTTTGGGTGGGTGGAGGGGCTTGATTTTTGCGAATCCTCTCCGTATACCGTCCGCAAAGTATAAATTCCCTTAGCGAGTGGTCACACTGAATTCTGAGATACAGAGATGCACATGTCGACACGTACAAGAGAAATAGCCCTATATAGTTATAGTAACTTAGTACATATTTTTTCCTTGAGCATTTTAATACAAATGCGGGCACGGGTACACAGAATAGCGACATCACCTTACTATAAGTTGACTTGTCTGTCTTTTATACTTTATATACTAACATCATTATAACTCAACGGTTGAACCGATGACAATTCTCACCGAAAGTCAGATTCTGTGGATCGATAGGGACAGAGAGAAAAACTTTTTTTCACTCACTGTATACCACTTCAACATACAGTCGAAACTCGATACTTCGAAGGCGCGTTTGTTCGGGCATACCCATATCATGCATATTCCAAAGTTAAAGCGTGGCTTAGCCACGTTTTAATTTTGAAATACGGGTATGTTCGACTTAACCGATATCGAGTTCTCGAAATTAGATTTATGAAATACTGGTAAAGTCGATTTAAAAGAGTTCGAAGTGTCGAATGTACATTTTACTGTTGACATGTACATTGTATATTGCTGAATGACAGACAGTGCAGTTCTAATCAGATGTCTCCTTTAGAACGCTCTGATCTGGATCTACACTGTTTGCATAGGACAACTGTACCCTTTACAGATACACTGTTTGTAAATGATGAGTATACGTGTCGCTAGGGTTCAACGTGTTTACTGTTTTCTCTACGGTTTAGACTTTAGTGATAAAAAGCGAACAGTTAAACATGATCGACCTTTCGTCAGTGTGCGTGGTTTCATTGCTGAATACATGTACTGGTATTTGGCCTAGATGATTCCTGAAAACGATAGACTGCAATGTTCTTTATTCTAACATGACACGCGTCTTGATCACTATAGAAATAGAACAAGCTCATCGTGGTATACCTGAGACGTTTTACAACGCTCTTCCCTACCCCGCTCCTCTCGCGGTTAAATCAAACTTAAATGACGTGACGTGTTACGTCAAGATCATAATTATATACTTTTAACCAGTTATGTTACTGTAATTTCCCCATTTTTCGGTCTTGTTTCATGTTCTGTTTGTTCTATGCCAGATGGTGGATCGGTAAATGGGTATTGTGTGTGCGAATTCTCTGCTGTACGTAAATTTGCTGTTGGGTGTTAGATTCTTGTAAAAGGCGCGTGGAAAGTTATTCGGTCGAAAAACTACATCCGCTGAGGAAATAAGTATGGAACATTTGATTTCCTTTCTAATTAATTTCTTTAAATCTGGTCATGTTAGAATCGAAATAATCTATGTTCTACCTTCGGCCTTCGTGGCCAATTCCTGCGCATCACGACTCCCAACCGTTGTAAAATACCGTTTCACAACGGTAGAGCATATATTATTTAAGAAATAATCTATGCTCTACCGTTGTGAAACGGTATTTCTATTTCTATAGTGATCAAGACGCGTGTCATGTTAGAATTCTTAATTCAATCGTCATAACAAGCTAAAACAATAAACCCAATTAAATTACAAAATCAGACATTACATGAAAATGGGACAAGGGACTGTAACACACATACATATATTATAATATAAATGTGTAACAGTGTAAGTCTGGCAGTAATGAAGAGATTGGCGTCTGGTGATCTGTTGAAACGCGTCGCGCATTGTTTTAAGTGAATTAAATAGTTTTAAAAGCCAGATTTCATCATCTAATTTCTTTAATCGTATTATAATATAATATACTGAATTCATTCACCCCTAAAACTTTTAATGGACAATTCCGATTTCTAATTAAGTCTAGCCCATTTTTTAATATTTAGGGTTAATTTTAACAATATACTGCACAATGACAAACAGTGCAGACCCTGGTCAGAGGGGTCCTTTAGTAACCCTTTAATCAGGGTATTTGCTGTTTGCATAGGACACGTGAACCCTTCATATGCACAGTTTGTGAATGACGAATATACTCATCGCTAGTGTTGAAGGTTTGACTGGAGTCTGCTATACCGGGTATATCATACGTGTAACATAGGATATTTTTTTTAAGAAAAACACCAGAAAATGATGTATCTGTCTGAAAAACTTTGCGGTTAAACTTGTAACAATCTGACACTATTGTATATATTTGTTGAAGGGAGAGTGTGTTATATCCGTGTCATATGTTCTAAAAGTTATGATTTGGGAGACGGCTTTTGAAATAAAGCATTTCCACCCCGGCATCTATATATGCGGAGGCATATAGTGATCGTCCTGTCCGTCTTTCCGGTCGTACCAAGGTTAAGTAGATTTACTGTTTCGTCTAGCATCAACACTTGCTCAAATGCTGGATACTTATACAGTTGTTGCCTTGGACCATTCCCTATCAACCAATGTCACCCAATCTTGGTTTTGACATTTACCTAAATTGGACCTTTTCGTCTATCATCAACACAATTGACTACTATGCTGTTAAACTTACACAATTGTTACCTTGGATCACTACCAATCCACCCATATAATCCAACCTTGATTTTGACCTTGACCTAATTTGAACTTAGAGTATTTCAAATGGGCTATTTTTCGGTTGACAAGATTCGACAATTTCGTCTAGCGTCAACACTACTTACTATAATGATTTGATACTTAAGTTATTTATTTGGACCATTACCGATTCACTCATATTACCAAGCTCAGTTTAACCTTGACCTAATTTGGACTTAAAAAAAGATACAGAATGTATTGCCAATGATGCCACCGGGGTATATAAGCGGTTATTGAACAAAAAGTCTTTTTTGTTAATGTGTTGCAATATGACAAACAACAGACCCTTGTCAGATAGCACAGAAGAAGTGTATTCATAACTCTAGTTTACAGGTACACTGTTTGCAAAAGACATATAAAGTAGGTTTCCATGGGGTTTCAGCATAACTGCTATTGTGCATTAGACAGTCACACGTATTTGGGGCTGCATGCATTCTCGTAAACACATGGTTTGAGAACAAGAACACATACATATACCGATATTTCGAGTAGAGCAACTTGGTCGGATTTTCTGATAGGTTAAACATTACCTGAAACTTCTTTAGCGTCTGCATTCTGGACTCGTGGTCTATAACTAGCATCTGAGCACTTATTCTGGAACCACTCCGTCTAGACAAGCCTGAAACTGAGCTGATAGTTCTACCATGACTTGTCAGCGTTGTTAGACTCTCCTTGTTGTGGTCACTCGGTGAGGACCACTGAGTGTTATAGGCACTCTTAGCGCTTCGAGTATGTAAGGTGCTTTTCACAGGTTTAGCATTACCGGTACTTTGAGTTTTGTAAAGTTGCACAGACTTCGCTCTTTGGGGCAGATCTACTCTTTGGGTTTCAAAGTGAACTGCAGATTTGGTGAGTTTTCTGTCTTTTAGTAAGGATTGGTCTCCTGCTAGCATTGAAGAAGATTTTTGTGCGAGTGAGCATGATGATTGAACATATTTACCACGAGGAACATAGCTCCATCGTCTTTTAAGGTCCTCGGACTGGGTTTTCCTCATTGGTTTAGCAGTTTCCTCAGCATCGCATTTCAGTTTAAATTTACAACCAATACATGCTCGGTATGTTGGTATTTTAACCTCATTTTTGTGAAGTTTGCTTGAAGAACCTGGCTTGAAAGCAAACCTGTCGTTGGGAGACTGATAATCTTGTTGGGTGTATACATTTCCTTTGCTAATATAGTCATTCTTGTGCGCCCGAAGATATGCATTGCCTTTTTCGCTAGAAGGAAGTCTCTGAGTACCAAAATTTACTTTGGACAAATTCTTGTAAATTGTCTTTATAACCGATTCTATTTCAAAGATTTCTCGCTCGTAATTGCTGCCCAATTCATTATTAAGCTTTTGATTGTGATTCTTAACGTTTGGTATCTTGGCCGAGTCGTTGTTTTTCTCTTCTTCCAATGTTTCCACATTCAGAATTTCTTCAGCTTTAACAATAGGCAAAGATAAGGTTGAAGCTTTGATTTCTCCTTTTGAAGTAAATCGGAATCCTGGAGGTACGACCTTGCCGTCTAATGTCTCGATACCTTCTATGGATTTTGCTGTATTGATGCTTTTGGTATCCTTTGAACTCGTTTTGTGTGTCTTAAGTGAACGGAGTAACACGTCCTCCTCTCGATTTATATCTCTCAATATCTTAGTCTTTTCTTTTTCTAACTCGTCCCAGCGAGCTACCAGTTTCGTGAGCTCAACTGCATTTCTGGAACACTCAAGTAGTGATATATCAAAAAAAGCAGGACCGATTTTTGCCTTTGCATCCTGAATAGCTTGTGACGGTGCAAATATATCTGCTTTTTTCCTCTTTTTACCGGGCAGGACGATAGCCATTGTTGCTCTCAATTTTGGTGAAATCCATGTCTTAAACGACTCCTATGTCGTGGTTTTAACACTTTGTTGAACAAAATAGTTTTCATAATAGCCTATTTTCACAAATAAGGAAGTCGCCATTTTTATTACGTTCTATTAGTGACGTCATTGGACTCTTTAATGACATCAGTTCCCGCAAAATTGATAAAAGATTTAGCCCAGTTCCTTTTTAAACTTTGATTAAAACTTACTTACAGATAGTAATTAAAACTTGAATTAAATAACAAAGCTACAGAATACAGAATACAGAATACAGAATCAGAGTCGATCTACATTTGGGGAAGGCGGTGTGTCGCGTACCAAGTAAATTTACCTACTGGTCTGCATACAACAATTATAGTGACCGTGCAGTGCGTTCTAGTAGATAAGTTTTTACATTGGCTCGGTTCCATAAGACCTCCATTAATTAATCCAACTCAATCAATTAACATCAATTGAATTGGTAAAAATAGGAAATTAGGCCTTCTATAGTATAACTTCTGTTGGCACAATTGGGAAATTGGCACCATTTTTAATTTTTTATACGAATATTTAATGACATTCATTGGTAAATTGAATTGATCCTCGTCTTTCTTCTTTTACAATAATGGTATCGAAGACGATCACTTTTAAAAATGATCAATTATCGCCATGCGCTAAAGTTAAAACAGTAAAAAGTAAAAATGCCTAAGGGATCAAGCTACTCGATCGATCCACCTGAAACCCCTAGACAAGGTACAGTGCAATGTACCTAAAAACTTAAGAACTGAATCTAAAATATCCCTGTGCAAGAAAGTAATATGACAGGAAAATAGAAACAAAAAGTGACTATGAATGACACATCGTTGCAGCCAGTGCTGACTTGAATCGAAGGATGGACTCAGCACCGACTACATTCGATGGTAGTGCATTCTAGAACTGCACTTCAGTACGTGGAAAGAATGAATTCTTAAAACAGTCTACTTTGGTGAAGGGTATTTGGTAAGCTAGGTGATGATAGTGTCTAGACCGGCTGCCTTGTGTAATGTATAAGGTACTGGTCAATGTTTATGTCTACAAGGTTGTAAACCATCTTATGAAAAAGGGTGAGTCTGCAAAGATGTCCTCTAGATTGTAGTGAGTTCCACTTAATTTAGGTCATTTAGGATGCGTGTGACTGCCCGATGTCTTGCTGTAATTGTTAGTGACGAAACGGGATGCCATGCGATGTATGTTTTCAAGTTTATCAATATCCTTTTGATGGTAAGGGTCCCAGACACTTGAGCAGTATTCTAAGAACACTAGGTCTGACAATAGAGTAATATTGGCTCCTGGTGCCAATTGCTGACTGTTAGTACCAGTTTAATATTAATGGCGCCATTAGCTGACCGCTGGTAACAAATTTTAATGGTCTCCGACGGGTTTTAGAATGTCATTGTATTGGTAATATATCTAAATAGCATTACTACAACATGTTTTGATCAATTAAAAACGATCAAAATGTATTTTCGATTGATATTATTTTTACTTTTTTAAAATAAGTAATTGAACTGTCCTAATAGATTCGATAGACAAGTTGTCCACAAAAAAACTGTCATTGGCATTGCCTATGGTAGACATTAGTACCATGGGCAAACCATCGGCACAGCAAATGTTGCAGATGGTTACCAATTGTTAAACCCCGAACGCACCTACAAATTTATTGCATTTTTTCATCTTCAAGAACAGTGACGATAAACAAACGGATGGGTTGGGATTTTATGGCACCGCGACACAAAATATGTCACATAGCGCCGGTGAGTGATGAGATGAGATTATGATGATTTCAGGATGATGAATTTAGCTAATCTGATTCGTCGCCAAACAGCGCATGGGATCAAAAGTTCTTGACAGAGGGGATACTCTCGGTCTAATAAACAGAAAAGATTCCCTATGACAATTAAGCGGCAAAGTAGGAAGGTCTCTGGGCCGATAAACGATTTATGGGCATCTTTCACATACTGTGACACAGTTCTTGTTATTTTAGGCAGTTTGACCTATGAAGAAATATTGAAACGAATACGCGTTACGCGACCTCCAAACTACGTATTTTCACATAGTCGTCCATACATATAAGGCAGTGAAGACGTTCTAAACAGGTGGTATGTTTCTTCTGTTGCTACGATTCAAAGGATTAACCTTCAGCAATGTTCAGCTAATTATATATAGTCGGGACGTGAAACGTGGATACTTGCTGCTCAAATTTCATCCCACATAAGTCTACTAGATCTTTCCTCAGGTCAATATGTAGACGCACTCTTACTAAGGGGGATGGGGGTCCAGGGGCATGCTCTCCCGGAGAAAGTTTCATTCCTAGATGGTCTCTGGTGCGTTCTAAGAGTATGTCCAGCATTCCCAACAGGGATAATACAAACATAAATCTATGAAAAAAATGACTTAATACGACCCAAAATATTTTTGGACAGGTTGCCTTCCAGCTATTAACCTCTCATCCCTAAGGCTATCCTACCCACTCTTATTATTGTACGCACTTTTAGTAGGGGGGGGGGGGGGGGGGGGGGGGGGGGGGGGGGTTCAGGAGTATACTCCCCCGGGTTTTTTTTGTTCTTTCTGGATGGTCTCTTTTATATAAACGCGTTCTGGGTGTGTTTTTCACATAGAAAACAGGTAAAATACTAACATGCATTGATGTAAAAAATATGCAACTGACATTGGTCTATACGGGCCTACACTGCCAGTGTCATCAGCTTTTAACTATAGTTATTGTTGTCTGCTTTTATTCAAAATTTAAATTTTGCCATTTTGCATTAAGAAATGTATCATTGAGTGCCTGATTAGACAGCGCATTACAGCGAAAACTGTGTACTCGGACGTAAAGTAGTGAATGGGTTAGATCTAATGCGGTATGAAAAATATACTGAAAGCTCCTATTTTTTTCATGTAATAAGCATCCACTCGTCTGTAGAAATATCCACGTAACTTCAACGACAAGTCATCTAATGCAAACTTGACTGCATTATAGAAACTTAACAGTCATGCTAACACTTTGAGGTTCTAATGATCGCATGCACTCGGTTTGGTGAGCTGTTGCATCGTATGGATGCCCGTAGGCTTAAACAAATCCAAGTCATTCACACCTTCTACAAGAAGGCATAGGTTGTATTTATTTATTTATTTATTTTCTCTTCAGTGTACAATACATCAATAATTACATAACACACCAATAATCATTTAGTACACTACCACTCTAATTAGAGTTATAAGAGACTAAAAGCACGTAACTTTAAAACAGCATAGCAACTATCATACACATAAGATAAGATAGAGTTGAAATTAACTAGCAATCTGAAAGAACTATACTGAAAAGGCACATGTAGAATATGACCTGAGACTAAAACAGATCATATGTAGTCTTCTCAGTACAATTCATGACACATTAGCCAAATGAGTTATTTCCCTTGGATCAAGCAATTATCCTTCATTAAAACAACATATCAACTATCATACACATAAGATAGAGTTGAAAATGAATTGCAATCTGAAAGAACTATACTGAAAAGACACATGTAGAATATGAGCCGAGACTAAAACAGATCATATGTGTCTTCTCAGTACAGTTCATGACACATTAACTAAACTGAATCCAAATATCACATATATATTATTGTAGGTCACTCATTTAGAAAGTAATAAAGAGAAGAAGATAGGAAAGTAAGAAAATATCATTAAAAATCTGTGCTATAATGATAGACAAAAGTAAGAAACAGAAAATATTTCCCCAGTTATGTTTCGAACTATCAAAACTTGACCTCTCTGACAGCTTCCGTGTTGGTACCAGGCTTCGAGACCCCGCTGACACAGCTCCAACACACTCATACATGTGCTTTAATTGTATTATTGCTTTCTTGACATGTAGACACAATAATAATAATCAATGTTTAACCATTCCTTCATCCAAACGCCATCATGCAGATCACAGTAAGTCCCTTCTATTGCGACCTGTCAACTATCTTAAATAATTGGTGTTTGGGGCAGGTGACAGATTAAACTTAAAAGCAAGATGGAAGTAAAACAGAGAGTTCAGCCTCCTAAAGGAGCTTTCTGTTTAACTTTCACCTTGCTTTAAGCTGACACCTGTCTTTTATCCAATCATGCAGTTAGCCTTCTTTTAAGTGGCTTTACTCGTGAGTTTTTACTGTATAGTTATTGTTCCTAACCAATTCAATTCAATCTTTATCTCAAGTCGGTGGATATACAGTCGAAATTCGATATTTCGAACTCGTTTATATTGATCATATACTGGTCAGTGTTTCATAAGTTGGTTTTCGATAATTAAAAATCGCTGAAGTCGAACATGTCCGTATTTCAACATCATAACGCGGCTAAGCCACGTTTTAATTCCGAAATATGGGTATGTTCGAACGATTGCGAGTTCGAAGTATCGGCGAGTTTCGACTGTATAACAGTTTAACATTCGCTATGTTTATATTAGTTATTTACCGACCAAGAAATGCCTTTCGATGCTTCTAGCCATAGGAAAGATTCCCTACATTCTGCCATGTGACTGCTTCAATTACCCAACGGGAAATTGCTTCTTTACTTTCAGCATTTAAACAGTTTTATGTCGTAACAACTGAAAAAGAAATACACAATGGATTGATCGAAATGACATTGGAAAACGTGTTTCATATAATTATATGTCTATAAGAATGGTTCTCAGGCACACAGTTTTCGGTTACACAGTTGTATTGCAATTTGATTTTATTTCCAATTGTCGTTTTGTGTCGTTGTTGTTGAAAATGAAAAGCAATGACGTTTAGTTGATTGCTAAATGTGCATTGATGGTAGGCTTGCACGCATACAATGTTGATAGCTAAATATATATTGAGTGTCAGATCATTTACAAGTAACCACGACAATTGCTTCAAATTACCATGCAAGTAGACAAAGTTTTAGATAATTTATTTCTGTTGCTAGGCAACAGAGAGAGAGAGAGAGAGAGAGGGGATGGGGGGGGGGGGGTACTGAGAGAGAGAGAGAGAGAGAGAGAGAGAGAGAGGGTGGGGGGGGGGGGGGTACTGACGAACATGATAAAATTGTAGCATGAATCCAAATCATAAGTGTATTCTAAATTTATTGAATAACTAAATCAGGTTACAAAAATCTTTTTGACGCGTTGACTACCCTTTTGTACTATGATTCCTTTTTGACGAGTTGACTACCCCTTTTGTGCAATAATTCCTTTTTGACGAGTTTGCACTTTGACGAATTGTCCATCACCCATTCTAGCAGCTGTCTTCTTTATTTTTGTTCAGTATTAACAGGAACGTAGAATATACGTTCCTGGTATTAAGCAGTCATATTTTTCAACCCATTACTAGCCTGTTTCTAGTTTTAAAGTCTGGTAGCAGAATGCGCCCTCGCTTTAAATACTTTAGTCTCCTTTATAAAAGCTACCAACTGCAAGGGTTATAGAAAACTCTTTATTACTGTTTTCTGGAACTGTTTTCTAATGGGGAGGAATAAATAAATGCGTAAAAATGTGCATTTTAACAAAAAGTCATGCTTCCCAAAGAGTGTCCGTGTAGCACAAGTACGTGGTGGCTCAAATAATGAGTGAACGAATATATAATCGATAACAGCACACTGTTAAAGAGCAATGGTTGTATAGCCATGCATACTTTTAAAAGTATTTTTATTTAGAAAATTACTAAAAGTAACAGGCCTATCATTGACTGCATTTTGTGTGCTTTTGTATAGCCGCAAACTATGCTCAAAGCATTTTGCTGTCAATATGTGTTTGTAAACAAAACCACGTGCTTGGTATAAAGTCTCACGATTGACACGATACTCTGCGAGATATAGCGAGAAGGCCATTTACGATTCAACATGGCCGTTCCGAATAGTACGTCAAAATTCAGCGATAATTACGAGTTAAAAGAAGAATTAGGAAAGTAAGTTTGAATGTTGGTTATCAAAATGTTATAATTTAGAATATTTCACTAGTGTTGGCCTTCCTTTCAGCCGGCGTCTTTATCTTGAGCATCCTAGTTGCATCGTTTTGGTCATATTCCCGGAATCTGACAGCTACAGACGGTGTTGGGTGCAAAATTGTATAGTGCTGATTTTTCGTTGGCGTATTAATTTACCCTATAGTTAAGCCGATGCAGATGACATGTTATAATCTTATCGTAAGAAAAAACAACATGCACTTTTAAGCAGTGCGTATTGTTTCATTCAATTCACGAAATTTCGATTTTCTGAAATTCATTTGACTTTTTAACATCCGCTTTACACGGCCAGTTACACATGTAACTTCTACTTCTTCTACTTCTATTTATTACTTCTACGCCATCAATTCTGATGATTATGAGAAGGGGCACTTTTTAGGTGCACCAATGGGACTGTACCCGGCCGGTCACTTTATCCTGACACGAAGAACCAGTCGTAATGCTAACCTGAAATCCTGAGTGCCAAGGAGGGAAGCCATTACTACCAATTTTCAAGTCTTTGGTTTGACCCGGCCGGGATTGAACCTGCAACCTCCCGCACTGCAAGCGGACGCTCTACCACTAAGCCATGCAGCCGGTGTTACATGTGAATGGTTTGCTTGAATGTTCTTTCTGTGCTTGTATCTATAAGTGTTGTTCCAGACCATGGAGAAAGGACAAATGGAGAAGTATCCGGCCTGCTCGCGATTTATCGTGTCGTTCAATCAGCGGCGCTCGCTGGCGGCTAGAAAACAATGTTTTTCCGAAAGTTTGGTGTTAATAGAAATGCTTTTAATGTTATCTTTTCGTTATAAATTTTAATACAGATGTTTTATTAGACCATGATCTCACGACTAGTACAAAATTTGAGGCGATAGCTTATAAATTGTTAGTTTAGTGAGGTTTTGAAAATGAGAGAGAAAACGTACAGTACTGTATTTTCCGTTTTTCCTACGAAAGTTTGGTGTTAATAGAAATGCTTTTAATGCTATCTTTTCGTTATAAATTTTAATACAGATGTTTTATTAAACCATGATCTCACGACTAGTACAAAATTTGAGGCGATAGCTTATAAATTGTTAGTTAAGTGAGGTTTTGAAAATGAGAGAAAAACGTATTCTTTCGTTTACCTACGAAGTTTGGTGTTAATATAAATGCTTTTAATGTCATCTTATCGTTATAAATTTTAATACAGATGTTTTATTAGACCATTATCTTACGCGTAGTACAAAATTTGAGGCGATAGCTTATAAATTGATAGTTTAGTGAGGTTTTGAAAACGAGAGAAAAACGTATTTTTTCGTTTACCTACGAAGTTTGTGTGTGTCTATATTTCTCTGCCACTGTCTGTATTTATGTCTCTGTTTCTCTTTGTGACTGTCTCTCTGTCTGTCTGTCTGTTTTTCTCTTATCTCTGTCTGTCAGTCTTTCGCTTCTTCTTTTCTGTCTCCATCTTTCTGTATGAATGTCTGTCTGTCTCTCTGATGATCCTCATGCGGAGAAAAGGTAAAGTGTGTCATAAAGAGCTTAATTTGAAAAAGGGGTAAACTATATTTCAAGAGACATACTCTATGAATCCGACATTTTTGCAGCCTGGTCTGGATTACAACTGTTTGCAATTGCAATAGTCATCATGTTACTGATATTCAGTAATGAGAGGGTTAATCCAGTCATCAACCAAACCAGGTGCATTGATGTTGGGGGGTTTTGGGGTTTTTTTTGTTGTTTTTTTAATTCAATTCTATTATCTTTATTTTTTGTGATTTGTATAATATATAAACATCATGCGGTTACAGAAGTCAAAAACACATGTTCAAGTTACACGCACGGGTAGCATTGATCTTTTTCATTAATGTGGCAACCCGCTGGTGTCCATCTTCATAGATAATCGGCATGTTCAAGAAGCATGGACTTCATGCTGGGACAGTTTTATGACGCTGATAATTGTCCTGCTAATTTGGTGCGGGTTCTGTATACGGTTACGTAATGTGTCACATTCCTTTGTGATGTGTAATATGGTAGACATTTTGTAAGTAAATAAAGCTAAGGACGAGTGTCAAACATTCTGGATCCAGATCAGACGCCGTGTTACGCGGCATCTGATCTTGATCCAAGTTGTTTGCAAAAAAAGTAAAGTCGCGATCAGCAGGCAAAGAGTTAAGCAGTCAGTAAAATAGATTGCTTAAGGCATTGGCTGCTTTATAATTTACTCCGTTATATAAGACATAAGTAAAGCAGAAAGAAACGGAGATCTCATGTTATCATGTTTGCAATTAATTTCTGAAGATAATGCAAACTGTTACCTCTTTCATAGAAATGGGACGGATAATATGTATATTTTAGTCTGGATGTAAAACTAACCCTAAATTCATTTTTTGAAGTAATATGTTAATAATTCTAATTTTCCTTTCAATAATAATAATGATCACATACGACATAATAATACAGTTACAACTTTGGCCGTTTTGGATTTTGGCCGTTTGACGCGCACTCCTTTCAAATGTCTCTTTACATACAAAATGGATTTTTATTTTTGCTTCCAAGGAAATATCTCCTCCATGTAGAACATTGTAACAATGCATGAACACATTTTTAGAAGTTTAGAAGTTTAGAAGTTTGCTTAAGTTTTTATACGGAAGGAATTCTTTTCTTACGCGAGTTGGTCTAGTCACTTCATTAGCCAGCAACCTTTGTAGGTCATCATTACTTTTTTCGCTTCAAGAAAAACCCTGGTATTTTAACAACCGAAAGATAAGTGTCACGGCTTTATATCAAGACCTTTTTTTTTTAAATATATAATATATATCGGACGAAAATTATGGATTAAATTCAAGTTTTTGAAACGGGACGTAGTATATATTTCGCGATCGCCTGCTCTCGTTTATCGACTATTTCATTTGGCCATCGCTCTTTAACTCGCCATAAAATTTGTCGATTTCGAAAATAAACACTTGCATTTTTACAACTGAAAGAAAAATATCTAAGCTTTCCTTTAAGACCATTTCTTTGAAAATCGGTGGAAAATTGAGGGTTTTATGAAAGGTTTTGTAACGGGGCGTGATATATTTATGCCCGAGTGCTTGCTCCCTTTTATCGGCAAATTCATTTGGAAACCACTCTTTAACTCGCCATAAAACTGATCAATTTTAAAAAATAAAATCTGTTATTTTTACAAGTGAAAGATAAATATCTTAGCCTTCATTTAAGACCATTATAATGAAAATCGGGTGAAAATTAAGGATTTTATGTAACTTAAACTAACAGTAGGTAACCATTCAACATGATAAAAAAACGCGATAGCCCGCTATCGGCGTACCGGTGCAGTTGAATTATCGATCGATTAAGCGTTATCGCACATACAGGTAACGGACGACACCATTTTCGGGAAAATGCAGATTTGAGTATAAGTAACTTCTCCATTTGTCCTTTCTCCATGTTCCAGACAAAAGAACTGTGGGGACCTGAAAGACATAAACTCAAAGATTCTAAATCAAGACGATAATATTTGGTCCCTAGAAAAACCGAAATGATGGCAAAATCTACTTGAATATACCTATTTTGGATAATATAACAGTTGCAGATGATGTATTTAGACCTTTTATGTACTAATTTATTAAACTTGCAAAGAAAAATATGCAATACGTGGGTTCTATAAATGGTTTTCTGTCCATCATAACATTAACAGAAAAGGTGCAGTGTGACACACACATCTATGATCAGCAAACCGTATTCTAGGTTTTCTCAGGAGAAATATCAAGTCAAAGTAGTCAAAACTCAGGAAGCATACTTACAGTACCCTTGATTGTCCACATCTAGAGTATGCTTGTAGTGTGTGGGATCCTCACACAAAGTCCAACATATAGTTAAAATTGAAATGGTCCAAAGACGTGTCACACATTGGACTTTGGGTGAGTACAGTGTAGCTCCATTATATCGCGGAAGTTGGGGTCCACGAAATGAAATCCGCGATGTGGTCGGATCGCGATATAGCCGAATTCTGAGCTGAACTATATTCTGCTGTATATTCCACTGCCAAACGCTATTATATCAATGTCATGCAATAAACACGGTTTCTTGGTTGATTACCTTGTTATTTCTTGTCAAAACAAGTCTTTATATGCACTGTCATATCTAGCATCAGCGTTTTCATGTGTATTATACCAAATGCCTAGTTTCGTTTTTGACAACGGCCGCCATTTTGAATAAAATGTGCGTGTGTATCAGTTAATCGTGGAACTCACACTTAATGTCTATATCGCGATTAGAACGCGGATAAAATGAGATTTTCTCGATTGACTTGTCAAAAAACGTAGCGCGGTATATGAAATTGAAAGAACAATGAAACCAATTATCAGTTCACAGGTTAAATATAATTTATTTCTTGGCCGACATTGTTCGAGTACGTTGTTATCTGGTACGAATCGCAGTTATGATTGTAAGCGTCTGATTGATGTATCAAAATATGAATGACTGATTTTAATGTCTGTGGTTATCTTTCCACTGCTATTCATACGGATTAGTCGACTTTGATAGTTATAACTCAATCAGGTTAGTTTGCTAATTATTGCTAAATAATGAGGGAAACCGCGCATGCGCGAGTTCACTCAGTAGGCCTATTGTTTGTTTGTTAGTGCACCTGTCAATCAACGCAGCGGGATGACACACGCGCAGTCCACAGATGGTGATAATTGACACTGATTACGCAATTATAACGACCTGTTAAAGGAAGATATAATTATTAAAGAAACAGAAATGATCGCTACTCGGCTTTTTTTGACTTTTAGTATACATATTGGAAAAAATGGGGTCCAAGCCGTGACCGCGATATATTGGCTTTCGCGAAATAGCGGACCGCGAAGTAATGGAGCTACACTGTATTCCAGACATGCAAGTGTCTATGACATGTTGTCAACTAGGATGGAGATCCTTGGAACAATGTCGTTGGGATGCTCGGCTATGTCTCTTTTAGAAGATTGTTTATGGGTTAGTGGCGGTTCCAGTTCCATTCTATATACAAGGAAACACTTGTCTATCAAGGAACTGTCAGTCTGTGAATTTCATATAGTTTCATACTAGAGCAGACTGTCATAAATACTCGTTTTACCCGCTTAAAGTAGTACAGAAGAATGCTCTTCCTGCAGATGTCATGTTGAATGAGAATTTGAAAACATTCAGGTCCTCAGTCAGCACCATGAATCATTACAAACCTTAAGTGAAGAAGTCCAGCAATTTTGTTTTTATCCCTTTTTCACTGCTGAGCTTTTAAAACTGTTAACTTTGTTTCTTCTGCTAACCCTTATCTTTAAAGTTTTATCCTGTTCTTAACTCTACTAACAGGCATAGATGTGCACTGGTCGAACTTACTTGTGAAGGTGTGAGGCAGAATGAATGGATAGATAGATGAGACATACACCATCTTTCCCAACAGCGGTTAACAGTGTTGTGCTTAGAGCGCATTATCGCTGGAATATCTCATTATTTTCGTGATTGTCCCTTAATATTTCGCCTGGCATTGGGTAGACGGTGAAGAAAAAAAATCACATTTTCGACAATATGTATCTCATTTCTGCTCCAATTCTGAGAAAAGAGAGATCACTAAGGGAGATTAATCTAAGTGTATTGAAAATAGACTGCGTGTATAATTATGTGTGAAGAATGTTGGCATATATACGATGATTATGTAAACAGTCAGTTCCATATTGGGATAATGGCGTTAAAACAGATATGCTTGACAGATTTTCTCTCTGATTAAAATAGAACTAGCAGACGGTGATTTTAGTAAATATAGGTGTTGAAGAAACTCCTTCAACTTTGTCTACATATCAACTTTTGTAACCAAGACAATCCCTACCACATATAAAAAAAACTAGAAAGCCAGCTTTCCCATCGTGTAAAAGCCTTATAAAGAGCTAAAGATCGTAAACTAATTCTATTCAAAAGCGTTTTTAGTTTGTCCCTTGAAAATATCAAATGTCCCCCCTGAAATTTTGACACAGTGTCCCCCAACATTTTGGACCTAGGCACAACATTGGTTTATACTTTATAGTGTTTCTGATCTGTAAACTGTATATTTCCTTTGTAAGTTTGATAGAAATAATACAAAAAGGTGTTGTATATCACTTAGTTACAACTGTTTTATGATCCATAATAGGTATATTTCAAGTAGATTTTGGTGAATTTCAGTTTTTCTAGTAGATGGGGGTTACCAATAATATTGGCTAAAATGAGTGATGACAATGCAATAATGGGGAATGATACTGCAGTACCTCAAGGATTCTCAAGGATTCTTACATTTTTCATTCCGTTGTGCATCAAATCTTTTGTTCTTCTTCCAGTAGTAAGTCAGCAGTCTTCTTAGACTCTAAATGTTGACCTCAATTTATTTACAATTAAACCCCCCAAATGTGCATCTAAAATTATATACAGTAAAACCTCGCCATTATGACCACTAAAAAGAAGACTGATTGATTGTACAATAGACAGGGGACAGCTTAAAGCAAGGTGACGATGAAAGGAGCTTTCTGTTTCACTGTCACCTTGCTCTAAGTGGTCACCTATCGTAAACACCCTAATAATTAACTTAGTTTAGTGGTTGTAATAGAGAGGTTTTGCTGTACATGAATGTGAAGCTTAGAAGGTGGAGGCAGCTGGCTTAATTGCAGCCTTGAGCCTTCAAGTGAGGTCATGTCTGTCTGTGGCTGCGGCTGGGAGCCTGTTCTTGGATTGTGCGGGGGTAGAACGAGTATTTGTAGATGGTCTGTGGCGCACATGGCTGATGCAGATGCTAGTCTCCTCTCATTCTACGATCACTTGGATGCAGAATATGTCCTGGTATTAGGTCAACCATCTGGTGCTGGATCTTGAAGAGCGTGATGAGGTGGAGTTTTCGAGTTAGAGGTATCCAACCTTGGTCTTTGAGCATACTGGTAATGCAGCCATGGGTTTGGGGGTCTGTTATGACTCTTAATTGACTTATAATCTAGTTGTCACAGCACAAAATTGGTTGAAGACTGTGTCATTATCTATCAGCATGCCCATACATGCAAGATCTTACGTGATTCACGATAGAAGTCAAGTCTGTAGGTTGATGGAGGGCTCGGGTACATACACACAAAACAGATAATGTATTAAAACTTTTGAAAAAGTTAAAAAGAAACTGTGAATCTACTTAAATCAAATCTTTAAAGATGAAAACGCAATAAAAAACGGATCTTTCAAAACCAGTGCCGAAGCAGTTCTGTTTGCTGACGAAACACTTATAGGAGGCGCGTAAAAACAGACATTTCGCTAATGGAACCTAGTTAAATTTTCTTCGACAATCATTACTTCTCGGCTGATTACAATGTCTTAATTTGTGTGTAATGCTGTAATTTATGTGGTTGATAACTCTGAACATGTCATCAAACTTTGATTCAAAGTAAAAAGAATGGCGATCGTATGCAAGATATGACATTTCAGCAGTGAAACACACCCATTCTTCTATTTTCATAATACACAATGAAACAACAGAAATGTGTATACTGCACTAAATTTAAGCCTAACAATGTATAGACAAGAGAAGGTAGCAATACTAACAGTTGAGAAGAAATGAAAAAGTTTAAAATTCATGTTTCTCAGTTGGTCCTCACACAGATTTCTCATTCTTTCATGGTTTAAATTTGAGGCCTGAAAAAGGCATTTCTTACCTTTCAAAATTGCTAGATTCCAGGAGCTAGATTTAAAGACTGTTTATTGGAATTCTATTGAATTGTTGCCTAACCCATTGCCCCATATAGTTTGTTAGCTCACCTGAGCTAGCTCAGGGTGAGCTTTTGCAATCCTTGAATGTCCGTCGTGCGGCGTCAAAATTTTTAGTGTTTACACTCTAGAGGCCACAAAATTTATCCAATCTTTCTCAAACTTGCTCAGATGGTATATTGCCATAAGAGTTCGGGTGAGTTCGATTATGGTTGAAATCGGACAAATAGGTCATGAGTTATCTACCTTTGAACTGCTGAAAATGACATATTTAACCGTGTTTACACTCTAGAGGCTACAAATTTTATCTAATCTTCATCAAACTTGCTCAGATTGTATATGACTATAAGAGTTCAAATGAGTTTGATTATGGTTGAAATCAGACTAATAGGTCGAAAGTTATCTACCTTTGAATTGCTGAAAATGCCATATTTAAGGGTGTTTACACTCTAGAGGCCACAAATTTTATCCAATCTTTCTAAAACTTACTTAGATTGTATATTACCATTAGACTTCGGATGAGTTCAATTATGGTTGTAATCGGATCAATAGGTCAAGAGATATCAACCTTTGAATTGCTGAAAATGATATATTTAACAGTGTTTACGCTCTAGAGGCCACAATATTTATCCAAGCTCTCTCAAACTTGCCTAGATTGTATATGACCATAAGAGTTCGAAAAAGGGTGATTGTGGGTGAAATTGGACAAATAGATCAAGAGTTATCTACCTTTGAATTGCTGAAAATGCCATATTTTACAGCGTTTACACTCTTGCAACTACAGTTTTCAATGGATTTGATTATACTTGTACACAAAGTATATAGCTATACATTCTCGAAGGAGTGCAATTATTGTTGAAATTTAATCATTGTGGCAATAGTTACCTGCCCTTGATATACTTAAATGCTAGAAAAAGGCTTCATTTCAGTATTGTTTAGGCTCTAGTTATCTGCTTTTGATGTACTCTACTATACTAGAGTAGGTCGACAAAACTTGAATGGATTTAGAATAAAATGGGTGAAATTCAAAGGTAAAGCTATCAGGCTTCATTACAAATGGTGAGCGATATCAGGGCCTTCAGGCCCTCTTGTTTCTAGTATTGAAGACAGGTGACCACTTAAAGCAAGTTGAAAGTAAAGCAGAATGTACCTTAATGTACATTCTCGCTTTACTATCAGCCAGCTTTAAGTGTATATGACTTTTGACACATGTTCATGACTGTATAAAGAGGAACATTTTTCTTTCAGTGAAGGAGTAAATTAATGGCGTCAAACGGCATATTTATGGGGTAATGGGTTAAACCTATCATTAGCAGAGGCAAGTTTTTACTCCTACGGTACACATAAGCACCACAAAATTAATGAACTTTTATTGAAAGTGTTGAAAACAGGTGACAGCTGAAAGCAAATATGAAAGTGAAGCAAAACACCCTTAAGCAGTTTCCTGCCTTCAAACACTGTAGGTGATTTACAATTTGTCTGATGAGGTTAAAAGTTAATGTATGAAACTCCACCCACTATGAGTATTTATCATCGGAACTATGACATTGGCTTATAAGCAGAGGAGGTTTAAGGATGTCGGCCTGTCTTTTTGAGCATTATGAAATTTCCGAAAAATTTTACGAACTCATTTTCCGAAAAATGTTAAGAACTCATTTTTGGTGAATGCAAACAGTCATAAAATACTATTTTCCCGGGAAAAAATTAGATTTTTCGTTCCGGAAGGGACTTTTTAAGTTTTATGTCCTATTCGTAGTTTACAGCATACACCGTTTTCATAGGTAGGTTGCATTTTGTTACATCCGATTTCATTTCAATTTCTCAGAAAATAAGCATGAAATTTTCATGGAAGTACAGTTTTAGTATAAATTATAGATAATTCAAAAGATCAAATGATATTTTTGTGAAAAAAATTTTTTTGGTAAAAATACACCAAAAAGTGAAAAAATGAGAAAAAATGGATTTTTTCAATAAAACGATCTATATCTTTTTTAAAAGATCCGGGACCCTGTGTTTTTATTTGCTATTTCACTAAAACTTTATGTTTGGAAGGCTAAAATCAACAAATAAAAAATTTGGTAATTAGTTTGCTACAATTTGTAGGGCAATTTTCACTGTGCCTTATTCTCCCATTATAAAAAAGTGGTAGCGTTTCCCCTAGGCATTTTTAGCACGGCGCAGCGCCGTGCCCCTTTTTTACCCCGCCATCCTGCCCTTTACAACCGCCGAGCTGCCCTATTTTCATGTTGGTGGCTTTTTTGCCCCTTTGGTCAGGCGGCTGACTTGACACGCGCCGATTAGACCTTGACAGGATACTCGGTAAATTGGTTGATAGATCGCTAATTGACCCCATGCTGGGGCGATATGCATTGAACCATATCGTAAGCGATGCATCGTCACACGAATTGCGATAACGAACCAATGGAATGCTGAGAACTAAGGAAGTAATCCAATCAAAAAGAAGGATTTGTAAAGTAAAAGTCCGCTAATATGACGTGTTATTCAGTTTCCCAAAATGTCTCAGGCGGTTTCACCTTCTTAGCACCTGCTATTTATAACCAAAACTAAAGTAATTAACTGTATCTTTCAACTTTACACGATGGCAACGACAATCCGGATGTTATTGTTTCTACTGCGCATAATTTTAGCACATCCTACAATCTGAACGCCTCGCTTATCATCCTTATGATCAAGCGTAGCTATTACGTTTTCGCGACCACACCCATAAATAATCGTAACCCATTCTTAATAGATACTCGGATAGTGTCGGAAGTGACCGAACATTTTCAAGCAATGCTTCCAATAGTTCATCATTAATTTCCGTAGTCGATTTTCGAGTTTATTTTTAGCTCATTCCCTGTCATTTACAGCCACTGGAAGTAGCCCTGCCCACATTTCTAGACCAAATGAACTAGCGACAGAAAACTTCCGACGTCCAATCAACTCCAAATCGATCTTATCTATCTATTTCATTGAAACCGTTACGTTACTGTTTTATTGAGAATGGTCGTTTGAAAAAAGAATGTTAAACATCGCGGGGCTGGTAACTTCACAGTTAGCGAAAAATAATTTTGTTGGAAAGATTAAACGTACATTCGTACATTTTGTCATCAGTTTTCGCGAATATACGCTAGCGACTTTTTTCAACAGAAATGATATACCACTTAAAGTAATGTGACCCCAACCACCAAGAGAGAAAACATAGAAATAAAAATACGAATGATGATTCGATTTTATGATAAAAAAGAAGGTTTATTAAGAATGTTTGCCGTGTTTCTATGTGATAGGACAATTGATTTTTTTCCACCAGTTTTCCTCGCCGCCGGCTTGCGTGAAGCGGGAAGAATAAATGTTATAATGCCTGTTAAACCTAATGTTACTAAGTCTGAAGATTGAAGGGGAAAACAAATGACATTCAGAATTATGGTACAAAAAAGGGCTACATATCTGGAAATGGGAAAACAGTACAGACCAAGATTAGAGGGCTCTTGAAAACGCCATCTGATCTTATTCTGCACTGTCTGCTATTTTCATTTTTTCAAATTATTAATGCTCATTTCATGCTCATTAACTTGGGAGCTACATGACATAGACTTTATGTTTGGTATTTGTACTCAAGTCAAGATGTGCTTTAGCTCAGTACAACTAGTGTCATGTTCAACAAAGGCCAATGCTATTTAGAGGTCAACTATGCTACTGTAAAATTAAGCTTGGCAATAACTTTGGAACTACATGTGATAGAAACTTCATACTTGGTATGTGAACTCTATTTAAGAAGCTTCTGAGTACAAGTTGGTCATGTCAGACAAAGATCAAGGTCATTCAGAATAATGGTCACATAATAGGGTATAGTGTTTCACTAAGATATCTTGTGTTCTTTGCACCTTTTTAACTAAGAGATGATTGCCACGCGTTATAATGTGCCCTTTTCAGGAAAAATTACCATGCCCCTTTCAAATCCTGGGGGAAACACTAAGTGGGTGGGGTAAATTTTACTCCTTTTCGGTGAAATCAAACATTTTTATTTTGAATCTTGACAAAACATTATTTTCAGAGTTTATTCTTACTATGGTAATATAAATTAGGATACTTTTTGTACAAATAGTTTGTTTAAATAAAGATTGAAAAACGTAGTACAAAAAAGTAGGAGTTTTTGTGAAGTTTCAATTTTAGGGGGGTAGCCCTGAAAAATCTCAAATTGTGAAAAAGAAAGGTCCGGTACCCCCACTTTTTTCACCAGTTTTGTCACAGAAACTAATTTTACTGTCTGTATGCAAAGTTTGAAGAATTTGGTAATTACTTTCCAAAGGTGCACCTACCCCCTTAAGACAAAATGACTGTCATGCCCATCCTAATGCAGTGTTCTGCCAAGGTTGATAAAATGTTGAGACAATTGTACCACCAGTCCCTAAAAAAAAAAAGCCCCTGAAAAGTAGGAGACATTTTTGAAACTGATGAGACAAATGATTTTTATGCCTGGGCATCTGTAGATGCGGAGGCATATAGTAATTGGGTTGTCCGTCTGTCCTTCCTTCTGTAACAGGTTAAGTAGATTTTACCGTTTCCTCTAGCATCAACACCGCTAACTCAAATGCTTGGATACTTATACAGTTGTTGCCTTGGACCATTCCCTATCCACCAATATCACCCAACCTTGATTTTGACCTTCACCTTGACCTAATTTGGACTTAGAACATTTAAAATGGGCTATTTCTTGGTTAACTAGATTTTACAGTTTCGTCTAGCATCAACACCGCTTACTCAAATGCTTGGATTTTTATACAGTTGTGTCTTGGACCATTCTCTATCCACCAATATCATCCAGCCTTGATTTTGACCTTCACTTTTACCTACTTTGGACATTTCTTGAATAACTATATTTTCATCAATATAACTGACTACAATGCTTTGATACTTATACAGTTCACTGTTGTTACCTCGGATCACTACTAATCCACCCATGCCTTGGACCATTACCAATTGACCTATATTACCCAAGCTCAGTTTGACCTTGACCTAATTTGGACTTAAGAAACAATCAGAATATATTGTCAAGGATGCCACCGGGGGCATAAGCGTTTATGAACAGTCTTGTTTTCACACTAACCTACTCTACAAAAAAGGGTAACTGTGTCTCTTGATCTGTGAAAACCCTATCATTATCAACAGATTTCTTCAGCTGACCCTGCATTAGTTAGGCCTCAACAATTACTGTTGGCATGGCGATTTAAAGTTGTGGTTCAAAAGTTTGTGTTTTGGTCAGTAAAGGCATTATTCTTTTGGTGTTTAATGCAAATCTTACAGGTTATCCTGTCTTGTTTTATTCTAACCACTAATACTCATGCAGCCAACTTTTCTGGAACTCTGTTCGATCTTATTTATGCCGATTACCAAGTTGAAGGAGTAATGGCGCTCTCATTAGCCTCGGCACTTTAAGTGTCCATTTCCGGCACATCTTGCATTTTGTTGCTTTATAAAGACAACCAACTCAAAATTGCAAGCTCTATTTTCTTTATAGATGACGCAGTAGCAATGATTAAGCTCTTCACAATGAGATTTGCCGGAAAAGACATCATGTGCAAGCCGCGTGATCGGAATTAACCAATCCAATCCAGTCTCAGTATTGCTGCTTGGAGCACCGGTTATCATTATTTTCTGTTTAACGCTATAATTACACTGTTTTTACCGATTCGGCCCAAAGAATTTCGTTGCAACAATTGTCACACTTGAACGAAATTACGTGAGACATTTCTTATTTTTCCGTGAGAATATGGATGCACTCTAGAATATTGCTTCATAGGGGACATGAGTTTATACATTGATCAATTTCTATTCTGTAACGGGAAGCACATGGTTACCTTTGGATTTGAATTGTCTCAGCCGTGCATCTTATTTACATAACTGTTAACAGTAAAGGCCTTCCAGGACAACCATTCTCAGGATTGCTTGTTTTCAGTGTTTAAGACTTGGGTCTGCTTAGAGCAGGATAAAAGTAAAGCAGAAAACTCCTGTCTCTTTGTTTACTTTTATCCTGCTTTGAGCTGCCACCTGTCTCTTACACCAATAATGAATATTTGTTGAGTAATTGTCATTATAAGTTACGAGCCTTCACTGTATTTCAAGGTTGTTTGGATCCGAAAGTCTTATTCTGGACTAGTTGAGTCATGATAAGCACAATTGACAGAAACATGATAAATGTTGTAGTAAAGATTAAGGAGAGAATTTAATAAGACGTCTTAGCTAAGACTGTTAAAGGCTTTTGAATCAGGCTCCAGCCTTGGGAATGTATGATGAGATGAAGCAGGCTAAATGTCCTCATGGAGCAAGAGACTTCTTGTAAATATCCATATTAATCTGCATACAGTCGAGCACCAGTATCTCAAACGTCAGAATCTCGACTACAATGCCTATCTCGACGATTGTTTCAAGTCCCGGAAATATTTGTTCTTATTCTTATGTAATCTTACCTGCCCTATTTCGACTATGGCTAATCTCGATTACCCCCTGTATTTCGACTATAGATTTTGGCCATATTCATTTAATTGTTCTCAATTAACACCCAGTACCTCGACGACTGTAAGTCATCATGCATTGATACGCTCGCCGACTTTGATCGCGAGTATCGGACTGTGGAAATCACAGGTAAAATCAATAACCAGAACTATCGGTAGCTTTACACGTTGGCTGAATGGGTGTTAGGTGATAATTGTCAAACAACAGTAGATTATCATTATCGCTTCAAGTTTGGTCGCCGCATCCTTAAAATCAGTCTCCTAATAACCGTCATTATCGGTGTTGATTCAATTCATCAAGAGTAACGCCCCTTGAGAAAACGGATGTTGAAGAAAATAGTACCGCGGAGAAGGAAGGAAAATACGAATAATACACGAAATTCTGCGATATACAAAACAGAGTGGTAAAAAGCTATACATAGCTTGTTATATTGCTATGAACTGTCCGACAAATAAATATTGAGCCGAATCGACCGAGATGTCTTGCGGAATCCAGGTCAATGTCTCATGAATATTAAATGAGGTCAAATGCATGAAATGTACACAATTGACCCACGTGTCTTAAATACTAAATATAAGGATTTGTTTTACGAATTATGCTTATCGCAATTACTTTTTCTTAACCTAGGGTGGTTTTTCACCAGCTCCAATGAATTTCACTGTGATTTCCTAAGTAAAACGAGGTTTTCGTGAGTATTTGACAGCCGGAAGTAAACCGGTTTGTTGATGCGCAGCTTTACCGGACGCGCAGACTTACCGTACTCGACTGTAATAACCAAAACAACCCATGTATAATTTCATGTTCGGTGTTTGCAAAATAAATATATTACGTTCGCAGCTATTCAATATAATCTCCCTGGTTAAGTTCTAAATAAAATGTGAGTTATTGATTGTCTATCTTTATCGTCCATGTTTTGTGTACAAAAATACAATAAACGTGTAACATCGAAATCGGCATATAACGTGTTTAAAATGTTACGGCATTTCACAAACACGCGAGAGTACATACGTACAGCGGTTTTATTGTTCACAGGCTAACTTTCTGTAAGTTTTGAATTTTTTACCAGTTTGGTTATCTCGAGCCCATGCTTATCTCAATGCTATTTCGATCATCCCGAGACCGTCGAGATACTGAAGTTAGTCTGTATACCCGGCTGTACTTTTTCCTAGGTTTTATGAAAAAAAAAACCATGGAAAAAACCACGGAGTATTCGGACGGTCATATTACAAAAACCTTGGAAAAAAGACGAGAAAACCTTAGAAAATACAAGACCTTGGTTTTTACATGGTTTGACAAAATACCTCGGAAAAGTTTACGAGGAATCCTTGTAAAATATTTAATTTCCAAGGTTTTCTCCAAAAAACCACGGAAACAAAAAATCCTCGGAAAAGTTTACGAGGAATCCTTGTAAAATATTTAGGAAAAAACCATGGAAATATTAGAACCATTTTACGTGGTTTCGACAAAATACCATGGAAAAGTATATATATACGAGGAATAGTTAACTACTAGTGGGTGGGGTACCACATGCTTTTGTTTGTATCATGTAAATATCCAAAATATATTATGATCATGATAAAATTGTATTTATGTAAGTTATGTAACTTACCATGAATCTTTTGTCAGGAGTCTGAACTGGTTTGGAGTCTTTAATTTTTGCCACATTCACATTTTAAAGTATAGATAAACAGACAACTTAAATCTCTGACCTCTGATTGTTGTGAGCTGGTGTCCTGGGTGTGTATAATATTCACTGTTTTGTGAAACTTACAATTGTAGCAAATATTACTTATATTTATAATTCACTAAGTTGTACTTCCAAGGTTTTTCCGTGCTGGAAAATGTCTAAGTACAATTTTTACGAGGTGCAAATTGTTTAAGTTATTATTTTACAAGGATTTTCCGTGCTAAAAAATGGTTAAGTTCTTATTTCCGAGATTGTTCCGTGTTTATTTTTGCCAAAGTCCAATTTTTCCGAGCTTTTGCCAAGGTTTTAAGAGTTTCCAAGGTTTTTTCTTGATATTTACGTGGTTTTTTTGTTCATAAGCATGCATAAACCATGGAAATTTTGGTGACTAAACAAAAACCTTGGAAATTGTTACGAATAACCATGGAACTTTTAGAATTCCATGTAAATTCCACGTAAATTATTCATATTCCATGGAAATTTTACACTGAACCTTGGAAAAAGTACAGCCGGGTATGTCCCTGGCTTATCCTTTCTACAGTAAAACATACATTAATCAGGGGCCAAACATTGAGGTACAGTTTACTGTTTACCCCATTAATCCATAGATACACATTTTAATGCATTTAATTTTTTCTTCCGCTGAAGAAAATTGTTCCAATACATTTTTATTATACAATCATGAATATGTATCATTAGTAAAGTATTCAAAAGACAAAGAAAAGCATAGGTTATCAGTGTGTTCATTAGTAACCGATTGCCGATGCAAACCATCGGTTGAAATCGCTTCTGCATCGGTTGTTTTTTGTCCAGAGACAAAATTGAAGAATCACAAAAAGTGAAGTTTCACTCAAATATTACCGTTTTCGGCAAGTTAATTGAGTAAAACAAAAGCCTAGACCTCTTGAAACTTTGAAAGACGACGTTAGTTGCTTAAAAATAACCCGTGCCGATTATTGTAATTGTCTGAGTTGTTGCGTATACGTAATGCTCTCGGATCTTATCCTTACGATCTATATAACCTATAAGCTTCCGGTTTAAATATCTGCCTAGGTTGAATGTTATTCTGCAGAATAGGAAATGGAAAAAGTTTCTGCGATTTCGGTCGAATGAAGACAAAATAAAGCTGAAATAGTAATGGTTCCTCGTTTATTTGTTATTCCCCGTTGTTACCGTATGAGTGCTTACAAGTTTCGCATGGTGTTTCTAGTTTCTTGTTCAGTTTTCATTTCCGATATTTATGTAGAAAACCTTCGATCGCCGTTACAAAAACAAATCCAACACAATGAGTTGATATCAGAAGAAACATGTGTTCATCTTTAAACTTCTGAAGATGATTCTCGTTATAGTTTTACTTCGCGTTCGGAATTCGGACCAGTTAGAAAAAGAAAGGAAACAGTTACTGCGACTTCGGCTTTCGGTCGAACCGTTCGGAAGCCCAAATAAAGCTGAAACAGTAGTTATGGTTCCCTTATTTATTTGTTATAACCCGTTGTTACCGTTTGAGTTTTCGCAAGTTTCGCATGATGTTTCTAGCTTCTTCAGGGACGTAGATTAGATATATTTAATATATATCCTTGGTTTCTTGTTCAGTTTTCATTTACGATATTAACGTGAAACGTTCGATCGCCGTCGGTGTACTCGTACTCGTGGAAATAGTAAAACTTGAATATATCCTTAATGAAGTATTGTTTCCCCTCGTACTAATTTCGCCAAACATCAAAACGAATCTTCGGCATATTTAAACAACGGAATTATACACGCACGTGTGAATATATGCTTTCATATGCTGCTGAAAGTTTGAACAAGCTGTCGGTAAAACCACGAAGTACTTAGGTCTAAGTACTCCATGGTAAAACGAAGTTAAAATAAAAATATACAAGATAATCACCTTGAATTCCAGCGCATCCGCGTATTTTGAAATAAAAACATTAGCGCGCAATCAAACATAAGTCGGCGCTATATGTTTTGTTTATTTCGTAACACACACCAGTGCGTTGATTGACATATTAAGTGTAGTTATATAATGAAAGTAGCGCTAAAAATAGTTTTCACTTGCTTGCTTTATTCGTTTAAATGTCTCACCCGAGTTATCGTTATCTGTTAAGACTAAACTATTGCGGGGGGGCGCGAATAAATTAAAGTCTACGGCACCCGGTATTCCCAGGCGGTCACCCATCCAAGTACTAACCGGGCTCGACGTAGCTTAACATCTACATCATACGTTGGTGCAGTCACTAATGACTATTACCCAACGGCTTAACTTCGGTGATCGGACGAGAAACGGTGTTTTCAACGTATTTTCAAACGTGCTCAATTGCTGTTAAAAGATTTTCGGAAATCCGTTCTAAAGATAGCAGGTATTCCCTAAAATGTGTGCGACGGAAAATAATTTATGCATTGACCTAATGCCGCATAGTCATTCGTTACTGATCGGTACAGCTCGTAAAAGGCGGGAAAATAATTCCTTTGTCTTTGTCTTAGAAATCTTAATTTATCAACCAATGAAACACGGAATTCCGTACACACCCTCACGAGAAGTCACGTGTAATATACGTCACTATTACACGTGATTTGTTATCTTTCTAGGTATTCCTCTTTCAAAACAATCATGGCAGTCTACGCTTCATTGAACAGAAAAGCGAGACCATAAAAATAGTAGCTAGAGAAAGCCAAATATAGTCATACGAAGGCACTCCTAATGTGGCAGTTCTCTGACTGTTTAATGCAGTGGGAAACTGAGCGTTGGGTGTGTACAATGTTTCTTAAATATTACGTAATTGCTTATCTCCCGGCACTGGTAAATTGACAATCTTGTTAATAACACACACGGCCGAGCACCTTTTGACGAGCATTTACGGAGGTAAGAGACAGTTGGATCCTAAAAATACGCTGATGATCTCTTACCGGAATAACGTATATATCTATATACGTTCCTGGTTACATGGTGTCCAAAAACATGGAAAATACTTTTGATCTTGGTGTCCGAAATAAGAGGCAAAAACTAATTTATTTTCATGAAAAATTATAGGTTTCCGAACTCTAAGAATGTCCGAACTGTTGGAGTTAATGCGGTACGGTGGGTTGTGAAATTTGGCCAAGGAGAGCTCTTCTTTGGGGGTGTAAAACTGCTTAAAATCGTTTTCAGCCGGGGGGCTTCGCCCCCCTGGCCCCCCTACCAGGGCTTTGCCCTGGACCCACAGGGGGCCTAAGCGGCCCCCTTGACCCCCCGCCGAATCGGTTGATTTCACAAAATTATCCTTTGATACAAATCTTATTGACAACCCTGGGTTATAATGATATTTTTTTTTGTCTATGGGCATTTGATGTTCACTGATACACAGCTTATCTGGGGTCTTCCTCCACCTGTTACAGGTGCAGTCCCTAAAACCTTTGCTTAATAAACTAAATGTAGCAGAGCTAGATTAAAGACGTATCTGGGAGTTTTTTCTAGCGCGGAGAATTTTTTTAAACTTTGCATATAAGTAAATTGATATAAATGAAAGTAAAAACAGTCTTCAAAAACATAGGTCGCCTTGCTACTTTTTGTATTATTTACGCTTTTTTAGAAGTACTATATTCAAATTTTCCGAAATTAGGCCTCATAAGAAGAAAGTCCATCAAACACACAAATATCGATACTTCAAGCCCAATTTTAATTAATTACATGTATATGGAATAGTGTTACAAATGAATGTAAAATAATTAGATTTGAGTGGCATTATATAGATTTTACGCATTAAATATGTGCAAAATGAACTCGAAAATCGTAAAAAAATCGAGCCTTTTTGCAAAAATAAAAAATTCTAGCGCGGAGAATTTCCTATTTTTTTCTATAACAGTAGATAATTATATAACAAGTATAGAACCAATGAGAAAACAGTACCTCGCCTTGCTCGTTTCAGAGATATTTTCAATTTTATTACCTCCCTTTATCAGTGAATATGCACTTTTTTAACAACTTTTTTTTAAATGGTCTAAATGTTATACTTTATACAATAATACCCACAGCTATACATAAATGTCTTGCATTGTGACATATATTATGAACTTTAGAAAGTTCTGCTGAAAAATGCAGTGTTGTCTTCATCTCAAGTCGGAGTGAAAAATGAAATGCCCCCTCCCCCCTAAATATGATGCTGATGGTGCATAATTCATTAATTCTTTATTCACAACTTTATGTTTATTTTCACACATATTTCCTTTGGCTTAAAACCCATTAAAGCTATATGATAAATGAATAAAGTTACATAGAGCTGCATGCATATTCATACATCAAAGGGAGGTAATACATGTTCAAATATTTCAGTTCAGAATGTAGGAAGTATCCATACTCAAACACTGAATTTGGAATAGGTAACTGGTAAGATATAGGATATATGCTCAGAACAAGCTTTTTGTAAAATCAAGGTCAAAGGTCAAGGTCACAGTGACCTGAAAATGGTATGCGACACTTCGCCATCCAAAGATGAACTCACACACCTAATTTGTTGTCGGTAGCTGATGTGACAAAGGAAATATACTCTGGACAAAAAGTAGACCCACCAATAAACACATCTACAATCATTATTCAATGTGGGCAGTGAGTTAACATAACCATTCATAAGATAAAATATCATAACAAGAGCACCGCAGTGCGGCAAAACACGCCCGTCATGGCCGGCGGGTGTCAAAGTCGTCCGGACTCAGGCCCACTGGAAAAAGTCGCCCGGAGTCCAGGCCCGACTATCGATCTCAAAAAGACTATCACAGGAAGGGGCATTCTGTCCCTGCATCCGACTCCGAGTCAATGTCAACACTAAATTCACTCCCTGTCACATTATGATTATTAACGCTGTCTCGAGTCGGCGAGTTCCTGGTGAAAAAACTAATGTTTTCCAGAGATTTCGAGCACTTTTTTGTCACAAATGATCCTGATTTGCGTCTCTTCATATCCCCAGGAATTTTAAAAGTTTTTTTAACGATATATAACGATAGTTGAGTAAATATTGTATTCGCAAAATCCGATGATCTAGACGCTGTTGTGATCGTAAATGATTACACCCGCGATAGGAAAATACAGAAAAGAGCGGAAAGGACATGCGCGTTTGGGATGCGCAGTAACAACTCCCGGATACGTCTTTAAATTATGTTTAAATGTCTGAAATATGTAATATAGCCGTATCAGTTTCACAATATTCATAGCTATGAAGCACAAATTGGTGTATTATTTCTTAATGAAGAAAGTACATGTAGGGCTTTGATTGAGAATTTATAATGCTATTGATTCTGTAGAACATGCAACTTTGTTTACTCAGTCGGTAGACTGAATCCCACAATGAAATTGGGTGTCATGGGCTGTCCCATTAAACCAGGTCAAAACAGAGACTTTGAAATCTCTAACTTTCTAATGTAATAATCAAATGCTAGGACGGGTTCATCTGGTGTCAGGATGAAGTGACTTGGTATGAGTTAAAAAGCCCACATGCAGAGCCAGGGGAATATTGTTTTATGGCAAATTCTTAAATAGTCAATATAAACTGGATTATATAGTTTAGTAAATGAAAGAGTTCATTTGGAAAATATGCAGTTTAAGGGTTAAACAATGCAGTGGCTTATTGCAGTAAAAATGAAATGCAGAAATTTTTGGTTATAGAGGATTCCAGCATTGTGTGCCTATGTATCTTTGAATAATGATAGTACTAAAGTTGTACGTAAATTGAAGAGGAAACAACAACCTTTTGCATAATTCACTGTGCATGTCTACTTGTATTTCTTTACTATAATGATACTCACAGCTATAACTATAAATATATTAGGCCTCACTAGGGATGGGTATTGCCAGAAATTTCGTATTGCAATATATTGCGATACTCGATCACCGTATTGCAATACGTATTGCAATATATTGCATGTTAATAAAGTGAACTTAAAAAGTGTATATGGGTGTTGAAATCTGGATGTTATCTTGGAGATGCAACAATTAACAATGATCTATTACATCCATTTCACTTTTAATCTCCAACAGCTTGACTAGAAACAGTATCCAAACATTTGTGGAGTACTATGCTAGCTACTGTAGTTGGTTTAGTGAACATTTTTATTCAAAATGGGTTAAATCCCTAAAAAGGGTTTGTAAAATCCGGGAAAACGCTTTCAATTCAAAAGAGCCTAAGAAACGTATGTTTATATGGTGAATGCCATATTTGGCTTCGAAACTACATGACATCCATGAACTACATGAACTTGAATTCAATCCGTTTTTGTGACAATGAGCGCTCTGAAAACAAGAGCGTTTGCGCTGAACTGCCAGCTGCAAGTAGTCAAACCTATATTCGGGAGATGACGGCGAATATGCGAAGTCAAATTTGTCGTACCGCCTAGATTTCTCAACTGCATTGCATTTCAGACAAATGGCACTATTTTCGATTATTTCGTTCGTTGATGTGTTCTTTTGAATACCGACATCGGCCCACACTGCCGATTTTCCCTTCGTTTTTTTTCAACGTTATGAAATTGTCCACCATGATGGTTTCCAATGATAACAGACAGGGTATGGTATAAAACGGAGCCAGTTGACAGTATCAGATAAATTTTTCTTATAACATTTTGAAAATATAGAAAACGTTTCTAAAATAACCAACACTGGTCAGTATTTGATAAATATCTAGATTCTATCGGAAACTTTACGTTTTAAATTCAGAAATATTTTTTTTCTTCTGATTTTTATAAAGATGTTAAATCTGGGATATACGCTGATTCGTCAGCGATTTATACCATACCATGTGCTGAAAACAACAACGGATACTTCCTTTTCTCTGTAAGCGGCTTATAAAGCTCCAAGAAATCAAGATTATGAACATTTTCAGGCGCGAGACAAAGCAAATTGAAACAATTCATCATATAGGAAAAAAAACGGTTAATTGCGGCAACGAACCGGTTTTTATTGTTTTCAGAACGAATTGCAATAAACCGGTAAATCGGTTTTATTGCGCATCCCTAGGCCTCACCCTTATAAGAAGGATTAATCAATGGACTGGTTAAACTAAACTGGATGATGATGATGATGATGATAACTTAGTAACTTCCATGCTTTAACACTGGATTGATTTCCCTTAAATAATTTGCGGGGGCCTCCGTGGCCTAGTGGTATAGTCACTGTGACTTACATCACTAAGCTCCTCAACGCTGTGAGTTCGAATCCCAGTCGGGTCGTTCTCATTTTTCATGTGGGGAAGCCTTCCAGCTGGCTTGCGAAAGGTCTGTGGTTCTACCCCGTTGCCGATTTGAACCTGAAACAGTGCATAAAGGACTTCTGGGGTCTTCCTCCACCTGTAATTAGCTGGACGTCTCGATATGACTGAAATACTGTTGAAAGCGACGAAACAAAACAAACTTAAATTAATTAATTGCAAATTGGCATAATAATGCACTGTCTTACTTTAAACATAAAGTATTACTTTATGATAAATATATTGTGTATTCTTGTAAATATTTCTCTATCTTTCAGTTTGCATTATGTTGTAAAACTAAAAGCAGGCTTCCTAATGGTGATTACATGCATTAACTCTTTCCTCCCTGAAACTTTAAATGGACAATTCCAGTTTCGATTTAAATCTAGTCCATTTCTGGCTTTTAAGGGTTGTTTTGGTCCATTTTTGGCATTATGACAAACAGTTAAGACCCTGATCAGAGGTCTCCTTTCGGAGCCCTCTGATCTGGGTCTTCACTATTTGCACAGGACAAGTGTACTATTCACATGTACACTGTTTGAAAAGGACGCCTATATGCGAGACTAGGGCTCAAAGGGTTAATATCAAATTCATGAATGTAATACTCATGATGTGTTATTATGCAAAGTAGCATTAGTATTCATGTGACCAAACATGTATATATTATATAGTTACTTTGATGTAAAACTTTTATGACTTAGTCTATAGTTGCCATAATTGTCAAAATGTCATCTTCAAACTCAATAAATACTCATGACTGACAGTCTGTCTCAGGAAGACAAAATACAGTAAAACCTCTCTATACCACTAAAACAAAGACAAATTGATTGTATAAAAGACAGGTGACAGCTTAAAGAAAGATGACTGTAAAACAGAAAGCTCCTAAAGGAGCTTTCTGTTTTACTGTCACCTTGCTTTAAGCAATCACCTGCCATAGATGTGTCCGTAGATGCATAAGCATTTCCTGCTTCTTTGGCTCATTTGGATGTATTTTCGCTTGGTTGAATATTCCTTTATTAGCTGATACATTTGTATTTTCATCATGTTTTCTTCAATTGGATTCACTTTCCAGTTTTAACACACATGTTTATTTTAATTGGATTAAAATGCTATCCTTTTTTTGTGGAAATGCTTTTCTGTTTCTATCTTGTCCTAATTTAAAGCCATAGGAAACTTTTCTTTTATCCAGGTATCTGCTTAAAGCAGACTGAAAGTAAAATAGACATCTTCTTATGGAGCTTTCTGCTTTATATTCAGTCTACTTTAACCCATTACTCCATATTTTTTTTAGATAGTTTCAAAGATAGTGGCTTAAAGCAGGCTGATAGTAAAGCAGAATGCTCCTTCATCAGCATTCTGCTTTACTTCCAGCCAGGTGCCCTAGGCTACACACTGCCAGAATTAAGAAAATGGACTTGATTGTATTTGTTCATGAATAATTACAAGACGTCTAATTTGAATTGGTATAGGAATAAAAAAGGCCTGAAAAGGACAATGAATGAAAGTAATCAAATGCTTCTGCACGATTATTCTGCTCTACTAGTGTCATAATTAAGAAATAATCTATGTTCTACCGTTGTGAAACGGTATTTTACAACGGTCGGGAGTTGTGGTGCGCAGGAATTGACCACGAAGGCCGAAGGCCTGAGTGGTCAATTCCTGCGCACCACAACGACCGACCGTTGTAAACTACAGTTTCACAACGGTAGAACATAGATTATTTCGATTCTAACATGACCAGATGTAAGGAAATTCATTAGAAAGGAAATCAAATGTTCCATACTTATTTCCTCAGCGGATGAAGTTTTTCGACCGAATAACTTTTTCCGCGGCATTACAAGAATCTAACACCCATAAGCAAATTTACAATTACCGATCCATAATCTGGCATAGAACACACATTACATCAAACAAGACAGAAGAATGAGAAAATTACTGTAACGTTACTGGTTAAAAGTATATTGTCTTTACGGGCTATATGAATAACGAAAGAAATTTAAAAAACATAACGTATGAACGCACGTGGTCACGTCATGTCATATAACCGCGGGAGGAGCGGGGTAGGGAAGAGCGTGGTATACCGTCTCAGGTATACCACGATAGACCTGTTCTTTGTTTATAGAGACGAATTCACGTGTCATGTTAGAATAGATATTGTACTATTGAGTCAGTACAAGAGGGCTAGCCTACTACACCCAGTCATCATGGCTAAGGGTTAGAGTCTCACTGGAAGCAGAGTAGAATTCACATTTTCTTGCTTAGACTTGTTACTCAACAATCATCTCTTAACAAACCCTTGGGTTTGGCCGCCAGTTTCTACGCCTCAAAGCTGGTTTTATCTGGATATCTATCTTTGCCATCAAACAACTCTAGATGTTCAATACTGTTACACATGGAAGCATTGAGAAAATAATACATTTAGGAGCCATGGATTTTCTTTTCAACTAAATTATAGCATATTTTCATTGATATATTAATGCTTCTTATTTATTTCAAAAAAGCTTATGCTCTGGTTCTTGGTTTATTTGTTTCATTGACATACAGTGTACTTGCCTTAAACTATCGCTCAATAAATATTGAATTAGCAGTATTTGAAGTTTAATACAGTTGGCAGTTAATGTTGGACAAAAGCAAAATCAGAGAGGTCCTATAGAAGCTTTCTACTTTACTTTTGGTTTGTATTAAGCTTTCACAGGTCTGTCTTTAGAGGTGCACAAACTTGCTGTTTAATACAAGTCTGACTGTATTGATTAAGTTAAATTGATTGGTAGGGATAAATTACATTGTTATTGTATTTCAGTGTTACTCATGACATAAATGGTTATATGTTGCAAGTTGCTATTGATTTTGGTTTGAATTATTGGCCACATTCTCACTCATGCAAGGGATGGCATGTGTTTCTGTCGATGGCTTGCCAAATTTCAGATAGTAGCTTCCATAAGCCCAGTGATGACAGCAGCTGTCTCTAGGTTACAGTGCTAGAAAGACCATAGTGAACCTTAACTCATCCTTTATCTAATTTACAACTTTATAATGGAAATATTAAACACCAGAGATGGTCATATCCGTGGAATGTGACCCCCCAATGGAAGATACACAGATAATCTATAATAGTAATGTATTGATGCTTGTAATACCGAACACTTCTCTGAGAGATTTCTGTATAACTGTTGTCTTGCATTACACAGTCACTTTTCTTTAACCCTTTCCTCCATAGAAGCACCTTTTAGCACATGTAATTTATTCCTACACAAAAGAAAATAGGTCAAATTTATACAGTCATAAACATGTACCATAAGAAATATTTTCTGTATCCTAGCAGATGTCTTTACTTTCAGTCTGCTTTAAGTAGTACCCTTTCTGCAATACTGGAAACAGGCTGTTGAGTTAAAGAGGCTCGCAACCGGATTTAGCATCAAAAATAGTAATTTGTAAATGTATACATGTCAAATGCTTATATAAATGGGTAAGATTTAGTTTAGGATAATAAATTCTGTTAAAAAATGCATTTAAAAAAAAAAAGAGAAGAGCTCTGGTGGGATTCGAACCCGTGACCCTCCATGCGGAGACAAACATGAAAAAAAAGGAAACACCTTTACCCACGCGGCTACTGGCGTTCTCTATATGGTAGCGAATTAACGTACTTCACTGGTAGCGATTGATAGTACATTATTCGGCTCGGGTTTATGTCTGAGCCTGTGTAGAGAAGCAACAAAAACAGCTATTCCGTCTAACAAAAACAACTATACCGTCTACTAACGCTATAGATATCTAAAAAAAACTAAGATTCGGTGACGATTCTTGAGACTTTTTTTGGACTGATCATATTTTTTTAATTTCAGAAGCCAAATAATGCCACAAATTTGCTTTTATTTGAGTATTTTATTTTATTTTGACAAGTACACCATCCGGATGCGAGTCCCTTTAAGAGTTAACTAATTACTCCATAGATACACATTTGAATGCCCTCAGTGGGATGGGAAGGAGGGTAGGGGATGACAGAGTACACTGCCACCAGTGCAGTGGTTAGATTCCACAAAACTGTGTCATCTACACATCCATATATATTCACAACATGATACATATCAGGGGTTTTCTTCATCCAATTGGGAACAGGTCTGGGTATTTTGAGTCAAATTGCTTACCACTCTGAAATAGCTCTACTTTATACAGTCATGCATATGCACAGTAAGAATTGTTTTCTATATCCTAGCAGATGGTAGCTTAAAGTGGACAATAAGTAAAGGAGACACATTCTGCTTTACATTCAACCTGTTTGAAGAAGTTGACTGTCTTCAAAACTAGAAACAGACTATGGGGTAAAGGTTAAACATTTCATTCTATTAGCAGCAGCTTCCCTGTAATCAGCGATAAAAATCAGTGCTGTTGCCTTCTGTTAAACTGATGGTGCACTTAGATGGCTGCAAATGTTATTGTAACACAATTGAAATAAAAACCTGAGACATACAGTCAAACTTGTACCAGGGCTCCAGATAACAGTGCGTAAACCACTTATAAATTTCTAGTTTTTTCTCCTTTATGCCTCCACCAAGCCATATGGTGTGACCGACCACTTATTAGAACCGTTGCAATGTGACTTTTCTAATGAGTTAGGGTTTGGGGGAGGCATAAGGATTTTGGATTTTGAAAAATGCTCTGTTGGATTCAGCTTTAATTGAAAAATTGTATTTAAGACTAATGACTGCTTACTGCAGGACAGAAGTAAGGCACATATAGCTTTCTACCTTCACTTTTGTCTTGCATTAACAAGTTATACCTATCATTGAATACCGGTACACTGTTTTGTTGTTTAGTGTCCACTTAACAAACATGACTGTTCTACATTAAACCACAATGAAAAATTCCTCATGTCAGACCTATATGTTAAAACATGGCAGACCTATCTGATAAACTTGCTTATCTTGCATGGGAAAACAAAAATCCAACAACAATTTTACAATGCTTGTCTAGTTCTTGACATGCTCAAGTGCCGGGCTGTTTTGTAGCATGCACTTGTAACTCACTCTCAATTATTAATTGCTGCATTATGTAATTATAAGCTTCAAAAGAAATGAAATTAATTTTAGAAATTTTATCATCTCTTTTTATGCACAACAAATGTGCAGTAACAATTTACAAATGTTTTGTCCTTGCTAGACTTTTGTCCAGGAGAGCTTTTGTTGTCACCTACGGTAGTTGTTAGCATCAGCATTCCTGTACCCATTAGCAGTGTCAAGAAAGTGTTAGTAGCTTCTTTGCCTTTGACCTACAGCTTTCAGATTCGGACCCTTCCTACCTAATTTGGGACAAGACCTTTCCATCTGGTGAAAATGTCTACCTTTGTGACCTTGATTTCAACCTATGCTTTAGAAATGTGTGTTTTAGTTTTGAAAAATACTCACAACAACTATAGTACCCTGTTACCCATAGGTCTCATACTTGCAGCACACAGTCATGTCTTTAGACCCTTTATCACCTTGACCTCAGCCTATGCGTCTAAGTTGCACTAAATGTGACGGCCACAGACTGGCAAGCTTTGTTGTCTTCTGCCTTTTGAACTCTAGTTGTTCTTAGATATTGCTTAGAAGCATCCCTTGAAAATCCATGAAAACAGAGTTTTTATCACAAGTGGTTGCAGGTATAGTCCATTAAATTTTGTAAGAATTAGTAGTGTATGGATTTAGGTTGTTGGCACTTAGGAGTATACTGTATGAAATTGTAAGAATAAGTAAGATCAAACTAAGATATCTCCCAGTTGGTGGTTTAAGTTGTGCCATATATTTCATATTGTTACTACTTTCTAAAGAGGCAATTTATCTATATAGACAAATCTTGTTTCTATTTTCAGAGGTGCTTTTTCAATAGTAAGAAGATGTGTTCAAAAAGCAACAGGCCTAGAATTTGCAGCAAAGATAATCAACACAAAAAAGTTGTCCGCCAGAGGTAAGTTAATGTATTTATGCAAAGCTCCAGATAAGAAGAATATTTCAAATACTATAAAAATAAAGTCTGCACCAAAGTCTTAACCCTATATTGTGACATCTCGTTATAAGAGTCTCTCCAAGAAAATTGGAATGAGTAATTACAGCATTGGATCTGACATATTTATTTTATCTAAAGCCTGTTTAGGTATAAAATTCTAACTTTGACACAAACTGTAACAGTCAGTACTTTACACTTTCAACACCTGGACCTGTTTAAAATATACTCATGGCATTTGAAAACAGTGTATACCCAGACCAGATGGCTCTTATAGGAGCCCTCTGATCAGGGTCAACACTGTTAGCTTGTTGAGACCAGTATCTATCAAATTACCCAGAATTCCAAGTAGACTGGTTCTTGCTTTGATAACTAAAATGATCCACAGGGGAACCTTATAACCCACACAATTTACTTGAGTGTTGAAAGAGTTGAAATATCAATGTTTTTGAATGGATTCAATGCTAAAATGTCTCCTGACATAATTGAGAGTGGACTTGTCTGATGATATCACCATTATTTCTGTGTAGCCTAGTTGTAAAATGATGTGTATTTTGGTGGTAAAATGAATTGCATTTTGTGATATATAAATACACTCGCCAGATTTTGCTTGTACATGTATTTCCAAAGCTCATTCATTGTAAGAGGCTGTATATAGAAGTGTTTGAAATATTCTTTATGTAGGATAAGGATGGTACGTTCTGATTCTGTCTCTTGCATGGTCACTGGGGGCCAATGAAGTATTATGACAACCCGTTTTGCACAGAAGCCCCCCAAAATAAATTCAATGACAACTTCAGTTGGTATCATATACATATACAATGTACTTCGTTTGATAACGTATATATATTCTCTATACTCTGTATACAGGACTTCTGTGTGAAACGACCCTCGTGATACTCCGTTGGCCCCCAGTGATAGTTGGCTATAAGGCGTTGCAACTGTATTTGTATAGTTCTGGAACCAACTGTACCATTTAAATCTTAATATCTGCACAAACACTCAATGTTGTGACTACTCACTAGAATGGTCTGTCAGAAATGGTTCTAAAGAGTACTCACACCATAGGGTTTGGTAGAGACATTAATGAAAACATGTTTGAAAAAATATTTTAATTTCTCTCTACTAGAGCCTTAATATATGATAGAAAATCTTGAAACATGCAAAAGGAATGTTTGCAATCAATTAGTGTGAAGGTAACACAACAACATCTTTTTATTAACTCCTTCACTGCCATGACATCATCAATTTTACCCATTACCCCATAGCTATTTTCTATTATTGAAGATAGGTTACCACTTAAAGCAGGTTGGAAGTAAAGCAGAATGTGCCTTAAGGCACATTCTGCTTTACTTTCAGCCTGCTTTAAGCTACCATCTGCTAGAATATAGACAATATTTTTTATGATACATAATTATGACTGTATAAAGTAGAAACTATTTTCCTTAGTGTATGAAGAAATTCAAGACGTAAAAAGGCGTATTTATGGGGTAACGGGTTAAAACAGGGAGGAAAGGGTTAACTGACTTCGTGTCACCTTTCTAAGCAGCATGAAGTGTTCAGTGATAAGTGTCCCATCAATGAATCCAATGTTGTTAGTAGATTATCAGACTGGAGGATTGATACTCGAGCCACTCTTGTCACAGTCTTGTGTCATGCATTTACAACTGTAGTGATTAGTATCTTTGACTGAACAAAGTTATCTGATAGATCACAGGCATTTTAGTATCAGGAAATACACTGATCATAGGCATCATTCTATTATCTTGAAATACAGTGTATCATGTAAACCAGAGCCAGACATTTTTCAAACAGTTTCTCCTAGCCCAAGTTGTGACTTACTCATCAGAATCATATCGAAGAGATGCGTTTCATAGGGAGTCATGTCATAGGGCTTGATAGAAGCATAAGGTTTGGGTATTTGAAGTACTTGGCTATCTTGAGGTGTAACTTGAACAGGTCACATGTTAGCAATTCAATCCATGTTGTTTGACTGTCTAGTCATATAGTTATACCATTTAATTTTCGTTTATCTGGAATTTAAAAGCTATCATGATCTTATTTGCATTAAAGCAATCTATTCCATATGAATGGGTTAATTTTATAACGTTTTACTCTTAGCACTTTAAACCATATTAACTTTTGCAAACTGTTTAGATCCTTATGAGACATAACACAGCGCCTCATCAGAATCCAAACTTTTCGACTCTCTGACCCTTTGAAAGAAATTTGGAGAAAATTCTATTTTTAGAACAGGAACGGACGAGAATTGTTGCACAAAAAAAAATACACAGCATGCATCAAATCAGAAAATGTTGTGCTTTGACAAGTCATAGATGACTTTCACACTTTTATCCGCAAAAGTACATAGTAGGATAAAGATGTGCCTTTGTACATGTTACAATGCACATTGCTGATAGTGTAGACCGAGACCACGAACTGCATTGGAAGCACATCACTTTCATGTTCCATTTGATCCTGTATTCAATGGTAGTACACTGGATCCTGCTGTTCTCTAACAAATGACACATCATGTAGATTTTGTTAGACTGCACATTATTTAATTTTACAATTTTCCAAGTGTTCTTTAAAACCTGCTCCTATTACAGCTTGTTTTCAGTGTTTAAAACAACCTGCTTCAATGAGCCACCTGTGATAGAGGTGTAGTAAATATTTCTCTGGGTCTATATCAGATCAGGGTAGAAGCATGAAACTGTATTTCAATGAGCAATAGGATGTCCGGATCATAGTTATTGGTATGTAGCTGAGTCTTGGCTGTCTGTGGTTGCACCATCTATTAGTCATTCTTGTGTCCCTGTAGGTAAGCAGTTGGGGAAACAAAATGGTTTCAATACACTCTACCCTATTAGGGAGTCATGTCTCTGCAAATCATCATAAATATTGCTGCTGTTGACTCACATGTGACTGTCATATACAGCTGCAGCGTTTATTTCAATGCCTGTGTAACCCTTTCCTCATAGTTTGGTTTCACTTTATACGGCAGGTGGAGGCTAAAAGCAGACTGAAAGTAAAGCATTTATATTCATACTGCTTTAAGCAGCCACTATCAGGATACAGGAACACTAGCATTGCTATAGAATTATGGGTCTGTGCTTATAAAGCCTTGGAGATGTGTCCAAGAGGAGAGGACTCGCATAGGCTTTGCCTGTTGTCCAATCCTTTTCTTCTGAATAAAATATTGTTTAAACTAAGATGTGTCCAAGATCGTTCTCAAGCTTTAGATTAGCAAGGTTTGAGCATTTTGCTCAAATCTGACAAATCAAAAGCTTGAGAACGATCTCAGACCAAACTCAAAAGCTATATAAGCATGGGGGCCAGATTGTGAAAAGAGCTTCATATCGTTTCACTTAATTAAGATCCTCGAGGTCTTGCTTGTTTCTAAGTTATTACTTCTGTAATTTCAGTTCATAACTGAACACAGTGGTTATCTGTTCTATCTGCTACAATAATTATCTCATGCTTTCCTAGATAAAAGTAAAGCAGAAGTTTTAAATTGCTATCTGTATTAACTCTTTCCTCCCTGAAACTTTAAATGGACAATTCCAGTTTCCATTTAAGTCTAGTCCATTTCTGACTTTTAAGGGTTGCTTTTGTCAATGTTTGGCATTATGACAAACAGTGACGACCCTGATCAGAGGGCTCCTTTCGGAGCCCTCTGATCTGGGTCTTCACTGTTTGCATAGGACAAGTGTACTATTCACATGAACACTGTTTGAAAAGGACGCCTATATGCGGGACTAGGGTTCAAAGAGTTAAACACTATATGTTTGTAGCGGTTTGTTTCACTTTTGTGGATATGTAAGAAGATGTGTGCTGAGGCTTTTTCTGAAGGGAAAGGATAAACTCTGATGGATGTGTGGTCATAAATTAACCTTTTTAATGTGTTTCATTCTATCACTGATAAAGAGGACATGTTGACATTTTGTGCCCAAAGTGTTTGTTTTTCAGATACCCGAGAGTGCCATTTAGATAAAATGAGGGAGGTTGGTGTCATAGTATTTACTCAGGATAAATTTATGATGATAACTTTTCAATGTAGATGACTTAGTCGGCATGCTTATACAAAGCTTTAGAGGAAAAAGCAATTTGAATTAGTCAGTTATGGGATGTGATGGTTATATAACCAGTATTGTTCAAATCATGACAATTAGGCCCCAGTATAGTCATTCAACCTTTAGCATGCTAAACTATTCTCATCAGTAACAATCAGGGTTTCAGATAAAAGGGAATCAACTCAAGTTTTTCAATATTTTCTCCTTTATGTTTTAACAAAATCCTATTGTAAGCCTACTCAATTAGAATCTTCTCGAAGAGATGATTCTAATGAGTAGTGACACAATAGGGTTTGGTGTAGGATTTAATTTTGGAACTTTATCTTGAACCTTGAATGTTTGTCATCAACAGTGCTTGGCAGTACATTTTTATCTGCCATTCATTAACCCTTTCACTGTCTGATTAAATCCTTTCACATGCAAAGTTACAGCTGCTGTATTACATCTGTCTGCACATTCATTTCAAAGCTAGATTTAACCCATTGCCCCATAAATACACCTTTTAATTCCTCTTATCTTTCCTCTAATCTTTTCCTTCCCTGGAGAATATAGTTCCAATTTATACAGTCATGCATATGTACTACAAGAAAAATATTCTATATCCTATCAGCTGGTAGCTTAAAGCAGGCTAAAAGTAAAGCAGAATGTGCCCTAAGGCACATTCTCCTTTACTTTCAACCTGCTTTAACTCTTTCCTCCCTGATACTTTAGTCTTTAAATGGACAATTCCAGTTTCCATTTTAGTCTAGTCCATTTCTGACTTTTAATGGTTGTTTTTGTCAATGTTTGGCATTGTGACAAACAGTGAAGACCCTGATCAGAGGGCTCCTTTCGGAGCCCTCTGATCTGGGTCTTCACTGTTTGCACAGGACAAGTATGCTATTCACATGTACTCTGTTTGAAAAGCACGCCTATATGCGGGACTAGGGTTCAAAGAGTTAAGTGATCACCTTACTTCAAAACTAAAATCACCTTATGGGGGAATGGGTTAAGACAGTATGAGTGAAGAAATTTGATGTAAACAGAATCCAAACTGTTGGCAAAGTTGTCTTTGGTTGCCAATGTTGGCGAAAGGACGAAAGGGTTATATAGCCCTTACAATGCTGAATAATTAAACAGACTTCTAATTTTGAGAAATGACCAGGCTATGTTGGCTTTCGGTTTGTTGTCAGGCAATATTTAAAAAGAAAACAAACAGCGCAAATCCTGATCAGAGTATACATTATAAACATAATTTACTGATGTTCCACACAGAAATCATTGATGGAGAAAATATGAGAATTGCAAGCAGTATGGATCCAGCTCAGAAGATGAGTTACTCTGTCTTATTGTAAACTGTTGACAGGACACAAGTATGCTGATAGCAAGCTAAAGATTAATCAGCTGTTCAATAATGTATGAAATTGAAATGTCAAACTGTATTGAAGAAGCCTAATGTCACAAGTAATAAATAATCGCATTGACAGCTGGTGTAATTGTTGTACATTTAACACTTACAGTGCTGCCACCAGATATACACATCCTTTGCAAACAGTGTACACCCAGATCAGAGGACTTCTAAGCCTTCTGATCAGCTTCTATACTGGTTTGTTCAAACTTAAAATATTTTAGAGACAGTTCTCTCAAAAGTGAAATTTAATTGTAAACTAGTCATTGATCAAAAAACGGATGAGTCCTTTTGAAAATTTGGCATTGTTAGGGTTTAGATGCAGCTATTATTCAAGCAAGTCTGAGACAAATAGGTGAGTATTTCAATACTTCATATTTAAACTAAACCCTAGATTATGACTACTCATAGAATTGCCTTGAAGGAATGATGTAATGAATATCGTCCAAACAGGGTTTGGTGGAGACATGCAGGAACAATGCTAGAACTCTTCAGTTTACTCACTCTTATCTGGGAGCCATGATTAGTCCTAATCCTAGGTTTTTAAATTTAAAATTGATTGTTTGGAAAACCAGAATTTGAAATCAGGATGATCGCAGGAAGGAATATATATTTGGCAATGACTGACTTGAGAGCTGCTGTCAATATCCTCATTTGGGAAAAAGGGAATGACAAGTCTTAAACCCTTTCCCTCATAGCTTGTTTTCAGCATTGAAGACAGATGGTTGCTTAAAGCAGGCTGAAAGTAAAGCAGAATTTCTACCATAGTAGCCATTTGTGCAAATCACCTATATCCAACTTTGTTTAGGGCAGGGGACTCAAGATGAAAGTACAATTTGCAACTCTACCTACCTTTTAATCCTTAAAATGCAGATTCCAAGAATATACCTTCTTTTTATGCCCTGTCATCATCAGATGCGGAGGCATAACATAATGATTGTCCTGTGTCAGTTGTGTGTATGCACGTGTACGGGGTTAACTAGATTTTACCGTTTTGTCTAGCATCAAAACCACTTACTAGAATGCTTTAATACTTCTACAGTTGTTGCCTTGGATCATTCCCAATCCTCCCATGTCACCCAACCTTAATTTGACCTTGACCTTAACATTATTTGAACTTTGAATATTTTAAATGGGCCATATATGCATCTCTTGGTTAACTGGATTTTACTGTATCACCCGACATCAACACCAGTTACTAGAATGAAATTGATATTTATACAGTTGTAGCCTAGGACCATTCCCACACAACCTTGATTTGACCTCGACCTAATTCGACTTAGAAATGATTTTGAATATATTGGCAGCCACCGGGGGCATAAGCGTTTATTGAATACAGTCTTATTAAACAGTGTCTACCCAGATCAGAGGAAGTGTTTTAAGGAGCTTTCTGGTCAGGGTACACGCTGTGAGTCTTTTAAATGTTTTGGACACATCACTACTTGTGGTGTAATGTAAACTGGTCATTTATCAGAAAATGGGAGAGTCCATTTAAAGAATCTCTCTTAGTGTTATGCAATTAAAAATACCTGCTTTGTAAACTGAGGAGTCTGTCCTACAAAGGTTGTTATTGTAAGTAGAGGTGTGTTGTAGTTGTACAGGAGAGTTGCTGTTTAAACTTCTACAAGACATTCAGTTTGAGTCATGCACTTGAACAAACAAAAGTATATTTATATTTACCAGACTGCTCTACGCCCTACAATGGCTTGTATTTTGAAATACTAAAAAATACCTTAACTATCTGGTTATACAGTAACACATAATTATGTTCACCCTTATCCTACTGAATAGTCATATATAAAGTTATAAACCACTTAAATTTGTCTGAACATCTTCATCTGAAGTATTATATTGGCTGACTAGATGAGGAAAATGTTCCCAAGGAAAAGTACAGACTCGTGTCAGACTTATCCAATATAAAGCAATGCAGACCCTAATCAGTTTCTTTAGGTTATGTCTGATCTGGGTTAAAAAAGCATCAACGTGCACTTACAGCAGGAAAAAGGTTAACCCATTACCCCATAAATTAATCTTTTTACGCTTTCATTTATTTCACCACAGAAGAAAATACATTTTGTACAGTCATGAATTAAATGCCCGCAGCAGTTGAAAACTAAGCTCTGGATCTAGCTTACTATGAATAAGTATCATAAGAAAATTTTCTATTCTCTAAACTCTGCTTTACCTTCAACCTGCTTTAAGTATTCATCTGTCTTCAAAACTTGAAACAAGCTATGGGGCAATGGGTTAACTAATAAAATATGGAAAAATATGGAATTTCTAAGTTGATTTTTAACTTGATACAGGACAGAAGTAGAAAGTGTAGAAAGTTTTTAAATAAGGTCTCTTAATTACTTCAGTTCTGCATAAAGATGTCACTTATCATTTTCTTAATAAAAGCTTTTCTGGTGAGTAACCTGAGGACCTTGTAACATCAACAAAACAACAAAAAAGCAACAAAAACAAAACATTAAAATAAAATCCATATAAACAAAAGCATAGACTGAGTGTGACAATTTCACAGCAGTAAATAGCCCCCTACTGCCTTGTATAAGTGACTAGTGTAGCAGCCACTATAACATTGTCATATAGTATTCTGGCAGACTGGGCTTGCCTGGCACTGGTCTTACTTTGTTGACCTAGCTATCATTCACCCCACCTCCTGAAGTACAGGCAAACTTCTGTTAAGCCACCAAAACATAATAAAAGTAACTGAGCAACCTTCAAGAGTTTACTTTAATGCAAGACAAAAATAATGCAGAAAGCTTATACAGAAGCTTTCTGCATTACTTTTATCCTGCACTAAGCAGTCACCAGTTAAGTATAGATCTCCATGCTTCCATATGGAAAGATGTTTAACACAGAGGGCTTGTCTGTACATCTGGTGCTGAGAGAATACTTCACCAAGGTTGAATAGAACAATGAGAATCAATGTATTTGAACCAATTCCCAAAGAGTTGAATTATAGCTTAATTTATCCAGCAGACTTTACAAGGTAAATGTTTGCAGAGCAGATCCTATTGATTGTAAGTGATACTGCTAGTGTTTGTATAATTGTCCATCTTCTCCCCAGTGGTGAATGAGAGCAGTGCTTGCCAAGTCCAACACTGGCAGGCAGAACACCAGCCAAACCTGTCATAATCTCAGTCATAATGTTGTTTCAGTGAGTAAGACAGGTGGTTGCATGAAAAACACACTGAAAGCAAGGCAGAAAGAGATCATTGAGTGATACTTTCAGCCTGTTTCAAGCAGCCACTTGCTAGAATGCATGAAAAGATTACTTATCATTGCTATATTTATCAGCATAAGTTAAAAACATGAAGAGGAACTGTATGAAGAAAGTTAAAGTCAGGGTTACAGATAAGGTTTTGAACTTTTGATACAATTGGGTATTTACTCCTTAATATTTTACAGAATTGGGTATTTGCAATCTTTATTGGGTTTTGACGATTTTCGTAATTGGGTATTAATTCATAATTATTTGATTAGGTATTCAAAAATTTCTTTGCTTTTTACAACATTTCTTTGCTTTTTGTTACTCTTTAAACTCTCTTCTGTTTCAAAGAACTACAAGCTATTGTCATCACTTTGGCGTTGTCGTGTAGTTGACTGCATTGTCGTCGTCCAAAATCTTAACGTTGTCCATAGTTTAAGAACTACATGTGATACAGACTTTATATTTAGCATATGTACTCAACGCAAACAGATTTAAACAGATCTGGAGCTCAGTAAAATTTTGATTCTGTACAGCAAGGGTCAAGGTAATTTAGAGGTCATTCAAAGGTAAAATAGGGTGGGTTTAGTTATTGGCCATAACTTTGGAATTGCATGTGATAGAGACTTTATATTTAGCATTTGTATTAAAACAGCTAAAAAAGTTCTTGAGCTCATTACAACTTTGGTCATGGCAGACAAAGGTCAAGCTCATTTAGAGGTCAAATAGGTTGCATGTAACATGGTCATAAGATTGGAACTGCATGTGATACAGACTTGACATTTGTCATGACATTGTGTACTTTACCCAAGAAGCTTTTGAGCTCAGTACAACTTGGGTAATGTCAGACAAAGGTCAAGGTCATTTACAGGTCAAATTTGACATTTCCCACAAGAAGCTCTTGAGATCAGTCTAAAATCTGGTCTTGGCAGACAAGGTCAAGTTCATTTTCATTCTGTATTGCAGATTAAGGTGAGCCATTTTTATGAGACGTTCAATTCATACTGTTAGAGTGGTGTCTTAACACACGGTTAACTGTTGCTGTTAAAGTATTGACCAGTGTGGCAATGAGGAAAATCAACATAAAGTTTCAAATGTACGAACTGCTAATGATGCAGTATCGGATGATTGAATTGGTTGGAGTTATGTTGGGGAATAAGCTATTGATTTCTTCGTTGATAATAAATTGTTAGATATCACAAACTGTTGGTGTTTGATTTAAAATGGTGATATTAGTCTGTGGCCTTTAAGTACTTGCTTTGGTCCAATATTGATAAATCTAGGAGGTCTTTATTTCTTACTATTGCAAGTTAAATGTGATTAACAGTTGCAAACAGTGAGTTTTAAACTTTGAATTACTGATATCTTTGACTCAATCGAGTTGCAGCTCAACTGTAAATCTTTAACCATGTTGTACAATATGAAGGCTTAAATTTTGCAAGTTTAGATGCTAATCATGCAGAACCCACAAAACTTAGTGCCTGGTTGTTGATTTTAATTGCTTAATTGTTACTCTGCTTGTAAATCTCTTATTTTGAAAGTTTTTTTCTGACATAACTACCGCTGTTTTCAATAGCCAACAACCATCATGTTTGAGATCACTTTGATGATGTCACTCTATTCCAAAATGTCACTCGATTCGACTTTCATGACATTACTCTAATTCAAACAAGGCCCATTGCTTAAAAAACATTAAAATCATTGGTAATGTGAAAAAAGAATCAGAGTGTCACTCATCGATCTTTGAGACAAGCTGATCTCAACCTCTTATAGAATAGAAAGTAATTAAGCTCGCCAAGGCTCACTTAATAACATTTCAATTCTAGACTTGGTTGAGAACAGCTAGTCTTAAAGAACGAATCTTTACAGATCCTAAATGTGTCTGTCCATCTGTCCTTTTATCCATCCATCTGTCATTATCAGAAAATTTGTAATGGCTCACCATTCTTCAACAGGGGACACATACTTGTTTTGATTCAGTGTTTTTATATTCTATTCAGAATTATAAGCAGGCATCGCTTTTGATCAGGGGTTTTGAAGGTTTAAATGAAAGATTGCTTTTAGAACAACAGGATATTAGAAAGTTTGCTCTAAATTACTGTAACCTGGACTATTAACCATAAGATAAGGCATGCAAGTGACAACTTAAAATTATTTATTATAGTTAAAAATATTATTTTTCTGTATACAAATATTTTATATTCAACCTTGAACGTTCATACTTTTATCAGTGTACTCATGTCTATTCATCATGCATGAATGCAGTAAGCAATTTTACTTTCATGTGCTAATATTTCCGTATGGTATATATAATAGTCTGCCATGGGAGTTGTACCTATATATAGCTGTATGGTGTGCATTAGGGTACAGTCAAACCTATTTCAGAAGCAACTTAATGCAGGCTCATGAATATCTTTTAAACACATAATGGCATTACTCCATAGATAAGCATTGTTATACACCTTTGATTTATTCTTCCACTGATGAAAATAATTCTACTTTAAACGGTCATAGCACCATTCCCTATCCACCAATATGAGGCAGCATCACACAACCTTTATTTTGATAGTGACCTTGACCTAATTCAGACTTAGAATATTTTGAATGGGCTATTTCTTGGTTAACCGTTTTATCAACACTACTTACTACCCAAACCAAAATAGCAAGCTTATTTTTAAGGTTGCGACAAGGTTGTCGCAAGCTTGCGAATTATGGTTGCGCATGCTTAGATTTGGAACCTTTGCGCAAGCTTGCGCTAGCTAGTACAAGCTCAGATTGCAAGCTTGCGCAAGCATGTTACTATCAAGTACTTGCAAGCTTGCGCCAGCTAGTGCAAACTTAATGGTTGCGCATGCTTAGATTTGGAACCTTTGTGCGAGCTAGTACAAGCTTGCGCAAGCATGTTCCTATCAAACACTTGCAAGCTTGCGCAAGCTAATGCAAACTTACTCTGCAAGCTTGCGCGAGCTAGAGCTAAAACATGGAATACTGAAAGTCAAGAAAATATTTAAAATTTGTCACATTGAATGTCACATTTATTGTCATAAATAACAATTAACCCCATAATTATGTATTTTTACACCTTTAGTTCATTTCACAACTGAAAAAAATTGTTTTAATTCAAACAGTTTTCATTATGTATGATAAGTATTTTCTATATTTTAGCAGCTGGTAGGTTAAAAGTAGACTGAAAGTATAGCAGAATGGGCCTTAAGGAACATTCTGCTTTACTTACAACCTGCTTTAAGTCAGGTCACTAGTTTTCAAAATAAGAAACAGGCTATGGGGTAATGGATTCAATAAAGTTGTCATTTTTAGTTTCATTATTCCTTTACTCCATATAGCTTGTTCCTTCATTTTGAAACCAGGTGACACATACTTATAGCAGGTTGAAAGTATAGCAGAATGCGCCTTAAGACACATTCTGCTTTACTGTCAGCATGCTTTAAGCTACATTCTGCTAGAATAAATAGAGTATTTATTCTGACACATATTCACAACTCTATAAATTGGAGCTAATGGAGGACTATTTATCAAATGTGTTAAAATGTGTACCGGTACCTATTGAGTAAAGGGTTATCATTATAAAAACAAACTAGTGCAGGGAGTATCTCGATCAAAGATCAGAGAGCTATACTGTAAGCTTTCATTGACATTGCATGTAGATCTACTTTTTGTAATGAAAAATTACATAGTTTGGCTATTCCATGTTCATTAGGCCCAATTGGCATTTGAATTTTATCAAATATTCAATAAAGTGGCATATCTATTCCTCTGTAAATCTGTTGACGAGAACATTGCCAATGGGTGCTGAATGCTTATGTGTACCTTTCGATCATTAAAAACTGTCCCTTTTGATCATGAAAAACTATTTTATCTTATAATCCAATTGTCAAAACAAAGGCAATCTTAGGATCATATGTCACATTGTTATTATGTCCTGTATGTGATCGGTACTCCACTCAAATACAATATAAATTAATCAAATGTAGAAACTTTTCCAATGAATGGGAATGTCTACTCTGTTGTGGCAACATTTAACTTGCTGTCTGTTATTGGCTCCTTTAATTCGCTGTCTGCTGTGGGCTCCATCCCTCTCAGCCTGGCATATTCAGTAACATCATCATTCTGCAATAAATAAATAAAAAAAAAACCATAATCATGTGCCATTTATGGTGTTGATTTTAAAACTTTTCTTTAAAGAAAACAAGGTTCAAGTGAGTACAATGTAACGGTATGGCAGAATAAGTAACTAAAGTTTCCTGTAATGAAAGAGCCCTTCTCATTGTTTGAAAGGAAAACGTAATTTGCTTCATGTCAGATATTCTAACTAAATGTAGAGTGACGATGAATCATGATATTGCCATGACGGTAGTCTGGAGTTGAGAACTCAAGAATGCCATTGACAAAAAATTTATGGACATAATGGGGTTTCAATGACTCACTCTATTAAACCCTAGGCTGTACTTAATGGTGTGGCTATATAAAAGGTATAACAGGAGAACTTAAACTACAATGTATAGTCTGTGACCCATTTACCAATGGTCTTAAGGTAGCTTTATAGTTTCGATACTGCAAGCGGATTTTTCTTATTTATCATCATGATTTATAATTTATTCCCCCATTTTATAGCTGAATGGTTTAAGTGGTACACATGTCACCACAAAATGTCTTTTTTAAAAAAATTTTTTATTTTTTTACGATTTTATAAGACAAATTCAAAAAAAATTCAACCAGCGATTTCAAAGCCGTCTTAATTTGTAACGCCTTTAAAATTGCCCATAATACACTTCAGTAACATATCTAGGGATCTGTGTCTCAGATTTTGAAAATTCCCCTTCCAACCATTATTATGTAACATCAAAGTTATTTTACCGTTTAAAGTCGATTTCTATTACGTAATGCTTTGCTGTAAACAGCTGGAGAACCTCATCAAAATTCTGAGACACGGTTCACTAGAGAAGATAAGACCCTTTTATCTGCTTTAAACCGCATGAAAATCGGACCCCTACCGCGAACACAATCGTTGTCCAAATATGTGGCGTGTTTGAAAATAAGGAGGTGCCGAAAACGTCAATTAACTGATAAGCGTGTCATTTTGACTGTCTGACACAGTGCGAATACCCCTGGGGTTCAACTATGTCCTTTTTGTTTCAACCAATAAGAAGACACATATTTCATAAGCGATTTTCCTTAGTTCCACCCTTAATAAAATATACCAATCATAATTCAATAATGATTTAACATGCGAAACCCATAAATCACGCAACGGCAGCTGGAGAACGCCTCTAGGTGGTCACGTGGCTGGACTACGGAGTGCTTAATGAGGTGTGATTTATTGATCAGATAGCCGTGTAATGCGTTTGGTTTGGTGTGGGAGATTTTGGTAAAATGTAGAACAGAATGTCGGCTATCAAAATCGGAAAAAAGGTTAAAAACACAATTTTTGCAGTTTTAAAGCTATAAAGACACCTTAAGGAAACTGATCTCAAAATCATTTAAAAACTATTTTCAATTTGATAAACTGGTTACTTTACATAGTGTATCATATCATTTACATAATTAAAACATTAAAATATGAGATGCGTAACAATTTGTTTACTTATTACCACTACCAGTGTATCTATATAACGAACTTAAATTTCCCCAAGAAGCATTATTATAGTGACAGTAACTTCTCCACATTTAGTAAGAAATATACAGTATGTGAACTCGATGACTTGAATAATATTACAGTATCTAGACTATGTCAATAACAAATGTGAGAAAAAAGCATTGGGCCTAAAACAAAACCCTGAGGAACACCAGATAACCATGTGTGCAGAATAATCACTCAAACAAGGTAATCTTTCTCCCACATTAAGGACAGCAAAAAAAGTGTATGCACTTTCAAATGTAAAAAAATTATGACCTACATGTACTATCTTTACTTTTCATTAAAATCTTTACGGAAATGTTGCACTTGTTAAAGTGATTGCAAAAATATGATTTGAAGTTTAAAACAAATAAATACAGAAAGACGTTACTAATCATTGTCATATTTTCTCCCATGTGAATGGTAGGAATGATGTTTTAAAATATCAAGTGCGTGCTCCATAAACTTTTAAGTTGTTTGTTTTTGTTTTAATGACCAACCGAGTCCCACCATTATTTGTGGAACCAGACTAAAATAGGAAAACTCTGCCATGATATGCACCCCAATTTATTTGGAAGTTAAATTTCACCAAAAGAAACATTCATAGTGACTTGAGCTGGGTGGGTTATGCTCAGAGCATATTATAGTCAAAGGGTACCATTGCATTTATAAGTGTACCATTTATGGTCGAAGCGTACCTCATATAGGATATAAAAGGGAAAATTTCAATACGGTATAAGTGATTATTGGTGGCAATTCCTATAATCAGTGTGAAAACATGATTTACCTGTACAAATATGTTATTAAGCAACTAGAAGTAGTTTTTATGCTGATCATATATGCATACAGTTACTCGCCAATGTTTTAAGTTAGAACTACATGTACTCAGTCGTACCTTAGAGATTCCAGAAATACATTTATTTCACACCTACATGACTGTAAAACATGATCAACCTGTAAAAATATTTTATTAAGCAGCTAGAACAACTTTTGATATTGTACTTTGTAAGGCAGTGTCAGGTCAGGATCCACAATGGTTGACCGTTGACACTTTTTTTAATCGTCTGAGAACAGTCGACAATTGTTTACAGAATTATTTAGATTAATTTTCGAACAGTTTTGATAATGATCATGTGCCACGTGACGATTACCTTTTCACAGGTGCAAGATATATTTTCAAGCAGTTTGGATTCTGATCAGAAGCTGCATAAGGTGGCTTCTGGTCAGGATGGACAATGGCTGACACTAATTTCAAGATTACTTTATGGCAAATTAGCCAAATTTGTTCCTAATTACTAAATGTTTATGCTAGATAAAGTGGTGTCTTGGTGAAACTATCCAGGTGTATGGTAAAAAAAACAAATATCAAAATTTACACGTATATAATTTAATGTGCGAAAAACAATCAATTATCACCTAATACCCAATTGAAAATGTTCCCCATAAATCTGTATGTGTTAAATTGCTCTTGGACCAAAAATGGTACGCTTTGACCATAACCCCTGGAGTTCTAATCCTTACCGTTTGATGCTTTGGTCACAAATCAGTGGATGACTGGATGTAAAGCATGACTGTGTTCAACCATCCAACATAAAAGTTCAACATCATCATGGTTTGTTTTCTTCATTTCTTGTCCTGGCTCCACCGTTTACATATTTTCTGAAAATATATTGATTTAAATTAGTGAATACTGGGTCCATGGAATTTTATATAGGCTTTTATTAAAGCATCAAGTACGTTGAGATGTCCTTAAAGTAAAAATGTGTGAGTATATGTAACTCAAAAAACTCTTTGACAATATAGGATCCTTCGAAATTTAATAAGTATTTTGATGGGTACTCTCACTCTCTGGGAAAGGTGGGTGGGGGATACATTTGAATAAATTATTTGTACAACATAGAATACGAAATTGCCTAAACAATGTGGCATTCTAGTGAATTGGATGTTCACAAAATTCGCTAAAGAAAGAATTTCAGTGGTGATTAAATAAACTATATAAAGAATCATATTTTCTAATACGTTATTGTGACTTTGAATTGATCAGTACGAAATAGACATGTGCCGAAACTGACATGGTCCGAAACATCAATGACGGAAATCGACGCTGTAGACATCACATCAACAACTACGAAATTCGACATGCGTTTTTCGCACGTTGTCGACATTATATTTATAACAATATAATCTGTTAACTTATTCTTTCGACGTTTGACGTCTTTATCACAAAAAAGTTGATCGATTCACAACCGTGGGGGGGAACAGTGACTTCGTGAGTAGAGATATTTCCTTTTTTTGTAAGAATGATTGATATTTAAAATACATAAACGTTATTTTCGGGTTCTTACCAAAGTAAATTATCACGATATGTCGTAGATTCGGGAACTCGGCAGTTTTTATTGGCGAAATCTTTCTTCGTTTCTCGACCGTTGGAATTCTCCATTTGAAAAGATCGTCCGCGCACCTGCTGTTTTTGTTGCACATTTGGAATACTCTGATAGGACCGTGATAGAAAAATAGTCCAAAACAGAGCGAAAAGATGTCCGATAACAAGTTTGTTTTTTTAAAAAGATACTCGTCAACCGGCTTTGTTCTAGATTTATAAATTTATAGATAAAAGAGAACAGCTTATTGTTACAGAAGATCTACTTACTTATTTAGCGTAATTTCAAATGTCAACATAGTCTTTACCACTTGATAAGTACTGTTTAAAAATACAATCAGTATGCACCTAGTGCAAGCAAACTGCATGGTACCAGATAAGTCAGCTCCTGCAAGGTCTTTCTAAAAATCATACAAAATCAATAACACCCCCACCCCAACATTTATATGGGAAGATAACTCCAATTGCTAATGCTAGTGAAATGACAATTATAATATGGAAATATCTTGATGAGAGGAAGTGTCATTTACAAGGGCTATAACCCTGGCAACATTTTTAATACCCCTTTGTAATAATTGTTATAGTCTGAAAAATAATTTCAGTTCTGCTGAAGTTAATGAAGTTAAATAATTTCCTATATGGAAAGAGACTGTTGAGAAAGTGGGACAATTTAACATGGGCCACAACTCTGGCATCAGATTTTTTAAAGTTAATTATTACCCTTTGTCATATGTTCTTGCCCAAAAGATAACTCCAGTTCTACTGATGCTAGTGAAATGATTTTTCATACATGTAAAGAACTTGATGAGAGAGAGTTTGCTTTGTACAAGGGCCATTATTTGAACTCTGTCATCAATATTTTTGGAATTTTTCCCTTTGTTTTATTTTCTTGTCTTTAAGATTACTCCAGTTTAACTGATGCTAGTGAAATGAAACTTCATATATGGAAATAAATTAAAGAGATTAAGTGCCTTTTACAGGGTCCATAACTCTGACATTGATATTTTCGGAGTTGTTCCCCTTTGTTAAATTTGTCCAAACAACCTTCCTCATTTGTACATATATGACTTCTTTGTTATATGGCGATAATTTTGAATCCACGAACACCCTGATTTTGTTAAATAATGAAAAAGATACAATTTTTTAAAACTTTTTCCATGTTTTGGACTTAGACTTTTTTCAAGCAAATGAGAATAATGAAACTACATTTAAGTTCTTATATATAGTGTGGATATTAGATTGCGAAAACCGCAAGCTTGCGCATGCATGCGCATGCATGCAACTATCTCGCTAGCTTGCGCAAGCTTGCAGACATTTTGAAAAAGATTGCGCATGCTTGCGCAAGCTATTTGACTACCATGAACAATCTTAATCTGGATGAAACTAGCTTGCGCAAGCTTGTCGCGAGCTTAAGGCAAGCTAGCGACAAGCTAGCATTTTGGTTTGGGTACAATGCTTCAATACTTGTACAGTTATTGCCATGGACCATTACCAACTGACCCATATTACCCAAGCTCAGTTTGACATTGACCTAATTTGGACTTAGAAAAAATTATATATTGTCAAGAATGCCACCGGGGGCATAAGCGTTTATTGAATGTGCAGTCTTGTTGCATCTAATCCTGTCCTTGAAATGACGATTCCAAAGAGATGTCACAAGACAGGATTAGATGGAGAAATCAGAAATTAGATGTATTTTAAAGTTTTACAAACGTTTTTGTTGTACAACTGTTCGTAAGAAGGACCCCCCTGATTGCAATTCCTTGTTTCATTACAATATCATAGTAAATGACATTGACATGTTCATCTGACAGATACAGAATGTGTAAGGAAGCAGGAGGCCTCTATTATCGGGTTGATTAGTATTCTGTCAAGGGCTGTGCTATTACCTAGTCCGCATTGATAATTGAATCAAATTGTCAATCAGGTACACACAGATGCCCTCAGCACTATTGGAGTATTGGTCTCCTTATTCATTTAGCTTGTAAAGGACAAATTATCTATCAGATCTTATCAACTACAGTCAAACCTATTATAGGTATCTGTTTAAATGATGATGCAGAGATAAGTGACTGCTCATTGCAGAAAACTCCCGATAGGCAATATAGACTTGGGTAGATCTCACTGCTTATTCAATAAATTTGATTTCATTGTTTAAGGTTAGATATTGCTAAAAATAAAAGCAAAATAAAGAAAAAAGCTCCTTAGAGAGCTTTCTGCTCTACTTTCATCATACTACCCGTCTTTAAAATTAACATGGTCCATTATTATTTTTTTGAGTAATTGTAATAGACTTTTTAGCTATTTATAGGAGCTCTTTAACCCATTACCCCATAAATATGCCTTTTAACACCTCTAATTTATTCCTCTACTGATAAAAAAGTTTCAATTTATAAATTCATGACTATCAGTATGTAGCCTAAGAAATTTGTTCTATATCCTTGCAGATGGTAGCTTAAAGCAGGTTGAAAGTAAGGCGCATTCTGCTTTACTTTCAACCTGCTTTTAGCAGTCACCTGTAAAACTAGAAATAGGCTATGGAGTAATGGGTTAAGTGTCAACATTAGGAAAATATTCCTTTAGCTCAATTATTAAGACAGGATAAAAGCATTGGTAAAGACTTAAATTGTCTGTGGGGTAAAGTTAAAGGCTTGAAAAGATGTCTTTATTGGAGAATAGGTTCAACCAGTTGCTGATATCCTTGTTTCATGCATATATATACCACGTGTTACTGACTCAATGTTTAAATACCAGGATACCAGCAATAGCTGCAAGAAATAGAGATGACAATAAAATGCTGAATTGACAAATACTAGAGCCAAGAATGGCTGTTTCTTGAAATACAATATTGATTGCAGTCAACCAGTCGGCAGTGTCTACTGTAGTGGTGTGGTGAAATCCAAGGAAATGTCATCATTACCTCATTAATTGAGAGTCTCAGAAATGTAGACTGTACCTCTGATATTAGTCTGTGAAGAATTAAGTCCAGTTCTTATGATAGAAATACAGTCAACTTTCTAGTGAGTGACCATTCAAATGAGGACCCATGAGCAGCCTTGTTTAATGCAGGATAAAAACAATGTAGAAAGCTATAGGAGCTTTTCTGAAGTATTTCAATCCAGCATTAAGCAGTAATTTAACACCTGTTTAGAGATTGTCACTAATACATGTACTTCAAGGAATGGTTGGTTAACATTAGTGTTGCTGTTAATTAGTTTGGCCTTGGTAATCTCATAGACTGATGTATGTTTTACCAGATATAGTGTAAATATTTACATGGTCATCAAGTTGGTCTCAAGGACTGATAATTGTACCATTATCAATGTTGCTACTTTAATCCATTACCCCTGTTTCTTGTATTGAAGATAAGTAACCACTTATACAGTGGAGAATCTGTTATTCTTTCCCGTTTAAACGAAACGAAACGCAAACGCAAAACACTAAAATGTTGAAAAGTGCAACTTTTGGACAATTCTGATATTTCATGTTACCCGGCGTCTGATCTGGCTCCAAACTATTTGCACTGCAAATAATAGTTTAAGCGTAAACGCGCTTATTGGGAAAGAATAACAGATTCTCCACTGTAGGAGGTTGAAAGTAAAGCAGAATGAGCCTTACAGCACATTGGCTTTGCTCTCAGCCTGCTTCAAGTTTGCATCTGCTAGGATAAAGAAAATATTTTTTTTCCCATATGAAAAATTTGAATGACCTAACTCTGGGATTCAATCTCACAGCAGTGAGGAACTTAGTGATGTAAGTCACAGTGACTATACCACTAGGCCACAGTGGACCCCTTATTTGTTTAAGGCAGCCTAGTTAAGCTTAGCTAGGTGGCTGCTTAAAATCAAAATGAAAGAAAATCAAAAATCTATTTTTGGAGCTTTCTGCTTACATTTCTTCTTAATTTGAATGCGTATATCAACACAGGTCATCATCATCATCATAGAGGTGTCTACTCATGCCTTTATGTGGAGAAAGGGGTTCATACAGGTTTGAGTGCAGTTCAACATGGAGTATTTCATAAAGTAGAGAGGTGACGCTTAATATTGACCTCGATTTCTTCATAACAGATTTCTGTCAAGGTATCTGAGGTCCTTGCTTTTTGGTTGTCTAGGTGATTTCTAATATCTTAACCCTTGTTGTGAGAAAAAACGGTATATGTTTTCTTAGCAAACTGTAAAGACCTTGATCAAAGGAGCCCCTTTTATCAGGGTCTTCACTGCTTGTAATCATTTTCAAGTTTTTTCCAACCGGAAATATATAAGAGTCCTAAAAAAATTTCATTTATTTTCAGTGCAAATGTCCATTTGAAAATTTCAACTTTGTAAGGGTTGGCAGGTTAAAAATTTTGTGTAGGAGTATTTCAAAAGATTAAATGAGGACTTAAGTAAATATTGGTTTCATGTACATTCTAAACTAAGAGAAATTCAGCCATTACAATACATGTATTCAAGATTTTGTTGATTTTGTCAGTATATTAAATTGTCTTGCTTATATTTTTACAACAACAATGTTTATTCATGATGTAGGCCACCGGCCCCTGACATATAACATATTCAATATACAAATGTAAATGTTTAACAACTGAAGTGACAAAATATACCCAAGTTTCCAAAATACATTTATCTACATAATTATATATTTGATAAATATGAACATACACACCAACACATATATACATATACCTACATACTCATATATACATATACACATATTTGAATGCAATACAGTTCAATACAATATGAGACACGATACGATACGATACAATACAATACAATGCAATGCAATGCAATGCAATGCAATGCAATACAATACAAAACAATACCACACAAAACATATATACATACATGCATACTAGTTAGCATAGTAAATAGAGTTGACAATACTTATTTACTTTTTTTCATAATGACTCGAGGGGAAGAAATGGAAGAACAAAATAGTAGTCATATAAACTGTGTCAGTGCCTAATTGATACCATGACAGAAATAATTATGTATATTCAGTTTTAATCAATTTCGCATATGACTCCAACGAAACGAAACAGTACATTTGTACTATATATAGTTTCTCATTTTTTATTTTTTGGGAGGCTGTTTACTTAATCTGGAAATTTGCTATTCATGGAGCATGCTAAGTTGTGTCATATACCCAAGTTAAAATAATAATGAAAATGATGGAGAAAGCTCAAGTTTGTCCTAATTTAGCAGTTCCTAGTGTTGAAAGACACTATCTTGCTTCTTCATTTGCAAGTGTATCAAATTAACCCATTTCCCCATAGTCTTTTTTTAGTTCTGAAGATAGGTGACCAGTATAAAGCAGGATAAAAGTAAAGCATAATGCACCCCAAGGCTTTACTTTCAACCTGCTTTAAGCTAAAATCTGATAGAATATAGAAAATATTTCTGACATATAACAGGGTTCGAATATAATTAAGCTCGCATACTCGCAAAATGCGAGTGGAATTTGTAAATTGCAAGTGATTTTTCCACAAACTCGCAAAAAAATGCAAGTACGGTTTTTCGGACAGCTAAACACAGTATAGCGTCTGTAAGGCTATGCTCGGTCTATTCCGTAACATTTCGAGTGGCGGAAATAGACGAGTAGACAAGCGAATACTTTTCGTAAGCCAAACATAGCTTCTCGGGCAGTTTCAACCTCTTTTTTGTCTGTAAGAATATGACGTAATGACGGGCTTTCCCAATTCTCATTGGCTAATGAAACGCGCACTTTGCTACTTCGGAGTTCCGATGTGTAAACAATTCTTATCACTCAACAACCGAAACCGTTCTTCAAAGACGAGGCAAGACTCGCACAAGTACAAGTATACTTCTAATTCTACTGTGACATACTGTTTATTAACCACAGCCCTGAAATATACGACCAGTGAAAAAAAGGTTTGTATCGTGGACGGATTGGCAATCTAAACTTGACCTAATTTTCGAGTAATGAAATCGTGTGCGGTCTGCATAGTGCATACAGCATGCATTCTCCCCAATATTAAAAAATGTAAGAAAAATACTCCTTTGGTATGTACAGTATGTACACATAGATACGAAAATCAAGATCTTATATCCCTTGTCAGCTGTAACCACAAATGTACAACTATGAAATACACGAAGTGTAGGTAGATCGTATTTGATTTCTACACGTCTGTGTCGGGTTAAAAGTTAAAACATATATGTTCAGAATGACAGTTTGACTTTCGCGAGTAGTTTTTGCATTTGCAAGTAAGTTCAAAAGTCACTCGCAAAAAAATGCAAGTGTAATTTTTAGCTAATTTCTAACCCTGTATAATTTATTTTACTGTATAAATTGGACCCATTTTCTTAAATGGACTGATTAGAGGTGTAAAAAGGTGTTTTTATGGGGAAAAGGGTTAAACACATTATATAATATTGACTTATGAATGAAACAGTCAAACTGCCCACTCAAAAGAAGATGAATCGTAGCTGAAATGAAGGAGGATACAGTATTTTGAAATAACCAAACTCCTAATATCTCCACCAAACCCTGTATAATTGTCATGGAGAGATGATTTTCATCAGTAGTTTAGTAAAGGGTTAACCCTTAGCCCGCCAAATAAATTGTCGTCTGCTATATTTCTCATCTGCTTCAAGTTTCAAAGTGCTTCAAAGTTGCTGAAAATGTTGTCCGAGTGTCAAACAGCTTGGATCCGGATGAGACGCCGAGTTACTCAGCGTCTCATCCGGATCCAAGCTGTTTGCATATGGAGCTATAGTCGTGAGTGGCAGGCTAAGGGTTAAGAAGAGACACTGACAATTTATTGGATGTTTTCAATATACTCCCTGTGGATTAATAAAGGTAACAGCAGAAAGCTCCTTTCTGCTTTATTTTGTCCTGCATTGAGCAAAAACCTGTTCTATGAGAGCTTTGAGCTTCATGCATGCTTCTTCAAAGAATGTCCGCTAAGCATAAGCATGCTTGTATATATTTAGTTATTAACTGCAGATAATCTTACTGCACTATGTTGGGGGCTAAAGGATATTATACCCATACACCATAATGTAATTACTACAAGCAAGGCTAAAGATACATTTAATTAGCTCACTGACAAAACAGATAACATAGCATGCAGCTATGCATATGATATATGCATAATTAAGATACACTGTGAGTGTTCCCTGTCTTAAGTGACATTCAAAATTTGTCTTAATGTCCGTTCTGAAGACAGGTTACAGCTTTATTCAGGTCAATAGCAAAGCAAAATGCTCTTATAGGAGCTTTCTTCATTGCTTTGTCTGTGCATTAAGCTGTCGCCTGTCTAACACCCCATACTGTCTTACTTGTATATCAGTCAAAAGAGGTGATATTGTACACACAGCATGTTTGAAAAGCTATTGTATTGGTAGATTTGAACATGTGACTACTGACTGGCATGACTTTACTAGCTATAGAAGGTATGTTTATGTGTCTGCAGCACCGTATGCACACACAATTATTTACATTAAACAAACATTTTAAAAAGGGAAATGAAAATATACTACTTTGTGTGGGTTTCCATTTGTAAGGAATCATCAAATGCGATGCAGTTATCTTTCAACCTTATCTTTGAGTGGGTGGTTTATCTAGGTAAAAATGCTAAATGTTGGTCCACTCAGCCATTTAGCTACCCACACATTTTACTCTCTTTTTGACTCATGTTAGTTTAAATTTAGCCCTTCTCTGGTTTCTCAGTCTAACCTATCTATAGAAATGCCAATTCAAGCTTCTTTCCAATGTGATAAAAGATTCATTGGAAAAGTTTCCTGTAACCTGGTGACCCCTGAAATTCCAGATTTCAATTAAATCTAGTCCATTTGGATATTGTTTTTCCCCTGTCTGTTTGTGTTTGTCAGAAGGTTTGTCCACATCCATAACTTTTGAACTACATGTACAACCAATACACACTAAAAACATGGCATAAATGTGTTGCCCATATGAAGAGATATACGAATATGCAGGTTTTGGGCATGTTGTTTCAAAGGTCAAGGTCACAGCAGAGGCCAAATATTTGAAATGGCAATAGTCTTTGATCCTTAAGTGATAGGGACTTCATAATATTCATTATTTGGTATGACTAATTTAGAAAATATTTGAGTATGTATACTTTAGATATGTCAAGTCGAAAGTCAAGGTCACAGGTCAAAAGGTTTATTCGCAACGTTTACGTTGGCAATAACTGTCGAACCAAATAACCAATAGACACTCAATACGTGTCATATGTGTTAATTGCCCATATTAAGAGGTATATGGATATATAGGTTTTGGACATGTTGGGTCAAGGTCACAGGGGTTAAATGGTGAAAAATTTGAAATGGCAATAACCTTTGATCCTCCAGTGATAGGGACTTTATAATTATTTGGTATACTCTTATTAAGAGGAATATAAATATGTATATTTTAGATTTGTGGAGTCAAAGGTAAAGGTCACAGAAGTCAAACTTCCAACTTAATCCGAAATAATTTCTAGAGGTCCTTTAAATATATTGTTGAAATGGTTCCGGTCTGTTGCATATTTGGGTTACTGTTGAGGAGCTAAGAATAGATTTTTCATTGAAAACTTTAAACAATTTTTTGTCTGAAACCATACATGCATAGTTTACTTTACTTCTAAAGATATTTTGGACAAATCATCAACTACATGATTCCGTATCAAGATTGTTCAAATTGGTTCCCTGGGGTTAAAAATGGCCCCACCCGGGGGTCACAGTTTTACATAGAGTCTTATAGTGAATTCTTCAAACATATCAAAAACAACAAGGGCCAGAGCTTAGATATTTGATATATTCTAAGTATCACTTACAGGTCCTTTATGAAGTTTCTCAAGCTTTTCCCCATGGGTAAAAAATTGCCTCGCCTGGGGTTATATAGTGGAATCTTTAAACATGCTTAGTTATTTTGCACATAGCATCATATTTAGGTTCTCTATGAAGAATGATCAAATTATTTCCCTTGGGTAAAAAATGATCCTACCTGGGGGGTTCACAGTTTTACATAATAGAGTTATGTAGTGAAATTTTCACACAACTTCTTCTCTAAACTATTTGATATTTGGCATAATGTAACTTCTTAAAGTCCTATACCAATGTTGTTGAAATTGTTCTGGTCCATTGCATATCTAGGTCACTGGAGCTAGAAATAGGTTTTTCTCAATGAAAACAATGTCTGAAAACCACTTTCATCATTTGAAAGTAGTTCATAGGTGACACTACCAGATTTCTCAAAATAAATTTCTTAGCTTAAAAGACATGACTGCCATTAGATGAGGCAGATTTTCCTTATCCCTTTACCTCATATAGCCTGTTTCTAGATTTGAAGGCAGGTAACCACTTAAAGCAGGTTAAAAGTAAAGCAGAATGCGCCCTAATGCGCATTCTGCTTTACTTTCAACCTGCTTTAAGTCACTATTTGCTAGTATATAAGTAATATTTCTAATTGTACATGTTCATGCCTGTATAATCTTGAACTATTTTCTTTGATGGAGGGATAAATTAAAATGCGCTAAAAGGTGCTTCTATCAGGTAAAGGGTTATAACATCAGTGAAATTGGCAAATCTTCTTTTCTGAAATCACTTGACCAAACCTAATGTCACCATTGTCAGGTGAGCGATTAAGGACCATTCCGGACCCCTTGTTTTTATCAAGCCTTGCTGAGCCATCTAAACAAAACTTGCAGTTTTATAGTAAATAACTATTAAACACTGAATAGCTGATACAAAGCATTCTGGTAGAGTGATGAATGAAACCTTCTTTACATAAGGGTATGAGGAAATCCTGTGCTGAAAATCATTAATCTCGTGCTAAACACTTCATTACCTCCCAACTATGACTAGCGCTAGCTAAATGGACTAAATCATTCTAGAAACTGGTGAGTCAGAATTGCCTCATTTTGTGTCTTGGGATACTTTTGAGTGATAGATGGGTTGGTGCTTGTTGTTCCATGATATGTGATACACCGCTAGTCCCCTAGGATACAGCCTACTTGAAGGCATTACTTATGTGCTGGCTTTAGCTGATAAGGGCACCAAGTAAATCCAGATATTTGTCCGATGTTCTGCTTGAATGGTAATACAGCTGGACTTTTGTACTACAATCATCCAACAAGATAGTATGTTACTTTTGTTTTGCATTTAGCTGTGGCCTGTTATAACCCTTTATTCCATAGCCTGTTTCTAGTTTTGAAGACGGTGATATCCCTTAACCCTTTGGACCCTAGTCCCGCATATAGGCATCACTTTCAAACAGTGTACATGTGAATAGTACACTGTCTTGTCCTGTGCAAACATTGAAGACCCAGATCAGAGGGCTCCGAAAGGAGCCCTCTGATCAGGGTCTTCACTGTTTGTCGTAATGCCAAACATTGACACAAACAACCCCTAAAAGCCAGAAATGGACTAGACTAAATTGGAAACTGGAATTGTCCATTTCATGTTTCATGGAGGAAAGAGTTAAAACAGGTTTGAAAGTAAAGCAGAATGCACCTAAAAGCCTGTTATAAGCTACCTTTCTGCTAGCATATAGAAAGTATTTATTAAGGTACATAGTTATGACGGTATAAATTGGAACTGTCTCCTTCAGTGGAAAAATGTATTAACCCATTACCCCATAAATATGCCTTTTTACGCCTCTTATTTATCCCTCCATTGAAGAAAATAGTTCCAATTCATACAGTTGTGAATATTAAACAATGATTCGAAAAAAAATCTATATTCTAACAGCTGGAAGTTTAAAGCAGGCTGTAAGTAAAGCAGAATGCACCACAAGGCACATTCTGCTTTACTTTCAACCTGCTTTAAGTGGTCACCTTTTTCCAGTATTAGAAATTGGCAATGGGGTAATGGGTTAAGGGCATACAAAGGCATACATATTGGACAATGGTATAATAGCTTTCCATGCATTTTCTTTTAAATGGTTGCTCAACACAGGTTGGACTGTATCATCAGATCACTGCTATAACACTGTTCTTTTCAAGTTTGGGGTTGTTCGATACTTTGAAGAAAACAAGAGATGCCAGCAGATTTAGTAAATCAATATTATAGCACCAATTATTTATCGTGTAAGCATGAGATCTGTTGGCTTAGTTGTGCCAGAAGTCTGCTCCGAAGTGAAGTGATAATTATACAGCCTGTCTTAGCACAGTGCTAGCTGGTCTGGTGACATTTACATCAATAGCTGGCTGGAGGGCGCCCAATTTCATCAGAGTAGTGAGCATCAGTCGATCATTACAGACCTCCAGATAGCGGGAGTATTTCTAAAACAAATTTTTTTATTTCTGCATTAAACCCTATGGTGTCACTACTCGTTAGAATTATCTCTTCTAATAAGTAGTGACACCGCAGGATTTGGTGATGAAAAGAGGGAGAAACTGTTTGATTTGTTCAGTTCACTGGCTCCTGTCTGAAGCCTATAAAAAAAAAAATTATATGTCATTATATGCTTCATGCATTGGTATTTGCTGGACGGCAGTCAGAGATTGCCCATATTCAGTTGGCTGTAATGGCCCTAGGGCTATTTTGTAAAGACCCGCAGTGGCAGATGGTTGTTGTTTCATAACAGCTGTCAATACAGCCATATGTTCAGTATGATTATTTAGGGGAATGTGACAACATACTCTGATGATTGGTTGCGGTGTAATGCAGAAAAAAAAAGTACTAACTTCATCAATTTCAAAAGTAAGACAGAAGGCCCATGAGGGAGCTTTCTGCACTATTTTGGTTCTACATGAAAGCAGCCAGTTTAAAGCTCAACCCATTACCCCATAGCCTATATCTAGTTTTGAAGACAGGTGGCCACTTAAAGCAGGTTAAAAGTTAAGTAGAATGCTTTACTTTCAGCTTGCTTTAAGCTATGATCTGCTAGGATATAGAAAATATTTTGCATTTTATATAGTCATGATTGTATAAAGTTGGAACTATTTTCCTCAGTGGAGGAATAAATTAGAGGCGTAAAAAGCCATATTTATGGGGTAATGGGTTAAACCATGTACTATGTTGTGAATAGAATAGTAACTAAACCTAATAGCATCTCCAGAAGTGGATGTTGACTACCTGCTATATCCCTGATAAGATACTTCTAAAATTTTGTTGTTTCAAAAATATAGAAAACTGCCAAGAGAAAACCCAGCTGGAATATTTGGTGTCACATATCATGATTGACTAGATTTTTTGTTTCATCAGGTTTTATATTGTTTGCTATTTGATATGAATGTTCTGTTGTATGGACAAAAATGAAACTGTCTGTAGATCACCCTCATGTTCTGATAAGGAAATAGTTGACATGGTGCTGAATGGAAAATTAATTGCAATATCTATAGGTATATTTAGGTTAAAATGGGTGTCATATGGTTTTATGCATTAGTCTTAATGGTCATGGATTTCATTGGTGACCACTGTGCACTAGAATTGGAACAAGGATGCTATAGGCATAAGGGCAGAATATAATTGGTAATCAGATGTCACTCTTTACATAAATGCAGCTCTAGGGCCATTTATAATGCAGATACACTGTGTCCACCTGCTGATGGTGTCAGGGGAATATGATGACAATGTGGAAAATCTGTTCAATTGTTTGTCTGATGGTCTTTGATCATATTAGATAAAAAGATGGTATACGGTCCAGTCAAACTCTATTAATCCAAGTTTGATTTGTTGAAGGCATTAATTGTTGTAGCAGAGTTTTGCTGAACATAGCAGAACTGATCCACATTACCTCATGCTACCCTAGCGACAAGACAGTATACTTGTCAAAGGGTTTTTGCATTTTAAAAACGTTCCGTATATATTATATTGAGCAATGACACAGGTTTGACAATGTGCAGCACAGACAGTGATATTGTAATTAGATGTACATGTGGTCAAACTTTGATATCTCGAACTCGCTTAACTCGAATTATCCCATAGTTCGACACATTAACTGCATTATTTCATGCTCGGTTAAGTTGAACATACCCATATTTCAAAGTTAAAACGTTTTAACTTCGAAATACGGGTATGTTCGACTTAAACGAGTTCGAGATATGGAAGTTCGACTGTACTTGTATTATCCAGTGATGAGAAGAAGAGATACCTTGAACATAAAGGTGAAAGGTGACCTGTCTGTGACAGTATTCTCAGTCTTAGGTTTCATGAGAGGGAACAAATTACAGCGGTTTGTGCTGCTGGAACCGCAGCAGACAGATGACATTATAACAAGTGAAAGGCACTGTCTGCTTCCCTGATCAAGCATTTACAGGCAGATTATGAGGCCAGTCTCCATTAATTCTAAGCTGCTATTGATCTGAAAACGAAAAGAATGCCTGTTGTGTCTGATCTTTCTCTGATATTGCCCATTGTATTGTGAAATCACACACTTTTATGGCCATTCAATAGTAGCCTCATAGATTGAGTAAAATACAGGTGACAGCTCAAAGCAAGATGAAAGTAAATCAGAAATCTTCTTGCCTTTAGCAGCCAACTGCATCATACTTCTAGACACATGCCTCTTTGGAGTTGTCAAAAAAATCAAATTTGGATTTTTTGTCAACATGAAGACAAACTCCCTCACAGATATCAATACGTACATCATCATGTATTAATTCCTAGTCCAACACCTATTAAATTTTGTGCACACAGAATGGCATTTGCAAACAGTGTAGATCTAGATGAGATGCTGCGAAACAAAGAACAATAGCAGAGCTCCAGATAGGGGAGTATTTCAAAAACTAAAATCTTTATTTCTGCTTTAACCCTTTGCACCCTAGTCCCGCATATAGGCGTCCTTTTCAAACAGTGTACATGTGAATAGTACACTTGCCCTATGCAAACAGTGAAGACCCAGATCAGAGGGCTCCGAAAGGAGCCCTCTGATCAGGGTCTTCACTGTTTGTCATAATGTCAAACATTGATAAAAACAACCCGCAAAAGTCAGAAATGGACTAGACAAAAATGGAAACTGGAATTGTCCATTTAAAGTTTTAGGGAGGAAAGAGTTAAACCCTATGGTGTCACTACTCATAAGAATCGTCTCTTCGAGACTATTCTAATGAGTAGTAACACCATAGGATTTGATGCTACAATAAGTGAGAAAATGCTGGATTTGTGCAGTTTATTCCAGCTTATCTGGAGCCCTAAATAGCTTGTTTGTGTAGATTGAGATCCTAAATTTTAGTCTCCATGGGAAACATGACAGGAGCAAGAGATAGGACATCAGTGTTATATGGACACTAAATCCGTCATAAACGAAAAAATAACAACATGTATGTTGTCTGCTTTTAGTGAAATATCCTGGCAAAATGCCTTAATAAAAATAGTCATGTCTACTGATGATTATATGTCTCATTGACAATTTCTAGTTGTACGGACTATCGACAGCCTCATTAATTGTTGTTGTTAGAATGTCTCTTACTAGATTGTTTTAGTAGATTGTCTTTCTCTAATAGAATATGGCAATAATAATAATTAGGCTGAACCTTTTGAATGGAAATTTAAAAAAATTAAATCCTGTTTTCAAACAATGCAGTCCCAGGTTACAGAGGAGCTATTTGCTGTATGCCTTTTTGAACCCTTGACTCCATAGATACACCTTTTTACACATTTAATTAATTCCCCAACTAAAGAAAATAGTTATTTGACACTTGTTTTCATGCGCTCATATCTGCAGAAGTCCACTGAGTGAAAGAGTCTGCATGAGTCCTCAGTAAGGGTGAAACGATTAATCGCGATCTGGATTGAACCGCGATTTTATGCCCTCGATTCGATCTGATTCAATTCGATTTATGAAATGTCATTTTCGATTCGATTTATATGTAGAAAACTCGCTAAGAACTATCTATCTATATATCTTTTCATACTGCAACACCATCATATGAGTATTACGTGCAGCTGCGCTTCTGTGTAATAAAAAAATAGCAAATTAAAATGTACCTCTATTATCTACGGTAAAGTATTAGTTCGAAAGATTAGAGATCCCGCACAGGCTTTTCACCCGTTACGAGTATGTCTTTGTTTACTTTTCCGGTTTCCTGTGTCATTCTACGCATGCGTGAGCAATTGCTTGCCTCAATTGTGATGTAATTCTTCGTTCACATTACGTATCTCGGTACTGCTTCGACTATTTTAAATTAATTAATAATTCTGTAAACGTTGAATATTTTATTACCTACAACCTAATAAAACCTTTAAAAAATAAAGACGTTCAATTCAGGTAAGAAAATTAAATTATAAAATATTGTGATTTATTTTGATACCGAATATACAGCCCGACATACGTTTCAACACCCGGATAATAGGTGTAAGAATGTATGGTGAATTCCCGCGATATGTCAAGTAACACTCAAAGTCCGCTCCAAAAATTTCGAAAGCAAAGGCGACTGACAGCATTGTTAACGAACTTAAACCGGTGAATGAAAATCAGGAACAGTAATATTCAGATGTATCGATTATCACCATTGTCATTTAAGATGAATAACTATCCACTCCTTTACACCATTCTGTACCTTGCTAACAGAGTAGACCGTTACCAGGCAGCTGTAAATGGTTGATGACAATGGTCTACACTGTTTGCGCATAGAAGATCATAACATAGAAAAATTGGTATGTCAATACTGCAAACCATCCACATAATCAATAAGGTGTATTGTTATGATCAAAATCATATAAGTCAGAAATATACATGTATTAACCCTTCCATGCAGTTTTCCAAACTTTAACCCCAACTTTTTGGCCCTGAATGTTCATGTATATTGTTTTTAATATTAACTGTTATTGCAGGATGTCATCTACTTAGAACATTCATTTATTGCAATGTAAAATCGAATCGAATCGAAAATAATCGAATCGTGTTATAAAAAATCGAAATCGAATCGATTCGAATTTTTTTGAATCGTTTCAGCCCTAGTCCTCAGGATGAGGACTTGACATTGTCCTTGGTCAAGGTCATTTAGAGGTCATGGTCACATCAGAGAGCATAGTGTTTCACAAACACATCTTGTTGTGCTTCTGCCATGCATTGTCTTGGCAACTTTTCCAACCTTCTGACGAGTGTGCTTAAAGTAGACTGAGAGAAATGTAAGAAGCTTCTTCACGAGCTTTTGGCATTACTTTAGCCTCTTTGAATCTGTCACCACTTTACCCCAGAGCCTGGTTCTCAGTATTGAAGATAGGTGGCCACTTAAAGCAGGTTTGAAAGTAAAGTAGAATGTGCCTTAAGGCACATTCTGCTTTACTTTCAACCTGCTTTAAGCTACCATCTCCTAGAATAAAGATAACATTCTTATTATACATAATTATTCATGACTGTAAAAACGAATTGGAACTTATTTTTTCAGTGGAGGATAAAATTAATTTGCTGAAAAGGCACTTCAATAAGGGAAAGGGTTAAACACTGAATGAAGCTATGAAGAAAATGGGCTAATGCATTGTTTTCATACAGGGATCATACGCCCCTGAGAATGGCGATTTTAATGCCTGAATAGTTACTAATCAGAAGTTCACCATTGAAACGCCTTTTGTTGTGTGCGCTTGTTTCTGTATGGTTGCACGTATTTTCAGTGACTGTGTCAGATACGGGTACTAGGCTGTGTAAAGGATATTGTGGGGGTATTGTTCCGTCTCTTGACAGCTGTTACTAGGAGTGTTGCTGCTGTTCATACCTTCAGTCTCTCTCACTCTCATTAAATGTGTCACTGTTCGTTTGTAATGACAGGATGTATCTTCATATCAATTAAGTTATACAGTCTGCCCTGGTTTTAAACGACTATATAAATGTCTTTAAGGCATTTGGGCTTCTTAACCCATTTATGCTTTTGCAATGAACTCTCCCACAGTGTACACTAAGTCTTGCTGGAAGATTTCATTGTAGATACACAAGGGTGATCTAAAGACACTGCAGTGCTTGTCCATACAGACAAAAACTGCAATGCCTAATGTGGCATCTCATCATGGTCTACACTATTTGCCAATATCCTCTTTTGTAAACACCAGACTTAAATGGGAAGCCTTTTGCAGAAGTTTTTTTCTGTATTGAATTTGACTTGTGCCTACATTAGTAAGGCTTGTCCACGCATTTAGCAGTTTCTCATGAAGATACTTACTCTTTCATTTTGTCTTACCGTCTCCCTGTCAGATGACGGCTTTAAAAGCAGGATGAAAGTAAAGAGCTTTCTGTCTTACTTTCAACCAGCTTTAAGTAACCACATTGCTAATCTTTTGATTAAAATGTTTAGCAATGATCTCAGATTATCTCCCTGCATGTTCATTATAATGGTCAGTTAACAGAGGTTTGACTGACTGTATAAGGAATACAACTGGGTTACAGTTCATTAATTTTGTATGATTACAAGTATCAGTAATGGTGTTAACTGAATGTTGATGACATACTTTTACACCTGATGTCTTGATTCATCATCAGCTATTTTGGTACAGCAGTTTGTGTGTGAGTGGATCTTGGTTTCCAGCTGCTGTTATGTTTGGTTACCTTTAACTATTAAACCTTAACTCCATATAGCCCGTTTCTAGTTTTGAAGATTGGTGAATGCTTAGAGTAGGTTAAAAGTAAAGCAGAATGCACCTTAAGGCGCATTCTGCTTTACTTTCAGCATGCTTTAAGCTGCCAACTTGCTAGGATATAGAAAATACTTTTTATTTCACCTGGCACAAAGTGCCAAGGTGAGCTTTTAGGATCGCTGGACAGTAATAATTTTAGAAAAAAAAAGAATGGGTCCTTTGGGACCCATAACTTTGATATCTATGGGTCCCATAGAAAAACTATGGGTCCCAAATTTTTTCACCAACTATAAGCATGTGAACAGATTGTTACACCCATCCGTATTTTCATTTCACTGAAAATGAATCAATGAATATTAAAATCTTAATGTCATAGTAAGTTTAGTTTGTTCATTTAATTTCATAAAACCTGCATGTTTCTGATATTTCCAGTTCAATGTGCACTTAAGTCAATAACTTTGGTCAATTTGACTTTATTAGGACTCTGTTCTTTGTGATTCTGTCCAAAAACGGACGCCTGTATGCTCTACAGATCAGCATGTGTAGCAAGAGTGCTGTGTTGAAAATTACTGTTCTAACAAAATTTCACAAATGAATTTCTTACTTTACTATTATTACGAACACACCTACAATGTTGTAACTGTACTTAAAACAGTGTTGCAGCTATGATGTCCGATTCTCGCATAATTTTCGAAAATCTCGCACAAAAATTACTAGTGCAATCTTTCAAGTCAGCTCTACGCGATACCCGCCCTACGATATTATCGCCTATAATAACTAATGACGACTCTTCTCCCCGTCGTGATATTCTACGACGCATTAGATATAGAAAGTTTAGATACAGATAGTGCGTAAAAATTCGCGCGCACTTGCTACGATAATCAAATACCATGCGTCAAACCTTTCAAACTTTGGGGCGATTCTTGTCAAGTCCGATACCCGCCATTTTGGACATAAATAGGCTAGGTCTAAAACATTGACCGCACTGTCTTGACTAGCCAGTATAAAAAGAGTTCATTATTCGCGGCGCGGACTTTTTGTATTCGTCTTATGATTTATTTTGGCCTAATTATCATAATATATTCGGCGTCTTTAGCAACTACGTTCGTCTGCGAAAACAATTTAGCACTTACGTAGGCCTGATACGCCGTTACAAAGTTGCTACACATTATAGTATGAATCGTTCTGTATCTTTCACGCCCATACGAAGATGCGTCCTTGAGGACGCAAGTCTTTTCAGACTATGCGTCCTCGACGATTTTTATGCGTATTGTACGCAGGACGCAGACCTAAAATTATCACTGGCTGGATGTCTGTCGTCCGTCGTCCGTCTGTCCGTCCGTTCACAATTGGTTCGTTAACACTCTAGCGGCTACAGATTTCATCCGATCTTCATGAAACTTCATAACACTGTTTGTCTTGAATAAATCTGGGGTCAAAAACTAGGTCACTAGGTCAAATCATAGGATCTTAATGATACTTGGTCAAAATATTTGCCTCATTGATATCTAGGTCAAGTTTGAATATAGGTCATTCTTGGTCAAAAACTAGGTCACTAGGTCAAATCATAGAAAAACCTTGTTAACACTCTAGAGGCAACAAATCCAATTGGAATTTAATGCATCCTGGTCAGAATGTTTGCCTCATTGATATCTTGGTCAAGTTCGAATGTGGGTCATGTCGGGTCAAAAACTAGGTCACTAGGTCAAATCATAGGAAAACCTTGTTTACACTCTATAGGCTACACATCTCATCTTATCTTTGTGAAACTTGGTCAAAATGTTTGCCTTATTCATATCTTGGTCAAGTTCGAATGTGGGTCATGTCCGGTCAAAAACTAGGTCACTAGGTCAAATCAGAGACAAACCTTGTTAACACTCTAGAGGCTTCAAATCTCATTGGATTTTAATGTTACTTAGTCAGAATGTTTGCCTTATTGATATCTAGGTCAATTTCGAATATGGGTCATGTTGGATCAAAATCTAGGTAATTAGGTCAAATCAAAGAAAAATATTGTTAACCCTCTAGAGGCTACAAATCTCATTAGATCTGAATGAAACATTGCCAGAATGTTTGCCTACATCAAATCTAGGTCAATATCAAATGTGGATTGTGTCTGGTCAGTAACTAGGTCAAGTCATAGAAAAATCTTGTTAACACTGGTTGATTGTGGGTCATGTCCAGTCATAATCTAGGTAACTATAGGTCATGTTTCACATGGTACCGTGTACCAGGTGAGCGATTTAGAGCCATGGTGGCCCTTGTTATCTTTCACATTTATTAATGAATAAAATGGAATAATTTTCTTCAGTAGAGGAATTAAATAAATGTGTAAAAAGGCATATCTATGGAGTAAAGGGTAGATAACTGTGTGCAATTTGTTATTTCCAGGTCTTATTTAAGGACCACAATGGAAATAAGGAAAATATTTTTCCTTTTTTGTGATATCCTTGGTTTCTAGTGCGCATTACATGGTTCTTGTATGTTTTGCTTTAATTATGCTTTGCCATGTTATGTACACTTTTTACCGAAATAAATCTATCTTATCTATCTATAGCTTTATTATTCTTTGAAATTTATCTTATTGCTCACCAAATTATTTGCACAATGAAAGTATACACTAGATGAAATACAAGTATAAGTTGTTAATCCATTTTTGACTGGATATTGATATGAACTCTCCTTGTATACTCATTGAAAGATTTCATTATATATATATACAAGGGTGATTTAAAATCACTCAAGTTTGTTCATACAGCAAAATATTTCAAATGATAATAGCAAACAGTGCAGACCCTGATGTGACGCTGGGTGATAACCGTGATATGGCGTCTCGTCAGAGTCTACACTATTTTCAATTTCCATTTCAGTAGACATAGGCTTCAATGGGTTATGGCTAATATCCTATATCGACCATAGCTTGTGCATAACTTAAGAAAAGGGGGGTTAACCCTTTCTCCCATAGAAGCAACTTTAAGCGCATTCAGTTTATTCCTCCGCTGAAGAAAATAGTTCCGATTTATACAGTCATGAAAGTGTGTCATAAGGAAAACTTTCCTTACTCTAGCTGTTGGTGGCTTAAAGCAGGCTGAAACTAAAGCAGAATGTGCATGAAGGTGCATTATGCTTTATTTTCAACCTGCTTAAAGTAGTCACCTAATTTCACAACTAGAAACAGGCTATTGAGTAAAGGGTTAATCTGCTCTCGAACAAACTCTGTTATGACTATTCTTCAGGAATTGTCTCAGGACAATGCTTTTAATGGTTACCGGTAGTTACAATAAATGGTTTGGTGGAGACATGGAGAAGAAAATGCTCCAAGATAATTTGTTGACTCCTCTTTTCTGAAGCTCTGTGGAATAAAATACAGTAAATGAACTTCACTTGTATGATATTTGTTGTTACGAAGTTGCTAAATATTTTATTTTTTCAGGAGTTCTATGGAGTTAAAGTGTCAATGAACTTTACTTGTGTGATATTGGTTGTTACATAATTGCTAAAGATATTATTTACTTTCTCTTTTTCAGACCATCAAAAGTTAGAAAGAGAAGCAAGAATATGTAGATTGTTAAAACATCCAAATATAGGTGAGTTGTTACTTTTCTACTTCAGTAACTGCACAGTAGTGGGTAATTAAGTTTTTAATTTAATAACAAAAAATAGTGATAAGTTCAAGTACTGAAAAAAGAAGGTACAGCTAACCTCATGAATATTTTTCAGTGTTTAACTCTTAAATTGAACCCTAGTCACGCATATAAGCGTACTTTGCGAACAGTGTACCTGTGATTTACACTTGTCATATGCAAACAGTGTAGACCCTGATCAGAGGGCTCCTTAAGGAGCCCTCTGATCAGGGTCTACACTGTCATTTTGACATTAATTGTAAAAATCAACCCTAAAAAGTGCAAAATGGGCTGGACTAAATTGAAAACTAGAATTGTGCATTTGAGGTTTCAGGGAGGAAAGGGTTAAGACAGGGGATTGCTTAAAGCATGATGAAAGTGAAAACTTTCACTTGTATTCAGCACCATCATTGGGCGCTCATAGTGGGTGCTTATATGGAAGAAGATATCAAAGCACCCTGCGGCACTTCTGTGGAGGAAATTGTTAACACAGACAGTGAATGATCATTGAAATGGTGATGATTGTTGCTAGCAGACTTTGGGAACCTTCTGGATTGCCCATGTTCCTCATTAAGCTGCCCATGTTCTTCATTAACTCTTTGAACCCTAGTCACGCATATATGCATCATTTGCAAACAGCGTATATGTGAGGAGTATACTTGTCCTATGCAAACAGTGTGGACCCTGATCAGAGGGCTCCTTATATATAAGGAGTCCTCTGTTCAGGGTCTACACTGTTTGGCATTTTGACATATACTTGTCCATTTGAGGTTTAACGGAGGAAAGGGTTAAGCTGTCACCTGTGAGAGATCTTCATCCTTCTACAGTGCCTGGATACAGACCACAGGTTCAATAGCTTGCTTCAGTTATCAAGAGGCAGACGGTGACAATGAGAGAAACATTAATCTGGTGTAATGTAAGATCTTAACCCAGTTATGCCTTTATATTGCAATGAACTCTCTCTTTGTACTTGCTGGAAGATTTCATAATAGATATACAAGGATGATCTTAGGATCCCATAAAGCAGAACATTTCATATGCAATAGTAAATAGTGCAGACTCTGATGGGACACCACATAATGCGGCGTCTCATCAGGGTTTACACTGTTTGCCAATGTCTCCTTAAATGGACATAAGGCTTAACTCTTTCCTCCCTGAAACTTTAAATGGACAATTCCAGTTTCCATTTTAGTCTAGTCCATTTCTGACTTTAAAGGGTTGTTTTTGTAAATTTTTGGCATTTTGACAAACAGTGAAGACCCTGATCAGAGGGCTCCTTTCGGAGCCCTCTGATCTGGGTCTTCACTGTTTGCATAGGACATGTGTACTGTTCACATGTACACTGTTTGAAAAGCACGCCTATATGCGGGACTAGGGTTCAAAGAGTTAAATGAGTTGAGTCCTTACAGTACTTGAACCAGATGTATCTATCCTTTGCAAACAGTTCAGACCTAGATCTGTGTTTCTGACACAGTCTTCTGAATATGGACTGCACTGCTTGTCATATTGTATAATATTCTTGAGATAGATCTCTCATGCTTTAATGTAAACTAGTGGTAAGTCATTTATCAAAAAACTGGCAAGTCCATTTGACAATTTAGCATTACAAGGGTTAATGGTGCAATGGATATCCACAACATAACCACAGGCTTTTCAGATTTTCCTGTACATTACACATAGGTATCATATATTTCAAATGCCCATTGAATTACGGGATGCTGTAAGATGAGAGAATATGGGAAACCCAGAGGGAAATACAGCGAAACATGTGTTAACCCATTACCCCCATAGCCTGTTTCTAGTTTTGAAGACAGGCAGCCACTTAAAGCAGGTTGAAAGTAAAGCAGAATGCACCGTAAGGTGCATTTTGCTTAACTTTCAATCTACTTTAACTTTAAGCTACAATCTGCTAGGATATAAAGACTACGTATATTTCTTACGGTGCATATCCATGACTGTATACAGTGGAACTATTTTCTTAAATGAAGAAATGAAGAACAGTGCATAAAGGGCTTCTGGGGGTCTTCGATTCTCCACCTGTTATTAGCTGGACGTCGCGATATGACTGAAATACTGTTAAAAGCGAAGTAAAATCATAACAAATCAAATCAAATAAAATCTTAAATGAAGAAATAAATTAAAGGCATACAAAGACATATTCATGATAAAATGGGTTAAGCAACCACAGGAAGAAGGCTTACTACCTTCACTGACAGTTGATTCAATTGATTGTGCACTGCAGGACATATATAATAAAAAAGCTTCTGTAGAGACTTTTTGTATTACATTTGTCATGCATTAATAAGTTAAGTATGATTAACTCTTTCAACCCTAAGTAACTCTTGTGGGTTATTAGATTCCTTTGTGAATCTTTTTAGTTACAAAAACATGGATCAGTCTACTTGGAGTTCTGGGTAGTTTAACCCATTACCCCATAGCCTTTTTCTAGTATTGGAGATAGGTGAGCACTTAAAGCAGGTTGAAAGTAAAGCAGAATGTGCCTTAAGGCACATTCTGCTTTACTTTCAGCCTGCTTTATGCTACCATCTACTAGGATGTAGAAAATATTTCTTACAGAACATATTCATATTTGTATTCCTCAGTGGAGGAATAAATTAAAGTCACAAAAAGTCGTATTTATGGGGTAATGGGTTAATACAGATGTTGCTGTGACAATTTGTAACCATATTAGGTGTGTAATTATCTTGTCATATTCTCCCATCTTTACATCATGTCCCTCTATGACCTGTGACCAGGGAGAGCCGAATGCAAATAAGACTTTCTTAATTAACAGTTAATAAGCACAAGAGAGCAAGGTCACCATTATATACGATAGATTATCCCTTTGAACACACAAATAAACGTCATCTGCTTGGAAAGTTGTTTTGAAATTCTATAAGTCTTTCTTTTATTCAGTCTGTTTGCAGAAATGAGGTCCTCTTTGCTAACTGTTTTTTATGCTGATCAGACACAGAGTAACTCAGCATCTGATCAGGATCCATACTGTTACAAAGGTCAGCAGTTGTTTAAATATGTAGTTAAAGGGTTTAATGAAACATGAAGTGGTAGTTTGGGTTATGATGGACTTATTGATATCCTGTTTATAATGTGTGTGGGAGTATAACTATGACATTAATAGAGGACATACAGTTGCCTTCACCCATAGTTGGCATGCAGTATCCGGACAACAGGAAAGCCTTTCCTCATTCAAGCTGCCTGGGCAAGCAATCATTGACCAACTTTAGTGTGGATTATGAATAAGTTAACCCAGTCATGCTTATTAATCGAAATTTACTCTCCACCTACATTAATTTTCACAATGCACATAACCAGTCTTTGATAAAGAAACACATTGATACAGTTCATTTATTATATAATCAGTTTCATATATTATATTTTTAGCTTGCTGGTTTCAAGAAAGTGTTCGCAACTGCTATATCCTTTGATATACAGCTTTCATACTTGTAGCACCCGCATCTTGAGACAAGACCTTTCTATACCATTGATAAGTTTGACCCCAGTGACATTGACCTTGACCTCAGCCTCTGCATTTAAGTTTCAAAATTTGGGCTTAAGTTTTGCAAAGTGCTTATAACTGCTATACCCTTTGTCCTACAGCTTCCATACTTACAGCACACATACCTTGGGACAAGACTTTTCCATCCATGTGAAAATTATGACCCTTGTGACCTTGACCTCAGTCTCTATGTTTAAGTGTCAAAGTGTGTGTTTATGATTTGAAAAGTCGTCACAACAACTATATCCTTTGACCTACAGTTTTCATATTTGCAGAACACACACCTTTAGACAATGTCTTTTCATCTATATAGATGTGAAATTTTGACCATTGTGACCATGACCTCAACCTCAACCTTTGTATTTAAAGCTTTAGATTTGTGACGGGCAGGCTTTGTTTTCTGATAACTCTTGTTCTAGATTTTTCTTCTACAATCAAACTTAATTGCTAATTCAATAAAATAAGTGGTCCTTTATTAACCCTTTCCCCCATAGAAGCGACTTTTAGTGTATTTAATTTATTCCTCTGCTGAAGAAAATAGTTCCAGTTTATACCCTCAAGAACAATTACAATTACAAATATTTTATATAGGCTTGCAGATTTTAGCTTTAAGCAGGCTGAAAGTAAAGCAGAATGTGTCTTAAGGCACATTCTGCTTTACTTTCAGCCTGCTTTGATTGTTCAACTGTCTTCAAAACTAGAAACAGGCTATGAGGTAAAGGGTTAAAGCAGCCTAGCATGGCAAAATTTGAAACAGAAGACTGTGAAATTCAAACCAGAAATAAAGCAGAAAGCTTTTTGTGTTAGTAAGGCCCTTGATAATGGGTTGGATCTAGGGTTAGCAGTATTTTCATGTCCCATGAAGAACTCATTCAGTTTCAATCTCAGGTACTTGATGCTTAAGATAAATCTTAATCGTGAATTGTAGATTGTAACTTTCAGGTCTGGTGACCTTTACCTTTGGCCTTTAAATTGCAAAAATCTGATCCAAATCTTGTCCAGCAAACTCCTTCACATTAACCCCCCAGACACTTGATACATAGCATGCATGTGTATCAAGAGTTGTAGATGTGTTTGACACAAATTTCATGTCCATGTGACCTTGACTTCTGGCCTTTATAATGGGTTAGGGCTAGGGTAAGTAGTGTGCATCTTGTCCGGTGAACTTCTCCTTCAGTTTCAACCTCTATCATTTGATACTTGGCATATAATGCATCACAGGATGTAGATATGCATGACACAAATTTCAGGTCCCTTTGACCTTGACCTCTAACCTTGAAAATGGGTTCAAGTCATAGTAAGTAGTTTGTATCTTTGTCAGTCTGATACACTTTGCATACACAATAAATACACATTACCAGTTGACAGTGCGATACAGAGTGATGTATTTAGCTCAAGAAGTTTTTGGCGGAAATAGCTGATCTGACGAGCGCCTTGGCGCGAGTCTGATCGGTTGTTTCGAGAGCTAAATGCAACACTCTGTATCGCACTGCCAACTTGTGATGTGTTTATTATATGCATTGAATACACACGAGAAACAACTAAATAGTTGTTTAAATCATTTTATATCCAAAATTTATTAGTTATTTGAAGCAGAACAAGAATTTTTGTTTGCCACAATGATTAACGCGGCACTTGTACATGTACGTAAATGACGTCACATTAAATCGAAAACGACGTCAGAGTAAAATACAAAGTGGCTGATACAAGGTGGCTGATACAGACTCTTGTATTTTACTGTGCAGATACATGCGAAAACGCTCGATATCATACCAAGGCATACGATAATCACAAGTAGTACATGTGCAGGATGGTGATATTATGTCTGTGGGACCTTCACCTTGACCTCTAGCCTTGAAAATGGGATAGGGCTAGGGTTGCTGCAGTGTGTATCGATTGGAAGTATTTGTCACATTGAGCTGCAGTTTTAGTTTATCCTGCCTAAAGCTATCCCCAATTAAAAAGGATGTCAGCAAGTCTTCTTTTGAATGACCCCTTTAGGGCTGGATACTGCTTAAAGCAAGATCAATGAATGAAAAGCAGAAATCTCATTTAAGTTAGCATCAAAACCAAAGTTGAACTTATGTACAGAAGTTCCGGTATGTAGACCTGCTGTAAGGTTTCTGTGGAGGTAAGAGGTAATACCCAGGTGTTTGTATACTGGAAGTGTAGTTCAGTGTATGCTTTATTCTCTGCTCGGGGAAAAAAACTCATTTATAGTGCTTTATTGTGACAAATCAATAATGGCTGGTTTATAAAAGGGTCCCATAGGGATGTGCATTGTAAATGAGATATCAAATAAAAAATATCAGGCTGGTAGTCACTAGCCCTGTATGTCAATAGCTGACTTGTAGTAAGTTACAGAAATCTTTGCCATCTATATGTCAATTGCTGCTACAGGCGTTGCTCAGGGAGTAAATGTATGTACTCCATGGCCAGAATGGATAACAATTTAGATAACATCCTAACCCTCCCCCATGACTTGTTTTTAGTATTGAAGACAGATTATTTCTTAAAGCAGGCTGAATTCAAAGCAGAATGCTCCTTAAGGAATATTATGCTTTACTTTCAGCCAACTTTAAGCTATCCTCTGCTAGGATATAGGAACTATTTCTAATGGTGCACATTCAAGACAGTATTAATGTACATTTGAATAATTGTTTTCTGATGTTTCCAAATCTTGTCTCATACTAACTGCAGTGGCAGGGGTATTTGTGCCAGTTTTAATAAGCTTGTTCCATATTATCTTTCTATATAACTATATACAAGATTATAGCATTTGTAAACAGTTGGAACTAGGTCAGATAGTAAGGAAATAGTTCTTAAAAGTGAGGCAATAGTAAAATAAAAACATTGAACAAGATTTTAAGCTGACTGACATTGCATAAGGATGTATTATTTAAATAGTTTTTAGTTTAGACTAATTGTAGCACTTGCCTTCATAGATAAGTTGGTTTTACATTCTGACCTATTTCTTATGGAAAGGTCATTCTATGCTTCTATCATGTCCTGGTATTACATGAGCTTTTCCTACAATCGGACAGGTATCTCCTGCAGTATCTTTTTGCTTTACTTCCAATCTGTGTGAAACAACTACCTTCATAAACCCATTACCCCACAGTCTGGTTCCAGCATTGAAGATAGGTCGCCACTTTAAGCAGGTTGAAAGTAAAGCAGAATGTGCCTTAAGGCACATTCTGCTTTACTTTCAGCCTGCTTTAAGTTATAATCTGCTAGAATATAGAAAATATTTTTTATATAACATATTCCCGATTGTTTAATGTTGGATTATTTTCTTAAGTGAAGGAATAAGTGAAAGGCGTAAAATGGGGTATTTATGGGGAATGGGTTAAACACTGAAATCATGCAATGAGGGCTAAGGACTAAAAAGGCAAAGGTTGAGGACACTTTACAGCCATGTCACCAACATTCAGATGAGATTATTCAACATTAGGTAGAATCATCATTAATGAGCATTAAAAAGCTTAAACATCTTATTGATCAAGGATAAGGTATCCTTACCTTGGGTACTTGGGTCAGTGGGAATTTTTACCTGGGTGTTTATTCCTCAGTCTTATAATTATTCTTAATGGATAGTTGTGAACATTCAATTAAAGCCCATTCAAGAGGAAGAGGCATTGGAAAGAGGCTTCATTTAGCATGTTCCTTAGGGTATCTTATTGTCCAATTATCAAAGTGATCCAGTCTTAATTGGTTATTGATTACTTTTATTTGACACATTTCTAGAATCCAAAGACTTGCTGTCATGCAACAGAATTCCAATGGAGAGAGATGGTGTTTACTAATCTAAGCCTCATTAACCCTTATAGTGCAGGAACACAGTATATACATCCAGTGCAAACAGTGTAGGCCCTGATCAGAGAGCTTCTTCAAATCACACGGCTTCTTATTTGTACAAGAGCCTTTTAATCAAGTCCAATACTGTCATAAGTGCAAAAATTATTAAGCGTAATCCTCAAGTGTCCATATATAACCAGTACACGTAATGTTTTTCTTGCTGCTAGGAAGGAGTAAAAACTAAACTTGAAAAGAAGCGAACAAGACTAAGGTATTGCATTCCTAGCAGGTGCCAGCAACAACAAAGTGGAGGCATCAAGCTTTTATATTTAACTACAATAATAAGTTTCATTTTAACCCATTACCCCATAGATACACATTTTTACGTCATTAGTTCCAAGTTTATTCCTTTACTTTCAATTCATAGTCACGGATGTGCAGCATTGGAAAAAAATTCTATAGTCTCAAACTCTCAATGCAGTACTTTAGTCTGGAATTTGTTTCTGTGACGTTGAAAGACATCTAACTGCATGGAATTTTTGTTTGATTAACCCATTACCCCATAAATACGCCTTTTAACGCCTGTAATTTATTTTCCGCTGAGGTAAAAATTTCCAATTTATACAGTTTTGAATATGTATCATAAGAAATATTTACAATATTCTAGCTCAAAACTATTGTCAGGCTATAGGGTAATGGGTTATAATATGAATGTCTACTATAGAATTCATCATTGTAAGGGTTACTAACAGTGCAGGAGTTGTCAGGGTGACATGGTCTTATTTGGCATTGTTTGAACTTTCCACATTCCTCATTTACCTAATTGATACACAGGTGAATTACTCTAGGAACATAGGGCAGTAAATAGATTTAATTACTTCAGTACATACTAGGGTTACACACTTAACCTCATCCTCCTTTAATCTTATCTGCTTTAATCTTAATTATGTTTGAAAAAAAACAAACCTGTCTGCTTAGTTGCTAAGATACTATATGTACTATGTATCTGATGTGGGACCAGTCTGTTTGCATACCAGTCAAGAAGAGAACAAACTTTTCATGCATACATTTGAAGAAAAGGAACCTTGTCTCTATTAGAAACACCTTTTCATGTCTATATATCTCTTTGCATGCTGGGTAATTTTTTCGTCTGCAACAATTTGTCGTCAGCTATGGTTCTAAAGTTAAAATTTTCAAAAAAATCTTTTAAATTCAGTGTCAGAATGGCAAATAGTTTGGATCCTGATGAGACGCTGTGTTACGCGGCGTCTCATCTGGATCCAATCTGTTTGCAGAGATAATCACTATGGCAGGTATATCCACCGCTAGCGTGCGAAGAGTTAAAACTACCCACATAGTAATGCCTCTTCAAGTCTATCCTGTCTTGTTAACCCTTTCTCCACATAAAAAGCGCTTAGAGCATTCAATTTAGCGCTCCATTTAAGAAAATAGTTGCAGATTATACAGTCATGAATATGTACCATACAAAATATTTTCCTTATCATAGAAGATTGTAGCTTAAACGTTGAAAGCAATCAATATTGTAAAAATAAGTAATTAACATGTATTTTAAGCGATGGTTATTGAAGAAGCACCCTGGGGATCTGAGCGGAGAGTAAAGCAGAATGAACCTTACAAGGCACATTCTGCTTTTCTTTGAACCTGCTTTAAGCGGTCATATGTTTGTCAAGTGTTTCCCTTGCATTTTTAAAAACGAATATAAAACAGTATGATTGATCATTCTGATCTTGATCCAGTTTGTTGGCAAAATGTCAGCAAAGTTACCATAGGCAGTGAACAAGTTCAGTTTGCCACCAATGTTAAAAATCATAGGCTTTTAATCCTATTTAGTTTCTATAAAGAGATTGTTTAATTTATTATTAGTCAATTCACTCAATTGCACTGTCATAATCGTGTAAAACTGAAGGTTAATTCTGCAAGACATTTTGAATAAGAAGCCTGAACTTAATTTGTGGACTCCTTCTCACTGCATGTGTCTCAGGAGATTTGAAACTTGTCCTGCCAAGAGTGATTCAACTTGAATGAGCAAACAGTTTTGTTCCTGATCATACACAAGTAACTTGGCTTGTGATCTGAGGATCCAGATTGTAAATTTGTTTGGCACTCGTTTTGGCGATTGATGTGTCCAATACGCACATAAAAGGTTGAATTTTAAATAATTTTCAAAGGATGATTAAAGCAGACAATAAGGGTTAGGTTAATTTTACGATGGTATTCAGAGCACCAGATAAGGGTAGTTTTTCAAAAACTAAAATCTTTATTTCTGAATTAAACCCTATGGTGTCACTACTCATTAGAATCGTCTCTTTGAGACGATTCTAATGAGTAGTAACACCATAGGATTTGGTGCTAAAAAGAGTGAGAAAATGTTGGATATGTTAAAATAACTACCTCTTATCTGGAGCCCTGGTATTGCTGCAAGTAACTTCTACAGTCAAACTTGTGTTATCCCTTTACTATATAGCCTCTTTCTAGCTTTGAAGACATGGCCACTTAAAGCAGGCTGAAAGTAAGGCACTTTCTGCTTAACTTTCAGCCTGCTTCAAGCTACCATGTGCTAGGATATAGAATATATATTTTGTAGGGCATATTTATGACTGTATAAGATGGAACAGTTTTCCTCAGTCAAGTTAATTTGGTTGAATGCCTATTTTTACAATTCATGCATTCAGTGGTGTTGTACATCCAGATAAAATCGATTCAGTTCTAAAATACTAATGAAAAAAATAAAGTTAAAAAGATAAAAATGTTCATACCTGTTTTCATACTCATTTTTAATGAATTTTTAGCCCACCTGAGCTAGCTCAGGGTGAGCTTTTGCAATCCTTGAATGTCCGGCGTCCGGCGTCAACAATTTTAGTGTTTACACTCTAGAGGCCACAATATTTATCCAATCTTTCTCAAACTTGCTCAGATGGTATATTGCCATAAGAGTTCGGATGAGTTGGATTATGGTTGAAATCGGACAAATAGGTCATGAGTTATCTACCTTTGAACTGCTGAAAATGCCATATTTAACAGTGTTTACACTCTAGAGGCCACAGTATTTATCCAATCTTTCTAAAACTTGCACAGATTGTATATGACCATAAGAGTTAGGGAGAGTTCGATTTTGGTTGAAATCGGACAAATAGATCAAGAGTTATCTACCTTTGAATTGCTGAAAATGCCTTATTTAACAGTGTTTACACTCTAGAGGCCACAGTATTTATCCAATCTTTCTAAAACTTGCCCCAGATTGTATATGACCATAAGAGTTCAGATAAGTTCGATTTTGGTTGAAATCTGACAAAAAGATCAAGAGTTATATACCTTTGAATTGCTGAAAATGCCATATTTAACAGTGTTTACACTCTAGAGACCACAATTTTTATCCAATCTATCTCAAACCTGCTCAGATTGTCAATGACTATAAGAGTTCAGATTAGGTTGATTATGGTTGAAATCAGACTCATAGGTCGAGAGTTATCTACCTTTGAATTGCTGAAAATTTCCATATTAAACGATGTTTACACTCTAGAGGTCACAACTTTTATCCAATCTTTCTCAAACTTACTCAGATTGTATATTACCATAAGACTTTGGATGAGTTGAATTATGGTTGTAATCCGATCAATAGGTCAAAAGTTATCTACCTTTGAATTGCTGAAAATGATATATTTAACAGTGTTTACGCTGTGGAGGCCACAATATTTATCCAAGCTCTCTCAAACTTGCCAAGATTGTATATGACCATAAGAGTTCGAAAAAAGGTGATTATGGTTGGAATCAGACACATACGGTAGATCAAGAGATATCTACCTTTGAATTGCTGAAAATGCCATATTTTACAGCGTTTACACTCTTGCAACTACAGTTTTCAATGGATTTTGATTATACTTGTACACAAAGGATGTAGCTATATGTTCTGGAAGGAGTGCAATTATTGTTGAAATGTAATCATTGTGGCAATAGTTACCTGCCCTTGATATACTTTGAAATGCTAGAAGAAGGCTTCATTTCAGTATTGTTTAGGCTCTAGTTATCTGCCTTTGATATACTCTACTATACTACAGTAGGTCGACAAACTTGAATGGATTTAGAATAAAACATGTGAAATTCAAAGGTAAAGCTATCAGGCTTCATTACAAATGGTGAGCGATATCAGGGCCTTCAGGCCCTCTTGTTTAGCTCACCTGGCACGAAGCTGAATGTCTGTCGTCCGTCCGTTCACATTTGTTCGTTAACGCTCTAGCGCCTACACATTTCATCTGATTTTCATGAAACTTCATGACAATGTTTGTCTTGATGAAATCTAGGTCAAGTTCGAATGTGGGTCATGTCCAGTCAAAAACCAGGTCACTAGGTCAAATCATGGAAAAGCCTTGTTAACACTCTAGAGGCTACAAATCTCAATGGATCTAAATGAAACTTGGTCAGAATGTTTGCCTCATTGATATCTAGATCAAGTTTGAATGTGGGTCATGTCCGGTCAAAAACTAGGTCACTAGGTCAAATCATAGAAAAACCTCGTTAACACTCTAGAGGCTACAAATCTCAATGGATCTTAATGAAACTTGGTCAGAATGTTTGCCTCATTGATATCTAGGTCAAGTTCGAATGTGGGTCATGTCCGGTCAAAAACTAGGTCACTAGGTCAAATCATAGAAAAACCTCGTTAACACTCTAGAGGCTACAAATCTTAATGGATCTTAATGAAACTTGGTCAAAATGTTTGCCTCATTGATATCTAGGTCAAGTTCGAATGTGGGTCATGTCAGGTCAAAAACTAGGTCACTAGGTCAAATCATAGAAAAACCTTGTTAACACTCTAGAGGCTACAAATCTCAATGGATCTTAATGAAACTTGTTCAGAATGTTTGCCTCATTGATATCTAGGTCAAGTTTGAATGTGGGTCATGTCCAGTCAAAAACTAGGTCACTAGGTCAAATCATATAAAAACCTTTTTAACACTCTAGAGGCTACAAATCTCAATGGATCTTAATGAAACTTGGTCAGAATGTTTGCCTTATTGATATCAAAGTCAAGTTTGAATGTGGGTCATTTCGGGTCAAAAATTAGGTCACTAGGTCAAATCATAGAAAAACCTTGTTAACACTCTAGAAGCTACAAATCTCAATGGATCTTTATGTAGCTTGATCAAAATGTTTGTCTTGATGAAATCTAGGTCAAGTTCGAATGTGGGTCATGTCCAGTTAAAAACTAGGTCACTATGCCAAATCAAAGAAAAACAGTGTTAACCCTCTAGAGGCTACAAATCTCGTTAGATCTGAATGAAATATTTTCAGAATGTTTGCCTACATCAAATCTAGGTCAAAATCAAATGTGGATTGTGTCTGGTCAAAAACTAGGTCACTAGGTCAAATTATAGAAAAATCTTGTTAAAACTCTAAAGGTTGATTGTGGGTCATGTCCAGTCATAATCTAGGTCACTATAGGTTAATTTTACATGGTGAACCAGGTGAGCGATTTAGGGCCATAGTGGCCCTTGTTTTAAGAATTGATGTAAACAGGTTGTTTAAAGAAAATAATTGAAATTCAACATAGTAAGAACTGAAATATATGCCATAAAAGCAGATTTCAGTAAAAGACCCCTAAGTTTATCACCCACGCTGGTCAAACACTACCTTAGAGCTTCTCTCTCCTCATAAATACAGTCAATTAAACCTGTATTATTCGACTAGTCTAGAAATGATATTTATAGTATTTATGACAGGTGGCAGCTTAATGCAGGATAACAGTAATGCAGAAAGCTTCTATAGGTCCCTATAATCCCTGCATTAAGTGATCATCTTTCTTTACATTCATTCAATGGTCGCTTAACACATGTTTAACTGTAGATGGCTATATCCATTGATTGAAAAGGCTAGGTGAAGCCTAATTGATTACTTCTGATGACAAGAAAAGATGCCTGGCTAAGCATCATAATAACTAGATTTGGGAAGTTCTACATTGTAGTGACATTCAATCTCTTAAAGGTCAAGTGTTGCTTACGGACTGTCTAGAACAAGAGCATTAGTGTTTTCCAGGCCTTGAACAGTTGATTAACCATTTCTTTTAATGCTGACATTCCAGTTTGTGAAAAATGGCTAGTTTACTTTGTCTCTTTTGAGGGGTTTGTTTATCCAAAATGATTTAAAGTTTGGCAAACTGTAGACCCTGATCAGAGTTACTGGCTCCTGAAGGAATCCCCTGATCTAGGTCAACGCTGTTTGCAAATGATGGAGACAGTAAGGGTTAGAAAAACAGGAAACTTTTATCTGGTAGAATCTTTTTTTAATGCTGATAAATTAGGATGCTCATTGTGTATCTCCATTATGTATGCAAGGAGTTGGTTTGTTTCAGTTTGTCAGACTACACTAGGTCATCTGGTCCAGTGTTTTTAGAAAATTTGAAGTTCCAATTGGCCCCAACCTTTTATGCTATGCTAGTTTCCACTTTTCCAATGAGGTCATAATCAGGACTGGGCGTTGGTTTAACAGACTTTCTTTTACTGGTAGTAGTATTGTCAAATGTTAGCTTTCTGCTTTATCTTCATCATGCTTTATAAGCTACAGCCTGTGTTTTATGCCATTGAACCATTAAACCCTAGTATCGACCGGGATAAGAGAGTTTCTAAATGAGCCCACCGTTCAGTCTCAACTGCTTGTCATTTTGCAAATACATTCTTTATAAAGAAAACTTAAAGCAGTCAAAACTCTGTTTGACTTAATTGGAAAATGGAATGTTTATTTGCTTCCTTTAAATACTGCTATCAGGAAATGTTATATGTGTACAACTGGACAAATAGTAAGAAGTAGGTAATGGCATAATTATACTACATTGTATTTCTTAGTCTTCTGTTGAAGATCAGATACATCCACAAAAATAAGAGGCAAAATTGTACCACTTAAAGCAGGTTAAATGAAATGCAGAATACACCTTAGGTTCATTCTGCTTTAGTTTGAGCCCGTTTTAATCTATCATCTGCTAGGATAAAGAAAATAGTCTTTATAGAACACATGCATGCCTGTATAAATAGGAACTATGCTGCCAACTGCTCACATCAGGGGAGTATTTCAAATATTAAAACTTTTAATGTTACTGTTTACACAAAAATCCCTAAGATGGAACTACCCGTTAGAATCTTTTAGAGACCAAGAGTTTGGTGCAGAAATAAGAGGAGAACATGACTGTTTAAAACGTTGGGTTTATAACTACATCTCATCTTGACTCCTTTCATACATCAATAACATCGATTATAATGATACTGGTCAGGTTTATAAGGCAAACTGATCTATATCTTCATGCTGGAATTCCAAATCAATCTCCTTAAATTTGTTCATAGTGCATAAAATCTGTTATCGTCCTGTGATCGAAGAGAGGCGGAACACCATTCATCTATAGTCCGTGACAGTTGAAATTCCACAGGAGCTGGGCTTTCTGAATAATTTTCAATTAGACTGTCTGTAGCTGCTGGGGAAGTTTTTCCTGTTGGAAATCCCCACCAGAATATCTAGCCGAATAGGGTAAAACCTCTCTAATACAACCACACAATTGTGTTATTAGGTGTTTACGGCAGGTGACTGCTTAAAGCAAGGTGAAAGTAAAACAGAAAGCTCCTTAGGAGCTTTCTGTTTTACTGACACCTGGCTTTAAGCTATCACCTGTCTTTTATACACTCAATTAGTCTTTGTTTTAGTGGTTGTAATAGAGAGGTTTTACTGTATTAATTGTAAGAATACGCAATTGGCCAGTATCGGGTGTTTCTTGATACTTCATTAGCAGATCTAAGTATTTACTTGAGGAGATCTTGAGATCAATGGCAACTAAGTGAAAAAACGATCTGCTTTGTGAATGATTTTATAGGCAACTAAACAGGTGAAATTAGAGGGAATCGATTTTCAATCACTTCAATCAGTTGAAGCATTTTAATGAGACAAGCTTTATCATGATTGACGATAGGGTTTTCACAAGTCTGTAACAGATAATAGGGATTTAATCCATTACTCCATAAATATGCCTTTTTAGCTCACCTGGCACGAAGTGCCAAGGTGAGCTTTTAGGATCGATGGATGTCCGTCGTCCGTCCACAATTGGTTCGTTAACACTCTAGCAGCTACAAATATCATCCAATCTTCATGAAAATTGATCACAATGTTTGTCTAGTAGAAATCTAGGCCAAGTTCGAATGTAGGTCATGTTGGGTCAAAAACTAGGTCACTAGGTCAAATCATTGAAAAACCTTGTTAACACTCTAGAGGCTACAAATATCATCCAATCTTCATGAAACTTGATCACAATGTTTATCTCAATGATATCTAGGTCAAGTTCGAATGTGGGTCATGTCCGGTCAAAAACTAGGTCACTAGGTCAAATCATAGAAAAACCTTGTTAACACTCTAGAGGCTACAAATCTCATTGGATCTTGATGAAACTTGGTCAGAATGTTTGCTTAATTGTTACCAAGGTCAAGTTCGAATATGGGTCATGTCTGGTCAAAAACTAGGTCACTAGGTCAAATCATAGAAAAACCTTGTTAACACTCTAGAGGCTACAAATCTCATTGGATCTTGATGAAACTTGGTCAGAATGTTTGCTTAATTGATACCAAGGTCAAGTTCGAATATGGGTTATGTCCGGTCAAAAACTAGGTCACTAGGTCAAATCATAGAAAAACCTTGTTAACACTCTAGAGGCTACAAATCTCATTGGATCTTGATGACACTTGGTCAGCATATTTTTCTTATTGATATCTAGGTCAAGTTTGAATATGGGTCATGTCCGGTCAAAAACTAGGTCACTTTGTCAAATCATAGAAAAACCTTGTTAACACTCTTGAGGCTATAAATTTCATCTGATCTTTATGCACTTTGGTCAGAATGTTTGCTTAATTGATACCAAGGTCAAGTTCGAATATGGGTCATTTAGAGTAAAAAACTAGGTCACTAGGTCAAATCATAGGGGAAACTTGTTAACACTCTAGATGCTTCAACTCTCATTGGATTTTAATGAATTTTGCTCAACTTGATTGCCTCATTGATATCTAGCTCAGTTAATTTTGAATGATGTCTGGTTGAAAACTAGGTCACTAGGTCAAATCAAAGAAAAACAGTGTTAACCTTTTGGAAGCTACAAATCTCACTAGATCTGCATGAAATATTGTCAGAATTTTTACCTACATCAGATCTAGGTCAAAATCAAATTTGGATTGTGTCTGTTCAAAAACTAGGTCAAATCATAGGAAAATCTTGTTTACACTCTAGAGGTTGATTGTGGGTCATGGCCAGTCATAATCTAGGTCACTATAGGTCAAGTTTGCCATGGTGTACCAGGTGAGCGATTTAGGGCCATAGTGGCCCTTGTTACGACTTTAATTTAATCCGACACTGAAGAACATAGTTTCACTTTATACAGTTCTGAATTATGCACCATGATTTATTAACGCATTCTTGGGACTTGGGATCCTTCCTTCTGTGAGAATCAAAACACATTTATAGGGTTCCAGAATAATGGCAGAAGCTGAGAGCCAAAACAAAGGCTTGGAGATTAGTATTGAGTCTTATGCTTAAGAATGTGTTTGAGAATTCCAGGCCGGGTGTCTTATTTGCCATGTCATGCTCCTAGCTGACTTTTATATGCCTCATTGAGAGTGGAAGAACTAGCAGAAGTTCGTTATCACATCAAATGTTTAATAATTCAGAAGCACTTGCTTGTGTTTTGATGATATAATTGTGAAATTGTCATTGATCTCGAGCTCTTCTTGGGAGAGGGGGAAAAAACCAAAGCCAAATATCTCGGTGTGTGTGTTTTTATGGACTGGGGGAGATATTGGTTTTAGGAGCAATCAGGCATTTGCATCACACGAAATCAATATCACTGTCTCCAAGACTAGTAGTTCATTCAGTCTGTGATAAGAGCAGGTTAGGAAACTATTTACAGTTAACCCATTACCCCATACCCTCTTCTTAGTTTTATAAACAGGTGACCACCTAAAGCAGGTGGAAATTAAAGCAGAATGTGCATCCTGCTTTACTTTCAGCCAGCTTCAAGCTATAATCTCCCTAAATATGAAAATATTTCTTATGATAGGTATTCATGACTGTATGAATTGAAATTATTTTCTTCAGTGGAGGTATAAATCAAAGGCGTAAACATGTGTATATATGGAGTAAAGGGTTAAAACTTGTGTTAAGGGGCAATATAAGGACATAACATATTGCATTGCTGTGATCATTAATGATAGACACAAAATGCAGAAATTCTTAGAGCTGTCTATTATAGTTAATCCTTTGTAAAGGGGTCATAAATTTATGGAAGCAGCTTGAAGATCTTTAAAGACAGATGGTTGTTTGATGCTAGGCAAAAGTAATGAAGAAAATTTTAAAGAAGACAAGAGTTCAGCAGAAATCTTCCTGTAGGAGTTTTCTGCCTTACTTTCAGTCTACTTTAAGCAGTAGATTATCTTTAATTAACACTGACAACAAGCTGTAAGGAAAACGAAAGGCTAAAAGCCCCTTAACTCATTACCCCATTAGAGCCTTTTTTATACGCTGTCATCGACGGTCGTATTATGGTATACCCAGCGCTGTCCATACGTCCGTCCGTCCGTTAACTTTTCTTGTTAGCGCTCTCTCACCTTCATTTATTTACCGATTTTGATTAAACTTCCTACAAATATTCCATACCACAATAGCTCGGACGAGTTCGCGTTTCAGACGTTGGCGGCTATTTTTAGTAGAGTTATGCCCCTTTATTGTCAAAAATGGGCATTTTTTAAAAAAAAACCAGAACTTTTTTATTTTTGATTCAATTGATTTCAAATTTGATATGGTGATACAATGAATGAAGTGACTTAATATATATTACGGGTTTTTGGTTTGACTCTGTATTTTCAGAGTTATGCCCCTTCACACAATTTTTTTAACAATATATTGTTTCCTGATAATAATTTTACTTACATTTTGTCTATTGTAACCAAATTTCATATTTAGCTTTCTCATCATACAGGGAAGGCACCTGTGAATTTTGGTTCCTGTTAAATTTCAGACGTTGGCGACTATTTATGCCCCCTTTATTGTCAAAAATGGGCATTTTTTTTAAAAACCCAGAACTTTTTTCTTGACTATCGCAATACTATCGGGATAGTACTTGAGCTATCGCAATACTACAGCATAGTCTTTTTGAGATCGATAGTCGGGCCTACACTCCGGGCGACTTTTTCCAGTCGGCCTGAGTCTGGACGACTTTGACACCCGCCGGCCGTGACGGGCGTATTTTGCCGCACTGCGGTGCTCTTGTTAAGTTTTGAAAATATGTGACAACTTAAAGCAGATTTACTGCTTTACTTTCAGCCTGCTTTAAGCTAATATCTGCTAAAATATAGATTTTTAGCTATCATTCATATTTATGACTGTATAAATTGCAACTATTTTCTTCAGTGGAGGAATAAATTAAAGGTGTAAAAAGGCATATTTATGGGGTAATGGGTTAAAGAATCACGGTGTAATATAATCCATGACTTATGATAATGCCTTGCAGAAAGCTCTTGTAGGGTTGTTTATCAGTATAGACTGAGAGTCTCAGAGTTGTTGCCCTTTGTTGAAATTGCACTTTCTGCACTGCAACATGAACAATCTCCATTCTAATTTCAGTAATTTTTGTCACAGTTTTTATGGGAAAAATATCTCAACCAATTAAAACACTCAGCTACTCTCCCCCGGTTGTCTTGAGGATTTGGACTTTTAAGACTTTTATTTGATAAATATTTACTCAATCTTCTCAAAGTTTTGTCACAGTGACTTTAGACATGATTTCTGTACTAAACTATAGGTAAGAAGTCAAACAGCCACAGGCAGTCTAGAGTTTTAAGAACCTAGTGATATTTTCACCTTCTGCTGTGACATGCATGTGTTTATTGTGGCTAACTGACAATCCCCTTCATTGCATAAAAACACATTCTGACAACATATTGCACTTTAAAATGTTTGGCTATATACGTAAAAGCAAAAACTGATAATTTGCTACAGGTTGTAGAACAGGTACGCAGTATTTGTCAGTCATAAATGGAAAGTTTAATTAAACAATCCTTTCATTTAAACTATGGTTTAAAATGACATATAAAAACGCAACCTCAGAAAAAAATATGAAACAACAAAATGTAATTAAATTTATTGCAAATCTTAGGCTATTGGATAAAGGTTTTAGTAAACAGGCTTCCTGTCTTAACTCATTATCCCCTGAAACTTCCAATGGAAAATTCCAGTTTGCAATAAAGGCTGGTCCATTTTAGACTATTTAGGGGTAATTATTGTAATAAATTGCAAAAAAACAAACAGTGGCGTCCCTGATCAGAGGGCTCCTGCAGGAGCCCTCTGATCAGGGACTTCACTGTTTGCCTAGGACAAGTGTGCTCTTCACAGGTACACATTTGGTAAATGACGCATATATGCGTCATTAGGGCTCAATGAGTTAATATGAAAATCCAGCTGGAGGGGGAAAGGGTTAATGGAAGATGCAATGACAGTCTCTAAGACAAGTGACAACTGAATGCAGAGCAAAAGTCACTAATGCCCTGCATTACGCGGTGACTTCTTTATAGAAATCTCCATACTTCCTCATTGAATAGATGTCAAACCCTTTACCCAATAGCCTGTTTCTTCGTTTTGAAGACAGGTGATCTTAAAGCAGGTTGAAAGTAAAGCAGAATGCACCTTAGGGCGCATTCTGGTTTACTTTCAACCTACTTTAAGCTACAATATGCTAGGATATAGGAAATGTTTTTTATGTTGGATATTCATTACTGCATATTAAATTGTAACCATTTTCTTCAATGGAGGAATACAGGCATATCTATGGAGTAAATGGTTAACTCAGATTTGTCCGTATTCCATCTGACCCAACAGTTTAATTAACAGAGCAATGCCTACTGAGCCGTGATCATGAATCACAAAAGACAAGCTTTAGCCACCCAGTCAGAAGTTTGTGATGAGGCTGATGTATTAAATATTGATGAATAGCTTATTTCTTTAGGGGGCTAGAACTTGCATATCAAAAATATTGATTTGAATTTGTCTGTTGTAGAATGATGATGTACAGAGGGGGATGGTGGTACAGTCAAAACTCCATAATTCAAACTCACTTAACCCATTACCCCATAAATACGCCTTTTTAAGACTTTAATTTATTCCTCCACTGAAGGAAATAGTTCCAATTTATATAGTCAGGAATATGTAGCAAAAGAAATATTTTCTATATCCTAGCAGATGGTAGCTTAAAGCAGGCTGAAAGTGAAGCAGAATGTGCCTTATATTGTAAGGCACATTCTGCTTTACTTTCAACCTGCTTTAAGTGGTCAACTATCTTCAATTCTAGAAAGAGGCTATGGGGTAATGGGTTAAAATGGAAGTTACCCGTATTTCATGAGCTAAAATTTGATAACTTGATCTCTTAAGAGTCAAACTTACCTATATTTTAAAGGCTGAACCCATGTTTTAACTTTGAATTATGGGGGTAAGTTAGACTTTTAAGTGTGTTCGAGTTATTGAATTTCGATTGTAGTTCTATTAACTGATACCAAGGAATGGGAATGGCTAGTTATATCAGTTTGTCTACAATCAAAAAGCTTCTGTCTCTTATATCATGACATGAATGAAATTTACAGTATTATATAACAAGCTATGGAAATTGAACTCCATTCACTCCATCCCGGCAAAATATGATGCCAGCTCTACGGTCTATAAGCTATTGGGATACGCTGTTGGCCCCAGTAGAATACCTACGGCCGTTGCAAGATTCTCCTGATTTCACGTTTCTGTGACCGCCATACGGCCGCCGTAGAGCAAATGTGAGCGCACTTTTAGTAAAATACTAGAAGCTTATGTGCCCATGGAGATACCATGATAGAATATTGTTTTCAACATTTATAGCAGTAATTTTCTGATGTATTCACAATGTTTTATTTCTATTTTCAGTTCGATTACATGACAGTATACAAGATGATGGTTTCCACTATTTAGTTTTTGATTTGTAAGTATCTATAATGAAAGATCACACTAGATTTGAGTATCAGCATGAAATTTCTTAACCTTGGTTAACCCTTTACTCATTGTTGTCAAATGTTGACTCCATTTCAACCATTTTCTATGATATTAAAGAAATATCTTATCATGCCTTGACCTCCTCCTTATAGATATGTTTAACCCAGTACCCCATAAATATGCCTTTTTACGCCTGTAGTTTATTCATCCACTGAGGGAAATAGTTCCAATTTACACAATTATGAATATGTACCATAAGAAATATTTTCTATATTCTAACAGATATTTGCTTAAAGCAGGCTAAAAGTAAAGCAGAATGTGCCCTTAGGCGCACTCTGCTTTACTTTTAACCTGCATTATTAGTAGCCACCTATCTTCAAAACTAGAAACAAACTATAATGGGTTAATATGATATTAAGGGTTAATATGATTTTCTCATGTCTTGTTTAATCAACCTTTCCTACATTTTGACAAAAGGAAACATTAACCCTTTACTCCATAGCTTGTTCCTACTTAAAGCAGGTTGAAAGTAAAGCAGAATGCGCCTTAAGGCGCATTATGCTTTACTTTCAGCCAGCTTTAAGCCCCCATCTACTAGAATACAGAACACATTTCTTATAATACATATTCCTGACTGATTAAATTGGAGCTATTTTCTTCTGTTCAGGAATAAATAATATGCACTAAAAGGCGCTTCTATGAGGGAAAGGGTTAAAAGGTAAATCATCATAATTAGGTTCAATATCCTCAGGTGAGCAATATGAGGACTTATAATCACGGTCCTCTCATTTCTTTTCTGGTTTGGATTCTATAAAGTTAAACCAGATGAGAGGCAGGACTGTTATAGTTATGAGAGATATTGGTCGTATATACTGAGGAAAATAATTGCTGCATTAAATTAGCTGTTAATGTTTTACAGGACTTGTTTTGTGTTAGCTCATGGCAGTAATATACTCTCTATAAAAAGCTTACAGTAAAACCTATGTTTAGTGGACTTATAATGAAACAACAGGTTAATATATTGCTTAGTATAGGATAAGGGATAAAAAGTGTTTTCATTTATGGTCAATCATACAGCGGGGCATCCATGTTTAACATACACATTTCCAGTTTGTATGGCCCGCACAACATAGTCTGGCATATTACTTTTTGGTCTGCCTGTTAAATTGCCTGTTTGTCTGTCCACGACTTATCTTGGCCATCACTTTAGAATTGCATGTGCTAGAGATGTGTACTTGAGGCAAGAAGCCCTTGATCTCAGTACAACTTGGGTCATGTATAACAAAGGTTAAGGTCATTTAGAGGTCAAATAGGCTGAATTCAACCTTGGCCATAACTTTATACTTACATGTTATTGAGACACCATATTATGCATTACATGTACTCCACTGAAGAAGTCAATTTAGCTCAGTACAAGTTGGGTCTTGCCAGACAAATGTCAATGGCATTTAGAGGTCAAGATCACATCAGGGGATATATTGTTTAACCCTTTGAACCCTAGTCCCGCATATAGGCGTGCTTTTCAAACAGTGTACATGTGAATAGTACACATGTCCTATGCAAACAGTGAATACCCAGATCAGAGGGCTCCATAAGGAGCCCTCTAATCAGGGTATTCACTGTTTGTCATAATGCAAAACATTGACAAAAACAACCCTTAAAAGTCAGAAATGGACTAGACTTAAATGGAAATAGAATTTTCCATTTAAAGTTTCAGGGAGGAAAGAGTTAACAAACACACCTTGTTCATTTGAAGCTTCCACCTTCAGTACTATTGCTCATTCATTACCTTTTGAGTTTTCGCTAAATACAGGTTTTGCTGTGTATTGGAAAAGAAGTATGAGAAAAGTCTATTTCTATTAATTACCTGTAAATTGGCATTGATTTTGTGTCCCTAAAGCTGTTTGCCTTATAATGAAACATATTCAACCAGGCTCACTGCTAACCATTACATTACCAGTGACAAATAAGTGGTTGGTTAAAGCAAATCATTTCTCAGGATTTGTAGAAGACTATTTTTTCCCTTAGAGCTATTCAGCTTGTTATATAATGGCACATTGACAACTGGCAAAAAAGTCTTGGCTGCACTAATTTTTCATTTGAGTAAATGAGACTAAAAATAATTGGCTGCGATGTTGCAGACAGAATATTTGAGTTGCTGTTAGATAGTTGTCCGAATGTGGCATAGTAAGTAGGAAGGGAATTGTTTTGGCAGGGCAAAGAGATAACGTTTTGGTGTTTGGCAACCTCAGCATATTGTTTATACACTTTAACTTGTGTGAACCACTATTCAAAGATGATGGGGCAGTCTGTAAGACAGGTGGTAACCTAAAGCACAACAAAAGTGATGCAAGAAGCTCCTTCAGGAAATTTATTTTGTATTTAGATGCCACCTGTTTACAGATATATCCATGCATGTTTCTACATTGAGTTAGCCTGACTCAAGTTCAACTACCCGGTACATTTAGAAAATCTACAGCGTCGAGTTAAATGAAACAGAATAAGCTGAAACACTTTCTCAAAGCAATGATAAAGTTCCAGGGCTCCAGATAAAGGGGGTATTTCAAAAACTAAATCTTTATTTCTACATTAAACCCTATGGTGTCACTACTCATTAGGATCGTCTCTTCGAGATTATTCTAATGAGTAGTAACAACATAGGGTTTGGTGCTGAAATAAGTGAGAAAATATTTGATTTGTTTAGTTTACTCCCTCTTATCTGGAGCCCTAAATAGCTTGTTTTTACCCTTTCCCTCATAGAAATACCTTTCTTCACCTTTATCCCATTCCTCCTAGAAATATGTTCGTGCTTCTACTGTCCTGATGGATCAGTCATAGAAAGCTTTACTTACACATTGACACATTGATTCTTTAACCTTAAAATAAAGATTTTTCATGTGAGGAAGCCTTCCAGCTTGCCTGCGGAAGATCGATGGTTTTACCTAGTTGCCGATTTGTGCCTGAAACAGTGCAAAAAGGACTTCTGGAGTCTGCCTCCACCTGCAATTAGCTGGACGTCACGATATGACTGAAATACTGTTAAAAGCGACATAAATTCATAATAATAACAACAATAACATGGCTGCTTTAACCTTAAAATAAAAATACTGATTAAAAAAGAGAGAGAGAAATAATTATTGTTTATAATAGAACATTTATTACTTGAAAGAATACTTTAGCAGGGTATATGTCATGTGCACTTGATTGATTACACTACATTTGGATAGCAGAAAATTAGGTGATAGACAATTTACAACAAGGGTTATGTTCACCTAAAATAAGTGGGTAAAAATGGTCCTATTAGCTGTGACGTGCTAGGTGAAAAGTAAACAGTAGAACCTGTGTTTATATAGCAGCTATTCAGTGAAGAAGATTGCTTTCTTTTTGTTGAGCATTGAGATGCAGTAATAATTTTAGAAAAAAAAAGAATGGGTCCTTTGGGACCCATAACTTTGAAATCTATGGGTCCCATAGAAAAACTATGGGTCCCAATTTTTTTCACCAACTACAAGCATGTGAACCAACTGCTACACCCGTCTGGGTTTTTTTTCCATTTAACTTTATTTAACGTTTGACACTGTGTAATGCCATAGTAAGCGTAGTTTGTTCATTTTATTTCATAAAACCTGCATGTTTCTGATCTTTCCAGTTCAATGTGCACTTAAGTCAATAGCTTTGGTCAACTTGACTTTATTAGGATTCTGTTCTTTGTGATTCTGTCAAAAAACGGAAGCCTGTATGCTCTACAGATCTGCATGTCTAGCAAGAGTGCTGTGTTGCAAATTACTGTTCTAACAAACTTTCACAAATGAATTTCTTACTTTACTATTATTACGAACACACCTACAATGTTTCTGTTCTTAAAACAGTGTTGCAGCTATGATGTCTGATTCTCGCATAGATTTCGAAAATCTCGCACAAAAATTACTAGTGCAATCTTTCAAGTCAGCCCTACGCGGTACCAGCCATATGATATTATCGCCAATAACAACTAATGACGACTCTTCTCCCCCGTCGTGATATTCTACGACGTATTAGATATAGAAAGTTTAGATACAGATAGTGCGCGAAAATTCGCGCGAACTTAATTACTACAATAATCAAATACTATGCGTCAAACCTTTCAAACTTTGGGGCGATTCTTGTCAAGTCCGATACCCGCCATTTTGGACACAAATAGGCTAGGTCTAAAACATTGACCGTACTATCTTGACTAGCCACTATAAAAAAGAGTTCATTATTTGCGGCGCGGACTTTTTGTATTCGTGTTTTAATTTATTTTGGCCTAATTATCATAATATATTCAGCGTCTTTAGCAACTATGTTCATCTGCGAAAACAATTTAGCACCTACGTAGGCCTGATACGCCGTTACAAAGTATCTACACATTAAAGTATTAATCGTTCTGTATTTTTGACGCAAGTACGACGATGCGTCCTTGAGGACGCACGTCTTTTCAGACTATGCGTCCTCAGCGATTTTTATGCGTACTGTACGCAGGACGCAGAGGTAAAATTATCACTGGAGATGCCATTTCTCTTAAAGGTTTCTGATGTTTGTTCATTTGATTTGAATAAGGATGTTTAAAGACTGGTGCCTGACTACTGGTGTTCATAGTTCATGCAGAATGCTCCTGCTGAGCTTTCTTTCTACAGTTGTAAGCTGCCATATGCCATATTGTTTCTGTGATATTCCTTAGAGTTGTCACTTTATGAGGTTTGACTTATTTCCAGTTTGACCATTCTGAAAGTTCATTGGTAATGAATACATAAATCATGCTGAGGGCTCCAGATAAGGGGATTATTTCAAAAATAAAATCTTTATTTCTTTATTAAACCCTATGGTGTCTTCGAGACGCTTCTAATGAGTTGTAACACCATAGGATTTGGTGCTAAAATGAGTGATTTGTTCAGTTCACTCCCTCTTATCTGGAGCCCTCAATTGCTATTATTAGCAGGTAGATAACGAAGGATAAATAAACATGTCATAAACAGAAATAGTCAATAATTAAGTTGATTATCAATACCTTGTCATAGAAACTCAACCTTGGTTAATGCTGTTTGTGATGTAGTATTGAGGGTTCCTAAGAAATTCAGCAACAGTATAGGGTTTGATGGAGACTTGTGAAATTGAATGTTTGAAACACATATCTCAAGTTCTGGTTATAGATGTTGTTTAGACATTATTTAAGCCTGTATGACATTACTGCCTGTCTCTGTATGTCTGTCCACAACTTTAACCTTGGCCACACTATTAAAACTACATGTGGTAGAGACCTGATATTTGGCGTGTGTACTCAATTTAAGAAGCTTTTGAGCTGAGTATAACTTTGGTAATGTCAGGCAAAGGTCAAGGTCATTTACAGGTCAAATGGACTGAAATTAACATTCCCAATTTGGCCATAACTTTGGAACTACTGGATCAGTTGACTGAGACTTAATATTTAACATCTGTACCACTGAGGAAGCCCTTTAGATCAAAACAAATTGGGTCACGTCAGACAAAAGGTCAGTGTCATGTAGAGATCATGGTTTCAAAAGGGGGCAAAATGTTTCACAAACAAATCTTCCTGATCTAGCCATTAATTGGAAAATAAATGCATAATTTTTTTTCCAAAGTACATGTACTTGAAATCAAGCTATGCTTGAAAGATAGATATTAATTTCATATAACTATATATATATATATGCCACATAGAATGCCACATAGAATATGTTGGTCTAATTTGAAAGTATAGCCTCTTGTGATTCTCAACATCTTAGGGGTTAATTATTTTCACAAGCTATCTGATGGCAATAATTATTCCAATCACAGTACAGTGATTTTGGGAACCAGTGTTTCATATTAATTATCTATATTTAAATGTAATCTTCCACATAATTATTATTTCCATATTTGGCCTGTAGCATCATCTGAAGAAAGTAAGACACATAGTCAGTGTTGTGCCTAGGTCCAAAATTTTGGGGGACACGGTGGCGCGCTGTCAAAATTTTTGGGGGACATTTGAAATTTTTGGGGGTCACACTAAAATAGCCTTTAAAAATATGATAGGCTTTCCTTTAAAATAGAATTAGTGTTTACGATATTGAACATGTTTACTGCGTCTAGTAGATTTTCGGTAATCCGGTAAGGCTTTTACACGACGGGAAAACTGATGTTCGTCTATTTTTAAATAACTTGTAATGATTGTTTTGGTACATACAAAGTTGGAAGAGTTTGATCAGCACGTTGTTTAGATGGGGGTTTTATTCATCAGGTGTCACGCTTCGCGTTTCGTCTGCTCTTTCCTCTCCAATCCGATGAGAAGTGAAGTCAAGTCATGCGTAAATTTGACTGGTTATCGGGTTGTACCATAGCAATTTAACTGCATTGGCATATAAACCGCGCACAGTCTACATTTTATTAATAAAGGATAGTAAATCGGCGGAAAGGATAGTTGTAATTTTAAGACTGGTTATCGGGTTTTACGTAGCCATTTAACTGCATTGGTATACACACGCGCGCACAGTCTATCTTTATTAATGAAGGATAGTAAATCGGCGGAAAGGATAGTAAATAGAGCAAAGGTACGGAAGACGAAAATTGCGCCCGTACGCCCGCACCGTTACGAATTTTAAGGGTCCAAGTAAAAAATATTGCGGGAATCCCGCAATGCCGCGCTCTAGGTGCAACACTGCATAGTGACATACAAACCTTTGTGTCAAAGTTAAGTAATTTGTCCACAGAAGCAGCATACTGTGCCAGTTCCTATTCCTCCATATAAAAGCCACACATGCATATATTAGAAGTTGAATACCTAAGGTGACACTTTAAAGCAAGATAAATGTAAAGCAGAAAGCTCCTATAGAAGCTTTATGCTTTACTTTCATCTTTATGTTAGCAGACATTTGCCTAAAATACAGTTATGATTTGATATTGGTGATCATTGCACATATGACTATGAAAGAATTGGTTAACTCTGTGAATCCTAGTCACGCATATATGCAATATTTTCAAAAAGCATACCTATAATAAGTACACTTGTCCTATGCAATCAGTGTAGACCCTGATCAGAGGGCTTCTTAAGGAGCCCTCTGATCAGGGACTACACTGTTGTTATTTTGACATATATTGTAAAAATCAACCCTAAAAGTCAAAAATGGACTAGACTAATTTGAAAACTAGAATCGTCCATTTGAGGTTTCATTAGGGAGGAAAGGGTTAATTAAGTAGGTAAAGGGCTGACTGGGAAATTTTAGTTAGATACCTTAAGCCTTGTCTGTTTGAACCTTAGACAAATCCATTTACAGATTTGCCTCTGGCCTTTTCACATACTATTCCTTTTTTTCTGATAATCATATTGATTTTATATTACAGCATTTTCCCTTGTTCTTCTTTTGCAGAGTTACTGGTGGCGAACTTTTTGAAGACATTGTAGCCAGAGAATTTTATAGTGAAGCAGATGCAAGGTGGGTAGTAAATCTATATTTGGCATAACTCTTTCAACACTAAGAATAGTATCGGGTGCAGCAACAATTGTTGTCTGCTACTGTTCTTAAGCAATAATATTCTGAAGTCTCTGTAAAAAAAGGGATCTAAGCGTCAAACAGATTAGATTAAGATAGGATGCCAAGTTACTTGGCGTCCTTTCAGGATCGAAACTGTTTGCTATATAAGGTAATCACAGTTTCATGATTAGTGTAAAAAGAGTAAAATGTTACCATGAATATGTGCGGATATGTGATAAACTTTGCAAACAGTTTGGATCCTGATGAGATGCCGCTTATGCGGCATCTCATCAGGATCCAAACTGTTTGACACTCTGACCCTAATTTGAAAAGCAATTTAGACAAATCTATTTTAGAACAATAGCAATGAAAATTGTTGCAAACGAAAAGATTACCGAGCGTGCAAAGAGTTAAACATATGTGTACTATTGCCCCTATTTATAAAATGCAATTGTACCTCAGTAAATGAGGAAGTCATGGCCTGGTGAATAATTAAAGAGGAATTAGGTTACCCAGAGAAACTATTGATATTACAGATAAACCTGGGTTAAAAAACATATCCCGTGAAGATACACGAGTCAATCAAAGATCTGAGACTGCTGGTCTAATGCAGTATAAAAGTTATGCAGAAAACTTTTATAATTATGAGTTTTCTGAATTACTATCATTCTGCATTAAGACATCACTTGTCTTAAATACTGTCATGTGTCCTCCTCAAAGGATGCTCAGTACAGGTTTGACTGTATAGGAGTTTTATTCCGCTTTTCATCACAAGGCTTTCTGAATCCATTCATACAAGAAGACAAGCAGTAAATACAACTGCCAAACTGGTGTTAAATGACCACAGCATATAGAAGCAGGGAACAAGTTGACAGCTTGATGCAGGACACTTGTAAAGCAGAAAGCTTCTACACGAGACTTCTGCTTGTCTGTTATAAGCTCACCTGGCAGGTAGTGTCAAGGTGAGCTATTTTGATCGTCCTCTGTCCGTCGCCCATCATCGTTCGTTCGTTTATGCGTCTTTCGTCCGTCCGTTTGTCATCAACAATTTCTTCAAACAACATCTTCTCCAAAACTACTGGATAGATTTTTAGCTCACCTGGCACGTAGTGCCAAGGTGAGCTTTTAGGATCGCTGGATGTCCGTCGTCTGTCCGTCCACAATTGTTCGTTAACACTCTACCAGGTTCAAATCTCATTGGATCTTGATGAAACTTGGTCACAATGTTTGCCTCAATGAAATCTAGGTCAAGTTCGAATCTGGGTCATGTCCGGTCAAAAACTAGGTCACTAGGTCAAATTATCGAAAAACCTTGTTAACACTCTAGAGGCTACAAATTCCATTGGATCTTCATGAAACTTCATCAATATGATTGCCCCAATGAAATCTAGGCCAAGTTCGAATGTGGGTCATGTCCGGTCAAAAACTAGGTCACTAGGTCAAATTATCGAAAAACCTTGTTAACACTCTAGAGACTACAAATTTTATTGGATCTTCATGAAACTTCATCAAAATGTTTGCCTCAATGAAATCTAGGTCAAGTTCGAATGTGGGTCATGTCAGGTCAAAAACTAGGTCAAATTATCGAAAAACCTTGTTAACACTCTAGAGGCTACAAATTTCATTTGATCTTCATGAAACTTCATCAATATGATTGCCTCAATGAAATCTAGGTCAAGTTCGAATGTGGGTCATGTCTGGTCAAAAACTAGTCACTAGGTCAAATTATCGAAAAACCTTGTTAACACTCTAGAGGCTACAAATTTAATTTGATCTTCATGAAACTTCATCAAAATGTTTGCCTCAATGAAATCTAGGCCAAGTTCGAATGTGGGTCATGTCCGGTCAAAAACTAGGTCACTAGGTCAAATCATCGAAAAACCTCGTTAACACTCTATAGAGACTACAAAATTCATTGAATCTTCATGAAACTTGAACAAAATGTTTGTCTCATTGAAATCGAGGTCAAGTTAGAATGAGGGTCATGCCCGGTCAAAAACTAGGTCACACGGTGTACATGGTTACCAGGTGAGCGATTTAGGGCCATAGTGGCCCTTGTTACCAAACTTAGCTTGAATGATCCTTATATGGTCCTCTTTCAAAGTTGTTCAAATATTTCCGGTCCGTTGCATATCTAGGTCACACGAGCTAAAAATAGATTTTTCAATGAATACTTAAAAATTCTTCTTGTCTGAAACCACAGTACCCTGAGCTTAGATATTTTGCTCAAAACATCGTCTTCAGGTCCTCTATCAAGATTGTTCAAATTATGTCCATTGGGTAAAAAATGACCACGCCCCGGGGCCGTAATTTTACATAGAGTTATATAATGAAATCTTTAAACATCTTTATCTCTGAAACTAATATGGCCAGAGCTATGCTATTTGGCATGATGACACTTCTAGAAGCCTTTAACCAATAGTATAAATATGGTTTAGGTCCATTGCATATCTAGGTCACAGGAGCTAAAAATAGATTTTTTCAATGAAATCATATAAAAAATCTTCTTGTCTGAAACCACAGTACCCTGGGCTTAGATATTTGGCGTAAAGCATCATCTACAGGTCCTCTATCAAGATTGTTCAAACTATGTCCCTGGGGTTAAAAATGACCCCGCCCCGGGGTCGTAATTTTACAGAGTTATATAGTGAAATCTTCAAACATCTTTATCTCTGAAACTAATATGGCCAGAGCTTTCATATTTAGCGTGATGACACTTATAGAAGCGCTCAACCAATATGTTAATATGGTTCCGGTCAGTTGCATTTCTAGGTCACAGGAGCTAAAAATAGATTTTTCAATGAAAATTTAAAAAATCTTCTAGTCTGAAACCACAGTACCCTGAGCTTAGATATATGGCACAAAGCATCATCTTTAGGTCCTCTATTAAGTTTCTTCAAATTATGCCCCTTAGGTTAAAACTGACAAGGCCCTAAGGGTCCAATTTTGAATAGAGTTAAATAGTGAAATATTTTTCTCTGAAACTAATATGACAAGAGCTTTGGTATTGAGCATAGTGACACTTTTAGATGTTCTTTACCAATATTGCTGAAATGGTTCAGGTCTGTTGCATATCTGGGTCATATTAGCTAAAAATATTTTTTTTTTTTCTAATGAAAAGTCTTCCTGTCTGAATCCATTCATGTAGAAAATATTTGACAGCACACTTAATTTTCAAGTTCATCAGCAAGATTTTTGAAAATTAAAAAAATTATCCCACCCCAGGGGTCGTGTGACCCTTGTGTTTGTTTTTCCATGTGAGCGATATTTAGGCCTGCATAGGCCTCTTGTTCTACATTAAGCTGACAACTGTTACTTTTGATTGACATGTCTCTTTCTTGGGGTTACTGCTTAGCACAAGTTAGATGAAGATAGGAGAAAGGAAAGGATGGGGGAAACCCCAGTCCTAGCCCATTAGTGGGAAGTATGTTTGCTGATATGTGCACAGAATTCTGGCTACATATGTCTTCCTTATATCTGGAATATTGACTTTCAAATTATCAAAATTAGACCAGTTGTCCCACATTTCGTTAAAAAACCTTCTAGAGATGTTCCAATAATGTAGAAATGTTCATGGAAATAGGCCAAGAGGTTTCAGCTACATGTAATTTTCAACATTTTAGTCCTGAATAATCATCATTTGCTTAAGCATATGCCTGCTTTAGTTTTAAATATTGACTCTTTTCTCCCCTATATTTGCAGACATGCAATCAGAGGGATTATCAGGTTGGATCCTGATTAGATGCAGAATTACTCAGCATGTGATCAGGATCCAAACTGCTTGTTAAGGTCAAGAAAACAAGGTTACTAGACCCAAAGGGTTAATCTCTTTATATATTTGGCTGAGGAAGTTCTTTGTATTGACTTGACTTGACTTGATCCTGAGTTTATTTTTCAACTGCTGCGGGTGTCCCAGGGACTGGGGTAGGCAGCAGGTGGCTAGAGTGTCTAACACCCAGTCTCCACGCTTCTCTGTTCTGTGGATTTATGCCTGCAAGGCTACAGATGTTCATATCAGCCTTGACGCAGTCTGACCAGGACTTTCTTGGTCTCCCTCTACCTCTAGGGCCAGTAACTGTCATACTCATGGTTGAGTTGGTACATGAAGTGGCACGAACGACGTGCCCATACCATCTCAGACGTCTTGTTCTCAAAGCCGCAGTCACTTCTTGTATCCCCAATCTGGCATACAGTGTATCAACGAGTACTATGTATTATGAACACATTTGGGTTACCCCATGAATTTATGAAAAAAAATTCAGTATCAAGTTCATAGGCATATAAGATGCTTTCATAATTCAACCCATTACTCCATAGCCTGCATGTGTCTAGTTTTGAAGACACTCTGTGACCACTTAAAAACAGTTTCAAAGTAAAGCAGAATGTGCCTTAATGTGCATTCTGCTTTTCTTTCATTCTGCTTAAAGCCACAATCTGCTAGGATATAGAAAATATTTGTAAAAAGCAGCTTCTATTATTCATGATTGTATAGAGTGAAGCTGTTTTCTTCAGAGGAGGAATAAAAGGTGTAGAAATGTGTATCCATGTAGTTATGGGTTAGATTAACTTTACTTTCATTTTGTTTTAAAATGTTGAAAGGGCTAAGTAATATTATGTATGTACTCAAATATCATTAGATTTCATGAAACAGGCTGATTTATTATCAAACAAACAAAACATTCAAAGATCTAATTCAAGATCTGTTTATTTGATATGATGCAAAGTGTTTCCATTTTATCAAAATTGCACAGTACAGTATATTAAAAACATAAGATATTTGCAAACTGTAAGTGATACGTTTTGCACATCAGGACTTAATGATGCATGCATATTAAATATGTTTAACATATGTTGAGCTCTATTAATAGAGAACTTCATAAATTTTTATCGTCTGTGCATATGGGTGCATTTTTTAGGGGAAAGTTGAATGCTGTTTATCTTTTCGGTTTGAAATAATTCATTTCTTGACACTACTCATTTCTGCTCAATGTTAAGTGTCAAAAACAGTTTCATTCAATTCCTGTTTAACCCTTTCCCCCGTAGAAGCTCCTTTAGCGCATTTAGTTTCTTCCTCCAATGAAGAAAATACTTCCAATTTATACACAGTCATGAATGTGTATCATAAGGAGTATTTTATTTATTCCAGCTGGTGGTAGCTTAAAGCAGGCTGAAAGTAAAGCAGAATGCGCCCTAAGGCACATTCTGCTTTACTTTCAACCTGCTTTAAGTAGTACATATTTTCAAAACTAGAAACAGGCTATGGGGTAAAGGGTTAAAGTTTGGATTTTGTTTTTCACTTGCTGCACCCATATATGAAATGCCATGTGGTTACTTTTATTTTTCAGACGATAGCAGTAATTTGTTTATAATGGATCCATAAATTTGTGTAACATTTCACTTGTAAATTTCATGTAAAATGAAGCAAATTTTCCTGTTTGTATTTTAGGAATGTCTGAAGTTACAGTGACTATAATGTCTGACTGATGGTTTCTGTCTCAGATTATGTTTCATATGTTATTTTAAAAGTTGCTATGTTTAGAGAAAATCAGACTTGTTGCATTAAAATGGAGAACTGTTTTGATAATAAAGCAAGTGGATGCTTAAAGCAGTATGAAAGTAAAGCAGAAAGTTTCCATAAGAGCTTTCTGCTTTACTTTCTTTTTAGCTCACCTGGCACGTAGTGCCAAGGTGAGCTTTTAGGATCGCTGGATGTCTGTCGTCCGTCGTCTATCTGTCCGTCCGTCCGTTCACAATTGTTCGTTAACACTCTAACAGGTTCAAATCTCATTGGATCTTAATGAAACTTGGTCACAATGTTTGCCTCAATGAAATCTAGAACAAGTTCGAATTTGGGTCATGTCCGGTCAAAAACTAGGTCACTAGGTCAAATTATCTAAAAACCTTGTTAACACTCTAGAGGCTACAAATTTCATTGGATCTTCGTGAAACTTCATCAATATGATTGCCTCAATGAAATCTAGGCCAAGTTCGAATGTGGGTCATGTCCGGTCAAAAACTAGGTCACTAGGTCAAATTATTGAAAAACCTTGTTAACACTCTAGAGACTACAAATTTCATTTGATTTTCATAAAACTTGATGAAAAGGTTTGCCTCAATGAAATATAGGTCAAGTTCAAATGTAGCTTATGTCTTGTCAAAAACTAGGTCACTAGGTCAAATCATCGAAAAACCTCATTAACACTCTAGAGACTACAAAATTCATTGAATCTTCATGAAACTTGAAAAAATTGTTTGTCTCATTGAAATCGAGGTCAAGTTAGAATGAGGGTCATGCCCGGTCAAAAACTAGGTCACACGGTGTACATGGTTACATGGTTACCAGGGGAGCGATTTAGGGCCATAGTGGCCCTTGTTACTTTAAGCCACTGTTTGTCTTTGTTGATCTTCAATCTTCTTCATAGAATTGTTTACAGTACATTGAAAACTTTGTGAATCCAGATCAGCTGTAATGGAAGCATTGTGTCTGAGCAGGCTGGAAGTATTGTATCTGATCAGGGTCTACACTTTTTGAAATAGAGTCGAGTTTTGCTATCTCGAACTCGCTTAATTTGAACTACCCTTTTGTCGACACATGCATTGCATTATTTCATGCTCGATTAAGTGGAACATACCCGTATTTCAAAGTTGAAACGTGGCATAGCCACGTTTTAACTTTGAAATACGGGTATGTTCGACCTAACCGAGTTTGAGATATCGAAGTTCAACTGTATTCGAGGTCTGCTTTCCCAAGGACATAGCTTATATGATAATTTTGAATTACATTCTGATATGAAACGGATGTTGTATGATAATATATTACTGTCTGTCATATTTTAATGGAACTTTTTGCTTTTAGGAAAAGATTTTCCAGATTTCATAAACTATTACTTATGAATTATGTTACAAGAAAAATGGCATACTTAACCAAGATTATAGGCTTAAGACCTTGCCAATGCTGTAGATGGAGAACATCAGCATTTTAAAAAGTGATGTCTGATCAGGGTCAGCACGTTTTTGATTGGCAGTGGAATACTTTTCTGGCTCTGATTGATATAAACTGTGTAGACTTAAATATTGTTGAATCTCCATCATTGCAGCTCGCTTAAGTCATACTTATCCATATTTCAATGTTAATATGTGGCTAAGCCAGGTTTTAACTTTGAAATATGGGTAAGTTCAACCCAAACAAGTTTGAGTTATCTTGGATTGACTACATGTTATGTAATTTTCTTGTGACATGCTGTATTTAATTCATGTAGGTATGGTTTTGTATGGAAGGAGAATGAATGAGAGAAGGCATTCTGCTAAGAGTGGGGATCCCATACCTGGCTCTGGACAGGAATTGTTATATCTAGATTTAACACAAAACCAAGAATCTTTTCTGAAAATGAAATAGCACAAAACACTAGTGTTTGAAATTCTTTTGAGCTACAGTAAAGTCTTTCTTTTACAACTGATAGATGTTGTTATACGCCCGTCATCGACGGTCGTATTATGGTATACCCAGCGCTGTCCGTCCGTACGTCCGTCCGTCCGTCCGTTAACTTTTCTTGTTAGCGCTCTCTCACCTTCATTTATTTACCGATTTTGATTAAACTTCCTACAAATATTCCATACCACAATAGCTCGGACGAGTTCGCGTTTCAGACGTTGGCGGCTATTTTTAGCAGAGTTATGCCCCTTTATTGTCAAAAATGGGCATTTTTTAAAAAAAACAGAACTTTTTTTTTAATTATTCAATTTATTTCAAATTTGATATGGTGATACAATGAATGAAGTTACTTAACATATATTACGGGTTTTTGGTTTGACTTCTTATTTTCAGAGTTATGCCCCTTTACACAATTTTTAGCTCACCTGGCACGAAGTGCCAAGGTGAGCTTTTAGGATCGCTGAATGTCCGTCGTCTGTCCGTCCACAATTGTTCGTTAACACTCTAGCGCCTACAAATTTCATCTTATCTTCATGAAACTTCATGACAATGTTTGTCTTGATGAAATCTAGGTCAAGTTCGAAAGTGGGTCATGTCCGGTTAAAAACTAGATCACTAGGTCAAATCATAGAAAAACCTTGTTAACACTCTAGAGACTACAAATCTCAATGGATCTTTATGAAACTTGGTTAGAATGTTTGCCTTATTGATATCTAGGTCAAGTTCGAATGAGGGTCATGTCCGGTCAAAAACTAGGTCACTAGGTCAAATCATAGAAAAACCTTGTGAACACTCTTGAGGCTACAAATCTCATTGGATCTTAATGAAACTTGGTCAGAATGTTTGTCTCATTGATATCTAGGTCAAGTTCGAATGTGGGTCATGTCAGGTCAAAAACTAGGTCACTAGGTCAAATCATAGAAAAACCTTGTTAACACTCTAGAGGCTACAAATCTAATTGGATCTTGGTGAAATTTGGTCAGAATGTTTGTCGCATTGATATCTAGGTCAAGTTTGAATATGGGTCATGTCCGTTCAAAAACTAGGTCACTAGGTCAAATCATTGGAAAATCTTGTTTACACTCTAGAGGTTGATTGTGGGTACACATACATGTCCAGTCATAATTTAGGTCACTATAGGTCAAGTTTGCCATGGTGTACCAGGTGAGCGATTTAGGGCCATAGTGGCCCTTGTTTAACAATATATTGTATCCTGATAATAATTTTACTTACATTTTGTCTATTGTAACCAAATTTCATATTTATCTTTCTCATCATGCAGGGAAGGCACCTGTGAATTTTGGTTCCTGTTAAATTATTTGTCTATGAGTTATGCCCCTTTACATCCTTAAAATTTAAAATAAGCCACACTTCGTCCGTTAACTTTTCTTCTTAGCGCTCTCTCACCTTCATTTATTGACCGATTTTGATTAAACTTCCTACAAATATTCCATACCACAATAGTTCGGACGAGTTTGCGTTTCAGACGTTGGCGACTATTTTTAGCAGAGTTATGCCCCTTTATTGTCAAAAATGGGCATTTTTAAAAAAAAAACCCAGAACTTTTTTATTTTTGATTCAATTGATTTCAAATTTGATATGGTGATACAATGAATGAAGTGACTTAATATATATTACGGGTTTTTGGTTTGACTCTGTATTTTCAGAGTTATGCCCCTTCACACAATTTTTTTAACAATACACATGTATATTGTTTCCTGATAATAATTTTACTTTAATTTTGTCTATTGTAACCAAATTTCATATTTAGCTTTCTCATCATACAGGGAAGGCACCTGTGAATTTTGGTTCCTGTTAAATTTCAGACGTTGGCGACTATTTTTAGCAGAGTTATGCCCCCTTTATTGTCAAAAATGGGCATTTTTTAAAAAACCCAGAACTTTTTTCTTGACTATCGCAATACTATCGGGATAGTACTTGAGCTATCCCAATACTACAGCATAGTCTTTTTGAGATCGATAGTCGGGCCTACACTCCGGGCGACTTTTTCCAGTCGGCCTGAGTCTGGACGACTTTGACACCCGCCGGCCGTGACGGGCGTATTTTGCCGCACTGCGGTGCTCTTGTTATTTCCAGGTTTGCTGTTTAACACAGGATAAAAGTTAAGCATGAAGTTCTCTGCTTATTTTCATCCTGCTTTAAGCAAATTAAGCCCTTGCCTTAAGCACGGAACACAAGCATTATTTGAGTTATTAGCTCACCTGAGCCAAAGGCTCAAGGTGAGCTATTGGGATGGCCCTGTGTCCGGCGTCCGTCGTCGTGCGATGTGTGTTGTGCGTTGTGCGTCGTCGTTAACAATTGCTTCAAATGACATCTTCTCCTATACCACTGAACAGAATTCAACCAAACTTTACAGAAATGTTCCTTGGGTCAAGTTCTTTCAAATTTGTTCAAAAGAATTAAAAACAATGCAGAACTCTGGTTGCCATGGCAACCAAAGTGAAAAAATAAGGAAATCTTAAAAAATCTTCTTTTCAAAAACTGCAAAGGCCAGAGCTTAGATATTTGGCACATAGCATCACCTACAGGTCCTTTAATATCAGGTTTGTTCAAATTATGCTCCTGGGGTCAGAATTGGCCCCGCCCTGGGGGTCAACGTTTTACATAGAGTTATATAGTGAAATTTTTCAAACGTCTTCTTCTCTGAAACTAATATGGCCAGAGCATAATGACACTTCTAGACGTCCTTTACCTATTTTGTTTAAATGGTTCCGGTTGGTTGCATATCTAGGTCACAGGAGCTAAAAATAGATTTTTTTTCAATGAAAACTTAAAAATTCTTCTTGTCTGAAACTACAAGGGCCAGAGCTTAGATATTTGGCACATAGCATTACCTACAGCTCCTCTATCAAGTTTGTTCAAATAATGCCCCTGGGGTCAAAATTGGCCCCGCCCCGGGGGTCACAGTTTTACATAGAGTTATATAGTGAAATTTTCAAACATCTTCTCCTCTGAATCTAATATGGCCAGAGCTTTGCTATTCGACATGGTGACACTTCTAGATGTCCTTTACCTATTTTGTTCAAATGTTTCCAGTCTGTTGCATATGTAGGTCACAGGAGCTCAAAATAATTTTTTTCAATGGAAACTTTAAAAAAATCTTCTCGTCGAAAACCCTAGTACCCTGATCTTAGATATTTGGCACTTAGCATCATCTACAGGTCCTCTAACAAGATTGTTCCAATTATGCCCATTGGCAAAAAATTACCCCATCCTGGACATAAATCATTATCTCCATTTTGTCAGCTATTCTCAGGTGAGCGAAATATGCCCCATGGGGCTCTTGTTTAAATCTTGTATCGCATGTTTTTCAGTAGATGATTATGTATTGGCCTAAATTTACCAGAGATATTTTTGGGTAGTACAGTTCTCTTTGAACCAGGAAGTTTTCCAAACATCTCTCTTTTTGAGTTTGAATTTGCAAGGGGTAGTCATCATGGCCTGCAGTTCATTGTCGATGAAATATGCATCATATATCTGACTGGAATGGAAACCAGGAATATTCATTGCATTGTTGAATGAGTGATTTCTGGAACCAGTGTTGTTTTGACTTGTCGCAAACACAGATTGATAATAGGGAATGGTAAAAGGTAGATCAGAAACTTGGCAGACATTTCATAGTACAGTACAGTCCTCTAATTGCAACCACTCAAACAGAGGTTGACATTAACACATTGAACCCTAGTGATGAATATACTCGTCATTAACAAAATTTTAATTATATACCTATCATGAGTACACTTTTCCTATGCAAACAGTCTAGACCCTGATCAGAGGGCTCCTTAAAGAGCCCTCTGATCAGGGTCTACAATGTTTGTAATTTGGTAAAATATTGTTTAAAAAACCATCCTAATTATTCAAAAATGGACTAAATTTAATTATAAACTGGAATTGTCCATTTAAAGTTTCAAGGGTGAATAAGTTAGTCATGGCAATGGCAGGATGCAGCTTGAAGCAGGATAGAAGTAAAGCAGAAACTTACTAAGGACCTTCCTGTTTTACTTTCATTCTGGTTTCAGCAGCTACCTGCTCTATTTACTGAGTTTCGTTTGGATGGCTGAAATAACAGGAATATATTATTTTCACATGTTTACCCATTTCTTCCTTGGATGTAATTATTACAGTTTTCCACTGTGCTTGCTAGAAGGACCCATATCAGTAAGGGGTTATCATTACTAGAATTGTCTTAAACCATACCATATTTCATTTTGATGATAGGTGACGACTGAAAGCAGATTGAAAGTAAAGCAGAATGCGCCGAGGCGCATTCTGCTTTACTTTCAATCTGCTTTAAGCCTCCATCTGCTAGGATATAGAAACTATTTCATACAATGCATACTTATGACTGTATAAATTGGAACTATTTTCTTTGGCCTAAATTTATACCAGAGATATTTTTGGGTAGTACAGTTCTCTTTGAACCAGGAAGTTTTCCAAACATCTCTCTTTTTGAGTTTGAATTTGCAAGGGGTAGTAGAGGCGCATTCTGCTTTACTTTCAATCTGCTTTAAGCCTCCATCTGCTAGGATATAGAAACTATTTCATACAATGCATACTTATGACTGTATAAATTGGAACTATTTTCTTCAGTGGAGGAATATGTTAGAGGTGTACAAAAGTGTATGTATGGGGTAATGGGTTAAGTGTCCACATTGATGAAGTTATATAATAGAAAACAGTGTGTTTCCTGATCATGGTTCTCGATGTAAGGGAATACATTAAACAAGACCAACATTTTAATAAGTTTGGCCTCCTACTAAAATGTATTTTGTGACAACTCGTTACCTCTTTAAACCCATTACTCCTTAGAAGATACAATTTTTTTCACCTTTAATTCATACTCAATAATGTGTACCACAAGAAATATTTCCAAAATCCTGGCAGATGATAGCTTAAGTTAAAGCAGGCTAAAAGTGAAGCAGAATGAGTTTTAAGATGCATTCTGCTTCTGTCAACCTGCATTAAGTGGCCACCAGTCCTCAAAACTTAGAGGCAGGCTATTGAGTAAAGGGTTAAGATAAGTGACAATTCTAATGGGTAACGAAAACATAGTGTTTTATTGAAACATAAGGATTTTAGTATTTAAAAAACTCTCCTTATCTAGAGCAAAGCCCTGATGAGATGCCTGTGTAAAGGATTGTAATGAATTGATGGATCTGATTTGATTGAGATTTGGGGGAAATGAGCATTAATGGGTTCAGAAGAACAGGCTTATCAAGGGATTTTCACATAAAAAATTAAGCAGACTCTAAAGGCTGTGATGTGATTCAAATTAATATCTCACTGTGACATATACAAGTTTGTGAGTGCTTCCATTGGTAGAACTGGCTTAGTTTAATTGCTCTGGGGACAAAGTGATGGCAATATAGCTCTCTTTTGGATCCAGTCCCCCAGATTTATGGAAATATAATGGGAGAGATAACAGCTGTTAGGATGATTAAAAACAAATCTTTGAGTCGTATGTGAAATGTTCCAACTTGAAGACTCAGGATGACAGGGAAAGGCCTAGTGTTTATCTGGTAGGGACAAGTCCTGCTGATTCAAAGGGTAGGAATGTAAATTATAGGCAAATTATTAGATTTCCTGTGGGGACTAACTTTGAGCTGCCAAAGACCTGACATGATCATGCATTATTTCAGATAATAATATACTTGTTACTGAGATGTAGAGCTCCATATAAAAGGCAGTAAACTAAAAGTTTCCAACATTATTCTTTTTCAAACCCATGCAATGATATCTTATTGAAATCCTCTCTTTTAAGGTAGAGCTTCTGGTACAGATGGCTGCAAATTTGATACCCTGTCACAATGTGCAATTGTTGAAATTTGAAAGTGGTTAACCCATTTAAGCCTAGTGTCTACTAAAGAGGACATAAAGCAAACAGTGTAGACCCTGATGAGATGCAGCGTAACATGGCATAACACCAGGGTCTGCACTGTTTGCTATTTCATATGATATGTTCTGCTATGTGAAAAACAGTCATGTCCTCAAATCACCCCTTGTTAGCTCACCTTTTGTCCGTCGGTGTTGGTGTCGTCCGTTCACAATTTTTTTCAAACAACTTCTTCTCTGAAACCAATGACCCAATTTTAACCAAACTTGGTCAGATACATACTGTAGTTGTGAGCTTCAAAAATTGTTTAAAAAAAGTGGGTCTTGTTGCCATGGCAACCATGCACAATATCTAAAAAATTCTTCTCCTCAAGAACGACTGGTCCGATTTCAATTTGGTTTTCACCAAAATGTTTCTCAATTGATATACTTTCAAATTTGTTCAAAGAATTTTGATCCGTCAAAAAACATGGCCGCCAGAGGGCGTGGTCATTTTCCGTATTTAGGTAATATTGACAACCAAAGTCAAAACTTTAAAAATCTTCTTGTCAATAACCATAAGTCCTTAGGGACAACCAAATTTCCTATGTAGCATAATGTTGTGAACCTTTACCAAGATTGTTCAAATAATGACCTCCGGATCAAAAATGGCCCCGCCCCAGGCTTATCAGTTTTTCATAGGAAAACCTTTAAAACTCTTCTTCTCTGAAACTGTATGGCCTAGACCTTTTTAGCTCACCTGGAACGTAGTGCCAAGGTGAGCTTTTAGGATCACTGGATGTCCGTCGTCTGTCCGTCCGTCCATCCACAATTATTCGTTAACACTCTACCAGGTTCAAATCTCATTGGATCTTGATGAAACTTGGTCACAATGTTTGCCTCAATGAAATCTAGGCCAAGTTCAAATGTGGGTCATGTCCGGTCAAAAACTAGGTCACTAGGTCAAATCTTCGAAAAAACTTGTTAACACTCTAGAGACTACAAATTTCATTGGATCTTCATGAAACTTCATCAAAATGTTTGCCTCAATGAAATCTAGGTCAAGTTCGAATGTGGGTCATGTCCGGTCAAAAACTAGGTCAAATTATCGAAAAACCTTGTTAACACTCTAGAGGCTACAAATTTCATTTGATCTTCATGAAACTTCATCAATATGATTGCCTCAATGAAATCTAGGCCAAGTTCGAATGTGGGTCATGTCCGGTCAAAAACTAGGTCACTAGGTCAAATCTTCGAAAAACCTTGTTAACACTCTAGAGACTACAAATTTCATTGGATCTTCATGAAACTTCATCAAAATGTTTGCCTCAATGAAATCTAGGTCAAGTTTGAATGTGGGTCATGTCTGGTCAAAAACTAGGTCACTAGGTCAAATTATCGAAAAACCTTGTTAACACTCTAGAGGCTACAAATTTCATTTGATCTTCATGAAACTTCATCAATATGATTGCCTCAATGAAATCTAGGTCACTAGGTCAAATCTTCGAAAAACCTCGTTATCACTCTATAGAGACTACAAAATTCATTGAATCTTCATGAAACTTGAACAAAATGTTTGTCTCATTGAAATCGAGGTCAAGTTAGAATGAGGGTCATGCCCGGTCAAAAACTAGGTCACACGGTGTACATGGTTACATGGTTACCAGGTGAGCGATTTAGGGCCATAGTGGCCCTTGTTCTGTTATAATATTGTCTGCTTTAATTCTGTTGTTTGCAAATTGTAGTATGTTTTCAATAGAAACAAACTGAATATGAATCAAAATTGCTGTGATGCTGAGCAACTGTTTCAGATCTGATTTATTAGCAAATTTCTGCAAGGCTGTATTTAGCAAGAAAATGGTTAACACCGTTGTCATCAGTATTTGGTAATTATTTTGCTGATCAAAAGAGATCCTCGATTTGTGGATAAAAGGACATCATTTCAATTTTTTACCCTGCCTTTCAGACCATAAAGATTTTCAAAGGCATGTTTCTTTTGTAATTAATACTTTTGATTTGAACTATTCATTAGACTTCAACTAGCTATGAACATGTGCACATTTTCTCACATAAATATAAATGTTTGTAATAAACTAAATGGTCAGGTTTATGAATATATCTTGTAAGATTTACTTTCAATGTCATTGTTTATATGACTCAAATAACAGATTTTGATGTTATATAAAACATTGAATGATGTGATAAATAATGTCTTAGTATGATTTTTGCTTTTTGGAATTAATTTATGTACAAAGTCAGATTTACACTTTCAGCAATGAGAAAAACAGGACAAGTAAACTGTAAATTCCTAGGGCGTCTGGTCCTTAGCCTTGAAGAAATATTAAATTAAAGTTTCTCTATTATGGTCACTCAGTATAAAAAGCAGGTGGCTACTTAAAGGTCCATAAGTTCTGTATACATGTACTTTACTTTTAAGTCTGCTTAAAGCTACCACCTACCTTAAACACCATCAATGAAATATCTGTTAGGTGGTCATAGCTGCAGGTTCCAAGGTTATAAACAGTTTGAGTTGAGTCTGAGATCTGCAAAAGCTCAAATCTGACCAATCAAATGCTTGAGAAGTTATGAGAATGATCTCAGACTCCACTCAAACTCTTTATAACCTTGGGGCCAGAACTTACTGTAATGATGTAGATCTCTATTTTTAGCTCACCTGGCACGAAGTTCCAAGGTGAGCTATTAGGATCGCAGGATGTCCGTTGTCCATTGTCCTTTGTCTGTTGTCTGTCTGTCTTGTCTGTTCACAATTGTTCATTAACATTCTAGCGGCTACAAATTTCATGTGATCTTCATGAAACTTGATGACAATATTTGTCTTGATGAAATCTAGGCCAAGTTCGAATGTGGGTCATGTTGGGTCAAAAACAAGGTCACTAGGTCAAATCATAGAAAACTTTGTTAACGCTCTAGAGGCTAGAAACTCATTAGATCTTCATGAAACATGGTTAAAATGTTTGCCTCATTGATTTCTAGATCAAGTTTAAATGTGGGTCATGTCCGGTCAAAAACTAGGTCACTAGGTCAAATCATAGAAAACCCTTGTAAACACTCTTGAGGCTACAAATCTAATTAGATTTGAATGAAACTTGGTCAAAATGTTTGCCTTTTTGATATCTAGGTCAGATTTGCATGTGTGTGTCATGTACGGTCAAAATCAAGGTCACTAGGTCAAATAATGAAAATACATTGTAAACCTTCTAGAAGCTATATACATATCTCATTTGATCTTTATGAAACTTGCTCAAATGTTTGCCTCATTGAAATCATAGCGCCCCTTGTTATTGCTCTGATGGCAATATATCCATACCGGCGGTAGTGGCCCAATGGTTAACACCTTGGACTACTGTACCAGGGGTCGTGAGTTCGATCCCCCGCCGGACCAGCGGTCTGACTAGGAGATTTTTCTGAATCCCCGATGATGTACAGGAATGTTCTTGAGCAAGACATGTACCGCGAATGGCTCCTCTCCACCCAGGGGTTAAAATGGGTACCTGTGAAGGGTCTGAGTCGGTACTGCGGCTGCATTTGACTGCGCCATATGTTAGCAGTGCTCATAGGCAAGATGGCTCGATGATCAGGGGAGTATATGTACAGTCGGCTGAGCGGTCATTCGGACTGAAAGTAGACTTTAACTTGGTATATTACTTTATTATTACTTTTATAATTGTATTGTAGTGCAGTTACAGTAGAACCCCTCTATTACGACCACTAAATAGAAGGCTAATTGTCCGTATAAAGGACAGGTGACCGCTTAAAGCAATGTGAAAGTGAAAGGAGCTTTCTGTTTAATACTTTCACATTGCTTTAAGCAATCACCTGTCTTTAACGATTAATATTTGACACAACTTAGTGGTCGTAATAGAGAGGCTCTACTGTAGTTTGTGTATGTTTGTAAGGGTCATTCTTCTGTTCTTCTGGCACCGCCCTTACCATTCACCAAAGTAGTTCTGTCAACCTCAGCTAGTTACATATACCTCGCTATAGTAGATCCTTCCCACCCTTATACTAGTTTATAACTATACAAAAGTATATCTTCACAAAGGAAAACAACAGTTACAAAAAATATGTTGACAACAGTATTAAATTGGCTGAAACTTCATAAGCATGCTGTACTCATTAAAGTTTGTCTTCTACAAGTATTTTGCATAAAACAATATAAAGTCCTGGCAGAAAGTTCTCGTGCTCAACTTTGCATTGTGTTTTTCCTGCACTGTATGTTTGCAATATCCCCAAGACCTTACAAATTATTAAATAAATCCACAAAAACCCAGTTGTACAGATTTTTATGTTGCCCATTGCCACTTGTTAACCCTTCTGCTTCTACCGTGCCCTTCATCATGATAGGTGACTGTTTAACCCTTTACCCCATAGCCTGTTTCTAGTTTTGAAGACATGTGACCATGTAAAGTAGGTAGAAAGTAAAGCAGAATGTGCATTGAGGCACATTCTACTTTACTTTCAGCCTGCTTTAAGCTACCATCTGCTAGAATATAGAAAATATTTCTTATGATACATATTCTTGACTGTACAAATTGGAACTGTCTTCATTGGATGAATAAATTATAGGGCATAAAAATATGTATCTATATGGACTAAAGGGTTAACTTTCATACCCTAAACTGCCAACAGTTGGTGAATACTGACACAAGCCATGAAGGGTAAGAGTAAAAGAGTCAGATGGGAATAGCAAAAACCATATTTAGCAGACTGTCCATCCTGTTTCCATAATGGGTGCATGGAGACATGTCCATTTTGTTTGATGCCCTCAGCCCATTTATTTGCTATTCTAGATAAAGGAATTCTTATAAGGTCTTGTCTGTGATCAATCAATTTTGTTGAGGCTGGATTCCTCTTTATAGTGGAGAGGAAATTTAGATATTGCATGTCTTCTGGCTATATGTAGATGGTCTCTGAATGAAAATGTATGGAGGTGTCAAAGTCTTAGCTGTGATGTTGCTTGCCAATTTGCTATCAAAATAGCTGTTGTCATAATTGTTTACTATCTCCAGGCATTGTTTATTTCATATAGGGCAAATAGCTGCCAAGTAGAATTGTACACAGTCCTAAAAAATGACACAAGCTGTATGCCCAAAATCTAATGAAGATATTTTATTGATACAAAAGGCCATTATAAGGCCCATCAGTATAGGTAGACTCAAAACTATGAATACATAATCAAAACGTCAATGGTAGATGGTAAAGGTTTTACGTTTGCAAATAAAGAGAGGAAAATGAAGCATATTGTTTTGTAATTTCAAATTTTATAAATAGGCGTTTGCAATGCAAAATAGTTTTTAAAGCAGATTTTATGATTTGAAGTCATTTATCAATCCGAAATAGTTTAACATTTTCATTTGAGCTTAATGGTGTTTCTAATGAGCTCACCTTTCGCGCACTAATATAATTATATCTGACTAAACTACCTAACAATTTTACAAAAATTATTAGGTTGTAGAATAATCACTAATATTTATGTGTTTATGTTTCTTATAATAATAACAAAGCCATATCATTCCTATCTTTTCTACAAAGTTAAGTTTCTTCAAAAAATAGAAATCTGTGAAAATGTCTTGAATGATTAGTTATAGAAAATTGCTGCTCTCTTTCCCTTCTTGAAAAGGTTGATCTCTATTAAGTTGACCTTGAACTCTCATATCTTTAACTGGGCTTTGCAAACATTGAAGATCCTGATCAATGACACCAGCCCTGCACTTATTACCGCAAACTCTACAGAACCTTTTGCCATGGTCCGCTTGCCTCAGGGCGCCAACAGGTTCCCGTGCCTTCAACATTGCATGCTTTTGTCATCCCATGGTCACTCCTCCTTTGTGCGCCTTGAGACGAGCGGACTGTGGCAAAGGTTCTGTAGAGTTCGCAGTAATGAACGCAGGGCTGGTATTGATATCCCTGATCCCCAGGAACAATGTTGTATGGATTTTTGCAAACAGTTTGGAGCCTGATTAGATGCCAAGTAACTCCATATCTTATCAGGTTCTAAACTATTTTGTCATTCGAATAGTAAATCTGCTAAGTATGAAGAAGAAAGACTCAATTTTATAAATGATAGTGGAAGACATCTTTAAGCCGACCACATTTATTCAGCACTGAAAGGGGTTAGAAACTACACTAGCACTGCAGAAACCGAGCACACACTAGTGATCTGTATTGAACGTCTTGGTGTTGTTTGTGTGCATTGCCCAAGGCTGCACTATCACTGCCACAAGAGACATTCTGCATACGTATGTGCACTGTACTTTTAACCCGTTACACCATAGCCTGTTTCTAAAATTGAAAATAGATGACCTCTTAAAGAAGGTTGAAAGTGAAGCAGAATGTGCCTTAAGGCACATTCTTCTTTACTTTCAGCCTGCTTTAAGCTACCGCCTGCTGAAATATAAGATATATATTTCTTTCAATACATATTCATAACAGTATAAATTTCTTTCAGTGGAGGAGTAAATTAAAGGTAAAAAAAGGCGTATTTATGGGGTAATGGGTTAAACATGTGCACAGTTAACCCTTTCTCCTCCATTTCATTGTTCACACAGGTGGTTTCTTAAAGCAGGCTTGTTTAGGAGCATCCTGCTTTACTCTGGGCCTGCTTTATGTATCCACCTATCAGGCTGTAGGAAAGGTTTTCAAGGACTATTTACAGAGGGCGTGGTAAAAGGGTGAAAAGGTATCTCCATGAGAAATAAAAATGCACTAAAACACGACACTTCAATGGGGGAAAGGGTTAAAGACATGGAGCTGTGTTTAGATGCTGGCTGCATATTGCTGGAAAACAATAACATGTGAAAGAAAGCTTCCAATGGAAATTCTTTAATTACTTTTGGGCTGTATTGAAATACTGTCTGCCTTTAACCCATTACCCCATAGCTTGTTTTTAGTTTTGAAGATAGATGACCACTTAAAGCAGGTTGAAAGTAAAGCAGAATGTGCCTTAAGGCACATTCTGCTTTACTTTCAGCCTGCTTTAAGTTACTATCTGCTAAGATATAGAAAATATTTCTTATGGTACATATTCATGACAGTATAAAATGGAACTATTTTCTTTGGCGGATGAATAAAATGAATGCGCTAAAGGTCGCTTCTATAAGGGAAAGGGTTAAGATTGTATTTACATTTAAATGATGGCTTATCACATGTCTGACTATAATGACATCTAATAGTTTGAGAGAGTTCCAGTCAAATTTTCTCCCAATTACTCCTCACCCAATACTATTGCTCTCAAAATCTCTAGTTTAATGACAAAATAAAAACTCACCTACTTTGGGACCTGCCTGTCTGAAGGTTTTAATGTGGTTATTTGGACCATATAGAACTATTAAGACTTATTTGTGCTATATCTGAGTAAAAACAGGTCTGGTATGGACAGGGGGACAAAACATAATGTAATAATTCCCAGTTTAGGGAATTTTACTATGTATTAGGGCTTATTCAAAAATATGGTGAGGCTTAAATATTATCCCTGTAATTCTCAGTTGAATCTGTGTTCCATAAAACATTCAACAGAAGATACATTAGTAATCTTTTACCCTATAGCCAGTTTCTTGTATTGTAGATAGGTGATGACTTAACGCAGGTTGAGAGTATTGCACAATGTGCTTTAATTCTGCTTTACTTTCAGCCTGTTTAAGCTACCATTTGCTAGGATAAAGAAAATAATTTTCTATTGAATATTATTTACTGGATCAATTTTCTTCAGTGGAGGAATAGATTAAAGGCGTAAAGATTTATTGGGTAATTGGTTAACTTTTGAACAAAAGGAATGTGGAAATCTTCTTTGTGTGACTATTGTACTGCATTATGTAGACACCTGTTTGAGATCTTCATGCTTCTTCATTGAATTGTTATTGAACGCAGATTTCACTCTCTCTCTCTCTGACTCTCTCTCGCAATAGATTTAGAGCTCCAGATAAGGGGAGTATTTCAAAAACTTAAATCTTTATTTCTGCATTAAACACGAGGTATTACTATTCATTAGAATGGTCTTAAAGAGACGATTGTAAAAAATGAGTAGGAACACCATAGGATTTGGTGCTGAAATGAGTGAGAAAATTTTGGATTTGTTCAGTTTACTCCCTTTTATTTTGAGCCCTGTCTAAGATTTCACACTCTCTGGCATTTAGATTCCACCCTCTCTGGCAGACATAAAGTAAACCCTATGTCATTAAACTTGCATTAAGCAACCATTCCTTGAAGAAGTGTAGAAGTCTCTTAACCCTTAGCCTGCCACTATAGCTCCAAATGCAAACAGCTTGGATCCGGATGAGACGCCGAGTAACTCGGCGTCTCATCCGGATCCAAGCTGTTTGACACTCGGACAACATTTTCAGCAGTTTTGAGCAACTTTGAAGCACTTTGAAACTTGAAGCAGACGATAAATATAGCAGACGACAATTTATTTGGCGGGCTAAGGGTTATAAAACAGGTGATTTCTTCTTCCAAGATGAAAATAGTGCGGCAAGTTTTCTGTATTATTTTTATTCTGTATTAAGGAACCTATACCTGTTTTTAAGACTCCTTATATGTCCTCTGAGGAATGGGCATTTAGCACTAGTTTGACTAAAAAAATCTCTCTATTACAACCACTAAATAGTGCTGATTATTTGGTGTTTAAGACAGGTGGCCACTTAAAACAAGGTGGTAGTAAAAAGAAAGCTCCAATAGGATATTTTTGTTTTACTGTCACCTTTCTTTTAGCTGCCACCTGTCTTTTATACAATTAATTAACCTTATTTTAGTGGATGTAATAGAGTGGTTTTATTGTTTGTATGTAGAGCAGCACTGACCTCTCTGCATGTTCTATTCTTGTACAACTTTAACCTATGTTTAACACGTGTAGCCTTGTAAGAATGGTGGTGGTTGGGGGTAGGAGTCTGCAGTGTATAGTGTGTGTTGTATATCTATTTGTTGTTGCTCTGATATTTAACATTTGACTATTTTCCTGTTTTCAGTCACTGTATTCAACAGATATTGGCTGGTGTAAACCACTGTCATCAGAATGTAATTGTCCATCGCGACCTAAAGGTTGGTCCTGCATTGTCGGAGAATGTGCGCATTAAACATTGTTCGCTGCATCCTTTGTCCCATAACAGAACAAATATATCCATAGACATGCAAGACAAACTATTCTAGACTAACAGTATGCAAATTGTTGCCATATAAAGACCAAGAAAGTAATTTTTGGGGTTGGGTTTTCACCATATATAGACTTGTCAGAAACTGAAGCCTAAGCTATTTTCAGAGTAACAGTAATGTCAACACGACTTCCTCCAATGAAAACAAATGCCAATTTGGCTATAAGTGTATTTTATTGTCACAGAAGCTTAACAGTTCAAGATGCTATGTTAGTTTACTTTTATACCCACTCCTCTTTTGAGAACTTGCCGCTAGGTTAAGTGCAAACTATCCCAAATTTCTTGCCAAGTTAAATCTGTCATCTGTCAGAACATTGTTTTCTCCATGCAATTAAAGGTATCTTGTCATTTGTCTTTCTCAAAATTAAACCTTACAAAGTGAAAAAAAGAAGAAAATATTTTTTCATTTCTACTTTTGACAATTGACAAGTTCTATATTGATTTAGGGCTGTTTCCAGAAATGAAAACAAACAATTCAGACCTTGATCAGATAGCCCCTTAATGAGCCCTCTGATCAGGGTCTACACTGATTGCAAAGGGTACACATGCTAGAGTTAAGGACATCAAGGGTTTAACCACAAATCAACTGAAGGTGTGTCATTATGAAGACATTTAGTCATTATGCAGTACAGTTGTGAATTCACTCAAAAGAAGATCAATGGGCACTCATTAACACAGGTGGTAGCTTAATGCAGGCCAAAAGTAATGCAAAAAGCTCCTACTTTCCTGTACACAAACATCTGATGAGGTCTTTCTTACTTCTCCACAGTAATGAAACACTAAAATTGATTGCCGATTGTACTGTTTACAGGTGGCAGCTTAAAGCATGATTAAAATAAAGCAGAAAGCTCCTATAGGAGCTTTCTGCTTTTCTTTAATCTAGCTTTACACAACACTTGACTTAACCCATTAACCCATAGCCTGTTTCTAGTACTGAAGATATAAGGTGGCCACTTAAAGCAGGTTAAAAGTAAAGCAGAATGTGTCTTAAGACACATTCTGCTTTACTTTCAACCTGCTTTAAGCTACCATCTTCTAGAAAATAGAAATGATTTCTTATGATATATATTCATAACTGTATAAATTAGAACTATTTTCTTCAGTGGAGAAATAAATTAAATGCGTTAAAAGGCGTATTTATGGGGTAATGGGTCAACATAGTTTTATGTATGTGAATTGCAAGTTTGTTAGTGCAGTAAGGGTTAAAGAAAAATAGAATCAAATCTTCAAGGACATTTCTACCAAAAAGCTTGCTAGATTGATTCTGGGGGAAACATTGATTTTTATGATTGGGTGATAAGGCACTTTCAATTTCAATGGAACTGGGTTACCCTTGACATTTTCAGCTGACGATTTACCATTGACCTGCAAATGAGGATTTCACTTACATTTTTAAATGGCCTAACCCCAGATCAGACACTGAATTTACTTGGCAACTGATCAGGAGCTGAACTGTTTGATTCACAGGTATACTTGTCTTTAGTTTAGATGATTTAGAATAATAAACTTGGGGGAAATACAAGTAGACAGCAGTTGTAAAGCATGTAATCAGTGGCAGTATAAAGTTTAAATTAAGCTGTGTATTCAAACTGAGATCTTTTGTTCTAAATCTGTAGAATTAAACTTATATTTAGAAGCCATTTAATAGAAGACCTAGTACAGATGGTTGCTTAATGCAGGAAAGAATTCAGGAGGCTTATCCTGCATTAAACAGTGAAGTATTATAAGGGACCTCCATGCTTCTGCAATTAGTGGTCGCTTAACACAAGTTAATTTAAACCCATTACCCCATAGCCTGTTTCTAGTATGGATGATAGGTGTCCACTTAAAGCAGGTTGAAAGTAAAGCAGAATGCGCCTTAAGCATCTATCTTCTAGGAAAAAGAAAATAAATTCTTATGGAACATATTCATGGCTATAACATGGAACTATTTTGTTCAATTGAGGAATAATTTAGAACGTAAAAAGTGTTATGAGTTTGTGCATCAGCACATTAATGTAACAGAGGAAAATAGGGAAAGTATTAAATCAGTTCAGCCATGCCTCAAATACTAGTTTAAGAACTTATTACACTGATCCAAAATATATGCTGAATATATATTGACTTGGATCCAAACTATAGTATGATAAAACATATTCACTTGAATCCAAACTAATGGCATGCACTCAAAGTATTCTTGTAATTAGAACCCATATTAGGGGAATGTTTACATTTGTACATGTTTGATAATAAAATCTTTAGTTTTTATTTTGTTTGTGTAAAGACTTATAATCCAGTCTTTCATCTTTGCATATAGATAATGACGCCACATATCCTGCTCTGCGCATTGTTAGAAAGTGTTAATCCATTTCAGACACTATAGAACTTGGCACCTAATTCGGGCATGCAAATCAATCTATATTTAGTTTAAAATTACATAGAAACTAATTTTACAAATGATAATATCTGTAAGGTTTATATAGCAGGACAAGGCAAGGTTAATGACGTAAATAGTCTCTGATTGGAATATAGCAGATAGAATAAAGTAAGGCTGTTATAATTATACTGACTTTGCATATCCCAAGATGTTTATGATGGGATAAATTTCTCGAAGTATTAAGGGGGTGGGGGTGTTGTCATGGATATATTTGTGCTCTAACCCCTGCTACAGTTGGACTAGTGTACCCTCTCTGACATATTACATATACTGTATTCTGTATCTGTGTGTCTTGACTGATGAGTTTGGCCAGTCGTGTGTCCACATGTTCTGTGTTTGCTGGTTTCTCTCTGTCGGATTTGTGTGGTTAATCAGATAAAGACATATACAGCCAGATAACAGTTTTTGTTGCAGCAACACAAGCCAGTTGTGTCACATGCTATAGCCACATCACAGTGTTTCCTGATCCACATGCCAGTCACATCACATTCCATGCCAGACACCTCACATATAGGATACAGCCTGTGCTAGTTATAACACATGCTAGTAATATAACATCCAAGTCACTTACTGTTATAGTCACAACACATGCTAGTCATATCACATGCTAGTCAACTGTTTATCACATCACATGTAAGTTGCCTTTTGTTTGACTAAACTGAACAGTCTCAGCATTTTATGCCTCCACACGACATATAGTTGGGGGCATATTGTTTTGGTCTGTATATCTGTTTGTTTGTCTATTTGTGCACAGTTTTAACCTTAGCCATAACTTTGGAATTTGATGTGATAGACTGAATATTTGGTATCCGTATATAACTCGAGAAGCCTTTGAGCTCAGTACAACTTCGGTCATGCCCAACAAAGGTCAAGGTTATTTAGAGGTCAAATAGACTGAATGTAATTTTGGCCATAACTTTGGAACTACATTTGATAGAGACTTCATATTAGGCATGTGTACTCTGCCCCTAGAAGCCCATTGAGCTCAGTTCAAGTTTGATCATGTCAGACATGGGTCAATATCATTTAGAGGTCATGGCACATCAGGGGGCATAACACATTTTGTGTCTTTTATTTCTTTACCAAAATATATGTGGTGCATACTCATTTGAATCATCTCCTTTGGACAATAATAATGAGTAGTTGCATCATGCATTTTGGTGAAGACTTGAGAGTGTAGGTATTAGAAATATCTGGAGTTCTGGCTCTTTTGTACCAGATGCCTGAGTCATATCACATGCAAGTCACTTGTTTATCACATCACTTGTTTATCACATCATAATTATGTCTCACATCACATCACATGCCAGTCACTGTCTAATCCTAGCCATTTTAGTCTTTAAGTACATGGTATATACACATTGCAGCCAAACAGGTCCATGTTGTGACAAAAAATCTTGTCCATGTTCTATAAAAGTGTTGTGTCAACAGCTGTACATTCTTTCACAGGTGAACTGAGTTTGACTTGCCCTTTATCTATTCATCATCAAATACATCTGCTTACAGTAAAACTGTTGAAGTATCCAAAGTTTGGCTGATTATAATTTAAACTGACCCTTTTCTTGTTGAAAATACTAAAGAAGTAACATCGTTTGATTTTGTTAAAGTTCAGTGCAGTGAAGTCCTTTACATCCTCTCACACACAGACTGACTGATGGTGAGTCAAAGACTTGAGGCAGGTGGCTGCTTAACCCATTACCCCATAAATACGCCTTTTTACGCCTTTCAGTTATTCCTCCACTGAAGAAAATAGTTCCAAATTATACCTTCATGAATATATACCAGAGGAAAAAGTTTCTATATCCTAGCAAAGTTTAGCTTAAAGCAGGCTGAAAGTAAAGCAGAATGTATCTCTAGGCACATTCTGCTTTACTTTCAACCTGCTTTCAGTGGTCACCTATCTTCAAAACTAGAAAAAGGCTATGGGGTTAAAGCAGGTTTATAGTAAAGCAGAAAGTTCTCACTTTGATCTTGCTTTAAGCATGCAGCTGCCTTAAACTGTGTAGGCAAGTTGTTGAACTACCAGGACTTTACTGTAGCTGTATTAATGTTTGTAAAAATTGTTGTCCCTGATTCTTGTGAATGTGTAGGTTGCTTGTAGCTCTCTGTACAATAAGACCGTTGTTCAGTGACAATTAATAGCAGAGATCTCTTAATGCCAGGCGGCTGATGAATGCAAGATAGATGGAATAGTCGCTCAACCCTTACAGGTTGAATATTAATTATGATCATTGGAGAACAATAATAAAACCATTTAGTTTAAAAATAATCCTGAATAAAGGTCATGATGAAACAATATATCAATTTCGTGATATTGAGATGATGAAGTCAAAATTGTGTTAAAAACAAAGCAAATCAAATTTAGACCTTAAGACAAAAGTGAGATTTCTGCATCACTTTTATCACTGCATTATACGGCCATTGTTCCTAAAGACTGACAATGAGACTTTAAACTTTGAGTAACATAATATTTCTAGCAATGAGTGTCTTGTCCTTTACTACAAATGGTGTGCAGTAGCAGTACTTGTGAATATTATACCCTGTCCAACAGTGTCTATGTTCATTTGTATGAAGTTCATACTTTGTCGTTTTCAAGTTTCAGGTGTATAGAGTTTTACAGGATGTTTAAGACATACCAAAGATATACATACTGTCAGAATTAGACATACCAAAGATATACATATTGTCAGAATTTTGATATTCTTTCACAGGCTGGTGAACTTATCTTATTTTGCATATATGGCACATGCAGCAAGAGGGCATCGTAACATGTGTCTTACAGACACAAACACATTTAACATGGTCAGAATAATACTTATAGGTATAGGTTTTATGCTCCAAAAGGGGAAGTACCTTATACTGACTGAATTAGGCTGTTATCTTGAATTTGATTTTCAGAAAAAAGATTATTATTGAAATGTGGAATATCTATTGCGCAAACATTATAGACAGAGAGCTAGTTGATTAGTCTCTTAAATCTACACTGCTGTTGTCTGTTAAACCTTTACTCCATAACCGGTTTCTAGTTGTGAACCATTTGACCACTTAAAGCAGCATGAAAGTAAAGCAGAATGAACCTTAAGGTGCATTCTGCTTTTCTTTTAACTTGTTTTAAGCTAGCATCTGCTAGGATATAGGATATATTTATTACATTGCACACTCAGTACTGTTATAAATGGAAATATTTTCTCCAGTGGAGGAAATAATTAAATGCGCAAAAAGGCATATCTATGAAGTAGAGGGTTAATTCATGAATAATGAACAAGTAAGTATTACCAAGGGAGCAACATATAGATCTAATAGTGTTCTTATTCAGTATGCATTTTATACAGTCAAACCTACATTCAGGAACAAGTCATTGACAATTACACAGTAACGTAACTTACGACAGGTAACAGCATTGAGCAGCAGAAATAATGCTGAATAATCCCAATGAGCTCTCTACATTATTTTTATTTTGTTGGAAGCCTGTTACCGTTCTTGAAAACTGTCTTTAGAATGTTGGACAAAGACAGATTTGACTTGAATCATTTTTTCAGGATCTTAACCCTTCTCTTACCAGGCTTGACTACATTAGCATAATATAATAATTTTGAATCTAGATCAACTGCATAATAACTTAACATTTGATCAGATGCAAAATTGTTTGATATTCATTGAAATTTATTTGGTCTAAATGATTTTCCCCTTCGTGTGCTGCAACATCATCTGCTTCACGGTAGTTTTCTGCAATTTAAAAAACCCACATTTTATCTTAATGAATGTAACTATAAATTTTTGTTAAACAGGTTGAATCCTGATCATAGACTGTGTTTCATGGCATCTGATTTGGATACAAACAGTTTGCAAGCAGGGCTGCCATTTCTCCGGATTTTTCCTAAATATTCTGATTTTTTTCCAGTACATGGTAGCTTAAAGCAACCTGCTTTAAGCATCACATGTCTAAAAAACTGAAAACAGACTATGGTTAAAAGGTTTAATTCGGAAGATCGCGCTTGAAAAATTGAACATTAAATTTTTGAGACCTTAGGAATTTTTTTTATCAATTTATGGCAGCCCTTTGCAAGTATAAATCAGTCACAACTAGCAGGTAAAGGGTTAAATTTAAATTTTAAAGCCATTGTTTTTGAATGACATAAGTAAAATGATAAGTTGCTCTGTACTGGCAGATTACAAGAAAAATTATAAGCTCATGAGCACACCGACATATATCAGTATTGTGCTGAGAGAGTAACTGTTACAGTCAAGGTTGTATGAAATGACACTTACCGAAGTAGCAGCAAATCTTTTAAAGACTCGTGCCCCAATAAAATGAATGCAGAAAGCTCCTGTAGGAGTTTTCTGCATTATTTTTTATCCTACATTAAGCAACAACCTGTATTTAAGACTAAGCATTCTGATTGAGGAGTGGTTTGATACAAGATCTACTGTATTGATATCATTGGCAGATATCTGGGTAGCTGGTAGTTGACTGTAATGAATTATGACATCAAATGCTTGCAAGAATGTGTGCATTAGTAATTTGTGTCAAGGAAAAGCATAGGAACCTGTTAAGAGGTCCTTGTTCATAATTTGTTTTCTTTTTTGGAGGGTTGGATGACTAACAAGATAGCTTATGTCTTCAGTGATTGCTTTGTCAGAACATGAATGTCCAGGGTGTTCAGGTAACCTGTATTAAGCAGCCATTCAGAGGAAACATTATAAGAAATAGTTTAAATGACAGGTAGTTGAATGCTGTATGATAGTATTGTAGAAAGCTCCATTGGAACAGTTGTCTGACTGATCCTGCTTTGAGAAGTCACTTGTCTTTACAGACGTGCTTCTTTTCTAGATTCTTGTAGAACACAGGTTTGATTGTACTTGAAACGTGTTGCTTGTCAGCATGTCTATCTGGCCTTTCAAAGGGATTGTAGTCTGTCAAAGGAATCTGATGTATTAATCAAAGCTTCTTCCATCATTGATTCTTGTGTGTAGTATGCTCATGTGTAGTAGAAGGATTGAATTCAAAGTTAATGTCTCTCCCGTTTTAATTATCGGAGAAAAGGCTTGACCTTTTCACTCATTGAAATGCTTTATTCATGCTTTTACCTCTCCATCATAGGTACTCCTATCAATGCATTTATCCCGTTACCCCATAAATACGCCTTTTTACGCCTTTAACTAATTCCTCTACTGAAGAAAATTATTCCAATTTATACTGTCACAAATAAAAATCATAAGAAATATTTTTTATTCTAGCAGATATTAGCTTAAAGCAGGATGAAAGTAAAGCAGAATGCGCCTTAAGGCGCATTCTGCTTTACTTTCAACCTGCTTTAAGTGGTCACATATCTTCAAAACTAGAAACAGGCTATGGTGTAATGGGTTACCCAAGGAACTGTTGATTAATCTAACCTACTGTGTCTACATTCTTACAGTAACCTATATTCCAATTACATTCCAATGGTTGCCTTACAATTGTGCCTTTAGCCTTGTTCAAAGATAGTTCTTCAAATTAACCTTTGCAAAAAGGTCAAGTTCATTTATGATCAATTGGTTAGTTTCTGGTTAGTTGTAGAAGTGTTATATGTAATTAAGCTGAAATGTATTTCTTCCATATTTAGTTGGCAGCATCATCCTAAAAGAAGGCTTAATAAGGCATCAATGCCTTTTATGGGATTGGTTAAGTTTTAACTTTAATTCACAACCATGCTGTATTTCAGGTAGTTTTCCTTGGATACTTACATTGTAATATTTGGCCTGCTTTTAACCCTTTAGTGCTGAAAAACTGGATATAGACACTGTGCTAACAGTGTAGAACCAGATCAGAAAGGGATACATTTAAATTATATGGAATCAAGCCACTCACACGGCTAAGTGAAACTGTTCATTTATCAGAAAATGGGGAATCTGTAAAAAAAAAAAATCAATTTGGTAAGAGTTATTCCTTGACATTGTGGTCATGGAATGTGAAACAAATCTTGTTTAATCCTTTTCCCCAAAACTGGTTGTCAAAGATAAAAGACAGGTGGTTGCTTAAAGGGACTCGCAACCGGATGGTGTACTTGTCAAAATAAAATAAAATACTCAAATAAAAGCAAATTTGTGGCATTATTTGGCTTCTGACATTAAAAAAATATGATCAGTCCAAAAAAAGTCTCAAGAATCGTCACCGAATCTTAGATTTTTAGATATTTTCCATCGTTTTTCTATACCGACTAGTAGACGGTATAGTTGTTGTTGTTGCTTCTCTACACGGGCTCAGACATAAACACGAGCCGAATTACGAAGTTGTATGCACTTTCGATTGCTACACATTTAAATACGTTAAATCGATCCGAGATAAACGGATAGTTCCGTGGTCCATTGGTCTAAGCGGTTTCCCCTATTTTGCCTCCTGTCCGCCAATGCCGGGCCCCGGGTTCGAATCCTACCAGAGACCAATATTTTTTTTTTATTGAAATACATTTTTTTTAAACAGAATTTCTTATCCTAAACTAATTCTTTACCATTTATATAAGCGTTTGACACATATTTACAAATTACTATTTTTAATGCACCATCTGGTTGCGAGTCGCTTTAAAGCAGGCTGAAAGTAAACAATAGATTTGGCTGAAACTTTCCTTGAAGTACATGTATCTGAAGGCAATTACCTTTTTCATGTTTTGGTTAAAATGGTTCAATTTGATGAATGTATACATTGAAACTAATGTATTGTGATTAGTTGGATGGTAAATGAGGTTTTCTTGGGTTTCAGTGATATAGCCTTCAGGACTCAGATAAAGAAGTAAACAAAATATTTTCCAACATTTGCTCCTTTTTGTCTCCACCAAACTTCATGTTCTGACTACATAATAAGAATCGTCTTGAAGAGATGATTCTATTGATAAGTAACAACATAAAGTTGAAGGAAACATACAGGTTTGAGTCTTTTAAAGAACTTGTTTTATCTGGAGCTATGCAGATATTATATATATATCCCACAGAGGGAATAAATAGTTCATTAGATAATACAATATCTATTCCCCTGAGTGACTTAAAATGCAATATTTACCTGAGTGACTTGTGATGCAGTACAATTTACCTGAGTGTCGTATGATATGCAATACAATTTAACCAAGTGACGTATGATATAATATCTTCTTACCTGAGTTACTTATAATATCTATTTACATGAGTGACTTGTAATACAAAATCAATTTACCTGAATGACTTATAATGCATTGTCAATTTTCTGAGTGACTTGTAATATATCTATATTATAACCTGAGTGATTTAAAATGTAATATCTATTTACCTTATAGTGACCTATAATGCAATATCTATTAAGTATTTACCTGGGTGACTTACAATATAATATCAATTTACCTGAGTGACTTATACAATCTATTTACCGGAGTTACTTATAATACACCATCAGTTTACTTTAGTGACAATATGCAATACGGTATTCATTTACCTAAGTGACTTATAATACAATATCAATTTACCTTGGTGACTTGTAATGCAATATCAATTTGCGTATGTCACATGTAATGCACAGTCAATATACCTATGCGACTTTTAATACAATATCAATTTGCCTGTATGAGTTATATTACAATATCTATTTACCTGAGTGACATAATACCATTATCTATTTACTGGAGTTACCAATTGACTGGGGTGACTAATAATGCAATATCAATTTAATAGAGTTACTTATAATACAATATCAATTTACCTGAGCGACTAGTAATACAATATCTGTTTACTTGAATGATGTTTAACTGAGTGACTTATAATAAAATATCAATTTACTTGGGTGACTTATTATGTAATATCAATTTACCAGAGTGTCTTATAATACAATATCAATTTACCAGGGTGCCTAATAATACAATATCAATTTACCTGAGTGACTATAATGCTATATCAGTTTTACTGAGTGATTTAGTATACCTTATCAATTTACCTGAGTGACTTATAATAAACTATGAATTTACCTGGATGACATATAATAGAATATCTATTTACTTTAGTGACTTATAATGCAATATCAATTTTACGGAGTAAATAAATAATACACTGTCAAATAACCTGAGTGACTTATAATTAACTATGAATTTATCTTGGTGACTTAAACTACAATATCTATTTGACTGAGTGACTTATAATATACCTGAGTGACCTACACAGTATTTATTTTTCTGAGTGACTGATAATACAGTATCAATGTGCCTATGTGACTTATAATACAATATCTATTTTACCTGAGTGACTTATAATACAATAATAATTTACTTTGGTGACTGATAATGCAAGATCAATTTAACAGAGTGACTTATAATACAATTCAATTTCCCTGGGTGACTTATTTTACAAAATTTATGTACTTCAATGACTTATAATATAATATTTGTTTACCTAAGTGACAATATCTATTTACCTGAGTGATTTATGATGCGATATCAATTTACCCGAGTGACTTACAATGATATCAATTTACCTGAGTGGCTTAATTGTCCTAAGGGATATTTTTGTTTGTTTGACTGAGATTATCTCCTCTGCCAAAAACTAAAAGGAAGGCAGGTTGGCAGTTTAGATCCCATGCGCCGCTTTGCAGGGATTGAGATTAGACGAAATCATCTTCCTGAAATCATTATTCATCGTCATATCATCTCATCATTCATCAGCACTTTATGACCTATTTTGTGTTGGGGTGCCTCAAAATCATCCATCCATCCATTCTGAGTGGCTTGTAATATATTGATATCTATTTAGCTGAGGTACCTATAGTACATTATCTATTTACCTGAGTTACTTGTGGTGCAATATCTATTCACCTGAGTGACTTATAATGCAATACCAATTTACCTGAGTGACGTCTGATATAATACCAATTTCCGTGAGTGACTTGTAGTACAATACCAATTTTACCTGAGTGACTTTTAATACAATATCAATCTACCTGAGTGACTTGTTATAGTCAATATCAATTTATCTGAGTGAATTATAATACAATATCAATATCTAGCACGCAACTTATGGTTATCTCCAAGAGGTTATATAACAAACATAACTCAAGGTGAAATACTTTAATCAAGTTACCAAAGCTATGTTGCAATTTCTTATTCAGATCTTCTAGATGTATGAAAAGTTTCTGATGACTTGGACAGATTAGAATCATAAAAAGAGAATTTCCATGAAGAATACATAGAGGTGTTGAAAGGCATTTATTATGATAAGAGGGAAAGGGTAAAAGTAAGCCCAAATTCACCAACATGTATGATATGAACAGAGGATGAAATAACTCCATAATTCAAACAACAGTATATGTAAATAGTTAATAAGACTGTAGAATAGTTCTGAATGGGGGATCAAGGGATGTATACTACTTTTTTTTACACTACATCTTCTATACAGTAAATCCTTGTTTTTACAACATTTTAATGCTGTAAGATAAGGCTTGTTTTTCAGTGTTTAGGACAGAAGGCTGCTTAAAGCAGGATGAAAGTAAAGCAGGATGCTCCTCTTGGAGCTAATGATGCTTTACTTTCATCCTGTTTGAAGCTGCCAACCATCCTTTTCACTATTAATTAGTATTAATATCCTAGTTGTTGTAAAATAAGGACTTTACTACAGATATAGGTTCCAATCTCAGTTGAATTGTCTCAGACAGGAACATTTATATGCACAATTTGCTTGCTATTCCCCCATGACATTTATTGTTGTACCATGACAAAGTTTTCTTGAGTATTCGAGATAAAAGTTAATCATTTCAGACTTTTAGGGAAAACTATAGACTAGGTATCGATTTTAAAGCTTTGTTTAGCTGTTTTCTGTAGATTGTATTCACTTTGAAATCACTTGTTTAGTAGGGAGTAGAGATGGATGGAGGGCTCACAAGTGGCATATACAAAACCTCATGCACTCTCTCTATTTACTAGTTACAAAAACTTTTGCCAAGATAACACATACACACACACTCTCTCTCCTGTCTCTCTTTGTGTCTCCGTATCTCTGTCTGTCTGTCTGTCTGTCACTCTGTGGTCACTTAGCTCTCTTCTATCTTTCCTGCTATGTCTGCTGTCTTGCATGATGTTCTATTTCTCTCTCGCTTTGACTGTTTGTCTTTTACATGCTTACATAATATCCCACTGTGTCTGTCAGTCGGTCTCATTCTGTCTCTATCTCTTCCAGCTTTCACTGTGTCTGTCCGATTCTCTTTCACACTGTGTCTGCATGGTTCTCTGTGTCTCTTCTCTCTCTTCATCTTTATCTCTCTAATCCTATCTGTAGATTGAAGCGTCAATCTAGATTGTTACAAATATATAACACCCTTTTTCCATAGACCTGACTTTTTAGGCATTTAAGTAATTTCTCCACTGATGAACATAGCCCACGCTCAATTACAATAAATAATATGTAGCATAAATATTTCTTATATCTGATAGCACATGGTAGCTTAAAGCAGGCAGAAAGTAAAGCAGAATACATCTTCAAGTGCATTCTGCTTTACTTTCATCTGTCTTTAAGTGGTCAACTCAGAACTAGAAAGGACTTTGAAGTAAATTATTTATAATTAGCTATTACAGGCATTTGTTTGAATTCAATCAAAAACACAATCTTCAGCATCTCCATTGATCAAAAATAGTTTAATGATAGATCTCTTTGTTCCTTTCATAACAACAGGATTTTACCCTGAAACCTTTAAAGGATTCTATTAGCAACTGTTACAAAGTCCAGTAACCTAATGATGCATTATATACTTGTTGAAAGTCCAAACAAAAACATTTGAGATCGTTCGAAGCATTTGATTGTTCAGATTTTACCAAAACTGAAATCTGAACAACTTCAGACTAAACTCAATTTCTTTATAACCTTAGACCATGGATTAGTGGAACTGTGTGTGTTTGCCTGTTGAACTTGGAGTGAGGACAAAATACAAAATACACTGAAAACTGTTATGTCAACCATGTGATAGTAATACTTGCTGATTGTGTAAACAAGAAAGATGACAGCTTAAAAGCAAGATGAAAGTAAAGCAGAGGAGCTTAAAAATCTGCTTTACTTTCAGTTTGCTTTAAACAGACGCTTAGTGTAAATTTTAATTGCAAAAAAAGAAACCCATTTATTTTGATTTGTTAGTAAATAAAAAATTGCTTATAGGAGTTTCTTGCTTACTTTCATTTTGCTTTAAGCAACCACCTTGTTAAACATCAGAAACATGTTTATATAAGTATAATGTTCATCTTAGCAGAGTGCCTGTATTGTTCGAGTGGTTGTAATGAAGACATTGTATTGTATCTCTATATATTCATGTTGTATGCCTTTCAGCATTCCTTTCCCATTGCAGGTGGAGTTTCTGTATTCGTTGTGTTATAGCTGTGTACCAAACACATTCCACAACAACATAATCTATGAGCAGACAGAAGCAAGTTATTCTGCTTCATGTTGCCCAGACTTAATGGTTGACATCGTACTGTGATATTCCTGCTTTTCCATCTTTTCAGCCACTGCATGCAACAGATTCTAGAGAGCGTAAACTACTGTCATATACACGGTATTGTACATCGAGATTTGAAGGTAAGTCTCCTTTAGTTTAGATATTAAACAGAAAAGCATGCTTAGCCAAGGTGCAGGTACAAGTCACCTGCAATATAGCATGATAACGACCATTCTTGGCTGCGAGAAAGGCAAGTTCAAACCTTAACCAATTCTACCTTAGTGACATGTATTAGCATCCTTTATAAACATAGTTCCCTGTGAAGAATACACTTGTCCTATGCAAATAGCGTAGATCCAGATCAGAGGGCTACAGGTCATTGAGTCGAGAACAGATCTAATATATGTCTACAGTGCTACCTTTTCAAACCAACCCATACCTAATCAACAAAAGGTTTAGGCCTCAAAATAGAAGTTTTTAAATGCCATTTTAAAAAGCTGAATTGGCATTAAGAGTAATGGCATTAACTTATTGGAGGACACAATTTATAATGTAATGAGCTTTCTGCAGATATTGCTGTCCAGCATTAAGCAGTCACTTGTCTTTAGAGCTCTTTATGAGTCAATGATGAATGGTTAGACAGCATACAGAAATTTTTTTAAGCATTTAGAATTTTGTATGACTTTCACCCATTACTCAATTTATACAGTCATGAATATAAAAAACTGTTTTAATTATCCTAGCAGATGGAAGCTTAAAGCAGGCTGAAAATAAAGCAGAATGTGCCTTAAGGCACATTCTGCTTTACTTTCAACCAACTTTAAGTGGTCGCCTGTTTCAAAACTAGAACCAGGCTATGGGGTAATGTAAGAGTTTGGTTTTCTGAGGTTGCACTGTTAATTAGATGAAGTATGACAGTATTGTACCCAGCTTCTTGGTGTCAAAGCAAGGAGATGGACAGGCAAAAGTTTTATGTACATTGAAACCTCTTTATTATGACCCCTAAAAGTATTGATTGTATATAAGACAGGTGACAGCTTAAAGCAAGGTGACATTAAAAGAGAAAGCTCCGTATGGGATAAACACGTTATAATTAACACAATTAAGTGGTTGTGATAGAGAGGTTTTACTGTATTCTATAATGATATCTAGCTACAGCTTCGTATGGATAATAATTGACGTCTTTGATGCTTGATGTCCAATCCAATCAGGCTTGATGCACAGGTAAGAAGGATCAAACAAAAGTGGAGAAGTTGAAAAACCCAAACATGTTGAGTTGTCACTGGTTGTGAAATAGTCCTTCAATTTATATCCACCAGAGCTTATTATATAAAAGTTGGTCTTATTAAAGATTACAAGCTTACTTTGTCAGTATGTTTACGAGAATTTAACTGATCCAATGACTTTTAGTTAATCCCTAAGAACCCACATCTATTGCATATAAGAGTCTGCAGTTCTGCATTTACAAGCACACTTATATTGTTCAAGTGACTGTTCAGTGTTGTCTTTAGCTCAACCCATTACCCCCAAAGCCTGTTTCTAGTTTTGAAAATAAGTGACCACTTAAAGCAGGTTGAAAGTAAAGCAGAATGTGCCTGAAGGCACATTCTGCTTTACTTTCAACCAACTTTAAGTGGTCACCTGTTTTCATAACTAGAACCAGGCTATATGGGGTAATGTAAGAGTTTGGTTTTCTGAGGTTGCACTGTTAATTAGATGAAGTATGAAGGCACATTCTGCTTTACTTTCAGCCTGCTTTAAGCATGCTTTAAGCTATAATCTGCTAGAATATAGAAAAATTATCTTATAATACTTAACCATGACTGTATAAATTGAAACTTTTCCTTCAGTGGAGGAAAAATTAAAGGGGTAAGAAAGCGTATTTATGGGGTAATGGGTTAACTCGACGAAATGAGGGGAACTTTATATGCTTGCCAGAGTGTCTATTAGTAGAGGTATTTCTGTAAATAGTAAATACTGATCTTATATTGGATGCAAACTCTGACCATGATCTTTAGAGAGAAGGTTGGGGGAGGGGGGGGGGGGGGGGGGGGGGGGTTGTGCCATATTTTCTCACTGTCTTGTAGGATTTCTCATAAAGATGTCTGTTTTTGTAAGTCTTCCAATAATCTATCTGTTGATTTCCTCACAGACACTGTAAGTGTAGTCTGTCGTTCCAAATTAACTCGTTTAGGTCTTAAACTTAATTTATAGTTCAAAGCTAAGGTTATTATGTTTATAGGTTATCAAGCTATAGAAGTATCTGGCCTTGAACTGAGAAAGTTGAAAATACAGTCAAACCTCTGTACAGCAGTGGTCTTAATATAATTATTATAATGCCTACATATAATGTTAAAACTGAAAATTGCTTGTAACAACAGTAAAACTTTGTGTTATGCTACCAATCAATGAAAATATGAAGATATATCACTTTACCCCTTGAACTGGTTGAAAGAAAAAAAGCAGAAATCTCCTGAAGGCAGATATCTACTTCACTTTCAGTTTGCTTTACTCAATACCTCATAGCCTGTTCTAGTTTTGAATATAGGTGACCACTTAAAGCAGAATGTGCCTTAAGGCCCATTCTGCTTTACTTTCAGCCTGCTTTAAGCTACCATCTGTTACGATACAGAAAATATTTCTGATGGTATTAAATAATAATTGTATAAAAGCAGAACTAATTTCTTATGGAGGCATAAATTTAAGGTGTTAAAAGGCGTATTTATGAGGTAATGGGTTAAAGCTAACACATAGATTGAATACATTCAGACAATCCTCATTTGAGTGCATTGATCAATACAGTGTAGACGTGTCCTATGGCGTGAATGCAGAGAAAGCTAGGTTTAAAGGCATCTTGTGACACTTATGCACAGCAATTAGGGTTAAACACTTGGAAAACAGCTATGAGGGAAAGGCATGTTTTGTCATTGAATGGACACAAACTTTACAGGATTAGTTGCAATTTTGTGTACAGTAAAACCTCTCTATTACGGCCACCAAATTGTTTACGACAGGTGACTGCTTAAAGCAAGGTGACAGTAAACAGAAAGCTCCTATATATAAGCTGTCACCTGTCTTTAATACAATAAATTAGCCTTCGTTTTAGTGGTCGTTATAGAGAGATTTTACTGTAGTGTCTTGCTCTCCGCTATCTGAACAGGAAAACAATCTGAAACCTGTGTACAATATGTACTCTGATTCTAAGAACGTGTCAACAAGCTTTCAAGCAATGTTTTAGCATGTGCAGCTGTATGTTTGGTAGAACATGTCAACATTAAGTCTTGAACCTTCTCCTGCTTAATTTTACAAATGCACATTTCTGTTTCATAAAAATGGCAAATTTTTTCCACTTAAATTTTAATAAGTATTGCAGTGTAGACCCTGAAGGTAGGGCTCTCTCAGGAGCCCTTTGAACTAGGTCTACATTCACTGTTTGCAAAGGATTATATACTTGGTCCTTGCAGTGAAAAGTTCATATACATTTTACAGTCATGAGATGGGATTGAAAGTCTGTCCTAGAAAAAGGAAAATTGAAGCCATTTGAATAATTTTGTAGAGTTTCAATAAATTGCAGTATTTTTTAGGCATTCTAGTACATATACCAATTTACCAATTAATGTTGCGTTTCTTTTGTCTAAGTTGCCTACTTTGTCAAACTCCAACATAAAGTTTTTCCTATAACTATATTGATGGAATTTAATGAAACCTGCTAGGATGATGCATCACTTCCAAGTGAAGATGTTCATATAACATACTATATTCAGATAACGTTTTGGTTTCTGTTTTTGTCATCAATACCTTAGTTCTGCTTCCACTCATTTATTGTAACCAGACATCTCATACCACAGAATTCTTGTTTTCATTAGATAGTTTATCATTGTCATCAGTTCAGTATAACTCAGACAAGGTATAGAATTAGCTACCAGGGCTCCAAATAAAGGGAGTATTTCAAAAACTATAATCTTTATGTCTGCATTAAACCCTATGGTGTGACTATACTCATTAGAATCGTCTCTTCGAGACGATTCTAATAAGTAGTCATACCATAGGAGAAAATGTTGAAAACTTTAAGTTCACTCCCCCTTATCTGGAGCCCTGAGTTACAATGTAACAGCAGCCCTCCTCTGACCTGCTCTGCACACAGTTAGCATCATACCAATAAAGTTTATTTCCTACAGTCAGAGAACTTTGTAATGATATGAAATCTCTAGTGAGTTATAAATGGCAACATAGAGAACAAAACAATGTGTCACATTATCATATCAGTTGCTATTCCATTTGAAGTTGTTTATAGGTTTGTTTTAAACCAGAAAAAAAGGTTTTTATTGTTTGTTTGAAATTGAATTGTTTTTGTCTGGACAGGCTCTAGAGTTAAGAAAGGATCGGTTTTCATGTAAACTCAGGAATACAGAGGCAGTTAGTTACTGGTTATGTACAGTCAATCTTGTACTAAGTTACCATCAACTGAAGTATCATATGAGAACTATAGATAATAAGGGAGTGTTTCAAAAACTAAAACCTTCATTTCTGAATAAAACTTATGGTGACACTATAGGACGGTAGGACCATGAATGAAGATTAAGTTTTTGGTTCAAACTGAAGAGAAACAAACAAGCAATATACAAAAAAACCACAAATGGCATGACTGTTTTCACCCATTTAAGCCTTGTGTCGACTATTTCTATTTATTATCCCCTGCCGAAAGGCAGAGGGATACTGTTTTAGGTCTGTCCGTCCGGCTGTGCGTGCGTGCGTGCGTCACGTTTTCCGTCCGCAACTGTATCTCCGAAACCGATAAACAGATTTGGATGAAACTTGGTATACTTATTTGTCATCATAGGAGCACCGTGGGAAATCAATTTTTTTTCAGAAAATTTTAGGAATTTATGAGTTATCTGCCCTTTTTGTGTTAAAAATGTCCGTCCGTGCGTCCGTCACGTTTTCCGTCCGCAACTGTATCTCCGAAACCGATAAACAGATTTGGATGAAACTTGGTATACTTATTAGTCATCATAGGAGCACCGTGGGAAATCAATTTTTTTTCAGAAAATTATAGGAATTTATGAGTTATCTGCCCTTTTTGTGTTAAAAATGCCATATTTAACAGTTTTTACACTCTAGCAACTACAGTATTCAACATATTTTGTTTATACTTGCACACAATGTCTATAAGTACAAGTTATTGCAGGTGTGCAATTATTGTAAAAAAAGGATACTTGTGACAAGAGTTATCTGCCCTTGAAGTACTTAAAAATGCTTTATTTTGATATTTTTTACATACTAGAGCCTATAAATATGCATGGATTTTGAAAAAATTTCTTGAATTATGTATGGCTATTAGTTTTCAAATGAATTTGATTATTGTTGAAAACGGAGAAATGAGTCATGAGTTATCTGCCCTTGATAAGTAAAAAATGCCATATTTAACTGTTTTTACTCTCTGGCAACTACAATTATGAATGGATTTAAATGATACTTGCACACAATGTCTATAAGTAAAAGTTCTTGTAGGTGTGCTATTATTGTCAAAAAAGGATACTTGTGGCAAGAGTTATCTACCCTTGATGTACTTAGAAATGCTAGAAAATGCTTTATTTTAATATTGTTTACATCCTAGTATCTATAAATATGCATGGATTTTGATAAAAAAAATCTTAAACTATGTATGGCTATTAGTTTTCAAATAATTGTTATCATTTTTGAAAACGGAGAAACTAGTCAACAGTTATCTGCCCTTGATGAGTCGAAAAACCATATTTAACAGTTTTTACCATCTAGAAACTACAGTCTTTAATGGATTTTGATTTAACTTACACACGATGTATATAAATATAAGGGTTGCAATTATTGTCAAAAAAGGATACTTTGTGGCAAGAGTTATCTGCCCTTTATGTACTTAGTAATGCTCAACATGGCTTGATTGTTTACATGCTATTGTGTACAAATGTGAATGGATTTTGAAAAAAAAAAATTAAATCATATATTGCTATTATTTATAGAATGAGTTCAATTATTGTCGAAAATGTGCAAATTAGTCAAGAATACTCTACCCTTGAAGAGTTGAAAATGTGTTTACACTCTAGTAAATTCTACAGTTCTGAATTTTTTTTAATAATACTTGCACACAATTATAAGTTCTTGAAAGTGTTTAATTACTGTTGAATTTGAATCAAGAGTTACCTGCCCCTGTCATACTTAGATTTATAATGCTACAAACGGCTTTATTTTTTGTATTGTTTAGGCTTTAACAAGTACAAAATTGAATGGATTTTATAAAACTTTGTTAAAAGCTTTTGAATGTTGATCTTTAAAGACAATTAAGACAGGTGATCACCATTTGCCCCTTCCTCCCACATTAAAGTTTGCCACTTTCTTCTGGACAATCGCTGCGGCAGGGGATATCAGCTCTAAGGTGCTTGTTACTTCTACGCCATCAATTCTGATGATTATGAGAAGGGGCACTTTTTTGGTGCACCAATGGGACTGTACCCGGCCGGTCACTTTATCCTGACACCGACGAACCAGTCGTAATGCTAACCCGAAATCCTGAGCGCCAAGGAGGGAAGCCATTACTACCAATTTTCAAGTCTTTGGTTTGACCCGGCCGAGGATTGAACCCGCAACCTCCCACACTGCAAGCGGACGCTCTACCACTAAGCCACGACTAAAGTTGACATTGGCAAACAGTGCAGACCCTGATATATTGTCGCCTTACAGGATTTCTCATCAGGGTCTTCACTGTTTGCTATATCATATGAAATATTTTGCTGTATGGACAAACACTGCAGTGTCCAAATGAGTTATAGATATTACTTTCTATTTTAAAAGCTCCAAAGAAAAAAATATAGATCAAAGAGAAAATTTTCTTCATTATTCACAACAAAGGGTTTAGCAGAAAGACAAAGATTTTAGAAATTGAAACCTCACCCTTTATATAGAGCTATACGTTACATTCTAAAAGCTGCTATTCCTGAGCATTCACATTCTTGTAAAAAAGATCAATTACCAATAAGGTACTTTCTGCATTTGACAGAAAGTGCAATAGATCTAAGGCAAGCTCTTTCAGTATAAACCCTTACAGTGTGAGTCCTCAGTGCAAACAGTGTAGACCCATATCAGAGGGCTCCTGAAGGAGCCATCTGATATGGGTCTGCACTGTTTGTCATACTTCAATTATTTTGGAGACAAACCCCTCAAGAGTCAATATAGACTTGTCATCAGAAAAACATCCATTTAAAAATACAGCATCGTAAGGGTAAACCGTGATTTGCAGCGTGGCAATTTTTCATTGACATTACTGGTTCCCAGCTCTGTGTGTTTCCAGCCTTCCCGCTCTGCCATGTCTGGCAACGATCGTCTCGGAATCCACAATTCCATTTAGGTTAATATCTTATGACTGAGATGGCAATATTTCATATCTGTGAAGGTCCATATAAATGAATTTTTGTTAAGATATTGAAGAAGACAAGAAAATCAGATTTGTAGGAACATCTCGGGATATTCCTGTACGGTTCAACCCTGCTATTACAACTCAAATAATGATTGTGGAAAGTGCTTATTAGGCAAGTTAATGTTTGAGGCAAGATGAAAGTAAAGCAGAAAGCCCCATGTAGGAGCTTTCTGCTTTACTTTAATCATGCTTTAATTTACCACATGTTATTGACAGGACCGTAGATCCTGCCATTTGATGGTCATAATAGAGAGGGTTTGTTGTATAAGAGAAGAGGGATACTGAAAAGGGTAAAGTTGAGAAGACGAGCAGAACTCGATAGGGCGTCTTAAAGCAAAACTGATAAAGATAATTGTTTTGTGTGTGTCATTGATTTTCTCGTACACTGATTTTGCTGAGAAAAAGACTTCCAATGTTTCAATTGAAATGTAGGTAACATTTGTATGAAAGTAACCCACTTCTTGTGCTTCCATTAAGTTTTTGTCATTAATTTCAAACTACAAAGCCTCTTACTTTGCATCAAATTTGTATGATATGAATAAGAATCATAGACTTTTGATTCCAGCTAGTCCCTCCTAGAGTACCCTATCCTGATAAATATATTCAAATGAAAACTCTTTAATAATAATACTAACGATAAGAAAGACTTTATTTAACCTGAGAACTCCTTTAAAAACGCCAATCTTCCATGAGGCCCTCAATAAATTATGGTGTTATGTTATGGTTGAAATCTAAAGCAGGATAGAAATGGAGTAGAAAGTTTCTACATTACCTTTCTGCTTTACTTTTAACATGCTATAAGCAACCATTTACCTCAAACATAGAAGTAATGTGCTTTATCAGTTTGATATAGGTGATTGAAACTCAGATGGCAATGTAAGAAAGAATTAAGGAAACAAAACATGTAATGGATAACTTTTTCCTTTGAAACCATTTGTATGATGAATATATAAAGTCTTCAAAAGGCGTTTCTGTGAAGAAAAGGGTTAAACAGTGATAAAAGGCTTACGGTAGAATGTCTGTTTATAGAGCTGTGATTATCTTGTCATTAGTCTACAAGTGTATTGTTTTCTAATTTGATTTCTCAGAATCTAGACACTAGGACTGTTTGCTGGTCTAATATTAGGCGTTTTCCTTAGAGCCTTGGATACAGAGCTATTTTTGAACAGTTGCAATGCGATGGTTAATGAGATGACGGCTTCCTAAAATAGAAAACTCATATACAGTAAAGTCTCGGTCTGACCAATACATTGTAGGGAAATAGGAAAGATAGATAGCTGCTTAATGTAAGACAAAAGTAATGCAAAAAGCTCCTTTAGGAGCTTTTTGCATTACTTTTGTCTTACATTAAGCTGTCACTTGTTTAAAGAACCACAATACGGCACATTTTGAATGGTTGCTACAGAGATGTTTTACTGTAATCAGAGTCCATTGTCTTCTTTTTCACAATCTTTCTAAAACTCTTGGTTATTGCCATGGGAACTTGTCACATGAAGTGATGTACATTGGATCCAGACACTTGCAATTGTATGAAACCAAGCATAGTTTGGGGTGGAATTGATTTCCTGTAATTTTCACTATGGGGAAAGATGGGCAAATGTCAGGTTAAAAATAGAGCTGAGGATTAGGTCGAGACAAATTTGAGAACAAAACACTGAGATATGGTATAGCATAGCAATAGGCATGTGCTAGAATCACTCCCTTTACCTGCTTAATTGCTTTCAATGCTTAATCCATTACCCCATAGCTTGTTTCTAGTTTTGAAAACGAGGTACTTCTTAAAGCAGGTTGAAAGTAATGCAGAATGCGCCTTGCGCCTTAGGGTGCATTCTGCTTTACTTTTAGCCTCCTTTAAGCAAAGATGGGGGGGGGGGGGGGGGGGGGGCTTCTTTAAGCAGCCACCTGTCATCAGGATATAGGAAACGTTACCTATGGCACATTTATATGGACTAGGGTAAAAAGTATGGAAATACTTTAATGAGGAATAGGCAAAGCCAAAGCACTTGAAAATCATTTCTATGTAGAAAATAGATGTACAGTCGAGCACCAGTATCTCGAACGTCAGAATCTCGATTGCAATGCCTATCTCGACGATTGTCTAAAGTCCCGGAAATATTTGTTCTTATTCTAATGTAATCTTACATGCCCTATTTCGACTATGGCTAATCTCGATTGCCCCCGGTATTTCGACTATAGATTTTGGCCATATCCATTTAATTGTTCTCAATTAACACCCAGTATCTCGACGACTGTAAGTCATCATGCTCTGAAACGCTCGCCGACTTTGATCGCGAGTATCGGACTGTGGAAATCACACGTAAAATCATTAACCGGAACTATCGGTAGCTTTACACGTTGGCTGAATGATTGTTAGGTGATAATTGTCGAACAACAGTAAATTATCGCTTAAAGTTTGGTCGCCGTATCCTTAAAATCAGTCTTCTTATAACCGTCATTATCGGTGTTGATTCAACTCATCAAGAGTAACGCCCCTTGATATAACGGATGTTAAGGAAAATAGTACCGCGCAGAAGGAAGGAAAATACGAATAGTACACGAAATTCCGCGATAAACAAAACAAGAGTGGTAAAAAGCTATACATAGCTTATGTTTTATTGTTATGACCTGTCCGACAAATAAATATTGAGCCGAATCGACCGAGATGTCTTGCGGAATCCAGGTCAATGTCTCATGAATATTCAATGAGGTCAAATGTGCATGAAATGTACACAATTGACCCACGTGTCTTTAAATACTAAATGTAAGGATTTTTTACGAATCATGCTCATCGCAATTACTTATTCTAAACCTAGGGTTGGTTTTTACCAGCTCTAATGAATTTCACTGTGATGTCCTTAGTAAAAAGAGGTTTTCGTGAGTATTTGACAGCCGGAAGTTAAAAACCGGTCTGTTGATGCGCAGCTTTACCGGGCGCGCAGACTTACCGTACGCGACTGTAATAAACAAAATAACTCATGTATAATTCCATGTTTGGTGTTTGCAAAAAAAACATATTACGTTCGCAGCTATTCAATATAATCTCCCTGGTCAAGTACTAAATAAAATGTGAGTTAATGATTGTCTATCTTTATCGTCCATGTTTTGTGTACAAAAATACAGTAAACGTGTAACATCGAAATCGGCATATAACGTGTTAAAAACGTTACGGCATTTCACAAACACGCGAGAGTACATACGTACAGCGGTTTTATTGTTCACAGGCTTACTTCCTGTAAGTTTTGAATTTTTTTATCAGTTTGGTTATCTCGAGCCCATGCTTATCTCGACGCTATTTCGATCGTCCCGAGACCGTCGAGATACTGAAGTTCGACTGTAGTTGGTTGTTTGAAGAACTACTATTTACCATGAATGCTGTTATGTCATTCCATATTTGTTCTATGGATTTCCTGGTGAGGTCAATCATTTATTTTCCAGTTTATGTGTATCCAGAATGATGCATTGTTACTCAAATTTCCTTTGTAGAATAAAAGGTAGAAATAATCCAGTCTTCTCCTTTCCTTTATAATATGTATGATTGGACTGTTAGACTTGTGTTAGGCAATCTTTTTTGACAGATGGCAGCTTAGTGCAGGGCAAATGTGATGCTCTTACAGATTTCTGGGTTACTTTTTCTCTTGCAATAATTAGTAATATAGTAGTCATCTGTATATAGAACTGTCTATGCGTCTGTATTGGATCAATGCTTAAATTTGATCACCCCTGAAACTTAAAAAAAGTAAACAATTCCTGGGTATCCAATTTAGTTCAGGAACCCTCTGATCTGCGTCTACATTGTTTGCATAGGACACATGTACTCTGTACGTTTACACTGTTTGTAAAGGATGCAGGAGTATAGTTGTCACTAGGGTGCAGTGGGTTAACAATGGGTTGAGTGTATACCAAATACCAAGAGATATTCATAGTGAGGTTAGCACCACTGGCAACAGCTGATATGTAAATAGGACTTGAGAGTATGATGTTTTTTTCTTTTGTTCCCCTCCCTAGATTGATAAGTCAGTAGGCTCATTACAAGACTTAATTACTTTGACACAGGAGTTGTCATTATGGCTGTTAGTGTATGAGGATTTATTGATTTCTGCCGAGCCGTGGAATTTTCCCCCAGCCCAGACTGACTCCTCTGAGGATACTACACTGTAGGCAGGCCCTGTGCTTAACTCTTTGCATGCTGGGTAATTTTTTTTCGTCTGCAACAATTGTCGTCTGCCAATATTCTGAAATTAACATTTTCAAAATTTCTTTTCAAAACGGTCAGAATGGCAAACAGTTTGGATCCAGATGAGACGCCGCGTTACGCGGCGTCTCATCTGGATCCAAACTGTTTGCAAAGGTAATCACAGTGGCAGATATATCTGCCGCTAGCATGCAAAGAGTAAATGGTGTGGCAGAGTTTTTTGACAAATTGTCCTACCATTGCCCTGCCTTGGATAATATCTACCTCCTTTACCCTTTCTCTCTGAGATAAAAAAAAGTGTTATACTGTTTTAACATAGGTTGATGCTTTTTAAGCATGCTGAAAGTAAAGCAGAAATCTCCCTTTGGGAGGTTTCTGCTTTACTTTTCAGCTTGCTTGAAGCAGCCACCTGTATTGATAAAGAAAAATGTTGCATATGGATTATTTATTGAGACAGGGTAGAAGTATGAAGAACTATTTCTATGAGGAGTAGGTAGAGGAGTGAAAAGGCATTTCTATGAGGGGGAAAAGTTAACACTATCTATACTGCAATTAACCCATAACCCCATGGCCTGTTTCTAGTATTGAAGATAGGTGATCACTTAAAGCAGGTTGAAAGTAAAGCAGAATGCGCCTATAGGCACATTCTGCTTTTACTTTCAGCCTGCTTTAAGCTAAAATCTACTAGAATTTAGAAATTATTTCTTATGATACATTTTCATGACTATAAAAATCTGAACTATTTTCTTCAGTGAAGGAATAAATTAGAGGCATTAAAAGGCTTATTTATGGGATAATGGGTTAAGCAATCAGTCAAAGAGGGAAGCATAAGCATTATGACATTTGGCAGCTTAATTCAGAACAAGATGAATGCAAAATACTCCTGAGGGAAGTCATTGCAAAAAAAGAAGAAAAGAAGAAAAGAAAATGAAAGTTGTGCAAATTTGAAAAAACTGCTGTATAGATGCTGTAGTGCTCAGAAGCTTAAAATTTCAGTCTTTTTTCTGAAAAAATTAAATATTGTTCCCTTATATTTGGAGCTGTACACTTCAAGTAACAGTTTGGATTCAGATAAGACACTGGTTTACTCAGTGTCAGATTGTGATCCAAATGATATGTTTGTAGATATCTAGAGCACTCAATTTCAATACATCATTGGTTTTGAGATTGCTATGCCCCTTCTTCGAACAGTTACTCTCATGCTAGTTTAACCCTTTACCCCATAGCTTGTTTCTAGTTTTGAAGATAGGTGACCACTTAAAGCAGGTTGAAAGTAAAGCAGAATGTGCCTTAAGGCACATTCTGCTTTACTTTCAGCCTGCTTTAAGCTATCATCTATTAGGATTTACAAAATATTTCTGGTCATTCATTTTCATGGCTGTAAAAAATGGAACTTTTTTTACAGTGGATGAATAAATTCAATGCGCTAAAAGGCGCTTCTATGGGGGAAAGGGTTAACCCTTTATTTCTTAGATTTTTTGATTCATTCCTCCACTGAGGTAAATAGTTTCCATTTTATTTGGTCATTAATACAATCATTCATATGTAGCATGGGAAATGTTTAACGTTACACTGCTAGTAGATTGTAGCTAAAAGCAGACCTTAAGGTGTATTCTGCTTTTACTTTCAACCTGCTATAAGTTGTCACACATCTTCAAAGCTAAAAATAGTTTATGGAGTAACGGGTTATTTGGGAAATTTTTGCACTACATGCAATGGACTGTGTTTATGTTGATCAGGCATAGAATTGATGATTTTTGTGATGAGAAGGTCATGTTTAATGAGCTAGGGCGATTGTTTTCTGGGATAATCAATAATAGTTTGCATTACAGGTAGGCATCCTTTCATGAACTGAAAGAGATGGTTGCTTCACAACTGTTGAAAGGTGATTAGATGAGAAAGGTGATCCCTTCTTCAGTTTTCCCCCGAAAATGAACATCTATCATCTGAACTATTTCATTGGCTAATAATGTAAAGAAATAATTTTCCCTGAGAAAGAGTGCCGACTCCTGTCATACAGATCCTATAAGAATAGAGTGCAGACCCTGGTCATACAGCTCCTTATCTCATCTGGCTCTGCACTGCTTTATGATTATAAATGTTGATATATGCTTACAGCATTAGAAGGGTAAAGACTGATCAAAATCTGACGTTCAGTCTCTGGGGTCTTTTTCCATGGTTAGCACAGTATTTGAAAAAAAAAACCTTGAATTTGATGTCTGTCTTGAAAAAACCCTTGAAAATTGTATTTTGTCTTGAAAAACCCTTAAACAGTCGAGAAAAGCTTTGAAAACCTCTCAAAAATGAGTTTCTTCAGTGATTTTGAGATCAATTTCAAATCAATTTCAAATTTTCATCATTCAAAAACGAATATCAAAAAGGGAATACGAATTGTGCTACAAGATCCCGTCGTTTTCGGTAGGTTTATTTTTCGTATGGTAAATGTTTACTTGCACACCGGTAGCAAGGGGAGGTTACTGTGCACTGGCATATACATCTAAATCTACATTTAACTGTTTGTGGATAATTATACAAGATTATATCAGTCATGATATTCTCAGTGTACTTCTATTGTCATTAATTTCAAAATCTTTTTAACAAATTGCTCTGAAAAAGGTATGGAGTTTTGTTACCCTATCATGATTTTATTTATGGACTTATTTGTTTTACTTTATGATACAGAAACACATATTTTGCTAATGAAGCATTGGTGCTCATTGTCAGGTCAGGTTAAGGTCATTTTTTTGTGTCACCTGCTGTAGGCAGAGGTGAAACTTAGGGATCATTTTTCCGGCGTCTGTGCGTCCATTCGTCCGTCTGTCTGTCTGTCACACTTTTTGTGTCACGCCTCATAACTCCTGTTCTACTGAAGTTTTTCAGATGAAACTTCATTTATGGAAAGAGCTTGACAAGTGGAAGCGTATTGCACAAGGGTAATAACTCTTGTATCAATATTGTGAGAGTTATTCCCCTTTCAACATGTTCTTTTCATGCCGATTTCTTGTTTTACTGAAGATTTTGAAATTAAATTTCTTTTATTGAAAGAGAATGTTATACTGATGCTTGCTGACAGGTGACACAAGTGTTCCGAGGAACCCATCTATTTTGATCATTCATATTGCTGGCTGAAAGGAGCAAATCTTGTTTGATAGTTATAATTTTTACAGACATAATTTCCAATTTGGAGCCTTCTCACTGACAAAGTAATATGATCTCGGTGCATGGGTAGATCATCCGGAATAATTCCAAATTTTGCGGAAAATAGGATAATGATAAATGTATTAATATACTGGGCTTGTTGGTGACATCAGTACTGTTGTTTTGTAACAAATATGTTATACAGTGAGGTCGTTGTTTAGCAGCCATTCAAAATAAGATGCAATTGGTAGTATCGAATACAGATGACAGCTTAACCCATTATCCCATAAATACACCTTTTAACAACTTTAATTAATTCCTCCACTGAAGGAAATAGTTCCAATTTATACAGTCAGATATATGTAGCAAAAGTAATATTTTCTATATCATCTATCAGATGATAGCTTAAAGCAGGCTGAAAGTAAAGCAGAATGCGTCCTAAGGCGCATTCTGCTTTACTTTCAACCTGCTTTAAGTAGTCACCTGTTTTCAAAACTAGAAAGAGGCTATTGGGGTAATGGGTTAATGTTGGACAAAAGTAATGCAGAAAGCTCTTTAAGGAACATTCTGCATTATTTTTGCTGTGTATGTAGCAGACTCCTGTCTCTCCAGATGCCCATGCTTCTCTATTTGATAAAGGGTTTTATAACAGGTTTGACTGTAATTGTGTCTCTTGCAAGCTGGCACACATTCTGAATACCTGAGGCGGTATTAGGATTGTCTTAGGAGACTGGGGATTGACCAGTTTTATCATTGCAGCTGCTTCATCTTGAGATTCTTGTGTGTTTTAGGTGTCACCTACATCTCACAGTAAGACAATGTTGTCACTCTGTCTACAGTCAGTCTAGCTGCTGGGAGTCCTTGACTCTTAACCCATTACCCCATAGCCTGTTTCTAGTTTTGAAGATAGGTGACCACTTAAAGCAGGTTGAAAGTAAAGCAGAATGCGCCTTAAGGCACATTCTGCTTTAAGCTATAATCTGCTTGAATATAGAAAATATTTCTTTGATTCTTTTTTGTAACAGTATAAATTGGAATTATTTCCTTTAGTAGAGGAATAAATTAAAGGGTTAAAAAGGCGTATTTATGGGGTATTGGGTTATACTGTGGGCACTGGAATTGATAGATCCTTTCCATGCAGTGTAGAACTAGATCAGAGGACTCCTAAAGGATCCGTTTTATCTAGATGTGCACTGTTTGTCTATATTTCAACAATTTAGGGACAAACCAATTGGCGGTCAATTTAAACTCTCAAGTAGAAGTATTCATTGGAGAATTTAGCATAGATTTGGTGAATTGCAGTAATTTATCATACAGGAAAATGGCTGGCGAGAGTCTTTTAATTTCTATAATTCATCAAGCTACTGTCATATTCTTCTATATATATTTGTCACCTACATCCTTGAGTGAGACAGTGTGGTCATTTTGTGTGCAGTCGGTGTGGCTGCTAGGAGGATGGAATTTCAGTCATTCATCATAACAGACTGATGAGTCTTTCTGTTTTATAATCCATCAAACTACTTCTGTACTGCAGCTTTGCTTTTTCAACCTCCTACTTGAAAAATTACTTGCAGATATTTATTTATAAACTTTCCTTTCGTGACCATTAAATTACAAAGAAGCATGAAAACTGATGTCGGCTTAAATGTATGATACAAGTTTTGCAGCCAAGTCCTATAGCAGCTTTCGGAATCACTACTGTTCTAAATGTATGATACAAGTTTTGCAGCCAAGTCCTATAGCAGCTTTCGGAATCACTACTGTTCTAAATGTATGATACAAGTTTTGCAGCCAAGTCCTATAGCAGCTTTCGGAATCACTACTGTTCTGCATTAACCTGCCACCCTTTTTAACCCTTTCCCCCACGGAAACGCCTTTTAGGAAGCAATTTATTCCTCCACTGAAGAAAATACTAAAGTTCCAATTTATACAGTCTTGAATATGTATTGTAAGAAATAGTTTCTATATAATATTCTAACAGATGGTAGCTTAAAGCAGGCTGAAAGTAAAGCAGAATGCGCCTAAAGGCGCATTCAGCTTTACTTTCAAATTGCTTTAAGAGGTCACCTATCTTCAATACAAGAAACAGGCTATCAGGTAAAGGGTTAGGTATTGTGTATAATATTTGGTTGCTAAACAAAGATTTGACTTTACTCAAGGTTCATGTTTAGCTAACCACATGAATGTTCAGGTGAGCTAATGTAAAAATGTCACCAAGTCCTTGATGTCAGTGTTGGCAATCCCGTTTGGGTTAGCAGTTTTAAGAAAGGGTTCACAACTTCTTTGCCCTTTATGCAAAATAATCGGGACCCTGTGACCTTGAACTTGACCACAGTTTTTGCATTGGAATTTTGAAATGCGTGTTCGTAAGTTTTAAAAAGTTCTCACAACTGTTATACTCTTTGACGTTCAGAATTCAGAATACAGAACCCTTGTGTTCTTAACCCTTTACCTCATACATAAGCCATTTTACACCTAGTTTATTCATCCATTAAGGAAAAAAGTTCCAATTTACACAATTATGAAAACGTACCTTAAGAAATATTTTCTATATTCTAGCAGATTTTGAAGCAGGCTGAAAGTAAATCAGAATGCGCCTTAGGCGCATTCTGCTTTACTTTCAACCTGCTGTAAGTGGTCACATGTTTTCAAAACTAGGCACAGGCTATGGGGTAAAGGGTTAACCTTGACCTCTGCCTCTGTGTTTCAACTTTTGAGATGTGCCATCAGCGAGCTTCATTGTTTTCTGACAACTCTTGTTTTATGAAGTACATTTTGAGCAAAAGTACGGCATCAAATTGTTAGTTGCTATTAGATATGTTTGAAAATTAGATGCATTGGGTCTAACTTTACAAAACCCATAAGTTAATAGCTCAGGGATTTTGAAATATTGTATTAAATTGATGAGACCGTTTTAATGTCATAGGGAATGATATTGTATGATATTACATGGTTGTTGGGTAGTAAATGTTGCGGACCTAGATCACAAAACCAATAACAATTTTGTTCAACCAGTGTGAAATAAGACTATAGAGCCAACCAAGGGTCTTTGACTTTGCATATCAGTTTTAGGTTTAGAAGTTCAGTAAAACCTCTCTATTGTGACCATTAAAGCGAAGACTAATTGATTGTATAAAAGACGGGTGACAGCAAGGTGACAATAAAACAGAAAGCTCCTTGCATGCAAGGAGCTTTCTGTTTTACTGTCACCTTGCATTAAGAGTCACCTGTCATAAACACCTGATATTTTACACAATTCAGTGGTCGTAATAGAGAGGTTTTATTGTTGTCAGATAACAGCAATGGTTTGCTAAAAGCTTCTGTTATTGGTGTACAGCAGTGTTTATTTTAAGTTGCCATTTGAACTCAATGCCAGAGTCAAAAAGGTTGGATCCTGATCAGACATTATGATTTGTGAAACCAGATCTGGATCCAAACTATATGCAAATATTGTTAAAGCGACACAATTAAACAGGCTAAGGGTTAAGGTACAAAGCATATATCATTTTTCAAGATGACTACTTTAAAAGGGTACTTTAGTTTTAACCCTTTACCTACAGCCCGTTTCTCTTTTTGAAGACCGGTAACCACTTACAGCAGGTTAAAAAGTAAAGCAGAATGTGTGCCTTTTGCATTCTGCTTTACTTTCATTCTGCTTTAAGCTACCATCGTCTAGAATATAGAAACTCTTTCTCAGGGTTCATACTCGTGACTGTATAAAAGGAACTGTAAAAGGAACTGTAGTTGAGGAATATATTAAAGGTGTATTAAAAGGTACATCTATGGAGTAATGGGTTAAAAAAGAGAGAAGTTATTATACCCCCACAAACAGAGTTTGAGGGGGGTATACTGGAATCAGCCTGTCGGTCGGTTGGCTGTTGGTCGGTTGGCCGTTGGTTGGTCTGTCGGTTTGTCGGTCGGTCGGTCGGTCTGTCTGCAAAATCTTGTACTTTCAACTCCTCCTTCAGTTTCAACCCGATTAATTTGATATTTGGCATAAATGTTACTCAGGTGTAGTAGATGTGCAAGACACAAATTTCAGGTCTCTGTGACCTTGACCTTGACCTTTGGCCTTGAAATTAGTATTGAAATTGGTAGGCAAAATCTTGTACTTTCAACTCCTCCTTCAGTATCAACCCGATTCATTTGATACTTGGCATAGATGTTACTCAGGTGTAGTAGATGTGCAAGACACAAATTTCAGGTCTCTGTGACCTTGACCTTTGGCCTTGAAATTGGTAGGCAAAATCTTGTACTTTCAACTCCTCTTTCAGTTTCAACCCGATTCATTTGATACTTGGCATAAATGTTACTTAGGTGTACTAGATGTGCAAGACACAAATTTCAGGTCTCTGTGACCTTGACCTTTGGCCTTAAATTTGGTCTTGAAATTGGCAGGCAACATCTTGTACTTTCAACTCCTCCTTCAGTTTCAACCCGATTCATTTGATACTTTGCATAGATGTTACTCAGGTGTAGTAGATGTGCAAGACACAATTTTCAGGTCTCTGTGACCTTGACCTTTGGCCTTGAAATTGGTCTTGAAATTGGTAGGCAAAATCTTGTACTTTCAACTCCTCTTTCAGTTTCAATCCGATTCATTTGATACTTGGCTTAAATGTTACTCAGGTGTACTAGATGTGCAAGACACAAATTTCAGGTGTCTGTGACCTTGACCTTTGGCCTTAAATTTGGTCTTGAAATTGGCAGGCAAAATCTTGTACTTTCAACTCCTCCTTCAGTTTCAACCCGATTCATTTGATACTTGGCATAGATGTTACTCAGGTGTAGTAGATGTGCAAGACACAAATTTCAGGTCTCTGTGACCTTGACCTTTGTCATTTAAATTGGTCTTGAAATTGGCAGGCAAAATCTTGTACTTTGAACTCCTCCTTCACTTTCAACCTGATTCACTTGATACTTTGCATAAATGTTACTCAGGAGTAGTAGATGTGCAAGACACACATTTCAAATCTCTGTGACCTTGACCTTTGGCCTTGAAATTGGTCTTGAAATTGGCAGGCAAAATCGTGTACGGCAAACTCCTTCACTTTCAACCTGATTTACTTGATACTTGCCATAAATTTTCCAAGTTTTTATGATGGTGGCAGCACCCTACCATTGTCAAACCTCATTGAAAACGTCTGCAGAGTGCTGCATAGTGGAGGTATTTATCACCTTTAGTGATAGCCGTTCTAGTTTATCATAGAAAGAGAGAAGTTATTTATCATAGAAAGGATTAATGGCATTGAGGACAAGTAGGCTGCTAGGTAATAGTACTATAAGGACATCCGGGTTAGAGACTACTATTGATGGACTGTGAATCAGTCTCTGGAGATAGGATATAATGTATTTGTAATTTACCCTCTGGATGAGTTGATTTGTTAGAACCTAGCAATAACAGCAGTTTACAGTAAAACCTCTCTATAACATGCAGCCACTTAAACGAGGGCTAATATCTTGTATAAAAGACAGGTGACAGCTTAAAGCAAGGTGACAGTAAAACAGAAAGCTCCTTCAGGAGCTTTCTGTTTTACTGTCACCTTGCTCTAAGCATTCGATCACCTGTCATAAACAACTTATAATTAACACACTAGAGAGGTTTTACTGGATAACGTTTATATAGTCAAGCACACATGTACAGTAAAAGTCAGCTACTTTGACTTAAAGAAGGATATTGTTAATGTTAAAAGAAAGGTGATTACTTAAAGCAGGATGAAAGCATAATAAAAGAAAGCTGTTACTTTCAGCCTGTTTTAAGTTGTCACCTGTGTTAGATACTTTTAGTGAAACTTTTTTCAAGTGGCTTAACCCATTAATGCCTTCCGTCCACAAAAATAGACAATAGTGAACAGTGTAGACCCTGATGAGACGCCACAATGTGCGATGTCTCATCAGGGTGTACTGCACATGTGAGTTAGCTTTTCTACATGTGAAATGATCTTCTGTAAGGACAAAAATGACAGTGTCTTTAGATCACCCCAATGTATCTTGAATGAAATCTTCCAGCAAGCTAATAGGGAAAGTTCATTGCAATACATATAGGGCAGAAATGGCTTTAAGATATTTACTACTGTATGTATAGCTTGTTCTTTAGTTTACATTTTCCTTATCATCGTTTAATCGTAAAGGAACATCTAGCAGTTTATACATGTATACAATTATAACTTTTCTTGTATAGACTTTATAAATAATATAAAGTCAATCTGGTCTGTATCTAGTGATTCTTTATAGAATACAGTAAAACCTCTCTATAGCGGCCACTAAAACGAGAACTAATTTGTTGTTTAAATGACAGGTGACAGCTTAAAGCAAGGTGACAGTAAAACAGAAAGCTCCTACAGGAGCTTTCTGTTTTACTGTCACCATGCTTTAAGCAGTCACCTGTCAAAAACAACTAATAAATTAGCACACTTTAGTGGCCGTTATAGAGAGGTTTTACTGTAGCATTGGTATAAACCACCTTTATGAAAGCCTGTCAATAGCTCTTCTATTGAATGGTGACTTAACCAGTATTTATGGAGTAATGGGTTAATGCTGTTTACCCATTGGTCTGTATGCATCAATCATTTACTTCCATAGGTTTTGGTGATTAACTAATATAGTCTCTGAAATCCCCATAAATATGCTACATTTTCTACTCATTTTATATCCGCTTGTACAGGAAATGATACTTTTGACGGTAATTTGGCCTAGACCAAGAACTAGTAACATTAGCCCTAAATGGCTCAATCACACAATGTTGATGATACATTAAGGGAAAGGACACATAGGGACTTAACCCATTACCCCATGAATATGACTTTTTATGCCTTAAATTTATTCCTCCACTGTAGAAAATAGTTCCACTTTATACAGCCATAAACATGTATTATAAGAAATATTTTCTATATCCTAATAGATGGTAGTTTAAAGCAGATTGAAAGTAAATCAAAGTGCACATTTAGGTGTGTACTGCTTTACTTTCAACCTGCTTTAAGTTGTCACTTGTGTTCAAAATTAGAAACAGGCTATGGGGTAAAGAGTTAAACCCTTATCAATGCTGATCTTTTCAAATGGACTCTTACATTTTTATCTCTCTCCCCCTCTCTCTGTAATAAGGACTGGTGACAGGTTTTACTGTATTAGAAATTGGTGTAAGGGAGAAAACTCTGAGATGTTTTGTCCAAATATTGATTGAAAGTTTGTCTTGGTTTGTGTCTCTTGGTTTTAGAATTGGTCAGACGTGCTATAATTCTAAATACCGATAGAACTGAAACTGACACCATTTACTGACAAGGCAGGCAAGGAAGGATAATTATGTTCAAAGCTAAACTGCAAGAACAAATACAGGGAAACCTATGTAAGGCAGCCACTCGTAAAGTCAACACATTAGAAGTTTTTAGGCCAAGTTGACAGCTATAAATGTTATGCAAAAAATCGCTTGTATGACTTTAATTCTGCACTAAATAGTGAATCATCTTTTGAAATTTCCATTATTCATTGAAGGACTATTGAACACTTTTCTGTACATATAAAATGGTGAATATACGGCATATTTTCAATTCACTATCAGGTAAGTGGATATATTTATATTTTCCAATCATTTTGCATGTTGATAGTAGAAGTGAGAATACCTGCAAAACAGAGTAAGTTACACCTATTTTATCAAATATTTAGCTGTGCAAGGACATTTCATGACTTTGTCTATATCAAGTACAGTAGAAAAAGTCTGTACATAAACACCAAAACACTGGAATTAGCTGTTGGTGAGTATTTTTGTTGTTCCCAAATTGTTTTCTAAGCATTATAAGTTCAGTTTTTCAGACAGGTTTCTGCTTAAATTAATGCAAGATAAAGTGAAGCAGAAAACTCCTATACATGTATAGGAGCTTTCTGCCTTACTTTCATCTTGCCTTTAGCCTATTTTCTTAAACACCAACATTGTTTGTTGTGAGTGATTGTAATATTGTTGCTATACCATTTAGCAGGGCTAGGTATACGAGGGTTAGAGACTGGAGTATAGCAGGTAGGTCTGGGTGGAATGTCTTGTTTTAGTTGCAGGCAAACAACACACCATAAAACTATGCAGTTTTCATTGCTTGGAGACTGTCAAACTGATCAGTTTACGACCAGTACATCTGGTCTCTATGTTCACAAAGTACAGGAATTTGTATGTAGAAAAGAACCAATTACTGAGAAATTTTCAATCAGGAATATATGCTTTGTTTAAGTACAGTCAGACTTGTATTAAGCAGCTTCCAATTATCCAATGAAATATTCTTTAAGACAGGCTACCATAAAGCTTGATGCAAAACAAAGGTAAAGCAGAAAGCTCCTATTGGAGCTTTCTGCTTTACCTTTGTTTTGCATTAAACAGTCATATGCCTTTAGAGATTCACATGTTGAATCAAAGAGTCGTCTTTTAACTCAAGTTTAAGATAATAGTTTGTACATCCAGTTTGTATTTTTAAGTGCACTAGAGGTTTGAATGTCAAAAAGAAACATACTTCAATTTATATATGTAATAATGCTCTAATAGTGCAAGTATGTTTGGTGATATACTTTTTAAAACCAAATAGCTATGAGTTGAATTCAGAATTTATTTATACTGCGTAAATGAAAATTAATGCATTCAACCAGATATTTTATTAACTTTTAAAATATAATCGAGTAGATAATTATATTTTCAAAATGTTACTGTTAAAATGATATATGATTGTCTTTTGCTTTGATCTCATATGTTTAAGAATCATGATTTCCCTGTTTAACAACTCAGTTTACAGTGATTAATTAATTGATGAGATGATTACATTTATGAGGAAATTGTACTTCAAACAGTTCTATTTTGAGCATTGTTCTTCTTCTTTTTAACACCATGCTCTTTTTGTGATTGTTCACTAAATATTTCATGTAAAACATTGGATATTTATACAGACAGCTAACTGTTTACTGCAGGAAAAAAGTAATGCTGAAATATCCTTGAATATTACTTTTTCCCTGTGTAAATCTACCTCTTTAATGAAGAACTACCAATTTGTCTTCTTTTCAGGGATTTTAACACAGGTTATACTGTAAAAACTGCTATTAAAATACTGCAATTAAAAAGAAAGATTTTGTTAACCCTTCTCCTAGCCTATTTACTATTTTGAAGACAGGTGACCATTTAAAACAAGTTGACAGTAATGCGAAATGAGCATTTAGGTAAATTCTGCTTTACCTTCAGCCTGCTTTACGCTACCATCTTCTAGGATGTAGAAAATATTTCTGATGGTGCATACTCATGACATATAAAATGGAACTATTTTCTTCGGTGGAGGAATAAATAAAAGTTGTAAAAAGGCACATGTATGGAGTAATGGGTTAACACTGTCTGCTACAGCCTATTTTCTGTCTATCAACCTGTTGTTTATTTGTTTATTTCAGCCAGAGAATTTGTTACTGGCAAGCAAAGCCAAAGGAGCAGCAGTAAAACTTGCAGATTTTGGTCTTGCCATAGAGGTACAAGGGGACCAACAAGCATGGTTTGGTATGTAGTATTAGGATATAAAGGATTGCTTTTGTTAACTCTTTCCTCCCTGAAACTTAAATTGGGCAATCTCAGTTTCCATTTTAGTCTAGTCCATTTCTGACTTTTAGGGGTTGTTTTTGTCAATGTTTAGCATTATGACAAACAGTGAAGACCCATATCAGAGGGCTCCTTACGGAGCCCTTTGATCTGTGAATTCACTGTTTGCATAGGACAAGTGCACTTTTCACTTGTATACTGTTTGAAAATGACGCCTGTATGCGGGACAAGGGTTCAAAGGATTAAATGCTTATCAAAAGCCACATCATATTGTGTTAAAACATTTGGTGTCTGTTTGACAAGCAGACAGTCGTGGGGCGTAGTGTACACCAACGTCTTGATATCTCAAGTATATACTAGTTTTCAACAGATAATGTCATATTCTACCAACTCCCTAGGAACATTCATTACCACAATAGCTAGGACAGATTTGATAACCAAAATAATCTGAAGTTATCTATGAAGTTAACCCATGCAAACATCTGAAGTTATTTATGAAGTTAACCAGCCCAAAACCCAGTGTCTACTCAATATCCTATGGCTTTATGGTCCTTTGCATTTTTACACCTTTGATTTACCGGTATTCTTCTTCTGAAGAAAAAAGTACCAATTTATACAGTCATGATGGAATAATGTATAAAAAGAAATATCTTCTTTATACTTGCAGATGGTGGTTTAAAGCAGACTGAAAGTAAAGCAGAATGTACCCAGAGATGCATTCTGCTTTACTGTGAACCTGCTTTAAGTGGCCACCTATCTTCAATACTAGAAACAGGCTATGGAGTACCGTAATTTCCGGCAATAAGCCCGCACCTTTAGATAGCCCGCATCCGGCATATTGCCCGCAGAAAACTTAAAAATGAAAAAAGTTTCGGCAAATAACCCGCACCGTCAATATGCCCGCACCCATATTGTGAAACTTACTATAAAGAGTAATATGTACTAGCTTCCGACCGTTATCAACGTTAAATGCTGGCTAGTGCTAAAGCATTTTGTATGCTACGATTTATTCGGAGCTTTATTCTACTGAAAATGTTTCGGAGAACGTAAGTGACCTACGAAAACAGAGTGCATCAAAGTCGTTGTATTTGTTGTAAATACATCTAGACATTGTCGGGTATGACCGGTTTTCATCTCATTTGCGGTTTGATAAACCCATGAAAACTTACTCAATGTTGTTGGAGAACAATTAAGACTTGGCGATTGTATTGGTTGTATTGTTCTTCATGGACCCCTATTGTATTTTGTGTTTGCTCATGCTCTAAATTTAACCACTTATTTTTTAACCACGACTTGTGTAAAAGTTGCAAACAGTTTTGACCCTGTTTAACCGCCGAGAAAATAAGCGTCTACACAGGATCCAAATCGTTTCTCATTCGTATAAATGTAATTTCCTAAGTTAAGAGGTATGGAAAATTTGTTTAGTAATGCTAACACATATTTGAATTTCCTCTGTAATTAGCTCCTCGTTACACAAGCTCTATTATTAGATTTTTTTCTGCAATCCCGATGGGTAAAAAGATTCGTCACATAGCCCGCTCCGTGAGATAACCTGCAGGCACCTTCTTGACCGTTGAAAAATGAGATAGCCCGCGGGCTTATTGCCGGAAATTACGGTAAAGCGTTAAACCCCATTTTCCACATTCATTAGGTAGATGTTTCTATGTATTTCCTATATTTATCACTGGAAGCATCATAAATCTGTTTGAGCTATCAGGTAAAGAGTTAATGTAAAATTCTATAATGTTAAGGGATGTTTATTTTGCAAACAACATGCACTATATGTTTCAGGTTTTGCGGGTACGCCCGGGTATTTATCACCAGAAGTGTTACGCAAAGACCCATATGGCAAGCCAGTAGACGTGTGGGCCTGTGGTAAGATAATCATAACTTGTCCCAGAATAGCTCTCCAATTAAACAAAATTGTAGACCCAGATCAGATACACAGCAAATATAGTATTACCAATTGTTATTGCAAACATTGATCAGATGCTGTGTGTCTAAAATGGTGACTGATTTTGTCTACATAATTAGCTCACCTCCAAAAAGTGAGGGGGTCTTTTGCTATACTCCTTGCATCGTTGCCCTGACTTAATATCATAAACTGAGCAAACTACAGTAACTAGGGTCACAAAACTTCATGCGATAATGGTCCTTAATGAGGAGACCTTGATGTACCACAGTTTGGTTGCCTTGACCTTTGACCTTGACCTCTAGGGTCAATGTTAAGGTTTTGCGTTAAAGTCTGTCCTGAGCAAATGACTGCACCTACAGTCACGGAACTTCATATGCTGATGCACCTCATTGAGTAGTTCACGATGCACCACAGTTTTGTGGCCTTAACCTTTGACCTCTAGGGTCAACGTTAAAGTTTTGCGTTAAAGTCTATTATGAGAAAACTACTGCACCTACAGGCACGAAACTTTGTATGCTGATTTCTTCATTGAGTAGGCCAGGATGCACTGCGGTTTGGTAACCTTGACCTTTGTCCTTGACCTATGGTCAACGTTAACATGGGTTTGAGGGTGATACAAATTAGAAAGTGTTTATAGTCTCATCCCTCTTATCGTAAGCCCTAAATATTTACAAAGTTGATTACACACTCCTTATAGACTGTCATACAACATGGTGAAGCATTGTTGTTCATGTTTTCATGTTGCATTTGTTACTGATGTTGTTCATTTTGCAGGTGTTATTTGACATGTATATTTTGCAGGTGTGATATTGTACATTCTCCTTGTTGGTTACCCTCCATTCTGGGATGAGGACCAGCACAGACTCTATGCTCAGATCAAAGTAGGAGCGTATGATGTAAGTAGTAGTGCAAGAAGTACTGTAGAATAGAGCTACCTGTTTATATATTCATGTCAGGGGAAATTCTATTCAGGTTTGGGATAAATCATCATTTTGAAAACATCCTTCAACTGGATATGGCTCCTAATCCACTGTTTAACCCATTACCCCATAGCCTGTTTCTAGTTTTGAAAAACAGTTGACCACTTAAAGCAGGTTGAAAGTAAAGCAAAATGCGCCTTAAGGCGCATTCTGCTTTACTCTCAGCCTGCTTTAAGCTAATATCTGCTAAATATAGAAAATATTTTTTATCAAACATATTTATGACTTTATAAATTGCAACCATTTTCTTCGATTGAGGAAAATTTAAGGCGTTCAAAGGCGTATTTATTGGGTAATGGATTAAGATACCTTAAAATCTGCATCAATGAAGAAGAATGGATGTATTGAAAAACAGCTTATGCAGGAAAAATTAATGCAGAAAGGTCCTATTGTTTATCTTGGAAATTAATTTGGAGCTCCAGATAAGGAAGTACTTAATACCAACATATTCGTTTGTCAACAAAAGCTCTTGATAATGCTGATCATTAGAACCATCTGTTTGAGACAGTTCTGATGAGTAGTCATTTCATAAGGTTTGGTGGAGACATAGCGATGATGTTGGAAATGTTCACTTTACTCACTCTTATCTGGAGACTTGTTGATTCTGGACATTTATTGCTAGATGCATGCTGTCAACAAGAAGTACTTAATGAGATAGTTGAAAATATTGACTCAACACTATGCAGTCAATTATGGATAAAAAACAACAACCAACCCAGCTGTAATGAAATTTTTTATTGAAGTTTCAATATAATCCAGTGGAGAATAATTATTTAGTAAACCAATTTAGCTGACTGTTATAATTTTCAAGTTTGCTTCAGGGATTTCCCTGTACTGTTCATACAATATTCCCGCATAAATGTAGCTATCAGAGCTTCAGATTAAGCAAGTACTTCAAATGCTTAAACTCTCATATATCTTAAAAAGAAGTCTATGTTGTCATAGTAAAGGGTTTGTTGGAGACATACAGGAAAAATATAGAACGTGTTCATTTAACTCTTTGAACCCTAGTTACGCATATATGCGTCATTTGCAAACAGTGCACCTATGAGGAGTACATTTGTCTTATACAAACAGTGTAGACACTGATCAGAGGGATCCTTAAGGAGCCCTCTGATCAGGGTCTACGCTGTTTGTCATTTTGACATATACTGTGAAAATCAACCCTAAAAGTCAAAAATGGACTAGACTAAATTGAAAACTAGAATTGTCCATTTGAGCTTTCAGGTAGGAATGGGTTAATGTGCTCTTATCAGGAGCCATGAATGATAGTAGTAATCATACATGTGATATTTTCTTGGACCCAAATAGGGAGATTTGGAAATTTTAATAGGGAGATTGGGGTGCCAAATAGGGAGCTTTTTTCGCGACACTTTTTTCAGCAACACTTTTTTCGCGACAAAACTAGGCGCAGATGATGAACTTCCAATAATTTTATATATATTTTCATAAGTTAATTACTAGATCTAATTGCTTTTTCTTTTTTAAATAAGTGAATAAAGAAGTCTATAGACCACTAAGACAGAGACAATTTTCACCCAGAGATATAGTTCTTATAATACTGACATGGGCCTATTATTCTAGTATTTTAGTACTGCAGAAGGATGGTTGTGTAAAGCTGGCAGAAAGTAAAGCAGAATACTCTTCAGGAGCATTCTGCTTCAGTAAAAGTTTAAGCCTGCTTTAAGCTAGATCTACAATCTGCTAGGATATAAGAACTATTTCCTATTATGGTTCTTATATTATTCATGACTAGTAAAGATAAAGTGGAACTATATCTATTTTCTTGAGAGAATGAATGAATTAGTTCAAATGGTCGAGATTTCTATCTATTGCGTAGATCAAAAAAGAGTTAGCAACTTAACAATTTGTTATTAATTTTGCAAACATTATGGATCCAGATGAGACGCCGCATCATCTCATCTAGATACAAACTGTTTGACACTGATATTTTCTGAAAGAAGATGCACAAAAATTAATTCAGAGTATTCACTATTGTTGCAGACGACAAAGTCTGCAGACGACATTTACTAGCGCCATAAAATGGGCGTGGTTCTAACAACGAAATAACGCGTCTAAAATTTCTACCGAGAAAACTGATTGCAAATCAATCTTACGAGCGTAATTCGTCAAAAAATCTAACTTGATAATTAAACATTTGCACAAATCGTATCTAACAAACAGAAGAATTTAGATCCAATGTTTAATTTTAATTGATTGTTAGAAAACGACGCTGGGAATACTTTTTAGACTAACAAAATATACGTAATTCTCATAGCAAATATTAAGGCGCCCCGTCATTTTGTAACGGTAAAATTTTCGAAGTATTTTTCTGTTACGTGAATATTCAAAGTATTTTGTGGTGGAAATCAATTCCTAAATGTTAACTCTGATTAGCTTCATCTAAAATGTGTGTTTGTCCAGAACTTAGGGAGAATTGTCTGATTTTAATCTGGTCCGTATCGGGGACATAGCCTTCGCATCACTGCTTTTAGAAATTGTCGTTGTTAAAGTCTCCGATTCAGGGTGAACCTGTCAATCACGTTTTTGATAACCAATTAGATCTACCGGTACTCGGCGCACGTGGTCAAACTTTTACCCAACATTGTTATGATTCAGCCTGTCATAGTAGTGCTACACTAACAACTGATCGACGATTACGTATTGTGTTTACACACATCAGTAGCGTTTGGTGATACGCGTGTGTAGGGATTAGCCAGAGAACTTAAGATTTTAGAGTCGGCGAACGAGGTAAATGATATAAAAGTTCATATTGAAAAAAATAAACCTGGTTAAATGAAATATCGGGAGATTTCGTCTCCCGACCGGGAGATCGTGAGTAGAGGTCTAATTTCGGGAGCTCCCGACCAAATCGGGAGATATCACATGTATGGTAGTAATATTGAACATATATTTAAGCTGCAATAGTCACTGATAGAACTGATGTAACTTGCATGAGATGCTTTTAATTAAGCCTGGCTTCTTCTCAATAAACAGTATACAGAATATAGCTTCAGTATAAATGCTACTAATTATGCTCAGACAGGCAAGCTTATACTAACATATATAAAGAAAAGCTTAACTTTTCCCCGGTTAGCTTGTTTTCTGTTTAGACATTCAAGCAGGCTGAAAATAAAGTTAAGATTTCCCCAAGGGAGATTAATTCTACTCATTTAGCCTGTTTTAACCCTTTCCCACATAGCATATCTCTAGTATTGAATATAGGTGTCCACTTAAAGCAGGTTGAAAGTAAAGCAAAATGCACTTTAAGCGCATTCTGCTTTACTTTCAGCCTGCTTTAAGCTATCATCTGCTAGAATATAGAAAATATTTTGTATTATACATATTTATGAATGTATAAATTGGAACTATTTTCTTCAGGGCAAGAATAAACTGAATGTGCTAAAAGGCGCTTCTATGGGGGAAAGGGTTAAACAGATACCTGTTGGGGTGTAGAGAAACTATTGGTAATGATCTTTTTCAAGACAGAAAAAGAACAGTTCTTAAAGGAGTATGCAAAGGCATGAAAGGTCATGTCAATGAGAATATTCAACCCAGTACCCCATAGCTTGTTTCTAGTTTTGAAGACAAGTCACTACCAGCCTGCTTTAACCCTTTACCTGATAGCATTGTTTCTAGTATTGAAGATATGTGACTATATAAAGCAGGTTGAAAGTAAAGCAGAATGCGCCCTAAGGCGCATTCTGCTTTACTTTCAGCCTGCTTTAATCTAAAATCTGCTAGGCTATATAAAATATTTGTAATGGTAATTGTTCATGAGGGTATAAACTGGAACTATTTCTTCAGCGGAGGAATTAATTAAATACGCTAAAAGTCGCTTCTATGGGGGAAAGGGTTAAGCTATAATCTGCTAGAATATGGAAAATATTTCTTACAATACATATCCATGACTGTATAAATTGGAACCATTTTCTTCAATGTAGGAACAAATTAAAGGCATATTTATGGGTAATTGGGTTTTTAAGGCATGGAAAGCATTTCTTTGTGAAGGTAAAGGCATTAAAGTGTTTCTATGAGGGAAAATCTGGAAGAATTTAGAGAAGGAAGGGGGGGGGGGGGGAGCTGAACTTTTGTCCTTTGATTAGTTGGTTGATTTGCAGATATTCTGGATGATGTTAATATAACTGTAGAACACATAGGCCTAACTAACAATTGTAAAGCTGCGTAGGATGAATACCTATGCCTAAAAGTCTTTAACATACCCCTTTGATGCTATTAAGTTATCATTGTTTTCAGTTAAATAGTGTGGTCTTCTCCCTGTTTCAAAATGTAGGTAAATGCACTTGACATTGAATGACTTGTAAGTCTTCTAACTACATAAACTGCATGGGTAAATACTTGATCTTTATGTGATTCTGGGGGTTAGTCTTTAACTATTGTGAATGCATGGTTAAAATCTTTAGTCATTTTGGTCTTTAGGTATGTCTTCTAACTACCAACAAAATGTGTGGTTAAGTCTGTGGTCATCATTAACATTTTTGACCCAGCTGCTTTAGCAGAAGTGGGACTTAGACATTATATTTCCTATAGCACCAGACACAATAACACAATTGACTGTATTTCAGTTATACTTCTAGGTAATATGTCATTAATTCACCTGTTACCATTGCTTGAAGAAATTCTAGGATACAAACAAAATTTGATTTAGAGGATAATGCCATTTTGTACACTTGTTCAAAAAGTGACGTATTACGATATCACATGTGCGGTCTGTCAATCCATTTGTTCATTTGTCTGTCGGGTTTGTTTACCTGATACCATGAACAAATGTTTTTTCCAATTTACACCATGCGTGGTAGGATGCTTCATTGCGTAAATAGTCTGAATAAGTTTGTAAATTGTGACATTTCGACTAAATTTTTGTTAAGTTTTGCCCCCTTGAACGGCTTATCTTGTGCTTGAAGCACACTTTTCAGCCCTAGGTAAAGTTTTAACAATGTTTTCAATAATGAATTGTATAATAGATAATTATTTCCCATAGAATCTTTCAAAATTAGATTATAGAAAAATCTTCAAAAAACATTTTCCAAGCGTTTATCAAGATTTGCCCAAGTTCAAAGTCATTCATAGGCCTTTATCTTTGGCTATGAAAGAAAGAATAAACTAATGCATATAATGATGTATTTAAATATATCAAACGGAAAGCACCTATAGGTTCTGCAAAAGTTGGTAGAGTGTAAAGATGAGAGATTCCTGGTTCATTTGAGTTATTTCTGCATTTGAAGCTACCTTTTTATAGACATATGTAGTTTGTTAGTTTGTCGGCCTTTCTATCTATCTGTCTTCCAATTTCAAATTTGATAAGGTTATTAGCTAGACAGTTGTAAATTACTTTAATTTTCATATATATTTTTTTCAACACTTTTCTGTGCTAGTGCTTTTCCTCATATACCAATCTTGTTAGTTAATTATCAGTTAAAGAAAAGATAGTACAGTGGTCGTGCTGGGTCATTTTTGTATCCTCACAACAAAGAAGCAAAAGCAATGTGCAGTGGGCTGCATCAGGGCCCGAAAACTCCAATGTTTAGTTTTATGTCATGGGTTTTGAGGTATTAAAGCTTTTGAGTCGAGTCAGATCTTTCTCAAGTATTAGAGTGTCAGATTTGAGCTTTTGCAAATGCTGGTCAGAATTTTATGAAACTTGCTAGGGATGCATCACTGCCAAGTGCAGAGGGTATTTTGGTTTGTGTTTTGTATTCAATACCTTAGTTTCACTTTTACTTCCTCATTACAACAAGAATTTAAATTCAGTAGAATTCTTGTTGTACAAAGCAAACATTTTTTTCCCATTATGAAACTTTGGAAAACTTGAAAATTGTGAGTGCACATTTATGACTTTAATGCTTTTAGAATATGAGAGTAATTGGGTTGTTTGGCTTTTGAGGTGTAAAATTATGAACTGTCTTTGAATGTCAATAACAGTAGAATATAATCTGGTACAGAATGTGTAGTATAGAAATCTTTTACTGAAAAATTGTATATTTCTGCCTCTAATTGTCTGCTACTTTATCTGCATGATCTGTTTCTGTAAGTCATGCTCCTTGACATGATCATACTGTAAAACTCCCAGTATTAAATCTACTCATTAAAAAATTATGGTTACTATATTGTACATTTGGCAGCCTGAAGTAGGATTAAATCAAATCAGAGTACTCTATAATGGGATTTCTTATTTACTTACCATCACCTGCCATTAACACTAACCCATCCTGCCTAAAAACAGTAATGTTAAATTTGCTTGGTTGTAATACTGAAGTTTTACTATTGTGATATCAAGTATAGTATTACATGTACATGTATGGAATAATTGGCTGTGCATCTTTTGACTTTTATGCAATAAATTCAAAGTTAAGTTAACAGCATAAAACAGATTAGCTTCTTTACTGAGCCAATGGTGTGTGCTATTAATGTGCCGGCCAAAGTTGGCACTAATTAAGGTTAATTCAACAGACCTTATTTGGCCCTTTGAAAATGCATGAACTTTATGTGAACATTTGACAAATACAATCATGCCCTGGAGATTTCTGCATTATTTTTGTCCTGTATTAATCAGCCATCTGTCTTTAGAGATAGCTTTGTATTTTCATTGTGTGATTGTTTAACACAAAATTTACTGGATGTTTAACTGGTGTTGGATAAAACAGCTTTCTGTGGAAAGTTTCTGACCTTATGGTGTTGTCGTTGAAACTGTCATTGATTTGGGGTGTGGAATTAATACTATTTTAAAGTGCAAAGAAATATGTCTACTTGAAGCCATTTCCCCTATATTTCTAAACAGTTTGATCTTTGATTGTTGCAGAATTATTTTTATCAGCCATTATGCTTTAAACTCTGACAACAAGTGTGTGTGATTTAACAGTAGGACATTTTAGTTGTAGATTTAATAATTATGATAAAGTGCTAAACAAAGGAAACCGTTTCACTTCATTTCAAGTTACCGAGAATATTTGTGACTTTGAAGATGGTGAAACTACAAATTTCTGTATAAATGATAGTTGATGTTTGGTTTAGATTCTTACCATGAACAAAGTTGAACAAATACTGTAAGTAATATGAAGAACAATGCAGATATACTACAATTCACTGCATTGTTTTGGGTAAAATGAAGTGATCTATTTTATTGCTTGCGTATGAAATCTAGATAAGCATTGCTAAGCGACCATTTCACAGAAGATGCATAGAACACCATTAGACAGGTGGCAGTTTAAAGCAGAAAGATTCTATAGGATCTATTGGCGTTACTATTGTCCTACATCAAGCTTCCACCTGTCTTTGGGAAAACATGTTTGTCTTCTGTATACAGCTGCAACTAAATAAGACACATAAGAAAAAGATTAGTGTTTCCTGGGTCCGAGGTTATAAAGAGTTTGAGTTGAGTCTGAGGTTGTTCTCAAGCATTTGATTGGTCAGATTTGAGCATAAGCTCAAATCTGACTAATCAAATGCTTGAGAATGATTTCAGACTCAACTCAAATGCTTTATTGCCTCAGACACTGCAGTACAATAGTATATAAGGCTGTAAATGTTGAATGAGTTAACAGGTTACGGTTACGAGCTGTTGTTCACAGACTGTTATGTTTGACATGATATTTCAGTACCCCTCACCAGAGTGGGACACAGTGACCCCTGAAGCAAAGAACCTCATCAACCAAATGCTTACTGTGAACCCTGCCAAGAGAATCACAGCCGCTGAGGCTCTCAAGCACCCCTGGATCTGTGTAAGTCATCCCCACCACCCTGCCCCTAGCTTAGCTTTTATATCTATATGGTGGCATTTTTCCATATTCCACTGTTTTTTGTTGTTGCAGTGTCTTGTATACTGCAAAGGGGAGGAGAAAACATTTGGATTGATGAACATGAGTAATTTAAAAAGTTTAATTTCAGAGGATTTCTTTCCATTGAATTTGGATTCCCTGCTGTTTCATTGAAGTTTATTTCAGTATTCAAATTTACTGAAGTCAACTTATGAAATTGTATGAAACAGTATCACTATTTTCTATAAATCAAATTTCCCTTGAAAATTAAAAAAACAACAAAACCCCCAGAAAAACACAAAAAAACCAACCCAGCCCCTATATCTGACAAGGGAAATATCCCAACTGATACTTGGCTCTGGTTTTTGACAGGTCATATTAGACTTGAGAGATACTGGGTTAGAAGCTTGTCCCCTAGTGGTACCTATACAAGACATATGCACCAATAGATAGGCCATACTCAGGACCATATTGTAGTCAATCATACCATCAGAGCAATTCAATTGGCTTGTTAAACTGTTTTTCTCTGTACCAGGCAATATATCTTATATAGTTGGAGCTGTCTATACTTTACGTAGCAGGTACAGGATTTTAGTCAATTTTATATAACATTCAGGGCTTCAGATAAGAGTGAATAAATATAATTACTTTTTTCGCATTCTCCTTTATGCCTTACTAAACCCTATTTTGTGAATGCTCATTAGAATCGTCGCAAAGCGACGATTCTAATGAGCACTCACAAATTAGGGTTTGATGGAAGCATGTGGAATTTTAGTGTTGAAAATACTCGCCTTATCTGTAGCTCTGTAATATATATATATATTATCTATATTTATATTAATATATACATACATTCTGAGATAAAGCTTTAGCAGCATTAAAGTTTTTGTAGTCTAGAAACAATATCCAGTCTTTACTTCCTTTTTTAAACTCCTTTCTTCATTGTCATGAATGCGTTCCACAGAAACTGTAGCTTTTTGTCAAAAATATTAACATACTTTATTACATAGAAATCTATCTGAGTGAATAGAAGTCATAGATGAAATTAACCAACCAGTAATGCAGAAAGATCCTGATACAGCTTTCTGTATAGTTTTTATTCTCATAATAAAAAACCCCAAAAAACCTGTCTGCGCAGTGTGACTCTGCAGTTTGTTTTCAATGTAAATTAAGTAACTGTTTGATGGTATTGTCGAAAGCTACATAGCTACAGACCTAATATTCTCTCAAATTAAAAATCATGTATTCAAAACATCAAAGTTCTGAAAATCAGGGAAGTATTATTCACTAAACAGGAATTCAAGCAAATGTCTTGACTGTTCAACTTCCCTATATAATAAAGGGAGATAATTGCACAATAAATGTGTTGAGAGTAGAGAACAGTGTATTATTTAACTATTTCTTAATATCCTCATTGAGTTATCATTATCATTACTTCAGAAATATAACAAAGTGAAGAATTTGACTAACATAGAATGTACAATTTAGAACATAAGCAGGGTTCCAGGTAAAAGGGAGTAGTCTCATTTTCCAGCAGTTTCTCTCCGATGTCCAAACCTAACCTGGTATGACTATGCATTAGAATTGTCTCCAAGAAATGATTTTAATGAGTAGTCACACCATAGGCTTCCTGTAGACATACATATTTTAAGCTATAGAAATACTCCCATTATCTGAAGAACTCTATAACCCATTACCCCATAAATATCATGCCTTTTAGCGCGTCTAATTATTTTACTCTAAGAAAAGTAAGAAGTCCAGAAAGAACAAGGAAGTCGTAAAAATAAACACATGGCATTTCTAGTATCTTTCCAGATCCTAGCTTAAAGCAGGTTGAAAGTAAAGCAGAATGCTCCTTATGGAGCATTCTGCTTTACTTTCAACCTGCTTCAAGTGGTCACTTGTGTTCCAAACTAGCACCAGGCTATGGGGTAAAGGGATTCACAGTTTCTGTGGGGACTTTTCATGTGTGGTTTTTGACAGCATCAGTGTTTGTTGTTACCTGTTTTGTCCATGTTTGAGAAATTTACCTAAGATTTCTTGATTGATCAGGTTATATTCCTTCCCACTTTTATTACCCAAGTTTTGGTGCCCTGTTTTGCCTATCCCATTTCAATATCCCTGTGTGACCCCTTTCCTGCACCCTTCTGCTGCTACTAATATATTTGAGATACTTACTTGCACCTTCTGTGAGGGTAAGAGTTTCTTCATCTTCTGCTTGTTCAAATTGACTCCAAAGCTTGAGGTAATGATAACGTTATGACCCATTGACACTAGCTTTTTGTGTCCCAGTCAGGGTTTTAGAAATATCAGATTTTCAAAAATATTTTTAGAACTATCATTCGGAACAATAAAATATGTTTCAAAGATTTTTCTTTAGAAAGTTTTTGAGAATGAAAAAAAAGCTGTGTATAATTACTATTTCAAATTTGCTAGAAAAAATATATATATGAGAAAAAGAAGCTTTATTTTATATATATCAAGATTTTCATCAAGAAATTTCCAGTTTAGCTCACTTGTAGATTTTGTGAACACTTGTTGTGTGTTATGTGAATGTGTTAAAATAAACTGCAACTTTTCAGTCAAATAGGAATTTTATGTAGAAAATTCTGAGCAAGGACCTTATGAATGACAGTCTTTACGTACTGTTGCCAAAATCATAAACACTGGTCAAGGCAGAGCATTTGGTGATTAGGTTATGCACTAGCAACAGTGTTACCAGACTTTTAGCATTCATAGAGACCTGGGGCCTGTTTCATAGATGAACTTATGACAAATAATGTCCCAAGATACAGTAAATACTCCCTGTTAAAACCACTCTACAGATAGCTCACTGATGTTGTTTAACACAAGTGGCACCTCAACCCATTGCCACATAGCCCGTTTCTAGCATTTCAGATAAGGGATCACTTAAAATAGGTTGAAAGTAAAGCAGAATGTGCCTTAAGGCACATTCTGCTTTACTTTCAACCTGCTTTAAGTTACCATCTGCTAGGATATAGAAAGTATTTCTTATGGTACATGGCCTTGACTTTGGAGGAATAAATAGGTGTAAAAAGGCGTATTTATGGGGTAATGGGTTAAAGGCAATGTGTAAGTGTATCTATACCTTCATCCTGCTTTAACCCTTACATTGCTGAGTTTTCAAATGGAATCATTCTTTGGTTTAAAAACAGATTACATTGACTCGCAAAGGGTTCCTTCCACTTATTTAAAAGAATAGCAAACAGTGTAGACCCTGATCAGAGGGCTCCTTAAGGGTCCCTCTGATCAGGGTCTACATTGTTTGCAAAGCATGTATATTTCCGGTTCCAGTGCTGTAAAGGTCTCAACCCTAATCATGTGGGAAAACAGCAGTAATATTCTTTGCAAACAGTATAGAACCTGACCAGATACTGCTGAAGGGACCCTCTGATCAGTACTGCAATATTTTCATTGTAGATATTGTCTGAAAACAGCTCTCAAAATCAGTATAACCTGGTCAATTTTCTAAAGTGAAAATTTCGGCATTGCAAGGGCAAGCAGTCTTCTGGGTTAACACTAAAAACACAAGTATAATGTTGAGAGTTGATACTAACAGGTGATACTGTACTATCAAGTTAACCCTATCCTCCACAGAAACACCTCAGAACCCCTCTATCTAGTCCGTTACATAAGAGCAGTTAAATGTATATTCAATTATGGTTTTATATACAAGTGCCAGCTTAAAGCAATATAACTGTAAAGAAGAAAGCTCCCTAAGGAGCTTTCTGGTTTACTTTCATATTGCTTTAAACTAGATTTTGCCTTATTACAGAGGTGATTTGTACGTACGAATGGCTGTGGAGGAAAGGGTTAAGATATGTTTGTGAAACAGGCCCCTGTTCCCTGCAATAGTCCAAACAGTTGAATGTATTGTTCATGTCTGTATTTATCTGTATATGTGGCAACACACTGTGTACTGCTGTTGTGAAGCTCAGACTGGGCCACTGAGTCGAGAAGAGAGCAGATGAAGACCAACATATAGCTTTGTGTTGTGTATTGTATGTCTAGCATTTTGTACATACATGATGTATTTTGGCAACTCTGTACAACAGTGCAATTGTTCCTTGTGTGATATTCTCCATTTTTTATGCCGTATATTTTATAAGTATAGTCTATAAATCGTGGCTTAGGTGCAAAATGGTTGTATCATATTTAAAATATTGGAGCAGATACAATCCTTTTGAGCTAAGTCCAGAAAATGTAGCTTTGCTTACTTCTTGCAATTCTGTCTATCTTCAAAGTGTATGTTTATTGAAATCACAAGTGAATATATACACAGCCTATATTGCTTATTGCATTTCTTTCAATCCATACTATCAAGTAGAACTAGTCATCCTGTAGCATACTGCAACCCAACTTGGTCTTATTGTGAAATCCATTGGGACCAAGAATTTAGAATGTTTAGCCCTTTACCCCATAGCCTGTTTCTAGTTTTGAAGACAGGTGACGGCTTAAAGCAGGTTGAAAGTAAAGCAGAATGTGCCTTTAAGGCACATTCTGATTTACTTTCAGCCTGCTTTAAGCTACCATCTGCTAGGATAAAGAAAATATTTCTTTTGGTGCATGATCATGGCTGTATAAATTTGAACTTATTTCTTCTGTGGCGTAATAAATTTAATGCATAAAAAAAAATGTGTATCTATGGAGTGAAGGGTTAACCCATACAATGCTTAAGAAATGGACCCATCCATTATCCCATAAAGTACCAGTTAACAAAGTTTCTCAGGGGCTCTATAACACCAATATTATAAAAAAGTATGACAAACAGTGCAGACCTTGATCAGAAGGCCTCTTTAGGAGCCCTCTGATCTGAATCAGCACCGACTGGTTTTGACTTTTCTCTGACATTTACTCTGTTTTGACATGTAAGTATTCAGCTACTGTACAAATCAAAATGTGGGGTATTGTAAGACAAGTGGCTGCTCACTGCAGAATAAAACTGTTCTCCTTCATTAAGTAGCAGTCTGTCTTTAGAGATATGTTCATGCTGCTCTGCAAGGTCCTCACAATATAGTAGTGCCTCTAGAAATACAAGTACTCATAGGGATACAGCAGATAAGTCTGAAGGTATAGAAACTCTCCAGTCTGCTAACCATTGAAACCAATCTGTATAGGTTTACAATCCATGCATATGTCTCCTGAGTCTGTACTAATTTTAATTTAATACTTTCTTCCCTAGCCACAAATCACCTATATCTAAATGATATAGCCCATACAGTACAATAACCCAGGGTAATAAGGGGGAGTAATCTGAACAAATCCAAAATTGTCTCACCAATACAGCACCAAATCCTATAGTGTTACTACTCATTAGAATAGTCTCTTCGAGACGATTCTAATGAGTAGTGACACCATAGGGTATAATGAAAAAATAAAGATTTTTGTTTTAGAAATACTTCTCCCAACAATTACAACCTATCAAAACAAGGCTCGTCGATCAAGCTTTACAGTATAAGATGGAGAGGCATAATAGTCTGGAGGGAGAAATGCAGTAATGTCAAATAGTCATCTGAAATATTTTGACCCAGAGCTTTTAGATGTAGACAGTTGTAAAGAGTTGCCATTGCGTTGTATCCACCTTTAATTCTGACACTTTTGCTCCTTGTTTTACTTAAGGATTGGGACACATTGGTACGTAGGTAGGTGAACTACCCCATATAAACTCATAGACAGTGTCAAGGTCAAAACGGTTACTCCTGCATAGCAATATGAATGGTTTCCGTGACGACTTGTTGTTATGCGAACAGTAACCAGTATCTTCTGTTGCCTTTTCCTATTTGTTAGGCTCGCCTCTTTTATGGAACAAAATCTTCATCAAATATCTCTGAAATTCAAGAAGAAATGTTTCACATCAAATTCAAACAAAGTCCTTCTACACACTTGACCTCTAGCGTGACAGGCAGTTTTCATAAGCAAAATATGTCAGCAGGGCTGCCATAAGTTGATCATGAAAATTCTACGATTTCCAAATTTTCTATTTTTCAAGCATGATTTCTTAAAGTAGGTTGAAAGTAAAGCAGAATGCGCCTGAAGGCACATTCTGCTTTACTTTCAACCTGCTTTAGCTAAATTCTGCTAGGATAATAATCCAAAGATTTTGAAAAAATCCGGAGAAATGGCAGCCCTGTGCCAATCTCAAACAATTTTTCAGAGTTGATTTATCTGCCATTTTGAAAATATAAGTTTGCCAAATAGTTTGGATCTTGATGGTATGCCTAGTAACTTGGCATCTCATCTTGATCCTAGTTGTTTGCACCAGTTTTTGTATTCACTCAGAGCATGCTAAAGGTTAAAGGGAAGATTTCCAGTAATGATTTCATTGTCATCTTCATCCATCTTTACTTTATGTAAATTTCATTAAAGCAATAAAGGTGGAAGTTATTTTCCTGACCTATTTGACTATAGAGAATAAAAGCATTTGCATGTTTCAGAAATTTCAGAGATAAAGTGATGCACCACAAGAAAACTGGGTGTAATGCCAACAAATAGATGCAGACCTGCATGTTCATGTACCAAGTTAGAAATGTATAGATCTGCCAAAAGCTTTAGGCCATGAGTGTAAAATCTGGTTGGGCATGAGCTTGTGCAAGGCTTAATCAGCGTACATACACTCAAAAATGGTGAACTACCATGCCAATTTTCTTGTGATACAATACATGTGAAAACATTTTGCTTTCTTCAGTTGCTTCTGAGTCCACATCATAGAGACAGATGGTTAAATATCTGTAGGAATGAGTTGTTCTTGTTATGTTAAAATCCCTGGTACCTCTTAGTCAATTGAACGTAATGTACCAAATTTCATTCGCTGTGACTTACTTTTGTATATCATAGATGTGAACTAGCTACTGTTTATGCATGAACTAACCCATATGTTGGTGAAATTTTGAAAAACATATAATTTCCATTGCATTAAGTTTAATTATTTTTTTTGTGGCATTACAAAAATACTATGTACTTAATGTCTTGTCTCAACACTGAGCACTGTGAACAAGATATTGTGAAATTACAAGAGAGCCTGAATGACTACTCTGTCCTACGTGCATGTGTTTATATTTTTGGTCTGCATATAAACCACACAGATATTGTTTTATAAAGGACCAAGAGTTTTCATTTGGTAACTGAAGTAATGGTGTCTCTATGCGATATTTGGTCACGGCCACGCCTCAGTTTTTACAATGATTGTGTCACAGGGCTCCAGATACTAGTGAGTAATTTGAACAGTGTCAACCTATTCTCCTCTATGTCTCCACCAAGCTATATGTGACTATACATTAACATTGTCTTGAACGGATGATTCTAATGAGTAGTCACAACATAGTGTTTGGTGATGACATAAGGAACTTGTTGTAGTATTGGAAATACTGGCTTTATCTGGAGCTCTGATGTCATATTATAATTTCAGAAGTTTAAAGCTTTTTCATATATGAAAAATGCATGACCACATCTTAGCAGTCTTTGACTTTTATGGCGGGTTTGAGCCGAAGTAAGCTATATTTCAAGATTTTTTCCAAAAGCTGTGATCACTTTACTTTTTGAACACAAGATTTTTCAGTGAGTGCCTTAATTCGTACACTATTCCCTAGATTTTCAATATTTCATCTCCTCCTTTTGTTTGGTATTTAAATGAAACTTGGTACATGAATTTGTGGCTGTACATATATATATATATTTATATATATATATTGGTGTTAATGCTATTATAGATGAGGGTTGAAGTTTGACATATCTGTACTCTGTGTGTCTTATTCTAAATGAAAATCATTTCTTTTCCTCTAAACTTACTCCGATTATTGCTGAAACGCTATTTTTGTTTAAGTTTTTAACAGGCTGCAATAGAAATTCTCGTGACATATTTTAGTCTGCTCATCACTGGATTCTGTAGATATCATTATTGTTTTCATTTTTTGTGATCCTTTTTGCGTTTTTTCAAGCAATTTATTACCACTGCATCATTTTTTAAGACATTGTGGATAGTGGGAATCAGAGCTCCAGATAAGGTGTTCACTGAGAATTGCCAACATTTTCTCTGTTATGTCTCAGCTATTTCCTATGTTGTGACTACTTATAGTATTGTACTCCCAAACAATTTTAATGTATTGGTTGGCGGAGATGTTAGGATTTTAGTCTTTATAATACCCCACTATTACAACCGCTAAAAAGAAGGCTAATAATTGATTGTATGAAAGACAGGCAACAGCTTAAAGCAAGGGGAAAGTAAAACAGAAAGCTCCTTAGGGAGCATTCTGTTTTACTTTAAATTTGTTTTAAGCAGTCTCCTGCTTTAACCCATTCCCCCATAAATACGACTTTTTACGCCTATAATTTATTCATCCACTGAAGAAAATAGTTCCCGTTTAAACTGTCATGAAAATGTATCATATTTAATATTTTCTATATCCTAGCTTATTATAGCTTAAAGCAGGCTGAAAGTAAAGCAGAATGTGCCCTAAGGCACATTCTGCTTTACTTTCAACCTACTTTAAGTGGTAACTTGTTTTCAAAACTAGAAACAGGCTATAGGGTAATGGGTTAAACACCTACTTGACACAATTTAGTGGTCATAATAGAGAATTGTTGCTGTACTCTCCTTACTTGGAGCTCAGTGGAATAGAAGCTAGATGGCCAAATTTCTCCCTTAGTATAGAAAGTTTTTTGTTCATTTTAGTGATAAATGATAAATAAGAATAATGCTATAAAACTTGTAAGAACTTGATAATGCAATTTCCCTTAATTCTGTTGACATGAAAAGAGTGTTAGTACTATAAAACCTTGCTATTACGATTGCTCCAAAAGAAGTTATAACTCTTTACTCCATAGCCTGTTTCTAGTATTGAAGATAGGTGACCTCTTAAAGCAGGTTGAAAGTAAAATAGAATGCACTTTAAGGTGCATTCTGCTTTACTTTCAGTCTGCTTTAAGCTTCCATCAGCTAAAATATAAAAAACATTTCTTATGATACATATTTATTATGACTGCATAAATTGGAACTATTTTTTCAGTGGAGGAACAAATTACAATGTCATGTAAATGCTTAAAAATATGTGTCTGTGGAGTAAAGGGTTAAGGTATGTGGCTGCTTAAAGCAGGATGAAGTAAAGGAGAGAGCTTCTATAGGAAGGTTTTTCATTTAACTTCATTCTGCTTGTAGCTGCCACCTGTCTTGAGCTCTATAACTGATTATTTTTAGTGTTCATAAAAGCAGGACTTGTGGTATGATACTCATTGTATTGAAGTATGATATAATGTGTAAATTATACACAAACATTAAGACTTCCATAAGTATACTTGTCTTCACTTCAATACAAACTTTATATACTGATTTTGGTCTCTAACTCAATTTTTCTGAATACTTTTCTGACATGTATCTTTGATCTTCAATCTTGCAATGTTTTTCTTCGCCTTATGGAGTAGTTGACCAGTAGAATGAGTTTATATGGGGTGATCTGGTAACCCTGTCCACTTGGTTTGAGGGAGCTCTGATAATTGCCTTGATCTCTCAGTGCCAGTAGTCAAACTTGTGCTAGGCAGCCATTCAGAAGAAGAGCCAATGATAATCTTTAACATCTACACCATAGCCTGTTTCTAGTTTTAGAGACAGGTGGCCACTTAATGCAGGTTGAAAGTAAAGCAGAATCTGACATAAGGAGCATTCTGCTTTACTTTTGAATTGCTTTAAGCTATGATCTGGAAATATAATGGAAAAAACTTCTGATTCATGTTCATGTTCAGGACTTCCTAGGTGGGAACTATTTTTCTTAGTGTAGAAATAATCAGATGTGTAAAAAGGCGTATTAATGGTGCAATGGGTAAGACGGATCAGAGTTTTTCAGGCTTCTTCTTTGAATGGTCATTTGATTCTAGTTCTTAAGCAGAGATGGCACTGAGAGAGTTATATGGATGATGTCCTGATGCACACTGGCAAATGGCATAATGCTTATGGTTTATATTTAGTGTTACTCCATGTTTTCAAAACACAAAGTTAAGCTTAAGTAGATGTAACAGGGCCACAACAGTTACTTTAATCTCCTTACAGGTCTGTTTGTAAACATCATTTGGAATACTTGAGTCATCCTCAACCCTATCCTCTCCAGCTAAAAAGAAAAGTTTCTTGATTTTATCAGCCAATACAACAGCTGTGGTGGTAGATCTTCATAGTACACAACGTTTAACCAATTACCCCATAAAAAACGCCTGTTTACGCCTTTAATCGATTCATCCTCAGAAGACAATATTTCCAAATTATACAGTCATTAATATCCAGCAAAAAAAATATTTTCTATATTCCAACAGATGGTAATTTAGCAGGTTAAAAGTAAAGCAGTATTTGCGCCTTAAGGCGCATTCGCTTCACTTTTAACCTGCTTTAAGTTGTCTTGTTGTTTTAAGATTAGAAACAGGCTATGGGGTTAATGGTTAAATATGTCAAGTATTTAGCAAGAGAAGACATAATTTATGTTATATAGATCTGTCTCTGCCAGTATAAGTCCAGTGGTGCAGAAGGTGTCACTCATTTGTTCTGTCAAAAACTCTAGTAACTCTTAGAAAGTTAGTGGTGTATGCATATTAGATGAGCGGTGTACTAGGGCTTTCTTACAGGAATTACAGGTATATAACTGTTAGCAAGATAAACTTGGCCATCTGTCTTTAATTCCTCTCCTATCATCACATAGTTTGACAATCACAATTTCCTATCAATGCAGTGTCTTTTGTTGAAATTTCAATAATAACTGTTAATCAATTAGGGTTCAGTATTTAAGATGAAATATTTCTTATTTTTTCTATAAAAGTTGACTTTGTGTTCTATCCAGTCATCTAGATATCCATGGGCCGTCTTGAAGAAAGATGTTGGCTAAACCCAGTGACCCCTGAATCTTCTATCTAGGGTTGTATTTTACAAAACGACAAACCATGCAGACCCTGATCAGAGGGCTCATTTACGAGCCCTTTAATCTGGTTTTACACTGTTTGCATAGGACAAGTATCCTTTAAACTGGTACACTGTTGGTAAAGGATGAGTTCACTTGTCACTAGGGTTCATTGAGTTAATGTAGGACAGAAGTAATGCCAAATGCTGCTATAAGAGATTTGTGCACACTGGTGGACTGCATATTGTAGTCACATATCTTTAGAGATGTCCATGTGTCTGGAATGAATGGGCGCATGACACAAAGTTGACTGTAACTAACACATTGTTAATGATTCAACATATTTCAAATTTAAATTTGGGGCAGCAAAACTATTTTCATGTTACGAGAAAATGTTGCCTCAGTAGATACATCATCTTGAATAATGATAATTTGTTGTTTTAAGGATATTTTCCAAACATGTCATACTAAGTGTATAGTGTTTAGTGAACTGTGTATTGTTTGCATTGACCTGTATATTTGACAAGTATTGGTGTGGCAGACCTAAGGAGTAAGTCAGGTGGATTTGTTGTACTTTATACATATCAAAATTTAACTACACTTAAATCTCTGTTGAGCAATCATTCTGTGACGAAGCATTGAAATCTGCTATAGACAGGCTGCTAAATGAAGCACAATTGTATAGCAGAATGCTTCCAATTACAGTACAACCACTCTATTACGACCACTAAAATGAAGGCTAATTGACTACATAAACGACAGGTGATAGCTTAAAGCAAGGTGACAGTAAAACAGAAAGCTCTTTAGTCTTAAAGGAGCTTTCTGTATTACTGTCACCTTGCTTTAGGCAGTCACCTGTCGCAAACACTTAATACTTGACACAATTAAGTGGTTGTAATAGAGAGGTTTTACTGTAAATTGACCTCTGCTTTACAGTTGTTCTGTCATTAACTCTTTGAATGCAAAGTAATATTGTTATCAGCAATGATTGTCTTCTATTTTTTTAAAATTAGAATCTTCTAAAATGTCTTTAACTCTTTGCACGTTAGCGGCGGATATACCTGCCAGAGTATATACCTCCAGAGATAAACCTCTGCAAACAGATTGGATCCAGATGAGACGCAGCTTAACGCGGCGTCTCATCAGGATCCAAACTGTTTGCCATTCTGACACTGAATTTAAAAGAAAATTTGAAAATTCATATTTTAGAATGATAGCAGACGACAAATTGTTGCAGACGAAAAAATTACCCAGCATGCAAAGAGTTTAAAAAAAAAAAAAGTGGCAATATATTTGGATACTGATGAGACATTGTGTAACATGGCTTCACATCAGGATCCAAAGTGTTTGCCAATGTAATCACAGTTTCTTTGGAATGGTTCTTCAATACAGGTTTTTCTGTGTATGTTACAAAGATGAATCTATTATTATTTCCCAAAGACACTAGTGTCAAAAATAAGTTCATAAAGAATAGCGAATTTTCATTTCATCATAGTAATATCTGAACAACTATTTCAAAGGTGGTATAAAAGCCAAGTTATCAGTTTATTGATCATTGTAAGTACCAGTCAAGTGGTTAAGTAATTGGATTCCTTGATGAACAATTATGAAGAACCATTCTTGTGCCTTCACAATCCAATTCTCGGCAATTGCAGATGATATAATCAGCTGATCAATTAATTTGTAATCTTTGAATTTCTATTATCATTGCAAAACTAGCAGAGTCAAACATGTGTTAAGGGACCAATCAAATGGGAAACAATTGTTTCCATGTTATTCAGAACTTAATGCAGGACATAAGCATGAGCTTTCTGCTTTGCTTATGTCCTGCATTAAAGACTGAGTCAAGTGTCTGTAGAAATGTGCATACTTCTTTAAAGAATGGAAGCATGTTTGACATTTTGAATACAAAACAGTCATTGCTTCAAAATTGAACACAAAATCAATGAATCAGTCTTGTACAGCTTAACTTCAATATTTCAATTTAGAGCAGTTTAATTGTTTTATTTCAAGTCTTAAGCTTAAAGCAGACTGAAAGTAAAGTAGAACATGTCTTAAGGTACATTCTGCTTTCTTTTTAACCTGCTTTAAGTGGTCACCTATCTTCAATTCCAGAAACAGGTAATGGAGTAAAGAGTTAAATTTCTCGAAAGTTGAATCATTTCTGTGCTGACATTCCAAAAGGACTAAGATTTCCAATTTAGAAATAAGCAAATAACGCCCTGGTTACATTGACTCCTGAATGGTTAAATGTCCCTAACATATTTCAAATTATGGCAAGTAGTGCACTCTGATCAGGAGGCTCTTACAGGATCAGTTGAGTTGAGTTGAGTCTTAAATCATTTTCAAGCATATGATTGGTCAGATTTGAGCCTAGGCTCAAATCTGACCAATCAAATGCTTGAGAACGAACTCAGACTCAACTCAAAAGCTTTATAAGCATGGACCCTGATCTTTGTTTTTATACTATTTATTTATCAGCTAGTGGAAGGAAAGGTTAATAATTTGCTAAAACAAAATGATTAAGTCAATAGCTGATAAGACTGCATTTCAATCCTGATATAATTACCAGTTATAGAAGTCTTAGATATTGTGTTAAGACATGGAACAGTTTTAAGCAAAATGAAAGTAAATCAGACAGCAAAATGAGCTTTCTGATTTACTTTTATGTTGCTTTAAGCACTTAAATGCTGAATTTATCAGTCTATTAGTATATTACACAAAACTGGAAATATATCAAAATATGAACTCATTGTGACTTTATTGCAAAGTTACTGCAGGTAATTCAAATGCTGTTAATATAGTTATTATCATAAATAAATGTTTGCTGACAGGCTTTGCCACAGACCTATATCTCTCCAATGCAAAGCCTGCTTATCTTGTTATACAGTCAAACCTGTCTTATGTGACCTTCAATGGGAGAGACACAATAAGGTCACATAAGACAGGTAGTCGCATAAGTCAGGTTATCAGTTTTCAGGGGTAAATTAGTATACAAATGAACACCATATGGATGTTTCTCTGAATAAAATTATATATTAACCCTTTCTACCAAAAGCAATAATTAAGAAGATCATTTTCTATATTTTCAAACAAAGTTGCATTGCTATTATGACAAATATATCTACTTATTTAACTTGTCGACTATTCATCCCCAGTTGATCAAATACTATAAATGATCCAATCAATCAGCTGAAATATTCGTCGGTCTGGTCTTTTTAGAGATTTATTCCGTAACAGGTTCGACGCAAAAGTTTAAATTTGTCCTTCAATTCCGTTGTATCTGATAAACATGTGTCCAATTTAGGATCGCTTTCTCAGTCTATTTACTGTATAATTCATATTCAGAATCGCGTCTTATGGAGTAAGAATTCGATCCCAGAGTGTGTTAGTTGTTTTTTGCCTCTGTTGTCTCTCTCACAGGTAAATCTTTCCCGAAATGTCCACGTTTAGTGTCGCGTCTATAATGTTATCGCCCCGCCATTTTGTTCAAGTCAATTTCAAAATATGACAGCGCTATTTTTAACGTCGTTTTATTTGTCAATATCTTCTATTAAAAAAACAGTCTTACAAAGTAGAAAAAAAATACTTTGTAAAACCGACGGAAGAAAGACGCTTAAGAACCATCTTTTTACTTGTAACACACTAATACACATATGCCGAAATCCAAGTGTTCGCAACGGCATATAGGAATGTGCATAGAAATTCTGCTACACAATTTCGGAATATCGCTTTGTTTTCTAATGTGATTTTTCATAATGTATCGTACGAAAATCAATTCAAGAAGCTAACTGTCGGTTTACATGCATATAAAATGTTAATTACACGGGTATTTTCGCACAATTTACGATTATGATACGCCGGCGTTTCATGATACGACATAATTTCCCCTATCCGTTCTTTCGTAATGGAGTGTTGGATTTGGAACGACTTTTTAACCCTTTTAATCGTAAATCATCCCCGGAATAGTTATTTTCGGGGTAAGAAAAGCATTTTTTGTCGAGTTCTAATAGTTAGTTTTATATTTAACTGCTTTTCGGTAGCTCAATTCCCCAAATTCATTCCCAAATCAAGATCGCCGTTGAACTATTTACCACAATTTGTCTATTCACAAACTATAACATGCAGTTTTGGAACGTGAATTACTTGTTTATAAATCAAAATTTCGGAAATCTTTTTTTCAGAATGAAATATTATCAAACATAATTTAAATGAACATTAAACAAAGATGTTGTATATCACTTTTTAGGATAACTAAATAAACACTCGACATTTTGATCTGACATACAAACAAAGGAATATTCGCCTCCCGGAAATGAAAACTGAAAAATCGATAATGACCGGCAATTATCGAGTCGCTGCAAACAGGTGCGTTAAATAGGGACATGTGACTTTGGGAGCGGCATATTACGGTCGTTAGTCGCGTAACACAGGTTTGTCGGTATACACAGTCTTAACATAAAGGAAAATGTGTTGGGAGGGATTTTTATGGTCGGCTAAGACAAATAGTCGTTATATAGGGACGGTCGCTATAACAGGTTTGACTGTATTTACATAGGGACCTTGAAATTGAAGATATTGAAGTGTAGCTGTACTCGTTAAGTTACTGAAATTGAAGTTAAATGTGTTACAATTCTGATTGTTAATTCTGTTATATAATATATCTTATCTGCATCAAATCTTTTTGTCTGCAAACATTTTCAGATTTAATTTTATATCTAAAAAAAAAAAAAGTTTAACATTTTTGGATCCTGGTCAGATATAAGTGATTAGGATCTAGATCAAAACTCTTTATGCATTGTAAGTTATTTATCTTTTTACTTTAGCTTTTGGTCTTTATAACATCTGTAGAAATAATTGTTAGAATGCAAACTTCTTCATTTTCTAAAAACATTTTAATCATAAAAATAAGCATATCAACTTAAGTTAATTAGATCTTGTCCATTTGCATCTTTTCAAGACATATATAATTATTTTTCAATTATTTATTTCTTGCATGTTAAAATAGCACATTAAGATATGACTTAGCTGTTGTCATAACAAATGGTGATTGATTCCAAGCATCGTGAATGTGCTGTTGCTCATTGCTTCTCTATTTAAACAACAACAACAACAGCTGCATAAAGCAAAGCCGTCTCACTAACATGAAGCACAAACTATATCTATACAAACTTGTGTTGAACAGCCATTTAACTCATTACTCCATAAATATGCCTTTTTATGCCTCTAATTATTTCATACACTAAGACAAGAAGTCCCTTGGAGTTTGGAATTTCTTCACATGAAACATAGGTCACATTTCCAGTACCTTTCTAGATAGGAGTTTAAAGCATGTTGAAAATAAAGCAGAATGATCAATTCTGCTGTACTTTCAACCTTCTTTAAGTGATACTTGCTTTCAATACTATAAACAGGCTATTAAGGTGAAAGGGTTATAGATCCTTTTGCTGTTTTAAGACAGATGAATGCATTACCCTTTCACCCATATCCACCAGTGCCAATATACTACACAGGTGACCACTTAAACCAAATTAAATGAAAAGCAGAAAACTCCTGCTTTCCCTTTTTTCTGCTTTATACTGTCACCTGCAGTAAACATCATAAATGTTCTTATGTGAAGGAAAGAGGTTATTCAGGATAAAAGATAAACTGATGCAGATAGCTCCAGTTAAGGATTTCTACAATACTTTCATTCTGCATTAACTCATTACCCCATAAATACGCATTTTTATGCCTTTATTTCATTCCTCCATTGTAGAAAACAGTTCCAATGTATAACGTCATGAGTATGTATCATAAGAAATAATTTCTATACTCTAGCAGATAATAGCTTAAATCAGGCTGAAAATAAAGCAGAATGTGCCTTAAGGCACATTCTGCTTTACTCTCAACCTGCTTTAAGTAGTCCCTTATCTTCAATACTAGTAAGAGGCTATGGGGTAATGGGTTAAGTTTTAATGTATGTGAGAAATAAACATATATCATCAATGAATGGCTGTTGACCAAGGTCTTACTGTAACTGAACTATGATAGTGCTAGGTTATGAATAGGAGCATGAATATCGAGTTGGGATGACCAAAGTAAGAGGGATTGTACAATGGGTTTGCACTTGGTGAAAGGAATAAAATAAGGGGGGAATGGCTGTATACTCATATTAGTTTATTTTTGGAGGGGCTGGGAAATTAAGAGATCAGTGGGTCAAGACTGAGTTTAACCTTCTTTCTTTCAATACATGTATACATATCATTTAGACTGCCTTCTATTTGACAAGATTTTTTATAAGGCCTCCGAGTATATTGTTTGCTTATAATATTTCCTACCATGGTGGCCCTCTTTCAAAGGCAGGGATATCTTCTTCATGAGTTATAGCAATAGCTATTCAACTAAGTGCATTGAGAACTAAGAACAAAACCCAATATCATCTTCTATGGTTAAATTGCTACAGTTGTAAACAATGTTTTTTATGTACAAATCTGCCAAACCATCTAGATTTGTTTTTGTTGATTTTCATGGTGTAAGATGATTTTCATGTTTAGCATGTACAGTTACACCTGTTTTAAGCGACCATACAATACAGTGCCCAATTAGCAGTCTGTGATAGTTATACAGGTGGTTGCTAAATGCAGGATATAAATAATGCAGAAAGCTCCTTTAGGAGCTTTCTGCATTATTTAACCCTGTTTTAGCAGTAACATGTCTTTGATATCCTGTACAGTTCCTCAAAGAAAGGGTTGCCGATGACAAGTTTAATTGTAATCTGCACCAAATCTGTCATGAGAAACAATAGATTCTTTCAGTCTGTTGATAGTACTAATTTGTGATTATTTGATCTCTGTCCTAGTTTGATCCACCCCGATTACAGAGAGCTAGGCTGTGCTAGGATCTAGTGTTTATACAATAGGTCATTCAATATAAATAAAATGCTCCCCAGTTGAGTAAATAGACCCCATTGGTTATGTTTACAAGGACAGCACAGTAAGTTTTCTTTACATCAGGAATGGTAGAAGTTCAGAGGGAAGGGATTTTATTGTGTCGTGGATTAACTTTTAATTCTTGGCCCCAATGACACATGGGGGCAGTTGTTATCATCCCTGTAAGTATTGTAGAAGGGGTTGTTCCTTAAAGGGACTTGTAGGTGGTAGGTATAAGTACAGTACAGTCATGCTGTCATGACCGCTGTAAAGAACTTTCATGGATAGGTTCATTGGGGTTTAACCCTTTCCTCCACAGAAGCACCTTATTTCTCCACATAAGAACCACAAATTGATATTCAGTTTTTTTTAGTACGGCTGCTAGCTAAAAGCAAGATGAATGTAAAGCAGAAAGCTCCTAAAGAAGCTTTCTGCTTTACCTTCATCTTGCTTTATGCTGTTATCTATGCTAAACACAGTTAAATATAGGAATTTTGCACCATTACCTATTGAGGAAGGGGTTAAGACAGAATGTCAGCTTAACCCATTACCCCTTAAAAACGCCTTTTTACACCTCTATTTATTCCATCACTGAAGAAAATAGTTCCAATTTATACAGCCAAGAATATATGTACCAGAAGAATTTTTTTCTATATCCTTACAGATGGTAGCTTAAAGCAGGCTGAAAGTAAAGCAGAATGTGCCTTAAGGCACATTCTGCTTTACTTTCAACCTGCTTTAAGTGGTCACCAGTTTTTAAAGCTAGAAAAAGGCTAAGAAGTAATGGGTTAATGCACGATGTAGGTAAAGTAGAAATCTCCTATTGGAGTCTTCTGGTCTTTCATCTTGCTTTATGTAAACACTTGCCTTGCCCTTTAAACATGTGCTTTCTTTGGAGAGGTTAATAGTGGGACTGTACTGATTAAGGGGAAACGTTTCATAAGACACAACTTTGGTAAAACTTGGAATTAGGGACACAAGTTTGTATAAATTATGTACCATATAGAGGATCTTGTAAAACACTTCTTTAAAACTTAAAACTGTTCCTTATATAAACAAAGCAATGTGATTGTGCCAGAGTGTCAGTGGTTTATATCTAGAGCTGCTATAGTAAGCTTTTTATAGCACACAGACTGCTAGAAATAGAATGTTTTTGTACAGTAAACACCCTCTAGTAAAACCACTTACAGTATTAAGATTTAATTTCAATGTTGAAGGCAGATGGCTGCTGAAAGCAAGATGAGAGTAAACCAGAAAATATCTATTGGAGACTTCTGCTTATTTGCATCTTGCTTTAAGGTGTCTGTCTTAGGTGCAATCAGTTTACTGTTCAGTGTTTGTTATATGGGGTTTTTACTGTACAGTAACACCTCCATATTACGGCCAACATAATTATTTTGTTGATTATTAGGAGTTTACGACAGGTGACTGCTTAAAGCAATGTGACAGTAAATCAGAAAGATCCTTCAGGAGCTTTCTGTTTTACTGTCACCTTGCTTTAAGCTGTCACCTGTCTTTTATACAATCAATTAGCCTTCAAAACAGTGGTCGTAATACCGAGGTTTTACTGTACTTGCTATATTGAAAATTGGAAAACTGATTACCCACGTATTTCATTCATTCTGGACCATTCATATGTACCTTAATTTTTTTTACCTAGTCTTTACAATTATTGAAAGCCACTTCTATTTTTGGGAGATCTTTTTAGTTTTTTCCCCCTTTCATTGTTACACAAAGATCTTGTTATGAATAGGCTATAATTTATATATATTGAGTTGGGTAATGTATAGGAGATATTGTGAGGTGGGTATTGTCTAGGCTGTTACTTTAATGTGCGAATGAGCTTTAATTACCTGCCCATTGGTGAAACCATTTCATTGTAGGGTATAAGTCATGGCCAATGTTTAGATTGCAATTTTTCATGTATCTATTTCATTTTTGAGTTGAAGATTTATTTACATAAACTTGTCAAAAATATATTTCCATTCAAAAGATTTGTCATAATTTCTCATAATCTAAGAGCACACATTTCTCGTAATCTAAGAACACTGACTCAGATACAATTCTACTATTATGTTTGGTTGAGGTATATTCCCTCTTTAATGTAGAGCCTGACCATGACTCACTGATCTGGGTATATTCTATTAGGAAATCGAGCCTTATTCTCAGTTCCATTATGGGTACATTTGATAAGCATGATTGTATGACTAGGGCAAGAATTTACCACACTACTCCTTGATATACAGTCAAACCCGTGGCCAACAACCAATCACTGGAGACCAGTAAAGACAGGTGCTTGCTTAATACAGGAAAAAAGTAATGCAGAAAGCTCCTGAAGGAGCTTTCTGCATTACTTTTATCCTGCATTAAGCTGTAGCCTGTCTTAAAATTTATTCATAGTTGTTTATAATGGTGAGTTTACACTGAGGTTTGACTGCATGTCAAAGCACATGCTGTCATGGCAGGCTTGAATGGCAGGCATATCTATATATTTTTGAATTGCAAATTAGCCACTTCATTGCATCTTTTATACTATAATTAACATTATAACATTATCCAATCATTTGATTGTTACATTTCTCCCTGTATAATTAAATCAATCATTCCACGATACCTTATGGAAAAGTTGGTTTTCAATTTTAGGGTAGTATTTATAAATGCATAATTCTTGTCATCCATATAGCAAACAAATTACAGGTAAAAGCAAGCAGTGTAGATCTTGATAAGACAGGGTTTTGTCTGTGTCTACACTTTTTGCAAATGTCCTTTTTGGGAGATACTAGGTGTTAATTGGGATAAGTTATATATGAATTGTTGATGTTCGGACAAGAATAGCTCTGTGTATTGTATTGTTATTCATACTGAACTAAAACACACACACATAAACAAATAGCTCATGGCTGTGTAAACACACAAGGATAAAAAGCTCTTAAGATAAGCAGAATAAATTTACATATTTTGTTACAACTTCTTTTGAATTTAAACTTTAAAAAAAACTTTGATAACAAGTTGTGTACATAAACATTTTGATAACAATATATAGGCATAGTTAAGAGTTAATCTTGCTCCTTGAATCATGTCTTTCTCTTCTTGTCATCAAATGACTCACTTTCTCTAAATTAAGGCCTTAGAGTGTTTAATCTTCTGGGAGAAGAGTACCCATAGCTCCAGATGAGGAGAGTTTTTCAAAAACCAAAACCAGTACGGTCGAATTTCGATATCTCAAATTCACTTAACTCAAACTAACCGATATTTGAGACGAACATACCCGTAGTTCAAAGTTAAAACGTGGCTAAGCCACGTTTTAACTTTGAACTACGGATATGTTTGACATAACCGAGTTCGAGTTATCGAAGTTTGACTGTATGTGTCTACCAATACCTGTATTGTGAATAGTCATTAGAATTGTCTCCTAGACATGAACCAAATGAGTACTTACAACATAGGGCTTGGTGATGAAACTATTTCAGTTTACTACCACTTATCCCGAGTTTGGTACAATAGATAATTAATGCTAAGTCTATATATATATACTCAAATATTTTCATTAGATTATTCTTGATACACTTAAGACAATTTTACAGCTTTCAAATACAATGTGTATGATTTTAAATATGGAAATTTTGCTAAAAAATTGAGAAGCTAGTGAGGAATATTTGATCCTTATTCAATGTAACCATATATGTTTTTAAACCAGTATTATAACAGTAAATGATTGTTAATCTGAACAATGACCTCCTGCTTCTCACAAAACTTAATTGTATTTTGTCCTATCACATTTGTATGTATTTATATGAAGAAATTAATTAGGCTTTAAAGTACAAACATGAATGGCCATCATTCTGCCGATATCCATGGTTATATAGTCTGTAACATAGAAGGCTGCTTCATACAGAACTAAAGTATAATGCTGAAATCTTCTATGGAGGTTTTCAGCATTACTTTGGTACTGCATTAAGCAGCCACAATGTATAAATGGATCTCTGCATGTATATTGATAATGATGGCTAGACATGGACTTGACTAAATGCCAAACTGGGAAAAACCCGATGTTTGGGTATATTTGAATAGTGAGAGGGTACATGTACATATCTGTACACTTGATTTTGTCTCATTTCAGCAACGGGAACGTGTGGCTGCTGCTGTTCACAGACAGGAGACTGTTGATTGCTTGAAGAAATTCAACGCACGCAGGAAGCTCAAGGTGGGTGGGGCAACTGTTGATGCTCTTTGACAATATAGGCTTCAACCTTTTCTGCCTGTCTTTCTATTCTTCAAAATGTTATAATCATTTATGAAGAAATATTTTTTAATTATTTCAGAATATTAGCTTGAGCTCTGTATAGAAATGCTAAATGCATTATGAAAGACTTGAGGTTTTGCTTTTCCATTCACTGGAGTGGTTGCACCAGTTGAAAGTTTCTGGTTCCAAGGCTATATTTTAGTGGTGTAACGATTCATCGATGTATTGCGATGTGCTTACCCTACAATGTCTGTATCGGCTTGTAAATGAAGTCTGCGATGTATCACGATGCAATACATTCATCAGCCCTGCGATACATCGATACGGTTGTCAAATATCGTGCATCGCGTTTTACTTTTCGTTGAATCAAACAAACAAAACTACAAAGCTATCACAAACTTATTCCTAAAGTTTAAAAACAAAGAAGTTCATTACTGTCTTTTCTTACAAGAAACGTTTCCATCGTCTGCTTAGCTGTCAATCATGTAATAAACAAATGTTGAAACGGATGTGACCTTATTTTAAGATTAGGGCTAAAACACGGACACAGACTTAATGGTTTAAAAACAATTACGGACCTAACTACAGACGATTTCGCTCGTGTTGAAGCATCAGAAAATTAAAATAACCTCTTCTTTATTATTTCACAGTGGTTCTGACTGTTACAGGGAATTTTTCCCGAGCTTTAAACAGGTTTACAAAGAAAACAATTTCAATTACTTTGCATCGCTTATACGCCGCAAAAACTATTCCGAATCGTTATTCGTCAGCTTATTTAGTGAACACATTCTTCTTATCCGCTGTTACCTGAAAATTGCAGTGAGTGAAATGACGAATGGTCATTGATGCTGATAACCAGCGGGACACCTGTCGATCAAACGTCTCAACAGTAAATACACGTCAGAAGTAGCGGAATATTTCAATTTCTTTGAATTTGTAGCTGTTTTTGGTCAGATCTAAAGGCAGATTTAGGCTTCCAATATAATATTATCCTGATTCTGTGTTTGTTCGCGGATAATTGAAATACAATAATCAATTCGTCCGGGTCTCCAAATGTACGGGACGGACGAGTCGGACATGGGATGTCTGCACCCCTGAGTTAAAGGGATTGGTTTGGTTGTGAATGTAGTTCATACCATTAAAATTCACATTTTAATAAACTTTTTTTTTGTAAAAGTAGAAGGTCAGATTCGAAAGTGCCTTTCATGGGCTGATATATTTAACTTGAATAGCCCTTAATTGTTATTTAACTTGTTTATAAAAACAATTTAGAATTGTTCGAACCAAACGTGTGTAAATTCAGGAGACATTATATCTAGCTTAGTTATGTGTTGCAACTTTGAAAGGAGTAGCATATGCTATGTACAACAACTCTATCAAAAGTTCTACTTTTAATGATCAAATAATTTAATTGATTATAAAGTATTAGGTGCAAACAGTTATGGTCCAGTTATGGACACTTTATTACAAACTGTCTCATTAGAATAAAAACTGTTTGGCTGGGTACAGTCCGAATTTTGCACCTAAAAAGTGCCCCTTCTCATAATCATCAGGATTGATGACGTAGAAGTAATAAATAGAAATAGAAATAGAAAAAAGAATGTTAACAAAGGCAAAATGAAAATATATAGCTATATGTACTTTTTGAAGTGAACCCCCCACCCCCTTCAAACAACATACGTTTACATTACATATAGTTTTTAAACTACACATTAGGGTGGTTGCAAACTTAACAACTGTTGTGTTTATATTTAAACGCCCGTATCATGATACGTATTGTATCACGTCCTAAATATTGCAATACATATTGCATTTTATTCTCACAGGCAATATATATCGTGATATGTATCGTTGTGAAAATGAAATATCGGGATACGTATCGTGAAGGAAAATCTTGCCAATGCACAGCCGTACTATATTTGCATTTGAGTGTGTTCTCAAGCATTTAATTGGTCAGATTTGAGCCTAGGCTCAAATCTGACCAATCAAATGCTTGAGAAAGACTTTAGACTCAACTGAAAAGCTTTATAACCTTGGACCCTGGAATACATGCAATACCTCAGTCTTGCTTTTGCTCCTTTGTCACAGTAGCAAGAAAATTAATTATGCTGAATCTCTGTGATAATGTATCAACATTTATCCATGTTGTTGTGTAATGAATCAGAAAGCAACACTCATTGTACAGTCAAACCTGTATTAACCATTTCCTCTACAGTCATCGGGGGAATGAATTAGGGCAACATACTGCTTAAAGCAAGTTAAAAGTAAAGCATAAACCTCCTTTTGGAGCATCCAGCTTGACTTTTACCTTGCCTTAAGCTGTCATCTGTATTCAATTTAATAAAGAATATTCAGTAATGTCATTTATGTGGAAGAGTATGTAGATGTGCTCAGTGGCTCTTCTTTGGAGGGAATGGTTAAACGTCTACTGAATTGTTGAATTGTCAATCTTACAGAAAGGTTATAGCTTAATGCATGATAAAAGCAATGCAGAAATGCCCATTTTGGAGCTTTCTGCATTACTTTTGTTTCGCAGTTAGCAGTCATGTGTCTTTAGACATCTCCATGTCTGTTGATTAAATATCCCATACATACAGGTTTTACTGTAAATAGAAGTTGCTTTTAACATTCAAACCAACATCTGCTGCACCAAGGCTTTGAGGTAGGCTATGGAAATAATAATAGATAAGTGTGGACCTTGAACAATAATGGACAACAGCCAACTAAACTGGTATTGGCGGCAGTAAAGGTAAGTGGTATATTTGTCCTATAGATATATGTATTATTAGAAAGCTGCATTCTGTTTGCTGCCTTTGAAATGTGTCCTACAGCAATACATAGCCGTTGGAAGCACTTCTCTACAATTACCAGGCTTCAAAGGTGGATTGGAAGAAAAAACTTTGCAATTGATGGAGATTTTGTGGTTTTTGATTTTTGCTTGATTCCTTTTCTCTAATTTGCACAAAACAAAGTTAACCCTTTACTCCATAGTATAGTTTTGATGACAGGTGACCACTTAAAGCAGGTTGAAAGTAACGCAGAATGTGCCTTAAGGTGCATTCTGCTTTTCTTTCAGCCTCCTTTAACCTACCACCTACTAGAGTAAAAACAATATTTGTTGTGATACACATTCATGACTGTATAAATTGGGACTGTTTTCTTCAGTGGAGGGAAAAATTAGAGGCATTAAACTGTGTATCTATGAAGTAAAGGGTTAAGACTAGATTTCAAGACATTCTTGGGGCATTAGTGTTGACATCATTGTTGTTTTAAGTAAAAAGGGGAAGTAGAAAGGAAACTCATCACAAAAAGAAAGACAATAGGTTGTCTCCCTTTGTTGAATTGTAGATTTAATGGTAAAAAAAAATTCTACCCACATACTGCCACACCTATCATAGGCAATCGTTCAAAAGAGCTTCATGTAATTGTTAAGACAGATTGTAGCCTAGTGTAGACCAACAGTAATACAGAAAGTTTCTTTGGAGCTTTCTGTATTACTTTGTCCTGCATGATGCTGCCACCATTCTGCTGAAATGCCATTACACAGTATTAGAATGATTGTTGTTTTGGGAGTTTAACTAGGAATGTACTTCAATACATGTAGTTGTGACCAAAGGCATTGTGTTGTGATAGCTCCTTTGATTGTTGGTCTTCATGGCCCAGTTGGATGTGTGAGACACATTGGCTATAATTCATGAAATTTGCTTGACCGTTTTTAACAGCTTTTCAAGTTAGCCTAGTTTGGAGAAATTTCACATTTCTGTGTAGCATGTAAAGTGTTGGGATTCATTGATTCATTTGGATATTTTGTTTTAGATATTCAACAGCTTAGCCTTATAATAAAAGTTTGAGTAAAAAACAAGTTTCTGAACTTTTGCAAACAGTATGAGCTGGTGGTACATGTATATACGGAATGTTTAAATGGTTGAAAATCAATTTATTTAATAGATTTGAAGAAAATGAGGCTTTCATCAGCTGGTGGTGTTGGTGGAACATTGTAAAGAGTCTGGATGTAGATTAAAACATTAGTTCCAGAAATATCTGTTATTTGGTTTGTATTTCTGCTCATAAGGAGATTATATTGAAGTCTATTGTTTATCACCAGATTCTATAAGCAGAATTTAACCCTCTTCCCCATAACCTGTTTCTATTCTTAAAATAAGGTCAACACTTAAAGCAGATTGAAAGTAAATCAGAATGTACATTCTGCTTTACTTTCAATCTGTTTTAACTCTTTCCTCCCTGAAACTTTAAATGGAAAATTCCAGTTTCCATTTTAGTCTGGTCCATTTCTGACTTTTAAGGGTTGTTTTTGTCAATGTTTTGAATCATGACAAACAGTGAAGACCCTGATCAGAGGGCTCCTTTTGGAGCCCTCTGATCTGGGTCTTCACTGTTTGCATAGGACAAGTGTACTTTTCACATGTACACTGTTTGAAAAGCACGCCTATATGCGGGACTAGGGTTCAAAGAGTTAAAGCAGATTGAAAGTAAATCAGAATGTACATTCTGCTTTACTTTCAATCTGTTTTAAGCTACCGCTGCAAGAGTGTAGAAAATAACTCTTATGATACATAATAGTTCATGATTGTATAGAGTGGAACTATTTGCTTCATTGGATGAATATATTAAAGGTGTTAAAATATGTATCTATGAAATTAATGGATTATTTAGCCACCAAAGGGATAATGTTGTTAGCATGATAATCAGATTTTGTGTAGGATATAGTTGGTTTCTGTACTGTCAAAATTCTGTAAAGCAAATACCGACTGAAGAAACATGGTTATCTTTAAAGACAGGTGACTGCTTAATGTAGGATAAAAATAATGCAGAAAGTTCCTGTCAAATTTTCTGTATCGTTGTTGTCCTTCATTCAGCTTCCATCTGTTCTGAGACCAATCCACATACCGTCTTGTCACTTTATGCAAGTTTCACAGAGCCTAGTTTAAGCTCAGTGAGTTTGTGGGTGTGTTTGTTCAAGGATATATGTTACTGATTACTATCATGCATTAAGCAACAGTTTCATCAAATTTGAAGTATTATGGAATAGGTCTGTGTTATATGGTAGTATTTCTGTGGCTGACACAAAACCAGGAAGTTTAGTAAGTAGTTTATAAGAAATACTGGCTCTATATCTTTACCGCATAGCCTGTTTCTAGTATTGAAGATAAGTGACCATTTAAAGCAGATTGAAAGTAAATGAATGTGCATTAAGGTGCATTCTGCTTTATACTTTCAGCTTGATTTAAGCTACCATCTGCTAGATTAAAGAAAACATTTCTTATTATACAGATTCATGACTGTAAAAATTGGAATTATTTCTATAATGGATTAAACTGTCTGTAGAGTACTGGGTTATTGATGTATTGATGATCAATTTAGTCTTTTATGTCATTACTAAGCTTGACTACACTGGCATTTGCGAACAGGTTGGTGTTAGATCAAATGCAACAGAACTCTGTGTGGTTAGGATCCAAACTGTTTGACATTTGTCCTTAACCCATTACCCCATAGCCTGTTTCTAGTTTTGAAGAAAGATTATCACTTAAAGCAGGTTGAAAGTATAGCAGTCTGCTTTAAGTTATTATTTGCTAGGATATAGAAAAAATTCTCATAATACTTATTCATGACTATAAAAAGAAACTGTTTTCCTCAGTGGAGGAATAAATTCAAGGCATAAAAAGGCGTATTCATGGGGGAATGTGTCTTCAATCAGTATGGCTGAAATCTTAGTGTGAGAAATGAAAGCAGATATTTTACGATGATGTCTCTAAAGAGACTGAAACTAGAAGTCAAATTTATATTTTCAGAAAAAAGAAAATCACAAAAAAGAATATGCTTTTATTGTGCAAAGAGCATTAAATATGATTTTTGTTCACACAAAACTTAGCCTGAGCGAGGAACATCACAGGAATGCATTCAGTTTGACTTATAAATCACATTTCTACTCTGTTTAAGAAGTGTCTGATACATATCACTCACTCACTCACTCGCTATCTGGTTTATTTGTTGATCAGGCCACAATTAATCCTCTGCTGAGGGTGGGGCCTGACTGTCCAGTCTCGATCGAAGTTTTCCTCTCCATTCCTGTCTGTGATGAGGGTTGATGGGGTCCATACCCAGGGCTTTTCTGTCACGTTTCACAACGTCCTCCCAAAACAGTTTGGGTCTGCCAGTGGTCCTCTCTGCCGGAACGTTCATCTGACGAACTTTTGCAATCCAGCCTGTGCTGCGCTCAACTTGCCCCAGCCAACGAAGTCTGCTCTTCTGCATGATGGCTGTGAGGCTTTCCAAGTTGACTTGGGTGAGGAGGGATTCAAAAGGAATACTTTGTTCAGGCTTCACCAAACACATCCATCTGATCATTGCTTTGTCATTTCGCTGCAGTTTCTTTAGTGTGTTAGAAGAGACAGCCCAAGTTTCGGAGCCATGCATTAGCACACTTCTAACACATGATGAGTAGACACGACCCCTTGTAGCTGTTGGTAGGTGCTTGTTTGTTAAGATTGGTAGCAGCTCTCTAAACTGTTTCCAGACAGACTTGCAACCTGTAGCTGCAGCGAGTTCACATCCTCCACCTGATGACAGCATGTCTCCAAGGTAACAGAAGTCTGTCACTACTTCGAGCATGTCATTACCAGTAACAACCTCCGTCAGTGGTCTACCATCTATTGGTCTTGCAGCGCCATCACAACGCAAGCACTTAAAGTGCGGATCTGCTTTGAGCGGGCCCTTTATTCCACTGCACTTTTTGTGGACCCATCTGAGCAGTGGGTGCAGAGGATTGAGTTGTTGCCTGTTCCACTCAGACATACTGCACATGAGTATTTTCCTGTTTTCCTCAGTAGGTTGAGGTTGGGACCAGCGATCATGACCTTGGTCTTACCCATGTTGACTCTGAGACCTTTCTCCTCCATGCTATTCTTCCATCTATCCAGACGTTCCTCCAGTGCTTCAAGTGAAGTGTCAATGATCGCCAGGTTGTCGGCATAAAGGAGCTCCCATGGGCAGCTGGTAGGAAATTCTAGAGATAGAGCATGTGCAGTTAAGAATGGCCTGGTGGCTGAGAGACCAGAGCGTAGTGGTTTTTGTTTTGCTACTTCCACAGGGGTTCCAATCCTGCAACCAAGCTCACTTGTATTGAACATTGATATACAGTGCTCCCTCCCTACAACCACCCTACTATATTATAACAACAATCCCTCTTTACAATGATTGCCATTTCCCCCCAAATAAGACAATTATGTCTAATGCTTTCAATGTTGCGATATAATGTCTGCTTAAAATTGTGACAGAAAAACCCATAAAAATGGGTGGCAAACAGTTTGAATCCAGGTCAGACGCTGTGTGACCCTTTGTCTGATCTGGGTTCAAACTGTTTGCAAATGTAAGCAAAGTCATGCTCATCACTGTGGGATTAAATACTTTCCCTCCCTATAACAGCTCCCTCTGAATAACACAGAATGTTTGTCTCCCAGGGTGTGTTGTTGTAGAGAGGGAGCCCTGTATACTGATATACAGTCAAACTTCGATATCTCAAACTCGGTTAAATCGAACATACCCGTATTTCAAAGTTAAAACGTGGCTATGCCACGTTTTAATTTTGAAATATGGGTATGTCTGACTGAATCTAGCATGAAATAATGCAGTTCATGTGTCAAACTATCGGATAGTTTGAGTAAAGCGAGTTCAAGATGTCGAAGTTTGACTGTATGGTGATTATCTGGAGTAGTAGGTAGAGGCATCCTGTGGCACTTGTGTGGAGAGAAAAGGTTATAAGGATTATAGTATACTGGCAGTAAAGGAAAGGTTTAAAGGAACTTCCTGATTATTGCAGTGTAATGTTTTGTCATCTTGTTGACCAGTTGACATGTGTTGTTTGAGAGGAATTATTTACTGAATCCCTCTAATCAAAGAAGATCTGTGGGAAGAGCGTGGGTCCAGATCAGACACCAAGTAAAACTGGCATGTGATTGGGCTCCAAACTGTTTGTCAGTTGGATAGTATCTTGGCAAATCCAGAGAAAAAAAATTACATTTCAGAATTGGAATATGACAGCTTTTGATCAGAAAGCATATTCTGTGTTTAAATGGTTCATGGGGATTTCTCTCTGTGTTCTTTGACACAAGTGTATTCAGGTATTAATTACTGTTTACCAAGGCCTTCATAAAGTGGAATAGTGGTATTTAGCCTTTTGGTTTACGGCATTACTTGCCTTTCATTAGCAAACAATGAAAATTCAAATCGGAGTGCTCCTGTAAGAGTGATTTGATTTAAGATACACACTTTGTTCTCATTGGAGACTTGTGCTAACCAATTACTCTTTTAACCCAATAGGCCATGAAGACGCCTTTTTACGCCTTTATATTTATTTCTTCACTGAAGAGAATAGTTTCAATTTATATAGTCATGAACATGTACCTTTAGAAATAGTTTTTGTATTCTAGCAGATGGTAGCTTAAAGCAGGCTGAAAGCAAAGCAGAATGTGCCTTAAGGCGCATTCTGCTCTACTTTCAACCTGCTTTAGGTACTCACCTATCTTCAAAACTAGAAACAGGCCATGGGGTAATGGGTTAAGTTACCTCTTTATGCTTTTAATTTATTCGTCCACTTTATACAGTCATGATTGTGCACTGTAAGAAATACTTCCCATATCCTTGCAGATGGTAGCTTAGATAGTAGGATGAAAGTAAAGCATAATGTACCTTAAAAGGCTCAATTTAGGACAAAAGCAATGCAGAAAGTTCCCACTGCAGAAACAACATTATGGAGTATTTCTTGAAAATTCACTTGTTCATTTTACCTTAAATAAGTGATGAAACAGTCAAATGGTAAAGGTAACCCTAACCCTAGTTCCCACAGTCCTCAGTACTGAGTTGGTACATATTTTGTATAATTCTTGCAACTTAATTGGCAATTTGTTTTTCTAGTATGGGAACTCGTGTTTCATTCCTTCTATTTGGTTGTTATAATTACATGTATATAGAAGAAGAAAAAAACCCTTTAAGTTACTAGTGAAACATTGCAACCAGGATAAGTTGATATAAATAAAATTTTATTTTAAGTTTTGATATCTTAGAGGTCTTTTTCATGGAGTTTGGTATGCTCTAGTCCTGAACACTTTCACTAGGATATTATCTAGCAATGCTGGCTTGCTAAGAGGATGATATCCAAGCACACATCCAATTTACCATCCGTTCCATTGTAGTCAGTTAAATGCACAGAGATTTATCCTCAAACAGTAGTTGTTTTCCTGTTATTTAATACATCATATTATTTTATTGGCTGCAAGTGTTTGAATAATTGGTCAGTGAAGGGTTAAGATTGCTTGTTTAATATACTGTTTCTCATTGTGTTAATGGGTGTTGTATTACTTGCTTCCACTTCTGAAGAGGTTGTTAACACTTTAATGTTGGAATCAAGCGCACTGACATTTGAAAACAGTGTATACTTAGATCAGAGGGCTTACACAGTAGTCCTTTCAAGGTTTGGGGTTTATACCATAGTGAAGTTTTCCTTTATGGAGTGGATGGGCTAAATCACAGTAAGTGGATCCCCTTTTGGAAGATTGATCGTTAAAAGGTTAAAGTCATAAATGTGCCTTATAAACATATACCTAAACTTGCACCTGTCTTTAAATGTCTTTTGAGAATACTTCCTATACAGTACATGCAAGAGAAATTAACTTGCAAGAGGATGGAATCCAATTGCGGCATGTAAGATATTTAAAATTTGGTGTTGATTTTGTATGTATGGTTTGTATCCAAACAGAGCGACAATCTTCATATCTTAAAAACCTTTGAATAATCATTCAGGCCACTGAATACTTTCATGATTTGTGGTCCAAAATGTAATTTTGGTTAACCCATTTGTGCCTATGGTCCTATATTATAGGCAGACAGAGTCATCAGACTCCCCATTATGCAGCATCTGATCAGAGTCTACACTGTTTGCTGATAGGAATTTCAATGTTAAACAAAAATGAAATATTTAGACCAGACACAACTTAGACCAAAAATGGACTGTTCCAATATATAAGCATGGAAGAATCCAATTGGTGCAATTGTATTAATTTTGGTAGAATCATTTGGAGTTCTATACTTGATGGGAATATATCTTAATTGTGCTTCAGGCACTCTTGATAAATCAAAGCGTTACCTAAAATGAGAAAAAACAGTTTTGTTCCTGATCAACTTTCACATTCTATTTACACAAGTGAGTCAAATTTGGCTTGCAAACTGAGGGTTAGTAGGCCCAAATGTTTCAAGATTAATGTCCAATAATTATTGTTCTTGTTTCAAAACCAACAGTACTTAAATGTTATTTAGTAGTACTATTATATCTGACAGTTTTATTGAAACTAGCTGTAAGTTAGCTACAGTAAATACCTTCCTTTACGAAGCTGAAAAACCCAGTCACCAATGGTGTTATACACAGGTGGTAAATTAACCCACACAGAATACCATTTTTAGCTTGTCAGTTTTTCAAAGAAAAAAAAGTGAGCTGTTGTTGAGTCCTTATTGTTGTTGTGGTCCGAAATCTAAATATTGGTCAACTTCTTCAATTTTCCATCTGAAACTTTCATTTTTGGTATGCATGTGCATCTTGACAAGTCCTATCCTGACATAATAAAGTTTTTTACCAATTGACCTTGACCTCAATATTTGACCTATTTTACTATATTTTTCACTGATCTTCGCAAACAAAGAGCATTGGCACCTGCATGCCGTGCTCTTGTTACACCTTTCCTTTTTAGCACGCCTTTTCATAGAACAGCAGAGCTTATGCTATACCCATGTCAGACAAACCTTTAACCAGGCAAGTATCAGGTGGCTTTGACACCCATTTCTGGTTCTCTAGTACAAATAAGCACACCAGGACAATTCTACTCTCTGTTTGTATTTGAAGCAAGTTTAACCCACTACCCCATAGATATGCCTATTATGCTTCAATTAATTCCTCCACTGAAGAAAATACATGTTGTTCCTCTTTATACAGTCATAAATATGCACCATTCTCATAGATATATCTGTATCCTAGCAGATGGAGGCTGAAAGTAAAGCAGTGCCCCCTTAAGGCGTATTTTGCCTTACTTTCATTCTGCTTTAATTGCTCATCTATCTTTAGAGCTAGAAACAGGCTATGGGATAAAGGATCAAATGGTCACCTTGTTCAAATGCTTTGAAGACTCGTAACAAAAGATATATTAACTGAAATAATGACATTGACTGCATGTACATGCAAACTACTTAAAGCAGATTTGATAGAAATAAAACTTAAATGAATCAGAATTATAAATTCCATAGAATATATTTCAGTTTAGCCTTTATAATGTTAAAACCAAATATATTTATCCTGACCTATACCTGCTCCTCCTTATAAGTCTTTATGATATTTTAATTATTTTATACTATATAATAATTTAACTTTGTCAGCTGGTAACTGACATTTCAACACGGATGAATCCATTTAGAAATTAAGCATTCAAAGGGTTTAAGATAAGATAAAGAAAACTCAGAATGACATTTTATGGACCAGTCCTTTGAGTTGAAACTAAAAATACTTCAATGAAGCTAACAGAGAGTGTAATAAAACTTCAAAAAAAGAATTTTTAAATATTTTTTGTATGTAATTATGAAGATTTTTATGTGCTATGTAGTGACTTGGTGTAACTTTTGACGGTAGTGGGCGTACAGTTGTGGTTAGCAGAGTTAGCAGTTGGACATAGGCAGTCATTGTTGTCGACTGACTTGTATAACATTTCAAATGCTAGTCTGTAATGCCTTGAGGGAGTTTGTGGGGAATGATTTATGGCAAAATTTATGACGGACTTCAATTTGCATTGATTGTTTTACAACTGTTGCTTCTTGTATTGGACAAGCAATGTCTGAAATTCTGGAAGAAAATATCTAATGGACTAATGTGTGTTATGCATTCTTGGACTGTAACAACGATTGTCTTACAGCTATAAAATGACGGGTCTACAGTACTGAGGAGTGCTTTCATCTTCAAATCTGTGAATGATACAAAAATACTTAAATGCTTTGGCAGAACTCTTTTTATTAAGGAGAATTCTGCTTCACTTTCAGACTGCTTTAAGTGGTCACTGTTTTCAAAACTAAAAATTGGCTTTGGTTTAAAGTGCTAAACTTTAGTGCAAAAAGGGGTCGTAATTTTACATAGAGTTATATAGTGAAATCTTCAAACATCATTTTCTCTGAAACTAATATGGCCAGAGCTTTGATATTTTGCATGTGGACACTTCTAGAAGCCCTTAACCTATATTGTAAATATAGTTCTGGTCCGTTGCATATCTAGGTCAACAGAGCTAAAAATAGATTTTTCCAATGAAAACTTAAAAAATCTTCTTGTCTGAAACCACAGTACCCTGAGCTTAGATATTTGGCACAAAGCATTGTCTTCAGGTCCTCTATCAAGATTGTTCAAATTATGCCCCTTGGGTCAAAACTGCCAAGGCCCTAGGGGTCGCAGTTTTACGTAGAGTTATATAGTGAAATCTTCTTCTCTGAAACTATTATGGCCAGAGCTTTGATATTTAGCATAGTGACACTTTTAGATGATCTTTACTACCAATATTGCTGAAATGGTTCAGGTCTGTTGCATATCTGGGTCACATTAGCTAAAAAAAAAAAAAAAATTCAATGAAAAGGCTTCCTGTCTGAAACCATCCATGTACAAAATATTTGACAAAACACTTAATTTTCAAGTTCATCAGCAAGATTTTTGAAATTATGTCTCTGGGGTAAAAAATGATCCCATCCCAGGGGTCATGTGACCCTTCTGTTGGTTTTTCCAGGTGAGCGATATTTAGGCCCGCATGGGCCTCTTGTTCATATTTGTTGGAGTTGGGTTGGAGTTGATTGCTTCTTTCAGTATTTCAAAGATAACCTCAGTTCTGAATGGATATGTTGTGCAACAGGAGCTCTTATCTGGGTTCGGGGGCCTCCGTGGCCTAGTGGTATAGTCACTGTGACTTACATCACTAAGCTCCTCATATCACCGCTGTGAGTTCGAATCCCAGTAGGGTCGTTCGGATTTTTCATGTGGGGAAGCCTTCCAGCTGGCTTGCGGAAGGTCGGTGGTTCTACCCAGTTGCCAATTTGTGCCTGAAACAGTGCATAAAGGACTTCTGGGGTCTTCCTCCACCTGTAATTAGCTGGACGTCGCGATATGACTGAAATACTGTTGAAATCGACGTAAAATCAAAACAAAACAAACTTATCTGGGTTCCTTTCTGCTTCATAGAGATTTATGAGAATACAAAGCAGTAGCTTGTGACTTTCAATTCTATTAACCCCTTCACTGCCATGATGTCATCAATATTACACAATTATGGTCTGCCTTTATTTCTCAAATTTAAACTTTAGGTATTTTGACTTAAGAAATATTGAAATGAGTATCAAACAGATTGGATCCTGATCAGATGCCACGTTACGTGGCATCTGATCAGGATCCAAACTGTTTGCAATTAACCATTGAACTTGGGATAAGGCAGTGAAGGGGTGAACCATGTACATGGTAGCTTGGGGAGAATGAAGCCTGAGAATTAGCTCAACTGTTTACTTAAAATAATGCAAGTGTAATTCAACCAAACTAAATAGAAAATGTCATTTTTTGTCAGCCTTAGAATAGGGAGGACAGATTAGAGTGTGAGACACGGCCTTATGAATATTTATAGCTGACACTTTGCAAATAGTCATAAATAAGTTTTTAAGTGGTCTGTGATGGCTGCTGGGTTATCCTTACAATAGTTTAGATTGACATGGTTTCAGAACTAGTTAGCTTGGCACTGTATTGTTGTCTCTAACTTTATGTTTGAGTGAGATAAAACATAGCAATTAAACATTTAAGTTTGAAAGATGATCAGATTTTATGTTTCTTGGTATCAGATCTGGCTTAGAACAGTTTTCTAATTTAAGACAGGGTTTGTTTTAGTGACAAGTGGAAGTGTATGGTGGGAGGCGCACTAATGGTATCATAGAACAGGAATAGGAAAAATTCCTTGCTAAACATGACTGGTGCATGGTAGATACAAACCGGAGTTGAACAGTTACTTAAAGCAATTAAAAGTATTTAAAACTGACGACAGCTTAATGCAGCACAATGTTGTGTAGGAGCTCACTGCCTTAAGTAAACATCTTTCTTAAGAGAAATTCTAAGCAAGAATTTGAAATACCAGTCTTTATTACAGGTGGCATCTAAAGGCAGGATGAAGCAAATTTTTATACTCCTGTTGGAGCTTTCTTCTTGTATTGAGGAGTATTTAGAGGCACCATCAGGCAATTATGTAGAAGAAAGGTTTGACATTTTACTCTATAGCCTCTTTCAAGTACTGAAGATAGGTGACCACTTAAAGCAGGTTGAAAGCACAGCAGAATGCGCCTATGGTGCATTCTTTTATATTTTCTACCTGCTTTATGCTACCATCTGCTTGGATATAGAAAATATTTCTAATGGTGTACATATTCATGACCACATGTATATATTGGAACTATTTTCTCCAGTGGAGGAATCAATTGAATGCACTAAAAGTTGTTTTTGTATGTGGGAAAGGGTTAATGACAGTGTGACTAGGTCTAGAGGTCCAAGTTAGCCAGTAATTACTTGAAGTTGAGAAAAGAAATTTCCTTAGATAATGAGGGCTAATGGTTTTGACAGTCACTTGACAAGTTTAAAATCATTGTATGTATGATAGGCCAAAATAGTTTAACAAGTCTGTAAAATAGTTGGCTGGGAAGTCTGCAGTTTTAGGATTTTCTCAACCAATTTAACCCATTGCACCATATATATGCCTTTTGATGCCTTTAATTTGTTATTCCTTTAAAGAAAATAGTTCCACTGTTGTATAGGCCGATTTTATGTAACTGGCAGGGTGGAGCTAACCTTTGGCAAAGATAAACTAATTTACTTTTGATTTTAGGGTTGATAGGTATAGTTCAGTATTATATCGTTATTGTCCGATACTTTCAACTTGAAGAAACACAATTTATGCGTGCACCAATATCCACGTGCAATTGGTATATACAGTGCTCCCTCTCTACAACAACGCCCAATGGAAGACAAATTTTGCGTGTGTTGTTCGTAGGGAATTGTTATAGGAAGAGAAATTAAGACTTGGTTAACATTTGCAAACAGCTTGAATCCAGATCAGATGCCACGTAACGCTGTTTGTCATTCTTCATTATCTTAAATTCCTTCTATCAAAATGTTCATTACTACGTAATGTTGAGAAAAAAACGGCAGACGACAACGGTTAATTTCGATAATAAAAGAGCGTGCTGCCAGCCCCAAAGTTAAAATGCAAAGGTCGAAACTCTGCCCTGCCAGTTCATATATTCTTTATCTAGCAAATGGTAACTTAAAACAGACTGAAAGTAAAGCAGAAAACGTCTTTTAAGATGCATTCTGATTTACTTTTTCCTGCTTTAAGCAACCAAATATATGCTACGGGTATTCATTGAGTGCTTCCATAGTGTGTAAGAATCTTTGACTTTAAAATGATGTATATCCATGCAGTAAAACATGTGTTCAATGAAGAAACATGTTAACCCATTCCAGGGCTCCAGATAAGGGTAGTTTTTCAAAATCTAAAATCTTTATTTCTGAATTAAACCCTATGGTGTTACTACTCATTAGAATCGTCTCAAAGAGACGATTCTAATGAGTAGTAACACCATAGGATTGGTGCTGAAATGAGCGAGAAAATATTGAATTTGTTCAGTTAACTATCTCTTATCTGGAGCCCTGCCATTCCTTCATAGCAACACCTTTTCCCACTTTACCTATTCATTATAAAGATATATTTTTTTCATGGTTGTACCCAGGACTGTCCTGAAATTTACTTCATCCGTACAATATATAGGCTGTTAAAAACTGAAAGTAAAGCAAGCATCTCAATAAGGAGCTTTCTGGTTTACTGTTAGCCTGCTTTCAGCAACCGTTGCCTTGAATTCCCTTGTTTGAAAAAAAGAATTTGTATGAGTGGGTTCTGCTGTTAGTCTTCACTTCAAATAAAATAGAAATCAGAAAAATGTCATATAAATGCCATTAAACTTCTTTTCTTAGCAATCAAAGAGATCATATACTGCTGTGTAAACAGTTAACCATAATGCCTTTATGATTATTGCTTTCTACGGAGCTATAGGGTCTCTGATGCTGGTAAAACATCCAGAGCACAGTATCACAGTGAAGTTGAAACAACATGTTTTCTACAGATGATTTTTTAGCTCACCTGAGCTAGCTCAGGGTGAGCTATTGCAATCCTTGAATGTCCGTCGTCCGTCGTGCGTCGTCAACAATTTTAGTGTTTACACTCTAGAGGCCACAATATTTATCTAATCTTTCTCAAACTTGCTCAGAAGGTATATTGCCATAAGAGTTCGGATGAGTTCGATTATGGTTGAAATTGGACAAATAGATCAAGAGTTATCTACCTTTGAATTGCTGAAAATGCCATATTTTACAGTGTTTACACTCTAGAGGCCACAATATTTGGCCAATCTTTCTAAAACTTGCCCAGATTGTATATGACCATAAGAGTTCGGATGAGTTTGATTATGGTTGAAATCAGACTAATAGATCAAGAGTTATCTACCTTTGAACTGCTGAAAATGCCATATTTAAGGTTGTTTACACTCTAGAGGCCACAATTTTTATCCAATCTATCTCAAACTATCTCAGATTGTATATTACTATAAGAATTCAAACGAGTTTGATTATTGTTGAAATCAGACTAATAGGTCGAGAATTATCTACCTTTGAATTGCTGAAAATGCCATATTTAATGGTGTTTACACTCTAGAGGCCACACATTTTATCCAATCTTTTTCAAACTTGCTCAGATGGTATATTATTATAATAATTCATATGAGTTTGATTATGGTTGTAATCGGATGAATAGGTCAAGAGTTATCTATCTTTGAATTGCTGAAAATGATATATTTAACAGTGTTTACACTAGAGGCCACAATATTTATCCAAGCTTTCTCAAACTTGCTCTGATTGTATATGACTATAAGTTAAAGAGTTCGAAAAAGGGTGATTATGGTTGAAATCGGACAAATAGATCAAGAGTTATCTACCTTTGAAGTGCTGAAAATGCCATATTTTACAGCGTTTATACTCTTGCAACTACAGTTTTGAATGGATTTTGATTATACTTGCACACAAAGTATATAGCTATAGGTTCTCCAAGGAGTGAAATTATTGTTGAAATCTTATCATTGTGGCAATAGTTATCTGCCCTTGATATACTTTGAAATGCTAGAAAAGGCTTCATTTCAGTATTGTTTAGGCCCTTGATGTACATGTACTCTACTATACTAGAATTATGAGGTTGTATTCCAAAATTGTTTACATGCTTTACTACAAATTTGAAAAGATTTAGATGAAAACAGGTGAAACAATGTAAAGCTTTCAGGCTTCAGTACAACAGGTGAGCGATATCAGGGCCTTCAGGCCCTCTTGTTTAGTCAAATTTACCTGTGCTTAAAAGGTGACTTAAGTATGTTCTAATTATCACGGTTTGATTGTATTTTCGTTGGTTTGACATCATTAGAGGCATTTAAAATTAAGATTTTTAGGTAAAGTATAAAAAATGCTCATACTTGCTGGTTTTTATTTTGTCCTGAAACAAAGTCATATAATGATTAATCACTTGTAATTTTTCATTATTTTTAAGGATGTATATAAGTGTAGGTGTCAATTTCATGTACTCAAAGAGCATTTTATAATTATTTTGAAATCAGTGTCGGTTTACTCATCATAATAGCAGTTCAGTAGGAGACTGTCTCGAGGGAATTTCCTTACTTTGGGATGGGGGATTAGCATAATTGCTTTCATACCTTCTCTTGTAATGTTGATAAGTTGTAATTGAATGAGTGTTCCTCGGCCACTTTTCAGTTTCAAGGGCTTCAAGCTGGCATGGGGGGAAAGTCCTAGAGCAATCAGTGGATAATGAACTAAACCACTTGCCACTGTTTGTTTTCAGCAAATATTGAAAGACATTTTATTGTATTCAATCAACCAGTTTTCTTAATCTGTGTGATAGTGTTTGTCATTCTGGTTGAGGAATACAGATTTGGTCAGTTGTGAAAATATTGTTGCTAGCAGGATATGTAGACCAAGGTCAGTGAACATGAAGGGTGTTGTCTGATTTTGACTCTACACTGTTGGCTTCTCTTAAGCCTTAATTTGCTTCATAACCAGTTTCTAGTTTTGATGACAGTTGACTGTTTTATTAAGAGGTTGAAAGTAAATAGAATGCACCTTGAGTCTCATTCTGCTTACTTTCAGTCTGCTTTAATTTAGCTACAATCTGCTAGCATATAGAAAATATTTCTTAAACTACATGATCGTGACTGTATAAAATAGAACTATTTTCTTCAGGAATAAATTGAATGTGCTAATTGGCACTTCTTTTGGGGAAAGGGTTGATGCTGTTTTTGGTATTGAAGACAGCTGGTTGCATTCTGCTTTACTTTCAGCCTGCTTTAAGCTACCACCTGCTAAGCTATAACAAATATTTGTTTCTTATGTTGCATATTCATGACTGACTGTATGCAGCGGGTGGCCTAGTGGTATAGTCACTGTGACTTACATCACTAAGCTCCTCACCGCTGTGTGTTCGAATCCCAGTAGGGTCGTTCGGTTTTTTAGCTCACCTGAGCTAGCTCAGGGTGAGCTTTTGCAATCCTTGAATGTCCGGCGTCTGTCGTGCGTCGTCCGGCGTCAACAATTTTAGTGTTTACACTCTAAAGGCCACAATATTTATCCAATCTTTCTTAAACTTGCTCAGATTGTATATTACCATAAGAGTTCGGATGAGTTCGATTATGGTTGAAATCGGACCAATAGGTCAGGAGTTAGCTACCTTTGAATTGCTGAAAATGCCATATCTAACACTGTTAACACTCTAGAGGCCACAATATTTATTCAATCGTTCTGAGACTTGCTCAGATTGTATATTACCATAAGAGATCAGATGAGTTTGATTATGGTTGAAATCAGACCAATAGGGCAGGAGTTAGCTACCTTTGAATTGCTGAAAATGCCATATTTAACACTGTTTACACTCTAGAGGCCACAATATTTATCCAATCTTTCTTAAACTTGCTCAGATTGTATATTACTATAAGAGCTCGAATGAGTTCAATTATGGTTGAAATCAGAATTATAGGCTGCAAGTTATCTACCTTTGAATTGCTGAAAATGCCATATTTAAGGGTGTTTACACTCTAAAGCGGCCACAATTTTTATCCAATCCATCTCAAACTTGCTCAGATTGTATATTACCATAAGAGTTCAGATGAGTTTGATTATGATTGACATCAGACAAATAGGTCAGGAGTTGTCTACCTTTGAATTGCTGAAAATGCCATATTTAACAGTGTTTACACTCTAGCGGCCACAATTTTTATCCAGTCTTACATGCTATACTACAAATTTGAATGGATTTAGATTAAACTGTTGAAACAGAAAGGTAAAGCTATCAGGCTTCAGTACAACAGGTGAGCGATATCAGGGCCTTCAGGCCCTCTTGTTCATGCGGGGAAGCCTTCCAGCTGGCTTGCGGAAGGTTGGTGGTTCTACCCAGTTGCCGATTTGTGCCTGAAACAGTGCATAAAGGACTTCTGGGGTCTTCCTCCACCTATAATTAGCTGGATGTCGCGATATGAAAAATACTGTTGAAAGTGACGTAAAATTAAAAAACAACAAAAAAACCCTGTATGCAGCGGAATTATTTTCTTCAGTTGAGAAATAAATTGGAGGCGTACAAAGATGTGTCTGTTGGGAAATGGGTAAAAGAAAAAGAAAATAAATTCATGGCTTTTATCCGCTCAAGACTGAAGCATATATTATATAAGGAACAAATATTTAAGGTTAGAAAAAGTGTCTCTGTAAGGGAAAAGATTAACTCTTTGCATGCTGGGTATTTTTTTTCGTCTGCAACTGTTCTAAAATTAGCATTTACAAAATTTCTTTAAATTCAGGGTCAGAATGGCAAACAGTTTGGATCCTGATGAGACGCCGCCTTATGCGGTGTCTCATCTGGATTCAAACTGTTTGCAAAGGCAATCACTGTGGTGGATATATCCGCCGCTAGCATGCAAAGAGTAGTTAGTGACCTTAACAAAAAAAGGGAAAAGTCTTTTTAAGATAAATCTGAAAGTTCACTTACCCTCAGTGTTTTTGCTTGAGAGTGGAATGAATAGTTTTGAGGTTAGCTTTAATTATGACTCAAATATCTGGACATTTTGACAATACTTTTAGTCTATTAATGTAATACCCAATCACACATAGTTATGTTGAAAATATAAATATATACAGTAAAACCTCTCTATTTACAACCACTAAATCAAAGGCTAATTGATTGTATAAAAGACAGGTGACAGCTTAAAGCAAGGTGATAGTAAAACAGAAAGCTTTAAGCAGTCACATACCTGTCATAAATACCTATTCATTAAGGCAAATTAGTGTTTGTAATAGAGAGGTTTAACTGTACTAGAAGTAAGGCCAGACCTATTCTATGACCTATGGAAGAGTAAGGGTTGTGGTTATGGGTGGCAAATGTTACTGGGAATAAACAAGCTGCAGCTTTGATTTCAAGAGCAGTGATCATTGAAAAAAGGTTTTGTACAAAGAATGAAGCTTTAGGATACTTGATTATTGTGGGGGAATTTTCTACAGACTTGAATTGGAGAGTTGTGATCATTGAGGATAGATTTGCAGGAAGAATGGGTACATACCTGAATGTTACGTATACAGTCAAACATTGTGTTACAGGACAATTCAGCTAAAATCATGGAGACTTTTAAATACAGTTTTGTGCTTAATGTAGCTCTAACGTAATGCAGAAACCTGAAGGGAAGCTTTCTACATCATTTTCATTCTTCTTTTAACCATTTACTTCATTACAAGGTCTTTAACATGGTTATTAGATTGGGGTATATTCAGGTCTTCATTGGGATACTTTCTTTAATGTAGAAATGATTCAAGGCGTAAAAAGATATATTTATGGAGTAATGGATCAAGCTAGATGTTATCCATGATTTATCCCTTTCTGAATGGAATCATGGGTGAATACAGGTTTGACAGTACAGTCATACCTGTATTAAATGACCACTGAATGAAGCTGTATGGTGATCTTTAAAGACAGGCTAACACTTAACATAGAGCAAAAGTCATGCAGAAAACTCATTCTGCATGACTTCCCTGCATTAAGCTGCCACCTGTCATGAATACAATGAATGCATGGTCTTTTAGTGGTCGCTTAACGCATTACCCCATAGCCAGTTTCTAGTTTTGAAGACAGATGACCACTTTAAGCAGATTGAAAGTAAAGCAGAATGCTCCTTGAGGCACATTCTGCTTTACTTTCAGCTGCTTAATATCTGCTTGGATTAGAAAATATTTCTAATGGGACATAATTTTTATTCATGATTGTATAAAATCATAAATGGAACTATTTTCTTAAGTGAAGGGATAAATTGAAGGCGTAGAAAGGCGTATTTATTCGGTAATGGATAAACACAGGTTTGACTGTACTATTATAGCTGTGGTAAACTGACCTGACATTTGCTTATCTAGAAGGACTATCTCCATTCCTGAACTACATGTATTGTTGGTGGCTCTCTGTATGTCGTAACTGGTCAGTGTGGTAGTCCGGTGTTTGTGCATTCAGTAGTGATGCCTACTAACAGGCCACTGGAAGTCTTGCATTGGTCAGTAGAGACTAAATGACATAATAAAGATCATGAGATAAAAACGTAAAACAACTAGCAATGCAGGTGGATTATTGTGCTAAACTTACTAGTGCCCCAAAAATGGCAGAAGGGCTAGACAAGGGGGGCATGGAACAGACAGCATCCCAGTATGGGTATATGCTAGGTGTGCCCACTGAGGAGCCCACAGAATGGAGTAGTTTACAGGGTTTCCTTGGTAACGGAGAAGTGCTTGATGTAGATCCGCACTATGCCTTTTTTGGATGCAATACAGAATCACAGGTAATTGTTAAAGTTGGTATTGAATTAGATTTTATCTTTAAACTGTTATTGAGTGTTTTCTGAGCATTCAATAGGTAATTTCTTACAGATATGTTTCTACTTGTGACATAAGTGACATAAACTTCCCTTAGATTTGTGATTAATGAAAAAATTTCAGTTGTGGTAATTTTGACATGATTACCTGAATGATAGTTTTACTTGGACAAAGACTTTTTTTTAGGGATTTCAGGTGTTTTCAATAGGGTAACTTGATTATAATCCGTCTCTGTGCAGTGTTGTTTCACTTAGTAATGAAGAAAAAAGCTACTTTTACAACCACTAAAAATTATTATTTAGCTTCAAAGACAGGTGACAGCTTAATTTAAAGCTTGGTGAAAATGAAGGAGGAAAAGTGGCTATTTTACTTTCTTCATTGTTGACATCTTGCTAAAGATACCACCTACCAAAAGACTCAATGTAGTTTTGCCCAATTAATGCTGTAGCAATGTTTACATTTGTTTCCACTGCAACTTAGTGAGCATTGAAATATTGACAGCTTATTGTGATCACAGTCTGCCTCTTAATTACTGAGTCACCATTGACCTTCATCTGATAGATGTACAGATTCCTCTGATTGAGAACCACTAGAGCTAGAATCAAGTAAAATAAAACCATGTAATTTTACAATACAATATAATTATATTGGTAATAAATTTGAGCTCATCTGAGTGAAGCTCATGTTGAACTATTATGGTAGTGTTTTGCCTGGCATCTGCATGTCTGTCAGTCCATCCATCTACAATTACTTGTGAACACATTAGAGGCAACAGTTCTGGATCAATTTTCATCAAACTTGCTCTCAATGTTGTTTTTGGCAACTTCTAAGTCAAGTTCAAATATGGGTTATGTCTGGTGTAAAAGAAGGCCATTATTTCATATCAATGGAAAGCCTTGTGAACACACTAGAGGTTGCAGTTTTTGGGTCAATCTTCATCAAACTCACTCCAAATATTCTTGACAAAATCCAGATTTGGTCATGTTCTGTCAAAAGGTAGGTTACTAGGACAAATCATAAACCTTTGAACCACCCCAAGAATTCAGTAGTGGGTCAATCTTCATTAAATTTGCTCTAGATGTTGTTCTTGAAAAAGTCTTGGTCGAGATTGAATTTGAGTCATGTTTTGTCAAAATGTAGGTCACCAGGTCAAATCGTAGAAAAACCCAGTGAGCACTCCTCAAGCCACAATTTTGACCCAATCTGGATCACACTTGTTGGAGTGTTTATACTCCAGCAACTACAGTATGTATATAGCTATACGTTCTTGAAGGAGTGCAATTATTTTTGAAATTTGATGATTGTGGCAAGAGCTATCTGCCCGTCATGATATAATACTTTGAAATGCTCGAAAAAGCTTTATTTCAGTATTGTTTATGCTCTAGTTATCTGCCCTTGATGTACTCTACTATACTAGAATAGTATGTTTTCCAATATTGTTTACACATTATATAATTATGTAGTCTACAATTTTGAATGGATTTAGATTAATATGGGTGAAACTCAAAGGTAAAGCTATCAGGCTTCTTTACAACAGGAGAGCGATATCAGGGCCTTCAAGGCCCTCTTGTATATAACCAATTAACCTTCGTGTTAGTGGTCGTAATAGAGAGGTTTTACTGTAGCTTGTTAGGGTCTGTACTATTTATGTCAATTTCTATAGTGATATTGCCAAAATATCCACTTCCCAGCTGACTTGCTGGGGTTTGTTAAACAGGTATTATATTGAATTGAAGCCAAATCTCCAGTAGTTCAATATGACTGCCATTATCACCCTTTCCCTTGTAAATAGTGAGTGTAGAACACATTGTAGTCAATACTGACCAAATTAATGTCACATGGTATCACATGTTTTCATACCAGATTTCAGAATTTTATTTTAAATATTTACATGCAATGATTGGAAGTGATTGAAAACAAGATAGCCCCTGTTTTAAACTTGGTACAGAAAGTGGAAAGAGAATTAAGGAAGTACACTTGCCCTTTAGTTAATTGTAATTAATTGGCTTTGGCAGTGCATTAATTTGGGAAGCAGACCCTCCAACATTAAGGAACAGGTACGAGGCAGATATCTGGTGGGTTTTGACAGTATTTCTGCTAGACTGACAAGATAAGTAAAGGCCTTGCTGGCAAGTACAGTCAGTCCCATGTTAAGTGAGCCTACAATGGAAGAAATGTGGATAGTCTTTAAGAAATTCAGACATGATACTTTAATTCTTTCAGGACCAAAATTATCGTGAGGTTTTATCCCCTACACTGCCATAATTATATATTGTTGTTGGCAATATTGGTTCAAAGTTAGATTTAAGGCCGTATGACAAAGGTAATTTCAAAACAAGTGTCTAAAAGTTTGGATCGGGATCCAACCTTTTTTCAAATGCACCTTTTGGCGTCATTGACAGTGAAAGGGTTAATTCTAAACAAGTCATACAGAAAGCTCTTATAAGAGCTTTCTGCAATGATTTTGTCCTGTGTAACTGGGACACTTGTCTTTAGACATCTCGTAACGCCTTCACGGACTAGTCCGGTTTGACTGAACATAATCATTTAAAAGAGCCATCTTGGAAGAAATCAGGATTCTCGATCAGTTTTGATCTAGATCATGTTTGTCGAAACATACTAAATGCGTCCATGTTTATGTTATCCCTTCCCCATAGCTTGTTTTCAGTATTGAAGACAGATTGGTACTTAAAACAAGCCGAAAAAAATCAGAATGCTCCAAAAAGAGCATTCTGCTTTACTTACAGCTTGCTTTAAGCTACCATCTGCTGAGACACGTGTATAGGAAATATTTCTCATTGTGAATAATCCAGACTGTATGAACAGGAACTATTTTCTTTAGTGGAGGAATAAATCAAAGGCATAAAAAGACATATCTATTGAGTAACATATGAAAGATGTGAAATGTAATCTTACATAAACAAATATTAGAGATTTTACAGCATTATTGCTGTCATAGTTATATAAAGCATTTGCTCAAAAGTAGTTGAACTAGTTATCTTTCATACAGGTTAAAGCAGGACAAAAGCTTTCTGCTTTTCTTTTACTCTGCATTAGGCAGTTATAATGATGTATGCCTACTCAAAGAATGGCCAGTCAGCATTATTTTGTTTGTACCTTCAGCTATTGCAAAGATTGGTCTGAGTGGGAGTTTGTTAGTGGCTTGAATCTGTAACAGGTAGCATTTAGGGGAAATTTAACACACTTATAGGAAATCCTTCTATAAATATTTGACACAAACAACAGGGAAAATGTTTAAATTTTCTTGGAAATGTGATAAAGGTGCAGTTTTTAATACTTTGCCGTTAAAGTTGTTTCCTTAAATAGACCAATAATAAAAAATGTGAGGTTTTTCCACCAAAAAACAAGGACAGTTTGTTGAATATCCTTTCTCTTATAGAAGTGCCTTTTCACAACTTAACCGTCTCCTCATAAAGATGTCTTTCCTGTTTCTAAGTTTTGAAGACAGGTGGCCACTTAAAGCAGTTTGAAAATAAAGCAGTAAGTTCCTTACGGCACATTCTGCTTGACTTTCAGCCTGCCAGGATAAAGAAAATATTTCTTGTGAAGCATATTCAACTGTAAAAAATTGAACTATTTTCTTCTATGGTTCTTCAACAGTCAGCAAGTGTTCATTTGTGGGACTTATGAAAGGGGGTGTTAATAGAGGTGTCCTAAGTTATTAGCGGTAGGTAACAAACTGAGGTGAAACAATTGACAAGTAGGTATATGATTGAGATTTCATGTCCAAGTTTGTACCAAGGTTTACCTCTTCCTGGAGGTGAAGTAAGGACATCCCATGATTGTTTAGCACAGGCCACAATGCACTTATTCCTGAGTCATAAGTTTAGGCCTTCTTGTAGTAGGAAGTTTGCGTAGGGAAGTGTTTTGAAGTGTTGAACATGCATAATGATAGCCACTGCTCAGTAACAGAGTGCTTCTTATGTAACAGCTATAAAATAATTCAGCAGACTTTGTACTTCCTGGTCAAATGACAGCCTGTTTTTTAAAATCTTTAATTTAATGCTTCACTGAAGAAAAAGTTCCACTTTATACAGACATAATTATGTACCATACAAGAAACACTTTCTACAGCTTAGCAGATGGTTGCTCAAAACAGGCTGCAAATAAACATAGGGTTACTGCTTTTAAGTAAGATGAAAGTAAAGCAGAAAGCTCCATTAGGAACTTTATGCTTAACTGCCATCTTGCATTAGCTGCCACCTGTATTGAACGCTTGGTGAATCTTTTAGAGTGCAATTATCCTGACAGAGTAACAATGTTATATATAGCACTTGTGTGGAGGCTGGAGTAAAAGTATGCTCATAGTATGCCTTTACAGTCATGCTTTTGTCCTTTCCTAATAGATACCCTTAGGAAAAAAGTCTGCATCCTGATATTTGTTTTACTTTAAACAATCTTAAAGTCCCAAACAGTAAAGAAAAAAGAAAATAAAGCTTTGATCTGTCTTTAAGATGAATGGCAGTTAAGTGCAGAAATGAAGAATGTTCCTATATTTTGTTTTGCCTTAACCCTTTACCCAATAGCCTGTTTCTAGTTTTGAAGATAGGTGACTACTTAAAGCAGGTTGAAAGAAAAGCAGAATGTGCCTTAAGGCACATTCTGCTTTACTTTCAGCCTGCTTTAAGCTTTTATCTGCAAGGAAACTAAAAATAATTGTTATGAATTATATTCATGACTGTATAAATTGGAACTATTTTCTTCAGCGGAAGAATAAATTAAATGCGCTAAAAGTCGCTTCTATTGGGGAAAGGGTTAAACAGCCACTTGTCTTCCAAGATCTCCATTATATTACTTCTACATTGAAATGTCACTTGTCTGGCTTTACATTGACAATAAAGGCATGGTACTGAAAGAGGGACACTAACTGTTCTAGGTAAGTCAAAATTTTGATCCTTATTCTCCATATTTTATCTGGAACTTTAATTATACATTTCGAGATCAAATGACAGTTTTGTTTAGCAACAAGAGAAGGGTTACAGAGTTCCAGGTGAGTATTTCATATACTGACATGCTTATGTCTCCTTCAAACCGTATGGTAGGACTACTCATTAGAATCATCTGTTTGAGACGATTGTAATGGGTAGCAACAACACAATGTTTAATTGTAAGAGCAGCTCTTTGAAAACTACTGCTACAGTTGATTACATACTTCTTTAACCCATTACCCCATAAATACCTTTTAGCACATATAATTTATTCCTCCAGTAAAGAAAATAGTTTCTATTTATTCAGTCAAGAATATATATGATAAGAAATATTTTCCACTTTCTAGCAGATGGAAGCTTAAAGCAGGCTGAAAGAAAAGCAGAATGCGCCTTTTTCTGCTTTACTTTCAACCTGCTTTAAGTGGTCACCTATCTTCAATACTAAAAACAGGATATGGGGTAAAGGGTTAAGCTCTTTCAGTATACTTGCATATTGAGTGACTTGTAATTGTGTGTATGATATGATTTCAGGGTGCCATTCTGACCACTATGCTGGCCACAAGGAACTTCTCAAGTGAGTAGCAACCTTCCGTGTTCATGTCTTGTACCATAGCCTTTGAATGGCATCACTTGGTGACGTCATGGGCAAACTTGTATGTGTTGGCTGTATGTGATGCTGTGTGACTTATCATGTGCTATATGTTCACAGATGGTGTAGGGACCTCATAGACTAGTGAGACTACCATACACAGTTGAATGTTGATACCATTCCAAACTATTGAGTCTTGTTCTGGGCATGCTTAATGTATCAGAATTCTTGTAGCCCCTACTCCGTCCAGTAAGATATTTTAGAGATTAAGAGAGGAATGAATGCCTGTAACTCATTCACCCCTTTAAACTTCAAACAGACAATTCCACTTTCCAAATAAGACTAGTTGATGTCTAAATATTTAGGGTTGAATTTGACAATATATTACAAAATGACAACAGTGCAATTTCTAATCAAAGGGCTCCTGTAGGAGCCCTTTGATTAAGATATACACTTGTTTGGATAGGACAAGTGTACTCTTCACAGGTACGCTGTTTGTTAATGACGAGTATACTAGTGGCTAGGATTGAATGTTTTAAAGACAAATAACTGCTTTTTGCAGAAAAAAACAAATGCAAAAGCCCCTAGCTTTCTACATAACTTTTATCCTGCATTAAGCTGCCATCAGCCCTAAAGATGTTCCAAAAAGATTATCATTTTAGTGGTCTCTTATTACAAGTTTGTTTTTAACAGAATGCAATTTATTTGAGTAGATAGAAATACTGTTTATTTGTAACATCTGGATGGATATTGAAACTTCCTGTTAGTTGTAAGATTAATACATGAACTAAATTTCTTATACCACTAGTAATGTATACGTATCTTGACATTGACTCCTATAGAATGGTATCAATAGAAAGGTGTGCCTGAAACTGCTTTGAACATTTTTGAAATCTTATTTTTATCAATGCCTATCCTATGTGTAGATTTATTTGTATTTGTTCATTTTGTGAGTACTGTTTGTTAGGTGTGTGTACATGTTGGTGGATGTTAACATTTGCAAACAAAATGCTTGGCAGATTCCCCATACTAGATCGAATTACAAGTCAACCAGTGTTGAGGGTCCATTCCATGAATTCAAAGAGAGGTGGATGCTTGATACAGGACAAAAGCACAGTCAGTCATGTATTAACCCTTTACCTGATAGCCTATTTCTAGTATTGAAGATAGGTGACTTCTTAAAGCAGGTTAAAAGTAAAGCAGAATGCCCCTTAAGGCGCATTCTGCTTTACTTTCAGCCTGCTTTAAGCTATCATGTGCTAGAATATAGAAAATATTCCCTATAATATATCTTCATAACTGATTAAATTGGAACTATTTTCTTCAGCGGATGAATGATTTAAACGCGCTAAAAGGCGCTTCTGTTGGGGAAAGGGTTATGTGACCGCACCCTTAGGATATGTGACTGTATAACACAGGATGACCATAATGCTATAAGCTCCTGTAGGTCTCTTAACACAGGTTTGACTATAACCAATGTCATGGTTAAACCTTTGTGTTCTCTCAAATTCAGACATACTGTTGTGGTGTATTAAGAGTTGTGGTGACTCTATGACCTCTATTGTCCTTTCCTTCACAAAAATGTATGTTCACCTGTACATATTTCATTACACTTTTACCCTGCCCTGAATATCAGTCGTAGGAGACCTTTTCCTATATTCTATAATAAGACAATATTACTCTCACTGACTTAGTCCTTTAATAATAGGAAAATGGTATTATGGACAGCCTTTGCATTGAGATTTGGGAACCCAGAAACTGTGCATATCATCAGCATCATAATTACTTTCCCCCAAATAATTAACTCCACAACCCCAACCAAAAGAAAACAAAAATGCACCGTCTTGCTGCCATATCTATTTTACATGCTTTCTAGATCTCTGGATCTGGATAAGAATCATGATTATACTGCAAAATGAATTCCTTACTTCTGATTGGCTAACAAGCTGTAGAAGTGAACCCATGTACCTTTATGTTAAATCTGGTTTCAAATAGTCAATCCATTCAAATGTATGAACTATAGAAAGAAAAGGTCAGACAGTCTGATTCAGAATTAACCGTTTACCTCGATCATACACAGCATGTTTCTAGTTTTGAAGACAGGTGACAACTTAAAGCATGTTGAAAGTAAAGCTAAAGGCACATTCTGCTTTACTTTCAGCCTAATTTCAACTACAATTTGCCAGGATATAGAAAATACTTCTTATGATGCATGTTCATGACTGTAGAAAGTGGATCATGGGAGGAATCAATTAAAGGTGTAAAAGGGGTATTTATGAAGTAATGGATTAAAACTTATAGCTATTTAAGGATATATTTATTTAGTAGTCATAGTGAACGTTTTCCTCCACAGAAGTGACTTAGAAATTGTCTATATACTCCTTCAGATATAAGCACTACAAATGTAAATTCATTGATGGTGTTAAAATACAGTTGGCAGCTTAAAGCAAGATAAAGGAGTTGTCTGTTTTACTTCTATCTGGCTTTACCCATTACTCCGTAGCCTATTCCTTATATTGAAGATAGTAGACCACTTAAAGCAGGTTGAAAGTAAAGCAGAATGCGCCTACACTTAAAGCAGGCTGAAAGTAAAGCAGAATGTGTCTTTAGGCGCATTCTGCTTTACTTTCAACCTGCTTTAAGCTACCATCTACTAGAACATAGAAAATGTTTCTTATGATAAATATTAATAATTGTATAATTTGGAACTATTTTCTTCAGTGGAGGCATAAATTAGAGATGTAAAAATGCATATTTATGGGGTAATGGGTTAAAGTAGCCACCTGTGTTCAATCCAGTTGGTTATATGTGATTTGAATAATATGCATGGCTATGGAGGAAAGGGTTAAAGGTCAAAAGAGCTGCTATGTGATTGTGGTGCACAGTTTTGCTATAATGTCTGTGTGATATGTATTTGAGAGAACTCATAGTTCAATATTATTTATTTATTTGCTTCAAGCTTTCCCAAGAACTTGTTCAATTTCTATGTTGGGTCATTAGGAATGAAATGTTGTGATGACATGTGTAGAAATCTACCCTATGTCTACATTGTCCTCATGTGTATAAGTAGATGGCAAAACTGTTGTCTGTTTGTGCTTGTGCATAAATGCATGGTACCATTTTCAGTTAACAAACATAAATGCAGTAGTAAATTCCTCACATTTAAACCTACAATCTTTCTTTATACTTAATTCTTCTCATCTTTAACTGAAACAGTTATGACTAGATTTGTATTTGTAGCATATATTACTGTTCCTTCTTGGTGAAAATAATGTGAAAATGAATGTAGCCTTTGGAAAGGGAGAAAACTCTTACAATTGAGTGATTATGCCAGGCATGTTATTTCCCTTGTCTTAAAATGGACAAATTCAGGCCTTTTTCCCGTATGCTGAGTTAGTTTTCATATAGAGTTTGAATGGTTTTAAAAGTTAAGGCTTAGTGACTTATTTTATTTTTTTTCAAAAATAATATTTACCTTTTTTGCATGAATATTGAATTTAAAGATCATTTTCTTTTAAAATGTGTATAATTGAAGTCAATTGTCATGTTTATGTAATATCTATATTAGTATGAACATTCTTTTGCAATGAATTTCTTGTTTTTTCTTATTTCATATTGAAAAAAATTTGTCAAAGATGAAAAAACAAAATGCTTGATGGTAGGAATGTTCAATATGAACATGGGGAATGTTGGCCTATAGTTATCCTAAGGACCAGTCTGACTATTCTGCCTGTGTTGGTATATGCTCTTATAAGAATTGTCAGTAGGAACTTAATTACCTTTAATTACTAGGCTACAGTTAAATCCTGTTCAGCAACCATTAAAAAGAGAATGTATAAGTAGTCTTTAACCCATAGCCTGTTTCTCCTTTTGAAGACAGACAACCACTTAACTCTTTCCTCCCTGAAATTTTAAATGGACAATTCCAGTTTCCATTTTAGTCTAGTCCATTTCTGACTTTTAAGGGTTGTTTTTGTCAATGTTTGGCATTATGACAAACAGTGAGGACCCTGATCAGAGGGCTCCTTTCAGAGCCCTCTGATCTGGGTCTTCACTGTTTGCACAGGACAAGTGAACTATTCACATGTACACTGTTTGAAAAGGACGCCTATATGCGGGACTAGGGTTCAAAGGGTTAAAGTAGGTTGAAAGTAAAGCAGTTTGCATATTGAGGTGCATGCTGCTTTCGTTTCAGCCTGCTTTAAACTACCATCTACTAGGATAAAGAAAATAATTCTTATGGTGCATGTTAATTACTGTATAAAGTGGAACTATTTTCTTCAGAGGAGGAATAAATTAAAGGCGTCAAAATGCATATTAATGGAGAAATGGGTTAAGGTGCCTGCCACTCTAATGCAGAACAAAGGAAGTGCTGAAAGCTCCTGTAGAAAGCTTTTACATTTCGTTTGTCCTGCATTAAACAGTTACATGTAATTGAGATCTGAGTGGTTGTTTGGTACAGGTTTGAGTGATGTTAGATTTGACGGCTGTAGGATTTACGTGGCTGCTGTAATTCAAAATTAAACAATTGATGTTTTATAATGAAACAAACTCGTGCCTGACTGACAATTATTAGTTACAGTTAGAAGGGGATTTGGAAAAAATACCAACATAGGAAAAAATACCAACATATGTACTCTGTATTGTATATGAATCTTGAGTCAAATATGAACGGACATAATTAATCATTGACATACATACAGTATCTAGAGCTATTACCCGACTGTCACTATAACCACTTAAGTGGGCATATAAACATGTTGGTGCATGAAGTTGTTAGCCTTTATCTGCCAGTGCAGGGTCTGCAAGGTCCCCTAAACATTTGAACCATGTCACTAGAAAAAAACAGAAATCATGGTAATGTTCACCTGCAGTGGTATTTGACAAATCCTTTTAACCTTGCTAACTGTTTTACCTTTAACTCCATAGCCTATTTCTAGTTTTGAAAACAGATGACCTCTTAAAGCAGATTGACAATAAAGCAGAATGCATCTTAATGTGCATTCTGTTTTACTTCCAGCCTGCTTTAAGCTTCCATCTGCTAGTAAATACTTCTTGCATTGCACATTCATAACTGAATACAATTTTATTAAGAGGGAAAGTGGGGGGGGGGTTGAATAAAAAGGTGTACCTGAAGAGTAAAGGGTTAACAGAGTAAACTGAGTACAGTAAAACCTCGCTATTACGACCACTTAAACGAAGGGTAATTGAGTGTATAATAGACAGGTGACAGCTGAAAGCAAGGTTACAGTGAAACAGAAAGCTCCTATAGGAGCTTTCTGTTTCACTGTCACCTTGCTTTAAGCGGTCACCTATCGTAAACACCCTAATAACTAACATAATTTAGTGGTCGTAATAGCGAGGTTTTACTGTATTTCATTTAGATCTGTAGTGGCTGTTTTAGTCAACACTAATTGCAATGAAGAGATTTGTTTTCTTCTCTGATGTGGCTCAATTTATAAACTGTGTATATGTATGAGAAAGGTTGTAAATGTTAATCCTATGAACACTGGCAATCCATCTGATCTAGGTCTATTCATTTTTTCAACTATTTTTATGCCCCCATACGACTTAGTCGGGGGCATATTGTTTTCAGTCTGTCTGTTTGTACTAAACTTTAACCTTGGCCACAACTTTAAAACTACATTTGATATAGACTTCATATTTGGCACGTGTACTCAACTCAACTCAAGGAGTTCAGTACAAGTTTGGTCATGTGACTCATGTCTAGCAAAGGTCAAGGTTATTTAGTGGTCATTAAAATAGACTGAATTTTATATTGGCCATTCCTTTGGAACTTCATGTGATAGAGACTTCACATTTGGCACATGGAATCAACTTAAGCAGCTCATCAGCTCAATGTAATTTTGGTCATGTTTAACATAGGTCAAGGTCATTTTAAGGTAAAATAGACTGATTTACATTAACTGGCCATAACTTTCGAAAGACATGTGATATAGACTTCATATTTGGCATGTGTACTTAATTCAAGCAGCTGTTGAGCTCAATACAAATTTTGTTGTCAGACTGAGGTCAAGGTCATTAAGAAGTCACATAGGCTGAATTAAACATTAGTCATAACTTTTGAACTACCTGTTTTCCTGACTTCATGTTTGACATTTGTCCTTAGCTCAAAATATGCCTGTGCTCAGTAGAAGTTGGGTTATGTATAGGTCAAGGTCATGTAGATGCCATGGTCACATCCAGGGGCATTGTGTTTCACAAACATATCTTGTTCAAATTGTACCACGCAGACATAGGTTAAATTGTCTGCACAATTACCACATGTTGTACAGCATTGAGGGGAGCAGAATGACCTTCCAACAAATAGTATAGACCCAGATCAGCTGTATGTTATTGTAAGGAAGGGGTTTATCTGGGTCTACATTGCTTGTTGATTGTCTGAGTAGTATTTGTATACAGCAGCCTCTCAGTAAACAAACATGGCAATCTGGAAAGACAGATTACTGCTTAATGCTTGATTAAAGTAAAGCAAAAATCTCCAAATGGGGGCTCTGTGCATTACTTTTTTCCTGCATAAAGTAAGCACTATACAGTATACATTAAAACAAACATTGCAATGTGTAAAGTTTCCACTATATCGACTGGCAATGTGGCTCAGTTGTTTCTGTAGTATGAAGGATTGGTGTTCTTTGTACAAGCATAGTGGTAACCTGGCATGCTAATGTTGATACATTTGTTTTTGTTGCTGTCTGTCATGCACATGCAGTGAGTAAAGGTAAGTCTGGTATGCAACAACATGAGTTTGCAGTACATGTACTGGGGTACCCAATAGACCACATTGATAACAAAGTACAGTCAAATCAGTGTTAGCCACTCCAAACATGATGAATCTGCAGCAGGGCTCCAGATAAGAGGTAGTTATTTCAACAAATCAAACATTTTCTTACTTATTTAGCACCAAATCCTATGGTGTTACTACTCATTAGAATTGTCTCTTCGAAACGATTCTAATGAGTAGTGACACCATAGGGTTTAATTCTGAAATAAAGATTTTAGTTTTTGAAAAACTACCCTTATCTGGTGCTCTGCTGCAGGCTTAAATATAGGTGACAGCTTAATGTAGAACAAAAGTAATGAAGAGGCTACAGTATTGTATAAAGGTGAAAGTGTAAAGCAGCATAAACGTAATACAGAAAGCTACTTAAAGGAGTTTTCTGCATTATATTTATCCTGCAGAAAGCAGTAACCTTGTATATATTTAACCCTTTACTTCATAGCCTGTTTCTGGTTTAGAAGACAAGTCACTGCTTAAAGCAGTTTGAAAGTAAAACAGAATTTGCTTTAATGGGCATTCTGATTTACCGTCAGTCTGCTTTAAGGGTATCATCTGCTAGAGCAAAGAAAATAGTTTGTATGATACACATTTATGACTGCATAAATTGAAAATACTAGTATTTTCTTTAGTGGAGAAATAAATTGAAGGCGTTAAAATGTGTATCAGTGAAGTAAAGGGTTATGGAATGGCATGTTTGTGTGTTGTGTGGTTGGTAACTGGTAAACATAGGTTATACTGTAATGCAAAAACAGTAGTCCTCATAGCACAGATTCCAGGCTCTATGGTCACAAGCAAACCATTAAATCTCTTTTCATCTGTAATTTAGTGAGTCATAGAGCTAGCAAACACAAATGGCAGCTTAGTGCAGATTGAAATAATTTGCTGCTACGTGAAGATTGTTGCCTAACACATGTTTGACTGTATTTCTCATCTCATATTTGAATTTCTTGTGGTTTCATTTGCAGAAATAAAATCAATTTGTAATCCAAACTAAGATTTGAAGATCTTTCATTTGCATTTATGTTACATTGATTCAAATGTCAGAATATTCTCTCCTTTTTCGAAGAAATTTATTGTGTATAGTTGCAAACCTAGTCAAAATTAGAACATATAATCTATCGCTACTATGCTGAAAGTTCCATTATCTAAAATTAAAACCTGATCATAGGTCTCCTTCGAGAGCACTCTACTCAGAGTCATTGTCGTTTGTAAATGACACATACTGGTATCTTGCACAGTAAGGGAGAATACTGTTTCGAATAACTTTGAAGCTACCTGAAATACAGATATGTGTACCATTATTGCAGAATTAATGTCATACTGAATCACTGAAGTTTACATGGTGTCAGTTTGTTCTGTCCAGTACATGTACGTTGCAAATAATTGCTCACAAAATATGCCTGGCTTGAATGAACATACCCGAAGGAATAAAGCACTCTGTACAGCTCTTACCTGTACAACCCAACTTGTGTTAAGCAGTTCTGCAATAAAGACTCAGGGCTCCAGATAAGGGGAGTATTTCAAAAATTAAAATCTTTATTTCTGCTTTATGGTGTTACTACTCATTAGAATCGTCTCTTTGGGACGATTCTAATGAGTAGTTACAGCCATAGGATTGGTGCTGAAATGAGTGAGAAAATATTATATTTGTTCAGTTTACTCCCTCTTATCTGGAGCCGTGAAGACCTATGGATTTCTTGTGAGACATGCTGCTATTTAATCTTTTCTGCCATAGCCATAATCCTTTCCCTCATGGATTGATTTCAGTGTTTAAAACAGGTGACTGCCTAATGTAGACTGAAAGTTATACAGAAAATCTCCCTTTGGGAATTTCTGCTTCATTTTTTGGCCTGCTTTTTCTCTATTTAAGTAATTGATACAAGTAGAAGTGGAATTCTCACTGAGAAGTTATAATAAATGATATGGAAAAAGGTTAACTATACAGAAATGTATTAAACAGCAATCTGTCGTCAAGGTTGAACGTAAATTACATTTGCATGGCAGCTTCACACAAGTTCGACTGTATATGCCATTTATATATACTCGCTTTACAAACTATCGTATGATAAAAACATGTTCACAACATGGTTAAGGACTTCAGCAATATAATCCCTCTTCTCCAAAAACTTTATATCTACTTGATAGCCAGAGCATTTTTGTTTTCTTCTCTTCTCAACTTTTTCTGTCTTTTGACTCTTACACTACTGCAAAGTTATGAAAGTGTACTAATGTTTATGATTTACTGTTTTACGTAAACATATTGCATTTTGTTAATTTTTGCAATAGTCAAGACTGCTTTTGTTTCTTGAGATTTGTTAGATAACCAGTTTGTTTACTACTGTGTTAGAAAGTAGATTTATGTTCTAGTGTAACCTCCAAAACCAAACTTCACCGGAATTCTCTGAAAACTGAAGATATTTCTTAATCTGAAACAGGCATACTCTACATGCTTTAAGGAAGAAGTCTACAGAACTCATAGAACAGGCGACTGCTTCATTCAGGACAATAGTAATGCAGAAAGCTCATTTTGTTCTCTGCATTATTATCCTCCATTAACCCATTACTCAATAGATAGCATTTTGGTGTTAAAGAAAATAGTTCCACTTTATAAGGTCATGACAGACTATGTACTGTAAGAAATATTTTCTATATCCTATCAGATAGTAGCAGCAGTTAAAGTAGGATGAAAGTAAACCAAATTGCATGTTTATGTGCATTTTGCTTAACTTTCAACCTGCTTTAAGTGGTCACTTTACTTTAAAACAAATTAACAGGCTATAGGGAAAAGGGTTGATCAACCAATTTTCTAAAACAACTACTGACCTTTAGAATGATCTTGAATGGCTAGAATCTAAAATTGGGGAAATATCTCTAAACCAAATGTTTTTCTCGTTCCGAAGGGGTTTGTAATTTGGAGGTTGTACTGTGTACAGAAGTTGTTTGATTTTATTGTACAGTTATATGATCAGAAAGCATGCAATACGTTACATGTGTATGCAGTATAATTTATATCCACAACTACTTGTTGTAATTATTTGTACAAATATAATATATATTATGTAAATGTAACTAAGTTATATACAAACATGTTAATTACAAAGTGTTTGTTAATGAGACAATGTTTGCCTTTTCAGTGCAGTGATTTATGCTATAGATAAAAACACGTCTTTGACCTTTCCAACACTGAAAACCAGTATTGAATATATTTGTAAATGGTTTGGTAAAAGATCAGACCCCCTCAAAACATGGGACCTGATCAGGATCAAAACTGTTTATAATATGGATCCAATTAAGAAGACTGAGCACATTTTAGAATTTTAGCAGATTCTAATAATAGTTATGCAGTGTTGTAAAGGTTGAAACAAGTACCATAAACCTTTTTCATTTCTTAAAACAGATTTTTTTTTGTGTGATTAAAAAGTGCAGATAAAGATTCTTTGATAACTGCTATTGCCCCATGATTGTTTTCGTCTACAAATTTAAAAAAAACAACAACACACACACGAAAAAAGCATCTGTCAAATAGTTTTGAAATTCAAAGTAAATGGGGGTATTGTTACATAATTATATTGAAATATAAATCTAAATGTGCCATATGAATTATTATAGTATGATCAAAGTTGCTGGATGTTACAGTCAATCTGTGTTAGCAGCTTCCTCAGATAAATTAGGACAAAAGTAATATGAAAAGCCCCTCTGTTGTTACTCTGAGTTACTTATGTCTCATGATTTAATTTGCTACCTATTTAGATGACTGACCAAAAACCTTGTTGAAAGGCCACTTTGCATAGATTTGACTATGTTTAAAAAATGAAAAATTAACATTAAATAAATGAAAAATGATCATTAAATGAACACTATCACTTGTAAAATCAATGTACAGTGGAGATGTTGTTCTTTCCAGTATATCCCTTTACCCCATAATATGTTTCTAACTTTGAATACAGGTGACCACTTAAAGCAGGTTGAAAATAAAGCAGAATGTGCCTTAAGGGGCATTCTGCTTTAAGCTGCCATCTGCTAGATATAGAATATATTACTCATGGTGCATATATAAGAGTGTATGAATTATAATTATTTTCTTCTGTGAAGGAATAAATTGAACGCGCAAAAAGGTGTATTTATGGGGTAAAGGGTTAAGCAAAATTAAATGCAAGGCATAGAAAATGCCAACTTTACACACACAAAAAATGTTACTGATTAGTTTCATTAAGAAATAGCAAACAGTTTGAAGCCCAATCATATGCCAGGTTACCCGGCGTCTGATCTGGCTTCAAACTGTTTGCAATGAACAGGTGGTTTTAAGCATAACTTATATATAATGTTTATCGGGAAAAAATAAAGTTTTCTCCACTGTATGCATCACATGTACATACATGTACATTCAATATATACATGTGTTAATATTATTACTGTAAAATGTGTACGGTAGCTACTCAGTACAGAAATATGACATTCTGTAAATACAGATTACTGCATATTAATACAGGACAAAAGTCTATATGAGCTTTCCACATTACTATTAACCCATTATCTCATAGTCTGTTTCAAGTTTTAAAGAAAGATGATCACTTAATTAAAGCAGGTTGAAAGTAAAGCAGAATGCGCCTTAAGGCGCATTCTGCTTTACTTTCAGCCTGCTTTAAGCTATTATCTGTTAGGATATAGAAAATATTTCTTATGATACATATTCATAACTGTATTAATTGGAACTATTTTCTTCAGTGGATGTATAAGTTAGAGGTGAAAAAAGGGGTATTTAACTATTTATGGGCTTAAATGGGTTAAGCTGCTAGTTTTATGTTAGATTGCAAAGAATAACTGCTGTACACAGAATTTACTGTAGTAGTATTTTTGTCTTTATAATGAATGAAAGAAAAAAGATATTCAACAGGGTGTTCTATTGTGGAATATATACATATCCATTTATAGCTCTCTTTTTATCTGTTGCCAGTTTCAATTGTATGCTGTTCCTTGGGGTTTACATATGACTTGATATGTTTATACTAAATTCATTCAAACTTCAATATCTCCCGTTTGCTTAAGTCGAAAATATTGGAATTTCAAAGTAAAAACTTGGCAAAGCCACATTGTAACTTTGAAATACAGATATATTCGACATAAGCCAGACCAAAAAAATGAAATTCAACTGTAGAAATACAGGACAGTTCAAGTTTGAGATATCGAGGTATGATTGTTCTACTATACTGAACAAACAATGTTAGCTACATGTGACAATGGTTTTTTGGACAATTACATGCCAGTTGTATTAAAAGTTGTTCCCTTTGCCTCTTAGATGCTTTCAACTCCCTAAGCTCCATTCACATGCATGAAACGACAGTAGTTTAAGGTACTTGGCAGGTGCGCTTAGTTTCCATACAAGGTGTTATGAAACTTTTCATGAAGAATGATAATAGCCTAAGAAACAATGTGTGAAAATATAGGCAAAATTTATCGTGTGGTTTGTCTTTAAGGTCTCTTTTTCTGACAAAAACCTGGAATTTCGATGATTTTATTTTTCTCAAAAATAAATAAAGCTAATGACTTTTAATCTCGCCCAATAAGTAGTCCACAACATTCATTACAAGAAAAGCTAAAAACATTTTGAATAAAGGTGTTCTGAAAGATGTTATGGGCTATTTAAATTTTGCAAAATGCTAAAAAATTGAATTACAAAAATCTGACTCATTCAATGTATATTTCTTTTCGTTTTATTCAAATGTATGGTTGATGAAGTAGTTGTTCAGAAAAAATTAGAAAATATTAGTCTGGATTTGTTGTAATATCAGTTTTTCTTATTAAATCATTGGAAAGAAGTTGAAAAACAATTACCTACCTTAAAATTGAAATTCTCTCATTAAAATGCATTATTATTTATTCATGGACTTGCATACAAGGTGAATTATATTGTTTAAACATAATAATGGGCATTATTGATCTTGAAAAGCTTCAATGTGTGGTTTTATAGTTCGATCAAATCTTATACATGTATATCGATTTTATTGACTTGTAAGTTATTAAACTAAAACGTACATGTAAGTGGACATATAATTTGACCGTATATAACATCACTAATTCTTATCAATGAAGACTAAACATAACATGTCCCTTGATCACTGGTTATGGATGGACAAGTCAATAAATAAATCGGATGCTTCATTTAAAAAAAATATTTGGATCGAATGGGAATCGAACATATGACCTTTGAATCGCTAGTCAATCACTCTACTGACTGCGCTATGAAGGATTATACTAAATTGTATCAACATTTCCTTTATACAAATATTCTAGTAGAGGCACGTATGGAAAAAGTCGATGTCGTCAAGACCCATATCCGCTCGCCCGCAAGATAGACTTCAGTATGCGAAAGGCCTTAATTGGGCAGTTTCAAAAGTTGTAAAAAGTATTGAAAATATGAGTTCTTGCAATACTCTGCAAAATTCAGAAAAACTGGATCAGTCCTTATTACTTGCATACATACAATCAAACCCGACCACTCAAATTCAAGATTGTTTTCTTCCATATATAAGGCAGGTGGCTACTTAAAGCAAGATGAACTTAATACTTGATTCAGATGTAACAGAATGTACAACTTAGGTTTTGAGTAGGAAAGGTTACAGGTTTGATTCCTGGCTGTAACACATCAAAGTTGTTAAAATTTGGCAGTTGTAGCTCCTGTGCTAATACTTGGCGAAATATAACTGGTTGACTTGCTGTCAGTTTGTAATGTGACTTTGTGTGATATAATTCCATGTTTCACCACCAGGTATCACAGTGTGGCAGCATCATTTTTGTATCAAATAGACACTGCAGTCCCCATATAACTGAAGTACTATTGATGGGATGATAAACTACCATCTGCTAAGATATAGAAACTATTTCTTAAGATAAATATTTATGAGTCTTTTTTCATGACTATATAAACTATTTTTCTTTAGGGAAAAACAAACCAAAAACTGCCACTTGTTTTCAACATCAACAATGAGTCTTTAATAATAATAATAATAATAATAAACAACTTTTAAGTTTTTGTGCATACAGCTAAGAAAAAAAGAAACTATAGGTTATTGGTTATAGATTTAAAATTTTGAAAAAATACAAAGAAATAGTTTGGTGAATTAATTTTCGAATGAACCCACTGTTTCCTGATAAATGAATAAATGTCCAGTGCAGACCTGATCAGAAGGCTCCTTCAGGAACCACTAAACCTGGATTTATGCTGTTTGTAAGAGATGGATATATCCTATTCAAACACTTATGAAAAGGGTTTATTTTGATATGGTACAATTCGAGAGTGTTTGTTCTTTTGCTATAGGTAATCTAGCTGCTCAAAATCAGACCCAACAAGCTCAAGCTTCAACAGCATCTGGGGCGAGTAACCCCACAACAATGACCCCCATACCTCCCACCTCAGTTCCAACTTTCACAATTGGGGCTGCCTCAATAGCGGCAGCCCTTGCAAAGGGTCCTGTGGAAGGGAAAGGTAATGGTAGGTCAAGTCCAGGTAGGAATCTCTGCGTGGCAATTATGGATGACTGAGTGTCCCAGTAGCTGCCTGCCCGTCCACTTATTATGCACCTTAACTACATCATATGTACATCTCTTAAAACATGGCCTTTAAATCTTGGTTTTTCCCCATGCTTTATCCTTGCTGTAGAAAAAGGTATGATGGCATTTTGCATGTTGATTTTGTTAAGTTTTTGTTTTGTTTGTGGTTTTTGAGTTGTTACTGAGTGTATTGGGATGACATATATCCATAATCCCCACCCACTCTAATGTTGAAAGGCTATGGTAAAATGCTTGCCAATTCCTGTAGGAAAACTTCCTTTACAGCTATTTTAGGTTAATCTTAGTTCCTGAAAGGGCTTCAAATAATAAGTAGTAAACAGAGTTTTAATACATTTATTAATGCACAGCATTTTGTCAGTTAAATTGTCACCAAAAAATCATGCTCTGTCTACCAATCCCAATGTTGTCACTACTCAAGGAATTGTCTCTTCTATACATTCTAATGAAAAATTAAAGCATAGGGTTTGGTGGCTGTATAAGGATTAAAGTATTTGAAATGAATCATTGATGTTTCAAAACACCTATTACCTTTATGTTCATGTCACACAAGTCTAGAAAAAAGTTCAAATTCCAGTCAAAGGTGATCTGTAAGTGATGCAATAAAGCAAACATATTCATGCAAGCTGTTGAACATATGCTGGTTCGAGCTTAAAACAAGATAAAAGTAAAGCAGAATACTCCTTAAGGCATATTCTGCATTGTTTTCAACCTGCTTTGAGTGGTCACCTAGCTGTCTTCAAAACTAGAAACTCTTAGGTGACCAATAAAATGCTAAAAGATTTGTGCTTTTCCATACATGTATACCCATATAATACAAGTTTTATTTAATGACATGTTTAAATTACTAGTATGATGTCAGCAACCAGCAAACAGTGCTGACCTTTACCTATGATCAACTCTGATGTGGATCTAGATCTGATACAGAGTAACTCAGCATCTGATCAGGAACCAGTCTGCCTGCCACACACAGTTTAGGTAGTAGTAAACCTGGAGAAAGAATGGTCAGAATCAGAATTTCAGCAGAGGAGTTTTAATGGACTGCAATTATTCAATATTCAAATGTTTATGGAGAATTTTCGTTGTTGAGAAATTGAAATTAAATCCTTCTACCCTGCATTATGAACATCAATTATTTAAACTACATCATTTAACCCTTTCCCTTATAGGAGCGACTTTTAGCGCATTCATTTTATTCATCCGCCAAAGAAAATAGTTCCACTTTATACTATCAGAAATATGTACTATAAGAAATACTTTCTGTATACTAGCAGATATTAACTTAAAGTAGGCTGAAAGTAAAGCAGAATGTGCCCTAGGGCACATTCTGCTTTACTTTCAGCCTGCTTTATTAGGTCACATATCTTAAATACTAGAAACAGGCTATGGGTTAAAGGGTTAATGAAAAAAGGAAAAGAAGGAAAAAGTTTACTCAGGAAATAGTGCAGGCTTGTGTCAGACAGATGCTATAAGAAGCAGTGCAGACCCAGATCAAGCAGCTTCTGAAGGAGCTGTCTGATCTGATTCTACACTATTTTCAAAAGTGTTGATACACCAATTAAGTATGAGAAGGATAGGTTTAGTTATTTCAAGGGTGCTGAAATTTAGAGGACTCGGTAAGTAGGCCGTAGGTTAGAATTAATTGCTTACAGAACTCTAAATGTTAGACTAGCATAACCCATTACTCCATAAATATGCCTTTAATTTAATGCCACCAAAGAAACTAGTTCCACCTTATACAGGAATGAATATGCACCATAAGAAGTATTTTCTATATTCTAGTAGATGCTAGTCCTTAAGGTGCATTCTGCTTTACTTTTTACCTGCTTAAGTGGTCATTTGTCTTCAAAACCAGAAACAGTCTATGGGTTAACCCTCTGTACTCTGAATATATATTTTCATTCTGCTCATCAGCAATTGGCTGAAATTCTGATACTGACACGTTTTCTCAATATATATGGTAATTTAAGTGACAAACTGGTTTTAATCTAGATCAGCCCTAAGTACTATTTGTTGGTGCTGATATGGATTCAAATTTTGTAAGGGTCTTTTATACTTGTATCTCAGGCAGGTCGAAAGGTTATCATGACAATATTTTGTGATATTTTGCACTTTGCTTGCCAGTAGACTGCTGGTATACTGTCTTGTTTCACCATAAATATAAATATATAACAAAAGTTTAATTAAAAATGTTAGGTTTTTTGTAGGGCATTGGTTTAAAGTTTTGTAAATGTTGATAATAAATTTGTTCAAACCCTTTTCTTAAGAACCAGCTCAAGCTGGCAAGTTGAAGTTACTAACATACTCCCATAATTCAAGATAACTGTAAAATATAATGTCTCTCTGATAGCGATATTGTATCAGCATAATATTATATACAGACAAAACTGTCAAGTTTCAGTTCAGAAGAATTGATTTGGACAGTCTCTACACAGAAGACAGCTTAATGCAGGACAACATTATAGCTGAAAGTACCTTTTAAACGTCCTTAGATACGGTCATACTTCCTGAATGAATAGTCCCTGTCTGTCTGTCTGTCTGTTGTCTGACTGTCTGTCTGTCTGTTTGTTTAATCTTGGCCATAAATTTGGAACTACCTAGGATAGAGACTTTAGCTTTTGTATGTGTACTCACCTAAAGATACTCTTGAGCTCAGTACAACTTGGTTTTGTCTGACAAAGGTCAAGGTCATTTAGAGATAAAACAGGGTGAATTTATCATTGGCCAAAACTTTAGAACGGCATGTGATAGAGACTTGATATTTGGAATGTGTACTCAACTCAAAAAGTTCTGTAGCTCAGTACAAGTTGTGTCATGTCTAACAAAGGTTAAGGTCATTGACCATAACTCTGGAACTATATGTGATAGAGACTTCATATTTGATGTGTGTGTGTGTGTACACTCAATGCAAGATGCTCTTAAGCTCAGTAAAAGTCCGGTCATGTCAGACAAAGGTCAGGGTGATTTAGAGGTCATATACGGTTAATTTAACATTGGCCAAAACTCTTAAACAACATGTGATAGAGACTATATTTTTGGAATGGGTACTCAATGCAAGAAGCTCTTGAGCCCAGTACAAGTTTGGTCATGTCTCACAAAGGTCAAGGTCATTTAGGGATCAAATAGAGTTAATTCATTAATAACCATTACTTTGGTTTAAAAAGCTAAAAAATATATTGATTCTTTGTACATTTCCATCACAACAGCAGCAAGGATAACATACCTGTTGTATGATTTGATTTTACAGCCAAATGAATTTTCAGTGACAAAACATCTCTGGAAAACATCTCTGGGGCATTTGTCATTTACTGTGAGACCGCTCTTGTTTAGAAATAAGTAAAGGCACAAAATTGACTTTCTATAAGAAAATAGGTAAAGTTTTGAGAAGAACTTCATTTTTAAAAAAATAGGTCAAGGACTTTGAATTATATAAATAGGAAAAGTATTTTTTTTAGTATTAGGTAAATGCATGAAATAATTTAGACTTTTTATAAAAATATAACAATGGTAAAAATGATTGGTGAAGTTCTGAAAAAGATTTTTTTTAGAAATAAGTTAAGGGATAAAATTTACCTTTATAAGAAAAATAGGTAAAGTTTTGGAGAAAAAAACTTTATTTTTTTGAGAGAATAGGTAATTTAAAAAAAAAGAAGAAGGTATTTATTTTTGGAATAGCTTTTATTTTGAGAAATAGGTAATGGGGTAAAGTGGATTTTCTATGAGAATAAGACACAGACATGAATGGTGTTTTCTATGAAGCAAAGGGTAATGGTTAACTGTTACCTAGCATTAAACCCTATGTGAAATAATCTGTTAACTTAGCACATACAATACTGTTTATGGTCAGCTAAATTAGGGATGTACCAGTCACAAGCTGTATTGACTAATAACTATCACTGTACTGTAAAATACCTGTTCCTTTGCTGCTATATTGATTCATAGAAAATGTGACATGAGGATTATATTGACTAAACACTAACAGAATGTAATGCCTATTTTGCTTGGTAGTTTATTGTCAATATTTAATTCATACTAGCATGCAAAAGTTACTTAAAAATTGTATGTACAAATAAAATCTCACTGAAATGTAGATACAGTGAAGTTGTTCAAGAAACTGAAAACCAGATGATGAATTTGCAAAAATAATAATGTTGTCATCAAGTCATTGTTGTCAGAGATGCTGGTCCTGATGCCTTTTCCATTCAAATTCCCGTTTGCATTTTTCTTACCATTTGTAGCTCACCTTTGGTGCCAATGTGAGCTATTAGGAACGCTGAATGTCCGCCGTCCATCTGTCAGTCGTCTGTCTGTCCATCCATCTACAATTGTTCGTTAACACTCTAGAGGCTACAAATTCCATTCAATCTTCATGAAACTTGATGACAATATTTGTCTTGATGAAATCTAGGTCAAGTTTGAATGTGGGTCATGTCTGGTCAAAAACTAGGTCATTAGGTCAAATCATAGAAAAACCTTGTTAACACTCTAGAGGCTACAAATCTCATTTGATCTTGATGAAACTTGGTCAAAATGTTTGACTTATTGATGTCTAGGTCAAGTTCGAATGTGGGTCATGTCCAGTCAAATCACTTGGTCAAATCATAGAAAAACCTTTTAAACATTCTAGAGGCTACAAATCTCATTAGATCTTGATGAAAGTTAGGCAAAATGTTTGTCTTAACGATATCTAGATCAAGTTCAAATGTAGGTCATGTCCGGTGAAAATCTAGGTCAGTAGGTCAAATCATAGAAAAAACCTTGTAAACACTCTACAGGCTGAGCAACTCTTTAGATCTGAAAGAAACAAAGTCAAAATGTTTGCCTGATTGAATTCTATATCAAGTTCAAATGAAGGTTGTGTCTGATTAATATCTAGGTCAATAGGTCAAATCTTGGAAAAACCTTGCAAACACTTTTGAAGCTACAATTCTCATTTGATCTTGATGAAATGTGTTTAAAATGTTTGCCTCATTGAAATCTAGGCCATTGGGTAACGTTGGCAATTTCGGGTAAAAATCTAGGTCACTATAGGTCAAATTTTACATGATATACCGTGAGTGATAAAGGGCCATTATAGGCCCATAGTGGCCCTTGTTTATTCAGTTTTGGTAAAGGATATAGAAAACACCCAACATGTTCTGTTCTAAAATTTCTTTAGATTCAGCTTTATGACAATGTTAATCCTTGTCTAATCTTAGGATGTGCACTATTCTTATGATGTTAATTATGTCTCCCCCCTTTAGGGGAGGGAGACATATTTGTGTTGTGCTTTCTGTCTGTCCGTCTGTCTGTCTGTTAAAATTCTTGTGCAGCTAACTCCTCCTACACTTTATGAGGGATTTACTTCAAACTTTGACAAATGAACCAGCAATATGTGAGGATGGTAATGTGGTTTGGAATTTTGGCTGCAACAATTTTAACAGAAGTTATGGCCCTTTGTAGTTTTTTAGCTCACCTGAGCTAGCTCAGGGTGGGCTTTTGCAACCCTTGAATGTCCGTCGTCCGGCGTCAACAATTTTAGTGTTTACACTCTAAAGGTCACAATATTTATCCAATCTTTCTCAAACGTGCTCAGATGGTATATTGCCATAAGAGTTCGGATGAGTTTGATTATGGTTGAAATCGGACAAATAGGTCATGAGTTATCTACCTTTGAATTGCTGAAAATGCCATATTTAACGGTGTTTACACTCTAGAGGCCACAGTATTTATCCAATCTTTCTAAAACTTGCCCAGATGGTATATGACCATAAGAGTTCGGATGAGTTCGATTTTGGTTGAAATTGGACAAACAGATCAAAAGTTATCAACCTTTGAATTGCTGAAAATGCCATATTTAACGGTGTTTACACTCTAGAGGCCACAGTATTTATCCAATCTTTCTAAAACTTGCCCAGATTGTATATGACTATAAGAGTTCGGGTGAGTTCGCTTTTGGTTGAAATCGGACAAATAGATCGAGAGCTATTTACCTTTGAATTGCTGAAAATGCCATATTTAACAGTGTTTACACTGTAGAGGCCACAATTTTAATCCAATCTATCTCAAACCTGCTCAGATTGTAAATGACTATAAGAGTTCAGATGAGTTTGATTATGGTTGAAATCAGACTAATAGTCGGAGAGTTATCTACCTTTGCTGAAAATGCCATATTTAACGATTTTACACTCTAGAGGTCACACATTTTATCCAATCTTTCTCAAACTTACTCAGATTGTATATTACCATAAGACTTCGGATGAGTTCAATTATGGTTGTAATCGGATCAATAGGTCAAAAGTTATCTACCTTTGAATTGCTGAAAATGATATATTTAACAGTGTTTACGCTCTAGAGGCCACAATATTTATCCAAGCTCTCTCAAACTTGCCCATATTGTATATGGCCATAGAGGTTCATATTAGATTGATTATGGCTGGAATCGGACAAATAGATCAAGAGATATCGACCTTTGAATTGCTGAAAATGCCATATTTTACAGCGTTTACTCTCTTGCAACTAGTTTTCAATGGATTTTGATTATACTTGTACACAAAGGATGTCGCTATATGTTCTGGAAGGAGTGCAATTATTGTTGAAATGTAATCATTGTGGCAATAGTTACCTGCCCTTGATATACTTTGAAATAGTTATCTGCCTTTGATGTACTCTTCTATACTACAGTAGGTCGACAAACTTGAATGGATTTAGAATAAAACGGGTGAAATTCAAAGGTAAAGCTATCAGGCTTCATTACAAATGGTGAGCGATATCAGGGCCTTCAGGCCCTCTTGTCCTTATATAGAGTATATAGCAAAAAATTCTTGTGCAGCTAACTCCTTCTACACTATTTGAGGGATTTAATTTTACACATGTACCAGCTATATGTGAGGGTGGTCATGTGGTTTGGAATTTTGACTCCAACAATTTTGAAGGAAGTTATGGCTCTTTGGAGTTTTTCCTTATATAGATTATATAGCGAAAAAGTCTTGTGCAGCTAACTCCTCCTATACTGTGTAAGAGTTTTCATTCAAACTTACATATGAACCAGCTATATGTGAGGATGGTCATGTAGATAGGCATATGGGCTGCAACAATTATGACAGAAGTTTGGATTTTTTTCAACATGTCTACATATTTTACAGATAACCAATCTATATGTGACGCACAACCAATCTATATGTATCTATAAGTGACACACAACCAATCTATATCTAGTTGTTAAAACGCAACTATTGAGTTTTCTGGTTATGTTTTCCGTGTTATTTTAATCGCAACTCTTGAGTATAAACATCACTATGACTATTAGTATCAGTTTGTTACATTTTTGAACAAATGTTTGAAGATGTAAAGGTTGACACTAGGGTGAACTTTTTTTAAGTGACAACACAACAGTAAAGATACTAACAAGGACATTGTGATATTTGACTATACTCCTACTCCTTCCTTAAAAATGCCAAAAACTCGAGAATATGCATTTCACACAGTAAGTATACACACAATTTTAATCTGAAAATTGCTTACAATTTACAATGTCAGTATTTTGACATATGAATTTATTCCTCTCATAGGTGCCAGGGTGGAGGTTGCCAGGGGGTGAATTTATTCCTCTTATGGGTGCTCGGGCGGGGTACCTGGGGGGAGACATGTGTTTTTCTCAAAAACAAGCTCTAGTTGGTATTGAATTTTACCACTGATTTTAGTTTAGATAAATAACAGTGTAGGGTTGCAAGGATTGATTTTGGTCTCCAGTTTAGGTGAAATGTTTAGTCCACTATCCAAGAGGCAAATCAACAATTTAACTCATGATCAGACTACTTTAATAGATGAACCTAAACTTTAGTCTAGAATAAAATGTTTGAAGATGTAATTCATGTTCTTCTATAACAATTAGTTTATAAAGATAATGGAACAGTATAGACTTTCAGAGTAAAACTGAAGATTGAACCTTTATCTCATGTAAATGCCTTTTTATGCTTCTATGCTGTTATGATATAAAACCGTAGGAGATCTTTCCTACATCCTGACATTTGACTGCTCAAACCTTTACCTATAGGTTGTTTATAATTTTGAAGACAGATGGCCACTTAAAGCAGGTTGAAAGTAAAGCAGAACTGTCTGTTAGCTACAATATGGAAAGATACAGGAAATACTTTCAGTGTTTTATCTTCAGGACTGCCTAGATGTGGACTACTTGCCTTAGTAAAGAAATAATTAGAGGATGTGATATTTAAAGAAGCAGAAATCTTCATAAAATAGTCTGAAATCTCACTAAAAAGATTTCTGATTTATTTTCTTCCTGCTAAAGGTAGCCACCTGACCAACCAATAAGGGAAAGAGTAAATATTTGATATGTCTATCTAATGCATAGGTCTGCTGCAGTCCCCTAAAAGGATAAGTGAGTCTTAAATATATGATCCTGATAGTCCTTCATGTTTTCCTGCCTAGTTGTGTGTGTTTGTCCTGTGAAATGTCAGCAGCAATCTCCTTCAAAACATTGTGAAGAGTAAAAGTTGGTTGTGTTGTTATTCCTTGGTGAAACATTGTTAAGAATCAAAAGTTGGTTATGTTGTGATTCCTTGGTAAAACATTGTTAAGAATCAAAAGTTTGTTATGTTGTGATTCCCTGGTAAACATTGATAAGGGTGATACGTTGGTTATGTTGTGATTCCTTGGTAAAACATTGGTAAGGGTCATACATTGGTTATGTTGTGATTCCTTGGTAAAACATTGGTAAGGGTGATATGTTGGTTATGTTGTGATTCCTTGGTAAAACATTGGTAAGGGTGATACGTTGGTTATGTTGTGATTCCTTGGTAAAACATTGGTAAGGGTCATACATTGGTTATGTTGTGATTCCTTGGTAAACATTGGTAAGGGTCATACATTGGTTATGTTGTGATTCCTTGGTAAACATTGATAAGGGTGATACGTTGGTTATGTTGTGATTCCTTGGTAAAATATTGGAAAGGGTCATACATTGGTTATGTTGTGATTCCTTGGTAAAACATTGGTAAGGGTGATATGTTGGTTATGTTGTGATTCCTTGGTAAAACATTGGTAAGGGTGATACGTTGGTTATGTTGTGATTCCTTGGTAAACATTGGTAAGGGTCAAAAGTTTGTTATGTTGTGATTCCTTTGTAAAACATAGGTAAGGATCAAAAGTTTGTTATGTTGTGGTTCATTGGTAAAATATTGTTAAGAGTCAAAAGTTTTTGATGTTGTGATTCCATGGTAAAATATTGGTAAAGGTCAAAAGTTGGTTTTGTTGTGATTCCATGGTAAAACATTGTTAAGGTTCAAAAGTTGGTTAAGCTGTGGTTCCTTGGTAAAACATTGGTAAGGGTCAAAAGTTTATGTTGTGGTTCATTGGTAAGGGTCAAAATTTGGTTATGTTCTGATTCCTTGGTAAACCATTGGTAAGGATCAAAAGCTTGTTATCTTGTGGTTCCTTTGTAAACATTGATAAGGGTCAAAAGTTTGTTATTTTGTGGTTCCTTGGTAAAAATTGGTAAGGGTAAAAAACTGGTTATGTTGTGATTCCTTGGTAAAACATTAAGAATCAAAAGTTGGTTATTATGTGATGTCTTTGTTAAATATTGATAAGAATAAAAGGTTGGTAATGTTTTTGTTCCTTGGTAAAACATTGGTAAGGGTCAAAAGTTTGTAATGTTGTTATTATGGTAAAACATTGTTAAGAATAAAAAGTGTGTTATGTTGTGATTCCTTTGAAAAACATTTATAAGGGTCAAATGTTTCTTATGTTGTTATTTCTTGGTAAAATATTGTTTAGAATAAAAAGTGGTTCCTTGGTAAAACATTGGTAAGGGTCGAAAATTTGTTATGTTATTTCTTGGTAAAAAATTGTTAACAATAAAAAGTTATTCCTTGGTATAACATAGTTAAGAATAAAAATTTGTAATGTTGTGGTTCCTTGGTAAAACATTGGCAAGGGTCAAGAGTTTGTTATGTAGTGATTCCTTGGTATAACATTGTTAAGAATCAAAAGTTGGTTATGTTGTGATTGTGTGATAAAACATTGTTAAGAATAAAAAATTGGTAATGTTGTGGTTCCTTGGTAAATTATTCGTAAGGGTAAAAAGGTTCTTATGTTGTGGTTCTTTAGAAAACAACAGTTAGGGTCAAAAGTTGGTTATGTTGTGAGTCCATGGTAAAACATTGGTAAGGGTCAACGTTTTTAATGTTGTTGTTCCTTGGTAAAACATTGTTAAGAATCAAAAGTTTATGTTGTGTTTCCTTAGTAAACATTGGTAATGGTCAAAAGTTTGTTATGTTGTGGTTCCTTTATCAAAAGTTTGTTATGTTGTGATTCCTTGGTGATACATTAGTAAGGGTCAAAAGTTTGTTATGTTGTAAGTCCTTGGTACTGTAGTACGGTAAAGTCCCACTTTAATGACTACATCAGTAAATTTGTTTTTAATATGTATTAGAATGTAAACATCATTTATTTCCTATCAGTGCCTGCTTAACACATTTAATTTTTTTAATCTTTTTTTAATTATTGCCACCAAACATAGTTTTCCATAGTAGGTAATTGTATTTAGGTAATTAAGTAATTGTATTTAGTGTGACATAGTATTTCTTTGAACATTAAATTTTGATTAAGATTGTCAAAATTTAAAGTTTGTGAAATATTTAGAAGCAGGCTTCAGAACTTACAGATAGTGCCAAAGTTGTCCAATTTCATAACATCTTCTATGTTCCAGATATACTCAATAAGTAGGGGCATGTGTGCTTATTTTTAAAATGTGACCTTATAAGTGCAATTTAGCTCTACCTCAAATTAAGTGGCCGCTTAAAGAAAAGTAAGCAAAAAGCCCCTACATCTCGTTTTGAGGTGTGTGAATAGTGTGGGATTTTACTGTATGTTATGCTTTAAGGCAAGTTCAACATTGAATTCATTTGACCTGAAGTCCCAATCTTTGTGAGGACTGGTCATGTTTTTTTATTCATATAAAGTTTGTTTGTGTTCACATGTCCTTGTTGTCTAAAGTCTAACCAACTTTATTTAGTTTACTTGTGCAAATTGTTGGTCCGTTGTACCCTGGTGAACATCTAGCCATTGTTGAAGAGTTGGTAGGAAGAATCAGTGAATGTTATTTTGAAGCCCAGAAGACTGCATGATGACTGCAGCATAAGTATGCAGGGGATGCTGTTAAGTAGCCCTGATAGTGTTGTACATGAGTTCCTTACGTCTCATTTGTGGAATATGTCACGTTATCTTAATATTCTCCAGGTAAAAGATTTTGTCTTTCTGGGATGAAGAAGCATAAATGAAACAAGGTTTTGCTGTTTCTTCAGTGACAGTATCTCATGTGTGCATTAAAGTTAATTAGTCTTGCTTTATCTCCTTGGTCACATTGGCTAGACATGAAATTGTTTCAGAATTTCTTTTTGATGTACAGTCAAACTTGCTCATGCGACCACGTCTATTAATTTTTTTTTGTGGTAAGCGGCCAGTTTGAATCCCGCCCGATCGGTTTTACTATATAAATTGAGTGTATTAAACGACTTTTGTCTAACGCGTCCAGCGACCGGTGTTTTTTTTCATCCCAAGCAACAAATTCCGTTTCATTAAACGACCGCCTCGGGATGAAAATGTCATAACTGATCAATTATGTCCAAACATTTGACATCTTTTCACACTTATCCGCAATTAAGATTGGTGTTTCTCAAATTCGTGAAAGGTGTGAACATTTACACAAAATCGAAAAATCATTTTTACGGAAACTCCGTCAAGCACGGAACTTAAGTTAATTGTTTCGAAATCGATTGCAGCTATGAATATTCTAATAAGAATCTAAAGGTTTGACATCTATTAATTTGATTCCGTAGACACTCTACTGTTTTTATGGCGACTTCCTTTCAACACCGGTTCGACAGCCATTTTAATTTTTTTTGAAGAATCACACATACGTCACGTGTACGAAACATGTGACTTTCTCGAGAGGGTGTGTCGGAAATCCCGTGTTTTATTGGTTGGTCTCTTGTAAACAAGAAACCGTATTCCCGCCTTTAAGCCCGGGCTATACCGAATAATAACGAGCCATATCACGTTGAAAACGGTTCTCGTCCGATCACCGAAGTTAAACAACGTCGAGCCCGGTTTGTACTTAAATGGGTGACCGCCTGGGAATACCGGGTGCCGTAGACTTAAGAAAAGTCCATTCAATCATAGGCATGATGCTGACCATTGTCCCAATCCTGAGACAACGGGATGACGCATCTAATAAAGCTTATGCGGGACTATAAACCTTAGCAGAAACAACAACTGAACAAAAATAGAAATTAGCCCAAGTTTGTACTCTTTCGCGCATGCTCAGTCTCTCAATTTTTTCACGGAACCGAAATCTTTAAATAGTAACAAAGCTCATATTCCCCAAGAATCATGTCAATTTCTCGGCGAATTAACGCACATGGTATCTGTTAATTTGACATTGAATTAGCGAATCGTATACCAGCGTGTTTATGGTGCTATTGATAATTTCGTACATATATTGGCGTATTTATGCAATTACGGATAAAAAATCGATTGATATTAAAATGTAAAAAGGGTAAGTTCAACTGTATGGACTATATCAAGTTATTCAATTCAGATTAAGGATGGAAAAGATAACAACCCAAATCAATCATGTTGTATTCAGCGACCATTTTATTCAGCGACCACTTTTGAGCCGTCCCTTGGGTGGTCGCTTAATACAAGTTTGACTGTACCTACAAAAATGACAAACTAACTGAGTGTTTTTGCATATATGTTGGAGGTGTTTTAAAGCAGTTTTTTATTGCCATCCCAGTGTTTCCCCTTGCATTACCATTTTTGAGGAAGCGTTTACAACGTCTATGCCCTTTTATCTACCACTTTCAAAACTTGCACAACACATGCCTTTAGGCAAGACCTTTCAGACCATATGGCATTTTGGACCCCTTGACCTCAGTAACTGCGCTTAATTTTCAAAACATGCGTTTAAGTTTTGAAAAGGTCTCACAACTACTATACCCTTATATCTACAACTTTTATATTTGCAGTCAACATGCCTTAGTCCTTTCCATCCATTTGATTATTTTGATCCCTTTGACTGATTATTTTGATCCCTGTAACCTTGACTTTGATCTTAAGACTGTGTTTAAGTTTCAAAATGTAAGTTTTGAAAATGGTTCACAACTACTTCACCTTTTGACCTAAGGCTTCCATATTTTCAGCACACATGCTTATAGACAAGAAATTTCCATCCATGTCAAAATTTAGACCCCTGTGACCTTGACCTCAAACTCTGTTGTAAGTTTCGAAATGTGTTGCTGGCAAATTTTGTTGTCTTCTGACAGCTCTTTCTCACTTTATTTTCCTTTCTGGTTACCCTTCAGTAGATACATTTCTATTGCAATTCAGTAATATGAAGACAAATGGTTGTTGCTGCAGGCTGAAAGTAAATGCCACCAGTGTTTATCCTTTTTTCCATAGCCAAAAATGGCAAATCGCCTATATCCAACAGTTACTGTGCTCAAGACATGTGACTACTTTAAGCAAGATGAAAGTCAAACAGAAAACTACTGTTTCAGATGTATGCATTTAGTTCATCTTACTTTAAACTGCCACCTCTATTCAACACCATCAACGAATATTTGAGCGGCATCCTAATGGGATTTTATGGAGTGAAGAGACTGTCATTTCATCTTCTATTGGGCAAGTTTGTACATTGTATTAGATTCAGTCATGGTGGAGAAAGTTTGTAACATGAGAGTCACACATAGTCACCTGTTATTGTCATATAGCCATGATATAGGGTGTGGCCCCACTTCTGACAGTAAAACCTGTGTTTGAATACAAATATATTTAGGAGCTTTCTTCATTACATTTATTCAGCATTTATAAAATAGCAACCTGCTGCTTTAGAGACTACTCGTATGTTATTGTTTAAAATATTGCACTACATTGTTTTGATGATTATCCCATGGCATTTACCAAATGTTTATACCATAGAGTTTCCACTGCTTTTATATAAACATACATGCAATGAATTAATAATATTTTAATACACATCGGGAAAAAATGAGTGCACTGTATTGACTCAACTGCATCATTCTGTTGTCACTGTATAACAAGCTTAACCCATTACCCCATAGCCTGTTTCCCGTATAAAAGATAGGTGACCACTTAAAGCAGGTTGAAAGTAAAGTAGAATGTGCCTTACGGCACATTCTGCTATACTTTCAGCCTGCTTTAAGCTACAATCTGCTAGAATTTAGAATCTATTTATGGTGCATATTCTTGATTAAATAAATGGAACTATATTCTTCAGTGGAGGAATAATTGAAAGGCGTAAAAAGACGTATTTATGCAGTAATGGGTTAATGCCTCCTGTTCACTGGCAACTGGCATAACTAGATTTAGATATATTGTTGATTCTTCAACCAAAGGAGAACTCTATGTTCAAGACAAGGTAATTACTAGGATAACATTCACATATACGCTCAGTGACCTCATATGGTACACGTGTAAGCTCAAATTTACCAGTAACATGCAGTACTATAGTAGAAATGATTGGTTGCTGCCTAATGCATCAGTGGGTTTAGTGTTAGATTGAAATGTGATCATATTTGCTGGAAATAGGGTGTGTGGTATGGCTTCACATGTTGACAAGTTGTGCTATTGGATCATGTATAGACTGATATGTATATATAGGTGTATGGACTGATATAGATATGTATTTTATGGACTGATAGTGTATGATGTAAAAGTATAAGTGTATGGACTGGTATATAAATACATGTTTGTGGACTAATATTTATATATACTATTGCTGATAATGTAAATATAGGTATTGTAATAAGGACTGATAGGTTAATATAAATGTATGGACTATAAAACACAAATGTGTGGATTGATATGAAATGAAAATATACTTACAAGGGTTGATGTGTACATACACTTAAAATGACTGATAAGTATGTATTCATATATGGCCGCACATGTACTATATATGTGTGTGCGTATGGACTGTTTTTTATACCCCTCTTTGAAAGAAGTGGGGTTGTATAGCTTTGCTCATGACTTCGATTGGTCGGTAGACTAATATTTGGTAGGAAGTTTGGTCATGATGAGTAGATGACCCATATTTCATTTGAGGTCAAAGGTCAAGGTCATTTCAAGGTTAAGATGGTGTGCGTGGGGGATACATGTATCTTGTTATTTTAATTTTGTACTTTTATGGACTGATGTGTATGGGCTCTTTATATACATAACATTTAATTCAGGATATGTAAATATAGGTGTTGTAAGTGGACTTACAGATATACATAAATCACAGAATTTCAAGAATCTCACTAAATAGTCTACTCACTTACAGCTTATAAAGACAAAAAATTATTAAATTTTATTTGGACACTATCATGTCTCAATGAGTTGTTAAAATTCATGCACATTACTTTGGCATGCTTTTTTTCAAAACATGTGTTTATTATAATGTGATAAAATAAAAAACATAATGAAACATGGTTGAATTCATATGGTTGAAAATGGTTGAGATTACATGGTAGACCTTGAGTTGACTATGAGTGTTGATGGACTGGCTGAAATCAGTTTGTTGTACAAAAACAAAACCACAGCTATCAAGTACTGGTAGGTGTTTGAGCTCAATTATTTATGGTGTGCTGTCCCTTATTTCATTAGCCTAATAGAACTCCTAGAGTAGCATAGTATCTTAACCCTTTTCCTCCCATAACCACCAGTGCAAAACAAATTGGTGACTGATTTAAGCAGGAAAAAGGTAAAGCTCTTGTAGGAACTTCATGCTTTACTTTCATCCTGTTAAGCTGCCACCTGCCGAGCAGTAGTGAACGTCTTACACAGAATTCAAGAAAACAGCTCCTGTAGAACCTTTCTGTTTTACTTAGATCCTGTTGTAAGCTGCCATATACCATCATGCAAGAAAAGCATCTTTAAGGGCAATGTGGAGTAGAAGGAATATCTTGTCAAAATGTACGATGATCTTCTGATAAATACATTCAATTGATGACTCACTGATAGTTTTAAATGCACATGGCACCTAAAAGCAAGATTAAAGTAAAGCAACCAAATTGTCTGACACAGACTGATCCTGTTTTGAAAAGAAATTTTGAAAATTCCATTTTTAGAACAATAGCAGAAGAAATAGTTGCAGGGGTAAAATTACCCAGCATGCAATTTAAAGAGTTAACAAGTGCTTTATCAGTTAAACATAATTGACCTGTACTGATGGCTGTGGAGGAAAAGGTTAAACAACTGGTGTTGTCAAAGACACAAGTGTTTCTTTGACAAGAGAAGTAGTGGTACATAATTATATATATAAACATACGACCAGGTTCTGTTGGACTGTTTTGTAATTACTTGGCAATATAACTAAGGGAATCAGAATGTTTGTAAAACAATAATGTAAAAGGATATCTCTCTCACAAATTTTTGTTTAAATTAAATGTGTGATTGATGATGCTATGCTATGTCTGATTAAGAATGCTAAACTGTTTCTGAATGACAATGCTATCATGTTATGCCATGTCTGACCAAGAATGGCATACTGTATCAGAATGATGATGCTATGCTGACTGTCTTATAAAAATGCTATACTGTTACATGAATGTAGATGCTAACTGCTATGTCCGATCAAGTATGCTTAGTGCAGCATCTAATCAAGTATCTTATGTTTGGTCTGATTAAGTTGTGTTGTGTCTGATCAAGTATTAATCAAGTTATTGTCGTTTCATCCCTTTTAACAAATCTTGTTAGAAGAATATAGGATTCAATATATGATTCCATTATCTTGAATTTGATATGTAATTCTAAAATCTGAGAAGGTGAATGATTCAGGGTCTTCATAGCTGTCCTGTTAAATAGTTACTTCACAAGACTAGTGAAACCCAATATCCCATAAATACACCTTTTTATGCCTTTAATTTATTCCTCCACAGACGTAAATAGTTCCACTTTATACAGTCATGAACATGTTCTGTAAGAAATATTTTCTATAAATCTACCATATCAGATTGTAGCTTAAAGCAGCTTGAAAATGAAGCAGAATGTGCCTTAAGGCGCTCTCTGCTTTACTTCCAACCTTCTTTTAGTGGTCACCTGTCTTAAAACTAGAAACAAGCTATTGGGTAAAGCTATGGATTACTCAATTTTGGGTGGAAACTGACCAGTTTATGTTGTCTCTTGAGGGGATGTATTGATAAGTTATCTGATATTGATCTGTACTGTAAACAAATGATGTATATTATCAATCTCTGCACTGTAAGGGTATAGAAAAGGACTAATACAAATACAGTAAAAACTCTTTATTAAGACCACTAAATTTAGTTAATTATTGGGCGTTTATGGCAGGTGACTGCTTAAAGCAAGGTGACAGTGAAACAGAAAGCTCCTTCAGGAGCTTTCTGTTTCACTGTCATCTTGATTTAAGCGGTCACCTGTATTTTATGCAATCAATTAGCCTTCTTTTTAGTGGTCGTAATAGAGAGATTTTACTGTATGTTCAATTTGAATTGTCAAACAACTGAAGAATTAAGTCAGCTAAGTCTTATATTAGTTAATTGCAAGAGATTTATTATGCTAAATGAGATTTGATATTAATGGAACACATTCTCTTTATACTGCTCAACTTTTGTTTCTACAGTGTACATCTACAAACTATCTAAGCAATAGAGTTATTTACAGTCAAATTTGTTTTAACCCATTACTCCATAATTATATACACATATTTACACATTTAATTTATTTATACTCTGAAGAAAATAGTTTCAATTTATACAGTCTTGAACATGTATCATAAGAAATAATTATTGTCTATATTTTAGCAGATGGTACCTTAACCCTTTACCTGATAGCATTGTTTCTAGTATTGAAGATATGTGACTACTTAAAGCAGGTTGAAAGTAAAGCAGAATGCGCCCTAAGGCGCATTCTGCTTTACTTTCAGCCTGCTTTAAGCTATTAACTGCTAATATAAGGAAAGTATTTAATATGACACATATTCATTACGGTATAATTTGGAACTATTTTCTTCAGCGGATGAATAAAATGAATGTGCTAAAAGTCGCTTCTATAAGGGAAAGGGTTAAAGCAGGTTGAAAGTCAAGCAAAATGTGACTTAGGGCACAATCTGTTGTAATTTCAACCTGCTTTAAGTAGTCACCTGTCTTCCTAACTTGAAATAGGCTATGGAGTAAAGGTTTAAGTTGCAACTCTATGAAAACTGATGATAAAGGAATCTTTAAATTAATATAGTCAGATAAATGCAGGACAAAAGAAAAGCAGAACGCTCACAGAGGAGATTGCTGCATTACTTTAATTGTACATTAAGCATTTGTTCATGAAAGATATTCATTATTCTACAAAGAATTGCTGCATAACACAGAATTGACTTTCAATTTTTGTAGACAAGCTTTGCATCTATACACACTCCTTTATTCAGCACAATGCTGTTTAACCCTTTACTCCATAGATATGCTTTTTTATGCATTTAATTAATTCCTCCACTGAAGAAAATATGAAACTTGAGAAACATGTTCTATATCCTAGCAGATTGTAGCTTAAAGCAGTCTGAAAGTAAGGTAGAATATGACTTTGGGCACATTCTGCTTTACTTTCAACCTGCTTTATGAGTTTGCCTGTTTTCAAAACAAAGAAACATGCATGTCTTCAAAACAAAGAAACATGCATGTCTTCAAAACAAAGAAACAGGCTATGGGGTAAAGGGTTAATGGGCAATGTCAAATCACTCTTAACTAACATCTGAATGTATGCTTGCTTCATAGAACTGCATTTTAATTAGCTTCAATTATAATGTTATGGCTTGGTTGAACCTGTTTTAAGCAACTATTTGAAAGAATATAATTTGGTAATCTTATAACACGTGGAAGCTTAATCCTAGACAAACACAATACAGACAGTTCTTACAAGAGCTTGCAGCATTACTTTGGCTTGCATTAACACTTTCAACCCTAGCAACAAGTATGCTCATCATTTACAAAGCATATACCTGTCAATAGTTCATTTGTCCTTTGCAAACTCCTTAAGGAGCCCTCTGATCAGGGTCTACATTGTTTGAAATTTTGTAAAATATTGTTAAAATCCACCCTAATTATTAAAAAATAGACTAGATTTGATTGTAACTTGGAATTGTCCATTTAAAGTTTCAGAGGTGAATGAGTTTAAAGTAGCTATAGCTGTTTTCTGAGGGACATGTTTTGTTTTTGGTTGGTGGCTTATATATGGTTGACAGTATCCATATTGCAGCATAATTATCAATTTTATATCTATGCTGTATACAAATACATTTAGTTAATATAGATATAATAATATTTCACTTTTCAGCATTTTTGTTAATGACTTTGATGAAGTATCTTGCATGATGAATCTTGTATTTTACTGAACTAGTATTCAAGGTATTGACTTATTTTATTTGTCAAAATACAAAACTTTATAAACCTATTAGTCCATAAGTTTTCACAATTAAAAGGGCAGTTCTACAACTATTTGACGACTGCCATAATGTATTCTGCTTGAACAACTGTTGTCTTTAATTTCTCAAATTTAAAGTTTATGTAAATTGACGGAAGTAATATTGTTATGAGTGCATGTCCAACTGTTTTATGCATCTGCAGTTTTGTACATCAGATGCCGCATAATGTGGTGTCTAATCAGGATCCAAACTGTTTACAAATAACCTTTGCACTTAAGAAGTTTATATAAGGCAGTGAAGGTGTTAATGTACTGACAAGATGAATAACTGGTAGAGTGGATGAGAAACATTTGTTCACTGTAAAATTAACCCTTAGCCTGCCACTCACGACTATAGCTCCATATGCAAACAGCTTGGATCCGGATGAGACGCCGAGTAACTCGGCGTCTCATCCGGATCCAAGCTGTTTGACACTCGGACAACATTTCCAACAATTTTGAGCAACTTTGAAGCACTTTGAAACTTGAAGCAGACGAGAAATATAGCAGACTACAATTTATTTGGCGGGCTAAGGGTTAATAGAGATGTGTCTGTAAAACAATAACAACAGCAAGATTTACAGCAAATTAAATCAAAACAACCAGGATAGGGAAAATAATTCTATGTTGAAAGTTTACATTCATATCAATGTATTTGGGACATGCTTTTCGGCATTCTGTGGAATAAAAAAACAATATTGAGTATTTAACCCATTGCTCCATAGATACATAATTTTATGCTCTTAATTTATTCATCCACTGAAGAAAATTGTTCCAATTTATACAATTATGTATCATAAGAAATATTGTTTCATTCTTGCAGATGGTATCTTAAAGCAGGTTGAAAGTAAAGGCACATTCTGCTTTACTTTCAGTCTGCTTTAAAAAGTCACCTGTCTTCAAAACTAGAAACAGGCTATGGGGTAAAGGGTTACATAAACTAATCCACATGATGAGGTTGCCAGTTATGAAGTTGGTATTGCCCTTATGATAATTCATAATTGATCAGTGTTATATGGAAGAGTTTTTTCTTTACTTACAGGTCGAAGTTTGGTGGTAAAGAAGAATGATGGGATAAAGGAGTCCACTGATAGCAGTAACACAATAGAGGATGATGGTAAACCTCCATACTTTGATATGCCTTCTAACTGAAAACAAATCTACAGTAAAACCCCTCTATAACGATCACTAAACTATGTTTATCATTTTGTGTTTATGACAGGTGACTGCTTAAAGCAAGGTGACAGTTAAACAGAAAGCTCCTTTAGGAGCTTTCTGTTTAACTTTCACCTGTTTTTTACAAAATCAATTAGCATAGGAACAAGTGGTCGTAATAGAGGGGTTTTACTGTATATTATTAATCATGTTTCCATGTTCAATATAGATACAGTGTTAAAAAAGAACATCATATTTTGTTTAAGGCATTTGGCTGCTTAAAGCAGGATTTTAAAAAAAGTTAAAAGCTCCAGAAGGAGCTTTTTGGTTTCCTGTCATCTTGCTTAAAGCAGCCCCCCTTCAAAATATGATAACAAGGTTTAGTTTAGAAGTGGTAAAAAATGAGGCTGTAGCTTAACGCAGGACAGAAGAAATACTGAAAGCTTCAGAAAGAGTTATATGTATTTTCTTTGACCTGTGAAAAGAAATAAGTTAAAGTATATAGCTGGCAGTGTCATAATATTAGTCCTCTAATGGGGAAAACAGTCTTACCTAACATTGCAAACAGTGTAGACACATGACAGCAAAAGAAACACCTGATAAGCATCTGCTGTATATGGTGGATTATATTAGCAGCCAATGCATCTCTGATGAATTAACTGATCTTGGTGTACTGTTGCAATGTCATTTTTCTTTTACTTAAGCAAGTAATATGGTGTTGCTTCATACGATGTCGGCGTTCTTTGCTTTGGTAGTTGGATTTTTTAATGTTCATTAGATAGGGTTGTCTATGAAATGGCTTGAATTTACACATACCTGCAAGCTATTGAAAAGTGTCATTATGATGGTGGTGGTTATTACAGAATTAAATATCAATATGAGTATGATTTGAGAAATGAAAATATACAAGGAACATACTAAAAAGAAATGAAAGTTACTACCCATATTTCAAAACCAAATTGTAGTGGACCTGTTTTATCTGGTACATATTCATGACTGTATGAAGTGGAACTATTTTCCTCGGTGGATGAATAAATTTAATGGGACAATGGGTTAAAAATACAGGGGAACATGAGTTTAGCAAGTTTGAAATGTCTATATCTAAACTTGGAAATATATGTATATTTGAAAGTTAGGAATAGGTGGGAAAGAGGGGGGGGGGGGGGGGGGGGGGGGTGAAAATTGTATTGAAAGTTGAGTTACAGTGGCCTATCTGTACACAGAGTTCCAGAATACAGAGAGTTAGGGAGTAACTTGCTAGTGTTTGACATTTCAGGAAAAAAGGCTACTAAGCTTGGAGCAATGAATGTTAAGTATTTACCTGTTGAATGTTTATTCACTGAATTCGGAATTATCTTATTCCATACATGGTTATGAAACTGCAGTAAGATTTTGGCACTGACTAACAACATTGAAGAAATTGGTTTACCCTTTCTCTAATTCCTTCCACCTTAACCCTAACAATGCTTAACTCTTCACAATGGATTTCCCCATTCAGCATTAACTCTTTGCATGCTGGGTAATTTTTTTCGTCTGCAACATTTGTCATCTGCTATTGTTCTAAATATTGAATTTTCTAAATTTCGTTTCAAAATATAGAGTGTCAAACAGTTTGGATCAAGATCAGACGCTGCATCTCATTAGGATCCAAACTGTTTGACACTCTATGTTTTCTAAATTTCGTATCAAGATGAGACGCGGCGTCTCATCAGGATCCAGACTGTTTGACACTCTTATGTTTTCTAAATTTCGTTTCAAAACATAGAGTGTCAAACAGTTTGGATCCTGATGAGACGCCTCGTCTCATCTTGATCCAAACTATTTTCAAAGGCAATCACTGGCAGATAAATCTGCTGCTAGCATGCAAAGAGTTAAGTCTCCATTCAATCAAAGACTGATTGGTAGTCTTTCATACAGGTGCCCACTTAATGCAGGCTAAAAGTTATACAGAACGCTCCCAAAGAAGCTTTTTGCATTATTCTTATCATGCATTAGGCAACAAGATTGACTGCAATATGAGCTGTGCCCCAATAAAGAGGGTAAAATATTAACAGTGCAGATCAGATCAAAACCCATCTTTCAAACAAGGTAGTTGATCAGGGTATGCACTGTTTGTAGCAGTAGTTAAAACAGCACTTGTAACTGGTTAAGAAACAGTGTAAATCCAGATCAACACTTTCGCAAGGTGTTAGTTGATCTGGGTCCACATGCTTTCCAATTCCAGAAGGTCAGTTTGACTCAATTAGTTCATTCTGAAGGGAAAGGCCATGTAGGTAATTGGTATATTTTGACATACAACACACAACCTTATCCGAGTGCCCCCTTTGAAGTGTGCAAAATGTTAAATATTTCAGCTTATTTCAGCTTAAGAATTACATGTAATACAAATTAAGATGGTAGGTATTCTTCGGACATTGTGCCAAAGAATGCCTGGAACATTATACAGACCAAGTTTTCTACACATGAAAATGATGCCATGCTTACTATGCTGCAGTTTCATTACATGCATTTCTGCACATACAGAAGCAGAAAGAAATTGACTTTCCTCATCTCTGTTTATCTGCCTTCTCCTGTTTAGGAAAGGGAGAGCTGGACAGTGAGTATTGCATTTGGTAACCCATGGCAACCACAACTTCCTGTTGCTGCTTCTGGTGTTATGATATCTGCATTGTCAACATGTTTATCACTATTTATACTGCTCCGTTAATAATTTAATATAAGTTATACCAGAGTTCTAGATAATAGGCAATGAACTACTATTTAAAAAGAGGTTCTGTATTTTTCAACCAACCCTAAGCTCTGACTATTCATTAGAAATGTCTTAAAGAGACAATTCTAAAAGGTAGCCACAACATAGGATCTGATGGTAAGATAAAGAATAAAATCTTTAAAATCTTTATACAATACTTTGCTATGACTACTCATAAGAATCATCTCCTTTAGATCATCCTAACGATGCAAAAAATAGTTTTAATCTGTACTGCCATGAATATATATCATAAATATTTTCTATATTATAGCAGATTGTAGCTTTAAGCAGACTGAAAGTAAAGTAGAATACACCCTATGTTGTGTTCTGCTTTCTTTTCAACCTGCTTTAGGTGGTCACCTATCTTCAAGACTAGAAACATGCTATGGAGTAAAGGAGTGATTTTCGAAAGTGTGCCTATATCTGGAGCTATGTTATATACTTTATTTTCTTTCTAAACTGTGCACATTATTTTGATTAGTTCCCTTGATTTGATGCTGTATATAGAAGCTATAGACTAAATGTGATTAGTAGTATGATTTTAGCTCCTGTTGTTGTTCCCAAGTGATCAGAGAAGAGGCATTGAGTACATTGAAATAGATGTACAGACCTAGTTGTCATTTTGACAAAATTGTTCTCATTATTTTGCAGCAAACTTGAAACCTTTGTCTGGAAAACATATTTCCTCAGTTTTGTTATTCTCTCGAATTTGAACCTCTGTTTATAGCATTTTAAACTCTTTCTTTCTCTCTCTATAAGTGGTAGGTCATTCTGCAATCAAAATATTACAACTAAAACTTCATAATTCTACAACAGATGCTGCATTTAGGAGTATTGCAGATTGTTATATAGGGTTCCTAATCCTTTGTTATATAGGGTTCCTAATCCTTACAATTCAAAGGGACTGATGGTCATGTTTCCAAACATTAGTTAAAATTCATACAAACCGTGCAGACCCTGGTCAAAGGACTCCAGAAGGATTTATCTGATCAGGAGTCATCACTGTTTGCAAAGGATACATATACTGGTTTCCTGCACATTCAGGATTATGGTTTTGGTCTTGCTGATACTCTTGCACTATCTGAACTACAGAAAGTGTATAAAGAATCTTGCACTATATGAAATGCTGATAGTGTATTAAGAAAGCTCTTGCGCTACATGAACTGCAGACAGTGTATAAAGAAAACTTTTCCACCGTATGAAATACTGGTCTTGTATAAAGAAAACTCTCGCACTATATGAACTGCAGATATTGTATAAAAAAAACACCTGAACTATTTGAATTGCATCTAGTGTATAAAGAAAACTCTTTCACCGTATGAACTGCTGATCTTGTATAAAGAAAACTCTTTCACTGTATGAACTGCAGATAGTGTATAAAGAAAACTCTTGCACTATATGAACTGCAGATAGTGTATAAAAAAAGCTCCTGCACTATTTGAATTGCAGATAGTGTATAAAGAAAACTCTTGCACTGTATGAACTGCTGATTGTGTAGTAAGAATACGCTTGCACTATATGAATTGCAGATAGTGTAAAAAAACCTCTTGTACTATATGAACTGCAAAGAAAACTCAAACACCCAATGAACTGCTGATCTTGTATAAAGAAACCTCTTGTATTATATGAACTGCAGATAGTGTATAAAGAAAACTCTTGCACTATATGAACTGCTGATATTGCTTAAAGAAAACCTTTGCACTATATGAACTGTACATAGTGTATAAAGACAACCCTTGCACTATTTGAACTGCAGATAATGGATAAAAAAAATTCTTGCTGATAGTATACAAAGAAAGTATTATGAACTGCAGATAGTGTATAAAGAAAACTCTTCTACTTTATGAACTGCTGATAATATACAGAGAAAACTTTTTCACCATATGAACTGCTTATAGTGTACAAAGAAAACTCTTTTACTTTATGAACTGCTGATAATATACAGAGAAAACTTTTTCACCGTATGAACTGCTTATAGTGTACAAAGAAAACTCTTCTACTTTATCAACTGCTGATAATATACAGAGAAAACTAACTGCACTATATCAATTGCTGCTTGTATACAAAGAAAACTGTTCCACTATAATTATGAACTGCTGATAATGTATAAAGAAAACTCTTCCATTCTATGAACTGCAGATAATGTAAAGTAAACTCTTGCACTATTTGAAATGCAGATTATGTATAAAGAAAGCTCTTGCACTATATGAACTGCAGATAGTGTATAAAGAAAACCCCTGCCCTATTTGAACTACAGATAGTGTTTAAAGAAAGCTATTGCACTATATGAACTGCATATAATGTATAAATAAAACTCTTCCACTGTATGAACTGCAAATAATGTTTAAAGAAAAAATCTTGCACTATATGAACTGCACACTATATATGGAGCACAACAGTGTAATGCACAGGTATATTACAATACAATAATAGATAGTTGCACTACTTATTTAAGGTGTATTTGGCAGAAATCTCAATAGGCATCAGTCATATCATAAAATTAAATTTGTTGTAGGATTTTTTTCAGAAGAAAGATATATCGAATATTAAATAGTTTGTATCCTGAACAACCATTGAGCTACTTAGCATCTGGTCTCGATCCAAACTGTTTACAAGTGAAAATGTAACCATGGTTGACAGTGAAAGGACTAATCAAAATATTGTATTGATCCTGTCAAAACTTGATTAAATGGCTTTTCAAATGATGAATTATTATTAGTTTTTAATACAGATTTGTAACAGCTTTTTGCAGGTTACAGTAGTAAAGCAGAAAGCTTCCATAGGAGCGTTCTACAAACAAATTGCTGTGCTTTAGGCAGTTTGACTTTACCGGCAACATGCAACTTTATGCCTTATTACTAAAAGTAGCATCAAGCCTATTTAACAGCTTTATTAACAAACAATTGATTCTTTATGTGTGGTTGTTGAATATTTTAGCTACCGGTAAATATTTTTGACAAAAATGCACAGTTCATTGATCAATCACTGTTAGTTTAACTTAGGAATTGAATCTAGATCTACCAATTGTGTAACATCAGTTATTAGGACCTGTTTGAAATATTCCCTTAGAAGATGAATCAGCAGTCTTACATAAATTCAGCAGATTCTTGTGGAAATTCAACTGTGTGGTATTGTTCATTATGATTTGTGGAATCAAAAAGTTTAGAAATTAATCATAATAAATTCAGTGGTTTAATGCATGTTGAAAAATATAGCAGAAAACTCATAGGAGCTTTCTGTCTTACTTTTGTCCTATATGAAGAATTTAAAATAATAATAAAAAAAAATAAAAAAATTTACAATGAAAATTTCTCAAATGAACTGATCCTTTTTAGCTCACCTGTGAGCTTTTAGGATCGCTGGATGTCCGTCGTCCGTCCGTCTGTCCGTCCGTTCACAATTGTTTGTTAACACTCTAGCAGGTTCAAATCTCATTGGATCTTGATGAAACTTGGTCACAATGTTTGCCTAAATGAAATCTAGGTCAAGTTCGAATGTGGGTCAGGTCCGGTCAAAAACTAGGTCACTAGGTCAAATTATCGAAAAACCTTGTTAACACTCTAGAGGCTACAAATTTCATTGGATCTTCATGAAACTTCATCAATAGGATTGCCTCAATGAAATCTAGGCCAAGTTCGAATGTGGGTCATGGCCGGTCAAAAACTAGGTCAATAGGTCAAATCTTCGAAAAACCTTATTAACACTCTAGAGGCTACACATTTCATTGGATCTTCATGAAACTTCATCAATATAATTGCCTCAATGAAATCTAGGCCAAGTTCGAATGTGGGTCATGGCCGGTCAAAAACTAGGTCACTAGGTCAAATCTTAGAAAAACCTTATTAACACTCTAGAGACTACAAATTTCATTGGATCTTCATGAAACTTCATCAAAATGTTTGCCTTAATAAAATCTAGGTCAAGATCGAATGTGGGTCATGTCCGGTCAAAAACTAGGTCACTAGGTCAAATCTTCGAAAAACCTTGTTAACACACTAGAGACTACAACTTTCATTGGATCTTCATGAAACTTCATCAAAATGTTTGCCTCAATGAAATCTAGGTCAAGGTAAAATGTGGGTCATGTCCGGTCAAAAACTAGGTCAATAGGTCGAATCATAGAAAAACCTTATTAACACTCTAGATACTACAAATTTCATTTGATCTTCATAAAACTTGATGAAAAGGTTTGCCTCAATGACATATAGGTCAAGTTCAAATGTGGCTTATGTCTTGTCAAAAACTAGGTCACTAGGTCAAATCATCCAAAAACCTCGTTAACACTCTAGAGACTACAAAATTCATTGAATCTTCATGATTGTTTGTCTCATTGAAATCGAGGTCAAGTTAGAATGAGGGTCATGCCCGGTCAAAAACTAGGTCACGCGGTGTACATGGTTACATGGTTACCAGGTGAGCGATTTAGGGCCATAGTGGCCCTTGTTATGTATATTGACCCACAAGGGGTGTGTACCTTGTTATAGGGTGAATATAGTTGAATGTATGACAAACAGTGAAGAGACCAATTGAAATGGGTCTGTCATGAGCCCTCTGAAATGGGTCTACACAGTGTTTGTAAAGCATGTATACCATCAGTTTGTTAAAATGTTCATGCTTGTGCATTGAAAGTCTGCTGAATCATGGTTTAACCTTTTCCTCCCTGAAACCTCAAATGGATAATTCTAGTTTTCAATTTAGTCAAGTCAATTTTTGAATTTTAAGGGTTGATTTTTACAGAATAATTATGTCAAAATGACAAACAGTGTAGACCCTGATCAGAGGGCTCCTTAAGGAGCCCTTTAGTCTGGGTTTACACTGTTTGCATTGGACAAGTGTACTCTACAGGTACATTGTTTGTAAATGATGCACATATGCGTGACTAGGGTTCAAAGAGTTAACTGTTTTTATCTAAGCATGATATTTGACTATTGGTCATAGAGTATTTTGTATATGTTTGTAAGATGCAGTGCCTGTAGTGTATGTGTCTAGAGAGTTACAACTGAGAAAAACTGGTTCTCCTTGTGTCTGTCTGTTGTGGTGTTTCTGTTTGTGAATGTTTTCTGGTGAGTCAGTGAGATTTCAACTTTCAGATTTTTGTCTTCAAAGATTGTTGAAGTTACAGTCAAGCTTATGATCAGATATCATTCAATTAAACCATTACTCTTTTTTGAAGAGAGATAACCACTTAAAGCAGGTTGAAAGTAAAGCAGATGTACCTTAAGGAGCAATCTACTTTAACCCTTTCCCCCATAGAAGCGACTTTTAGCGTATTTAATTTATTCCTCCGCTGAAGAAAATAGTTCCAGTTTATACACTCATAAACAATAACCATTACAAATATTTTATATAGCCTAGCAGATTTTAGCTTAAAGCAGGCTGAAAGTAAAGCAGAATGTGCCTTAAGGCACATTCTGCTTTACTTTCAACCCGCTTTAAGTGGTCACCTGTATTCAAAATTAGAAACAGGCTATGGGGTAAACGGTTAAGAGTAATAGCTAGGTGAACTTTTTGAACGCTGAGTAATATTGTCGTCTGCAGCAATTGCCTTCCATCTGCTATTGTTCTTAAATGAGAATTGTTTTCAAGCTAGGCTCAGAGGGGCAAACAGTTAAGATCCAAATATGAAGCTGAATTACTTTACATCTCATCTGGATACAAACTGTTTGCAAAGGTATACAGGCATGGTTTTGCTGCTAGTGTGCAAAGAGTTAAAACACATTGAGAATGCTGCCATACTTGAGGTGTTCAGATACCTCATCTGTTAAACCTTTTCACTGCTATGATACTGTCTTAACACTTTACTCCATTATATGTTTCTAGTAATGAAGATAGGTGACTACTTAAAGCAGGTTGAAAGTAAAGCAGAATGTGCTGTAAGGTACATTCTGCTTTTCTTTTAGCCTGCTTTAACTGTAAACTTACCATCTGCTAGAATATAAAAAATATTTCTTATGATGCATAATCATGACTGTATAAAATGGAATTATATTCTTCAGTGGAGGAATAAATTGAATTCATTAAAATGTATATCTATGGAGTAAAGGGTTGATAGATGGCTGTCTGCAGTATAACTAAAGAAACACCAAATGTGAGAGTCAAACAGTCGAATCAGGATCAGACAGGCTCTTGAATCTGATCTGTGGTTGGCTGTGAATTTTGTGTTGAAAGGTTGCTGAAGCATGCTGGATTATCATGTCTGTGTCTTGGAAGTAATGGATTCATGTTTGTTTTTGTTGTTGTTTGTAATAAGCCAACATTGAATTTTAGCAGCATTAGAATAACTTCAAGTCACAATTGATGTATTTATGTATGATGTTTGGCCATAAGTTATATCCAGTGCACTAGATTCCCATCTGTCCTTGCAGAATTGATTCCAATTATATACATATTGGTACTTGACCAAACTTGTTTAAACAGTAAGGTACACTAAACCCTGTGTTAATTGGCCATATGAAAGAAGATAAATTGGTCTCATCTATGACAATATTTAATGAAATGCTTGACAAAAGTATTACAGAAATTTGAAAGAGTATTCTACAGTGCCTTCATCATGCATTTAGCACCAACCTATCTTTAGATTCAGGCAAACCTCTAATAACTGGAACTTACTTAAGTCAGACTTACCCTTAGTTTGACTAAAGTTGTTGAAACTCAGCTGAAGAAATACGGCTAAATTCAACTTACCCTGAAAGATTATCTATGCTTCTTAACCCATAACCCCATAAATACGCCTTTTTATGCCTTTAATTCAATCCTCTACCAAAGAAAATAGTTCCAATTTATACTGTCACAAATAAGAAATCATAAGAAATAGCTTCTATATATTCTAGCAGATAATAGCTTAAAGCAGGCTGAAAGTAAAGCAGAATTAGGGTGCATTCTGCTTTACTTTCAGTCTGCTTTAAGTGGTCAAATATCATCAAAACTAGAAACAGGCTATGGGGTAATGGGTCAAATGAATTGTCATTTCACACACAGGTTTTTGACAGTTCATGAAAACATTGTGACCACTGATCTGTTTGTACCAACCTGTTTCATGGACAATGTTCTCATGAGTAATAAATGTTTGTTATGACATACAGTCCAACTTCCGTATCTCAAACTCACTTAAGTCAAACTTACACATATGTCTACCTTTTAATTCTAAATCTTTAACTCGATTAAGTCAAACATGTCCATATTTCATGTTTCAACTTCGAAATACGGATATGCTCAACTTAGACAAATTACTAGTAATTATTGATATCGAAGTCTGACTAATTATATAGCCGGAATTCAGCAAAATGAGTTGGATAAAAAATATAGTGAAAGATGATAAATGCTTAAATGTTGCTTAACAGTTTGTATTATCAGATTTGTTTGTACCATTATTCAGTAGTTATTCCGTATGACATTTTGTAGTTTTCATCATAATTGTTATCATCATTGTCCATTCATTTGTTTTTTGTCCGGGCTTTTTGAGACTGGACTCCCTATTGGGTATGGAAGGGATTTGGAAGTTTTTGGCTTGTTAACCATTTAATATTTCCCTTATAGAAACAGCTTTTGAATATTATTGTAATGATTGGTCAACAAACCACAAAGTATTTGATAAATGCTGCCAACAAAGCTGTTGACGAATATTTCCTGCCCCATTACCCAAAACATTCAAAAGTGTTTTTGTAAAATATATAAAAAACAAAACAAATAATCTAGTCACTGATAGAGTGTTGGTCAAAGTTCATCTGGAGGAAGAAAGAAAACCAATTAATTGTTGTTTATGAAATTCTCTAAGTCAGTATCTATCTGATGACAATCTCATAAAAGCGTTTTCTGTACCCACATATGAAAAGTTGTGATTCATGTGTAATTGACCTGAAATTACTGTTGATTAAACTAATGAAACTTGCAAACGTCAATCATGTCTTTTCACCTATTCCTCATAGATGCCTGTATAATATTATGATGCTATCCTTTTCTGACAAAAACTGGAAACTTTCAATACATTTTGACAGCTATCTGCTTAAAGTTAAACTGAAAGTACAACAGAAAGCTCCTACAGGAGCTTCCTACTTTACCCTCTACCTGCATTAAGCAGTCACTAGGTTGAAAACAAGCTATAAGGTAAAGGGTTAAATGTTGGCACTTTAACATGCCTCTTGTTATGAGACAAGATTACAATCTATTATGTAAAGTTTGATTGATGAAGGTGTTAGATGTTGTCAATTACTGTAGAATTAATACCCGTGTCTTAGTTAAAGATATTGAGGGAGGAATAGGTCAGGCTTTGAACAAGTTACTTCTCCCATAGCCTGCTTCCAGTTTTGAAGACAGATGACTACTTACAGCAGGTTGAAAGTAAAGCATATTGTGCATTAAGGCACATTCTGCTTTTTAAGCTACCATTAGCCTGGATATAGAAACTTTTTCTTGTGGTGCATATTCATAACTGCATATAGTGCAACTATTTCCTTCGTTGGAGTAATATAAATTTATAAAACTTGGCCCACTATAAACATCTATGATAACTATTACATTGACTAATGAAATAAGGAAAACCTTCAGGAAAGATTGCACTCATGTCAGACAAATATCCTTTAAGACAACATTGCAGACCTTGATCAGACAGCTCCTACACTGTTTTCAAAAAGCATCAATAAATGGTGTCAGCAGGAGAGTCATTTTTGTGCTTCATTACGGTGAACAATTTTGAAAGTTGGTTGACAAATATCCTTCAATTTTGAAAAAAGCAGAATGATCCAAATTGTTTGACAGTGATCTATGGGTTTGTAAAGTAAAAAAAACAAAAACAAATAATCTAAATTTGCACAAAAATTTGGGAAAGGAAGTTCTGAGTAGAGCCTATTATTTAGTATGAGAGGAGATGGTAATAGCATGTTATAACTTGTTTGAAGACTTCCACTGTGTTCTTTAGTTAGTGTTGTCAACTTGAGATTTTAAAAATAAAAAATAGAGTAATTTCAGAAGAGTAGTAACTCCTTTAATAAATTAGAAGAATAAATATTTATTTATTATTGTATACCCAATGCCAATTAATGAAGCTATATACAGCATTCTTATGCAGCAAATAAAAAATCATTTTGCACCTAGAATGGATATATTTGTGTGTACTTTCCAATGTGACAGCACCTTTTCAAAGCTTCCCAAGAACTTGTATTTGCAACCACTCACAAGAAAAAAGAGTATTTTATATAGATGTCAGCTTAATTAAAGTAGGAAAACAATACATATAAAACAGAAAGCTCTTACTGGAGCTTTCTGTTTTTATTTTCAAGCAGACACCTGCCTGAAGAGATCTCCCTGACTGCTAAACATTAGTTTTACTTGCTTTCTCTGGTTACCCTTTGGTGTTACAGCAAGAATTTAGCCCTCACTGCTTTCCCCAAGTTCTATGTGCTGCCCAACCATAAGATATCCCAACCTGCATTGACTGGGACGTCTGGAGAAAGTGTAATAGTAATCCTAGACAGTTGACTGCTTAATACAGAACAAAAGTCCTGCAGACAGTACCCTTTGGAGTTTGCATCTCTTTGGATCTGTATTAAGTAGCTGTCTGTCTTTAGAGATATCTTTGTTTTTAGCTTACCTGAGCCAAAGGCTTAAAAGAATTCAACCAAACTTTACAGAAATGTTCCTTAGGTCAAGCTCTTTCAAATTTGTTCAAAGAATTGAAAACAATGCAGAACTCTGGTTGCCATGGCAACAAAAGTGAAAAAACAAGGAACTCCTAAAAAATCTTCTTGTCAAAAACTGCAAGGGCCAGAGCTTAGATAGTTGGCACATAGCATCATCTACTGGTCCTTTATCAAGTTTGTTCAAATTATGCCCTGGGGTCACAGTTTTACATAGAGTTATATAGTGAAATTTTCAAACGTCTTCTTCTCTGAAACTAATATGGCCAGAGCTTTGATATTCGGCATGGTGACACTTCTAGATGTCCTTCACCAATATTGTTCAAATGGATCCGGTCTGTTGCATATGTAGGTCACAGGAGCTAAAAATAGATTTTTTTCAATGAAAACTTAAAAAATCTTCTTGTCTGAAACCACAAGGGCCAGAGCTTAGATATTTGATACATAGCATCGCCTACAGGTCCTCTGTCAAGTTTGTTCAAATTATACCCCGGGGGTCAAAATTGGCCCCGCCCCGGGGGTCACAGTTTTACAAAGAGTTATATAGTGAAATTTTCAAACGTCTTCTTCTCTGACACTAATATGGCCAGAGCTTTAATATTCGGTATGGTGACACTTCTGAATATCCTTAACACTTTTTGTTCGAATGTTTCCGGTCTGTTGCATATCTAGGTCACAGGGGCTAAAAAAGAATTTTTTCAGTGAAAACTTAAAAAATCTTGTCTGAAACTACAAGGACCAGAGCTTAGATATTTGACACATAGCATCGCCTATAGGTCATCTATCAAGTTTGTTCAAATTGTGCCTCTGGGGTCAAAATTGGCCCCGCCCAGGGGGTCACAGTTTCACATAGAGTTATATAGTGAAATTTCCAAACGTCTTATTCTCTGAAACTAATACGGCTAATGCTTTGATATTCAGCATGGTAACACTTGTAGATATCCTTTACCTATTTTGTTCAAATGGTTTCAGTCTGTTGCATATGTAGGTCACAGGAGCTAAAAATAGATTTTTTTCAATGGAAACTTACAAAAATCTTCTTGTCTAAAACCCTATAGTACCCTGATCTTAGATATTTGGCACATAGCATCATCTACAGGTCCTCTAACAAGATTGTTCAAATTATGCCCCTCAGGTAAAAAAAGACATCTTCCGGGACATAAAGAGTTATCTCCATTTTGTCAGTTTTTCTCAGGTGAGCGAAATATGCCCCATGGGGCTCTTGTTTGATTGCTTGTTCAGCACAGGTTTGGAAGTTATATATTCAAGATTGAATAAACAGACAAAATATCATACTCCATAAACCTCTATACTTAAACTTATAATCCTTGTCATTTTACTAGTGAGTTATTTGGATGTGCATTGTTAGATGTAATAAATGATTAGGAGGAATGTTTCTACCACTTTGCATGCTTTTTCTTTGTGTTCAATACTGTTTTGATTCTGTTGGTTATCTGCACCACATTAAAATAGTTTTATGTTACTTTTGGTAATTTACTTAATTGATGTTTTAAGTTATATTTCTGTTATTGTTTTCAGTAAAAATAGTTCTGTAATTTTCTGTGTATCACTTAATTCTTTTTGAAAAGCTAAAACAAAATAAAAAAGACACATTCAAAGTTTTCAGAAAAATTGCACAGCTTTTAAAATCTATTAGAAGGTTTAAAGACTGAAAATCAGATGATCTGAAAAATGCCTTCAAATGTTATCACTCATTTCTTTCTTTAAATCTAAGTTGACCTACACACTACAGAAAGAAAAAAAGTAGTTGTAGTTGTACCAGTATAAATTCCTTATTATTAAGACCACTCTAAACATGTTTAAGACAGGTTACCTCTTGAAGTAACAGGATGCATTGATATTGATACATTTGTTGAAAATTGGGCATATTACAGTATGGCATATGGACTTGCTGTCCATCTGTCTGTACGGTTTGTTTATGCATTAACTTGGCTGTCTAGTTTGTTTATGCAGAAACTCAAACAGTTTTTGCCCAATTTTCATCATATTCTGTTCAAATTTGAACTATTTTCTTCAGTGGTCAAAGGTGTAAAAAAGCATATTTATGTGGTAATGGGTTAAATGGAGTTATGCCCCTTGTGCTCAAGAGGCTGTTGTTCTTATGGATCTTGATATGATTTATTTTATTTAAAATTCCTTTTTTAGAAAAAATACTTTTTCCATTTTAATAAATTTTCTTTCTTTTATTAGCTCACCTGAGCTAGCTCAGGGTGAGCTTTTGTAATCCTTGAATGTCCGGCGTCCGTTGTTCGTCGTCAACAATTTTAGTGTTTACACTCTAAAGGCCACAATATTTATCCAATCTTTCTCAAACTTGCTCAGATTGTATATTACCATAAGAGTTCGGATGAGTTCGATTATGGTTGAAATCTGACCTAAAGGTCAGGAGTTATCTACCTTTGAATTGCTGAAAATGCCATATTTAACAGTGTTTACACTCTAGAGGCCACACTATTTATTCAATCTTTCTCAGACTTGCTCAGATTGTATATTACTATAAGAGTTCGGATGGTTTTGATTATGCTTGTAATCTGAAAAATAGGTCAGTAAAAATATACCTTTGAATTGCTGAAAATGCCATATTTAACAGTGTTTACACTCTAGAGGCCACAATATTTAATAAATCTTTTTTAAACTTGCCCAGATTGTATATTACCATAAGAGCTAGGACGAGTTCAATTATGGTTGAAATCGGACTAAAAGATCAAGAGTTATATACCTTTGAATTGCTGAAAATGCTATATTTAACAGTGTTTACACTCTAGAGGCCACTATTTGAATCCAACCTTTCTCAGACTTGCTCAGTTTGTGTATGACCATAAGAGTTCGGATGAGTTTGATTATGGTTAAAAGCAGAAAAATAGGTCGTGAGTTATCTACCTTTGAATTGCTGAAAATGCCATATTTAAGGGTGTTTACACTCTAGTGGCCACAATATTTATCCAATCTTTCTAAAACTTACTCATATTGTATATGTCCATGAGAGTTCAGATGAGTTTGATTATGGTTGAAATGGGATGAATAGGTCAGGAGTTATCTACCTTTGAATTGCTGAAAACACCATATTTAACGGTTTTTACACTCTAGCGCCCACAATTTTGATCCAGTCTTTTTCAAACTACCTCAGATTGTATATTACCATAAGAGTTTGAATAAGTGTGATTATGGTTGAAATCATACCAATAGGTCAAGAGTTATCTGCCCTTGGATAGCTGAACATGCCATTTCTAACAGTGTAAACACTCTTGCAACTATGTACAGTTTACAATGGATTTTGATTATACTGGACACAAAGTATATAGCTATAAGTTCTCGAAGCAGTGCAATTATTGTTGAAATCTAGTAATTGTCGCAATAGTTATCTGCCCTTGATATACTTTGAAATGCTAGAAAAGGCTTCATTTCAGTATTGTTTAGGCTCCAGTTATCAGCCCCTGATGTACTCTACTATACTAGATTGTTACATGCTATACTACAAATTTGAATGGATTTAGATTAAAATGGATGAAACAGAAAGGTAAAACTATCAGACTTCAGTACAAGAGGTGAGCCATATCAGGGCCTTCAGGCCCTCTTATTAAGTTTTACTATCCATCTGGTTTTCAGTTTTTAACTGGATATTTTGGATTAATGCTACCCTTATGTCTGAGTTTGTGTCTCTATCCGAAATCTATATAATTATCTTATCATAGATAGACAATTCCGTTCCAACATTTGCAATTAACTTTTATTTTACAAAGACCTGTGTTCAATGACTTTAACCTTCTTCCCAATAGCTTGTTTCAATATTCAAGACATGGTTGCTAAATGCAGGCTGAAAGTAAAGCAGAATGCTTTAAGCTACCACCTGCTTGGATATAGGAAACTTTCTTATGGTGCATATTCCTTACTATAAAGTGGAACTGTTTTCTATAGTGGAGGAATACATTAAAGGCGTAAAAAGGTGTATCTAATGGATTAATGAATAAACATAGTGATCGTTTATAAACAAAGGGACTGCTGAAAAGTAGATTAATAAAGAGAAATAAAAATAAAGTGAGGTTAAGGTGAGAAGAGTTATTTCTATGATGGAAATGGTCAACTGTTTCTACATCATTAGTCACTCAGCACAGGTTCTCTGTATTCACATCCTAAATTGCTTCAGTTAGGAAATGAGCACTTTTAGATAGGGTGAATGTTCAAGACACATGCTTTTTGTAGCCTACACACATAGAAATTGTATACATTTTAGATTTAAATGGTGTCACTAAATTTTTTATAACTGTCCATCAGGTCGGGAAAGTTATATGGTGGCCCATACCCTCAACTTAGGTATTCCAGTTATTCCTGTCCATGGATCTCAAACCATAATGGCATAATATAACCCTTAAGACATATATAACTCTTGTTGAAATGGCTGTAATGACCTTGACATTCAGTACAATTTAAGCCAGCCATTGCTGTGTACTGGCACATTTGCAAACACAGTAAAGATTAAAAAACATAACCTCAGTATCTTTACAGACACTGACAGGTAAAAGTTAAATGCAAGACAAAGCTTTATAAAGAAAGTTTGTATATGAGCTCTCTGCATTATTTTTGCCGTAAGCTGCAATCTGTTTTAACCCTTTACCCCATACCCTGTATCTAGTATTGAAGATAGGGGGAGGAATAATTTAAGAAGTAACAATTTGTATATATGGAGTAATGGGTTAAAGACTATCGGAGTAGCTTCTTTTCAATGGTTTGCTTGTACCAGTTTAACACTAGTGCAGTAGTGTCTGCCCTACTAAAAATGAGTTGTGACTGTTCAAATTTAGATACACTAGACACTATACAATTTGAACAAAATCTATGCTTTTCAAAACAATGGCTGGCAACTGACTTTGTTATAGGTAGTTAAATTGATAGAAATTGAAAAGTTCCTCTGAATGAAGATCAAGGCGATATTTCAATACATGTTTATTGAGATATTCCTTTAAAACAGATCTATGTATGGCTAAAGAACCAGTTAAAAGTGTTTTATTAGAAAAAAAGACATGGGTATACTGCAGACTGCTTTAAGAGATTCTGTCATTGTAAGAAAGATCATATTTAGATATTTGAATGTAAAGGGATATTTTCAGTGTTGACTTAAAGGGAAGTGACTCTTACATGCCAGTTTCTCTTTACAAAACAGGAGCTATCACATTGACAAGTTTACAGCTAGTTGAGTCCGGTGATGCAGGCCTTCTTAGTAAGTACCGTGTCCCGTGTTATAGCCGCTCATAGCATACTGAACTTTTCTTACAACCAGTCACCTCATCCTACATGTAGTTGGAGTTCATTCACAGTCACATTGTTCAGTTTGTTATCATCTCTGGTGCATTGAGGGAATAGTTCAGTTCATGTCTCTCATTTTGTGTTACTTTTATCTCCTCCTTTTACCCATCTTCCCTAGTGTATTTCCTCAAAGTAATAGAAAGTCAAATTTATATTTTTACCAGAGGCTGTCTTTTGTCAATTGTGAGACAATTCACCTTGGTCATTAATTTTAGCATGATAAATAATCTTAATTTGAGTTTCAGTGGATTTATACAATATTCAGCATGTAGCATCACCATTATTGCTGTTAAAATCAAGGACAATTAATTACCTACAGGTTTTATTTTTGTGTTTAAATTGCGTTAAGGTTTTGGTTATTTGCTACATTCAGTAAGTTTTGTGTGGATTTAGTCTTTATTCAGCATAAAGTCTCATCTGAAGAAACTGTCAAGTGCATTGCAACCTTGTACTCATGGTCAGGGTCTTTTACATATCCTCGTTATAAGCAGTTGTCAAGGTCATTATTGACTTTGTTGATCTTTAAATATTTTTTTATTGTCACATAACCTTACATTTTAATTGATTTTTAGCTAACGAAGCACAAAGTGCTCAAGGTGAGCTGATTGAGATATCGCTCTGTCCCGCGTCCTGCTGTCAACAATTGCAAACGACTTCTTCTCTGAAACCAATAGCCTCAGTTTGACAGAACTTAGTCAGATACATGCTGTTGGCTTGAGCTTCAAAATTTGTTAAAAAAACCGTGGGTCGGGCCAATGTTCATGTTGCCATAACAACCATGCACAATATCAAGAAAATGTTCATCTCTGAAACAATTGGTCCAATTTCAATTTGTTTTTCACCAAAAAGTTTCTCAATGGATACTTCAAAACTTGTTCGAAGAATAAAAAAACATGACCATCAGAGGATGTGATCATTTTCAGTGTTCGGTAATCTCAAATTAAAAGTTAAGAATCCTCTAGGACAAATTTTGGCTACATCTTTATGAGATTTTGTCAGTGTCATGTCCTTGATATAATTTAGGGCATATAGGTAATGTCGGACCATAAAGTAGGCCAGTAGGTCAAATCGCAGAAAGCTTTCTGCCAGTCAAGGGACCATTTTTTTAGTCCAATCTTCTTAAAACTTGCTTAGAATGCTTATCTTGACAAAAACAAGGCACTATGTGAATGTCGGTAAGAGATAATTCAGTAGGTCAAAACATAGGAAAAGCTTCTAAACACTGTAGGAGCCGCATTGTTAGTTACAAGTTTCTAAAACTTGCTCAAAATAATCACCTAGACTAAAACTTGTTCAGAAAAGTTTGCCGATAATTTTCTGTTGTTTATTTTGCTTAAACACCAAAAAAATCAGTTTGTTTCTTATATTTACAATATATTTGCTGTAATTTCTAATATCAACATTTTGTTAGTACGCATGTATGTTTAATCCATATTAGAGGTTGATAACACGAATAACGTGTACCCTATAAGGAACAGCCATGACCGAATTACTGAAGCTGTGTACATTTGAAAGCAAAAAAGTTAGTTCCATTGTTTACATTCTAAGATCAACAACTTGACAATTTGGCCCGAAAATGCCGATTTGACGTCATTTGGAAGTGACGTCTTTTTAAAGTATGATAAATATATCGATTTTCTTATCATAATGAAATGCAGACATTTGCTGTTTATATGGTATATCAATTTTCTTGCAATTTATCTCCATAATAAAGAAGAATTTAAGTCTGCAATCATGGTATTCGCTGACAGGAAGGCATAGATGGGTTAAGAACAAATTTTTGAAAAATCTGCCAAATGTTTACTGTCCAAGTTCCAAAGATTTCCGTAATTCGCAAATGAAAAATGCGTTTGCCCCGCCTCCTCTTCGAAACTTATCCACAAGTCTCAGAAATAGCGTTTACACGAAATGAACAGCATTTTTTTCAATGGGTTTGAATGGGGCGAATGTAAATATACTATGGTGATGGCTCAGGGCTCCAGATAAGAGGTAGTTTTTTAAACAAATCAAACATTTTCTCACTCATTTCAGCACCAAATCCTATGGTGTTACTACTCATTAGAATCGTCTCTTCGAGACGATTCTAATGAGTAGTGACACCATAGGGTTTAATTTAGAAATAAAGATTTTAGTTTTTGAAAAACTACCCTTATCTGGTGCTCTGTGGCTGTAGATATACACTGGGGGAAGCCTTTGAGCCTTGCCATGAGAAAACCATACTTGTTGCATTGCCAAACAGTGTAGACCTAGCCTAGCTGTCATCAAGACCTAGCCTAGCTGTCTAGGAAGTCCAATTGTGTTTATAAGTGTCAAACAGTGAAGACCCTGGCCAGATGCAATGTTTGTGTCCTGAATGATGGTTTGTGTCTACAATGTTTGCAGTACAATATGTGTGGTTTACTCACAGCTCAGTTTGTTTATGTATCTGAGTTTCAAGGATATTGTAGTCAGTTGTTAATGATGTAAAGTTTTCTAATTACTTCTCAAAGATTCATTGATGGTATTAGAGATAGATGGCAGCTTAGATGGGCGTGATGGAGCTTTCTGCATGGTTTTCATTTTGTTTTAGGCAGTCACCTGTCACAAATACTGGAGACAAAATAGTGGTTGTTAGGGCTCCAGATAAGAGCAAGTGAACTGAACAAATCCAACATTATCTCACTCGTTTCATTACCAAATGCTATGGTGTTACTACTCATTAGAATCATCTCTTCGAGACAATTCTAATGAGTAGTGACACCATAGGGTTTAATGCAGAAATAAAGATTTTGAAATACTTCCCTTATCTGGGGCCCTGGTTGTAAAAGCAGGACTTTACTGTAATTATTTCCTTGATTGTCAAAGTTTCCAGCCCCCAAGGTATGAGCAAAAGCTCAAATCTGACCAAGTAAATGCTTGAGAACGATATTAGACTCAACTCAAACTTTTTATAACCTTGGACCTAGTTATTCATTTCATTGTTTGGATGGTTGGTTGTGACGGGATTTGTGGTTGGTCAGATGTTTCATTCCTCTCAGGGACCAAGGTAATGGGAGTGTTTCTAAAACTAAATTCTGTATGCCTGCACCAAACCCTATGGGTACTCAGTAGAATTGTCTCATACAGATGATTCTAATGAGTAGTCATACCATATAGGATTAGATACAAACATGGAAGAGAAACACACTGTAAAAACTATAGAGTTTACTCCCATTATCTGAATCTCTGCCCATTCTTTGTCTGATTAGATCATTACTGAGTATCACTCATGTTATGAGTTCTCTTTAATGATAAGTTATTAATTATAACCCCTTGAATGATAAATAGTTATATATCACTTTATACATGTACATTATCTGCTTAAATCCTGAAGCTGACTGTTATTCTTTTTATTTGCAGATAATTTTATACTGTTGTGAGTAACAAACAGCTTGAATCCAGGTCTGATGCCAAATTTCTTTGCATCTGATCCTGATCCATTTTGGTTGCTATTATCTTTAAAAACTACAGTAAAACCTCGCTATTACGACCACTAAAACCAAGGCTTATTGATTGTATAATAGACAGGTTAGCTTAAAGCAAGGTGACAGTGAAACAGAAAGCTCCTTAAGGAGCTTTCTGTTTCACTGTCACCTTGCTTTAAGCGGTCAGCTATCATAAACACCCTAATAGTTACCACAATTAAGTAGTCGTAATCGAGAGGTTTTACTGTAGTTCTATACACATTCAAAGGGTTCAATAGATTTCATCAAGTCAAGTCGCTATCATGAAACTGAAGTCACAGTAGTACATAATGGATATAGTGTGTCCGCCATACAATTCACTCATGTTATCACTATGTTATAAACTGATCTACATTAATCAGAATGAGTTACAATCAGTTCTCTAACTCTTATCCTGTGCATGCTATTGTTGTACTCAGGGTTCTGTTTATAATCTGTAACCTTGGTTCCTTAGTTCCTCATTGTTCAAATGTGATTAATTGTAGTTTAATATTTGGTTAAAACTAAAATTGTTTCTGAGAACCTAGATCTTTAAGTGTTTAGTTTACAGTAAAATTTGTACGAAGTGGTCATTTTAAAAAATCCATATGGTGTCTTTTACGAAAAATTTGCAGTTAAACTTAGGATACTAGTTATGGAGCTTTCTGTATTATGTACTTTCATTCTACATTAAGTACCAACCTGTATGTAGCAATATTCATGTTTCTTTATTTATTAAATGACCACTTGGCACAAATTTGACTATATTTCTTATAAATGTGTTCAGGCTTCGCCGCTTGCTATACAGTAAACCTCACTTATAACGAACTCGGTTATAACGTACACTCAGTTATAAGGAACAGTTTTAAAATCCCCGAATCCTACACTTCTTTGTTCTATATAAAATCATACGGTTATAACGTACTCGGTTATAACAAAAACTCGGCTATAGCGTACACTATTTTCCGGTCCCGATTAATCAAATTTCATTAAAATATCATCGGTTATAGCGTACCATCGATTTCGAGTGTTTCAACCTCACAGGTAAAATGTTTGTCAGCGATCGTCTTCATGCTTTGTGTGTAGGTGTGAGCGATATTAACAGACAACTATTATGTTGGAATGATTTAAGATATGAGTGTCAAACAGTTTGAATCCTGACCACACACCGCATTGTGCAGCGTTTGGTCTGGATCCAAACTGTTAACAAAGTCAACATTAAGCGATAAACGGGTTGAATAAGTCTACAAATGATCTCTGTGTTTGTTCCTCCAAGTAAAGTGGTCGATTGATTGATTCAAAATATTGTTTTGTCAAGGGTAATACATGTATTAGTTTTTTGTTGCCCCGTAATGCGAAAATGTTCGAGCCTCGTTTTCGGTATCTCAGTCACCTGCAAGTAAGGGTTTTTCCGAAAGTGAATGAATTTTTAGCCTGACATGAAAGTAAGGCATGGATGCAAATGGCGACCAGTCGTCAAATTTTTGTCCGATAAACAATGAAAATAAGACTACCTCCACACGAGCTGATCATGTTGAAGGTAAACGAACTTGCAAATTACTGAAATACTATTTCGTTAAAACATCAATATTCTTGTTTGCCAAATTTAAAATGTTTAATTTAAACACATAGGTTTACACTTGTACACAAGTACTTGTACATGTCTGGTGTTCGTTATAAGTCCGATCAGTTCGTTATACTAACCTCGCCTATAGCATACTAGTTCGCTTTACGGTTATAACAAACTTCCGCTATAGCGAACACTTTTTTGAGGTCCCGAGGTGTTTGTTATAAGCGAGGTTTACTGTATTTCACTCTTCATTCTGATTTCTGGCTTATCTGATTTTCCTCTTGAAAAAATAGAAGTCTCAGGCTTTGAAATCAGAATTTTGTGAACTAGAAGTCTGTGTGTATTATAGCAGGCCTGTATGTTGCTGGTTATAGAACCAACCTTTGATCTGCACTGTTTACCAGACACATGGTGTCATGCACTTATTCCCAGAGTTTGTGTTTTGATGTTACCTAGTTATTATCTTTATTCTGGTATAATTTGTTGTTGGCTTAACCCTTTGCCTTCAAATCAACACTTGACTAGTATATGCAAACAGTGTGGATCCAGATCAGATGCCTCATTATGCGGCATCTGAACTGGATCAAATTATTTGGCACTCTTTAGCAGGGCTCCAGATAAGAGGGAGTAAACTGAACAAATCCAACATTTATCACTAATTTCAGCACCAAAATCATATGATGGTTACTACTTATTAGAATTGTCTCGAAGAAACGATTCTAATGAATAGTGACACCATAGGATTTATTGCTGAAATAAAGATTATAGTTTTTGAAATACAATGTACTCTCCTTTTATGGAGCCCCTGCTTTAGGATGGATTGATGGATTAGTTGGGTTTTATGGTTCTGTGACACAAAAGAGGTCATATAGCGGCGATGAGTGATGATGAGATGATGATTTCAGGAAGATAATTTTGGCTAATCTCATTCTTTGCGAAGCAGTGAATGGGATCAAAACCACCAACCTGCCTTCCTTTTAGTTCTTGGCAGAGGGGGATAATCTCGGTCAAATAAACCGAAATTAAGCTCCAGAACCACAAGGTAGGAAGGTCTCTTGTAGGGCACCCTTTAAGATGCTTCAATTTAAAAAATAATGCATAAATCTGAATTTCACAAACTTTTCAGATGACTGGTTCAAAGTCATCAATACAATAGCAGGATAAGGGTGAAGATAATGTTCATTTGTAAAAACGTTTAGTTTGTTGTAGTTTGTTGATTTTAGATACTGCTACATGTGTCTGAGTTTTGATTCTGACCCCATGCTTAGTTGCATGGTCATAGATCTGGATCAAAAGTATTAGAAGATACTGATCTTGTCCGCTCTGACTGTACCTCAGCAGTCTGAAGATTTATGTCATCAGTTGGGTAAAATGGCAAGTCAGGCCTGGTGACTTTTTTTGCATGCACATTATTCACGTAATTGTACTTAATATTTGTAACTATGCACTAATTACGATGGAATGTAGAGATTTCAGATGAAAAGTAATTGAATGACAAAATTAGGCAAAGAAGAGAGGTAATTCTAGAAGCTAGATATTTTGTCATAGCTTTCATGTTTTGAAAATCAAATAGTGTTTTGTGTTATAATATACAGATAGCACATCATAGAATACTGTATTTTAAAACTACATTCTCTTACATGGACATGCAATGACACTTTTTGAAAACAGTGTAGACCTTGATCAGACTGCTCCTAAAGGAGCTGTCTGATCAGGGTCTGCATTGTTTTGGATAGGATTTGTCTGGCACGAGCCTGCACTGATTCCTAGGAAAGTATTCCTTATTTTTTGAGCCAATGTAATAGTTTATATGATAGATGTTCACAGTGGACAGAGCTATATATATGAATATTCAGCAAGAGAAGGGTTGAAAGGTGATGATCCTAATGACCATGAAAACTTGATTGAGTGAAATATTTCCATTAAACTTGTTAGAAGTGTTAGTTCATGTATTAAAGGTATGTTGTATTAGTTCATGTATTATAGGGATGTTGTGTTAATCATTTCTGTGCTGTCCTGAAAAGGAGCAAAAAAGGAATTGTTCTACATCCTGACATGTGGGTGCTTAAAGCAGGCTGAATGTAAGAAGACAATCTTACTTATGGTCAATTCTGCTTAAATTTGCTCAATGTACTTTTTAGCTGGGCAGCCTATTGTCCAGGAGAGCTTATGTTGTCACATGGTTGTTGGCATTCCAGTTTGCATTAGCAGTTTCAAGTAAAGTTCACAACGCAGCTATACCTTTTTGCCTCCATGTTCCATACTTCCAACACACATGCCTTGGGGCAAGACCTTTCCGACCATGTGACATATTGGACACATGTGACCTTGACCTCAGCTACTGGGTTTAAGTTTGGAAATGTGTATTTAACAAAAAGTTTGACCTGTGACCTTGACCTCCAACTCTGCTCTCCAACTCTGTTGTCTCTCTCAAAACTCTTGTCTAAGCATAAATGTCTCGTCTTAAACATTAGAACATGCTTTGAAGGAAAAGGTGATCTATCTATCTGCCTGAGATTAATAAAACATAACAATATGTATTAGCAAACAGTGTAGATCAGGATCCGATCCAGTTACTGCAAATGCAGCATCTGATCATAATATATACTGTTTGCCAAATTCAGTAAATGTTTGGAATTAATGAACATGTCAGCAGCAGATTTATTAATAACAGTAAGTGTTTATAGTTAGGGCCCCACCGAGAGGTGGGTGCCCTATAGTAATCGCCTTGTCCGTCAGTCAGTCCGTCAGTCAGTCAGTCTGTTTTTCAGTCTGTCACACTTTTCCTTGTCCGCTCTCTAAGTCGAGTAATTTTTATCCAATCTTCACCAAACTTGCTGAAAATGTGTATTAGTATAATATCTAGGCCAAGTTCGATAATTACCCAAATCGCATAAAGCATGTTGGAGTAATTGCCCTTGAATTATTAAAAAATGGCTGTTTCAGCCTTGTCCGCTCTCTAACTCAAGTTGTTTTTATCCAATCTTCACCAAACTTGCTAAAAATGTGTATTGGTATAAAATCTAGGCCAAGTTTGATAATTACTCAAATCACATAAGGCATGTTGGAGTAATTGCCCTTGAATTATTAAAAAATGGCTGTTTCAGCCTTGTCCGCTCTCTAACTTGAGTAGTATTTATCCAATCTTCACCAAACTTAATGAAAATGTGTATTGGTATAATGTCTAGGCCAAGATTGATAATTATCCAAATGTCTAAGGCATGTTGGAGTTATTGCCCTTGAATTGTTAAAAAATGGCTGTATCAGCCTTGTCCGCTCTCTAACTCAAGTAGTTTTTATCCAATCTTCACTAAACTTAATGAAAATGTGTATTGGTATAATGTCTAGGCCAAGATTGATAATTATCCAAATGTCTCAGGCATGTTGGAGTTATTGCCCTTGAATTGTTAAAAAATTGCTGTATCAGCCTTGTCCGCCCTCTAACTCAAGTAGTTTTTATCCAATCTTCACCAAACCTGCTGAAAATGTGTATTGGTATAAAATCTAGGCCAAGTTCAATAATTACCCAAATCGCATAAAGCATGTTGGAGTTATTGCCCTTGAATTATTAAAAAATGGCTGTTTCAGCCTTGTCCACTTTCTAACAAAACTATCTTGTATTGGATATTCATCAAACTTACTGAAAATGTTTATTGGTAAATAATTTAGGTCAAGTATGATAATAACCCAAATGCCTATGGTACATCAGAGTTATTGCCCTTCAATTATTAAAAGATGGCTGTTTAAAGCCTTGTCCGCTCCCTTACTGAAACAACTGTTTCTATCTGATCTTCACTAAACTTGCTGAAAATGTTTATTGGTATGAAATCTAAGCCAAGTTCCATAACTACTCAAATCTCATAAGGCAATTCAGAGTTATTTTCCTTGAATTATAAAACAATTGACTGTTTCAGCCTTGTCCGCTCTCTTAACACAAACATTTAAATTTTTATATTGGATCTTTACAAAACTTGCTAAAAATGTTTATTAGTATAAAATCTGCAGTTTTATCTTGTGCCTTTCTCCTCCTGACTCCCTTTGTGGGGCCCTTTCTGACTGGTCAGTATTCTAGTTACTACCTAATTGCATATATTTTTTTCAGTGTGGACAACTAATTGGCTGTATGTTTGTAATTTGTTTACAGGAAACATGATATTAGGAAATATTTGTTGCTGGTTATATTCTCTACAGACATTGGTTTTCTCTTTGTCTTTCAATATTTCACATAAACATGCATAAGGCAAGCTTTGTGGTCTTCTAACAACTCTTGTAATGTTGTAGATTAAAGGCAACCAGAAATTACCTAAAATCATAGGCTTGTGTATGTTTACCAGGGCTCCAGATAAGAGGTAGTTTTTTCAACAAGTCCAACATTTTCTCACTCTTTTTAGCACCAAATCCTATGGTGTTACTACTCATTAGAATCGTCTCGAAGAGACGATTCTAATGAGTAGTGACACCATAGGGTTTAATTCAGAAATAAAGATTTTAGTTTTTGAAAAACTACCCTTATCTGGTGCTCTGGTTTACCATGGCGTCATAAGGGTTAAACAACTGATTCTCTGCAAAAATTAATGTGTTTTGACCAAAGTATTGAAATGAGTTAAACAGTTTAGATCTTAAATAGAAACCGTGTTATGCGTCTGATAAGGTTAATAATCTTATCTTAATAGTCACAGGTTTGACTGGATATATAATTATTCCGAGGCGAAGCTAAATGTCAGCGAGGTAATTTGCTGACTATATGGTATACAAGCCTTATTAGTATGTGATGCAGTGACATGACTATGTATTCATAGTCATTGTAGTATCTGTTAACTTGTTATCAATATGTGTATCTGTTTATTGGAGAGGGCTGGTCAATGTGTACACAGTATGTGATTGATCTGACTTTAGCTGCAAGTATCATACTATATTTTGTGTAAAGTTTTTGTATGTCACTCCTTTAGTTTGTGTGGCATTTACAAGTAAATTTTCTTTGGAAATAGCCTTTACTCTTCACAGAATGTCTTTTGAAGACTTGAACAGTTTAATCATTACTCCCATAGGCCTGTTATTTATTTCTGCACTTGAAAATAGTTCCACTTTATACAGTCATGTAAATGCACCATAACAAATCTACTATATCCTAATAGATGGTAGCTTAAAGCAGGCTGATAGAAAAGCTGAAAGCTCCTGAAGGATTAATGCACGTTCAGGTGCATTCTGCTTTACTAAATCCAACCAGCTTTAAGTGGTCATCAGTCTTCAAAACTAGAAACAGGCAATGGCGTAATGGGTTAACAGTCTAAAATGATTTTGAAATGACCCACAGTGACCACATTTTGCCCTGATTTGTTAACCTCTAACAGTACTCTGTGTTTAATGGAGAATTACAGTTTTCTTGAATGATAACTATGGAGAAAGGTAGGCTAGCTTCGTAAAAACAAGTTATTTGGTAATGGGTTAAATACTCTCGCCTTGTCTGGAGCTCTGCTAAATGATGCATGCTTTTGATGTTTTACTTATGCAGCTATTTCAGGGAGACTTATATGCATGATTACTGACCATTGATAAGTACGATATGGTCTTAAAACGATTATAGCATGATGAGCATCATATTTATAAGTGGAATCTATTTTTGTTTTATCAGGTAGGAAACAGGAAGTGATCAAGTTGACAGAGCAACTTATAGCAGCCATAACAAGCGGAGATTATGATGCATACTCGTAAGTACATTGTCTACACTCATCACCTTATAGTTCAGTGCTTCAGAACTTAAAATTCCTATGTAAACATTAATCCTAAAGTTTAACCCTGTACTCCACAGCGATGAGCTTATTTTCACTTTTACATTTTCGGCCTCATCAGGTTAGTTGAATGTCTTTGCTCAATGAATGTGATTTAGACAAGTTGGAGTTTAAAGCAGGATGAAAGAAAAGCAGAAAGCTCCTTTAGCTTTCTGCTTTACTTTCAGCCTGCTTTAAACAGCCACCTGATTGAAGTATCTTCCTGAAGACTGTTATGGTAAAGGGTAAACTTCAGTTTGTATGCATCAATGAAGATCTGTTTCAAATTTCTTCCAAACTTTCTGCACTATCAAGCTCTGTGACCATTGGCATGAACATCACTTTGGCTCTGTATTAATCCTTTCTCTCATAGAAACGAGATTTCATTACTGCCTACCCCTTGTGAAGAGACCTGCCTTTTTCATACCGTTATGGTGTCCTAATAAAGAGATTATCAAACATCTCCTGTGTGTGTTATATAAGGACATGCTCAGGTTGAAATTTATCCTGTTTATCCTCTGTGAAGCAAATCCCAAAACCAAAATTTCATCACTTATTTAGTAAAATTTAGTCTTTAAACATTATTTTTATGCCCCCGCCATGTATTTTGCAGATATATTTTGAAAAGGAGCTTTTCTTAGGAAGGGAGCATTTAAATTTGGGGATATGGTATACAGTAAAATCTCTCTGTTATGACCACAAACCTATGTTCATTAGGTGTTTAAGGCAGCTGACTGCTTTAAGCAAAGGTGACAGTAACCAGAAAGCTCCTTTAAAAGCTTTCTGTTTTACTTTCACCTTGTTTAAAGCTGACACATATCTTGTTTACAACTAATTATCGTTCGTTTTAGTGGTCTTTATAGAGATGTTTTACTGTATGTATTTTATCCATTTGTATTTGTATATTTCAGGAAATATGTTGACCCATCAATCACAAGCTTTGAGCCAGAAGCCATGGGTAACTTGATTGTAGGAATGGACTTCCACAAGTTCTACTTTGATCATGGTAAGACCAAGGCACAGCTAGATACAAACCTCAGCAGTGGAACCTTAAAGCCTGCCTAAAATACAGTAAAACCTCTCTATTACCGCCACTAAGTTGGGTTACTTACATGGTATTTACGGCAGGTGACTGCTTAAAGCAATGTGACAGTAAAACAGAAAGCTCCGGTAGGATCTTTCTGTTTTACTGTCATCTTGCTTTAAGCCATGACCTCTCTTTTATACAATCAAATAACCTTCGTTTTAATGGCCGTAATATAGAGGTTTAATTGTATGCTCTGTCAGCTTGGTGCCATTTCATCCTTTCCTCCGTAGCCATATCTCTACATTACCCATATTCAATTTGTGTTTCAGGGAGGTGGCTTCTCAAAGTAAAAAAGATCCTATGAGAGCTTTCTGTTTAACTGACATTTACTTTAAGGCCTCACCTGTAATCAACACCATCAGGGACTATTTTATTGATTTTTCTTATCTTGAGGAAGAAGTAAAGTGCTCCTGTGTTATTTGGATGAAAGAGTCAAATTTAATAAATACCTTTGTTTATAAAGCAAACTTTATGAGAAAAAACAACAACATGGAGGTCTATGGAAAACAATACTAAATGTGAAAATTCTGAATAATGGTCAAACTTCTGTTAAATGGAAAATGAATGAGCATTCTTAGTTTCAGTGTTAACTTAATGCAGTACAAAAATAAAGCAGAAAGCTCGATATAGGATCACTGGTTCGAGTCCAGCATCAGTCATATGTCAGAAAACAATTCAGATTGTGATTAGTAGTAGTAATGCCTGAGCAGTAAGAGTACTGTAATAATATGAAATACGAGGCCGATGAACCATCACTTGCCATTTGCAAACAGTGCAGACTCAGATCAGAGCCCTCTGATCAGGGGTAGTACCCTTCGTCATTTTGAAATAAATTATAACAATTAAAAAACCCGGAAAAAACCCAACCTATATACCCATAAGTAAAAAATAAATTAGAGTAGAGGAATTGCCCACTGGAAGTTTTGGGGGTGAATGAGTTAGAAATATAAGTGTTGGTCTGCATTAAAGTAGTTTTGTTTTTCTGTGTTTCTGTTACACAATACACAATCTTGTTTAGCCAAGAACAATAATTTGCTAAAATATTTTAACATAAAACATTTCTCAACACTTTTTTGTTTGTTTTTAGTTTTCATATGGGAGATATTTGAGATATTTGAAAACTGAAACAAAATAACCATAGGAAAGAGATCTAAAAGTTTAGTTTTGTTGAATAATTACTTGAGAAAATAATGTGAAATATTACAGTTTTTGTTGGTTGTGCACTTAGATGCTTGGATGGGAGAAATTCACTGATTATAGACTGATTTTTATTGTTGTTTGTATTAGATAAGGTTTTCAGAAAATAAAGTCCTGTTTATGCTTAGTCTAGTGAACATGTTCAGATTAGCTTATTTATGTCTGGTGTGTTTAGCAGTCACACAAAATGGAAGAATTGTCTGTTTTACATACAGTAGAACCTCTCTATTACGACCACTAAATTGTGTCAAATATTAGTCGTTTAAGACAGGTGACTGCTTAAAGCAATGTGAAAGTGAAACAGAAAGCTCCTACAGGAGCTTTCTGTTTCACTTTCACATTGCTTTAAGCTATCACCTGCCTGTTATACAGACAATTAGCCTTCTTTTTAGTGACCGTAATAGAGATGTTCTACTGTACTTATGGCAGCTTAATGCAGTAAAAAAGTAAACAGTCAGCTTTCTGCATTTCTATTGTCCTGCCTTTAACAGTGATAAATCTTTTAATTAACCCTTGCTTCATCAAAGAACATTCAAATAAATGGGTTTGTTTTGCAAATGTGGCTTCTGAATGGTTCTTAGACAAGTGTTCCTGATGCTACTGTTGTACCCTTGTCTTCATAGCTTTTAAGACTTAAAGACAGGCAACATCTTAAAGTAGGCTGAAAGTAGGTAGAAGGCACCAACTGGAGCTTTCTACTTGACTCTTGTCGTTTTAAGCAGCCACCTGCCAGAATCCTATTGCTCTTGATCAGTTAAAACCTGAAAATTTGTTAGCTCACCTGAGCTAGCTCAGGATGAGCTTTTGCAATCCTTGAATGTCCGTCGTGCTTCGTTCGTCGTCAACAATTTTAGTGTTTACACTCTAGAGGCCACAATATTTATCCAATCTTTCTCAAACTTGCTCAGATTGTATATTACCATGAGTTCGGATGAGTTCGATTATGGTTGAAAACAGATTAATAGGTCAAGAATTATCTACCTTTGAATTGCTGAAAATGCCATATTTAACAGTGTTTATACTCTACAGGCCACAATATTTATCCAATCTTTCTCAAACTTGCTCAGATTGTATATTACCATGAGTTCGGATGAGTTCGATTATGGTTGAAAACAGATTAATAGGTCAAGAATTATCTACCTTTGAATTGCTGAAAATGCCATATTTAACAGTGTTTATACTCTACAGGCCACAATATTTATCCAATCTTTCTCAAACTTGCTCAGATTGTATATTACTATAAGAGTTCGGATGAGTTTGATTATGGTTGAAAACAGATTTATAGGTCAAGAGTTATCTACCTTTGAATTGCTGAAAATGCCATATTTAACAGTGTTTACACTCTACAAACCACAATATTTATCCAATCTTTCTCAAACATGCCCACATTGTATATTACCATAAGAGGTCAGATGAGCTCTATTATGGTTGATATCCCACCAATAGGTCAAGAGCTATCTACCTTTGAATTGCTGAAAATGCCATATTGAACAGTGTTTACACTCTAGAGGCCACAATTTTTATTCAATCTATCTCAAACTTGCTCAGATTATATATGACTATAAGAGTTTGGATGACTTTGATTATGGTTGAAATCGGACTAATAGGTCAAGAGTTATCTACCTTTTGAACTGCTGAAAATGCCAAATTTAACAATGCTTACACTATAGAGGCCACCATTTTTATCCAATCGTTCCCAAACTTGCTCAGATTGTATATGACTATAAGAGTTCTGATGAGTTTAATTAATGGTTGAAATCGGACGAATAGTTCAAAAGTTATCTGCCCTTGAATTGCTGAAAATGCCATATTTAATGGTGTTTACACACTAGACGCCACAATTTTTATCCAGTCTTTTTCAAACTTACTCAGATTGTATATGACCATAAGAGTTCAAATAAGTGCAATTATGGTTGAAATCGGACGAATAGGTCAAGAGTTATCTGCCCTTGAATTGCTGAAAATGCCATATTTAACGGCGTTTACACTCTTGCAACTACAGTTTTCAATGGATTTTGATTATTCTTGCACACAAAGTATATAGCTATAAGTTCTTGAAGGAGTGCAATTATTGTTGAAATCTAATTATTGTGGCTCTAGTTATCTGCCCTAAATGTACTCTACTATACTAGAATTATGAGGTTGTAGTCCAAAATTGTTTACATGCTATACTACAAACTTGAATGGATTTAGATTAAAACGGGTGAAACAGAAAGGTAAATCTATCAGGCTTCAGTACAACAGGTGAGCGATATCAGGGCCTTCAGGCCCTCTCGTTTCTGTTAGGAACAGTTAAAGGCATGAATAAAGATGTTACTATAAAGGAAAGGGTTATATATACATGTATGATTTTGTTGTTTCAGTTTTATCCAAGAATCACAAGCCGTTGAATACAAGCATTCTGAACCCCACTGTGCATCTGCTGGGAGATGATTCTGCTTGTATTGCATATGTACGCCTAACCCAGTACATAGACAAGTAAGTTGAACCAATACCCTCTGTAACACCTGTGTTCATTTTAGCCAATTATGCCATAGATATGCCTTTGTACGCATTTAATTATACCCCCATCACCTGTGGTGGGGGCTATATAGAAATCACCTTGTCAGTCTGTCCGTCAGTCATGTTTTTCCGGAACATATTCCTTATTCTTAAAAACTGTTTATACTACCATCTTCAAACTTGGTACACTTTATCAATGTTATGAGGGAACACTCGTGTACAACCAAAGAGGTTTCTTTGCTCTGGATCTGGCATGAGTAGAGAGGTTCTTTAACTCAGAGCACAAAAGTTTTTCCTTTACCTTGGAATTTTCGGAGATGTCACATCCCCTTCTTCGGCAAGACTGCACTGGCTTGGACCACTCACCAGTCGAAGAACCTCCCTACTCACTCATGTACAAGTTTTATAACTCTTGCACAAAATGTGATAGAACTGTGCCCCTTTTTAATTTGAAATTTGGTTCCCTAATGAGGAGATTTTTCTTGTGATATGCCATTTTCTTAAAACGATTTATGATATTGTTTTCAAAGTTGGTACCCATCATCAGCGTGATGTTAGGGGACTATTGAAGTTTCATAATTCTTGCAAAAGTTTTAAGTGGTCACTTGTCTTTAAAACTATAAACAGGCTATGGGGTAATGGGTAAAGTGGCCACTCAATAGAATACAGTATGCAGTACAGTAAAACCTCTCTATTACGACCACTAAATTTTGTTAATTATTAGGGTGTTTACGATTGGTGACCGCTTAAAGCAAGGTGACAGTGAAACAGAAAGCTCCTTAAGGAGCTTTCTGTTTCACTGTCACCTTGCTTTAAGCTGCCACCTCTCTATTATACAATCAAGTAGCTCGTTTTAGTGGTCGTAATAGCGAGGTTTTACTGTACTTAATATATCTGGTTGGCTTATGCAGGATAGAAATAATATATAGGAGCTTTCTACATTTTTTCTTTTTCTGCATTGAAAAAGCATTTGTCTAAATATGTATCCATACTTCTCTACTGAGAGGTTTCTCAAGATTGACTGTAGACTAAAAGCACCTGCTTCCTTTGAAATTATGTGCTGACCTGTTGAGTTGCATCATTTACAAAACTTTGGTATGTCTACACCATAGAAAAAAAACACTCTTTTTTTAGGGCTCCAGATAAATGGAAGTAAACTGAACAAATCCAACATTTTCTGACGCTTAATCCTATGGTGTACCTACTCATTAGAATCATGTCGAAGAGAGGATACTAATGAGCAGTAACACCATAGGGTTTAATGCAGAAATAAAGAGTTTAGATTTTGAAATACTCCCCTTATCTGGAGCCCTGTTTTTGATGACATTAGTGGAATGATATTGACTTGTGTTTGCAGAGATGGTTTGCCAGCTACACAACAGAGCGAGGAGACCCGTGTCTGGCAGAGGAAGGACGCCAAGTGGCAGAATGTACATTTTCACAGGTCCGGAGGTCCCTCTGCCCCATGCAAATAGCCCACTGGTGGAGCACTATCAACAAATTGAACATTTTTTCCAATCTAGCCTTTATTACAGGCAGTTTCTTATTTTGGTTCATGTTTGCTCATGTTATGAGAGGTTGGGTGGGCTTTACTTTTCCTTCAAGAGTACAGTAAGGGAGATCACTGTGATTGATGCCTTAGTTAATGGCTGCAAATGAGAAAGGAGTTGCTTCCCTTAGCTGATATTGTGGATTTTGCAGGGGATAACCAGCATTTTTGTAGGGTGACACCTCTGCACATGTTTAAGGAGGTGTACGGTAGTAGGAGAGGTTTTGAGAATGGAGGAAGGCACATTGTAGAAGTTTACATGAATGTAGCTGAGAGTAAATTCTATATTTTAATATTTATTGAACAGCTATATACTTTGAGTAGACTAGTTCAGTGTATCATATCAAAGGCTATATATGAGAGAGGTATGAACATAAAAGCTTTATTTTTTTCTATGATCTGATCATGTGCATAGTTTTGTTTTAAGTATTCACTGTTTAGTGTGTATCATTTAGTACAATCTGCTTCAAAAATTATCTGCATGTAATTTAAAATTGATGTTATGAAAATGAAATAAAAAAATTGATGTATCATCTAGATGTTAAAAAAAAAGAAAAAAAAAGAAACTGAAGAAAGATCAATCATTTCATTTACCTATTTTACATAATTAAGAAAAAAACTAATATATTTTGAGTTAAAATGATTTCAGTTTAAAAAAAAGAAGATGAATCTGTTTGGGGGGATGAAGTTGGTGAAAAATAGGCAACAGTGCTATGGTAACAACTATATGTATTGGAATGATATATGTGAGATCACAATCCAAATCATGATAAAGCTTCTGAAAAATATGCAGTTAACTCTCAGTCTCTCAGAGGCATGAAAATGGTGCCCAGCAATGACATGTGTCTGATCCCACTAAGAGAAGCCCAAGGCTCTAGTGTATAATATTGGTTCCCAGCTGAACCCTTACATTTACCTAGCAAGCCCGAGGTAAAGGAAAGACTTTGGTCTTGTAATAGCCAAGCTTGTTGTAAAGCAATACCCACCATGATATTGTATAGTTTAACCTATGTTAACTGGACTTGTTATAAAGCATGGAGATTGTTAAAATCAGGTATCTGATTAATGCATAGCAAAGGTTATGCACTTAACAATTGCCTTTTGGAGCTTTCTGCTTTTATCATGCATTAAGCTTACAATTCTGAAAGACTGCCCATGTATGTTTCAAGTGATAGTTTAACCTAGGCTTGGCTATAGCTTGCTTGAATGTGTTACGCACAGAAATGTTCCAGGGTTTTGATAAGGTAATTGTTGATGAGTTGATTTCCTTACGTTTGAAGCATTAAATTGCCTAAATATGTCCTTATTTTTAGCAAATATTGTGTTACCCCGAGTGTTTGTCTTTTAGTTGTTTGTGTACAGATTTTGATCTTGAATGAATGAACATATGTTATTGAATGAGTAAGATTTAACAGCCAAAATAACAAGAAACAAAATGGAAATAACGGAAGCCTAGAGTAAAAAAAATGAAACATTAACAACAACCAGCTATATCAGATTATAAACAGTTTTTGGCTTTTTTGCCTTTAACATTGTTTTTCTTAACATTTTTGGAATAACCATTACTGATCAAGGTTTGGAATATAAGTTGCCATTTCTTACAGTATTGATGTCACTGTTGGTTATTGGTGCATCAAGGTTAGGCCCACCATGTCAGAATGATAGGGCTGTAATCTAGGGGCAGTGTAAGGCAGGCAGAGTGATGGGTGAAAAGTAGCATTGTCTTAGGGCTACAGCGAGCAATGCTTCCTGAAAACTGAGGTGTACATTTACTTGAACTCATCCTGTAGATAGTATGCTGCTTGTATACACAATCAAACCTTTTTAACTCTTTCCTCCCTGAAACTTTAAATGGACAATTCCAGTTTCGATTTTAGTCTAGTCCATTTCTGACTTTTAAGGGTTGTTTTTGTCAATAATTGGCATTATGACAAGCAGTGAAGACCCTGATCAGAGGGCTCCTTTCGGAGCCCTCTGATCTGGGTCTTCACTGTTTGCCCAGGACAAGTATACTACTCACATATACACTGTTTGAAAAGGACGCCTATAGGCGGGACTAGGGTTCAAAGGGTTAAAGCACTTCAAACAAGGAACAGGTAGTTATAGATAAAGGTTATTACTAAATGCAGGATAAAAGTCATGCCTACAGGATCTTTCTGTGTTACTTTCATTCAGTTTTTATGCATTACACTGTAAAAAGAAGTGTCCACTATCTTTCATGGAATGAATGTTGAACACGGGTTATATTCTATTGATATATGATACAGCAATCAACTGGTTAAGAAAACATGATGGAAAGCTTAACTTTTGGGGATTTCAGAAGTAGTTTGTTTTTCACTCTTCATCTCAAAGTCATAAGAAGGCAAGTTTTTCTTCATCTTGAATTAGATGGTGATTTCAAACTTACTTTTTCTATAATGTTGTTGAAAATGATTTTCTTTGCTCTGGTGTTTTTATTATTTTGTTTTATATTATGTGAGCAGTGTTTCAGCAGAAAGTGAATCTTTTGACATAGTAGATAGTATAGATCCAGTTCTGCTACCATGCTGGAAATAAGTCCACCAAGCCAGGTGTACACTGTCTTTTCACTACAGTCTATTGAGTGACCACTCAATTAAAGACCCTTAGAGGTTAATGTAGGTTGAACAAAATGTAGAAAGCACCTAAAGGATCTTTCTGTATTATTTCTTTCCTGCATTAACCCATAGCCTGCCACTCACGACTAAAGCTCCATATGCAAACAGCTTGGATCCGGATGAGACGCCGAGTAACTCGGCGTCTCATCCGGATCCAAGCTGTTTGACACTCGGACAACATTTTCAGCAATTTTGAGCAACTTTGAAGCACTTTGAAACTTGAAGCAGACGAGAAATATAGCAGACGACAATTTAGTAGGCGGGCTAAGGGTTAAGCAGCCACCTGTCATAAGAGATATTCATAGTAATTCAAATAGTGTTTGCTTACTACAAGGTTACCCATACATGTAGTTTCGAGTCAGTCTGCTACTGCTTCAAACATTACACCACAGCATCTGATCTTGGTTTACACAGTTTACAATGTCTAAAGATTCTTTTTTGGTACTTAACAATAAATGAACAATGTGTGCCGAGTGTAGCGCTATGTACATTACAGCACATGTGTTATATTTCAGTTATATAGCATTGTATTTATCATGTCATGTAGTGTTTTACCATTGTTGTAAGATTTAAACACAGTTTTTTCTTCCTGTTGTGTGCCATTCGGCTTGAGTGAGTGAGTTGTTTGTTCATCTGTGAACTTCCACATGCTGTCCGACTTTGATATTATTTGATGTTTGATATTGGGAGAGAAATCTATCTGTCTTGTCAGAATTTAGTCCTGAATACTACAGTTGTCCTGACTAAACATCCTTGTGCAAAGTTTTCCTGAATGAACGTCCTTGCACAGCAAATGTCCAGCTATTATAACAACTCAAAAGACAATATATTAGGTGTTGAAAGCATGCATTTGACTGTATAAAGCAAGAGGAAAGTAAAGCAGAAAGATACTAAAGGATCTGCTTTACTTTCATTTTGCTTTAAGTTGTTGCCTATCTTTAAGCATGCAAAGAGATATAACACCTTGATATGGTTGTTATACTTGGACATTATCGTGCATGTAGTTTTCATGGGCGAAATTATGATAAATGCAAACGTTTGCTCAGATGTCTTTAGCTCTGGTTATTTGAATGTTTTTTGATTGAGCTTAATTGTGATCTGAAAACAGATATTTTGATACAAAAACCTATTGCAACATAATTGATTTATAGGGGGTTAATTGTTACAATTTGTGTATTTTGGAAAAGAAACATTTATTTTGGTTCTGAACACATTTCAATCTTTTGGTTTTTAAATGATGCTAGTTGAAAACATGTAATGAATTTTTTTAAGTTACCTACTTAGTCAAACTTGTGTTTGGTGACCATTCAAAAGAAGATGCCTTAACCCATTGCCCCATAAATACCCCTTTCTACGCCTTTAGTTTATACCTGCACTGAAGAAAACAGTTCAACTTTGAACAGTTATTGATATGTACTGTACCATAGGAATTGTTTTCTAGACCCTAAAAGGTTGTAGCTTAAAGCAGGCTGAAAGTAAAACAGAATGGGCCTATAGGCCCATTCTGCTTTACTTTCAACCTGCTTTAAGTGGTCATCGGTTCCAAGACTAGAAACAGGTCATAGATTAATTGGTTAACATTGTTTAGGGCATGTTGCAGTTCATGAAAAAGAAAGTAGTGCAGGATTTTCACTGAGAGCAGCAACCTGTCTTTACTAAATGGTCCCTGAATACATATTTTAGCATTTAACCAATGGTTTTCAACAGCAATAATGTACACCCTACCTCATGGAGAAAGCGATTTAATACTTTCAGTGTCAAGCTTGTTTTTTCAAAACATTACAAGTTGTTGTCTTACACAAAATTTAAAGTGTACTTTAACCACTTTAAAGTTTAAACAATAGTTAATTCACAGAACAGGACTGGACAACAGGCAGGGCCTATGTGAATCCCTTCCATTTTGTTTTATAGTGTGCTTGTTAAATACCATTCTCATCTTAAGTGCCATGCATTTCTTTTGATAAAGAAAACAGTCAACAGATTATGAGTAGTATATATTTCTACTCCTTTAGTTCATCAAGCATTATTCTTTGCTGAAAACTTTACCAAGAGAAGAATATTAGCTTCAACTGTTTCTTTCCATTTTAATCTGTGTTTAATAGCCATATAATGGAGGAGATGGTATTTGTAAAGATAGGTCACTGCGAGATACAAGACAAAAGGAATGCTGAAATCTCCTATAGGAACTTCTCTGCATTGCATTATCAACACATCACTGTAAACTGGCTTTGAACTTGATATGGTTGTTAAATACAGGTTTGACTGTATGTGAAGATATTGGTACATCTCGGTGCAATATTCATATCATAGCCTGTTTGTATGACACTCATTTCATTTGAAAAAATTCCTTAACCTCTTTACACAATGTTTGAATACAAACTTAAAAAAAAACACCTAAAGATTATTGTTTGTGTGCTAATAGCTGCTATGTTATGGTTTTTTTGTTGAATTTAATTTATTTTGCCTGTTAATATTTTTCTTTGAAAAACAGAAAACAGCTGTTGCTCTGTTACGTGCCAGAATAAAAGCTAGCATAGGCCGATGTTTTTTGCATGGCAGCTTTAAGATGCCTAACAAGCAGTAGAGACCCAGCTCAGCTCATGACGAGAAATATGGATTGGATCTAAAATGGTTTTGTTCCTTCAAGTTTTCAGTATTTGGCAGTAGGATGTGGAATCTTTAAGTTAGATTCATTTGACAACCAGTGTGCCAGTCTTCATCATCTTGATGTGAACAACATGTTCATGTATTGATTTTGTTTACTGCCCCCATGATATTGTTGAACCATCAAATTGAGTGATGAGCTTGATGCCCATTCTACTGAGGCAGATTAGGCCAGCACTTGCATACAGAAAAAAGTACAGTAAAACCTCGCTATTACGACCACTAAAACGAAGGCTAATTGAGTGTATAATAGACAGGTGACAGCTTAAAGCAAGGTGACAGTGAAACAGAAAGCTCCTATAGGAGCTTTCTGTTTCACTGTCACCTTGCGTTAAGCGGTCACCTATCGTAAACACCCTAATAATTAACATAATTTAGTGGTCGTAATAGCGAGGTTCTACTGTAATTGAACATTTTCCTTATATCTTGTTGATAAACAAGATATAATGTAACTACATGTAGCAATACAGGGCTCCAGATAAGAGGTAGTTATTTCAACAAATCAAACATTTTATCACCCATTTTAGCACCAAATCCTATGGTGTTACTACTCATTAGAATCGTCTCGAAGAGACGATTCTAATGAGTAGTGACACCATAGGGTTTCATTCAGAAATAAAGATTTTATTTTTTGAAAAACTACCCTTATCTGGTGCTCTGTCAATAACTGGAAGACATTTTATTTTAGATAAAGAATATGTACTAAAAAACCACTGTTTTCAGATAAACATTATATTTTGATGAAATGGGTAAATATTGAAATATTCATAGACAGTCATAGTTTCCTCTCAGTAAACATTCAAATGAAATTTGGTATTATTTGAAACTTGATTTGTTGTTGTTAGGTATACCCACTTTTCCAGTCTTACTCTAGGTTTTATTTTATTGGTAAAATTATACTCATATTCTGGAAATAGAAACATTTACTTAAAATATTTGAGGTATGAAAAGTTACTTGAGTGAAAGGACAGTACATTTGATAAGTGTTGTAGATTTGTAATTAAGCATTTTTAACATCTAATTTTATCAGATACTTGTTAACTTTGCCATAATAGTATGGCTGCTATTACACAGGTGAAATATTTCAACTTGTAAACCTGGTATTAATCAGTCATTCAGATAAAATAATTGGAATTCTCTTATACAGGTAGTAGCATCATGCAAAGCAAAAGTAAAGCAGAAAGCTCCTTAAGTCTATGCGCCTTCAATGCATTGCTTACTACGACAAGTTATGACACTTATGACTTAGAGATGAAGTTATTGGTTGAAATATTTTCTTGTGTAATTTCCAATTGTTGAAAATAAGCTTAACTTAGATTTTTGGGGGTAAGTTGTGGTAGACAGAGGGCTATTGATATAATAATACATTTTTATCCATATTTAATAGCAAGCATATGAATTGTATAAAGTATTTACACAAGAGTTTGTAAAGCTCTCCAGTTAATCATTATTACATGTTTTTGCAATACTATACCTTTTTTGTCATAATCTCTGATATTTTTTTCCCATTTTTCTTTTTATTTAGATATTTTAGCATTCCATAATTATATATGACTGAAGTGATTCAGTGTACACAATGAGAATTACATTAACACTATTTAGACATAATAAACAGACGGATGTTAAATAAATGCACATGCCACCTTAGGAGTCTACTCATGTCCTAAAACATCATACATTCATTCCTAAGAGAATACTTGCTGTATGAATTGTTTGCAACCTTGTATTTACAGCACTTGTATGTTAAAAATAACTCTATACAGTTTCTATATTAGATACAGTAAAACCTCTCTATTAGTAGGTGTTTACAACAGGTGACTGCTTAAAGCAAGGTGACAGTAAAATAGAAAGCTCCTATAGGAGCTTTCTATTTTACTGTCCCCTTGCTTGAAGCTGTCGATTGTCTTTTAACTATTATACACAGACTGGTATATTGGTTTCAACATAGAAAGGGCTAAGGAGTTGTAAGAGCACACAAGAAAGAAGCATCCGGGATAGATGACAGGCAGTTACTGTTATACTAGAGTTATTGGAGTACTGTGTAGATTTCTCGGCTGGCATGTGTATAAGCTCTAGCTTTCCATAACCCTAGGCTTTGTGCACTAGTCTTAGTTGTTTGAGCATTGTTATGAGGAAAGGGGCATTCAAACATTGCAAATAGTGTAGACCCAGATCAGCCACTGCTCTTTGAAATAACATCTGAACAGGGTAAACACTGGATGCTTGTCACGTTCTACTCAGATGCAGGGCTTGAGATCAGGAGAGTATTTCAAAGACTAAAATCTTCATGCTTACTGAAAACTCTTATGTTATGACTACTCATTGGAAAAGTCTTCTAATGAGTAGTCACACCATAGAATTTAGTGCAGACATGAAAAAGAAAATGTTTGAAAACTTGAGTTACTTCCTCTTATATGGAGGCCTGCAGACTGCATTGTCTGAATGCTCTTTTCTGATGACTGCTCTTTTGGATTCATGCTTTAGGTTAAAACTTTATGAAATTCTCATAGGCCATACTTCATTGTAATGTTTAATCATGTGTACTTGAAACTATTATTTTGATGATATTTTGTGCTCTCAATACTGACTTTCAATGTAAGAAGTGTTGTCTATATGAGATGGCAACAGCTTCAATCTATTCCAAATCTCTCTTGACTCCCAGTGTTACTGTACAGTGAATCCTGTGGCCAAGTAGCAAGGGGTGTATATATATGAATGCAGGTTATTGCTTAATGCAAGACAAAATCAATGCAGAAAGCTCCTAATGGGGCTGTTTGCATTACTTTTTTCCCTGCATTAAGCTGCAAGCTTTCAATAAGACTGAGCACAAGTGTTACTGTCTGTTCAAAAATAGCTTCTTTGGATAAAACCCCAAGCACACAGGTATAAAATAAAAACATAAAAACTCTGATATTGACATCAATAGTAAAAAGATAAAAGGTCTTTTGTTACTTGAGAGACATAATAAATAATTTGAAATAATATACCATTGTAGCCTAGTGATGCAATGTTGAAATAACTGTAAGATACGGTCATCCCTGTGTTGAGCAATTATATATGGAGTGGAAGATGTATTGTCAATTTAAACCCTAGTAACTAGTATAATAGTCTCTGAACAGTATGCTTGTCTTATGCAAACAGAGCAGACTCTGATCAGAGCACTCAAAAAGGATCCCTCAGATCAGAGTCTGCCTTGTTTGTCAGTTTATATTTTATGGACTGGACTTAACTGGAAAGTGGAATTGTTCGTTTAAAGTACAGTTGACAGTCTATTGCATACATTCATGAGGAAGAAGCCGCTTTTTAAATCTATCTTAATTAATTAATCCTGTATTAGGATGCCACCTGTCTTAACCCATTACCCCATAGACTGTTTCTAATTTTGAAAATAGTTTACCACTTAAAGCAGGTTGAAAGTAAAGCAGAATGCGCCTTTGGGCGCATTCTGCTTTACTTTCAGCCTGCTTTAAGATACCTTCTGCTAGAATATAGAAAATACTTCTTATCATACATATTTATATCTATATAAATTGAAACAATTTTCTTCAGTTGAGGAATAAAATGAAGGTGTCAAAAGACATAATTATGGAGGAATGGGTTAAAGATATTGCTTCTTTATTTCATTGCCCTTTAGCACAGGTATGTCTGTATTTAACAGTGTTAGGAAACAGTTTACTTTTCTCTAGAGAGTTGTACGATGTCTGGTGAATTGAGGTTTATTGTTACCTGTTAAACTGCAGTGAATTATTTTATATCCAGGAACATGAATAAGTGATAGTAGCTGTACAATAAGACATCCATTAGGCTACAGAATAGTCAAGATTTTAACCCCTTCACCACCTTGCCACAAATAGAATGGTTATTTGCAAATAGCTTAAATTATGGTTAGGTACCATGTAATGTGGCATCTGATCAGGATCCCAACTGTTAGGCTCTCAGTATGATATTGTGTGAGTCAATTTATCTAACATTTAAATTTTAGAAATAAAACGAGACAACAAGTGTTTGAAGGAGTTGACATGATGACAATGAAGGGGTTAATAGGAAAGTCTATCTAATACACGTAGGTCACCATTAAGATAACCACACACTGGGGAATAGGGTTTATATATTTTAGATGTTAGAGCACTTGTAGAATTATTATTTTCTAAAGAAAATGGTTCAATAGTATATTGCAAGTGAAACATGGGTTTTAATGAAATTTATTGACAAGCGCTCAGAGAAAACAATTTTTTACAATCTTAGGCATTTGAAGTAGATCTAGTAAGTTATAAAACACATGTGGTCAAACCTGTGAAAAGTAGTCATTCAAAAGATGAGTCATGGACTGTTTTTAAGACAGGTTGCAACTTAATGTAGGATAAAAGAAATGCAGAAAGCCTATGTTTTATAGTACATTAAGCTATTATCTGTCTTTAGAGATCATCATGCTTTTATGAATGGCTGCTTAACCCATGCTTTGACCATATATGGCAAAAGGATTATTTGTTTGAAACTTGCATATTATAAAATGCTTTTTTACAATGTTTTTTCCTTATATTTTGGAATCCGGTCACCATAACTGTGGGTTTTTTTTTCTAATATCACTGTTCAAGTGTCATGTAGTTTTGATCCATATCAGAGGAGAATCAGGATCTGAATTGGATCCAAACTGTTTGAAACCTTACTCAATATGCCTGGGTTTGCCAGGTGCAAGGATGAACAATTTACTCTGTGTTATAAACTTGATGTTGTCTTGTTTTAATTTGGAGAAGTCCTAAATAATTGAACTGTGCTGAAATATCAGTAGTGGTCATCACAGAGACAAAAAATGTTCTCCTCAACCCATTCCTTCATAGTGCTAAATTGCTAATCCCTAATATCAAACTGAATATCTTGTATAGTACTTTCATACTAAAGGCAGGTGGCTGCTTAAAACAGATGAAAATAAAGCAGAAAGCTCCTGATGGAGCTTTCTGCTTTACTTTCATCTAGCTTTAAGCTACCAGCCTTAGTTGAATACATACCTCAGGATAGGTTAGTGGTGTCAAAATATGGTTTTAGAGGAATAGGTAAAAACTATACTTAGACACTTCTGTAAAGGAAAGAGTTGAGAAGAAAATAGCACTGGCAATATGCATATATTCCAAAGGTAGATAACTGTGATTTATTTTGTGCTCTTACAGTATTTTGAACATGTAAGGAGTAGCTTAACTAAAAAAGCATTATAACTATATTACATATATATTTGAAATTCTTCAAACAGCTAGACTTGATTAATGTAGCCATTCAAATCAAGATCCATTGACGTTTTTAAGATGATTAGTAACCTAATGCAGGACAGATTGATATGGGAACTTTCCACATCAATTGTATCATGCATTCAGCATTCTCCTGGCTCCAAGATTTTAAAGCTTTTGAGTTGAGTTTGAGATTGTTTTCAAGTATTGAATTTGAGATCATTCTCAAGCATTTGATGGGTCAGACTTGTGCTTTTGCTAGCAAAAGCACAATTCTGACCATTCAAATGCTTCAGAACTATCTCAAACTCAGCTCTAAAGCTATAACCACTTTGAACGCTATCTCTAGAGATACCTATGGATCTTCATTGACTGGCCATCCAACACAGGTTAAGCTAGAGATGTGAACCATGAGATGGCGACAGTGATATTACAGCCCAGTTTTTTCAAACCACTCTTGTTGTATGTCATTAATGTAGTGCTTGCAATGAACATTTCTCCTTCATCTTTTCTCTTTTTTTCAATAAAACACATTTAAACAATGTTACTTGTTCCTTTCTTTCTTTTCCCAGTTCTCTTCAAGCCTAGTTATCCTGCTTGTTTGATAGGATGGCGGGAATCTGGAATCAGTGTTGACTGTTTGTTGACAGTAAAGCGAGGGAATGAATGTAGAAAATAGCATAAACTTTTATCTAACCTGACAAGATGTTTTTAGAATCGCTGAATGTCCATTGTCTGTTGTCCAGAATTGGTTCGTTAACAGCTCTAGTGGTTACAAAAGTCATTTGATCTTATGTTTGCCTCATTGAAATCTAGGTCAAGTTCAAATGGAGGTCATGTCGAGTCAAAACTTAGGTCAAATTGTAGAAAAGCTTTAACACTATAGAGGCTACAAATCTCATTAAATTTTAATGAAATTTTCTGAAAATGTTTTGCCTCAATAAAATCTGTCAATTTTGAATGTGGGTCATGTACGGTAAAAAAAAACTAAGTCAGGAGGTCTAGTTTGGTAAAAAACTAGGTCGATAAGTCAAATCCTAGAAAAACCTTGTTAACACTCTAAAGACCACATTTTACACTTAATCACTACACACATTGATTTGTCAGACAGTTCAGAGCTAGCCCCCATCACAGTGAAACGTGCAAAGAAAAGGCCTCTCATCATAGTGGGCCAGGCCTCTCATCATAGTGGGTCATTACAGACCTGCAAGCTGAACAAGCATGCAGGGCCATTGCTGACTCATTAGAACTGTCCCCTTGTGCTCCAAGTAAAATATCTGGAAAATTCAAGAAAATTTCTGGAAAATTCAAGTTATTATCTTGAAAATTCAACAAAATAAGTTGAAAATTCAACACACAATCTTGAAAATTCATGATCATATCTTGAATTTTCAAGTAGATATCTTGAAAATTCAAAACATTATATTGAATTTTTAATGAAACTTATCTTGGTTTTTAGCTCACCTGAGCTAGCTCAGGGTGAGCTTTTGCAATCCTTGAATGTCAGTAGTCCGTCGTTAATTCGTTTGTCATCAACAATTTTAGTATTTACACTCTAGAGGCCACAATTTTTTAGCTCACCAGAGCACAAAATGCTCAAGGTGAGCTATTGTGATATCGCTTCGTCCATCTGTCCGTGCTCACAAAATGATAGTTACGTGGCTAAAATTGACTTCCATTCCCAGACACATAATTGAAAAACATTAACCTGGCAGTTTCTTGTAACATTAACCTGGCCATTTCTTGTGACATTAACCTGGCCAGTTGTGGGACATAGGGGTAGGGTTAGCCTCAAGGTCATTCTATAACAAAGTTAGATTTCATTTATGTGGCTAACCACACACATTTTAACCACATAAAAGAGATACAATAAAGAAGGAAATGGCCATTTAAATGAAGATTGTGGGTATGTCCGTCCGTCCATCCGTCAACAATTACAAACGACTTCCTTTCTGAAACCAATAGCCCCAGTGTAACCGAACTTCATCAGAAGCATCAGTAGGGTGGGGGAATGAAAAGTTGGTAAAAGTTTGTGGGTGGGATAATTTGTTTGGTTGCCATGGCAACCACACACAATATCTAGAAAAATCTCCGAAACTACTGGTCCAATTTCAATTTGGCTTTCACCAAAATGTTTCTCAAAGGATAGACTTTAAAAGGTGTTCAAAGAATTTTAATCTGTCAAAAAACATGGCTTATTTCTGGTGTTCGGAAATATTGAATGTAAGGTTAAAAACATTCCAGAAGTCATATTTTTGGTAATAACTTTATGAGATTTTGTCAGTGTCATGACCTTAAAGGAATATAGGTCTTACATGAATGTAGGTCATGTCGGGTCATAAAGTAGGTCTGTAGGTCAAATCACAGAAAACGCTTTTTGCCACTCAAGCTGCCATACTTTTAGCCCCATCTTCTTGAAACTTGCTTAAATGGTTAACTTGACAAAAGCTAGGCACTTATGGGCTGCATAAGATGAAAAAGTAGGTCAATAGGTCAAAACATAGTAATAGCTTCTAAACACTGTAGGGGCCTTATTTTTAGCTCACCTGGCATGAAGTGCCAAGATGAGCTAGTGTGATCGCCCTGTGTCTGTCGTCAAACTTTTTCTTCAAAGATCTTCTTCTTGGAAACCACTTGGCCAATTTCATCAAAACTTCATAGGATTGTTCCTTGTAAGGTACTCTCTCAGATTTTTTCAAATATAGGTCATCCAATTGAAATTGTGGTTGCTATGGCAACCAATTGAAAAAACTTTAAAAATCTTCTTGTCAAAAACTACAGGTCTGAATTGAAAATAATTTTACCCAAATGTGCCATTGGTGACTCCTTAACAGATTTCTTAAAATAATTTTCCTATCGTAAAAAAACATGGCCACTAGTGGGTGGGGCATATTTTCTTTATATGGCTGTATAGTGAAAACTTAAAAAATCTTCTTGTCAAAAACTACTGGTCCCATTTGAAAGTAATTCTATGCAAATGATCCATCATGGTTGACCCTCTACCAGATTACTTAAAAATATTTTGATATCTAAAAATACATGGCCGCCAGTAGTGGGGTACGTTTTCCTTATGTTACTGTATAGCAAAAACTTTAAAGATCTTCTCCTCTGAAACTACTGGTCCAAATTCAAAATAATTTTACACAAATGGTTATCCTGACACATTTGCTTCTCGTGACCAACATCATGTAGCGGCAGAGTATGACGTAAGCAAGGGCATCGTCGAAAGGTTGTGGTAGCTGTAACTGACCACTGGGAAGGTAAATTGGAGACCAGGTCAAGGTCATTTGAAGGTCACACATGAAGTACAGGACCGACGTTGTCAGTTATGGCATGACATCAACAGCCGGATCCCACGGATAAGCTTAATATCGTTCATAAACAGACGTAAAGTTACAGGATCTCTGTTCAGGTCGTAGGGAATAGACTTCATGCTGCAAACCTACGTGTAGAACACCGGTTGGGCGACTATATCTAATTATGGATTGATTTTGATAACAACACCCCCCCCCCCCCCCCCCCTATCCCCCTCCAAGTTTGGTTTCTACTTGCGAGTTTATATACTATTTTATTTGTATTTTGCATGTGCTGAAATTTTTAATGAGTTCAATTTTTACTAGTCAATGAGATTGATAAAAAATAAAATCTTAAAAATTGAAATCATGTGGTAAAAAATAAAATCTTAAAAATTGAAATCATGTGGGTTTTTTCCTCTAATCAGTTAACTTTCACAGCAGTAAATAAAACCTGTTATACGGTATTTCATACTAGCTTACAGTGCAGGAAATGGTCAGAATGCTCCTTTAGGAGCCCTCAGGTCAGGGTCCCAACTGCTTGTATTAGGAAGTTGATATTTTGAATGGAGGTTCCCTGTGGCTTGAATATGAATCTACTGATACACTTTTCTATTGATAGTTACCTATTTAAGAAAGGTTTAATTAGGCGAGCTTTGCTGTTCTCCGACAGCTCTTGTTTATTATTATTATTTATCTAAACTGTATTATTCTCGCAGATTTAGCTTAGAGTATACTGAAAGTGAACAGAATGTTATTAAGGCATATTCCGCTTTACCTTTAGCCCGCTTTAAGTAGTCATTTGTCTTCAACCTAGAGCTAAGTCTCTTATAAGGTTAGTTGCACAACTACTGGATTAACACTCACGCAGAAAACTCATGCATGAGCTTTCTGCATTATTTTCATCCCGCACTCAGCCGCAATATGTCCATAATTTCTGATTACTTCATTGAATATTTGTTTAAAACAGACTTGACAATGGTCATAAGATAAGTAATTATATGACAACAGTAACGTATGATTATAGAGATCCTGATGACAACTGAATCATATTGACTGATAAAGAGGTTCAAAAATGCATTCAGGTATCATGATCATCAATGCACAGAGCAAGCTTAAACGGACCATGGATTATTCTACATGAATATACGACAGTATTGACGTTTATATATAACCATATACATGGACATTCTACATGAATGAAATTACGACAGTATTGCCGTTTATATATAACCTTATCCATGGATATTCTACATGAATATACGACAGTATTGGCGTTTGTATATAACCATACCAATGGACATTCTACATGAATGAAATTACGACAGTATTGCCGTTTATATATAACCTTATCCATGAATATTCTACATGAATATACGACAGTATTGGCGTTTGTATATAACCATATCCATTGACATTCTACATGAATGAAATTACGACAGTATTGCCGTTTATATATAACCTTATTCATGAATATTCTACATGAATATACGACAGTATTGGCATTTGTATATAACCATATCCATGGACATTCTACATGAATGAAATTACGACAGTATTGCCGTTTATATATAACCTTATCCATGGATATTCTACATGAATATACGACAGTATTGGCGTTTGTATATAACAATATCAATGCCTATGGACATTCTACATGAATGAAATTACGAAAGTATTGTTGTTTATAAATAACCTTATCCATGGATATTCTACATGAATATACGACAGTATTGGCGTTTGTATATAACCATACCAATGGACATTCTACATGAATGAAATTACGACAGTATTGCCGTTTATATATAACCTTATCCATGGATATTCTACATGAACATACGACAGTATTGACGTTTGAATATAACCATATCAATGGACATTCTACATGAATGAAATTACGACAGTATTGCCGTTTATATATAACCTTATCCATGGATATTCTACATGAACATACGACAGTATTGGTGTTTGTATATAACCATATCCATGGACATTCTACATGAATGAAATTACGACAGTATTGCCGTTTATATATAACCTTATCCATGGATATTCTACATGAATATACGACAGTATTGACGTTTGTATATATAGGGTCTTACATGCGTATTCGTAATTTAGTATCTTACATGAGTGTTCGTAATTTATTGGATTTATAAAACGAGTCTTTTAGAAAACGATAAGAATGAGACTTTCCGAGTTGTTATTGGTTTCTAAAAGACAAGTTTTATAAATCCAATAAATTATGAGCACGAATGTTAGATTCTATTTATAACACAACTTGGCAATGTTGTTTTTACCATTCCGAAACTTATTTTAGATTGCTAGCTTCACTATATAGTATATAAGTCAATGGATTACGCATGAATGGACGGCCCAAATGAGTTCACATGCAAAAAGTAGATCCTAATTAATTCGATTTATTCAAAATAAATCAATTGAGCAAACATTCCCTGCCCCTTCAAATCTAAATAGCTACTCGAACGCCTACAGAAATGTTGTTTGACGTGCTATTTGTTTACACATTTTGACAGCAAGTAGGAATACACAATTTAGTATGACAAGCTCATTTGCATAGTTAAACCACTATATACATGTACGAGAAATAAACAATTAGTGTTATTCAATGCTCGCACTGTAGGTTATGTTATAACATGGAGAAAGGACAAATGGAGAAGTATCCGGCCTGCTCGCGATTTATCGTGTCGTTCAATCAGCGGCGCTCGCTGGCGGCTAGAAAACAACGTTTTTCCGAAAGTTTGGTGTTAATAGAAATGCTTTTAATGTTATCTTTTCGTTATAAATTTTAATACAGATGTTTTATTAGACCATGATCTCACGACTGATACAAAATTTGAGGCGATAGCTTATAATTTGTTTGTTTAGTGAGTTTGTGAAAATGAGAGAGAAAACGTACAGTACTGTATTTTCCGTTTTTCCTACGAAAGTTTGGTGTTAATAGAAATGCTTTTAATGCTATCTTTTCGTTATAAATTTTAATACAGATGTTTTATTAAACCATGATCTCACGACTAGTACAAAATTTGGGGCGATAGCTTATCAATTGTTAGTTTAGTGAGGTTTTGAAAATGAGAGAAAAACGTATTTTTTCGTTTACCTACGAAGTTTGGTGTTAAAATAAATGCTTTTAATGTCATCTTATCGTTATAAATTTTAATACAGATGTTTTATTAGACCATTATCTTACGCGTAGTACAAAATTTGAGGCGATAGCTTATAAATTGATAGTTTAGTGAGGTTTTGAAAACGAGAGAAAAACGTATTTTTTCGTTTACCTACGAAGTTTGTGTGTGTCTATATTTCTCTGCCACTGTCTGTATTTATGTCTCTGTTTCTCTTTGTGATTGTCTCTCTGTCTGTCTGTTTTTCTCTTATCTCTGTCTGTCAGTCTCTCGCTTCTTCTTTTCTGTCTCCATCTTTCTGTATGAATGTCTGTCTGTCTCTCTGATGATCCTCATGCGGAGAAAAGGTAAAGTGTGTCATAAAGAGCTTAATTTGAAAAAGGGGTAAACTATATTTCAAGAGACATACTCTATGAATCCGACATTTTTGCAGCCTGGTCTGGATTACAACTGTTTGCAATTGCAATAGTCATCATGTTACTGGTATTCAGTAATGAGAGGGTTAATCCAGTCATCAACCAAACCAGGTGCATTGATGTTGGGGGTTTTTTTTTTGTTTTTTTTTTTCAATTCAATTCTGTTATCTTTATTTTTTGTGATTTGTATAATATATAAACATCATGCGGTTACAGAAGTCAAAAACACATGTTCAAGTTACACGCACGGGTAGCATTGATCTTTTTTATTAAAGTGGCAACCCGCTGGTATCCATCTTCATAGATAATCGGCATGTTCAAGAAGCATGGACTTCATGCTGGGAGAGTTTTATGACGCTGATAATTGTCCTGCTAATTTGGTGCGGGTTCTGTATACGGTTACGTAATGTGTCACATTCCTTTGTGATGTGTAATATGGTAGACATTTTGTAAGTAAATAAAGCTAAGGACGAGTGTCAAACATTCTGGATCCAGATCAGACGCCGTATTACGCGGCATCTGATCTTGATCCAAGTTGTTTGCAAAAAAAAAAGTAAAGTCGCGATCAGCAGGCAAAGAGTTAAGCAGTCAGTTGGTCTAGTCATTTCATTAGCCAGCAACCTTTGTAGGTCATCATTACTTTTTTCGCTTCAAGAAAAACCCTGGTATTTTTACAACCGAAAGATAAGTGTCACGGCTTTATATCAAGACCTTTTTTTTTAAATATATATATTTATATCGGACGAAAATTATGGATTAAATTCAAGTTTTTGAAACGGGACGTAGTATATATTTCGCGATCGCCTGCTCTCGTTTATCGACTATTTCATTTGGCCATCGCTCTTTAACTCGCCATAAAATTTGTCGATTTCGAAACTAAACACTTGCATTTTTACAACTGAAAGAAAAATATCTTAGCCTTCTTTTAAGACCATTATAATGAAAATCGGGTGAAAATTAAGGATTTTATGTAACTTAAACTAACAGTAGGTAACCATTCAACACGATAAAAAACGCGATAGCCCGCTATCGGCGTACCGGTGCAGTTGAATTATCGATCGATTAAGCGTTATCGCACATACAGGTAACGGACGACACCATTTTCGGGAAAATGCAGATTTTAGTATAAGTTACTTCTCCATTTGTCCTTTCTCCATGGTTATAAATAACCTTATCCAAAACTTTTCTACTTGAATATACGACAGTATTGATGATTTTAGAATAACCTTATCCATGGATATTCTACTTGAATAAACGACAGTATTGACTTTGCATATAACCTTAATCATTAACTCTTCACTGTCAACGACGCCAAAACAACGACTCTGCAAACAGTGAATCCTGATCAGACGCCGCGTAACGCGGCGTCTGATCAGGATCTAAACCGTTTGACACTTATATCGATACTTTTTCAGTCAAGCAATTCCATAAATCTTACTTGAAGAAATATTGCAGACGACATTATAAATGTAGACGTTATTTTAGCGGTTAGAGGGTTAAAGCAGACGAAACAACTTGACAGTGAAAAAGTTAATATTCTAAATGTTTTTACGACACATTCGTTTGTTGAGATACTACTGTGGACAGAACGCAGTTCATTTCCAACACATGCTTTTTAAAATAAAAAAAAATGCAGTAGAGCTCACTTATATCGAAATTCTCAGGACCGTCTCATTTCTTCCATAGCTCAAAACTGACCAATCAAAAGCTTGAGAACGATCTAAGACTCAATTCAAGAGCTTTACAACATTGCACCATTTGTCAATTTTCAATATACATTTAAAATCAACTGTGTACGACTTTATTTGAAAATGGACTGAACTTACCAAATATCAAAGCTGTAGCCATATCAGTTTCAGAGAAGAAAATGTTTAAAAATTTCACTGCAACCGTGACCCTCTGGCGGGACATAATTTGAACAATCTTGATAGAGGGTCTGTAGATGATGTTTTGTGCAAAATATGCAATCAAAGTATTGTCGATTCAGACAAGAGTTTTTAATTTTTCATTAAAATTATGAGAACAACATATGCAACGTACTGAAATCATTTCAACAATATCGGTAAAAGGACCTTTACAGTCTAATCATGCCGCTGAATATCAAAGCTCTGGCCATATTAGTTTCAGCGAAGATGTTTGAAGAGTTAACTATTCAACTCTATGTAAAACTTTGGACCCCGGAGCGGGGTCTCTTGTGACCTCATGGGTATGGTTTGGCAAATTTGATAAATGGCATACATATATATATATATATAGAGAGAGAGAGACAGATAAAGTGAACAGACTACACAGTCAGACATACACATACTCGTTCAGATACGGCAGCGCGCCTAGCTGTAACAATGAAATGTACCAACAAGAATGAACCATCCACATCCCCAAAAAAGGATGCTTCAAGTTCATCTTATAAAGTACACCATTCATCACAACACTCCGAACCGGTACAGTATATTAGCATACATACAATTATAGCTTATATGCATGGTGCCCTTTTAGGGTTTCAACCATAGCACATGCTACGAACATTCATTTGGATGAAAGCCGCTGGATCCATAGGATACAGAGTTAGACGAAATAGTATGTGATAAAGGGAGATAATTAACTAACTCAAACAGCATGCTTTCCATTCTGTAGGATCTTTGCAGATACAAGTTCACTGTACAAATTATATAGAGAGAGACAGATAAAGTGAACAGACTACACAGTCAGACATACACATACTCGTTCAGATACGGCAGCGCGCCTAGCTGTAACAATGAAATGTACCAACAAGAATGAACCATCCACATCCCCAAAAAAGGATGCTTCAAGTTCATCTTATAAAGTACACCATTCATCACAACACTCCGAACCGGTACAGTATATTAGCATACATACAATTATAGCTTATATGCATGGTGCCCTTTTAGGGTTTCAACCATAGCACATGCTACGAACATTCATTTGGATGAAAGCCGCTGGATCCATAGGATACAGAGTTAGACGATATAATATGTGATAAAGGGAGATAATTAACTAACTCAAACAGCATGCTTTCCATTCTGTAGGATCTTTGCAGATACAAGTTCACTGTACAAATTATATAGAGAGAGATAGATAATGTGAACAGACTACACAGTCAGACATACACATACTCGGTCAGATACGGCAGCGCGCCTAGCTGTAACAATGAAATGTACCAACAAGAATGAACCATCCACATCCCCAAAAAAGGATGCTTCAAGTTCATCTTATAAAGTACACCATTCATCACAACACTCCGAACCGGTACAGTATATTAGCATACATACAATTATAGCTTATATGCATGGTGCCCTTTTAGGGTTTCAACCATAGCACATGCTACGAACATTCATTTGGATGAAAGCCGCTGGATCCATAGGATACAGAGTTAGACGATATAATATGTGATAAAGGGAGATAATTAACTAACTCAAACAGCATGCTTTCCATTCTGTAGGATCTTTGCAGATACAAGTTCACTGTACAAATTATATAGAGAGAGATAGATAATGTGAACACACTACACAGTCAGACATACACATACTCGGTCAGATACGGCAGCGCGCCTAGCTGTAACAATGAAATGTACCAACAAGAATGAACCATCCACATCCCCAAAAAAGGATGCTTCAAGTTCATCTTATAAAGTACACCATTCATCACAACACTCCGAACCGGTACAGTATATTAGCATACATACAATTATAGCTTATATGCATGGTGCCCTTTTAGGGTTTCAACCATAGCACATGCTACGAACATTCATTTGGATGAAAGCCGCTGGATCCATAGGATACAGAGTTAGACGATATAATATGTGATAAAGGGAGATAATTAACTAACTCAAACAGCATGCTTTCCATTCTGTAGGATCTTTGCAGATACAAGTTCACTGTACAAATTATATAGAGAGAGATAGATAATGTGAACACACTACACAGTCAGACATACACATACTCGGTCAGATACGGCAGCGCGCCTAGCTGTAACAATGAAATGTACCAACAAGAATGAACCATCCACATCCCCAAAAAAGGATGCTTCAAGTTCATCTTATAAAGTACACCATTCATCACAACACTCCGAACCGGTACAGTATATTAGCATACATACAATTATAGCTTATATGCATGGTGCCCTTTTAGGGTTTCAACCATAGCACATGCTACGAACATTCATTTGGATGAAAGCCGCTGGATCCATAGGATACAGAGTTAGACGATATAATATGTGATAAAGGGAGATAATTAACCAACTCAAACAGCATGCTTTCCATTCTGTAGGATCTTTGCAGATACAAGTTCACTGTACAAATTATATAGAGAGAGATAGATAATGTGAACAGACTACACAGTCAGACATACACATACTCGGTCAGATACGGCAGCGCGCCTAGCTGTAACAATGAAATGTACCAACAAGAATGAACCATCCACATCCCCAAAAAAGGATGCTTCAAGTTCATCTTATAAAGTACACCATTCATCACAACACTCCGAACCGGTACAGTATATTAGCATACATACAATTATAGCTTATATGCATGGTGCCCTTTTAGGGTTTCAACCATAGCACATGCTACGAACATTCATTTGGATGAAAGCCGCTGGATCCATAGGATACAGAGTTAGACGATATAATATGTGATAAAGGGAGATAATTAACCAACTCAAACCACAGGTTTTCGGCGCGTAAGCTATGACCCCCCCCCCCCCCCATAAATCTTTCAAAATGAGTCAAAATACATCCATATGTTCAACAAACATCCTTAACAAATGTTTCAAGAAGTTTCAAGAAGTTTCAAAAAAAAAAAAAAAAAATCGTATCATATATGTATACAATATTTTACTTATATAAATTAGCAAAAAAATTTTTTTTTTTAAATTTCATGAAACTTCAGGAAATGTTCTTTTATGATGATTATTGAATGTATGGATAGATTTTGGGGTATTTTATCCACGTTTGGTGGTGGTGGAGGGGGTTATAGCAGCTAGGGGTAGTGTCATAGCCAACGGGCCGAATGCCTATGACTCAAACAGCATGCTTTCCATTCTGTAGGATCTTTGTAGATACAAGTTCACTGTACAAATTATATATAGAGAGATAGATAATGTGAACAGACTACACAGTCAGACATACACATACTCGGTCAGATACGGCAGCGCGCCTAGCTGTAACAATGAAATGTACCAACAAGAATGAACCATCCACATCCCCAAAAAAGGATGCTTCAAGTTCATCTTATAAAGTACACCATTCATCACAACACTCCGAACCGGTACAGTATATTAGCATACATACAATTATAGCTTATATGCATGGTGCCCTTTTAGGGTTTCAACCATAGCACATGCTACGAACATTCATTTGGATGAAAGCCGCTGGATCCATAGGATACAGAGTTAGATATATATATGATGCATTGTGCAAAACCTCTAAGCCCAAGGTATTGTGGTTCCATACAAGACTTTTTTAAGTTTATATTGAAAATATCTAGCTTAATGTCATGTGACATGACTATTCAATGGTCTGGAACTATTTGAATAAGATTGAAGATGATCATATAAACATAATTCCTGCCAAGTTTGATAAAACATCCAATCAGAAGGTAACATGTAGGAGATGCCATTGCAATAAAAAAAAAATTACGATAGACGAACCGCGGTCACAAGACGGTCAGAATCACAAGTACTTGACACATTTTGAAAAACAAATTGGTTTTACCATTTTCCGTCATGTAATAGAGAAAATGTATACAACTAAAATCGAACAAGTTGTCTAAACTATCAACTTGAACTGCTGATAAAATCGACTGGATCACTGAAATTCGCTTGTGGTGACCTCCTGAAATGATTGAACAGTTGTTTAAGATTTACTTTTTATTTGATGAAATTCAATCAAATAACCACACAGTATTTCCTCAAATTTGAAATTTAAGTATTTTGAAATAAGAAATCTTGAAACACGGAAATAATAACGTGCTTGAAATGAGTGTGAATTAATTTGAATCCTAATCAGACGCCAAGTCATGCGGCGTCTAATCAGGATTCAAACTGTATGCAGATAACCATTATGCCCATGGTAAGACAGTGAACGGTTTAACAAACTGTGAAAAAAGGCAATAATATTTACACCTCTTCAAATGAAATATACATGTACATGTGTAAGATTTGGTCATGGTTGGATCATGATATAAATGGATTAAACAACAAACAACAACAACAACAATGTTTATTTCATTATGTAGGCCACCGGCCCCTTACACCTAACATATAGCATGTTCAAAATAAATGGTATTCAATACATAAATAGGTAAATATAGAAATAGCATTTAGATCAATTTCATCAAGCATCAGGTTACTGGTACTTTGTTCTTGGTCCTGGAATCTTGCAATTTATGATATAATAATGTGTAACGAACATATACATAATGACCGGACTGTTCTCTTACATATGTAAAGTATATCGTATATAAAGTAAGGTGTGAATGTATACGACAATACTTATACATTTACAAACAACCATTTAAATACATACATTATACATGTATAGACAAATGTATATGTTTATAGCAGGATAGTTTAAGTAATACAGTTTATGCATGGTATAATGAAAAACTATCACAAAACACATTACTTAACTTCTTTATGATATCACAACTCAGAAAGTATTTCAGTCCTTCTTTCATAAGCATGGTATAAGAATAAGGATAGTTTCTGTATTGTTTCTTTCATTTTTGCTAGCCAATATTACATAAAGTTTGTTCAAATTTGGATTTATGAAATACTTTCTCGGTAAATATCTACATCTTATATCGGCGTAGATATGACACTTCAGAACAAAATGGTACTCCTCTTCTATTTCTTTATGTTGCAAAGCTAACAAATTCTTTCATGTCTATCTACACCGCTATAACACCCAGTCTCTATTTCTAAAGGACATCTACCAGTTCAGAGTTGGGCATAATGGTGTCTAAGTTTCCGAACATTTAAAACGTCACAATAAGCTTCTAAATCATAGTGAGTTTTAATATTTCTATATATAGCAAGTCTGGATAATCTTTCAAGCTCTGAATACCAATTTCGTAAATACTGATCAGAGAGTCTTTGAGATAAAGAAGCAATAAAATATCTTTCATTTTCTGCAGCATGATTATATTGAAGTAAATGTATAACCAAAACCATTTAGTTGTAGAGTAGTTCTAATTTGGCGTACCCAATTCTTATGGCCCCTTATATCCAACTTTAAAAGCATGTTATAACTTAACCTAACAACTCTAGTTTGCGGCATTTTCAAGATGCATATCCAATACTTGACGGCACGTTTTGTAGATTCTATGTACAATGGAAATCTGCCACATTCTGCTAGTACTGTTGCATTTGGCGATAAGTCATTTATATATAAAAACCTTTTACAAGCATTTAAAACCCTTTCTATACAATTATGTCTTTCCCAACCCCATAACTCCCAACCATAAAGTAAAATAGGCAGTATCTTTGAATCAAAGAGTTTGAAATATATGTGGCTGGGTAACTGTCCTAATTTATATAGATTCCGTAAAATTGAAATTAAAGCACTTTTGCTTTTCATGGCTTGCTCAGATGCCATTGTACAGAGCTACAGTCCTGGGGGTAAATGTCACCCCAACACAAGGGAACTTGTTAACCATTACAAAATGTCCAATGTTCTCGCGATGATAGTTTGCTACCATTCTTAAAAACATAATCTTTGTTTTTTCAATGTTTACTTTCAGGTAATAATTGTTACAGTAAGATTGAAGTATTTTCAACTCTTTTTGTAGACCTGAAATAGTGTCTGAAAGGAGTACAATGTCATCCGCAAACATCAAAAGAAAGATCTCTATCTCGTTTGGGCCTAGTTGAATACCAGAAATGTCGCTTGTCTCGTTCTGCCAACTCATTTATAAAAAAAGAAGTTTCGGAGATATCAAACATCCTTGTTTGAGTCCAACCGGACAGCTGAAAGAGTCACTTAGGAGTCCATTTACACGCACTGTGGATTTTACCTGTTTATACATTCCCATCAAAACTTGTAACAAATTTCCTTTTACGTCTGCCTTGCTCAATACACTCCATAAATTTCCTCTTTTGATAGAGTAAAATGCTGTTTTGAAATCAACAAAGCATACACACAATTTCATACCTTTTACATGTTTATATTTAGATATAATACCTTTCAAAACAAATGCATTATCAACAGTTGAGTACCCTGACCTAAAACCAGATTGAGATTCACTGATCTTTTCAAAAGCGATGGCATAAAATGTAAGTCTTCTATTTATTACACTGGGAAATATTTTCCCAAATATCTCGAGCAAAGAGATACCTCTGTAATTTTTAACTTCATCTTTTCTACCCTTTTTGTATATTGTGGTTATAATAGCGGTAGTCCAAGCTTCTAGGAATTCCCCTGAACGAAACAGTTTTATTAAATAGTGTAGATAAACATGTAGTATGATATCTTTTGTATTTTTATAGAATTCTGGTGGAATACGATCTTCGCCAGGGGCTTTGTTTGTTTTCATGGATTTTTGTACTTAAAAGGATTTCTTCAGTTGTTACTGCAGAGTTAAAAATTTCGTCTTCAAGTTCTTTACAATTACTAAAATCTAGATCAATATCACCTACTTCTGTGTCGTCGGTGTTATTGTCCTTAAAAAGCGTTTCAAAATGAACTTTCCAGTCCTCAATAGGAATGTCGTTCTGACCTTGTCTGGGATTTGTAAAATTCTTAATCTTTTTCCAAAAACTCTTAGGACTGTCATTTGCATTTATAATGTCAGTTAACTTGTTAGATTGTGTTGTTCTTTTTTATCAGTACACAGTCTTTTATAGCTGTTTTTGGAGTCCAAATACCGCTTTAAATTTGTATCTGTTTTAATACGTCGGTAAGTCCGCAGTGCTATGAGCTTGTTTTGTTTCGCACGTGAACATTCAAGATCAAACCATTGCGGTTGACTACATACGTTGTCATATGTTTTGTTTATCTTTGCGCAGCATTCCTTAAATATATTTGTCAATCTAACTTCTATGTCATCAATGTTGTTATGGCCGTCCTCTATGTTACGTAAAATTCCACACAACGAGTCAGCTGAAAATGGTCCTGATAGTCTACATAACATGATGACATTTCTCTCGCTAAATATACGTCTTATCTGTAAGCATATGTTTTTGTCACCAGATATCGGTACATGTGTTTCAACTTTCTTAAATGTCATCGAGACTTTAACAGGAAAATGGTCGGAGAATTTCAAACTCGGTAACTTTATCAAACAGTTCTATATCTAATAGCACATAGTAAATAACGCCACTTCCAATGTGACTTGTAAAGGTATAATGTCCGATATCTTTATCTTTTCCTAGTCTTCCATTGAAAATTAATAGTGAGTATATTTTACGAAAGGGCAGCAATAACACACCCTGTCTATTTGTCATTTCATCGCATGATTTTCTACACTAAGCATCTATGTAAAGGATATAATTATAATCCTGCCATTCCGGTACATGTACAACTGGTTCAATAAAGTCATTTTTTCTCTCCGGTTCCTGCATTAAAATCCGATAATACTGCTAAAGAAACATCACCAAGGCTTATGCTAAATCCATGTATATAATATTCTAAGAGTTCAACACCTTTAACATGTTCATGCATCTAGGCAGGTGAGTCTAATGGAGGTAAGTAAACAACACATAACAGTAAATGCTTATCCTTTCCTAGAAATGTTTTGTCTACTTTAAGAAAAATACAAAATTTACAATTTAATTCTAATTTGGTGACATATTCGGCTATACTGAACATAAACTATTATGCCTGCCATTAAAGGTCCATATCGTGATTGCCTAAATGCTTCTATCATAAAGGTACTATAGCCATCAACAGCATGTTCTTCATTATGAATCCAAGTTTCAAGAAGACCGAATATAGGAAAATTGCTTATAAAAGTTTTAATGTCATTCATAAGGAGTTTATCTTTTAAACCTCCTATGTTCCAACACATGACGTCAAGTCTCGATTCGTAAGGGTTTCGGCCGGACTCCTACTGGCCATTCTCGGTTGATGCTTCCCCCTCTGCACTGGCATTGTTTTGGTTTTCAGGCGTTCGATAGTCTGATCTCCGAAATACACGAACAAATACTCGTTCCCCTTGGTTGGTACGTTCTGTGGCTTCATGGTTGTCACCAGGCTTTCTGATTTGTAGCTTGCCCTTGTTATAGTACCCTGTCTGTCCCTCGTCTTTTAGTTTTCTTAGTGTTTGTCTCTGCTTGTATGTTGAATCATTGCCAACTCTTATATCACATCTTCGGAGCATCTCGCGGCCACTATATACCCTAAATTTGTCATCAGTGAATCTAAACTTGATTATACGAGAGGTGATGGTTTCGGATTACCATTGTCCTGGATTACTCTTGCTCTTATGATATCATCATTTGTCCATTTCACTTAAAGGTCTGCAATTCTTAGTAATTTATTAACTTTATGAATGATTTGAGATTCAATTAGGTGTGGGTCAATCGGTAATCCAAATATACGCATGTTGTCTTCAATACTTTAAATATTTAGATGTTCGATTTTCTCTTCAAATGCATTCATCACTTCTTCATTTTCGTCATCTTTATTCGCTAAAGCATTAATATCTAGTTCGACATTTTCCTTCCATCCCCACAATGCTGAAATGTGGCCTTCAAGATCCACTACTCTATCGTATGCATAGAAATATATTCTGATGACGTGAAACGGTAGCTAGGGTGCTATTGAAAGATATAGAGAAAAGGTATACAAAGGAAATCGAACAGGTAGTGTAAACTGTCAACTTAAACTGTTGTAAAAACCGACCAGATCACCGATATTCTATTGTGGTCCACTCGGGGAATGATTAATTTATAAATATTTACTTTTTTATCAGGACACCTTATTGATCACTCCTAATTTACGCCCATTCGCATGCACGTCAAAAACAACAGGGCCAACTTTTCTGCACATTTTCGTTATAAAGTCACGTACTATGGTGTTATTTGACGGAATATGATCTAGTAAATATTTACAAATTAATCATTTCCCTTGAGCGCAGCAAGAGAATATCGGGGATCTAGTCTATTTTAGCAGCAGTTTAATTTGAAAGTTTAGACTACCTGCCTGTTCGATTCCCGTTGTATACATTGTCTCTATATATACGGAGGTCTAGTAAAATATTTTTTTTAATTTGTGTTAAGAACCTGTGCATTCAATACAATAAATGTACAACCCTACTCTACGTAGTCGGTCTTGTTATAGAATCACTAAAACGCCAAAGGCTAGTGTCAAAACCGATATGAATAGACACAGATATTCCATAAGTAATGTTCAACCTGATAAAAACAATTTACACATGTAGCTGTTAACAAAATAAATTGGGTTGTTTTTAAGGTCAATGACCGAAGCATATAAGATATTATTATACAATTAAGCAATTTATATGGCAATCCCTTCTATTACAACTTCTGAATGTTGGAACGTTTTAAGCGTTTACAGCAGGTTGGTGCTGAAAACTAGATGAACGTAAAACAATAAGATATAGAAAATCTGGGCGTTTTCTGTCTTACTTTCACCTTCTGTAGGCTTGCATGTGCCTTTAATACCATACGTTAGTCTCATTTTTAGACAATGACTGAATAAGACAAGTTCCATCTCACGTTAACAGGAATACATTTAGTAAATAGGTTCCTTTAACGTGAGGTGGAACTTATCTTAATTCATAAAAATCGGATGAGAAGTCAATACGGTAATAAGGCTTTCCTTGCATTACTTTTGTCGTGCACCATGACATTACATGTGCCATAATCGATGCACATTCTTTTTCAAGGAATGCAAGCTTTACAAAGCATCAACAGTATACATGTATTGTGCCAATAACTTTCTTATGATGTCATCATAGTTAAACAATTGTCGTCTGCTTTTAAACTCACTTCTAATATTTCTATTTAAGCGTTGGTTTAAGTGACTGAAGTAATATGATAATGATTGCCAAAAAGTTTGGGTTCTTGCAATTAAGTAAAATATCCATTGTACTTGTAGTGAGACAGTGATGGAGTTTATGTTCGATTTCGGCAAACTGGAAATATGTCTGAAAAGAATCACTGTACTATTGTGAGACAGTAAAGAAGTTAAGCATCCTGTTCCTTTATTAAATCAGCGTTACATTAGTTAGAGACAATATATAATATACTTGATAATGAAAATCGTGACCAATATAACCAGGAAGTGAAACATTATGGTAATGCTGATACTTCTGTGAATTAAGTGTTTACACTTCTCCCGCTGCAATATCGTCTGCTTGAAATTGTCGCCTGCTACAGCGTTCCCTCTCTACAACGACACCCAATGGGAGACACAAAATATGTTCGTTGTTCGGAGGGAGTCGTTACAGGGAGGGAATTTGGCTTACATTTGCAAACAGCTTGAATCCAGATCAGACGCCGCGTAACGCGGCGTCTGATCTGGATTCAAGCTGTTTTTCACTCGTAATTAAGTGTTTTACTCTGAAATGGTCAAATATGTAACTTTTAGAAAAACAGCAGACGACAATTTTAAGCAGACGATATTGCAGCAATAAAAGCGTTAGACATAATTGTCCAGTTTCGGGAACAGCATCAAAAGTCGTTGTAAGGAGGGAATCGTTGTTGGGAGGGCCGTTGTAGAGAGGGAGCGCTGTATATAGTCTCAGAATTATATAATATTGACAATATGAATGAAGAATTTTATACACGAGTGTCAAACAGTTTGACATCAAATTAGACGCCGCATAACGCGGCGGCTGATCCAGGTCGAAGCCTTTTGCAAATTTTAGTTTAGTTTCCCTCAGTGCTCAACTCAAAGAGTTCACTTTTTAATGCCCGATTTTACAGCATGCTTCTGCTGGATCTCCGCCATAGATAGAGGCTTTGTCCTAGATCAGCCGCCGCGTTACGCGTTACGCATATTAGTGTGATATTGCTGTGTGCTTTAACCCTTTCACTATCTGATCAGGATCGAGACTGTTTGACACTCGTTTTGAAATTTCGTAAGTCACACTGCATTAAGTGTAACTTTAGATATTGCAGACAGCACTATTGTAGTAGACGGAAATAATGCGATAAAAGAGTAAAAATCTCGCGATGAATTTTCAACATGTTCTCACTTATTTCAACATCAAATCCTATGGTGTTACTACTCGTTAGAATTGTCTCTTCGAGACGATTCTAATGAGTAGTGACTCTATAGAGTTTAAATCAGAAATAAATATGTTAGTTTTTGGAGCCCTGTGGCAACACCTATAGGTCGTTTGCAGTTAAAAAAAACACGATAAATCGTAGATTATTTTAAAGTTGGTGGACGTATTTAAATGAAATTTTGCATACTCTTATGATGTGTCTATACCAACTCTGACAAGGAAATTCAGAATTTTGGATAGTCTGACCCAAAACAATTCTCCTTTGTTTTATATAAATTTTGTGTCGCTGAAAATTGTCAATTACGTGAAGTGTTATTGGCTATAACCTTGATCAAGTTTGTTTATATGGGAGAATATCCCCCAGGTAAAATCCCGTGCTAGCTGCTGGTCTGAAAGGTGAATCCCGTGCTGATATAGGTTGTTTAGTTGTCCAAATCTAATTGTGAGGCCCCATTACATTTGAAATATTTTACAAATCATGTCAATTTTTTCAAATCATATTTTCACAGTCGACATGATTTGTAAAAAAACATGATTTGTTACAAATCACGTCGAATACCGGCATCTGTGAATTGGATTCAACATGATTTGATTGTTTATATATATATAGGCTGGTATTATATAGCGTGCTTATAATTATTAAGTATTTATATAAGTGTTTCCAGCGCCGCAACACAGTGAACACAGTTGAGTGATTTGAATGTGAAATTAGACAGTCAGTAGAAATAATTACTTCATAAATGACATGCATGTGTATCTCATGGAGCTGCATATTTTGAAAGGAGGCATGCCAAGGTCAATGTCATCATTAAAGGTCAAATTTATAGGTCAATGTCATAACTTATGAGCCAGTAGATTTAATTACCTTATAATATGGCATGCCTGTGCATCTCAAGGAGCTGCATTTTTTGAAAGGAGGCATGTCAAGGTCAATGTCATCCTTTAATGTCAAGGGCGGAAAGGGGGACAAAGCGTTGTTTTACAAACGCATCTTGTTTCTTCCGTGTTTAAGTTTGACATTTTTCCGATATGCTACGCACCTCCCCTAACCTAAAACCCTGGGTCCGCACCTGGCAGATTTTATGTAGTTGGTACGGTTTGGAGGACAGCGTAAGGTCAGGTTGGGTGGCGGCGGTAATACTAGCATGTGGGTGGACTGGCAGGTGGACGAGTGGGTCGGTCACCTGGCAACAAGACAGCCAATCTGGTAGTCAGGCAGCAAACAAGCAAATCATCAAGCCAGACATGCAATCAGGCAGCAATGCAGCTACCTAGTAAGTCGGACAGTCAACCAATCAGGGAGCAAGGCGGCTAAATAGCCAGATAGCAAAGCAGCCAAGCAACTAGCCAGCCAGCAAGCCTGTCATCCATTTAGCCATTTAGCCAGCCATTCAACGAGTCACACAACCGGGCAACTGGGCAGTTAGCCAACCAGACATACTTCTAGCCGTTCAGCAAGCCACATAGCAACATGGTAAGTAATAGAATAATCTGATGAAGCAAGATTCATGGACGAATCTTGAAAGTTGCAGGGAGGAATACATAACAGGTTCCAGCAGATGGCATGGGCGTAGAGGCGTTTCTACAATTGAGAGGGGTGGGTGACAAACAGGAATAGGTGGAGCGAGGGGTAGGGAAAGATTGGAGGTTGTGGGGGTTTGCGGTCTGAATATTAGGGTTGAGTAGTAGAAGGATCCCATGTTATTGTTTTTGACAACGGGGGAGGGTGTGAAGGCGGTTCGAGAAATATTGCGGGGGCAATAGGGGCAACAATTTCTCTTTTAATGCCAACGTATGGGGGATGGTAGGCGACAATGCACATTTGAAATCGGATTTCAAAGGTTGTCATTTTTTTTACTAATCCAAAATGTATATATGTTTGATTTTATATAAATATCCAAAGTTTTGAAACAGAATGAAACATGAGTTGTCATTAAATTAGGAGTTTATTATACCATTGAAAACTTAATTTAGAACTCTGGTCATGAAATTTCCCGTGTCTTCTGAAAAAAAATAGCAACAGAATTATTTTCCAAATTCGTGCCAAAACTTTACATATTTGTGACAACAATGTTTTTACTATCAGTTGGTGTACTGTATGATGGGGTAAAACAAATGAAGAAATTCTCCACTGTCTCAAAGTGACGAAAAGCATGAAACAGTAGTGATTTTTAGTGGGAGGATGAGTATTAATTATTATGTCCCATGGCTGTAAGGTGTGACCTAAGCCTGATCAGTAGCACGACGGGTCCCTCTAATATTATATATACCCCTACCGTACTGATCCGCGAATGATGATGATCATGCCCGGATCCAGAGGGAGGGTATAGGGGTCCGGAACCCCACCCCGAGATTTCCAAAGTAGTTTTTTGGTATAGTAAAAAATCCGTCCCCAATGATTGGACCCCCAGAGATTGGTCGGACTCCCTCCAACTACGAAAACCGTTAAATAAAGGTCATCAATATTTTGCATACCCCTCCCCCTCGAGAAATATTCAAAAATCCGCGCTTAATGATGATGATGATAATGATGATAATAATGATGATGATACATGCCGATTATGAAGTAATTACATGTTTATCTACTGGCTCAAAAGTTATGACATTGACCTATATATTTGACCTTAAAGGATGACCTTGACCTTGACATGCCTCCATTCAAAATATGCAGCTCCATGAGATACACATGCATGCCATTTATGAAGTAATTATTTTTACTGACTGTCTAATTTCACGATCAAATCACTCAACTGTGTTCAATGTGTTGCGGTGCCGGAAACACGTATATAAGTACTTAAAGTATATGTATGCTATTTAATACCAGCATATATATAATCGTGTTGAATCAAATTCACAGATGCCGGTATTCGACATGATTTGTAAAATAATTACAAATCACGTTTTTTTACAAATCATGTCGACTGTGAAAACATGATTTGAAAAAATTGACACGATTTGTAAAATATTTTCAAATTAGACATTTTTTCAAACCATGCCGCTACACACCAGGAATAAAGAGAATTGCATTACTTTTCAAACCAAGCTCTAACATTTCTACATAATGTAGAGATCCAGATAATAGAAAGTAAATTGAACAAGTTCAACATTTTCTCACTCGTTTCATCACCAAATCCTATGGTGTGACTACTCATCGAGACGATTCTAATGTTCAAGTAGTCACACCATAGGGCTTAATTCAGAAATAAAGATTTTAGTTCTGGAAATACTCCCCTACTTATCTGGAGCCCTGATAATATGTATCAGTGTTCAGAGTTGTATTTCAGTACGTTTACGTTACGTTTCGTTTCCTTTATACGATAAATTTACGATGGACTTATGTTTATCTTGAACCACCTATTATTTGCTATAAGTATAATAAATCTGTAAGAGGGTTAATTTTTAACTACAATAAAATTGTTTCTGATCTTAAAATTCTCGAAAACACACCAGATACATGTGACTGTACCTCTTCTAAATTTTGTTACGCTCCAGTGGGTCATATAATAACAGGCAATTTTGATATCATTAAAGATAAACGCATCAGAGCGCTTTTGAGTAAGGGACCTAAATTTAGATTACCTGCCTTAATTGATTTCGATACTTGCCGCAATCATATTTCGGAAGCTTTGAATAATTATAGTACCAACTGGTGCCGAAGAGAACATGCTGAAAATGACGCTCTTTCAAAATGGAAAGAATTAATTTTTGACATTATCGATACCCGGATTTCGTTCTATTTATCCAATAACCATCTTTTACCACCTAAACCTAAATTTAACATTCGTCACTTAAAGAAGGGCATACAAGACTTTCATTCCAAATATGTACTCGTTCCTGCAGACAAAGCATCCATTAATGTGATAATTGTATGACGATTACATTATGTTGATGCTTTAAACCAGGAACTTGTAAATACCAATTCCTACACATCAACCAATTTTACGGAACGTAATGTAGTATCTGATCATCTTGATACATGTGTACAATTAAAAGCTGAAGTCAACATTAGATGTCACAAACTTCCTACAATGTACTGGATACCAAAACTCCACATAAGTCTCGTTTTATTGCTAATTCAAGTGCATGTACTACTACTAAGCTTTCCAAACTTTTGACATCGTCTTTAATTAAAATCAAAGAACATGTTCAAAGGTATAGTGCAAAGACTTACAAAATTCTGGACTTAATCTGTTTTGGTCTATCAAAAACTCGAATGAAGTTTTGACGAAGCTTGAAAATAGAAAATACCAAGCTTGCAATATAAGTACTTATGACTTTTCAACACTATATACTACCTTACCTCATAATTTAATAAAAGCTAAACTTATACAACTTATTGAAAAGACTTTTGCCAGAGAAAGGAAACTATTTCTGGCGTGTAATACTGATCGTGCATTTTTTACAAATGACACGGTTAAGCATTACACTATGTGGACTTGCACCGATGTTTGTAAATCACTATCATTTCTTCTGGATAATATTTATGTACGTTTTGGGAGTACCATATACCGCCAAGTGATTGGTATCCCTATGGGTACAAACTGTGCGCCTCTTGTCGCAGACCTATTTTTGTACTGTTATGAGAGGGACTTTATGCTAAGTCTAAAACCTGATACACAGGCAGATATGATCGAAGCCTTTAACAATACATCGCGCTATCTAGATGATATTTTTAATATAGACAACCCATTTTTTGATACGTTGTTTCCCTTTATTTACCAAAAAGAACTACGCCTTAATAAAACAATGAGTCCAATTTGTCGGCACAATTTTTAGATTTAGATCTTTTAATAAATAACGGAATTGTTTCTTCTAAGATTTACGATAAACGAGATGATTTTGATTTTAGTATTGTAAATTATCCTCATCTAGATGGCGATGTTCCCCGTTCGACATCTTACGGGGTTTATATCTCACAATTTATTCGTTTTGCTAGGGCCTGTACCTCTGTTGAGGACTTCCACATTCGTAATAAAACTATTACTGAAAAGCTTCTTAAACAGGGGTACAGATTTCATAAACTTCGTAAAACATTTTCTAAATTCTTTTATAGAAATCGTCCTCTCATTAACAAGTATAAATGTAACTTAAAGTCTTTTCTGCGGCAAGGTATTTCACATCCGGAGTTTTATGGTGATGTTATTTACAAACTTCGTAAGATTCTTGGACATATTCATTTTCAAAACCTGTTTGTGAAACATATTAGATTTTTCCTCAAAAAAGATTATGATCCAACTATATTGCTGCGCACTTCACGTTTGGTTATCGATCAATCTACAATTGATAACCATGCTTTCCTCTTTGGTTGTGCGACGACAGACAGGGCTTAGCACTACATGATGATGTATCTCAAAAGCCGTCCTTAACCGGGAGAGTTATGTCGGATTTTCGTGCTTTTTTTTCCCTCCCTCTCTGTCGTACCCTGAACCCATCCATGTCTTACAGTTACTCGTGACTACAGACTAGTCGCTTGAGTACAATTTGACCGTTGCCACAGTGGGTTATTTTTAGCACGGGCTTGAATGTTAAATTCTTTCCCGTGTTACTAATAATCTTGTCATAGATTTTTTGTTAGATGTTTTACATGTATTTACTTACTGTGTTGGCGGTCTTTTTGATTGTAAGGTTTTGGAACAGGGTTTATATTTTATGTACACTGTTTGTCTTTATAGGTGAATATGGGAGATAAGAGTGAGGTTGGGCGCCCCTAAACCCAGGTTTAACCCCCAGTGGTTGTTAATAATTAATTAATTTATAATTAATTATTGATTGCTACTGACCGTACCAAGGCGGGCTCCTATATTCACTTAGCTTTATGTTTGTCTTGCGTGTTGTTTTCTATTTAGTGTGTAGATGAAGGAATGGTATTGCGTGTGTGTGTGTGTGTTTGTTGTGGTATGACTGTGTGTGTGTGTTCTGCTTGAGAGGTGGGTGTATTGTTTGTGTTACGTTTCCTGCTTGAGTCTTTCGTATTTATTTATTAGCATACAGGTAGCCACTTACTATGTGTCATGCACCCGGGCTCAGCTCTAGAAACATTCTGTTGAAAACTTGATAATGGTAAGTTTGTGTAGATCGACTAGTATAAAACATGTCTCTGCTACTAATTATCACATTCAGTTATTTTGCGTTTTGTTGATAAAACTTTTATATGCGTGGCACATGGTTCGGATCCTATTTAGATACGAAATGGCTCCGGTGTCCGACCAAGATCCAACATGTTCGCAAATGACAGTATGGTCGGTTAATACGTTTAACGTACCCCAGTCAGGGCCTCGTTCGGTTAGTTGTAAACTACTGTTATGCGATAGCTTATCGGCGAGGCGTTACGGAGTCGTGAAAGATAGGCTGTTCGGAAAAGTGTCCCTTAGAAGTGTAAACTTTATAAAGAAGTTATGAATAAAACTTTTTTATTACGAAGAGAAAAAAAGTGTTCTTTTTTGTCATAGTTGGTATAGGTATATCATAAATCTATGCAAAATTCCATTTGACTTCGTTGTCTTGTTGTGGAGATATTTGAAAAATTTCGTGTTTTTTTGAACTGCAAACGACTTATATTAAATATACTGGATCAAGATCATGCATAGTTTTATTCAGTATAACATGATCTAAATATGATCCAGACCACTTTTCGACTCGCCTTTTGTCACCAATGGCAATGGAAAGGTTATTCATGGGTGATGACGTGGCATGTCCTTGTGTATAAATCTCATTCGCCCCTGAAACCTCTAATGGAAAATTCAAATCTCCTTCTACGTCCAGCCCATTTTCATTTTTAGAGGTGTTTTATTACAAAACCAGTGCATACGCTTATCAGAGGAATTGAATTTGTTAAATATTTATTTACAAAAGAAAAGTGTTCACGACTCTTTTCCGTAAAACATTCTAACTACAGTATAGGCCGATTTTATTGACCTGGTAGGGCGGAGTTTCGATGCGGACCATTGCATTTCAACTTTAGGGACGGCAGCACGCTCTTTTATTATTGGAATTTACCGTTGTCGTCTGCCGGTTTTTTCCTCAACATTACATATTAGTGGACATTTGACAGAAGGAATATATTGAAGAATGACACACAGCTTGAATGCAGATCAGACGCCGCGTAACGCGGCGTCTGATCTGGATTCAAGCTGTTTGCAAATGTAAACCAAGTCTTAAGTTTCTCTCCCTATAACAACTGCCTCCGCACAACATACGCAATCTTTGTCTTCCATTGGGTATTGTTGGAGAGAGGGAGCACTGAACATACCGTTTTCACGTGGATATGGCTACACGCCCATGTGTTTCTTCATGTTGAAAGAATCGGAAAATAACTATTTAATACGGAATTATACCTATCACCCCTAAAATCAAATGCAAATTAGTTCATCTTTGCCAAAGGTTAGCTCCGCCCTGCCAGTTGAAAATATCGGCCTATACCAATGTCTGTAACCATAGAACTAGTACACTAGTACTGTTCAGTAGCACTGGGTTAAGGTCCTTTTGACATTAATATTGTCCTATAATTCGAACATTATTTTGAAAATATAGACAAATGTCTTAAGAGTGTTTGTATATTCTACTAATTAGACCATATTATGAGTACAGTAAAACCTCTCTATAACGAACACTAAATTGTGTCAAATATTAGTCGTTTAAGGCAGGTGACTGCTTAAAGCAATGTGAAAGTGAAACAGAAAGCTCCTTTAGGAGCTTTCTGTTTCACTTTCACATTACTTTAAGCTGTCACCTGTAATTTATACAGACAATTAGCCTTCATTTTAGTGGTCGTAATAGAGAGGTTCTACTGTATGTTCAAAAGCTTACCAAAGTTCATGTAATGGTTGAAAAGTAGTTCAGACAGACCAGAATAATGTCCGCTCGGCAATGCATACATATTTTGTTATTTCACTTGATCAAACCCTATCGAACAGTCACCTTCAATGCAATTGTTTTGTTGCTTGAGAAATGCAAGACAACTTGGCTAAATAAATTCATACAACAATTCCTAGACAGTCGAATGCTTAGACCATAGCTCTACTGAATTTGTAAGGCAATTTATTTTGCTTTCTTCACACAGGTTCGAATGCCGATTAATAAATATTCTAAATCATTTCCCTAAAATAGACCATTTTAGATTAATCATGGCTGATTTAACAACTTTATTGCAAAATGACAATGATCAGGTGGCCCTTCCACTATTTAGTAGGGTCTTCACTGTTTGCATAGGCCATTTGAAGTCTGACAGGTTTACTGTCATCCTAATCCTCATTTCGTCTCATCATTCATCGGCGGTATATGACCTATTTTGTGGCACAGTTTCGTACATCCTGTTTGTTAATTACGAGTATACTCGTCGCTAAGGTACACTGTGTTAAGGTTCATGTAAAGTGTTTTTTGTGCATTTTTGAAAGGTGATATTTCGGTCATTTATGGAGCAATGTTGCATAATTTCATATCAAAATGTTCGTAGTGAAATGAACAAACTTATGAGATAGCTTAAAATTGGAAAGAAAATTTGTGTATTTTGCATATCTAGGTCACAGGAGCTAAAAATAGATTGTTTCAATGAAAACTTAAAAAATCTTCTTGTCTGAAACCACAGTACCCTGAGCTTAGATATTTGGCACAAAGCATTGTCTTCAGGTCCTCTATCAAGATTGTTCAAACTATGTCCCTTGGGTCAAAAATGACCCCGCCCCGGGGGTCAATATTTTACATAGAGTTATATAGTGAAATCTCAAACATGTATTTCTCTGAAACTAATATGGCCAGAGCTTTGATATTTGGCATGGTGACATTTCTTGAATTACGCCTTTAACCAATATTGATTATATGGTCCAGGTCCGTTGCATATCTAGGTCACAGGAGCTAAAAATAGATTTTTTCAATGAAAACTTAAAAAATCTTGTCTGAAACCACAGTATCCTGAGTTTAGATATTAAGCACAAAGCATCATCTTTAGGTCCTCTTTCAATGTTGTTCAAATTATGTCCCTGGGATCAAAACTGCCAAGGCCTTAGGGGTTGCAGTTTTACATAGAGTTATATAGTGAAATCTTCTTCTCTGAAACTATTATGGCCAGAGCTTTGATATTTAGCATAGTGACACTTTTTGATGTTTTCTTTTTTACCAATATTGCTGAAATGGTTCGGGTCTGTTGCATATCTGGGTCACATTAGCTAAAAATAGATTTTTTTCAATGAAAAGTCTTCCTGTCTGAAACCATCCATGTACAAAATATTTGACAGAACACTTAATTTTCAAGTTCATCAGCAAGATTTTTGAAATTATGTCTCTGGGGTTAAAAATGATCTCACCCCAGGGGTCATGTGACCCATGTGTTGGTTTTTCCAGGTGAGCGATATTTAGGCCCGCATGGACCTCTTGTTTTAAAAAATCAATTTGATTAACTGAATTACAGTTTGAGAATAACTTGAGAATCATTGTTGTGTCTTGGGGAAGGAGTTGCTCCTTTATAAGTCATCCGCTTTCCAGATTTTTTTTCTATAACTGTGTCTAAATACATGCTGCAAGATTTATACATGATTATAATGATTTATTGCGGATAACGATTATCCCTCTGATGAGTTCAGTAAAGAAAACGATGGCCGTCGACGGCTATCGATTGCGAGTTGGCTACTGGTATGAAATACAGTGGAGAAAAAGTAATAATTTCGTTCCAACGCAAACACATTGCAATGAAATATAGAAAATAATAACCTTTTGATAATTCCGACAACCAGTTTTAATCTGAGTGGCAAACAATTTGGAACCTGATCAGACGCCGAGTTACCCGGCGTCTGATCTTTTTCCAAACTGTTTGCATTGAAATTAATAGTTTAAGCGTAACTGGGGTTATTTGGAAAGAAATGTTTTCTTCACTGTACTCTGTACGCTGCACACGGGACAGAATCTGCGAACCTAAACAGCAAACAGTGGTAATTAAACACGCTCCAGGTCACTTTATCCATCTAAGCTTAAATAAATACGAAAGACTCAAGCCGGAAACGTAACACAAACAATACACCCACCTCTCAAGCAGAACACACACACACAGTCATACCACAACAAACAAACACACACACACACACACACACACACACACACACACACACACACACACACACACACACACACACACACACACACACACACACACACACACACACACACACACACACACACACACACACACACACACACACACACACACACACACACACACACACACACACACACACACACACACACGCACGCGCAATACCATTCCTTCATCTACACACTAAATAGAAAACAACACGCAAGACAAACATAAAGCAAAGTGAACATAGGAGCCCGCCTTGGTACGGTCAGTAGCAATCAATAATTAACTATAAATTAATTAATTATTAACAACCACTGGGGGTTAAACCTGGGTTTAGTGGCGCCCAACCTCACACTTATCTCCTATATTCACCTATAAAGACAAACAGTGTACATAAAATATAAACCCTGTTCCACAACCTCACAATCAAAAAAGACCGCCAGCACAGTAAGTCAATACATGTAAAACATTTAACAAAAATTATATGACAAGATCATTAGTAACATGGGAAAGAATTAAACATTCAAGCCTGTGTTAAAAATAACCCACTATGGCAACGGTCAAATTGTACTCAAGCGACTAGTCTGTAGTTACGAGTAACTGTAAGACATGGAAGGGTCCAGGGTACGACAGAGAGGGAGAGAAAAAACAAAGCACGAAAATCCGACATAACTCTCCCGGTTAAGGACGGCTTTAAAGATACATCATCATGTAGTGCTAAGCCCTGTCTGTCGTCGCACAACCAAAGAGGAAAGCATAGTTATCAATTGTAGATTGATCGACAACCAAACGTGAAGTGCGCAGCAATATAGTTGGATCATAATCTTTTTTGAAGAAAAATCTAATACGTTTCACAAATAGGTTTTGAAAATATATACACTCAGTACAAAAAGAAACGCACATTGTGCTCAGGCGCAGATTAAGAGACTTTTTTAAGATACTAAGACCATATCTCAAGATCAATTTAATTCTGCCACACGTTTAGAAAAACATATACCTAAAATTACTGTGCTGTATTTTAACCCTTTCACTCTTAATGACGTAAAAATGCGCGTTTTCAAACAGTTTGGATCCTGATCAGACGCCGCGTAACGCGGCGTCTGATCAGGATCTAAACTGTTTGACACTCGTATAGATATACTTTAAGTCATACTACTTTGAATCTTACTTTGAAACGATCTTGCAAACAACAAAATTGAAGCAGACGACAATGAAACGGTGGAGGGATAAAAATCTCACGATTAATTTGGAAGCGAAAAAGTTAACTAGTGCCTGTTGAAAACACCGCACCGATTTGTACAGGTTGTGATGATACCAATTCAATGATAAACCTCCCATTTTCAACATTGATAGCCCAAGACAGAACTACTGCCTATAATGAAAAGATTATTTCACAAATACGTTCCTTCTACATACTGATAATATTGTAATAAAACTGTGCGTTTCTTTTTGCACTGAGTGTATGTCCAAGAATCTTACGAAGTCTGTAAATCACATCACCATAAAACTCCGGATGTGAAATACCTTGCCGCAGAAAAGACTTTAAGTTACATTTATACTTGTTAATGAGAGGAAGATTTCTATAAAAGAATTTAGAAAATGTTTTACGAAGTTTATGAAATCTGTACCCCTGTTTAAGAAGCTTTTCAGTAATAGTTTTATTACGAATGTGGAAGTCCTCAACAGAGGTACAGGCCCTAGCAAAGCGAATAAGTTGTGAAATATAAACCTCGTAAGATGTCGAACGGTGAACATCGCCATCTAGATGAGGATAATTTACAATACTAAAATCAAAATCGTCTCGTTTATCGTAAATCTTAGAAGAAACAATTCTGTTATTTATAAAAAGATCCAAATCTAAAAATTGTGCCGACAAATTTGACTCGTTTGTTTTATTAAGGCGTAGTTATTTTGGGTAAATAAAAGGAAACAACGTTGTCTATATTAAAAATATCATCTAGATAACGCGATGCATTGTTAAAGGCTTCGATCATATCTGCCTGTGTATCGGGTTTTAGACTAAGCATAAAGTCCCTCTCATAACATTACAAAAATAGGTCTGCGACAAGGGGCGCACAGTTTGTACCCATAGGAATACCAATCACTTGGCGGTATATGGTACTCCCAAAACGTACATAAATATTATCCAGAAGAAATGTTAGTGATTCACAGACATCGGTGCAAGTCCACATAGTGTAATGCTTAACCGTGTCATTTGTAAAAAATGCACGATCAGTATTACACGCCAGAAATAGCTTCCTTTCTCTGGCAAAAGTCTTTTCAATAAGTTGTATAAGTTTAGCTTTTATTAGATTATGAGGTAAGGTAGTATATAGTGTTGAAAAGTCATACGTACTTATATTGCAAGCTTGGTATTTTCTATATTCAAGCTTCGCCAAAATTTCATTAGAGTTTTTGATAGACCAAAACAAATTAAGTCCAGAATTTTCGTAAGTCTTATCACAATACCTTTGAACATGTTCTTTGATTTTAATTAAAGACGATGGTAAAAGTTTGGAAAGCTTAGTAGTAGTACATGCACTTGAATTAGCAATAAAACGAGACTTATAAGGTGTTTTGTGGAGTTTTGGTATCCAGTACATTGTAGGAAGTTTGTGACATGTAATGTTGACATCAGCTTTTAATTGTTTACATGTATCAAGATGATCAGATACTACATTACGCTCCGTTAAATTAAAACCGTGTTCTTTACTTCGCACGTGCGTAGAAACAGGTGTTTCACTGTAAACAGGGTTTACACTGATAAATTACACTGGATCAGCGACAATCGGTACTTTTCAGCGACGAGTCTCGGTTGATCGTAAGGCAAAATAAAAAAAATACCTCTGTTTCCGGTAACCCGACCGACCCTAGTTTTTCCCTCGGACCCTAAACTTTTTATTATTATTATTATTATTATACCCGATTTATATAGCGCTCTTTTCACACAGGAGTTGTGCGTTCACATGTAATTATATAAATGTACCTACAAAGCAAGAAAGACAAATAAATACATTCACAATAAAAATGATACAATATTGAGATGCATGGAAACATGGAAATTCTTTCAATATTTTTACCAATATTATAAAATTGTTATTAGCTGGGCACATTATTACAAAAATCATGCACTTGGTGATTCAAGCATCAAATTTGGTATGTAGACTGGTATGACCCTACTTTCAACAAAAAGCCCGTTAGCCACGTTAAAATTCAAAATGGCGGCCATTTTTCAAGATGGCCCCAATTCCGGTTCTATTATACAGTTTTATCTCTAACATCGGATATATTTGACCGATTTTCAAACTGTTGGTGTCTAATTATATGTTTTCAAGCATATAGAGGCTATTTATGTGATCCAAAGACTTGTAAGAAGTTTATTTAATCGTATTGTAAGCAAAACTGTACAAAAACGAAGTGTGTGTCAAGGTAAAAACCAAATTCACAGGGTTTTTATAGATTATACACTCACTTTACCTTCTGTCATGTTATTTAATGATACTGTTTTCAATTGCTTTCGTCTGAAGATGCTTTTTTGCACATTACAACTACATAAATCTGTACACATCAGTGCTAAAACAAAATCACGAACTTGGTGATACAAGCATCAAATTTTGTATGTATACTGGTATGACCCTACTTTAAACAAAAGCCGTTAGCCAAGTACAATTTCAAAGTGGCCTCCTTTTTTTCAAGATGGCTGCCAGTTTTGGTTCTCATTAAGATAACATAATTGTGATATGGTTTATTTTTGAGTCGGCAATACATATACAAGTAACATAAGCTCTGAAGAGCTTTTATAATCGACTATGATCGTTGGCCAATTTTTTTCTAACATTTGACATGTTTGACCAAATTTCACCAAACAATTGATTTTAAGCATAATGAAGCCACTTTAGTCAACCTCAAGCTGAACAGAAGTTTACTTTAATGCAAAATTGCAAAGCTACATCGTTTCTTTTCTTCAAAATGGCCACCATTTCATATTGGTATAAGCAAAATCATTTCTTAAATTTGATCAACATTTATGTTTTTTGTGTCAACATAGATGTCATAAAGTATAAGGAAGCTAATTCAGACAACTTCTTTCTGAATTGAAACTAATTTTATTGCACAATTACCAATCTAGACAAAAAAGTGTTTTTTGCTCACAGATGATCGTTACTTTTTGCAATAGTGATTAATATCCTTTCTGATCTTTTCTATGCTTCTGGCCACTTGTCATACTTTTGGTGTCAAAAGCATTATGATAAGAGCACAGAAAGCTAATTATGTGATCATTTACTTTATTAAGAATCTTGTTCTTTTGGGTAATGACTTATTTTAATGGCATATCTGTTGTTTATGACTATTTTAGCAGTAATTTCTTAGTGTACATGCTGGAGTTGGTGTATAATCGCTTATTTATGTAGGTGTTCATGTTCACATTTCCAAATATCGGTATATTAGTCTGAACAAGGAAGGCCACATCGTAAATACATGTAATTGCATCTGTCACTGCAAACAGTTTACTTTAGTATCTATGTTTAATCGGGTATTTGCAATCATATCACTAGGTAACAGGGTTGTCCAATGTATCAGCAGTGTTTCATTCATTCCAACTCTATGACATATTTTCATCATGACACAAGCTACATGTATTTGGTATGCAGAACATTTGGCATGTTCAAACAGAGGGGCTTGGCCTTTAGGAACTGCACCTTAAGATCTATACCATCAAGCTAACATGTCTAATCAAACACAATAATCTTATCCCATGACTTTGCATAATTGATGCAATGATTTCCAGATTTTATTGCTTGTACATTATGATTTATGATTATAGACTGGACTTTGCACATGCACCGTATCTTTCAGTTTATGTATTCTATGCAGCCTTTTCTCTTTCTTATATGGAAATTTGGCGTGAAACTAGTTCATGTTTGACCTTTGACCAATTGCAACCAACACTTTCTGTAGAACAAAATAGTTTGAATTAGCATTTGAAATTTACATCCACGTGAACTTTTTTTCATTAGCTTTTAACATGGGAGTGTTGTGGTCTCCGGTTATGGCTTGCATTTCATGCATGAACATTTGTGCACACACTTATTCATGTTTACATTGTATAATTTCTTAAAATGCTGTTGAAGATTACACAGGGATCAATCTCAAATATGATATTAGCAGTATTATGTGTCCACATCTAATAACTTTAGCAAACAGCTGAAACGTTCTGTCTTTATGCAATTGTACCACAAGAAAACGTATACTATCTTTGACTATGTATCACATCACATCGCTTTTAAAAGTCTGTTGTCAGAGTAGGTAGACTATACATCCGTCCCTATGTATACAGAACAGAACTGTTACAACTTTTACACCAAACTCAGGAATGGAAATTCTTTAAAAAGATTTATGCGGAGTTTTATGGGAGTTTTAAGGGTCATACTCTCAAATGGTTGCATGTATTACTATGGAGAAGAGACACGACTTTGACTTTTCGTGTAAAGTATATTTCTTAACATTGCTTAAATCTGATTTTATTGAAAGGAGTCCGCACTGCCTTCAACTTTTTTCATGGCGCAGCATTTCTGTATTAACAGTGAACATCTGGTGTACATGTACCAAACTTAATGAAGATGTTGTTTGTGCAAAAATTCAAGCTGTCCAAGATGAAACATTAAAGGATCAATTTTGTTGACTTTTACCTACTATACAGACAAATATCTAAAACATATTAGCAAATGTATTTCTGTTTCATGCAAAAGATGCTTAATCCATATTTATTGGTGTAAAATGGCCCCTTTGTCTGTTGTGAAAATCAGTTTAACCAGTGTCATGATACTATACTAAGACGAAAAAGAAACGCAAGGTAACCTTTCAAGGCAGTTTTAAATGGTATCATTTAATCGAATATTCACAACGATCATTTTATGTTGACAACTTATCATTATTGATCATATTGACAAAGAACCTGTCTCCAACACATCAGTGGAAAGATTTTGGGCGAATGTGCCGCTAGCATACGCTACGGCGTGCGCGACGCTGAGTGGCAAGTGGCAAACTAACATAAAGACGTCAGGCTCGCAGACCGTTGACGCGTAACCAGTTCCGTTAAGTGTCAGCATGGATATGTTGACTTTGATTGCCTAACGTGTTATCAGTGGTTTAACTGGCAGTACGGTGGCGATTGCCTAGGTGGGATGGGTAGATAGTCCTGTCCTAACGTGATGTCGTGACGTACGGACGTCCCGCTTGCGGTCGGTCTGCAAAGTTTTCCGTCTCTCGCATGCGTATCAAAAGACGTTGTATAATCTAGGAATGTACATTGAACTGAGCAACAGCCTGTGGTTAGCCTCGACATACCAATAGTGGTACAACAGCTTGCCCCCGCTGAACTATGATTAAACGTACCATACTACGAAGATGTTAAAAGGAGTTTTTAATTCCGTAAATCAATGTGTCAACTTCAAACGTACACAACTGACTGATTTTTACAATTTAATATCTCGTCATCAAAATTTTACACGGGTATTTTGCATTTTCACACCTTCCCCGCGTACGGCGAACTTTAATGAGCTTGCGTGATTTTATCCACCGGAAATTGTGGACATTGGCCAAGATTTTCCAGCTACCGATTTTCATAAATTTAGGCCAAGTAATAAAATAAAATTGAATATTTTATGTTACCTGCGTTTCTTTTTCGTCTTAGTATATAATGCATGAAGAAATAATCAGTAATTTAGGTGTTGAGTACATTCATTCATTTTTTTTCAAATTCTACCACCAAATCTTTTACCTCGAAATTTTTATGTTCTTCAAAACATATAAGAAACACTGGTTTGTCATCCGATTACTCGTCTGAATTTTGAACGATATTAATCAATTTATCAGATGCTCCCTTGTTCACATGGTTACTTACACGCTCATGCAGTAGTAAGATAAATGGTATCCATGAATTATCTAGTCACTATTACTATGGACATGAGTCATAATGTGCATCAACTCTGTAGGAACATTGTTTGATTAAAATTTAATAATGACTATTGGGATATGCTAGACTGTATTAAATTTTGGTCACATTTATAACATGTGTCGGAATGCAGATACAAGTACGTGCGTCTTACATATACATGTACTTTTTCTGGTAAGAAGTTACAAAGTGGTTAAATGATCTTCAGAATTAGCATGGTGTTTGTTGTTGGTACAGGGATTAATTGTTATGTTAGATAATTAAGGAATTATGTTTGTTTTTCTAAATGCAATTATATTTAAATTGAGAAAAAAGAAACATATTCAAGACTTTACAGTTTACTTGAAAGGTAGAATATTGTATGGTAAAGTAATTGCAGTGTCAGATAAAGTAGGATATTTTGGGCAATCATTGTTCAGATAAATGAAATTGTAAATGTGAGAAAATAGCACCTACATTCAGCATAAGCAGTCACATAATAACAGACAACAAGCTTTGGTCAGCTACGGAGTAAAACATATATGTGTGGCTAAAATAGATCATTAGACAATGATATGAGTTTCTAACCGACCGGAGGCTCCCATGAATAGTTTTCTAATCCTGTTTAAAACATTCTTTGACACCAAAAATATGACAAATCGTCAAATAAACCAGATGTAAGAAAATATATTCTACATTAGAGACTATGCTGGCAAACATATGCAAACAAACTCAACAAATTTGTCATTACGCAGTTAAGTAATTTTTTAAAAATAGACTGTCTTTTGTCAAAAATGTGTTATTGTGCAAACACAGCAGTCTGATGCTGACACAATTAGCTTCCTTCTGCTGTAAAAATATGTTTTGACTAAAAAAGTGTAAAACCATGGCAATGTACGTCAAATGTAAGAAAGAGAATCTTAAATTTGAACCAAAAATAGTGGCAATCTTCGAAAAAACTATGTATTTTTGTCACAAATTGGCCATTACATGATAAAGTAAGTTTCAAAACACGTTGAAATTGACTTAATTAGTTTCCTTATACTTTAAAACATATACTTAGACACCAAAACTGTAAAGAACGGCCATATATGTCAAATATTAGCAACAAAACTGTATTCTCGAACCTGTAATGGCGGCCATCTTGAAACATGGCCGCCATTTTGTTTTTTTCAAGTGGCTAACGGGCTTGTATGAAAAACTACAGATAGAAGTGCAAGTGTGCCAAGTTTGATGCTTGTATCACTAAGTGCATGATTCACCCCAAAAAATGTAATAATGTGCTGAGCTAGTAAGTTTGTAAAATCATTTTTAAAATGAGTCAAATAATTAAAAGATCAATGGCATGATTGTAGAGCCGGAGAGTAGTCCACAAATCGTAAAACGAATGTTTAAAACAATACTCTCCATGTTGTTTGGTTGAATTTGTTTGAATTTGTTTGTTTGTTTGTTTGTTTGTTTCAGTGTAGGGCCGGAGAGCAGTTCACAAGTCGTAAAACAAATGTTTAAAACAATACTCTCCGTGTTGTTTGGTTGAGTATTGTATAATCTATGGCCGTGGTACACCCTTAGTTCATAAACATAAAGCTGTCCAAGAATTTCACCATATACCCCTAGCCAAATGGTTTCAAAGCGATTGGGCAATCTCTACCGGCAAGATCCACCAGACAGGCACAATGTCAATGGTACAACTCCAGAACTGCCATTCAGACCCACAACATCCACCGCAAGAACACAGCCCAGAGTTAGCAGTCATTTATTACCTACTTTCTTCTAATAACAGATATTAAAGAAGTGTGTTTTCAGACGTTTTTTGAAGACTGCAACTGAGCTCGCATCTCTGATGTCTGATGGTAGACTGTTCCAGAGCTTTGGGGCTGCATGCATGAAACTTCTATCTCCAAACCTCACCAAACGACTCCTCGGTACAACCAGCGATACTGATTTAGTCGCAGACCGCAGCTCTCTTCGAGGTTTTTACACTTCAAGCATATTGACAATGTACCTTGGAGAATCATTTTTCGAAAAGTGTATTTAGGTGAATATCGGTCATTTTTGCAGCGCATGTATATGTAATAGAAGCTATTTTCCACTTAATTGTTAAGAAAACAACTTTTAAGTCGTTTAACTCTTTTTTTAAATTAATTTTTAAATAAGATTAAGCAGGAATCTAAGTGAAATTTTATCTAAATCTGTCAAAAAGTACCTTCTTTGCAAATATGATCTGCTAGTTAATTAACCATTGACACATTCAACATGAAGGCAACATATTTTATTGACACATTTGATATGCATACAACATATTTCAAAACATTACTAATTCAGTCTTTATTAATTATAAAGGTCACTACTTTGCCGGTTTGGTATACCAGTATTTATTAACAATCATACCAGTTTAAATGTTTAAGGTTATTTTGGTAGTGGGACCTATCAATTAAATCAACAATTTGAATTAATACTTTTAAGGGGTTTTATGTATGGTCCAGGGCTCTGCAAAGTAATATACATTCATATTTTTTGACCATCGGATATCAGCCCTATAGAACTAGTATCAGATGAATTGGGTAGCAGTACAAGGTCAAATCACCAAATTTATACTAAAGTGCACGTGTGTTAAAATGGCAACGGAGTTAAAATCAATGAGGGGACGTATTCTGCAATGCATTCGTAAAATGGAGGTCACAGTGGTAACTGATGATTTTTATAACATCACTTTAAGTGCATAGTCAATAAGTTTTTAGTCCTGTTAAAAGATTACCCATCAATCCCCCTTTTCACTAGCAGACGCATTGTCCGCAAAGTTCAAAGTATACTGGTACTATTGGTTGTCTCTTCCAAAGTGTATGGTTCTGTAATGTTTCACATTAAAACGCAACTGCCACTTTGACCATGTGTAATGCATCTTAGTCGTGCTGGAAAATATCATTTTTAATGTCTTTTATTGTATAGTTTGGTACCATGAGCGAAGAATTTCACAATACTACTCATAACTCCAGGGTGTCATCTATTATAAACATATGAATGATATGGGCACAGGGCACTTCCCTGGTGTAACCCACTTAAAACGTCATCCCACGATGAAGACTCTCCTATCATAGTAACATATGCAGAAGCAGAATATACGTGAAGATATTTTGGTAAGGACAAAAAATACTTTCACAGCAATCTAAGCTTTATATAATAAAGATCGCAATGCAAGGGGAGATATTAATCAACATTACAATAGCTGGACAAATGTGGAATACTTGAACAGGGGAAAATATATGATTTAAAGGGACAATCTCTTCATATACGGCATGATGCAGTGGTATAGTCTGATCCTAGAAAAATGTTGTAGCATTGAACACTTTACACCTAAGACATAATTAATGACTGACCAACTAAATACTTTACTTGTAGTATTTCTATTTCTATTTATCACTTTTCGCCATCAAAACTTATTATTATGAAAAGGGGCACTTTTCAGGTGTACCATTGGGACTGTACCCGGTCGGTCACTTTATCTTCACACCGATGAACCAGTTGTAATCCTAACCCGAAATTCTGAGCGCCAAGGAGGGAAGCCATTACTACCAATTTTCAAGTCTTTGGTTTGACCCGGCCGGGGGATTGAATCCGCAAAAGCCCGCACTGCACACGGATGCTCTACCACTGAGCTATACAGACGGTGTAATTGGTTGTATTGTAAATGGACATCAAAATGAAGGTGTTGCTATCAATGGTGTTCTATTCGCTCCTTACATGTGTTTTCAGTGGTTTACTATCATATTCAACCCATTTGCAGCAGTGCATTCTTTCAGGTATATATATTGAGTCCATTTTTGTCGAAGGGGTGCCTGGTATAAGTTTCATTTTCGTTTTGTTTTATATTGAAAGTTCGATCAGCAAACAAGGCAGAATCTTATCAGACGCCGCATTATACGACGTCTGATTAGGTAATACACTGTTTGCCTATGTTCTATACATGGGATCATAGGTTCAAATTGGTAAAATGGAAAGGCAAACCTTAATAGGCCTCAATTAATTCACTCAGGGGAACATTATTAAGCAGTTCATATTTTCTGAAATAAAAAAACAGTGGCCATTGTCGTGGTGATCGTTTGATATTGCAGCGCCTAGTGAGAAATCATGGAGCTACTTAGAGTATAACAGACACGTTTTAAGGCTTCAATTAGGGAACAGTAGTTCACCACCTGGCATTGCCTTCTCTCATTTAGACACTCTTAAATATTTCGCCGCTGCACCATGATTGCTCCGCCGTGATCAGGGAACGGAAAAGGTACACCAAGCCCTTTATATAAAGCAAACATAAAATATTTGTGTTTTTTCTTTAATCAAGAATATCACAATCACAATACACGTATATATACATTAACATTCATATCAAATAACGACTACAAAATTACATAAATGTCTTCTTGTTGTTGTGTCAAATACAGTAAAAACTCGATTCTACGAACTCGCGTTACTTCGAATATACCCATATTTCAAAGTTAAAACGTGGCTTACGAGATCGACTTATCAAAAGTTAACCTTACGAAATACTGGAAAGATCGATTTAAGAGAGTTCGTAGTATCGAGTTTCGACTGTAGATATTTTAGCACTTGTATAGTACTTTTCCGTTAACTCATTAAACGATGAACAATGTTTGTCATAATGACGAAATTTGAATTTCATACTGATTGAATACTGAGCACAAGTGTGGCCTGATCCGTATCCAAAGCTCTTATTGAACAGAATGTTTATACACATTGCCCTCAGCGTGAAAAGAGTTAATGATAGTATATTTTATCTGGCAAAAGAAGAAACATGAAATAGTGAAACATTTAATATTGCTATATTCAAGAGTTGTTGAAAAACAGAAAAAAAAGAGATATAGATTATTTTCTATTATTGTAAACTATCACGTCTATAGTATGTTCTGTCTGAACCTAGGATTAGACTAAAACTATCTACCTTGAGGTTGGGGAATACGGAAGCTTATACGGACCCCTTTATATGTAACAATGTGGCTATAAATTAAAGGAGCCACACAACTTTGTCACATATTAAGTAATAATTTCTGTGTAGAATTATCTTAAATACTTATAAGCTTATGTTTTCTGAGCAGTTATATGAAAATAATGTTTATGTAAATAATTTTTTGTCAATTATAAATTAGCCTTACGATATGAATTTGTAAAACGCAGCGAATTTATATCTTACAAAATATATCTCTTTGTAAGTTATAAGTTATGATACATGTAAATTGTTAAAACGAACACATTGAATATTAACCAGAATAAATTCCCTTTATATACTAGTAAGGTAAGTATTTCACATGCTTAAAGACTATTAAGCTGAATATATTTTTACAACATATAAGAGATCAAAGCTAGTGTTCCTCATTCGTGGTATTTATAATCCTTGATATTGATGTGACTGACATAGTTCATAACACAACAAATATTTAATCATTGCAAATTTTATAAATTGTGTTTTGTTTTAAGATGTATGTGTGTGTTGTTAACTATTGCCATGTTAAATGATATTGAAATAAATCTATCTATCTATCTATCAAATAAGAAGTGTCGTTAATCAGAAAATTCAAGTTATTTTCAATAAATTTCAATAGAAATAGATTATTTATATTTCAAGGCTAGATATATATGTGATGTTATGCTTCAAGACTATATTACTGAATAAATGTATATCTTTACAACATATAATAGATCGAAACTAATTAGTTATATCAAATAAATAGTGTCATTAATGAGAAAATTCCTAACATTTATCACTATTTTTAAGGAACTTTTATAAGATAAAACTACGTTATGTTTTTTTCACATTCATTCTATATATAAGGGGTTGGTTTAAGCTTCGTATATCATACTACAGAAGTCGTTATCCCCCCCCCCCCCCCCCGAAGGGAGGCGTGTGGGTTTATAACTGTCCGTCCGTCCGTCCATCTGTCCGTCCACATTCTGCGTGGCTAGCCACACAAAAGAACATTTCTTTTTGCTCTAACTTTGAAATAGAATGATCTGGAGGCTTACCCTACCCCTATCCCTATGTCCCACAAAGGCCAGGTTAATGTCACAAGAAATGGACAGGTTAATGTCACAAGAGACGCCCAGGTTAATGTTTTTTCAATTATTGGCCTGAGAAATTTAGCCACAATAGTACCCTCTCTTATGCACGGACGTCTGTCTGTCTGTCTGTCATTCCGTCCGTTAACATTGCTCATAACTTCCTTATTACTGAATTGATTTATTTCATATTTGAATACAACACCCCTTGAAACAACACCTTTCAGCTGACATATACTTTTTGACCATGATCCCTCAATAAACTAAACCTAAATAGATTTTTCGTAAAATTCTAACATTTGCCATAATTTCCTTTTTCGTCAATGAATTGACTTCTTACTTAGACATATAACCCCTTTCAGCTGACATATACGTGTTTGACCTTCACTACTCAGTGACCTTGACCATGAGAATTTATTTTTCCCAAACCTCTAACATTGGCCATAACTTCCTTATTAGTAAATGGATTTGCACCATATTTGGACAAAATGCCACTTGTGACAATACCTCTAAGCTGCCATACATTTTAAAAAAAGATATATACCAAGTTAAAGTCTACTTTCAGTCCGAATGACCGCTCAGCCGACTGTACATATACTTCCCTGATCATCGAGCCATCTTGCCTATGAGCACTGCTAACATATGGCGCAGTCAAATGCAGCCGCAGTACCGACTCAGACCCTTCACAGGTACCCATTTATTCGTCCTTTACTCCTCAATAACCTTGACCTTCATAATAAAACTAAACGGAAAACTTTAATACTACTCATAACTTCTTTATTACTACGCTGATTTACTTTATACTTAGATACAACACCCCTTTCAGCTGATATACAATTTTTAACCATGACCTCTCAATGACCTTAACTGTTTTTTCAAAAAAAATTAACATTGGCTATTACTTCCTTATTAGTAAATGGATTTACTTCATACTTGGACATAACCCACCTTGTGACAAGACCTTTACTGCTGAAATATACTTATTTGACCATGTTTACATGTAGTTCTGATTTAAAAAAATTATTTTATTAATTTGACGCGTGTTTGACTGCGCTACAGACTAATGTCACTGGTTACGCTGTATCGCATAACATACAAACATCAATGGCCACTAAACATTACCTAAATAGTTGCCTTTGACGCCATTAATAAATCTCAATTGAAGAAAATTGTTCAACTTTAAACAGTTTCGAACGTGCACTATAAGAAACATATCCTATACCCTAGCATATGATAGCTTAAAGGAAGCTCAAAGTAAAGCAAAATGCGCCTTAAGGCCCATTTTGCTTTACTTATAACCTTCTATAAGTGGTCACTTGTCTTCAAAACTAGAAGCAGGCAATGGGGTAATGGATTAACTTTATACATGTAGCACTAAACAAATCTTTTTACTTTCAACAATTTTTAATCTGAGCATCAAATAGAGTGGATACTGATTAGACGTCCGGTATCGTGATACGTGTCTGATCTACCCTATTGAACACTTTATAGTTTACATGTGAACGCGTTTATGATGAAACACTATTTCTGCTCCAAACTGTTTGTTGTTCAGAATTAACCCATTTGTGCCCAGTGGATTCTTCCATGTTTATATATTGGATTAGTCCATTTTTTATCAAAGGGATGCCTGGTCAAACATTTTATTTTCATTTTGTTTGATATTGATATTCCTATCAGCAAACAGTGCAGATTCTGATCAGACTCATTAAATATTTCATCAGTCAAAATGGCAAAAAGTAAAATTTAAGAAATAATAGCAGGCGACTATTGTTTAAAATTGATGACGTCACGGCATTGCGCACAGTTCACTCGTGGATCTGACACACACTGATTGCCACTCGTATCAATATTTCTTCAGTTAAAATTTCAAACATTTGATTTGTGTATAACATTGCCGACAACAAATTTCAGCAGGCTGAGAAAGTGATTGTTAAATGTGGCAATGAAACGATTATACCGCAAAGGTTATAAAGTATTAAAAAGTTTGCTAATCACACCACCAGATGTGTTATAGAAAGGGCGTATTAAGTACAGCCCGTGTTAATCGGTAAATCAAATAATATAGAACAATAAATATGTAAATTAACCGTCGTACTTCGTTGCAGCCTAATGCAGATTGTTTAACAGGATGATTTTTGCATTATTCTTGTCCTAAATTATTCGTCGGTATCGTCTCTGAAGAGAGTATTTTACTACAGTGCTCACTCTCTACAACCGCACTCCCTACAACGACTCCCTCCATACAACGACTCTCGTCGCAGTTCCCTATACAGGACAATTATGTCTAACGCTTTTACTGCTGCACTATCGTCTGCTTAAAATTGTCGTCTGCTTTTTTTTCCTCAAAATTACATATAAGTGGAAATTTTGATAGAATGAATATTTTGACGAGTCACAAACAGCTTGGATCCAGATCAGACGCCGCGTACGCGGCGTCTGATCTGGATTCAAGCTGTTTGGAAATGTAAGTCAAGTCTATATTTTTCCTCCCTATAACGACTCCATCCTAACAACAAACACAATATGTGACTCCCATTAGGTGTCGTTGTAGAAATGGAGCACTGTATTCTGAATGTGCGCTGAACACATGTTCCACTGTATGATAAGCATCCTTATTATAGTATATGAATTAAAAGTGCAATCAAATTAACAAATCGGTAACCTTCGTCTGCCTTATAAATTTATCGTCTGCAAAAATCAAAGTCGGTTTCATGAAACGTTTTGTACTGACTTAACATTAATTAATGCCAACGGCAAATCGTGTTTATCCAAATCTGGCGGAGAATTTTCCGATTTCTGATCTGCATCCAACGTGTTTGGAAATATAAGTGAAGTGGCCTTGGCCAGACAAGGGTGAAGAACCTCTGGCGTGTGTGTGTGTGCGCAAAGCTTCTATAGCTGCTCAATTAAAACCGAGAACATTGTTCCGGTAAAAATCAATTAGAAACCAAATAAACATCTGAGACTCATCAAAATATGGCTAAACTCCTCAACTAGCATGGCGTCTTCTGGTCAAAACAATTGCCGTCTGCTTTTAGGCTTGTTTGACTTCAGAAATATGATAGGTGATAAACATTTTGGATCTTGATCAGATGCAGCGTTACGAAACGTCTGATCTTGATCAAATATGGGCATTTGAACTGGATCCAAAAGGTTTTCAAAATTTACCATTTTACTCTTAGTAGGGCAGTGAAGGGTTTACATATTTTCACATGTCATTTTTCCTCGGGTGTTATTAGCAATACAGTAACAACTCGGCTATATTGACAAATTAAACGGAGTTTTATTGATAGTATTATATACAGGTGATATTTTAAAGCAGGATAGAGGTCAAGCAGAAAGAATCCATCTGAGATATTTGATTTATTTCAATTCTGCTTTAGTAGCTACCCACCTTAAGCATGGAAAACAAACCTTTTATGCTGTATTAATAGCGGAGTTTTACGCTATTTAACGGGATTGAATTCAACTGAGGCTGAAATGTTACGATCGGTAATTTGGCAAACAAGAATGCTCTTTTACACGTCCGTCCACCCTTTAAACAGATTGGCTTAAAGCACATTTTAACTATGTATCTCGAAATGACAAACTGTGTATACCCCGATCATATGGATCCTCTGGAATGTACTCTTCACAGGAACGCGTTTTGTAAAAGTACGTGTATATGCGTCACTATGGTTACATGGGTTAAGCTCTTCAACGGTTAGCACTGTTAACATGTATACAATCATACATAGTTTTTTTTTATATAAATAATAGCAACCTTTTAAATAATACTTGGAAACTTGGTCAATGTTGCGTTTCGTTTTTTGTTTTTTTGTTTAAATTACTTCGACTGATTTCCCTTCACCACAAGACCGCCTTAACTGGCTTTTACCAACAGTTTGTTTCCAAATCAGGGGACCGTTTCGGATTAGAAGGGGAAATGAATAATAATTGAGACTTTTATAATCTGACTTACGACAACATTTGTCGTACGAAGTTTTATGAAACGGGTCCTTGGCGCGTGTTCAGCATTTCAAAAGTCCGCCTCTCATATTCATAGTTCATCAGAAAAAAGCCTTAACTCGAAATGGAAGTAAAGCAAGCAAATCGTAGTTTAAAGCAGCCGATACTATTGTAGTGAGAAGATTAACTCTTACCATGCTAGCGGGCCAATTGTGTGTCACAGTGATTACCTTTGCAAACCGCTCTGATTCAGATAAAAACGCGTCTTATCAGGATCCGAACTGTTTGACGCTCTAACCCTGTTTTGAGAAGATGTTTAGCAGACGACAATTTTTACAAACGAAAATGACCCAGTATGCAAATGATTAACTATGGTTAGCTTCAAGTTGACTTTTTCTGGACACACGATCAATGATAATGTTGTCTTTACAGTCGAGTTTCGCTAAAACAGACTCACATAAGTCGAACTTATCTAATTTTCAGAGTTAAATCTTAGCTTAATGTCGACAACACCAATGAAGTTGAAATAAAGCCCGGTAAAGTTTTAACCTTGCAAAACAAGTGTGGTTGATTTAACATAGTTCTCCTTATCGAGGGTTTACAGATTCAATACTTTACTCTATCGGTGCAATCGAGCACACCCTCCATTGTCGCAATATGAGGCTTTATATCATCTATAACTGCTGGTTCGTCATCCATGATGTATTTGAATTTTGATTCGTTTGATTTAGAGTCCATGCCCTGGAATGATGGGTTGAGATAATATTTTTTTGGTCTCTCAGTCTCAGTTTGAGGGCCTTCCATGGTGGATCTAGTGGTAGAGTCAGTGGAATGTTTCAGCTTCGAGTCGGAGAACAAGAAACACGAGAACATCTTCTGCACTGCTTGGCGGAAATTCCTGACAAACAACAAAACTCATCTTATTTTTTCTTCTTCTAGTTTTTAAATGCGATATTGTATATAATGTGACCAAAATCAAAAGACCATCTCCCGAAAAAGCTTGATTTCATTGTGTTTCATTACAAGGTAGCGGAAAGAAAGGCTTTCATCAGCTATCTGATAGGATGTAAGAAAAGTTCACATTGCTCTATGAAGAAACATTAGAGATATATTTCTATGAGGAAGAGCTAAACGCGCGAAAAGGGGCGTTTCAGTAAGAGAAAGGGAGGAGAGTTTATTTTGATCAAAGTGGCAAACCGAAAATAGAGCCTAATAAGACGCCAAACTGGCTCGGAACTGTTTGCAATTGAAATAATAGTTTCAGCTCATGCGTGTTTATTGGTAAAGACGTCTTCCTCCACTTTAAGTAAATGTACATGTAAGAGCGGTACTTTAACGTACAGTAAAACCTCGCTATTACGACCACTAAATCGGAGTCTAATTGATTGAATAAAAAAGGCGACAGCTTTAAGCAATGTGACAGTAAAACAGAAAGTTCCTAAAGCAGTCACCTTTCGCAAACACCTAATAACCAACGCAATTTAGAGGTCGTAATAGAGAGGTTTTACTGTATATACTTACTTGCTACATGACATGTAGATGGTAAAGTTGAGACTGGAATGACTGTGTGCCAGCATGGTCACAAACAGGTGGGCTTCTACCGGCATTTTGTCCTCGAAGTCAAACGTGGTGATCACGGCATACGGGCACCAACAGATGACGAAGGCACTGAAGACGACAGCCAGTGTTCGTGACGTCCTCAGTGACTCCACCCACACTCGCCGCATTCTGAAACATAGTAAGCTCTCTGTACTTCTGTTTTCATGCATTCAAATAATCCCTTAACTCATCCGCTGTAACTCTTGTTTCGAAATGACCCTACCAATCAGGAAACCTCTCTAAACACATTCAACCCTATCGACGAGTGTACTCGTCATTTACAAACGTTGTACATGTTAAGCCCTATTCTCACTGTCCCTAATTTGGCCCCGATTGGTCCCGGAAGGGAGTCAGCAGAAGTACAAACTTGGTGGAACCGGTGACGATCTGGGGATTAAACCTGTTGATCCGACTCGCATCGGCAAGCATCACCTGATGCTTTAAAATGTTTAATAAACCGGTGGTAACCGAACGGCAAGCAGCCCCGGATGCTTTAAAATGTTTTATACAACCGCTTCGCATGTAAATCCTTGTGACAAGGTAACATGCCAGGCCATTGTCACTCATCAGCCCGCAAGGTTATAAAGCGTTTCCATTGACCATGTGATCGTTCTCAAGTTTATGAGTGGTTAGATTTGAACAAAAGCTCAAGTTTGAACAATCAAAAGATTGAGAACGATATAAGATTAAACTCAAATACTTTATAATCTTTTGACCCAGAACTTATTCTTACCTAAGAGGATCGTCATGATTGAGTTTGAACACGCCTTTCTTGGTCTTGTAGATTTTGTAAAAGATGGAGACGAAGCAGAAGGCCACCAGGACGAGCGGACTGGCGATAAAGCCAATGGACACCAACATGGTGTACGAGAGACTGGCGGTCCTCTCCCAGATACACTGGTGGTTCTTCTTGTCGAAATAATGCCCACCCCATCCCACCAGATTCGGGAACTCGAAGATAAGGGCAAGGACCCAACAGGAGATGCACGCGATGATACAGGTGGTGCGGTTGCTGATCTTCTGGTAGAAGCGGTTGTGGCACACGAACAGGTATTTGTTGACACTGACCAAGGTAAGGCTGAGGACAGCGCAGAAGCACGCAGTGATACACATACCGGCCACGACCTCACAGAGAAGCCAGCGGTGAGAGAACCACTCCTCACCCTTGATTACACCTGCACAGATCAAATAGAAAATACTAATATGTATCATGAACAATACTCTGCAAAGACTGACGTGGCTCTCTAAAGACAGGTTGTTGTATCATTTAAAAAAACCAGTAAATATGAAAACTTTTCTCATGCGTTAAGCTACAACTCTGTTTAGTGGCCATACACAAGTGCGAAAAATATGTGGCACATACCCACCGCTAGTATGGAAGGAGATAAAGAAGGGATCATATTAGTTTTGAACCCTTTCAATATCAAATTTATCCTGATTTTAATCCCTTCAATGCCATATAGTAGTCTGCTTCAATATTGTTGTCTGCAATATCGTTTCAAAAGATTTAAGACCGTATGGCAGACGAAATAAAGAAATTAGGTCAGACAATTAAGAAAGTTATAAATGTGTTTCTTTTGAAATTTCTAAAAAGAAAGCACACACGCATTCTTAAATATCAATGGATAGCTGCTACCCGTTAAATGTCAAATGGCGTTTTATTTTCTACATTGCATTCTTGCAACATGACCAAGGATGTCATATTGTAATATTGTCTTAGTCCTTTCATGATCAAATGTATCTGGAAGTGTTTACCCCTTCGCTGCCATATTGTCGTCTGCTTTAATATTATTGTCTGTAATATCGTTTCAAAGTTAGATTTAAGGCAGGGACGTCATTTCAAAACAAGTCGCAAACAGTTTTGATCAGGATCAAAACTGTTTGCAAATGCGCTTGATAACGTCATTTAGAGTTAAAGGGTTAAACGGCCATTCGTTGGACGAAAGATGCCGATTATGTAATACGTGTTACTGAGCTTTTCGGTTTTACTTTTTTCCCTGCAAAAGGTTGTCGCGTGTGTAAGAAAATACAATTTCGCTGTATCTTCAGCATTTTAAATATGTTTATTTTTTAACCAAGCGAACTCATCATTTTGCCATTTTCTTGCAAAAATGTTCGGGTTTTTGCTGAAATACTCGACTTGTTTGCTAACTGGCAAACCTGTGATGGTTAGAAAATACCAAAGCAATAATTAGCACATTGACAAATTACAAAAAAGTTGAAAAATACCACCTGTGAGTTTGTTTGACGTTATGAAAACCAATATAACGAGAGCACCGCAAAGATGCTTGACGCTCGACTTTACTTTGGTCATATATGAGGAGCTTATAGCATGCAAGATTTTAATAAATCTATTTACATTTTTTTTTTAAAATGACACCTGCATTAAAATTAAAAGTAAATTCAAAGTCAAACAAGGGTAGTAAATCTGAAGAAAAAATAACAATCACAGGGTGAGCTGCCTAATATATGTCCATTCCGATGACAGTTATTGAGAAATTTTATTTACAAATTCTAAGTCAAAACAAGGGCAATAAGTTTGGAATGACAAACTCCAGGGCTACCTGTCTTGTTGTAATAAGTTTCCTTTCTGATAGTTAACAAGAATTCCAAGTTTCTAGATAATACCCTTTCAATTTTCAAATCAAATTAGGTACAAGGTCAATAACTCTGAAATGACACATCCAAGGGTAACTTGCCTTATTGTAATGAGTTTCCTCAACAGCTGCTTAGATATTTCTATCTACATATTTTAAGTAAATGAGAAACAAGGACAATATCTCTTGAATGATATATCCCAAGGCTACACAGTTTATAAGTAAAAGCTGACGAAATATATCAGCAGACAATGGTATGACAGCGACTTATTAGACAGGATTTTACATTATAATGACAGCAAAAGGTATTTATTTGATCTAAAGTAAAATGGAAATATATGCCATATTCTGAAACCCAATGAACAGAATACAAAGGTTCCTTTTCAGGAGACTTATTCAAATGACAATAATTAACATCTAATTGTAGTGTTTTTATGTATTTGCGTGCTTTCACCAATAACAACCATTAACTGAAACCAGATCTTATGTTAAGTATTTTACACGTTTAAACAGAAAACCTTTTCACTGCCTTTATGGCACCATGGCGCATCTAAAACACCCACTTCTATTCTAACGAACCAAATTTCTACAAATAGTAAACGTCGCAATCGAACATTGCTAAATATATAAAAGGGGTAATCGATAAAGGAACACGTGTTATACCAGAGCAAGATTATACTTTATAGATAAATAGTACACTTTCAACGAAAGATTTAACAATGCAAACATTAATAGTAGATCAACATGCTATATCCATGGGATCTAAGCGAGTTATGTTCAAGTATTTACTGACTCATTATTTATCTAATTGCTTTAGGTAAAGAAAGCTTCGTATTGGGGTATTTGAATTAGAAATGAATAGTTTCTAGCTGCTGTTTGAGTGTAAATTAATAACCCTTTCAGCTCTAAATATCTCTTGCAGATATTTTAAATCCTTTTGAGCTCTTCTGGTTTAAAGTAACTTTTAAAAAAAACCACCTGCAATGACAATATCAAACAGTGCAAACACTGTTTGCAAATGTGGTAAGTGATCTGTAGAGAGGGATCGGGAGATAAAATGATTCACTGTATTGCACTGTGTTTGCAGGATATTAACAGGTTTATACTCGTACTGCCAAGGCCATGATTCACTGTATTGCACTGTGTTTGCAGGGTATTTACAGGTTTATACTCGTACTACCGAGGCCATGTTTCACGCATAGTCAAGATTGATTTTTTTCATAAATGGCCAATAGCACATATTGTTGCTGATTGCAAAACACATTGATTTGAATTTTGAGAGGCCTTTCGTGAGCTTGCAAAAATATCGTCTGTATTTATTTCTAAAGTTTAGAACTACATTGTACTTGGGCATGAAAACATTAGATTTTGTATGAGCAAGATAGGCACCGCGAACTGAGCCTCTCAGCCTAAGGGGGGAGGGGGGGGGTTAAACTGGTACCTTTGTATGGGTCTGAGCCGGTACTGCGGCTGACTACGCGCCATATGTAAGTAGGGCTCAATAGTGTAGGTAAGATGGCGCAATGACCTGCAACAGCTGTTGTTTTCAAAATGTTATTAAATTGCGTTTGGGTAGTTTTATTTGACCCCTTCATTATCTTACACCATGTATATGTCGTTATTTGCAAAAAGTTTGGATTCTGATAAGATGCCGCGTCTGTAAAGCGACGTCTGATCGAGAATAGATCCAAACTATTTGACACACATTTTCAATATTTCTTAAGTCAAAATACCTAAAAATCAAATTTAAGAAATAAAAGTAGACGACAACCGTTTAAAATTGATGACGTCATTGCAGTGAATGAGTTACACGGTAAAGAATAACGTTCATTCCACTGGACATAGGTAAGTAACCTTTAAGGACAGTCTTGGGAGATCTGGCTGTAGTTATTTTGAGGATTAAGTGCTAACGACTAATAGTTCTCTTTTCTATGATCTAATTAGCCTTAGGGATGAAGGATAGGAAGTCAGTGCCCTGTAAATATTATATTTACTAAATAGGCAGTTAGAAGGCGTTTGGCTGGGTAAAAAATAGAAAAGTTGTCACTGAAAATACATGAAGTTATTTCACTTATCAAGTTGCCTTCTCGTTCTGTAAATATGAGACACATTAGCCGTTCATCTATTACCCTGAGTACAATGGTTACTTGTAAACAGTGTTGGTCCTGATTAAACGCCATCCGATAAGGATCTAAACTACTTGATACTCATGACGATATTACTGTGTTCATTGTAGCTAAAATTTGAATCTGAGGAATAAAAGCAGGCACTAATTGTTGGAATCAGATAGCGTCACGGCAGTGAAGGGTTAACGTTATCTCAAGCTAGATAACAAAATACAGCCAAACCTCTCTAAAACGGCAACTGAAACGTAGGCTTATTTATAGAATTTAAGACAGGTGACAGCTTGTAGCAAGATAACAGTAAAGGAGAAAGCTCCTATAGGAACTTTCTGCTTTACTCTCATTTTGATTTAAGCAACCATCTGGTAAAAACTTTATTATACATGTATTTTTTTATCTCATGAAGTGGTCGTAAAAAAGGGGTTTTACTGTACAGTCACTTCATATTTCCAATTATATTGTAAACAGTTTGGAGCCAGATCAGACGCCGGATAACCCGGGGGTATGGTCATGCTTCAAACTGTTTGCTACTTAAATGAAAACTGGTAGTCGGAATTGTCAAAAGGTTGTCATTTTCTATATTTCATTGTAATGCGTTTGCGTTTGCGTTTGAACGGAAGAATAACGTTTTCTCTACTGTATTTTAGACCGGTAGCCAACTCGCAATCGATGGCCAACGACGGCCATCGATTTATTTGCTGAACACTCTACAGCTTTTGTGACAACGGTTGCAAACATTCTCGATCGCACTCAGACAATTTGCCTTAACCATAGCATGTTTAACATGAACGCTTCTCTCGTTTTAACAACACCGGTTTGAAAAAAGTCTGCATTCTTTTCATTAACTTTTGCTTTTTTCAACCAAACTATCAAGTAAGCCGGTAAAACTCTTGATCCGATTCCGAGGCACTCAATGCAACTGGTTTCAATTAAAAAAAGTTACAAACAACGTTCTTGAAGTCATTACCCTTTAGTAAAAAAATCCGTAAAACCGTTATGACAATCCTTGTATCCTAATTATTTTAGCGGAGTTACAGTGGAGAATCTGTTATTCTTTCCCAATAAACGCGTTTACGTAAAACCTATTATTTCCGGTGCAAACAGTTTGGAGCCAGATCAGACGCCGGGTAACCCGGCGTCTGATCAGGCTCCAAACAGTTTGCCACTCAGATAAAAATGAAAAGTCAAAATTGTCAAACGATTGTCCTTTTCTACGTTTTAGTGTTTGCGTTTAAACGGGAAAGAATAACAGATTCTCCACTGTAGTGGAAGCAAAATTGTGTTTAGCGTAATGAATGAAAAGGATTAGATTCCGTTGATTAAAACTATTTCTGTTTTTCTTCTAGCGTGAATATAAGCGTCACAGGTTTTCCTAGTTTAGTTTAAACATATTTTATTTCAATATATACAAAGCCACAAGTTCTTACAACATTAGATTCGGCCCTTCCCCTTGTGTTAAAACATTCAAAGTAGTGTAACAATAGCTGCAAAAATATCTAAGTTTTTAATAACCGTCAAAATAAGTGGGTAGTGAATAAGGGCAGAGAAAGGAAGAGGAGAGAAAGGAAGAAGAAGGAAAAGAAAAAAAATGCATATTAATAAATTTCTTGTGGTGTGGCAATATTGGATTATCCAACGAAGCAGCAGAAAAGTACAATGGGTCATGCATAATGCGACAATCCGAAAGACGTCAAAGGAGCTTGATAGAAGGGTGTAATTCGATGCAGATAAAAACAATGCAGAATTCATCTAACAGGTTTTCCTAATGCTGCTGAGATCTTGTCTGCAACTATAAGCAAGAACATTTAGGTGTGGTATTTTAGAGGCTCGCCATATGCCTTTATTTACCCCGTTCCGCCATAGATTGTTTTAATATATAAGTATTAAATGTAGATGGTAGCTTAAAGCAGGTTAAAAGTAAAGCAGAAGTGCCTAAATGCGCATTCTACTTTACTTTCAGCCTGCTTTAGGCTACCATTTGCTACTCTATAGAAAACATTTCTTATCGTATATATCTATTTTTTTCAGTAGCGGAATAAATTAAATGCGTAAATAGCATATTTTATGGAATACTATTTAATTAGTGTTTCACTGGGATTCAAGATGTTTAACAATGATTGTCGACATTGACAACTGATCGCTTAACAAAAGATTAACTGTAGTGCTGATTTATGAAACTGATTATATCATTCCAAATAAAAATTCAGCCATCTGCTTTGACTCGTCTACCGACAAAATATCTGCGTTAGCGTGCCCATCTGCATATAGCTTTAACCCATTACCCAATAGCCAGTTTCTAGTTTTGTGACCACTTAAAGCAGGTTGAAAATAAAGCAGAATGCGCCTTAAGGCACATTCTGCTTTACTTTCAGCCTCCGTTTAGCTGTTATCTGCTGGAATATATAACATATTCTTTATAATTTTTATTTGTGACAGTTTAAATTGGAACTGTTTTCTTCAGTAATGGAACTAATAAAAAGCGTAAAAAGGCGTATTTATACAATTGGTTAAGGCTGTTAGTCTGAAGAAACATCGATATAGATTTGATCCTGGTCGTACGCCGCCTTACTAAAGTCATCTATTGTGGGGAAATGGTTAATGTCATATAATCATTTAACAGGGTATAACATTTAAATACAGAATAAAACATCACGTCCCTAGGCGTCTGATCTGGATACAAACTGTTTGAAAATACCAGCAAAGACCCTATAAACTCTTAGAATGCTAGCATGAAACCACTATCATCTTTGCAAACAGTGTGGTATTTATGAGACGCCGCGTGTTAGCCGGCGTCTCATTGCATACTCTTATCATGTTCGAAACGAAATTCAGAAAAGTCTTTCGCTAGAAAAGCAGTAGACGACCATTGTTTCAGGCGAAAAAAATAGCCAGCTAATTGTACGAACGTCTAAGCACAGGTTGCAAAATAGGCAATCAGTTATTTGAAACTTGATTTTAAAAAAACTCGTACTCGTCATCACTTATTAATATTCATTCAATAAACGAACACATTTAAATCATATCTAGTGGGATGGGTCCTCGTTTGAATCAAGAAATTTAAATTAAGACAAAACAACCAATATTGAAAAGTATGAAGCTCCTAATTATCACTAATATGGTACTATTTTTTAAGTTTTATAAAGGAAGATAACTCCTTTTTCTCTCCGATATTATTTTCTAAATTTTTAGAGGATCTAGAATTGTTTTTACAGGATTAAATAAACAGTGGTATTACTTTTGATGATATAACATATAAGATGATATGGTAGTTAAAGGCCATAACCCACACTATTTACAGCACAGATTTGATCTATTAAAGGAATACTGTGATGAATAGGGCTTGCAGGTTAATGTAGAGAAAACAAAAGTCGTTGTGTTCAGAGAAAGGGGGCGGGTTTTTGCCATGAAAAGTGGGCATATGAAGACACATATTTGAGAGTAGTTGACAACTTTAATTACCTGGGAACAGTTTTGAACTATACTGGAAGTTTTGCACTTAATCAAGAGATATTAGCTGGTAAAGTTCTTAAAGTATTGAACACTTTGTTGAATAAGACAAAAAGATTTTAACTTTAAACCTAAAAAACAATGTCAACTATTCGATGCTTTTGCCGGAAGCCCGTTAAATTAAGCTTGTGAAGTTTGGTGGTCTAGTAAATCTAAAGAGATAGAGAGAATTCATCTTAAATTTTGTAAATTGTTATTGAATGTTAAAACTTCGACATGTAATATGGCAGTGTATGGAGAGGTAGGGCTTACCCGTTTTATATAAACAAGTATGTTAGAATGATAAAATATTGGGGTAAGATAGTAAATGTTGACAATGTATTTATATATTATCTATATAATAGTTTAGTATACGATAGTAGTATAGGTATCAATAATTGGGCCAGAAATATAAAACATTAATATTGTTGGACGAATACGGATTTTCCAATATTTGGCAAAATCCAAACGAAGTTAATCTTAATTTTTTTTCTATATGATAATGTTGTTTACAGAGCGTCTTGTTGACGTCTTTAAACAACAATGGTATGTATCATTAAGTAACAGTCAGTGTGTGTACATACATATACGAAAACTATAAAACACTATTTGAATGTGAGGAATACTTGGATAAATTACCTTAAAAGTTGAGAACACCAATATCGCGATTAAGATTATCGTCATACATAAGAATCGAAACTGGTCGTTATTCTCAATCTAGAACTGAACGTACTGAAAGGTTTTGTTTGCATTGTGATAAGCGCGACTTGCAAGACGAATATCGTTTTGTACTTGTTTGTCCGGCATTTATTTCACTGATGCAATTTGAAAATATTTAAGAGCTTTTCAATTTGGGTAAGTTTTTATCTGAAGCATTTAAAAGACGATTGGCGATTACAAAAACTATTCAATAGTATGTAATAGTTTCATTGTTTCTGTGTAAAAACATACAGAGGTTGGAATGAAATTAACAGTTTAGCGTTCAATCTCTTTTTCCGATTTCCGATTCAATTGTACATATGTTAATGCCAATAAAGATTGTTAGAAAGTTCTTTGCATGTGCATATGATTATATTATATTGACTATGTTGATGTAATAAGAAACACTATGTGTTTACGTGTTTACATTTCTGAATAAAGAAATCTTGAATCTTGAATCTAAAAGGTGTGCCAGTTAAGATTTAATTATTACTTTGTCCTATTCCAAGAACACACTTCAGTAACTCTATTTCAAATGAAATCAAACATGGTAAGTATGTTTTGCATTATCTATTTCATGTTTATGACAGTATTTTCTTATAAAGAAATTTAAATTAAGACAAAACAACCAACACATTTTGAAAAGTATGAAGCTCGTAAATATCACCAATATGATACTATTTTGTAAGTTTTGTAAAGGAAGATAACTCCTTTTTCTTTAATGACGCAATATTTGCAACACTAACCTTTTAAAAAAAATTCATGTTTTGAATTGTCACGGTATGGACTTGCATCTGGTAGAATATAAAAAAAGTTAAATACTTGAAATAAATATATATTTTTTTAAAGATATTTACCTTTTGCATACATTTAACAAATGAGGAAAAATGTCATTACTTATAATGTTGTTAACATGCAGAGATTCATATTTTTCGAACCCGGTGTCTATTTTTTCTGAATAGGACTTTTTTGTGAAAATAAAATCCATAGACATAAAATGAACAAGGAAAAAAATACCATGTTTGTTTTCATTTGAAATAGATTTTATTGAAGCTTGTACTTTAAATGGGGAATGCAATATAAATGTGATTTCCGACACCATTCCAGATTGGTGAAGTGTTTTCATTCTGCTACAAGTAGTAACCTGTTTTCAAAACTATTTCACAGGGATTGACTGCCTATTTAGTTTTTACAGCGGTTGTAATTGTAGCTTGGTAATCTTTGTGATTCAGGTGTGAAAAAATGGTTTGACATTTCATAGACATAGACATAGTTTATTCGTAACTTATACAGAAAGTATCTCGTTACATAATCCATCATTTATACATCATATTCAACAGGTCTATCACGTGACATGCAAATATATATTTATATACCAAATCAGATCAATATGAATGCTTAACCCACTCACCCCTTGTGACGCATATATATGCGTCATTTACAATTTTGTATTGTGAAAAATACTCTTGTTTTATGCAATCAGTGTAGACCCTGATCGGAATACTCCTTATAGGTGTATCCAGATCAGGATCTGCACTTTATGACTTTTTAATATACATTGTACATAGTTAAAAATCAACTGTTGATGTTAACTATTTTAGTCTCCTGGGTGAATAAGTTAACCATTTTATCGAAAGTACCAACTTTCCTCGAATGAACTATGAGGGAAAGTATGAGGAGAATGAACACTAGATAAGAAAGTGATCAAAGATCCGTACTTTACTATTTAACCTGTAAGTAATAACATTTATATGCATTGCTGCGGACTTTTAAGAACAATGTGATTTCTTATACTGTCAATAAGATATCATTGCGCCTAGAAATCGCAAAACTTATAAATTTACATAAGTTAATAAGCGCTGGCTTATTATCAGTGGTGAGTAATTCAATAAATTTGTGCATACTTGGTCTTAGTCTATAATATTTTTTTATATACTTAGCTCTTAAATCTTCAAAAGCTTTACATATAATTATGAAATGATACTCGTCTTCAATATCATGTACATTACACAACTGGCATATTCTCTGGTTCCGTTCTAATCTATTTCTACCATATCTTCCAGACTGGATACGCAAATTATGGGCAGATATGCGGATCCTCGTTAAACAATGTCTTAAGCGTTTTGAAACAATACTATTAAGATAACTTTCATAACCGAAAGTCGGTTTAATATGAATATAAAGTGTATTGAGAACATTACTCGACTCAACATCAGAAAACCATTTTTGATAAAAGTTATCAATTACTCGTTGTTTAAACAAAACAATAAAAGATTTAACATGTACATTCGAAGGTTGTACCCAAATATCTGAAAATTCAAATTCATCAAGCAGTGCCTTCACTCGCTTTACCCAATTATCTTTACCTTTTAGACATTGTTCACAAGCATGACGATAAACATTTTTCAAAATAATATTATCTGTATGCAATAATTTAAACCAGTATTTCAATATTTGAACGTATCTATTGATATACAGTGGGTAGCGTCCTAGCTCTCCATAGATTGCATCGTTACACGAATTTTGTCTGACGCCTAATATCATCTTGCAAAATTTTAAATGTACTCTCTCTAGGTCTTTAGACTTCGAAAAACCCCATACTGGACAAGCGTAGTTAATAATCGACCCAACAAATGCATCAAATAGTTGCATAGATATACGTGGACAAATATCAAATTTATTAACATTTCTGTATAATATATTCATAGCTTTAAGAGCTTTTCCAATCAAATATTGGTTGTTTAGGGCAAAAGATCCAGTGTAGTTAAAAACTACCCCTAAGTAGTTAAAATCATCTACAACGTCAATAATTTCATTGTTGTAATACAAGCGTTCGTTTGGTTTTAACCGCCCCCTTTGCCTAAATACGACAACCTTTGTCTTCGAAGTATTGACCTCAAGACCCCATAAATTACAATATTCATTCAACATGTTTAATCTGTTTTGCAAATCTTGTTGTGAAGAGCCAATTATAACCATATCATCGGCAAACAAAAGAACAATAATACATAACTCAAAAAGTTCATACCCACAATCAGCGCCATCTTGCAAATATAATTCAAGATCTTCCAAAAAAAGAGCAAACATTGCTGGTGAATTATTTTGGCCCTGTCTTAAACCCACTGACATATTGAAGAACTCTGAAAACGAATTATTGTGTTTAACACATGATTTGACAACCGCATACATTGCTTTAAACATTAACAGAATTTTACCATCTAATCCCATCTTGAAGAGTTTAAACCATAATGCATTCCTGTAAACAGAATCAAATGCTTTTTTAAAGTCCACAAATGCACAAGGTAAGCGTAAGTGTTTACTTAAAACATCTTGTATTATATTATGCAAGACAAATATGGCATCAACTGTGCTGCTTCCTTTCCGGAACCCAAATTGTGAATCAGATAAAAAATTGTTTTCTTCAAACCACTTTTCGACCCTGTTAGTAAGAAGACTTATAAATATTTTCCCGAAATTACTCAGCAACGTTATGCCGCGGTAATTACCAGGATCCTCAGAATCACCCTTCTTGAATAAGGGTATGATAAACCCTTTAGACCAGGATTCCGGAAAGTAACCAGCATCAAATATTTTGTTAAAAATATCGGTCAAATGACCTATAAGTATATCTAATGATTCTATAAAATATTCATTAATCAAATTGTCAGAAGGTGAATACGCTTTATTAGCTTTTAACCCCTTAATACTTAATGTGCATGGTCTACGCAGTTTAACATAGCATTTAAAATAAAGCGAAAACCCTTTTCCAGTAAAACGAAGCCTAATATATGAAAGCTGGTAGTTTAATGAATTTGTGACGAAGAGGCCGTTAGAAGTGTATAGTTGTTTGAGATTGCAAGTGGTCATATCCAGGCGTGGAAATTATATTATGTTTATTAAAATATAGGCTTGTTCCGTTGTATTTAAATGAATCAAATTTTAGGTTATGTAGTTTTGTTTTTCTAATCAAGAAACGCGAGTTAACATGATCGAGAAATTATTTTAGACTGCAATAATTAACATTTGATAGTGGAAGAGCTAGATACTTGACTTTTAATCATCAGAGACGCTCATTTGACAAAGTAGGACAGAGCAGTATAAAATCCGCTGAATTTCGAAAACTCGTAACAGCGTTGTTTCTTAGGTTGATGATGGTTTTGCGTCATTAGATGAAGTTACCATCATTTCGTTTTTCATAGATTTGAAAGAAATAAAAAGATCAATGCACTTTATATTGAAGTCTTTTTTAATATTTCTGTACGAGGATCATTAAAAATGTTTTGTTTCTTTGACATTTTTCTTAAAATCTATATTTACTATGTCCATGTATGATACATTATCTCTTTGCATTATCATTATTTCAAATTGTGTAAAATTTGTCACGATTGCACAGTTTTTTACGTTTTGAAATTACTATTGTGCTGTATTAGAACGGTAAATGTAGTTAAATAGTTTATAATTAACACTGTTTTGCCTGGTGTTATGTGAAATATTTAAACAAAATACTGAAGTGTGCATTGATTTGCCGAAAAATACGAAATTCATTAAAACAACTAATAGTTGTAAAATAACAACTGTGACATGTATTTCGATAAGAAAATTTGTCTGTTTGTTTATTGCAAAATTATAAACTGTTAAGCTCATCTGACACGAAGTGCCTATTGTGTCAGTATTGTGACCGTCATCCGTCGTCGTGCAATGTCCGTCGTTCTTCGCAGACTTGTTTTTAAAAGAAAAATTATTCTTAAAAGCTATTGGAAAAGCAAGAATAATTTACAAGATTATTTCTATTAGGGTAATCTCATTAATCTGTCAGGTTTCTTCAATATGGGCTATCCATACATATATATATTTATATCGGAAAAATTAAATAAATGACTTCACATGCCTTTATATGTAAGTTTTAATGTGATAATCTACTAACAAACATGTTTCGCCATTACGGCTCTTCAATTCTGATATATATATATATATATTCCACATACAGTGTAATTTTAAATTTTACATGCTCATTGGATTTCATATTAGGGGCAAGGAATGTACTTTGGGTGAACCTTTTTCATTTAAATAAATGATCCGACAAATAACATGCTTCTGTAGGCGGGACTGTATTTTCACTAAATAGTCTACTTCTGCTCATTGGATTTTATCAGCTCACTCGAACTCGACGAGCTCAATGTGAGCTGGTGGAATCACGCTATGACCGTCGTCTGTCCGCCCCTGTGTGTGTGCATATGTGAATTAATAGTCAATAGTTTCATTAATCATCTTATTTTCCGAAACGACTTCGTCAATTATAGCACATAAATGAACACCCTAGTGTCTTTTCTGATATTCTGAGGCGAAAGTTTTCATCCAGGTAAGCTACCTTGGGCTATCATGGCCCTCTTGGGCTATCGTGGCCCTATTGTTATACGAAATTCAAACATAACATGCCCGTAATAAAAATATGTTTTCAAGACCTACTTACAATAATTGTATTACATTCAGTGTTGTTGGGTGATAGGCGCCCTAAATATTCAATAAACGTTTGCGAGTGTTGATGAGAGTATGACACTTTACGTTGAAGAAAAGTGTTATCCCCTATGCATCATTAATCACTTTATCGTACATGAAATTCGTACATGTATAATTACTGTATCAGCAAGGAAAAGCAAGGTCTTTATAACCTCGTATCATACATGAGTGTCGTATATGTTGACTCCAAGAAAATATCCAAGTAACAACTTTTTAAAGGATCCTCTTATGAACAAAAACAACATCCCGATATATTTCAATTACCATAATGTTTAACGAGAACAAAAGTCTTTGTCAATCTACAACACTAGACACAATTCTCGGTGAGTATTAACATAAGACTTTCTTCCCGATCAGACTGGAAAATCAGACAGTTAACTAGACATATCGGAACAAATTGACATCACTAGTATGACACTACATTTGTGTTTAGTTTTCTTTAACCTATTTGTGCCTAGCGTCCACTTTAAGGGGCATATGCAAACAATGTAGAGTCTGATCAGAGTATGCGAATGGGTTAATTTAGTAAGACTATCGTATTCTGTTGTATCAACTCACCGAGTATACACATAGGCTCTGCCACCACGTTTACGCAGAGATCGGCCAAGGCTAGGTTGATGACGAAGTCCTTGCCCACCTTGTTCATAGTGCTGGTGGTTGCAGTGACAAACACGATCACAATGTTTCCAAAAGTGCCAATCAACAGCGCAATGCACAAGATGATGCAGTAGATAAGGGCCACGGGAAAGTCGGCAGTCCATAACGGCGGTGTGAAGTTCACCACAACGTCAATGAGGGAGTTGTTACAGTGGTCAGGCAACCATGTCGTACCATTCCCCGCCTGATCCTACAATAAAAAACCATATAGTCACCATTTTCAAAGTTTAACTCTTTCATTGCCGATGGTAATTTCAATAACAGTTCAGATTCTGACCAGACGTCCAGTGGTAAGGCATCTGTTCAGGTTTCAAACTTTTAAGCTCGTATATTTCACTAAGTTTGGTGTCGTGCTTTCACCATGCCCTGTTTAGGAGTCTTATACTTGTTTCTACATGATGACTGGGGGACGGTTAAACTGCTGAATGTGAGGCTCCAATACGATCGTTCTGCTTTACTTTCAGCCCATGCAAAGCATCCACCTGTCTTCAACATCAAAACAAGCTGGGAGAAACAGGTACTCGTTGAAGTTGTCTCATCCTATACAATATAGTGTACTGTTTTATCGAATATGGAAACTTTCTTGGTACTTTGCTTAATATATTATTAACTTTGTGAAATTTGTGAAACTCAGACGGATAAAAAAGGTATTTATAAATTAATAGCCATTCACATTGTCTTCAATATCAGACTAAATAAGCATTCTGTGCAGTTTTCGGAAATTACTTAGTTTTTACCCTCACATTGAGTTTCAGTCTCAGTTTTTATTTTCAGTACTAAAATGCTATGCATGCATGAGTAATATATACCTTTATAAACAGTTTGGATTGTAATCAGACGCCATGTTACCCAGCGTCTGATAAGGGCTCAAACTGTTTGCCACTTTGATCGTACTATTGCACGTGTACAGAAGAAAGTTAATTTTCACCAATACATCAATGCAGAATAATTAATGCAGACGACATTTGTTCAGCGTTCAAAGAGCTGTGTTCAGACAGACTATATGCTTTATCTTTACCTACAGTAGAACCCCTATATAACCACCACTGTAAAGGTTACGTTTTCAAAGAGCTGTGTTCAGACAGACTATATGCTTTATCTTTACATACAGTAGAACCCCTATATAACGACCACTGTAAAGGTTACGTTTTCGATGTTTAAGACAGGTTGCTGCTTAAACAAGATGATCCTACTACAGAAAATCTTGCTTTAAGCTGTCGTCTGCCTTAACCCTTTCCCCCATAGAAGCGACTTTTAGCGTATTTAATTTATTCTTCCGCTGAAGAAAATAGTTCCAGTTTATACCATCATGAACAATTACCATTACAAATATTTTATATAGCCTAGCATATTTTAGCTTAAAACAGGCTGAAAGTAAAGCAGAATGTGCCTTAAGGCACATTCTGCTTTACTTTCAATCTGCTTTAAGAAGTCAACTATTTTCAAAATTAGAAACAGGCTATTGGGTAAAGGGTTAAAACCATGAAATAGTCATGTTCTAGTGGCCATGATAGAGAGTTTTTACTTTGCAAGTAGTGAACGATACCGGGTTTTCGCTATATTCCAACATAATTATTGACTGTAGATTTTTATATACATTATTAACTCTGTTGAAAGGCATAAAGGAAATTCAGTAAATTCAGTAAAGAAATGACTTCACTTCAACACGAGGCCAGTAAGAGTCTCCTTTTTCGTTTGTTTCTTTATCACTAGAGGACACGTTTGTCCTCAGTCCTTTATACAAGAAATTCTACCCATAAGCTCTTTTGTTATCGGCGTGTCGTCTACATGTACTCAGCAATTGCGTTTGAAACAGATTTAAATTTTAGTTGTTACAGTGGAGAAAACGTTATTCTTTCCCAATAAACGAATATACGCTAAAATTGTTTCTTTTGCAAACAGTTTGGAACCAGATCAGACGCCGGGTGACCCGGCGTCTGATCAGGCTCTTAACTGTTTGCAACTCAGATGAACATGAATAGCGAGAGTTATTGAAAAGTTGTCCTTTTCTGTTTTATTGCAATGCGTTTGCTTTTCGTTTGCGGTTTAACCCTTTCCCTTATAGAAGCGACTTTTAGCACTTGAATTTTATTCATCCGCTGAAGAAAATAGTTCCAATATATACCGTAATGAATATATGTCATATTTAATACTTTCCTTATTCTAGCAGGTAATAGCTTAAAGCAGGCTGAAAGTAAAGCAGAATGCGCCATATGGCGCATTCTGCTTTACTTTCAATCTGCTTTAAATAGTCATCTTTTTTCAAAACTAGAAACCGGCTATGGGGTAAAGGGTAAACGGGAACGAATAACGTTTTTTCCTACACCGTGTGTCTGTTTACTAGGAAAACCTACGAGAAAACCTACATTCGAGGGTCAAAATGTCTGTACCAAGATTAGACGTCGAGTTCCTCGGAGTATGGTCTAGATAAAAACTGTTTGCAAACTTCAATCATGGGTTATGTTTAACTATTTCAACACTAAGTTAAGTAACTATTGTGGATTATAACGTTCTTCTATGGCACTTTTTAGTAATCAAAGCATGAACCATTCTTGGTAGTTAAAAAATACCAGTATAATTTAGCCCTGTAGGAGCCAACTTATTTGGGTATACACTGTTTGCATATCTAGTAAATGAGTATACTTTAAACAGGTCCATGGTGTAGAAAGAGTTCAATATTACTCTAGATAATTGGTCATCTGTATTACAGACAAAAAATCACGATGAACCTTTATCCGTGTCTTATAGGGCTTAAAATAAGAAACGGGGTGAAGTGACAATGTCTAAATTGTATACTGTTAATTAATAATAATGGAGACAGGTGACAGCTTAAAGCAAGGTGAAAGTTAAACAGAAATCTCTAATAGGTGCTCTTGTTAAGCCTTCACCATTATTTGAGTAGCCAACAGCCTTAAACATAAACTAATAAACGTAGTTAAATGATCGCAATAGAGAGGGGTACCTGTATTGTAGCGATTCTCAGAAAAAAGGTATCAGTCTTGTTCATGCGCCAATGTATATAGCCGCACCTGGAATCTCTACAGCCTAAAACTCGAACAGACGTTTTCTCCAATAAAGCATGATAGTGACATCAACGGTGTTCGACTGAACTTATGATTAGAGAAAATAGGCCAAAGTGCGCTGAGCGGAGTACAGTGAAACCCTTCTAAACCGGACACGTGTGGGGGACAACAAAAAGTTCCGGTTTAGAGGGGTTTCCAGTTTAGAGGGGCTCTAACCCATTACCAAATAGCGTGTTTCTAGTATGGAAGATAGCTGACCACTTAAAGCAGGTTGAAAGTAAGGCAGAATGCGCCTTAAGGCTTGATTTACTTTCAACCTGCTTAAGCTATCATCAGCTAGAATATATAAACTGTTTTCTTCAGTGTAGGAATAAGCCAAAGTCGTAAAAAGGCGTAGTCATGGTGTTATGGATAAAAATAAAGAAGGGTTGGAAACGGGACCAAATATTTTGTCCGGTTTAGAGAGAATTCCGGTATTTAGAGGTTCCGATTTAGAGGGGTTCCACTGCATATCTAGGTACACTGAAACTTCAAACAGTGTAGCCCTTGATGAGAGAGCTGCAGAGACGTCGTTTTTATCTAGGTATACACTGTCTACAGAGTGCGAGTGTACTCTTTACACGTACACTGCATGTAAAGGACGAATGTACGTCCCACTTAGATTAAGTGGGTGAACTCATTCAACGGATGTACTATTAAATTAACTAGACCTACTCAGTTTAACAGTTATCATGCTAAGCGCGACTTGGTTTACATTTGCAACAGTTTGGATACAGATCAGACGTAACGAAACACGGCGTCTGATCTGTATTTCAAACTGTTTGCCACTTATATTCATAGTTTTTGTCAATTTGAAAATAAAAGTGATTTTCTTTTTTACATTTTTCGAAAAAAAAGATACATTTTAAGCAGACGACAATTCAGCATGCTAAGGGTCTATGTCTGTCGCATTATTAAATTATTTCTAGCATATGTTTGACCTAATTTTAATCTTCTCTTTGAAAGGTCCTCGTGTCCTCTTGGCGGGGAAGCAGAAGGTTTGGATCTGATCAGACGTTGAGTAAAACAGCGACTGATCTAAATACAAACTGTTTGTTACTTGATTTTAACTAATTAACCTATTTTTACTAATCTACACAGATGGGGATTACAAGACCATCCGAAGTGTCCACTGTGTGACAAGACAGGATCGATGGAGCACATATTGTCAGCATGTAGTGCATCCCTGACTCAGGGCCGATATCGGTGGAGGCATGACACTATCCTTCGTGACTTAGCTGATACCCTTGAGCGAACCAGGACCAAGAAGAGGAAGAAACAGAAACCACGTGCAATACAGTTTGTCAAGGAAGGTCAGACAGCGCCCAAACTTCAAGCAGCCGCTACCTCAATTATTGATGAGTCAGAGCAGTGGGAGATGTCTGTTGACCTCACCAAGAAACTGGTCTTCCCAGATGTTGTCCAGACTACACTCAGGCCAGACATTGTCATCTGGTCTCCAAAAGACAAGCGCCTGGCGATGATCGAGCTGACAGTCCCCCGGGAAACACGGTGCGAGGAGGCGTACGAAAGAAAGAGAGGGAAGTACAGCGAACTGCTTGAGCAATGCAGGGAACGAGGATGGAAGAGTTGGCTCTTCCCGGTAGAGATAGGAGCAAGAGGCTTTCCGGCACAATCATTGTGGAGAATGTTTGGTGCCATGGGTATCATAGGAGGAGAGAGGAAGAGAGCTATTGGAAAGCTCAGTCAAACAACTGAACGCGCATCCAGCTGGCTGTGGATCAAGAGAGACGAGAGGAGCTGGAGGCCAACCACTGACACGTAGTGTCTGATCAGCACTGCGGACCCGCCACCTTGAGAGTGTCCCGAGGATTCGAAGGGTCGAAACACTTGGCGATGGGTGGTTCCTGGCTGAGGATGTCAGTGGCTGCAGTAGAGAGACTGTATTTAACACACCTATTCCCCAATAGAAGCGACTTAAAGCATATTTTATTTATTCATCCGCTGAATAAATAGATCTAGTTCCTATTTGTACAGTCATGAACATGTACCATAAGAAATATTTTCTTATTTCTAGCCGAGGGTAGCTTAAAGCAGACTGAAAGTAAAGCAGAATGCGACTTAAGGCGCATTCTGCTTTACTTTCAACCTGCTTTTCTTAGTTACATGTTTCCAAAACTAGAAACAGGCTATTGGGTAAGTGGTTAACGATACATTTTATGTCTTACAGTTTAGCAGACGCCGACTACATTTGTACATGCCTGTTATCACGGTCACAGAATGAAAGATTGTGTTAAATACTAGTAACTGTAATACAGAATGAATGGTAAGGTAGTGTACAGATCAGGCTTTCATAGCAGTTTAGCATTATACGGTATATATACTGTATAGTCATTAAATAGGTTATATTAATACGATAAACACTCTATTTCCAAACATTCTGCTATTGAGCACAACGTGCTATTAGCTTTGAATAATCAAATAGTTCAGTCGGAACACGTCACCAATGTTTGGAAAACAGTTTCGATGTTATGGTAGATTAAACATAAACTACTCAAAGTTTACTAGGCGCCAAGGGTATAATCTCCACAGACACCAGTACATCGACCATATCACTTTCTCACTTTATAACTGTCCGCAGCTTTGTTCAATTTCAACAAAAGTTTCGGGAGTTGTAGCTAGAGGTCTATTCTACATGTTCTAATCTAAATGTCCCATACAGGTGCACTGGTACATGTAAAAGCGATAAAATATCACCTTTTCACAGAAAACTTCAAAAATTACTATTGTGTTATGAGTAAACGTGCATGCTTTACAATTCAACAGTGCGTGCGATTGAACATTGAAAAATAAAACATTGTTACTACCAACGAATAACATCTTTAATATGTATTTGATATCAGAATCATAAAGAACTTTCCGTGACATTTTGATACTTTCATTGGATTGCGCTAAGTAAATCACAGTAAAGTGAACCCTTTGCAATAATATCTCCAAATTTTGGAAGGAATCAAACAAATTGATTGAAGTTATGCGGTGAGATAGTGATAGGTACAATGCAGTGGTACATGTATAGTGGAGAAAACGTTCTTTCCCGCTTAAACGCAAACGAAACGCATTCGCATCGCAAAATAATGAAGAAAAAGACACCTTTTAACAATTCTGAATGTTGATTTTAACCTGGACGACAAACAGTTTGGAGCCTGATCAGACGCCGGGTTACCCGGCGTCTGATCTGGCTCCAAACTATTTGCATTGGAAAATAACAGATTTAGTGCAAACGCGTTTATTGGGAAAGAACAACGTTTTCTCAACTGTACCTATGGAGGTTTTTACCCATGGTGCTTAGCAAACTTTGCGTAGTATATCTTATTGCAATAAATGTGTACCATCAAAACAAAGTAACACCTCTCTATTACAATAATTCATATTATGGCTAAGACTGTATGAAACACAATTGGCAGTTTAAAGCAAGGTGGCAGTAAAACTTTTAACTTTTATTGATAAACTCATCAATTTCGATTATAAAAAATAAGCCAGGAAAGTTCAGCAATTGTATGTGGTAGGAAACAAAAAATATGCTTGGTTGGGAAAAAGAAGAATATAGGTGAAAGGTATATTGCGGTATTTGAGAAGGTATTTAATGTATAATGAAATATCACTATAGCTTACGGTAGCGTGCGATAGTTACATGTACATGTAGGTGAAAGATATATTGCGGTATTTGAGAAGGTATTTAATGTATAATGAAATATCACTATAGCTTACGGTAGCGTGCGATAGTTACATGTACATGTAGGTGAAAGGTATATTGCGGTATTTGAGAAGGTATTTAATGTATAATGAAATATCACTATAGCTTACGGTAGAGTGCGATAGTTACATGTACATGTAGGTGAAAGGTATATTGCGGTATTTGAGAAGGTATTTAATGTATAATGAAATATCACTATAGCTTACGGTAGCGTGCGATAGTTACATGTACATGTAGGTGAAAGGTATATTGCGGTATTTGAGAAGGTATTTAATGTATAATGAAATATCACTATAGCTTACGGTAGCGTGCGATAGTTACATGTACATGTAGGTGAAAGGTATATTGCGATATTTGAGAAGGTATTTAATGTATAATGAAATATCACTATAGCTTACGGTAGAGTGCGATAGTTACATGTACATGTAGGTGAAAGGTATATTGCGGTATTTGAGAAGGTATTTAATGTATAATGAAATATCACTATAGCTTACGGTAGAGTGCGATAGTTACATGTACATGTAGGTGAAAGGTATATTGCGGTATTTGAGAAGGTATTTAATGTATAATGAAATATCACTATAGCTTACGGTAGAGTGCGATAGTTACATGTACATGTAGGTGAAAGGTATATTGCGGTATTTGAGAAGGTATTTAATGTATAATGAAATATCACTATAGCTTACGGTAGAGTGCGATAGTTACATGTAGTTGGTGTTTGAGACAGGTGACTGCTTAAGGCAAAGAGAACATAAACAGAAAGCTCGAGTAGAAGTTTTGTGCTTTACTTTCACCACATTTTAAGCTGTCTCCTGTCCTTCATACAATCGTTGTTTTAGTGATTGTAAGCGACATTTTACGGCCCCCAAAATAACAAAAACTTGTTTAAGCGTTTAAAAGAATGCTGTATTTAAAGTATAGAATAGTGTGTCTAAAGACATACGGACGGGCGGACGGACGGATGGACGGACAGTTGAGCAAAGCTGTAATCCGATTGCGATATTCTCCTCCCCCTTAACTTGTACAGTGGTATAATAACACAGATTCGCTAGATTGTATGTATTTAGTATTGTCTTTGCAACACAGGTGTGCATTTTCGCCGCATAGACGAGGTCCTGTGATCGGGATACAAACGGTTGGCACTCATAACGATATTTTTTAAATAAATTTACCTAAAATTAAACTTGAAAAATGGAAGTAGACGACAATTGTTTAATGCAGATGACGGCATGGCGGGAATGTTGTGAACGGTTCTTCAAATTACATCACAGAAACGAAGGTAATGAAACTTTGAACTTTAAATTGGTAGATTCTTGTGTAGATCGGCACCCCCTCAGAAGGATGTCGAAATTGTCTGAGTTGTTACGAGTGATACCTAAAATCACCCTTAGCTGCATGAATACTGAGTTTTCAACTTAATTTTCTAATGAAATACCAGTTTACGTTTACATCTAATGTTTGTCCAAAACATGCATGAAAATGTTAAACAGTAAACACCGTACCAAAGAAATCCCCTTGATCTAGGTCTATACTGCTTGTAAATAATGTATATAGCTGGTTACAGCTTTGTGAGGGTTCGGTTCAGGGGCTTGTTAAGCGGACATTCTTTGCAGCAGCGTGGCTCTCTTGAAAGATGTATTCGGGCTTTCTGTTGTACGTTGGACTTACATTTAATCGCTTAAGACTACAAATGTCATCTTTTCTTATGCCACAAAATACAAGTTTCTGTTTACAAGATTTGTAACCCACTGAAATTCGCCTATTCTATTGTATAACAGAAACAGTAAAGAACAGAATTTTTTTTTACTCCAGGAGTTACTTCCCGTATTCCAATCAAAAGTGGTGGGAAACGATTGTCTTATCCGGTACACCAACTGGAGTGGTCCCTTTCATTCGTTTACCCCTATTTTTGATGGGGTTGGATAACTCTCAGCTGCAGCGCATTGGCCATGATCAAGTGAAAAGGCCAGTTCAGTACAATGTGTGTGTAAGAAAAAGTCATTAATAGCCGTAAATAATAAGAACTTTAAGCTTTCAACACTAAACCTGATAAATGAACCTGGAGCTATTCACTTTAACGCCTTTATTTCTTTTTTACGTTTTGACTAATGAAATATTGACAAAGAGTATAAGTGCCAAACAGCACTCCTTATCTGGTTCCAAACTGTTTGCAAAATCAACTTTAGGCGCCTTTGGTGGGGAAATGGATTAGATGGAGAATCTAGCATCAATTTTGGCTGGGAAACAAACGAATGTAGTATCTCCTGATGTTTTCTTTCCTTGGAAAATACCACAGAAATCAAAGACTGTTTTAAGGTATTGGTCACGTTGCCAGCTACTTATATATAATTATATATACTTATATACTGATATTCAATTCAATATGTAATCATTTCGGAAAAGCAATATGAAGGAAAACCCCGAGGAAAAAAACTGAAAATGTAATTGCTTCTGTCACGGAATTATAATCCCGTGATTTCGGTGTCGGCTATCAAGAAAATATCCGCCATCTGTTGTAAATGTTGAAAACATTGGGTGTAGCTTTCAGCACGCTTCATGTCATTGTAGTCTGCAAAGGTTGCTCCTTGTAACTGTTTACAGAGTTGATGTATCTGACTTATTTGTGGAAATAATGATAAGTGTGTCAGTTTGGATCCAGATGAGATACTGAGTTAGTTTATTTACCCCGGTGATGTGCAATATGTTGAAATACCCCACAAGTCCTGCACGGCTGCCTATAAACCGTTTACTGTCATGACGTCATTTACTTTAAATAATTGCCGTCTTTTTTTATTTATCAAATTTCAAATTAAGAGTGTTGACATAAGCAATGTTGAAATGAATGTGAAACAGTTTGGATCCTGGTCAGATGCCGCGTAACGCGGCGTCTGATAAGGATCTAAACTGTTAGCAAATAAAAATAGTGCTGAGGATAAGGCAGTGACAGGGTTAAACTTTGTAGGATGTACTACAGAATCAAGACACACACGTGTGTTTTGTAGTATATATAGGAACAATATTGCGGTATGGGACTGATCGGCAATGCAAAACATGTAGATCTGGATCAAGTTCCTGCTTCTGGCTCCACATTGTTCGCCAAAGGTGTATGTACATGTACTGGATATCCACACTGCTAGAGTTAGAGATCGGAAATGATATGGTCTTTCCGAAAGCGTGATTTACATTTTGTCGGTGTTCATATACGGATGTTTAATTTTATTTGAATCATTTCTTGGAAAATAACGTGGATATAGAGGACAGTAATAGGAAGTCTCGAAGAAGATCATTAAGTCAAAACATGAATATTTCGCCGTAATATAGAAACAACACGATTCTGTAATTTAATAGCTTAATCGAGCTATACTAGTTAAACTCTCTCACTGCCATATGCGACTATTGTCGACTTTTCAAACAGTTTGGATCCTGATCAGACACCGAATCACTCACGCCGTATGAAATTTGTTTTTACAAAGAAGGTAAAACTACTATTTACGCCTATATTGAAATCATAGTTACATGTATACAGTCAAAATGTGCCATTTTTGTTTGTACTGCTTAATTTACCCCGAGAAAACATATACAACATCTCCAAAATTTTGAGTAGATAAGGAGGAATATTGAAATGGAAAAAAGTAACGAGGCATAATTTACTGGCAGACAGAGCAAAAATAAACTTCTAAGGTAACCGTTTGAAACTTACTAGCTATATATCAAGTACAAAGTAAAAAGAAAACGACGGATCACGACGGACGGACGGACCACGACGGACACAGGGCGATCACCATATCTGACCTTGGTACTTCATGCAAGATAGGTCAATACCTGACACTTTGAGAAATAAAAGCGGACGGCAAGTGTTTAAAGTTATATGACGTCATGGCAGTGAATGGGTAAAATGCAAACTCGTATTTATTTATAATTCATGAAAGTGTATGGCGATAAGAATTTCTTCTGTTAATCTTAAGTCCATAAGATCTTTTATTTGAGATATAGCAAAGCGCCTTTCGATAACTACACTAAGTCATACCATAGACATACATAATCAATGAAATTAAACGTAAAACTAAACCTCTTCACTTCCATGACGTCATCAATTTAAACAAGTGTCGTCTGCTTTGATTTATAAGATTTAAAGTTTATGTATTTAACTGAAGAAATATTAAAATGAGTGTCAAACAGTATAATTATACGCGGGATTAAGAAGTGAATGGGTTATGTCTGGGCTGCTGCCATTTCTCCGGATTTTTCCGAAATAGATCTATTCGGATTTTTCTTAATTTCTCATGACCTACGAATTTTTTCGGGGTTTTTGCTCCGACTTTTAAAATTTGGAATTTATACGTTTTATACTTGAGGAAACATGGGTGTCAAACAGTTTAGATCGAGATCAGACGCCGATTAATAATGTTAAATCACGCTTGAAAAGTTTAAAATTTTAGTATGTTTAAAGGTGTAAAAATGCGCATATATTGAGTAAAGGGCTAAATGTGACGATACGTTGTCGGTAAAGGTAATACGCCCACTTGAGATCTGACCAAAGTAAGTCAATACGCTCGTATCGGTGCTCTATACAGCGCCATTGTCAGAGTTCCGAAAAAATATGTTAACCCTTTCATGATCAAATTATTCAGGAGATGTTTACCCCTTCACCGCTTTATTGTCATCTGCTTCATTTTTTATTCCTGCAAGACATGTTTTTAGAGTAGATTTTAAAGCGACTCGCAACCAGATGATGCATTTGCAAAAATAAAATAAAATACTCAAATATAACCAAAAGGTTAGCATTATCGTGCATCTGGCATTGGAAAAATATGACCAGTCTAAAACCACCCTCTAGAAATGTCTTCAAATCTGAGTTTTTTTAGTTATTTTCAATCGTTTTATCCATAGCGTCTACAGATGCTATAGAAATTGATCACGGGCTAAGACATAAACCCGAGCCGAATTATGCAGTCGTAAGTACTCTTCAGTCTTCATCGCTTCTCACTGAAATACGTTAAATCGATACAAGATATATGAATAGTTCCGTGGCCCAATGGGTCAGCGGTGTCCTCGTTTTGACTTATGTCCGCCCATGCCGGATCACGTGTTCGGTTCCCACCAGAGCTCAATATATTTTTTTTTATTGAAATGCATTTTTTAAAACAGAATTTCTTATCCTAAACTAATTCTTACCCGTTTATATAAGCGTTTGTCACATATTTACAAATTACTATGTTTAATGCTATATCTGGTTGCGAGTCTCTTTAAGGTTGTATAACTTAATAAATATCGGTAAGTGTTTCAAACAGTTTGGGTCCTGATCAGACGCCGCGTTACGCGGCATCTGATCAGGATCCAAACTGTTTGCAAACGCGCTTTGAAGCGTCATTGAGAGTGAAGGGGTAAATAAGATTTATCTAAGGCCCTCAACCAATTGAAATATATTGTAACTATGTTGCTGTCTGTACAAATTTAGGTATAAATGTGTTTAGCTAATTGGCAAATGTAACTAATTTGCTTTTTTTTCTTCACAAAGTATCATTTAAGTAGCTATGTGCATCAAACAGTTGGATCATGATGAGATGCCGAATTAAACGCAAACACAATTCATTAAAAGGTATAAAATGACCATTGCTTTTTTATATATATAAAATGCTTGAATTTTCTAATGTTATTGGAAACGTTTTTAAAGCCTGACCAGGCACCGAGTTAACCCTTTACCTGATAGCATTGTTTCTAGTATTGAAGATATGTGACTACTTAAAGCAGGTTGAAAGTAAAGCAGAATGCGCCCTAAGGCGCATTCTACTTTACTTTCAGCCTGCTTTAAGCTATTAACTGCTAGAATAAGGAAAGTATTAAATATGACACATATTCATTACGGTATAATTTGGAACTATTTTCTTCAGCGGATGAATAAAATGAATGTGCTAAAAGTCGCTTCTATAAGGGAAATGGTTAAGTTACTCGGAGTTGTATTCGGCTCCACCCATGTATTGGTCATCAGTTCTACAGTGGGAAAAGTGGTCATTCTAAACAAACGCGCTATTGCTAAACGATTATATACATTGCAAACAGTTGAGCCATATCAGACGCCTTGTAACCTGGTGCAGTGGAGAATCTGTTATTCTTTCCCGTTTAAACGCAAAAGTACGCAAACGCAAAGCACTAAAACGTAGAAAAAAACAACTTTTTGACAATTCTGATAAATCTTGTTTATCTTGGTGGCAAACAGTTTGGAGCCTGATCAGACGCCGGGTTACCCGTCGTCTGGTCTGGCTCCAAACTGTTTGTATTGGAAATAATAGTTTTAGCGTAAACGCGTTTATTGGGAAAGAATAACATATTCTCCACTGTATCTGATCAGATTCCAAATACTTGCAAGTTAGATGTAAATAGCTCTAGATAATTAAAAACACCCTTACAGTAATTACGAGAATGTATTTGCACCACTGTACACAATGTTATCTCAAAACAATACCAAACCTGACTTGTGTTAAGCAGACACTTTACGAAGAAACATAATATATTTGAAGACAGGTGTCAGCTTAATGCAGGACTGAGGCAAACCAGAAAGCTCTTCTAGGATACCACTGCTTTGTTTTTCTCTCCATTAACTCATTGTCACATAGCCTGTATTTAGTTTTGAAGACACGTGACCGATTAAAGCATATTGAAGGTAAACCCAAATAAGCCTTAAGACACATTCTGCATTACTTTCAGTCTGCTTGGATACGATATTTTAGTATAAAGGAACTATTTTTACGTTATCCCGAGTATGTCAATATTCGATAACAATTTAGATCAATATTCGCAAACAACTTAGATTCTGATCAGATGCCGGGTAACCTGACGTCTGATCGGGATCCAATCTGTTTGAGATTCGTATCGTATGGTTCCTAAATTAAAACACTTAACCCATTACCCCATAGCCTGTTTCTAATATTGAAGAAAGGTGATCACTTAAGCAGGTTGAAAGTAAAGTAGAATGCGCCTGAAGGCCTTTTCTGCTTTACTTTCAAACTGCTTTAAGCTATTATCTGCTAGAATATAGAAAATATTATTCATGTCATATATTCTCGACTGTTTAAAATTGGACTATTTTTTAATGGAGGAATAAATTATAGACGTAAAAAGGCATATTTATAGGGTTATAGGTTAAATCTAGTTTGGCAAAATAAAACAACACCAGATGATGATAGTTTTGAGGAAGGCGACATATTCCGGCAGTGAGCGGATGCCATGACAACATTTATTTCAAACAATTGTCGTCTGCTTTTAATTACAGTGGAGAATCTGTTATTATTTCCCAATAAACGCGTTCACGCTAAAACTATTATTTGCAGTGCAAACAGTTTGGAGCCAGATCAGACGCCGGGTAACCCGGCGTCTGATCAGGCTCCAAACTGTTTGCCACCAAGATAAACAAGAATTATCAGATTTGTCCAAAAGTTGTTCTTTTTTACGTTTTAGTGCTTTGCGTTTGCGTTTAAACGGGAGAGAATAACAGATTCTGCACTGTATCAAATTTAAATTTGAGGTATTTTGAGTTATGAAGTATTGTAATGAGTGTCAACACGTTTGGAGGCTGATCAAACGCCGCGTGACACGATGTCTGACCAGGAGCCAAACTCTTTGCAAATAACAATTGTAATAATAATAATAATGATAATAATCTAATACGTTTGTAATAATAAAAATAATAATGTGACATTCTATTTATATTAAATGAAATAGTTTCATTCTATAATTTTGTTTATATTTTTGTTTATACTCATTGTTACTTACATTGTTATAATTATTTCGATATACAGGTTCCTTTAACAAGCAGTGATTGAAAAGCTATCACAATTTATTGGAATCAATTTATTAGAATAGTCATATTGTCACCCTACCTTGAAGGAGCAGTCAGCTGTAAGATTATCTTCAGTCATCATCATCCAATTATGACCGTCTAGAAATCTTCTTAAATACTTTGTGTCTAGTAAATAATACTTTCCAGGTAAGTCAATGTTTACGCCTGTGCAGATTGAAAGCTATTCAAACACTGGTCTGGAATCAATGAAGGTATACAGGTATCAGCAGTGCCGCTTTCTGTATAAACCCCTTCTGTACCATGACGTCATCAATTTTAAGAAATTGTCGTCTGCTGGTATTTCACAAATTTAAATTTGGGTATATTGACTTAAGAAATATTGAAATGAGTGTCAAACAGTTTGGATCCTGATCATACACTGCGTTACGCGGCGTCTGATTAGGATCCGAATTGTTTGAAAAATAACATGTGTACTCGGAGTAAGGTAGTCAAGGGGTTAAAGATGCTGCAAAACGAATACTTCAGTTCGGTTATATAAACACCCACATAGCGAGAGATGGATGGGAGGAAATGACCAAGAAAATGATGACAATTATCTCTTTTAGGGATTTAATTACGGTGTTGTGATAACTGGACGAAGTGAGATTCTCACAAATTAGCGAATATTATCAACCCTTACCCTTTTCCTTCATAAATTGTTCTCAGTGTTCCAGACAGGTGGGTGCGTAAAGCAGGCAGACAGTAAAGCCATGAAAGAGAAACGAGTTTGTTATATATAATATTTATTTAATTCTCTAAATGGTTACATCATAGACTAAATACATATAAAATACTGGTTTGAACAGACCATGCCATTTATATTAGATTGTAAGAGACTATAGGATAAACAGCATAATAGCATACTCAATATAGCATTTCTAACGTTATGTCCTTACAAATACCTTAGACTTACAAGTTCAAAGTCACACAAAACATTATTGAAATTGGTATGTAATATGAATGTTATATAAGAAAAAGTATCATTTAAAAGATATATAGGCAATGGACAAAAGGAGGCATTCAATACACATACAAATATTCAAAATGTCTGACTGTTTATCAGGAGATGATTGAAGAATACGAGACAGAGCTAGGTACATCACACGGCCTTCCTGTTGCAGAGAACGGCTAATTGGCGACTGTAATTGCAGTCATTGTCAAAGAGGATTGCAAATAGCCATACAAAGGCATGCGAGTCAAGGAGTGGCTACTGGGCAACAGAAATATGATACGTGTCTTAGAATGTTTGTGCATATAGTCAAACAACTAGGCTTGAAGTGTCACGTGGTCGCGGGGTCACGGGGTCCATTTATAAGGGAGATCAGCATTTCGAATATCATCGTGGCAATTTTTAAAAGAAATGTTTTAGTTAGTTGTACAAACAATAAACGAATTAGTAAGAAATATAGCGTAGGGGATAAGACGTATGGCTTAAAGGAAGCATATGATCGGGAAACATTTAATCAAGCGCGAGTTCGAGTCTGGCACCAACCTAAAATATTGTTTTTTGCTAAAACAATATTAAGGATTCTATGATTACATTGTAACAAAGTAATGCGGAAAGTATTGATATTTAAATTTCATCATCCCTTTTTTGGGGAAATATGACAAATATAGGACTCGAACTCAAACTTATGCACCCCTTCCCAAACATTGACGAACATGTGCATAAATAGTCAGTATAATACAGTATGAAATAAGATAATGCTTTACTACTCATTCTAGATTAAAAAATAGTTTGAGGCTGACGCGGGATTCGAACCCACGCTAAACAAAAATACTATTAACACAAAGCATTCTGCGTACCTACACTTTACCTACTGCGCTAAACTGCTGACAACAATTCCGCTTTCATTTGTATCTAATATACTAAACTCGACTGTTTAAAAATGGTCCAAGAACATGCGGAATGCTGTTGTCCCTAAAAGTGGACTCGGCTGACCTATGACACGTCAGACCTAGAGCAAATTCACGTGGAACTGTATATCGAACCTTTAGTCAGACAAAATGTTGTTGTTGTATTTGAGGTCGGCAAAGGAACACCGTTTGTCGAGCCAATGAAAACTGTGAATGGGGTGTATGCAGTTAGGTTCACAGGTCAAATTACGTCACTTTAGTGTCTATAGATCGGACCATAGTTCCAAGTGAAGTTGATCTAAGGTGTTTGACTATACTAACCAGTATGTTGGTATACCAAGCAAGCGTGGGTGATGGTATTGTCGATGATTTTTGAACTGGCACTCATCACTTTCCGTCATCTTACGTCGATGAAGTCGAGATTTTCCGTTGAATGTTTTGATAAAAAGCAACATATACTACACACTTAGTTTAATCGTAATACGGGCACAATAGCTCGGTGGCATGTGTCGCCGACTCGAAGGACAGATGTCGTTGGTTCGAATCTAGGTAAAATCTAATTTAAATTCGCCATTTTTTTCTTATTTTTTTTTTTAAAACATATTTTTTATTGTGAACTTATTCTCTCTTTATATAAGAATCTACGTAAAAATCTACATTTTTGGCGAAATAAAAAGTAACACACAGTACGCTTCTAAACGCGTACAGTAGAGTGGTTTCAGCAGAGATCTTGGATTTCATTACTTGTACGTCTTTAATTTTTGTGGAAGACAAGTCTCACTGTACAAAATTCACAGAAGCATGCGTCTACACGACAAAATAATTCAAAGAAAATGTATATCGAAAAAGTCTAATATATGTAAAACTACCATGACTAGGGTCGAACGCACGAGCCTGTTATTGGTAGGACGGTGATTAAACCACTGGGCTACTATCGACTGTGTAACAGATTATGATGTACAGTCGTTATTCAGTGACTAAATCTCCAATTGTTTTCCGGAAGATAAAAATAGCTTACGGAAAAAGACGGAATATGCATAGAATGTCAGTTCAAACATCATCGACAATTCATTTCTATTTGTTTTCCAAGTACAGTGGAGAATACATTAGTCTTCCCAATAAACGCGTTTGTGCTAAAATATCTATTCGGTGACCCGACATCTTGTCTGGCTCCAAACTGTTTGTCAAACAGATGAAATTAAATCGTAATAATTTTCAAAGAATTGTTATCATTATTAGTTTCAGCATTTTTGTGAAGTTGTGTGTTTTTTTAAACAGGGAATAAGAACTGATTCTATACATGCACATGTATTTCTATGTCTTATGAGGGTATGCACGAGTATACCGTGTGTTAATTACTCAATGTATTCTTACACTAATGACATAAAACAATTATTCAATCTTTGAAGTACTAAAACAACATTTGGAACCATTATATTAACACATTCAACCCTCGCGACGACTAAACATATCATTTACAAGTAGTGTATCTGTAAAGCGTACATTTATCCTGTGCAAACAGTGTAGATCCTGATCAGAGGACTCCTATATAATTATATGACTTCTGTTTGTCAATTTGCAATAAACTATAAACACAACCCTAAAATCATAAATGTAATGGGTTTAACTGGAAATTGGGATTGTCAATTAAAGGTTTTCAGGGATGAGCCCCAGAGACCTTCCTTCTTTGCCACAGTTCTGGGGCTTAATTGTCAAAAGTAATTGTTTCTGTTTAGCAGACCGAGATTTTTCACTCTGTCGGGAACTAAAAGGAAGACAGGTCGGTGATTTTGATCCCATGCGCTGCTGGTCAACGAATGGGATTAGCCGAAACCAACTTCCTGAAATCATCATAATTTCATCTCATCACCTCTAATCAATCATCGGCGCTATATGACATGTTATGTGTCGCAGTGCCGTAAAACCCAACTCATCCATCCATCCATTCAGGGTTGAGTGAGGTACTATAGGTTTATTTCTCCTATCTTCAATCAAATTAGCTTTTGAACCAGTCAGTTTTCACGATTACTAATGAATTGTAACATAGTGGCCTTTACTAAATTACTACATTACCATACTGCTGTAGAATAATGTCTAGCTATTTTCTGATAATGGTAAGTTCAAGTGCCTTTACATGGACAGTAACTCCTCTCAATTACGACCACACTATTTTTTTTATCAATTATCAGTTAATCAAGACTGAAGACTGCTTAATGGAATGTGATTGTAAAATAGATTGCTTCTATATAAACTTTCTGTTTTAATGTCACCTTGCTTTAATCTGTCACCTGTCTTCTACTCAATCAGTTAGCACACGTTTAGTGGTAGTAATAGAGAGGTTTAACTGTATTAACTGATTTTTCCGTATTTGTAACTCGTATACCGGTGCAAGACAGAAGGATGTAGATCTAGATAAGTTTTTAATATTGATGATCATTGTATCACCTCCCCGAACCCGAGTCACAGAATTACTCACCTCTAACCCTTATCCTGCGGTGATTTCGTCTGCTTCGAAATAGTCGTCTGCAAAGTTGGTTAAATTTAGATTAATACATTTTCCAAGTAAAGACACCTGAAGAAAAGTGTCAAACTGAACTGTTTGCAAAAATTAATAAAGTCGCGACCAGCAGGCAAAGGGCTAACAATGTGTTTGCGAAGAAGAAAACAGTATAGACTATAAGAACCCTCTAATATGTGTCTTTGAGTACTTTATATTAACACGAAAAAATGCTAGTACTGTGGATTATTGTTTTTCTTCATCACTCGTTTTTGAGAACTGTATTGATTTTAAAATTTAAGATTTTTGCTGTCTTTATTGTGATGTACATTGTCCATTATATGCATTTTTAAACTAAACGTTTCTTTGAAAACAATATAGACTGTGATAAAAGTGAACGATTAAAACCCAAATCTAAAACTTAACTATGGGATAGAGAGATTAAATACTCATTTAATGGCAATATAGACATATTTAAAGTCCCCAAAAATGAAACGAGACTAGATCAGATTAATGATTATGACAACTTAACCCTTAGCCTGCCACTCACGACTATAGCTTCATATGCAAACAGCTTGGATCCGGATGAGGCGCTGAGTAACTCGGCGTCTCATCCGGATCCAAGCTGTTTGACACTCGGACAACAATTTCAGCAATTTTGAGCAACTTTGAAGCACTTTGAAACTTGAAGCAGACGAGAAATATAGCAGACGACAATTTATTTGGCGGGCTAAGGGTTAAGCCAACAAGTCATAGATAATGTTATATCCGATATCGCATGTTTATTCTATAAAGACAGTTCAAATCATCGTCTGCTACAGTTAAAACAAATATAAATATAAACAATAATAAAAGTAAGCATCCTTGGTTTGACAGCTCTTGCAAAAGAATGAGAAATGTATACCATAAAACTAGGAAAACATATAATAAATATAAAACTCCATATTTCAAAACATTGCTTAGAACAGTGAGTAAACAGTACAAAAATACCATACACCAAGCATGCAATAAATACAATAACTCTAAAATACAACGTTTACGACAACTTAAACACTCTGACGCCAGACTATATTGGAGAGATATCAACAACAGTGATAATAAACAATCACAGAACATAGTATCTGTAGACGATTTCTTTTAGAGAGAATATAAATGACAATAACGATGACTTCAATAATTATAAGTTTGATAAGTTTAATAAGTTTATTCATAGTAGTTCCATTTGGCATAAAAGCCCATGAGGATAATACACAAACAAATATGCACATGACTGATAGTATGACATGACAAATTACAAAATACATACATATATAACACAAGTGCGGAGAAGGTATTTAACAATGATAAATATATTTGGTTGAGCAATAAGCAAAGATTCGTGTCATCTGCACGTTTAAACAATACTGACAATAATATTTCCTTTTGCTAGTAGCCTTAACATCAAGTTTATGAATTTCGATTCGAAATATACTTAAATACATTCAGTATTGCCGATCTCATAAATATACATTATAGATGTATATTTACACAAAACACACACATTCGTAAAGTACACTGTATGATGGATAAAAGTTACACAGAAAGCTCCAATAGGAATATTCTGCACATCTTCTGTACAGCATTAAGCTTGTACTTTCATGAAATGCAACTAGATGTTATATAGTGTATTCCCAGACTTTAGACATAAATTTACTACAAAATAACAGTAGTTTACAACATTAAGATAAAAGACACACTTATTCTATGAAACATAGTTATCTATATAGACCGCTGAATCTTTAATGCTGAATGAAGGTAACGCAAAAAAAAAATCATATAGTCGTCATCTGCACCACCTTTGTCCCGCACCAAGTTGACACCACACCGTTATAATACACAATTTCAAAATGCTGGATAAAAGTAATGGAGTAAAGTAGAAAGCTCTCATAGGAGCTTTCCACGTAACTTCCGCACCGCATTAAGCTGTTTCGTTTTTGAACTGGCTTTACTTTTATCATAGACATATATTTACTACAATTTACACATTTTACATTTAAACAAAATACACACATATTTAATGAAACCATTGTCACGCATTTAGCTGACATCACACCTTTTAAACTTCAACTGTTTAATGATTTACAAAAGTAATGCCGAAAGTTCCCATCGGAACTTTCTGCATAACTTCTGCACCGCACTACGCTAATACTATAATAAGATTCAACTGGATCTTGAAACCATTGTTACACCCTAAGCTGGCACCACAACTTTTAAAATTCATCTGTTTAATGCTGTACAAAAGTAATGCCGAAAGTTCCATCGGAACTTTCTGCATAACTTCTGCACCGCACTACGCTTATACTAAAATAACATTCAACTGGATCTTGAAACCATTGTTACACCCTAAGCTGGCATCACACATTTTAAAATTCATCTGTTTAATGCTGTGCAAAAGTAATGCCGAAAGTTCCCATAGGAACTTTCTGCATAACTTCTGCACCACGCTACGCTAATACTATAATAACATTCAACTGGATAATGAAACCATTGTTTCACCCTAAGCTGGCATCACACCTTTAAAATTCATCTGTTTAATGCTGTGCAAAAGTTATGCCGAAAGTTCCTATCTGCATAACTTCTGCTCCGCACTACGCTGATACTTTAATAAAATTCAACTGAATGTTGAAACCATTGTTACGCACAAAGCTGGCATCACGCCTTTTAAAATTCATCTGTTTACTGCTGTGCAAAAGTAATGCCGAAAGTTCCTATCTGCATAACTTCTGCGCCGCACTACGCTGATACTTTAATAAAATTCAACTGAATGTTGAAACCATTGTTACGCACAAAGCTGGCATCACGCCTTTTAAAATTCATCTGTTTAATGCTGTGCAAAAGTAATGCCAACAGTTCCCATCGGAACTTTCTGTATAACAAAATACTGATACTTTAATAAAATTCAACTGGGTGTTCTCCTTTTATGTATTCACTTTCATTAATAGACTATGTTTATTACAACTTACATATTCAACATGTAAATAAAAGACACACATTATATAAATGGCTCTATAACAGAAGAGGAAATATTAAAAGCAGCCAAAAGTCTTAAAAATGACAGTGATAATAAACACTCAGAGAGCATAGACTTTGACTCAGTATGGGGAGAAGGGCTATGTCAAAAACTCAGGAAAGAAAATATAAATGGTAAATGCTTCGAAGTGATTAAAAGCCTTACAATAACATTTATTCAAAAGTTTTAACTCCTGGTAATTCTTCACTGTTGTTCAAATGTAATGTCGGGGTAAGACAAGGGGAAAATTTATCTCCTTTCCTCTTTTCAATATTCTTATATGATCTAGAGCAATATCTTGTAGATAATAATGTCAATGGAGTAAATAAAAACACCTTGATTGAAGATTCCTATATGTATATTATCTTATTATATGCAGATGATACAATTATATTTAGTGACAATAAAATTGATTTTCGTCTTGCTTTAAATTATTTTAGAGACTATTATGACATATAAAAACTTAGCAATAATTTTAGTAAAACTAAAGTTCTTATAGTGGGAGAACATGAACTTGACTTTGTCAATGAATTAAAATACTTGGGATTATTTTTTACAACATCGGGTAGTTTTCACAAATATAGCTAAGCAAGCAAATAAAACCATGTTTGCATTATTAAAATAATTATGTTACTAGCATTACCGTATGGTCTACAAATTGAACTATTTGAAAAGACAATAAAACCACAATAACTGTACGGGAGCGAAATTTGGGGAAATGGAATTTTTGACGCGTTAGAAAAGGTTCAACTTAAATTTTATTAGTACATTTTAAATCTTTAAAAATCAACACCGTCCTACATGATTTATGGTGAAGTAGGAATAACCCCGCTCGCGCTGAAAATAAAAAAAAAGAGTAATGTCTTTCTGGACGAGACTTATTAAAAACATTAAAAGCAACATTACGCGGCGTCTGATCCGGGTCCAAACTAATTGCAAATACTCATTGTACACGGGTAAGGCAATGGCGGGGTTAAAGTCAAAGTGACAGCATCAATGCAGGAAGGACGACAGAAGATTTCTATTATTACAGTTTTTCATTACCTCTGTGGTTCACCATTGGTATATTGTTTGTTCAATCGTAGTGTGTTCGCTATACATTGGTTTGACGGTTTTTATCATACTATTAGCTCTTTCGTCACCAAATAGTAACGTATGGTTTGACCCCTTCTTTGCAAACACATCGTCTGCTTCAAAATTCTTGCCTAAAATAATATTTCAAAAAGAGATTTAAAGCAGTTTGGCTGATAATATATCAATGCGAGTGTCGAACAGTTTGGGTTCTGATCAGACGCCGCGTAGCTGTTTGCAAATTCGACTTCAGTTGCCTATTGCGACTAAAGGGTCGTGCTAAATCACGTGGACCCATATTAGTGCGTAAAGTTTTCTGTATTCTTATCAATAATACTACGTACAATAGACATTGATAGTAACCATGTCACTGTTAAGTAGGACTATTCGTTGAAATTTGAAAACAGTTTGGAGCCAGATCACACACCGATAACTCGATGCCTGGTCTAAATGTGAAAGTCTGTGTGTTCTTCATATCAATATTTCATCGGTCAAGTCCTACTTTTTAATCGAAAGAACATAACTGCAGACTACACTTATAAGACGACGATAGCTACGAAAAGAGAAACTGGTGTTTAACATATTGACTGCAAAGAAGTGAAGTCATCTGCTCCAAACAATTATCGTCTGTTTTGATTCTATTTCTTATTCTCAAATTAAACTGTAGGTAAATTTATTAAAGTCATACTGTTATGCGGCGTCTGCTCAGAATAAAATATGATTACAAAGAATCCCGGCTCTTGTTGTGAAGCAGTAAAGGGGGTTAAAGACCTCCTCGAAATCGCGGGTTCGATCATTGACCGTGTCATCCTAAATACAGTGACACAAAGTATCGATACAGATTGAAAACTTATAACTAGAGTATATCAGACTTTTAACCATTTGAACCCTAGTCCCGCATATAGGCGTCTTTTCAAACAGTGGACATGTGAAAAGTACACTTGTCCTATACAAACAGTGAAGACCCAGATCAGAGGGCTCCGAAAGGAGCCCTCTGATCAGGGTCCTCACTGTTTGTCATAATGCCAAACATTGACAAAAACAACCCTTAAAAGTCAGAAATGGACTAGACTTAAATGGAAACTGGAATTGTCCATTTAAAGTTTCAGGGAGGAAAGAGTTAAGCAGGATTATCTACAGAAGATTATTGTAAGATGATTCTACCTCCTAGGTATAGGTCAGTATTCTATAAAGTTAGGTGTGGGGTGACCCCAATTCGCATTGAAACGGCAAGATTCGAGAATTTGAGACAAGATGAACGCCATTTTCCTTTAGGTCACATGAATGAGGATGAACTGCATGTTATGTTAGACTGTCCAATGTATGGCGACATTAGATTAGTTTTATATTCAAATTGAATATGTTTTATATGAACCTAACTTCTCGATTTTTAGTAAAGATAACCAACACACTTTATTGTCCTCTAGTCAACCATTAATTAGACATTGTGCCGAAAAATAATTTGATGTAGTTCTGGTTTCTTAACCATAATTCTATTTACCTTTGTGGCAGTATAGTTCTCAATTGGAGAACCTGCATCAAACGGCAAAACGATGTCCCAGGACGGGTTAATTACTTGGTTGGGTAGAGTACAACACTTTATTTATGGAGAGGCTTGACTATGAAGCCATTGCAGAATCGCCTATTACATGTGTGTCTAATTTCTGAAAAAGATATGTGGATGCCATCTTGGAAAGGGACAACTGGACAATTTGACTGAGCAGCTTAATAAAGTAGATTCCTCAGATGAAGCAGAGAGTGCGGGCAGATTTCCTTTCTTTGATACTCTCATAGTCATGATGGATAAGTGATATTGCTAGTGTGCCGCAAACCGACACCCACAAACCAGTACCCAGGTGGACTATCACCATTCCATAGCACATAAGTTAGTGTTGTTGGTAGACGGGTGTTTCTCAGTCGAGACAGACAAAGATGACCAATAAATTCAGGGGGTTTGTGTCGGATGAAATCATGACCAACCTTTGCCTTCCCTTTTACAAAAGTAAGTCTCGCGTAATCAATAAATAGACTCTAATAATACAAATAACGAAACGTCATGTACGAAATGTATGTGTTATATGATTTGTATTCATTGTTTATACATAAACGGGATTTAATAAACAAATAAACTGGGGCCCGTTTCAAAAAACTTCGTACGACAAATGTTGTTGTAAGTCAGATTCTAAAAGTTTCAATTTTTTTTTTTTCTCTATCTAATCCTGTCTGGTGACATCTATTTGGAATCGTCTTGAACAGACGATTCCAAAGAGATGTCACAAGACAGGATTATATAGACTAATCAGAAATTAAATGTATAATAAAGTTTTGACTTACGACAACATTTGTCGTACGAAATTGCATAAATGTAGTTGTAATAGAACGTGTTTTCGACGTTGAAAATGTAACGTTGATTCAATGTTGAAAATCAACCTTTATACAACCTTTATACAACATTGTTTTAGGTTGAAATCGCGTTGAAATCCAATTTAATCTACGGTGTTTCTTAGTTGACATTTGGTTGATCAAGGTAGTGTTTAATTGATGTTCAGGCACATTCTGCTTTACTTTAAACCTGCTGGAAGCAGTCATCTACTAGTATGTTTAGTTCTGGAAACAGGCCATTGGGTAAGGGACTGAATGGGTCAAACTAAACTAGAGCTATCACTGAATGTGATGAATACCTTCACTAACAACCTTTGAGAAAATATGAAGTACGTATATCAAGTCAGAAATAACACAGAGAAGCTCCTGGGTTAGCCTTCTGTGCAATTTCTATTCTGAATCGTGTAGTGAACTGTCTTTAGATAACAAGAAGTTGCACAATGCAGGCAGGAAACAACTAAGAAAGCTCCTAAATGAACTTTCTGTGTAATTTCTATCCTGAATTTGGGCAGTCTGACAGAATATTCGCAGACAGTACTTCATACCGTAAGTATCCAAATGCATATCAAAATTAATACAGAAAGCTCCTGAATGAGCTCTCTGCGTTATCTTTAAACTGAATTTCGAACCATTTTGCTTTAGGATATACAGTAAAACCTTTTATTACTACCACAAGAATCATTGCTAATTGATTGTATGTAAGACAGATGGCAACTTAAAGCTAGGTGAAAGTAAATCAGAAAGCTACTTTAGGATATTTCTCTTTAACTTTCACCTTGCTTTGAGCAGACACCTTCTTAAACACCAACTATTTTACATTACTTTTTATATACCTATCGATGATTTATTGTGATTTCTCAGATATAATTATATATATTTCATATGCGTCACAGTTGATATCATCACTAGTGATGATATCACTTTTGCAGTGACGATATCATTTTTGTGACATCACGTCACAATGTATTTTGTGATGTTGCGCGTAAACAATTAATCGAGTGTGCTTTACTCGGTAAAAACGTCCTTAAAATGTATTTTATAAAATAGAATAATAAATCCCTTTGGATGGATATGAAAAATATATCACTCAAATGAGTCATATCTGGTTAAAAAAAACTCGTCCTGCGGACTCGTTTTTTAACCAGATAACAACCCGTTCTCGTGGTATATTTTTTATATCAATCCAAGGGAATTGATTATCCGATATTAATTGGTCGTATTAGAGAGGTTTTACTATACGTACAATCGTCATTACATTCAGTGACTTTTTAATAGAATGAAATGATTATAGACAGACAGCTATCCATTACTAATTAGTATTTTGAAGGAGTACATGTATTGTTTAACAATCCGTCTGCTTCAAAGTCGTCTCTAATCGTGTTAGAACACAATTTTTCTAACCATTAGACAGAAAAAAATCTAAAAATGAGGATCAAATAGTTTGGATTCTGATCAGACATCACGTTTTACGGCGTCTTATCTGGATCCAAACTGTTTGCCAATTCTACTAAAGACTAGCATGCTAAGAGAGATCTAAAAACCCTGTCCATTTTAAAAAGGGAATTTCCACTGATTCCCAATTACAGCACTCATTTTGGGGGTTTTACCCTACTAAAAACACACCTTTTTTTAATGAATCAAGCAAAAGCAACAAAAATAAATGTAAAAATAAATAGTTTATTGCATAAATAACATCATTTTTAATGATTTTGTAACTATTTGTTAGCCGGCTAACACTCAATTTCTATCATTTTCAACACAATTTGAACACCAGAAACAAATAAGGTGTTGTTAGCCGGCTAACATTCATATCAAAATATTTTCTTCCTCTATAATTAAGTTTCATCAAAAGGTATAAATGTTAGCCGGCTAACGCATGTATCTAAAGTCCAATGATAATAACACTTTTATCGCCCATAATAAATAAGATGCCGTTAGCCGGCTAACATTTATATGCCACTACAGACTAAATAATTCCACTAAAGTCTATGAGAAAGTGTCCTCAAAAGGTATAAATGTTAGCCGGCTAACGCATGTATCTAAAATCCAATGATAAAATCAGTTTCATCAGGCACATTAATTAAGTTGCCGTTAGCCGGCTAACATTTATATGCCACTACAGAATAAATAATTCCACTATGAGAAAGTTTGCTCAAAAGGTATAAATGTTAGCCGGCTAACGCATGTATCTAAAATCCAATGATAAAATCAGTTTCATCAGGCACATTAATTAAGTTGCCGTTCGCCGGCTAACATTTATATGCCACTACAGAATAAATAATTCCACTTAAGTCTATGAGAAAGGTATAAATGTTAGCCGGCTAACGCATGTATGTAAAGTCCAATGACAAAATCAGTTTCATCGCGCACAATAAATAAGTTGCTGTTAGCCGGCTAACAATTATATGCCACTACAGACTAAATAATTCCACTAAAGTCTATGAGAAAGTTTTCTCAAAACGTATAAATGTTAGCCGGCTAACGCATGTATCTAAAGTCAAATGATAATAACACTTTCATTGTTCACACTAAATAAGATGCCGTTAGCCGGCTAACATTTATATGCCACTACAGACTAAATAATTCCACTAAAGTCTATGAGAAAGTTTCCTCAAAAGGTTTATAAATGTTAGCCGGCTAACGCATGTATCTAAAATCCAATGATAAAATCAGTTTCATCAGGCACAATAAATAAGTTGCCGTTAGCCGGCTAACATTTATATGCCACTATAGAATAAATAATTCCACTTAAGTCTATGAGAAAGTTTGCTCAAAAGGTATATAAATGTTAGCCGGCTAACGCATGTATCTAAAGTCCATAGATAAAATCTGTATCATCGTGCACAATAAATAAGATGCCGTTAGCCGGCTAACATTTATATGCCACTACAGAATAAATAATTCCACTAAAGTCTATGAGAAAGTTTCCTCAAAAGGTATAAATGTTAGCCGGCTAACACATGTATCTAAAATCCAATGATAAAATCAGTTTCATCAGGCACATTAATTAAGTTGCCGTTAGCCGGCTAACATTTATATGCCACTACAGAATAAATAATTCCACTTAAGTCTATGAGAAAGGTATAAATGTTAGCCGGCTAACGCATGCATGTAAAGTCCAATGATAAAATCAGTTTCATCGCGCACAATAAATAAGTTGCTGTTAGCCGGCTAACAATTATATGCCACTACAGACTAAATAATTCCACTAAAGTCTATGAGAAAGTTTCCTCAAAAGGTATAAATGTTAGCCGGCTAACGCATGTATCTAAAGTCCAATGATAATAACACTTTCATTGTTCACACTAAATAAGATGCCGTTAGCCGGCTAACATTTATATGCCACTACAGAATAAATAATTCCACTAAAGTCTATGAGAAAGTTTCCTCAAAAGGTATAAATGTTAGCCGGCTAACGCATGTATCTAAAATCCAATGATAAAATCAGTTTCATCAGGCACATTAATTAAGTTGCCGTTAGCCGGCTAACATTTATATGCCACTACAGAATAAATAATTCCACTTAAGTCTATGAGAAAGGTATAAATGTTAGCCGGCTAACGCATGCATGTAAAGTCCAATGATAAAATCAGTTTCATCGCGCACAATAAATAAGTTGCTGTTAGCCGGCTAACAATTATATGCCACTACAGACTAAATAATTCCACTAAAGTCTATGAGAAAGTTTCCTCAAAAGGTATAAATGTTAGCCGGCTAACGCATGTATCTAAAGTCCAATGATAATAACACTTTCATTGTTCACACTAAATAAGATGCCGTTAGCCGGCTAACATTTATATGCCACTACAGACTAAATAATTCCACTAAAGTCTATGAGAAAGTTTCCTCAAAAGGTTTATAAATGTTAGCCGGCTAAAGCATGTATATAAAATCCAATGACCAAAATCAGTTTCATCGGGCACAATAAATAAGTTGCCGTTAGCCGGCTAACATTTATATGCCACTACAGAGTCTATGAGAGAGTTTCCTCAAAAGGTTTAGCCGGCTAACACCTGTATATAAAGTCCAAGGATAATAACACTTTTATCGCTCAAAATAAATTAGATGCCTTTAGATGGCTAACATTTATATGCCACTCCAGACTTATTCTTACCATTATGAGAAAGTTTTCTCAAAAGGTATAAATGTTAGCCAAACTCATCTGACCTCTGATGGTCATTTACAATCTGAGCAAGTTTGAGAAAGATTGGATAAAAATTGTGGTCTCTAGAGTGTAAACACCCTTAAATATGGCATTTTCAGCCATTCAAAGGTAGATTACTCTCGACCGATCATATACAATCTGAGCAAGCTTGAGATAGAATGGATAAAAATTGTGGCCTTTAGAGTGTAAACAGTTACATATGGCATTTTCAGTAATTCAAAGGTAGATAACTCTTGATTTATTGGTCTGAATTTAACTATATGTATAATAAAACTCTTCTGAACTCTTTTATAAAGGGTAATATACAATCTTGACAAGTTTGAGAAAGACTGGATAAATAGTGTGGCCTCTAGAGTGTAAACACTGTTAAATTGGCATTTCAGCTATTCAAAGGTAGATAACTCATTGATCTATTTAATTAGTTTGATTTCAACCATAATCAAACTCATCCAAACTCGTATGGTCATATACAATCTGAACAAGTTTGAGAAAGATTGGATAAATATTGTGGCCTCTAGAGTGTAAACACTAAAATTGCTGCAACACACGACAGACGATGCACGAAGGACATTCAAGGATTGCAAAAGCTCAGCCTGAGCTAGGCGCAGCTAGCTCAGGTGAGCTTAAAGTCCATGCATGCATGTAGGAATTACAGAGCTGACACAATGTAGGATAGATACTCAGACAGATTTATAGAACAAACAGACGCCGGAGAGTGCGATTACAGTACTATAATGGCTCCCATATTTTGGGGCATAAAAACATGTCTGTTTTTCTCCTCATGGAAACCTTGTCTGGTTCAATTACTAATCGCTTTTAACCATAAACAGGTCAGCTATACTGTCCTTAAAGAATCCCTCCTCGTCTGTATTTGAGCTTGCCGTCTCATATACATTATATGTATCTACACTGTGACTCTTTTTCTTCTGACAAGTCAAGAGGAACTGCTGCTTAAATACAAATAGACACTGACATGATGTTAGACAAATTGTCACCTTAAACTATTGACGGGTCACTGATAGTGTCATCAAAATTTGCCTTGATCGATTCCAAATCACGTTCAGCCATAGACAGGTCCATATACCGGTATTGTCCTCAAAAGAAGAGTCTAATTCATGACAATCCAACATAAGTCTGTATTTGAGTTTGCCAGCTCACATGCATCTGTGTATTCTTTATCTGATGAAGAATCAAAAGATTTGAATCGATCCAGCACTGACAGACATTATGTTAGACAACATCATGTCTACTGCATGTCAACTTCATTTTCTGCAGATAGTCCATGAGTATATTCTTCATGTGAGTTGAGAATCCTTAGTTGACGAACGACATCCTGGATTCTTTAGAAAGAACTGACTGCTTGCATCTGTAAAACAAAAATGTTTGTAAGACACCCATGCATTCAAACTGTTAACCATTATAAGTATACATGTAATTGAAACAATTTATAAAGTCATGTCAAGAGTAACAGGGAGATCATTCAGCAACCAGCCATACAGTCCTCTCATCTAGATAAACACTGTTTGCGACTAGCCGGCTATGGGTTAAATTTAGACAAATGCTGTATGCGGCCCTTAATCGCTCACCTGAAAAAAAAAACTCTACTAGGTCAGATTTATTGCTAAAGTTAACCTATTTGGCCTCAGACTCTAAATTACCTTGACCTTTGTGGGACATGATCTTTGTTGTACTGAGCTCAAGGTTTGGCTTTTTTGAGTCTTTTACAGATCCAAAATATACAGTCTCTATTAATTATAATATGCAGTCAAAAAGTTATAGCCAATGTTAAATTCACCCTATTTTACCTCTAGATGACTTTGTTGGACATAACCCACTCAAGAGCTTCTTGCATAAAGTACAAATGCCAAACAGAAGTCTCTATCATATGTTGTTTCAGAGTTATGGCCAATGTTAAAACAATCCTATTTGACCTCTAAATGTCCTTGACCTTTATTGAACATGCCCCATGCTGTACTTAGCTTCTTGATGTGAGTGCACATAACAACAAATATAGTCTTTTTCTAAGATTTTACCTTATTGCCTACTTTTGATATTCAAAGTTGACTTACAATTAGTTGAGATGATCATTCTAGATTGTTCATATTTTTCTAAGATTCGACCTAGTGTCCTACTTTTTGATCCCATATGACCCATATTCAAACTTGACTTACAATTTTTCCATATAATCATGCTGACAAAGTTTGATCAAGATTGGGCAAAAACTGTGGATACTAGATTGTTCACAATCCTTTTTCTAAGATTTGGCCTGGTGTCAGACGTTCTTTTTGAACCCACATGACACACATTCGAACTTGACCTTTAACTTGTCAGAATAGTCACTCTGACAAAGTTTGATAAAGATTGGGCTAAAAAATGTGGCTACTAATATGTTCTCAAGTTTTTGTTCTAAGATTTTACATAGTGACTTATCTTTTGACCCCACAAGACCCAAACTTAAACTTTGCCAATGTGGTTATCCTGAACAAGTTTTGTAAAGATTTGGCTAAAATTGTGGCTACAAAAGTGTTCACAAGCTTTTCGTAATTGACCTAGTGACCCAACATGATTCATATTTTAACTAGATCTAGATTTTGTCCAAATTATCATTCAGACCAAGTTTGATAAAGATTGGGCTCAAAGTGTGTCTACTAGAATGTTTACAAACTTTTTCTAAGATTTGATCTACTTTTTGATCCAAGATTACCCAGAATCGATTTTGACCTATCTTTTGTCCAGATTAAATAAAGATTTTTCCATGCATAATGAAGTTGGAGCCTAGACAAGACAACATGCACCCCACCCATTTAATTTTTTTTTACCTTTGTGCTTATTTGTTGTATTTCAAAATATTTCATTCTCAAAAACCAAGTTAGAGTTAGGATCCCGATCAGAGTTCATGTTACTAACTTGGCGTCTGATCAGGATAAATGTGAGTACAGTCGTGTTTTACATTCTAATATCAATGAGCATTACCTTGCTGGGTTGTTATCAGAACATCGACAGTCTGGAGACATTCATGATTGCATCCTTCACTTTCTGCCTTATCCTTGTACCCTGGAACATAAACAAATTGCAAAGATCATTTTGAACAAGATTGCTGTGTTAAGAGACTACAACAAGAGTTCAAATTCTGTCTACAGAGGGACGGGGTATTTCTAGTATACCCCCCCCCCCCCTCCCCTTTTGCTGTTGTTGGAAAGACCGGGATTGTAATTATCAATACTAATGTATCTTATTCTAACTATGTGTAAAATAAATGCATCAACTGCATAGATCCAGAGCACTTGAAACCAAAATAGGGCTGAAAACTAAGTTATTAGTAGGGCTGTACTGAATACACCATGTAGCGAATATATCACAATAACGAATACGAATAATTTTCACGAAAATGTCAATCTCTTATAATATTACTACTGATTTGTATCCTGTTCATGTTTTTTAGCTCATCTGAGCTAGCTCAGTGTGAGCTTTTGCAATCCTTGAATGTCCGGTGTGCGTCGTCAACAATTTTAGTGTTTACACTCTAGAGGCCACAATATTTATCCAATCTTTCTCAAACTTGCTCAGATTGTATATTAACACAAGAGCTGGAATAAGTTTAATTACTGTTGAAGTCGGACTAATAGATCTAGAGTTATCTACCTTTGATTTGCTGAAAATGTCATATTTATTAACAGTGTTTACACTCTAGACGCCACAACTTTTATCCAATCTATCTCAAATTTGCTCAGATTGTATATGACCAAACAAGTTTGGATGAGTTTGATTATGGTTGAAATCAGACTAATAGGTCAAGAGTAATCTACCTTTGAATTGCTGAAAATGCCATATTTAAGGGTGTTTACACTCTAGCTGCCACACTTTTTATCTAATCCGGTTTAGAGGGGTTCCACTGTATTCGTTTTCTAATTGGTCTGAAGTATGACTGTTCTATAACACCCCTCTGATCTTGGTGTACACTCTACACTTTTTGCATAAGACAAGCATACTCTCCACAGGCGTACTGTTTGTAACAGACAAGTTAACTTGTCAACAGGGTTGATTTATGGTAATAACATTCATTTGTGAAGTTTGAAGTGACATGCTTGAAGTATAAATTGCAAATCAGGATCATAAGGAACATCTTTTGGCTGATATTCTAAATCCAATTTGAATATTATCATGTATAATCGTTTAACCCTTTACCCCATAGCCTGTTTCTAGTTTTGAAGACAGGTGACCACTTAAACTAAAGGACTTAATGCGCCTTTAGGCACGTTCAGCTTTACTTTCAGTCTGCTTTTAAAGCTAGTACTTGCTAGGATATATAGAAAATAATTTCCTTACAGTTACTCGGGTACTAAATGTTTATGACTGAACAAAATTCTAATTTAGAACTATTTTCTTTGCTGGAGGAATAAACTGAATGTGCTAAAAAGGCGCATCTATATATAGGGGAAAGGGTTAATTAAGCCACTGTGTCCTGAGTTATTCAGCCCTGAAGCTCAAAATGGATAAGTTCAGTTTTTGATTAAAACTAGAACTGATTAAGTCAATTTTTTAGTCATATCAAAGCACATTTTACATAATTATATGATTTAAACAATTTATCATGGTACAAACAGTCCTGATCCTGATCAGAGGCAAAACAGTGCAGACACTTAAGGACCCCTCTGATTAGGTTCAAGAGGACAAGTGTACCGGTACACTCCAGTCCAAAGGTACATTGTTTGTAACCGACAAGTAAAACTTGTCAATAATGTGAAGTATGAAACACAATATCTCCATATCAAATAGTTTTTGCCTGAATAAAAAACCTTCCTTTTTTTAAATTATTTAAGTCCCTAAGTAACTTGGTGTTTGATCTGGATCCACACTGAACTGTAAATATAAAATGATGACTTTAAGGGTTTACATGTTGTGATTATGCTGTTGTTAAAATGTGTCTGGTAGTGTTATGTGCTGTAATTACATTTGCAAACCCTGTAGATTCTGATCAGATCCCGAGTTACTGGGTGTTTAGTAGTGATTGCAAATGAGTTTATTAATGATATTCAGTTGTGTGAAGAATTTTTATGTTGTCAATCAAGCTGCTGTTATCATATGTTTGGTGCTGTGACTAACAGTTGCAAACAGTGTAGATTCAGATCAGGTGCCAAATTACTGTTTTGACTTGGATCCATTCAGAGCTCCAGATAAGGGGAGTATTTGAAATTTTCAAAAACTAAAATCTTTGTATCTGAATCAAATTCTACAATGTCACAATTCATTTGACTCTCTCACAGAATTTGGTGCTGAAATGGGTGAGAAATGTTGGTTTTGTTAAGTTTACTCCCTCTAATTTTACCTCCAATGAGCAACAACCCCTTTACAATGGCAATATTTCATGGCCCCTAACAAGTGTTGCTTTGCAGTGATTATACTGTATGTCAAAAAGACAGACTTTTAAGGCCTATGTTTTCTCTGCAGGTGTCAATTGACCTGTTTATTCTGGATGGGTGACCCCACATACCAGATACAGTTATTACATAATATTACCCAGCTGCACCATGACCTAGAGCAGCAAAGGGGTGACTAATTGTGTAATTGTTGTAGAGATAAGATAGTGTCTTATAAGTTATATGAATACCAAGTTTGCAGAAGAATACCCTTTACCCACTAGCCTGTTTCTAGTTTTGAACACAGGTGCATGCCAACTTAACTCTTTACCCCATAGCCTGTTTTTAGTATTAAAGATAGTTGATTACTTTAGCCTCAAAGCAGGTTGAAGGTAAAACAAAATGTGCCTTGAGGCAAATTCTGCTTTACTTTCAGCCTGCTTTATGCTACCACCTGATAGGATATAGAACATATTTTTTTAAAATACATATTCTTAACTGTATAAATTGTAACTAATTACTTCAATGGAGGAATAAATAAAAGGCGTAAAAAGGGGTAATGGGTTAAAGCAGGTTGGAAGTAATTTAAAGCAGAATGTGCTTTGCTTTCTAAATGCTGTAAGATAACATCTGCTAGAATAAAGAATATATAAATTATATATATATTTCTTATCATGGTACATATTTATGACACTAGACAGTATAAAGTGGAGTTATTTTCTTTTTTTCGAACAGTGAAATATATTATTTAGCATAAATTTCTTATTTTGCATACATTCATGAAGAAAAATTGGGAACTTTTCTCTTCAAAGGCTTTCAAAGTGAATAAAAGAATGGCGTTTTAACAAATTAGCCCTGAAATTGGCCGAGTTAGCCCGGGTCCTGCTTATACCTGGATTTTGGCCCTCCCTGAGACTGTAAATGAGGGGTTATGGTCAAAGCTTACCATGGTTAAAACTAATATTGCATAAGTGTACCATTTTAAGTGGAAGCGTACCATTGTATATAAAAAATTTCAATACGTTTTAAGTGATTATTGGTGGCAATTTATCCGTTACACACTGATAATCGTAAAAACACGATGCACATGTATAAATATGCTTTTAAGTAGTTCATCGATCCTGATCATAATTATATGCATACTAACCAATAGTTTACGTCTACTTTCCCTTAAGATTTTCCCGTAAAACATTTATTTCACACCTATAAACACTGTAAAAACATGATTTACCATCACAAATATGTTATTAAAGATATTTCCTCAGTCCATTGATGGAGTCAATGCTACCCGCATGTGCACAAACCCATGCTTTAAGGAAATGTCTTTAAGTAGCTAGAAATTGTTTGGATACTGATCATATAAATGCTTACTGTCCAATATTTTATGTAAATTATCTACTTACCTTACTAGAGATTTCCCTGAACATTACATGTACAGTGTTATTTACATTAATCTCTCACCTACAGGGCTCCAGATAAGGGGAGTATTTCAAAAACTAAAATCTTTATTTCTGCATCAAACCCTATGGTGTCACGACTTATTAGAATCGTCTCGAAGAGACGATTCTAATAAGTAGTAACACCATAGGATTTGGTGCTAAAATAAGTGAGAAAACGTTGGATTTGTACGGTTTACTCCCTCTTATCTGGAGCCCTGACCTATAATCACTGTTAATCCCAAACTGGTTAAAATAAAATTTATATTTATAAGCAGACGACTCAAACCTTTATCAAATTTTGGATCCACCATGGATCATCCTGATCAAATCTTTAAAGCCGCTAAAAACCAGTGAACCACCTTTTCACGGATGCAAGATTTCTTTTCAAGCATTGTGGATCCTTACCAGAAGCGGTTGAAAGCGGCGTCTAATCAGGATCCACAATGGTTGACATTTATTCTATTTGTTTTAGATTTAGAACAGAAGACTTTCGTTTTCAAGTAGTTTGGATCCTGATCAACAGCCGCGTAACCACTACCTTTTCAGGGATGAAAGATTTACTTTCAAGCATTTTAGAAAATTTAGATCCTGATCAGAAGCCGTTTAAAGCGTCGTCTGCTCAGGATTCACAATGATTGACACTTAGTTTTAGAACATACAATATTTGCTTAACTTAGCATCCCCAGTCATTTTTTTAAACTTCACCAATTGTAACAGAAGTAGTTTTAAACGAAAGGTCTTGTTGATACCTTTGTAAAAGAGTTTAAATTATTAAGATATCTCTTCTAGAAAAAAAGTTACAGCAATTTTAAATTACCTAAAACCGGTGATTTTTAGGAAAAATTTACCCCCATTTCATAGGCATATATCCGTGTCGCGACGGAACCAAAATAAGATACCTCTTTTTAAAAATTGCTGTAACTTTTTTATTTTTCAAGATATCTTGATGAAATTTGAAAATATGTTGTATTATTTCTTGCAGAAGCCATTTATGCATTTTTATTTGTTGTACTTTTATCGTATGACGAGTTATTTTAGTAGAATTCCATTAAAATTCATGAAAATTTTAATTCTTTAATTTTGATGTTGGACAAAAATATATTTTTATTTATTATTAAGTATTTAGATCAGTTTTAAAAAGATGAATTGTATTTTTAATTGTGTATTATTGATTAATCAGCCACTAAGATTTATAAAAAATAGTTAAATGGGGTGAAATAACCATTCGTTTAAAAGAAAACTAAATCTTAAAATTGATCATGAAGCTGAATTTTAGCAGATAAGCTTCATGGACTCTTTCATTTATATCCAGATGACTATAATGTTTCTATTTTGAGATCAGAAACTATAAGAAAACAAACCAATTACTTTTATTAGTAGTTTGTGTATGAAGTTACAGTTTATAGATCTTAATCTAGATTCCAATTATGTATTAAAGTTTCATTTAAAAATTTCTGAAATATTTTGAAATTATTGTTAGAAATATTTAAGTTCTAGACCATACTGTTAAGTCAGATATTAATGTTAGAAACTGTATGCAATGTCAAGAAATTAATTACCAAATGTAATTATAGATGTTTTGTTGTTTCTCAACTGTTAAAATGCTATTTAACTTAATATTGTATTTGCTAAGAATTTGGATCCAAATCAGTAAAAGACAGTAAAGATAACCCAGGAACAAATTGGGATTGATCAGAACTAGAACTGATTTACAAGTAAAGTATTTCTGCAAAGCATGAATAGTCAAATAGACAACTACAGAAAACATTAATTTCAACTCTTTGAAAACTTTTCATACTTTTGTAAATATTTTTGATCAAGATTAAAAAAGCCAAGTGAAGTAACTAGGACCTGATCAGGGTATTATAACTGTTGTGGATACAATCACTCAGAGCTAATTTCAAAAGATTATATGTTGTTAATTATTCATAGTGATTAAAAGCAGTTTGTTATCAAATTATAAATAGGTGTTCAAATGAATGTCACAATACAACATTAAACAACTTGTCAGAATGAATATTATTGAAATTTATTGGGGGAGGGGGTGTCCTAGTACACAAATTGCAGAACTTTCTTTTACTTTTAAAAGTTTCATTTCAAATGGAAGTTGTAATCTACAAAGTAGTCAGAAGGAAAAGTGCTGAACGTTTGGTACATGTTTTGAAGGTGAAAAAGAGTTAATTATTTCTGAATTCATGAAAAAGATTGACTAATTTTCATCAAAAGTTCAGATTATCAATGACAAAAATTTCTTATCCGAAATATAGAATGTCCGAATTACTGTACAGCCGTATATTCATTCCTGCGATCGACCAACAGAGAAAGTTAAATTTATCTAACACAATTTTTGTTTGGAATATAATATACTTATTTTACATTCATATTAATAGTATCTAATCGTTCTGTTGTTTATATTTAGAGAAAATAGCTTAGAAAGTTAAATTAGCTGTATACGGAATGAGAATCTCGCACCGGAAAAAATCGGAAAATTTTCCGTTGTTACGCTGCTACATTTCGACCCCGATTTGGTCGTAGTTTCTTTACAAAAGCAAAATCAAACTCAATAATAATATAAATAAGTTCTTTATTAATGGCAAAAGCCGGATAATATTGCATAAATATATGGCAATAAGCCTCGGTTGCTAATATTTGTATCAACATATCGATCGCCGGTAAAAATCCAACATGGCCGCCGCTTGGATTTGCCGAGTGCGTGAGAAATTTTGGTAAACTTTGAACTTTGATACTCGTTCCGGGGCAGTAAACAGCAATTTAAAACATTGGAATATACATTTTCTGAAACTTTGGAATGTGCTTAATACGATCGTTTACGAATCTTAAAAAAATAATTTCGGGTTTTTGGTGTAGATCGTATTTAAACTTTGGTGATCTATATCTCGTGAACCAAAAGTCGGATCAATTAGGTTCAAACATATTCAGAAAGGTCATTCTCTCATCTGATTGGATAACAGAACCTCATTAATATTAACGCATGCAAAAATTTCGCGCGCATGAATGAATTAGGTCACCTCCAAAAATAATGCGCAGAAATCCGACACCAAGCTGTGAGGCTTCAAAATTGCCGATAACCGACTTTTACCAATAATATTGATTATTTTTAAAAACTCTATTACAGCTTAACTTATATCACTTGAAAGCAAATTTTATTAGCTTTCAAACGTAGTGATTTTCATTTCAATTGAGATATTATTCATAAAGCAATCGTGATTTGTTCTACACTACCCATGGATGAACAGGTAATTCTGAAGTAGATATCGGCGTTTATCGGGGTTGCTACTTAACTGCATTATAAATATTATATATTTAGATTACTCTTTGAACAGTTGGGATCCTGATCAGAAGCTGTGTAAAATAAAGACTATCTTATTATTATTATTATTATTATACCAGATTTATATAGCGCTCTTTTCACACAGGGATTGTGCGTTCAAAAGCACTTTACATGAAATAACACTTATGTACCTATAAATCGTGAAAAGACAAACTAACTACAATTAGATCTGAAATAAAACATGAATAAACATATAAAAGACAGTCCCCCAAAACGGCGATCACATTACCCCCATCAATCAGCAATGAACCGACCGGCTAAGTATGCAGGCCATCGACAAAACACAAATAACTATAATTAGATCTAAAATAAATAAAATTAAAACATACAAAAGACAGCCCCCAAAACGGCAATCACACTACCCCCATCAATCAGCAATGAACCAACCGGCTAAAGATTGCCGACCAATAGAAATAATAGCAGAGCGCCCAATGCAGGCCATCTAATGTAACATAACTAGGAATAATAGCATGCGACCATAACTAAAAACCATATCTAACATCAATAAAATTGTAGAGTTTGTACAAAGCTTCCAGGGAACCAAAATCACTATCCTAGAAATACCTACATACAGCATCTTCGAGTACAACAAAAATAAAGGCCACAAACAACCTGAAATATTTAAGGACCAGGACAAAGAACTTGAACGACAGATTTATACCCTCAATTCGAAAATCAGAGAAATAAACAAAACAGAAAACCACCATTCGCCAATCTTCAACACAGACATTATCCGAAACTCAATAGTCAAATCAGGCAAAAACAGAAAAACAAAAAAGGCAAAGAAGTTTAATTTTGGACTGTACGCAGATGGAATTCACCCTGACATCCTACTAGCTAAGGTTTGGCTCAAAAAAATCTCAAACCAAGTGGCACAGGACTGCTGGAGTGGGGCATAGCAGTACGGTTTGGTCACTGGGGGTCAGCATGGAAGTTCCAAGCTAAACCCATCAGTGTCCTTGCGGTATTGTGGTGCCGGCACCATCTGGACTGAGAGCCACCGAGTAGGATTAAGTAAGGTTAACACTAGAGGAATATAGTCCTAACTACCTGGAAGAATTGTAGACCAGTGGCTATCATCGGGAGCTGGGGGCAACGACAGACGATATACATTGGACACTAACGGTCAGTATGGAACTTCCAAGCTAAACCGAAATAGTGTCCAAGGTGTATCGATCTAAGGAAACAGCTGAAGCAAAAACCTTCATAATACCCCACGGACAAAGAACACCATAAAGAAAGGATGATTTTGAAACTACTAATAATCCTTTTCATCTACTGCCAGATACACAATTTGACAATACAAGCAGAAACAATTCATGCAGATGATCAAAGCAATGCTCAATGCCGTGTAACTGTCAATCTTCAGTCAATACTCTCAACAAACATATTTAGAAAGGGGAATAAATTAAAACATTCGTACAAACACACAAACACATATCTCACACTCCTGTTGCTCCTAGCATCAAATGATATCCATCCAAACCCTGGACCAAAAAACAAAAGCAATAAAAGCACTGTTTACCCTTGTGGCACATGTGACCTTCCGGTCACATGGGACCACAAAGCAATAGTCTGTGATACGTGCAACCAATGGTTTCACACCAACTGCCAAGATGTACATAGTGGTACATACAGCAATCTGATGAACGATAGTGAGTCCGTAAGATGGGATTGCCTTGTTTGTGGAAATCCAAATTACACAAACATATGTTTCGGGTCAACAGCTGTGGAAACCTCCAATCAGTATTCGGTCCTGTCAAATTGGAACAGCATAACAGAAGCTTTTGACACAGTACCAATTCCTGTACATGCTTCAACCCCAAATCGCAACAACAGAAAAAACAAAAATAAAAAACAATTTGCACCACTTAGAATACTAAACATCAACTGTCAATCGATTAGAACAAAACAACACCAGATAGAAAACATAATTGAAAGTACAAAACCAGACGTCATCTTGGCAACAGAAACATGGCTCGACTCTGGAATAAATAGTAATCAAGTAATACCCTCACAGTTTAACGTGTACAGAAAAGATAGGAAAGAGCGAACAGGGGGAGGAGTATTGATAGCAGTGCACGAAAAATATCTGAGCTCAGAAATTCCCGAACTTGATACTGAAGCTGAAATAATCTGGGCTAAAATACAGCAATGTGGAAATAAGGAGCTAAGACTGTGCTCATATTACCACCCCAAAACGTCGGACGACTTAGACTCCTTTGAAACATCAATTCAAAGGGCAAACAATGGACATGCCCAAATGCTGATTGGGGGTGACTTCAACCTACCTGGATGGGACTGGAAAGAAAAGTGCCTAAAACCAAAAACGCAAAACATAAAAAATCATTACCATCTTTCTGATATACTTGATGACCAAGGTCTGGCCCAAATGGTACAAGAACCAACAAGAAACAACTCAACTCTTGACCTCTTCATAACAAATCTCCCTAACAAAGTCCAGAAGGTAGAAACAATACCAGGAATATCAGACCACGACATAGTCTACCTAGAATTTGAATCTGATAATAGCAAAATTACACAAAAAACAAGAAAGATAAAATTATACAAAAAGGCAAATTGGAAAAGCATGGCCAGGGATATGAAAGAACTAGGCCAAAAAATTAAATTAGATAATGAGGCAGGAAAAGATGTAGAGTCCCTGTGGACCACCTTCAAAGCCGGACTACAAGATAGCTCAAACAAACACATTCCATCAAAAACAGCAAAAGCAAAAGACAAACTACCGTGGATTACACGAGACATTAAAACAATAATCAGAAAGAGAGACAGGGCATTCAAAAAGAAAAAGAAAACGAATAACCATGTAGATATAAAGAAATATAAGGAACTTAAACACTTAGTCCAAAGGAAATCCAGGCAGGCTTATTGGACATATATAAACGGCATCCTCACAACTGAAGAGAAGGAAGAAGAACGCACCACAAGCAAACGATTTTGGACCTACATAAAACACAAGAAGAATGACAAAAGCGGAGTTGCCCCCCTTAAGAAGAATGGAATACTTGAAACAGACCCAAAAAACAAAGCAAATATATTAAACCAACAATTCAAATCAGTTTTCTCAGATCCAGACCAGATAACCTCACAAACATTCAAAAGTGAAAAATATATGTCTGAAGATGACATCTTTCCTGAGGCAGACGAAATAATTATAACTGAAAAGGGAGTATTAAAATTGCTAATGAACATTAACCCTCACAAAGCAGGGGGCCCCGACGAAATAAAGCCGCTAGTGCTCAAAGAATTAGCAAAGGAAATCTCCCCAATTCTAACGACGATCTTCCAAAAATCTCTTCAGTCAGGCGAGGTCCCATCAGATTGGAAAAAGGCACGTATCACGCCAGCCTTCAAAAAAGGACAGAAATACCAAGCTGAGAATTATCGACCCATTTCGCTAACCTGTGTATGTTGCAAATTAATGGAGCATATCATCACCAGTCACATAATGAAACACGCAGAAGCAAATAAGATTCTATACCCACTACAACATGGATTTCGCAGCAAAAGGTCCTGCGAAACCCAACTTGTAGAGTGTATCGATGACCTCTCTAAAAATCTTGAAGATGGAAAACAAACTGATTTATTAATACTTGATTTCTCAAAAGCATTTGACAAAGTTTCCCATACTCTCCTTCTCCACAAGTTAAGCCACTATGGCATTAAAGGCACAACCCTATCATGGATTAAGGCTTTTCTAACAGGTAGGACTCAGGTCGTTGCGGTTGAAGGCGAGGAATCGGACACGGAGTCTGTTGACTCCGGTGTACCACAAGGCTCGGTCCTTGGACCGAGTCTGTTCCTCTTCTACATAAATGACCTGCCGCAAGGCCTCCACTCTACCGTGCGGCTTTTTGCAGACGACACGATATCATATCTAACTGTTAGTTCAAAGAGTGACTGTCATACCTTACAGGAAGACCTGGACAGGTTAGCGGAATGGGAAGACAAGTGGAAAATGGAGTTCCATCCCAATAAATGCTCAGTATTGTCCGTATCAAAGAAGAGAAAGACCATTAGCCATAACTATAAATTGCATGGAATCTCGCTTTCTCGAGAAAAGGCCACAAAATACCTTGGTTGCACTATCACAGACGACTTGGACTGGGGGGAACATATCAACAACATCGCAAATAAAGCGAATAGGACACTTGGCTTTCTACATAGAAATTTACACATCTCCTCTCAAAATATTAAAGAAAAAGCATATCTTACTTTAGTGCGACCCCAATTAGAATACGCAAGCACTGTTTGGGACCCTTATAAGAAAAAACATATAGATAAATTAGATAAGATACAAAGACGCGGTGCAAGATATGTCATGGGAAAACATAGAAATAGATCTAGTGTGGGGGAGATGCTAAACAAACTTCAGTGGAAAGACTTAAAAATTAGGCGAAAAGAAGCCAGACTGTCCTTGTATTATAAAATTGTGAATAACCTCGTAGAAATAAACCCAGCAAAATATTTAGATAAACCTACAAGAAACACTAGATATGCACAACCTCACAGCTATGCAGTGCACATAGCCAGAACAGATTCCAGGAAATGGTCATTCTTTAACCAGACAACTAAAGAATGGAACAAACTTCCACCTATTATCGCAGAAGCCCAGTCCCTTGAGATATTCAAATCTCAGGTGACCAAGCAAATCTGACACAAACCCTTCAAAAATTTCAATGGGAAGGGGGGTTATCATGCGTACAAAACTGGCAGAGTATTCGGCAAGTCGAAGGCGGCCAGTATATGGAAGAAGAAGAAGAACTCAATAGAAGATCAATAACATTATTAAAAATGGTGAAAGCTGTCCACGAATTGTACCACAGACCACGCCAGCTGGTTTCAAAAGAGATCAGAGTTGTATCCCTACCATCAAAGATCCACCAGACAGGCATTGGTCAACAGTACAACCCCAGAACTAAAAATTAGACCCATAACATATACAGAATGAACACAGCCCTAGGGTAGCAGTCATCTACCCTCTCCACCCCACACCCGCGGGACCTACATGTTCCATGGCTGAAATTACACCCTTACTTTATAAAACATCAAGATAAGAAGCTGTCCTTGAATTATACCGCAAACCCCAAGCCAGTCGGTTTCAAAGAGATCAGGGGCAATCCCTACCATCAAGATCCACCGAACAGGCATGGGCAAACGGTACAATTCCAGAACTCCCATTTAGACCCACAATATATACAGCAAGAACATGGCCCGGAGGTAGCAGTCATCCATTTCCTAATGTGTTCTAATAATAAATATTAAAGAAGTGTGTTTTCAGACGTTTTTTGAAGACTGCAACTGAGCTCGCATCTCTGATGTCTGATGGTAGAGAGTTCCAGAGCTTTGGGGCTGCATGCATGAAACTTCTATCTTCAAACTTCACTAAACGACTTCTCGGCACAACCAGCGATACTGATTTACTCCATGCAAGGATGCAAAATTAAGGGGTCTGCGTACGGTGGCGTATGATCAGGATCCACACAATTGCTGACACTAATATTTATATTTCAAAGATAATGTGGTTCATGGGTGCACAATATACCTTCCTGATCAGAATCTATTTAACACACAGGCACTCGATGACAGGATCGATATAAATTCCCGTGTCCCATCTCATATATAAATAATAAATATTGTTTATATATGAGAAGGGACACGGAAATTACCCGTGAGGGTGTGCAGCAGAAATATCGAGATAGAGATAGTGCCTGTGATTTAACACACTAAGTTACAGTACAGTACATCGGATGTGTTATATTACTTACCAAAGAAAGACCAGTGAACTGATCTGATGAGGTTTGCTCTTGTCGCATCATCTCGCATGTTGTTTTGAATCTTTTCTGTAACAATCCGTCCGTTATAGATCTTTATTTTGTCACTTTTTGAATTTTGCGAACTGCGAATCCGGAAATGGATTTTTTTCTATCTGGCTTCCGGATTTGTATTCCTGCGAATATGAAAACGGGAACCAAAACATTTCGCGCTGTAGCCCAGCTGCTTTCGCGAGTCGGTGCTGAACGGGGAACCAGAAGATTTTAAACTACTATGGCGCGTTCGCCTCAGCATCTCACCCGGTAGCATCAGCATGAAATGGTCGATTCTTAAATACGTTCTGCGTAAATCGCACCTGTTTGTATACGGAGAGGCAAGGAAGAGATGTTAGCCATTAGAACTTTGGAGGAAACTCTCCATTTTTGCAGGTAAATAGAATTGAATTCGTATTGCGATTTTTAGTTTGTTTATCACCAGTTTCGACGCCCGATAAACTCGCCGTATTTTCATTCAACTCTTTAACTTGGTATCAGGGCAGCGATGGGAATAGATCTTTCCACATAAACGGTTTGGTGAAAAGTAGGATACGCCCAATCTCGGAATTTTCAGATTCAGAATCCGAGTCCAATCGTCCCAAAACTAAATCGGACCGGGTGAAATCGGCCCAATAATATGCCGGGTCAAATCATTCCGATATTTTTAATTTGTAGATATTGTCTTCATTAACTGAATTTATTATTGGTTCAATTTTTGAAGTTTTGACAGAAAATATTGATAAAAGTGTAAACTTGTTTGACTCCTTATCAGATTCAAATGCGATTCAAAACAATATACTGGCTGCGTGGCTTAGTGCAGGGCTTCCATTTTCTTTCTTTCTCTATATACTGCTACACGCCCCTTTCGGGTATTACGAGCAGGGGCACTTTTTAGGTGCACCAATGGGACTCATACATGTACCCGGCCAGTCACTTTATCCTGACACCGACGAACCAGTTGTAATGCTAACCCGAAATCCTGAGCGCCATTATTAATTCATTATAAACTAATAAATTTTTATTGAAATATAGGCTTTTAAATACGTTATAAAAATTGGAAGTGATGGCTTCCCTTCTTGGCGTTCAGTATTTCGGGTTTGCATTACAAATACAACTGGTTCATCGATGTCTGGATAAAGTGACCGGCCGGGTAAAGTCCAAATGGTGCACCTAAAACATGCCCCTGCTCGTAATACCGTAAAGGGCTGTATAGCAGTACATATAGTAACAAAACAAAATATATCTGTGTATCTTGACTTCAGTAAATAAAACATTATCAAATCACAAAAACACTGTAGAAAAAATGTTTTATGTACCGGTACTGATAACGTATTTAAAAGCCTATATTTCAATGAATTTTTTAAAAAGTTTATAAATTTTAATGAATTAATAATGCCCCTTTTCCGATAAAAATGCTTTTTATTGACCAATATCGGCGAGGGTATGAAAAATGTTGGTCTGGTATGCAGACAAATTAGTTGTACTGTTTTGAATCTTAACAACAATGTTAGATCTACATTTAAGACAAATTGCATTTTTTTTAATGATTTTGAATATGAATGCAGTGAGCCGAAAACCACTGTGTTTTTGCAAAAACATTATAAAACCGGTACTGATAACGTATAAATTAAAAAATTTATTAGTTTATAATGAATTTATAATGCCCCGTTTCCCGATAAAAAAAGCTTTTTATTGACCAAAATCAGCGACGGTATGAAAAATGTTGGTCTGTTATATCATACGAAAACACCATAGAAAGAAGTATGTTTTGTGTACACTATTTAAATAGGTGCTTTGAGTGATTTTGTAGGTTACCATGGATCGGCATATTTAAATTTGTTGCCGATTTTAAGCCAATAAAAGCTATTATCTGCTATATTTTTTTAATTGCATATACTTATTCATCAATAATTTATGCTTTTAAATATGATATTAGTATGTACAACATACTTATTTCAAATGGTGTTTTAATAGTGTTTTCGTAGGTTAAGGCAGGTCAGCATTTTTTTAAATTGTAGAAGATTGCTAGCCATCAAAAGCAACTGTTTGAACAAAGGGCGTGTCGATAATTAGTTCAAAATAAGAGTTATTAATCAATATTTATGCTTTTAACCCTCATCCGGACCTTGCGACTTTTGGGGTCCATTCGACCCCCCTTACCAAAATGGTCTAACATAATTCACATGTGATTCTCAGGTGAGTTTCTCATGTTAGTTTCTACTGAGGTTTTTAACATGCAAATTAGGTTAGTTTCACATGTGAAATTAAAAAAATCTCACGTGAGAAATACTTTATGAGAAATATTTCTCATCTGAGAAAATTTTCTCACATCTCATATAAAACCAGGATTCAGATAAACACGAAAATAACATTCTGAGATCAAAATTTAATAGGCAAAGATGCTAGTGCTAAAAAGATTTTCATCAGCAAAGTAGAGAAATATTTCATTTTACAGTGGACAAGTTTTTGAGCATTTCAAAATTCAGGAATTCACGGAATTGGAAGTAACTCAACCACAAGATTATGAAATATATATTTTGATATGTACAATTGAGGAACAGTATTGTCGGGGCTATCTAGTATTCAATAAATGCCATTATTGTAGTTGTAAACAACAAGGAACGGTTTTGAAATGGCCTGAAATACATTTTACTAACCTTTAGAATTCTGGGGTCCAGCTGGACCCCAGAAGTGTTTTGAAAATAAAATCTAGGCGAATCGACCTAAGTATTTCACAGAAGTGTCAAAAACAGTCATAGGAACAATGTCTAAAAACGTCATAAGCGTCATTAGGCAGATTACTTTTTTCTAGCAAAAATAAAGCCGCTGGGGTCCAATGGACCCTAAAGGTCCGGATGAGGGTTAAATACGATATAAGTACAACAAATCTATTTGAAATGGTGTTTTAGTGGGTGTTTGCGTAGATCGTGTCGGATCAGCATTTTTCATATTATCACCAATTTTTGGGCAATAAAAGCATCTTTTTTCGTAGGAATAGTGATTATCAATTTATAATAGACTTATAAATTGATATGCATGCCTTTAAATATGCTTTCACTTGTGTAAGTTAACCTAAAACCTTTTTTTCTATGGTGTTTTCGGCATTTTGGTAGTGTTTTCGCGGAAATACAGTGTTTTTGGCATTTCGGGTTACCCTATACATGTATATGTGTTTTTTTTTAAAATTCTGAAATGCTTCCAGAAAGCAGACTTTCTTTTCTTGATTTTCAATTATAACCAAATTGTCCGCCATGATGATATAACTGACAGGATATGGTATATAAAGGTGCCAGTCGACAGTATCAGACAAAGTTCTAATCTGATAAATCACAATTTTTGCATTGAAGAATTATTTTCTTAAATGACCCACACTGTCAGTATTTGGTATATATTTCTTAGAAAATATACGTTTTTCATTTCGATATATTAACTATTCTCATTTTTATGCTCCCAAAGCTAGGCTTTGGGCGCATATAGTAATCGCACCGTGCATGTGTGTGTGGGTGGGTGTGTGTACAAAAGCTTGTCTGGAGCATATCTCCTATACCTTACCAGCTAGGGATTCCAAATTTGGTGTGTGAGTACATCTTGGGATGGCGCAGTGTCGCTTACCACTTTTAGGTCACCTTGACCTTGGACCTCGATTTAACAAAAAGTTTGTCCAGAGCATATCTCCTATACCTTACCAGCTAGGAACTTCAAATTTGGTATGTGAGTACATCTTGAAATGGCAGAGTGTTCTGTACCACTTTCATGTCACCTTGACCTTGACCTTTAACCTCGATTTAACAAAAAGCTTGTCCGGAGCAAATCTCCTGTACCTTACCAGCTAGGGATTCCAAATTTGAAGTGTGTGTACATCTTGGGATGGCGGAGTGTCGCGTACCACTTTCAGGTCTCTGTGACCTTGACCTTTGACCTCGATTTAACAAAAAGCTTGTCCGGAGCATATCTCCTATACCTTACCAGCTAGGAACTTCAAATTTGGTATGTGAGTACATCTTGAAATCATGGCAGAGTGTCGTGTACCATTTTCATGTCACTGTGACCTTTGACCTTGACCTTTGACCTCGATTTAACAAAAAGCTTTTCCGGAGCAAATCTCCTTAACCTTATCAGCTACTGATACAAAACTTGGTTTGTGAGTTCATCATGTTACACCTCCATTACATTGTCTGTAAAAAAAATTCGCCAAATTTTGGGGGCATATACATGTCACGCTTGATGACTGTACTTGTTTATAAACTAAAAGATATTAAATGTGGTAAAGACATTGATTAGGCAGTGACTCATTGGTAATATACCATGCCCTGTGCTAAAAACAACAAGGGAGAAATTCCCCTTCCCTCCAAGTGGCTTATTTAGATCAAACAAAACAAAATTGTGAATATTTTAAGTTGTGAAACAAAGAGAATTTAATAAATTTATCAGAGTGGGAAAAAATACGGTTTTTCAACCCGCCGTACCTGGTTTTTATTGTTTTCAGAATGTATTGCAATATATACGAAAACCGGTTTTATTGCACATTCCTAGTTTATTATCATAAAATAGTTGCTAATTTTTATTTTTTGTTTATTAAAATAGTATGAGACTTGCCCAGTGATGATGACAGAGTACAGACGTTCAGAGGATGACATTGCCCTGAGTGGTAAGTCTGTAGGAATACCACATTGTCGGGAATTTGACTTTTATCAGCAACAAAGTTGTCTTTTTGGCACTATTGCAAATACATGTAGTATAGAAAGGCAGTGGCTGTTCTGGAAATGTTTTCATTTGGCTCACATATGGAAGCTGTATGGTTAGAGAAAGTGACATGCACAGTTACAAGGTTCATTACTCTATTGTGTCAAGTTGTTTTCATTTTTGAACTATTCCCCTTTTTAGCTCGCCAGTCGAGTGTCCTGGAAAATTATGTTGTCACCCAGTTGTAGGTGTAAAAATTGTTGTTGCTGCTCCAGTTCCCATTTTTGTTCATCATAGCAAATTTAGAGAAAGTGTTCACAACTTATATACCAATTTCCAACTAAATATATCTTACTAATGCACCACACATTTAGAAATTTAGAGCTCCTATGTTATATGTAACTCCTATGTCCCTCCAGGTAGTCCATGCATGTGTATATGGATAAAACTTTCCCATGCACAAAAAACGTTTGACCCCTGTGACCTTAATTTGAACTTGGGGCTAACGTTTAGGTTTCGAAATCTGTGTTAGGTTTCAAAAAATGGATTATTACTCATAGATTATGTCATAATATTCATTATTGTAACATGGTGAGAAAAATATGCAGCCAGACTGGGACTGGAACCCGGGACCCCTTGCTTACTAGGCAAGTGCTGAGCCACCGGGCCGCTTACACAAATCTAATCATTTAATCATAAACTCAACCCGGCTACACACACACCCTCTAAACAAGAATTTGTCCTGAATTCTTTCTTAAATAACATTCCTTGATTTTCTTTTATATTATATTTGTACACTTTTTGAGTTACATATTACATGTATCCTATGGGTTATTTTAACTTATTTACGTTGGGCACCAAATGTAACATGGTGAGAGAAATATGCAGCCAGACCGGGACTCAAACCCGAGACCCCTTCCTTACTTGGCATGTGCTCTACCGACTGAGCCAGGGCCTACCGGGCTGTAAATCTCTCACCATTTAATCATAAACTCAACCCGGCTACATAATATACCTTCAGCTATTGCATTCGTATTTGGTATGTATATGGACAATACCTTAACATGTGCACAAAAAGTTTGATCGGTTGAACTAATTAGTGTCTAGGTTTAATTTATTATCAGGTTTCCAAAAATGCTTATAACTCATATGTCTCTTGAGATATTTCTTTCATATTTGGGTATGCATATGAATATAGACGAGACTTTTCCATGCAATCAAACTTTTTACCCCTGTGACCTTGACCTGAAGGCCTTCATTAAGATTTCAAAATCTGCATTCCTATATGTCTCTTGAGATATTGCTTTCATATTTGGTACACATACATATGTATATAGATAAGACCTTTTCATGCACTTATTGTTTTACCCCAGTGACCTTGACCTTGAAGTAAGGTCCGCTTAGGTTTTGAAAAATGCCTATATCTACTACATGTCTGTCCATTGAGATATTCCATTCATAGTCGGTATGTTTGTATATACATTGTATATGGACAAGACCTTTCCTTGCATGCAAAATTTTTTTTCCCTATCATCATTCATCAGTACCTTGACCATGAAGTTATGGCCAGCGTTTAGGTTTCAAAATCTGCTTTACTAAATTAGGCTTTTCAAAATGCCTATCACTCCTAGTTCATCGAGATATTTCTTTCATATTTAGCATGCATGTCCCTAGTATATGAACCCAGTGTTTCCATGCATGCAAAAAAAATTCAGCCTAGTGACCTTGAACTTAGGGCCAGTGTTTAGGTATCAAAATCTGCATTTAGGTTTTGAAAAATGCTTATAATTCCTATGTCTCTTGAGGTACGTATTACTTTAATACATGTACATGGTTTTTGTGTACATATGGACAAGACCTTTCCATGTAGGCAAAAAGGCTGACCTCTGTAACCTTGACCTCAGAGTATGCTTTTGAATTCTAAATGTGCCGATGGTGAGCTTTGTTGTCTCTCTGACAACTCTTGATTTTTTTAAAATTTAATACCCTAGAGGTAGCCTTTTCTGTCAGATCTTGATGAAACCTTGTCAAAAAATTCCTACATGATATCTTAGACAATTCAAACATTGGGCTTGTGGAATTTAAAAGTAAGTTAATAGGTCAAATCTTAGAAATCATTGTTAACACTCAAGATGCTTAAAATCTGACATAACCAATTGTCAGAATGTTTACTCAAACCCAAAAGAAAGTGTGCATGCCTATTTCAAGCCGTTCATGGCATATTGATTGAAGAAATATGACTTATACGATAGCGTTTGAGTATACACGTATATACTTGAAGGAACCAGCTTTTATTTTGTGTTGTTGTTTTCAGGTGTTGAAGACTACTCTCTAGAGGACCACACTGTCATTTGGGCGAGCATCAAGGATGTGACGTGGAATCAAGAGCTGGGAGTCAAGTTTCATCAACTGTGATGTTTTCATTGTTGTGGTGAAAAGTTTTAGCTGTCGAACATTTAAAGACTGTCAGCTCTTAGAATTATGGATGTAGCATGATTGACTGTAAACCCAGTAGTGAGTTTAGCTGTCACTGTTGGGACTTAGTTTGTGCACCGTGTGCAGTGTGCAAGGTATTTGAGACTGGGTAGCCAACTCACAATTGATGGCCATCGGCGGCCCACGATTTTCTTTACTGAACCATGGCATATATAATTTGACTGGATAACATTCAACTTCTGTGATATATTTACAATAAAACCACTCAATTATGACCACTATAAAGAAGACTTAGAAGGCTAGTGTTTGATTGTACAATGTATATAAAATATTGTACATGTATCAAAGACAGATCACAGTTTAAATAAGGTGACAGAAAAACAGAAAACTCCGAAATGAGCATCCTGTTTTACTGTCACCTTGCTTTCAGCAGTCACCTGTCGTAAACATGATGTAGTGGTTGTAATAGAGATTTTTTACTGTTACAGTAGTATTTTTTAAAATGTTTGCTAAAAGCTGTGGAATGTTTATGCCTCCCGCACTACTTAGTCAGGGCATTGCTTTTAGCTCACCTGACACAAAGTGCCAAGATGAGCTATTTTAATCGTGCTGTGTCTGTCGTCTGTCAGTGCGTCATCTGTCATAAACAATTTCTTTAAAACAACATCTTTTCCTAAACTACTAGATGGATTTTAATCAAACTTGGCAAGAATGATCCGTATATGGTCCTCTTTGAAAGTTGTAGAAATAGATCCGATCCGTTGCATTCAGGGGTTGCACTAAAGATTTTTTTCAGGAAGTCCCGACTTCCAGTATGATGAAAATGGAAGTCCTATCCAAAATTCCAGGAAGTCCAAATCTTTCGTTCGCGAAAATGCTGTAATATCTTGCCTTAAAACAGCCTTTGATTTGTATGCATTACCCAAACTGCTAACATATTGATATTGCTTCTTAAATATGGTTATTTTTGCAATAACATGTATTTTTTAGACTTCAATGTTTCTTCAGTGAATGGCTGCAGCTTAAACCCTTAATTCAGGTTTCATTGTACTTGAATCTTGTTAAAAGCAAGATTTGATACAGTTTATAATCCAAGTCTCACTTCAAAGTCAGCACAAGATATGTATACTATGCACTTATAATTTTGAAAAATTTACTGTACAGTAAAAACCTGAAATAGAACTGCTAAATTTGTACAAGTATATATTTCTACAATTTTTTTTATCATTAATAGTCAAATAGACAGAAACAGAATACAGTAATTTCAACTCTTTGACAGCTTTTCTTGCTTTTGTGAATATTTCAGATCAAGTACCTAAGGACCTGGCACCTGGCCAGGGTTGTAATTGTAGTGACTACAATCAGAACAAATTTTAAAAATTTGACAGAAGACTTTTTGATAAAGCATACCACTATGTTAATTATTCAAAGGGATTGAAAGCGGTTTGTTATCAATTTTCATAAAGTATTTAGGTGCTAATATCATTAATTTCACAGTACAACAATAAACAACTTATCTGAGTAAATATTCTGAGAAAACGTTTCTTGTTAAAAAAAAATTCCCTATACACAAACTGCAACAAAAATTCCCTGTACACAAACTGCATTTTAAATAATAATTAAGAAGTTTCATTTCAACTGCTACAATCAACAAATCGGTCAGAAGAAAAAATGCAGAACGTTTGGTACACATTTTGAGGCTTAATTATTTCTAAATACTTGAATAGAATGAATAATTATCAGTTTATCAATGGCTATAATTTCTTATCCGAAATATGTAATGTCCGAATTACGGTACTACCGTACTTACAAAATCGGCGATCGATCGAAGTAGATAGTTAAATTTATCAAACATATTTTTTGTTTTTGAATGCGATATCCTTATTTAACATTCATATTAATGTTTTCTAATCGTACTGTAGTTAATTTACTGAGGAAATAGCTTAGATAGTTAAATTTGAAGTTTTCCGAATTGGAAACTCGCACCGAAAAATCGGTAAATTCCGTGGTTACAATCATATCGTTTCGACCGGATTTTTTCGTAGTTTCTTTAATCAAACTCAACAATTTTATAAATAAATTGTTTATTATTTGCAAAACCGGATAATATCGCATAAATATATGGCTGTACTTGATCGCTAATTATGGATGAACATATGGACCTCCGGCGAAATTCAATATGGCCGTCGCTTTGTTTATGACTAGTGAAAAGGGATTAAATCATCAATTAGAGATGATTACCTTGACAGGTCAGAAATAATTGTATAAACCAATCAAATGATAGTTGTTGGTTATTAGCCTGTTTAAAGTGTTTTAGAGGCGGGGCTTAATTGGTTGGGTATTCCACTGACTGTCACTAGCGGGACGTCGCATGTCGATAATTCGGCAGTATTGATTTTTTCTATGATCGTACGCCCGGAGGGTTATATCTCGGCGTATTCAAAGAAAATGGGAATTCCACCGTACGTCTGGCGGATTAAATCTGGACGTATGGACCTCAATTTTGGGCGTAATATACGCCCGTACGGCCGTTAGTGCAACCCCTGTTGCATATCTAGGTCACAGGAGCTAAAAATAGATCGTTTCAATAAAAACTTAAAATCTTCCTGTCTGAAACCACAGTACCCTGAGCTTAAATATTTTGCTCAAAAGCATCATCTACAGGTCCTCTATTAAGATTTTTCAAATTATGTCCCTGGGGTGAAAAATGACCCCGCCTGGGGGTCACAAATTTACAAAGAGTTATGTAGGGAAATCTTCAAACCTAGTCTTCTCTGAAACTAATATGGCCAGAGCTTAAATATTTTGGATGGTGACACTACTAGATGAACTTTACCAATATTTTTCTAATGGTTCCGGTCCGTTGCATATCTAGGTCACAGGAGCTTAAAATATACTTTTTTTCAGTTAAAACTACAGAAATCTTCTTGTCTGAAACCACAATACCCTGAGTTTAGCTATTTGACACAAAGCACCATCTGCAGGTCCTCTATCAAGATTGTTCAAATTTTGTCCCTGGGGTAAAAAATGACCCCACCCCTGGTTCAAATGATTCTGGTCCGTTGCATATCTTGGTCACAGTAGCTAAAAATAGATTTTTTTTCAATTAAAACTTAAAAAATCCTTTTGTCTGAAACCACAGAACCCTGAGCTTAGCTTTTTGGCACAAAGCAACATCTACTGGTCCTCTATCAAAAGTGTTCAAATTATCTCCCTGGGGTCAAAAATGCCCCTGCCCCGGGGGCATCTTATTTGTTGTGAGAGATGAAAGTGTTATTATCATTGGACTTTAGACACAGGGGTTAGCAGGCTAACATTTATATCTTTTCAGAAAACTTTCTCCTAGTTGAATGGATTGGCATATAAATTTTAGCCGGCGAACAGCATCTTATTTATTTGTGTGCTTACATTGATACCTTTTGAGGAAACTTGCTCATAGTGCAATTATTTTAGTCTGTAGTGGCATATAAATGTTAGCCGGCTAACGGCATCTTATTTACTGTGCCGGATGAAACTTTTTTATCATTGGATTTAAGATACATACGTTAGCCGGCTAACATTTATACCTTTTGTGGAAACTTTCTCATAGTGGAATTATTTAGTCTGTGGTGGCATATAGATGTTAGACAGCTAACCACATCTTATTAGTTGTGTGCGATGAAAGTGTTATCATCATTGGATTTTAGATACATGCGTTAGCCGGCTAACATTTATAAACCTTTGGAGAAACTTTCTTTTAGACTTTATTGGAATTATTTAGTCTGAAGTGGCATATAAATGTTAGCCGGCTAACAGCATCTTATTTATTATGCGCGATGGAACTTGATTTTATCATTGGAATTTAGAAACAGGTGTTAGCCGGCTAACATTTATACCTTTTGAGGAAACTTTCTCATAGTGCAATTATTTAGTCTGTAATTGCATATAAATGTTAGCCGGCTAACAGCAACTTATTTATTGTGAGCAATGAAAGTGTTAAAATATTATCATTGGACTTTAGATACATGCGTTAGCCGGCTAACATTTATACCTTTTGAGGAAACTTTCTCATAGACTTTAGTGGAATTATTTAGTCTGAAGTGGCATATAAATGTTAGCCGGCTAACGGCATCTTATTTATTGTGCGCGATGAAACTGATTTTACCATTGGATTTAGATACATGCGTTAGCCGGCAAACATTTATACCTTTTGAGAAAACTTTCTCATAGTGGAATTATTTAGTCTGTAGTGGCATATACTATGTTAGCCGGCTAACGGCATCTTATTTATTGTGCACAATGAAACAGATTTTATCATTGGACTTTAGATACATGCGTTAGCCGGCTAACATTTATACCTTTTGAGCAAACTTTCTCATAGACTTAAGGGGAATTATTTATTCTGTAGTGGCATATAAATGTTAGCCGGCTAACGGCAACTTATTTATTGTGCCTGATGAAACTGATTTTATCATAGGATTTAAGATACATGCGTTAGCCGGCTAACATTTATAAACCTTTTGAGGAAACTTTCTCATAGAATTTAGTGGAATTATTTAGTCTGTAGTGGCATATAAATGTTAGCCGGCTAACGGCATCTTATTTAGTGTGAACAATGAAAGTGTTATTATCATTGGACTTTAGATACATGCGTTAGCCGGCTAACATTTATACCTTTTGAGGAAACTTTCTCATAGACTTTAGTGGAATTATTTAGTCTGTAGTGGCATATAATTGTTAGCCGGCTAACAGCAACTTATTTATTGTGCGCGATGAAACTGATTTTATCATTGGACTTTACATACATGCGTTAGCAGGCTAACATTTATACCTTTCTCATAGACTTAAGTGGAATTATTTATTCTGTAGTGGCATATAAATGTTAGCCGGCTAACGGCAACTTAATTAATGTGCCTGATGAAACTGATTTTATCATTGGATTTTAGATACATGCGTTAGCCGGCTAACATTTATACCTTTTGAGGAAACTTTCTCATAGTGGAATTATTTATTCTGTAGTGGCTTATAAATGTTAGCCGGCTAACAGCATCTTATTTATTGTGCGCGATGAAACTGATTTTTTCATTGGATTTTAGATACATGCGTTAGCCGGCTAACATTTATACCTTTTGAGCAAACTTTCTCATAGACTTTAGTGGAATTATTTAGTCTGTAGTGGCATATAAATGTTAGCCGGCTAACGGCATCTTATTTATTATGGGCGATAAAAGTGTTATTATCATTGGACTTTAGATACATGCGTTAGCCGGCTAACATTTATACCTTTTGATGAAACTTAATTATAGAGGAAGAAAATATTTTGATATGAATGTTAGCCGGCTAACAACACCTTATTTGTTTCTGGTGTTCAAATTGTGTTGAAAATGATAGAAATTGAGTGTTAGCCGGCTAACAAATAGTTACAAAATCATTAAAAATGATGTTATTTATGCAATAAATTATTTATTTTTACATTTATTTTTGTTGCTTTTGCTTGATTCATTAAAAAAAGGTGTGTTTTTAGTAGGGTAAAACCCCCAAAATGAGTGCTGTAATTGGGAATCAGTGGAAATTCCCTTTTTAAAATGGACAGGGTTTAAATAGATCTCTTACAAACCGGTTCTGGTTTCTTTCCACAATATACTAGTCACATAGACATCAGTGTTTAATCGATAAATACCGTTTAAAACATTACTATTAAAGACGGTCGAACTTTGGCTTTACACGAGGAATCTGGAACAAGTTCGTGACTTTCTACAGTTTACTTTTAAAACACTGCTCAAGAGTTTGTGGTAGTTATTGCAAACAGTTTTGATCCACATGAGACGCCGAGTTACTTGACGTCTCATCTGATTCAATACTGTGTGACATTTCAGTGGTTTTTTTAAAAGACATAGCAGTAAATCAACAACTAGTATTACTACATTCGACACAATTTTGCAGACGTAAAGAGCTGTAGTCCTTGCTTTGTTTTAGAGAGAACCCTTTGCGATAAGCATATTTTGTTTGATACTATATTGATAAGACGTGCTCTATAAGGATAACCAATGGATTGTGTATGTAAGTATTAAAGTACATATGTAAAGTAAATCAACACTTATCATTGAAACATCATTTGATACACATCTGGATGAAAGTTTGATCCAGATCCGACATCGAAACAACTGACGTCCCATCAGGTCCGAAATCTTCGATACACGTACTTAAGGTTGTGTGCTTTGTTAAAAATGCAGTATGATTTTAACCCTTTGAACCCTAGTCCCGCATATAGGCGTCTTTTCAAACAGTGTACATGTGAATAGTACACTTGTCCTGTGCAAACAGTGAAGGCCCAGATCAGAGGGCTCCGAAAGGAGACCTCTGATCAGGGTCTTCACCGTTTGTCAGTAATGGCAAAATTGATAAAAACAACTCTTAAAAGTCAGAAATGGACTAGACAAAAATCGAAACTGGAATTTTCCATTTAAAGTTTCAGGGAGGAAAGAGTTAAATAAGAATACAGTACATCGTGGTGCGTACGTCAATGTGGCGTTATGGTGACAGACTAGAGTAGGTGTACACTATATGTATTACTTTATTTACTTTCGTAAATTTGGTCAGTGTGACCAGTTACTCTGCAAGACTTTCTGTTGTTTGCAGTTGTTCGTATAGATCTAAAACTTCTGCACACGATCGACGAAATTGTTATGACCCCTACAGTCGTTTCGGGAACATTTAACCCATATGTGCCCACGGTACCATATATGGGACATAGACAAACAGTGTAGACTCTGATCAGACGCCGCATTATGCGGCGTCTGATCAGAGTCTACACTGTTTGCTGATATGAATTTCAATATAAAACAAAATGAAAATGAAAATTTTGACCAGGCATCCCTTTGATAAAAAATGGACTAATCCAATATATAAACATGGAAGAATCCACTGGGTATAAATGGATTAAGACTCTAAGCAACTAAACCAAACTGTGGTTAGAACTCTACAAAGGGTAAAATGCACCTGAGAACACCCTCGTGGTATTAATTTACTTCTCATAATTCTGATTGAAATTCAGTAGATATAGATCAACTTATCAGATTTTCCATATATATAATATTGTAAATATTTATATGCATGTGTATGTATAACGAGAAAGTGTACTGTTTAAGTCAAGTAAACATTCTTCTTTCTTTTTCATATAAACATAAACATTTTTAAATAAAAATACCAGTGTGAAATATGACACACTGTTCCATCGAAATATAATAAGTGTAAAAACGTCCTGATATATTATTGAATTTATTCATTGTGTGGGTACTTCACGATCTCAATCATATATTCCTCACACTGCTATAACCATCTTAATCTTCGACAAGTGGTAAGTGATCATATTTATTGTTGAACTGAGAAAATATGATTGAAAACGTGACACAGTAGAGAAGACGTATTTCTTTACCAATAAACACGTTTACACTAACACAATTATTTCCATTACAAACAATTTCGAGCCAGACGAGACGCCTGGGGCCCGTTTTACTAAACTACTTACGCAAAAATTTTAAATTTTTATTTATATTTTTTATTATCACTTGTTACAAACAGCAAATAGCCAGATCAGAGGACGCGCTAAAAGCGCGTCCTCTGATCTGGCTATTTGCTGTTTGTAAACGTTTATGATCGAAAAATAAAAGTTAAACGATTTTGACTTACGCAAAATTTTTGCGTAAGTTGTTTAGTAAAACGGGCCCCTGGTAACGCGGCGTCTGATCTGGTTCCAATCTGTTGGCCATTGATATTAAGAAGAACTGTCAATATTTATAAGATATTGTCATTTTCTACCTGTTATTGCATTGGATTTGCGTTTCTTTTTTTAAACAAGAAAGAATAAAGTCTTTTTACCACCAAACATATTCTCTCAAATATTTATATTGCTGATACATTGTATTATTCGTTCTAAGCTTTCTCTACTGAAAACATATAAATAATGCCTCAGAAAAGTCTGTTCACAACACACTAATAATTTTCTTTAATTTAGTTTGATATTGTTTTTGTCAATGGATGAATCAAACCTAATACCTAATTAGTAAGAGCGTTCGAACATTTGTGTCATTTATAGTTTATGTGATAAATAGAATATTAAATTTAACTCGTTGCTCGCCAAAGGCTCGCAACATATTATTTTATCCGACTCGTTCAATCATTTCAACACTGAAAACACACTCATTCAGTATCCTCTCTTTATATTTCAGTTGTTATGGATTTTATCCTGGTGCTGTTCAGCCTACTTCATGTAGCAAATGGTAAATACTCTTGGGTCAATGTCATAGACACTGTCATATGCTTAGTGAAACAGTTAATGAAACCCTTAAAACAAGGCTCACAATGAAATAAAAAGCTTCCTTGTGGAGTTTCCAGCTTATTTTGTCATTGCCGTCAGTAGCTTCAGGGACTGTCTTAAACACAGACACTAGGGTCCAATGTTAATAAAACGTTTTTGTTGGGTCTGAGATCGTGCTTAAGCATTTGATTGGTCAGATTTATTTTGGAGTTTTGTAATAGCGGACTCAACTGTATTTTATTTCAACTGCAATGCATGATGATCATGATAATGGATCAGGCCCGATATATTTATGGTAGTGTCACTCTGTTTTTAATTACAGTCGAACTTCGATATCTCGACTCGGTTAAGTCGTACATACCCGTATTTCAAAGTTAAAACACGGGTATGTTCGTCTAAACCGAGCTTGAATTAGGCAATTCTTGTTTCGAAATACCGGTTTGTTGAGTTAAGCGAGTTCGAGATATCGACGTTCGACTGTATGTAAAACTGACAGATGGGAAACATGTCGCCTTTAACACCTTCATTGTCATGACATCTTCTGCCTTAAACAATCAAATAGGTTTTTACTTTTCAAAATTAGCAAATTGACAAATGGAATATATGAATGCGTATCAAACAGTCTGGACCCTGATCAGACGCTGAATTACGCTGGGTCTTACAACGGTCAAAATGGTTTGCAAAAAGCCCATTGCAGACGAAAAAGGTTACTAAATGAAAGTCAACTTTAGCGACGAGTATACTCGTCAGTAACAAACAGTGTACCTATGAAGGGTACATGTGTATGAAATCAATGTAGATTCTGTTCAGAGGGCTCGTGTATGAGCCCTCTGGTCAGGGACTTTACTGTTGTCAAGTTGTAATGTATTATTATAAACCTTTAATACTGAAATTGGACTTGACTTTTTTGTAAAATGGAATGTGCGTTCAAAGTTTTTAGGGGTGTCTGAATTCAAACTGTGCACAAGGGAAGCCGATATTTGATTATTCGTGCGATACTTAAAATACCTGTTCATTGACTTGTTACGCAGCGGTTCTATTCACACTACGTGCTAAATGACGTAAATTGGGAACGGGAACCTGCTAATTTCGAAATTAGCGTTACACTTTCTGTTTAGAGACATTTTGAACAGCTAACAATTTCATAAAAGTGTTAAACGTTGCTATCATTAAATACATGTACAAACTGGTTGAACTTTGTATATCTTGCATACTTAACCCTTTACCCCATAACGGCGGCGTTTATGTCAATAATTGATTCCACCACTAAATACAACAGTTCCACTATATACAGGTATGAATGTGCACCATAAGAAAATAAATCTATATTCTAGCAGATGGTAGCTTAAAGTAAGCTGAAATAAAAGCTGAAAACACCGTTAGGCGCATTCTGATTTAAAAAGAAAACTGGTAGAACTTTGTATTTCTTACATAGTTAACCCATTTCCCCATAAATACGGCGTTTATGTTTCTTATTATTCCTCAACTGAAGCAAATAGTTCAACCTTAATCAGGTATAAATGTGCACCGTAAGAAAACATTCTATATTCAAGATTGTAGACTGAACCAGGCTGAAAGTAAAGCTGAATACGCCTTAATACGCATTCTGACTCAATTTTGTTATACTTTAAATGGTTATCAATCTAAACAAGAAACACGCTAAGTAGGGGAAAAGGATTAAAGTGAATGCTTATAGTGTAAAAGAAAAAGGAACGGGTTGAGGGTGTATCTAACCAATAAGCGAAATTTTCAAAGAATCTAACTTTTTTCGTTCATGTTTATTTTGGAAGAGTTGTTTATGAAAAATAGAAAAAAATCATATGTTTGTGTGCATTTTTTGTGCACTACGGCAATTGGGAAAATGTGTGGCAAGTTCGGACTTTGTATAAGCTTCAGTAAATGTATTTTAAAGAGAAGTAAACATGGTAATTTTGTTTTTTCATTATGTTTTTCATGTCTATGGAAGTATATCGAGGGTATTTAAAGCTTCATAAATTTCACATTTGATGCCTGTTTTGTCTTAAATTAATTTTTGTATGAGGAAATACTACTATTGACATGAAATAAATAATACGAAACCAAATTACCATTTTTGGTTTTATTTGAAATAAATTGTATTGAAGCGGGTTCATTGAAAAGGACTAAATAAGGAAAATCAAATCCTAGTCTGAAATAGCCGTAGAGCTAAAATTTGTACACCAAAATATAATATTTCTAGTTTTCCATTCATCTTAAATAGCACTTCAAAACAAAACCATCATAGAATGTTTTATATACTTTGAAAAATTCACAATTTCATGAGTTTAATACACCCTTAAAGACGGATGGATGTAAAGCAGATGGCTTACTGTAATAATTATCTGCTTTGCTTTTATCATGCTTTTAGCAACCATATGCTTCAACACCTAAACATTTTTTTTATTTTGGTCATTCTTTCTGAGCCAGGATCTCTGAAGTGTCTTTCGTGTGATGATGTGTCAACGCCAACTTTTTGTACAACCGTCAAACGATGTGGAAGTCACGAGGTATGACCATTTCTTTTAAAAATCGCTTGCCTTACTTGCTTTCTGCTGAGGTCAAGAACGAATCCGTGGGATTGCTTTATAATGGAGTAATATATTATCAGTATTCGTTTGTCATGGCCAGGCTATACTATTTATTCTATCCCATTAAATGCAATCCACTACTCAATAGATTAATTTGGGGTTTTTCACCTTCAATGCATTCCACGACTGAAGATAATAGGTCCACTTTATACAATCATGGATATGCACCATACCAACTATTTTCTATATCCTAGCAGATGGTATATTAAAGCAGGCTGAAATTAAATCACAATGCGTCTTAATGCACATTTAGGTTTACTTTCAATCTGCTTTATGTAGTTACTTGTATTCAAAACTAGAAACAAGGGAGAACATTATATATATTTTTGGAGCCCTTACTGGTTTCCTAATCCTAATATCTATTTGTGAAACTGTATGTATTGTCAGCTCTGACTGGATCTTTTTCTAAATAAAATACTGCGTAAACTAAAACTAGGAACAACTCATGAACTAAAGGGGCGATATTGTACAAAAGTGCCACAGAGTTGACCTTTTACAACATACACGATAACGTGGCAGTGAAGGCGCCTAAGTGAATTGAGCACATGGTCCAAGGTTATAAAGTGATTTTGAGTTGAGTCTGAGGTCGTTCTCAAGCATTTGATTTGTCATACTTGAGCACTAGCTGAAGAATGAACTCACACTCAAGTCAACGTTTCATAGCTTGGACCTAGTTGCAAGATGAGCAACTATGTCACAGACACAAACAATATACACATACACATATAGTATCATATCTATAAGGCGACCATGCTGTAAAAACACTGATATGTTTCCTTTTTAGAGTTCTGTTTAACTTACCTGACATCTGTGAAATAGGCTAAACAATGCGTATCTGTAAAATGTGTCATATAATATATATTTATTATTAGTTATAACATATTGTGTTGTTTTAGCAATGTTATGGAACGGCGAAGGTGACCTCACGAGGTATTATTCAGTATAATCTCGGCTGCAGAGATAGTTTGGTAAGTTCTTATCTATATATGAGCCGTTCCATGAACATTCCAGACATATGGTTTTGTGGTAACAAATGGGGATCAAACCTCTTCGCCTTCTCGTTTTACATCGGCTTCAAAGTTAAACAACACGGAAAGAATTACAAATGCAAAGTTATGCAATATACTGGACCTTTCTGTCAGTTTCAAACAAGGTAGTGCAATAATGCAATATACTGGACCTTTCTGTCAGTCAGGCTGAGATCAAGGTCAAAATCACAGGGGAAAACATTTTCTCATGGAAGAAAACTGTTTCTAAAGGGATGTTTTGCAAGTTTGAAAGCCGAAGGTAAAAGGGTATCGAATTATATCTGTGCATACCTTCTAAGAAGATACATGTGAAAATCTACTTCGGTTTACAGGCACTTGCTATCTAAGTTTCATCATATTATTTTATCAAGGTCACTTGAAATATATACAGATCTGACTGAAAAATTCTTTACAGTCACATGATATAAACATTTGTTAATATTGGATAAGTTTTGCATGAGTCAAATTCTTTTTACAGCAATGATTTCAACACTACAAAATGTGTAAAAGACGATCGAAGCATTATACAGCCATACATAAATATAATTGAAGGTTTACAAAATATAAGAGTGCATAATGTAAGTATTCTTGGTAGGCACCAGTGGATTTACCAAACCATTCTTGTATTAAGCGATACTGAAATGCGAATACATTGAACAATTTTATGACAAATGGCGAATTATAGCTGGACACAGAAATGGAAACATGTTTCTGTATTTTTTTCTGTAATATGAAATAAGTGTTGGTACTGCCTATCTTTTCAGGGTTTACTGAGCTCTTTGATTTTCTTCTCAGATGTGTAGATCTACAACACCTGTCCTTGGGAAGCGGTCGACTGAAGATTCCCCAGACGTTACTCTTGCTGATAAGTGTTGCTCCAAAGACTTGTGTAACAGTGTGATAGGCCAATCAAAAGGTTTTAATGAATAGTGTGTGGACATCCTCAAAGCCACTGAAGTAGCTTTGAAGATGTGTACGGAAATGTACGGAAATGGACGAAACAGGAAGCCATAAATATAGACTCTTTTTTAGAAAAATATTCTTTAATATGGATCTACCAACACAATGAACTCTTTCAACACTTCCACAGTTGAACGAGTGTCTTGTTTTGGCGATATTGTTCAGAAAATCGCCGCTTATAACATCCTCAACATTCTCCTCCTATAAACATACAATGACGCATTTATAAAACAGTGTAGAACCAGATCAGACTGTTACTGAAGCAACTATTGTATCAGAGTCTGCACTGACATTAGTCTACACACTTTGTGGTGTTAATCTTACTCCATCAGCCAATGTTATAGTTCAAATGATAGATATCAATAACTAACGGAGTTATATCTAGAAATATTCAGTTAGAGAATGGTTCAATCATTATGTAGAAAATCACCGCTAATTCGACCAATTGACTCTTTCACTTTCGGCTTATTATGCTCAGTCGCATATTCTGGTTTGGATATGAACTGTTTGCAATCGAAAATAATCAAAGTCGAACTTCGATATCTCGAACCACCAATGCTCGAACTGACTTAAATCGAACAAACCATTATTTCAGAGCTGAAAAGTGGCTAAGCCATGTTCTGATTTTGAAATAATGGTATGTTCGACTAAACTAAGTTTGAGTTCTTAATTTCCAATTGATATAAGATGAGATGAGGAAAATTTGCTTTTAATCCTTTACTCCAAAACTTTATCAAGTTTTGATGACAGGTGACCCCTTAAAACAGATAGAAGGAAAAGTAGAATGCTCCTTATAGATAATTCTGCTTTCCTATAAAACTGCTAAATACTACCAGTAGGAAAGATACTGGAAATGCCTGCTCTTTTATGTTGAAAACTGTCTCGGTTGGGACTACTTTCCTAAGGGTAGAAATAAATCAGGATGTATTTACGGAGTAATGGGTTTAGCAAGCTGGATTCATCGAGGTTTAACTATACTTTCGTCCCGAAAATTTCGATGTGCTCACATAGCCCATTTTTATGAAGGTTTCGTGGCTGACCGTGGACCAATTTGTTTCAACTGTGACATACAATCCTCCCCTTCTGACTGTGACCAAATGACCATATGTGGGAGAGACGAGGTACGGTTAGCTGATAAGTACAATCGAGTCCCGATTACGTTTGATCTTTTGAGTACATACATTATATTCCACATTAGCGGGCCCAAAATATAGAGAGTTTAGTTGACTTCAGGAGAAGAACCAAATAAACGTTTGCTTTCGTTCTCATCCTAATGTATATTCTATGTATTGTTTACAAAAGATATATAAAATATATATTATGAAAAAAAATGTTTAAAGTAGGCGAGTTTAATATATGAAAAGCAAACGGTTGAAACATGTTAATTCTAAGTATATGTGCATGTAGTCTGTAGACTACGTACCCCAGTGAAAGATATGCGCAGACCAAGTGATTGGGAGATCACCGTATCGTATAGTGCTTCCCGGCTTTAGGAGTTAACACGGCGCATGTTTCATTTGCATAACCATTCACGTATTTAGAGAGAAGAAACGTTAGCAAATGAATGAAAATGCCCGAATGAAATGTTGGCAAAAGTGTTATTGTCGAGGTAATGAGCACACGGGGACCATACAGGTGGCCCCGCTCCCTTTAGGCAAAGTGAAAAGCACTTACATGTATATACAACCATGTATAGGACAGATGGCAGATTGCACCAAGATTAAAAGCAAAAACTCCTATCATTAACCCTTTCCCTTATAGAAGCGACATTTAGCACATTCATTTTATTCATCCGCTGAAGAAAATAGTTCCAAATTATACCGTAATGAATATGTGTCATATTTAATACTTTCCTTATTCTAGCAGTTAATAGCTTAAAGCAGGGTGAAAGTAAAGCAGAATGCGCATTAGGGCGCATTCTGCTTTACTTTCAACCTGCTTTAAGTAGTCACATATCTTCAATACTAGAAACAATGCTATCAGGTAAAGGGTTAAACCGCACTTTTGCCACAATTTCAGGACAATAGGTGTTTGCCAATATTATCAAGAGACGTTTCATTTTTATGTACTTGAATAATGTGTTGTTCTTATATTCAACAGCTTTGTGCCTTGAATGCAGATCTAAACCATCCTGGAAGATATAAGTCCTTGTGCCAAAGTAGACAGGTAAGGAGATTTTAGGCATAGAACACATATTGTAAAACCTCTCAATTACCACCACTAAAACAGAAGGCTAATAGATTGTATGAATGTATGAAAGACAGGTAACGGCCTAAAGCAAAGCTACAGTAAAACAGAAAGCTCTTAAAGGAACTTCTGTTTCACTGTAAGCTTGCTTTTAGCAACCACCTGTCGTAAACATCTATTAATTAATGCAATTAAGTGGTCGTTATAGAGAAGTTTAACTTTACAGTTACACTTATGTTCGACGAACAACAATATTAAACCATGGAGCTTTCTAAAGAGAATAATAATAAGAATGTTGTATTTGCAAAACACAGCCACTGAAATATAAGAAAATATGTGGCATTATCGTGCATAAAGCATTTAAAAAGTATGATCGGTAGAAAAACATCCTTAAGAAAATTCACTCAACTTAAGCGTTTTTGTTTTTTTTCTATAGTTTTTTCTGCTCCGTTATAGACTTTTTCCCGCATACAATACAGCTATACCTTCATATAAGTATTTCCCGGTGGAAATTTAAGAATTGTAATTTAATGTTAATTTGTTCCTTTTTCAAATTGAAAATGAAATTAATATGTTCAAAGAGTCGTCGGGAGTTTCCGTAAATACCGAGCGATTACGGAAGCAAATGTCTGGTAACAGCCGAACATTGACGGGCTCTCAAGCTAGCGAATATCAGTTTATCGATAATCTAGCGATTTCCACTATTCTGCCTAACTAAAGTTATATTTAGGGCATGGGTCACCAAAACGGCTCTCCTATATAACTTATATAAAATGCGTCATTACCAAGGTAAAACAAATACAACTTTTATTCCAACCACAGGTGCTACCCTATATTTCCCACAAAGATACACCCTTGCACATGTGAAAAATGCAGAGAAAACAGGGGGGCATATCAGAAAAATCTCTTGGCTTCAGTGACATGACTGGTGTTTTGCTGCATTTTAAAATAGGCACCGGCTAAAACAGGGACATGTCACTTCAGCTCACATAATTTCTCCAAAAACCCATCTATCATGACAGAAAGTATTTGTATCTATTCTCTAGCATCCATGTATTACATAAAAGGCTCAAAACAGTAAATATTTCTTGAAAAAAAGCTGTTCTGAGGCAAAAAGTTTGGCACTATTTCTTTGCCGGACTTCTTTCGACTACACCATGAAGCACTTCCGGTCTATTTGGTGGCCCAATACCTTTATGTGTTTATTTGACATTCATTATACAAATTGGCGGGGCAAATCTGTTCTTCGTTCTCTTGAAATACACTAAGATCTAGTGATTAACCCTAAGCAATAATTTAACACAATGTTACTTTTAAGTGGTTCGACTTATGCTTCGCCTACATTTGCTGCGGCGGCCGCCTGGCCTACTTTTTTTCTCCGAGTAGCAATTTCCAGGCCGCCGCAGAATTCCTACGTAAATGCATTCACATTGGCTGCGGCCGCCGCGCCCCGAGGTTTGATTTTTGAGGAACAAAAAACCTGCGACACTCGTCCGGCGTCTCTGCGGCGGCTTCGTTTGAAGTAAAACCCACGGCAACCGGATGTTGTGCAGACAAAATGTACCATGTACAATTGAGTCCCGGTAGCCGTACGACGGTCGCAGAACCGCTCTCCAGCGCGTTATTTTACCGTAGTAATGAAAACAATGTTAAACTCCGCATAAATATTCTTCTGCGACTGCCCTACGGCTGCCGTAGAGCAAATGTGAGCGCACTGTTCAATACATTCGTATGTGTGTCGAACAGTTTAGCTCTTGATCAGACACCGTGTTTCTTCTCGAACTATGATATGGATAAAAACTCTTTATGTTTTTAAGCCCTGGCAAAGAAAGGGCGAAATCGCCTATTGTAACGTTCGACTAAAATCTATCAGTGGTCGCTTAAGGGTGTATGAAAGTCATGAATTTGGGAAAATTTTCAAAGTATATGAAAACACTATATGATGGTTTTGTATTGAAGAGCTATTTAAAAGTGTACATTTTAGTGAACAACTTTTGACTCTACGGCCATGTAAAATTTACCCCACCCACTCGTTCTTATTTTGTCCTTTTCAAACAGCCCGCTTCAATAAAATCCATTTCAAATGAAAACAAATATGATAAATTGGTTTTGTGTTATTTATTTTCTGTCTATGGTAGTATTTCTTCATACAAAAACTAATTTAAGAGAAAACAGGCACCAAATGTGAACTAGATATCATCGATATGGTCCTTTTTTGTACATTTTGTAAAGGGAGATAACTCTTTTTACTTTAATAACTCAAAATTTTCAACACTGACCTTTCAATTTCTTTTCATATTTGAACTGCCTTAGCATGAGCTATCATCTGGTAGAATATAAGAAAAGTTTAATACTAGAACTATTTCATTTTCAAACTTTTTTACTTTTTTTTCATAAAAAAAAAAAAATCGAATAAAATCAATTGCCCTATAAAAAGCATATTTTTGATATTCAATGATCCATATTGTTCAAACCCGGTGCCTACTTTGTCTAAATTTGGTTTCAATATGTGAAAATACCACCATAGACATGAAATAAATAAAGAAAACCCAAATTACCATGTTTGTTTTGTTTTGAAATAGATTTTACTGAAGCTTGTACTCTGAATGGGTTTAAATTTGAAAAAAAAGTCCAAATTTGACATACCTTTTTCAAATCGCTGTAGCTAAAATAAAAAGGATACCACCATATATTTTTTTCATATTTTTCATTCGTGATTGGGTTGTCAGTGGCAAACACAGACTGATATAGAGACTAGCCATATTATCACACCTTTCTTCCAACCCATTCGCTGTCAACTTCATTTCTTTTTATCCCGATTACATACCGAGTTACTTATCTGAATTCAAACTGTTTGCAGTACTATAATACTCAAGGTATGGCAGTGAATAGTTCAGCTGACTAGACTATTGAATGGACTCGTCTAACCCATTTATGCCCAGTGTATTCTTCCACGTTTATATATTGGATTTGTCCATTTTTTTTATAAAAGGGATGCCTGGTCAAAATGTTCAATTTTCATTTTGTTTTAAATTGAAATTCCTATCAGCAAACAGTGTAGACTCTGATCAGACGCCGCATAATGCGGCGCCTGATCAGATTCTACACTGTTTGCCTATGTCCCATATATGGGATCTTAGGCACAAATGGGTTAAACTATGACCATGGCTAGGTTCATTGCAAACATATAGTTGAATCTTGACGTAAAATTATGTGCCCTTGCGATGTTACAGATGTGTGCATCCGTGTTAAAACTCGTCGGAAAGAAACGGTCTGAGAGTCGAAGTACAGGAGGTAAGTTTATTAACCATTTCACCGCCAATTTAACTGTTTGTGTTATCCATTTCGCAAAACATTACAAAAATATGCTACAATTTGTCATCTGCAGTTTTAAACTTACTTTATACTTATTTAATGTATTGAATATCTGAATAAATATTTGAATGACGCGTTATACAACCACACAATCATGTGCTATGGCTGTTGGTTGAAATAGCTAGGTGCCTTTCATTTTGACCATTTGTTTCATATAGTTGCTAAAAGTAGATTTAACTGACATACATAATTCATTTTCGAAAAATGAAATATAATATTGGTTATCATTTTACTGACATCTGATAGTCGAACTTTTCTGTGACAACTCTTACTTCATTTACGGAGTAACACTGTAGACCCCCCCCCCCCCCCGAAAGCCGGATTATTCCGAACCAAGTTATGACTCAGTTTGGATAGGGTTTCTGAATGGATCGGGTTTAGATTTTGTTTGAGATTGGTTTTAAGACACCGCGACACATAGAATGGCCATATAGCGCCTGTGCGGTGCATACAAGTGAGTGTATGTATTAGTGTCTGTTTTTGTGGAGTCTGCCAGTTCGGAGAGAGGGTGTTTTCTATCCTCTCCCATCCCACTGGATGCGGATAAGACTTGAGGACCCATATACAATGAATATAGAATCGGCAATTAAAACGACAGTTGGCAGCTAAAATAGGACAACAGTCAATTCTATGAGAGCTTCCTACTTAAATGTTGTCCACGTCTTGCATTTTGTAGCAGCTTGTCATTAAAGCGCTCTATTCATGCGCAGATACAGCGAAGTTTCTTAAAGAGGATGCCACCGAAAAGATTTAACACACAGTGGAGAAGACGTTTCCAAATAAACATGATTATACTGAAAACATTATTTCAACTATATACAGTTTGAACCTCGGGTAACCCAACATCTGATCAGGCTTCAAACTATTTGCTACTCAAACTAAAATAAATGGTAAATATTTTCAAAAATGGTCGTTATTCTTGAACGGGAATAGATACCTCTTTTCCACTGTACCACATAACTTCAATGTTTCTTTCCTTCCTTCTGTTCTCTCCTTTTTGTATAAATTCCCAGGGGATGTTTCCGAACCCCCATCCCGGGATCCGCGCATGCTAGTATATCAGCTGAATAATTGGTTAACATTATACAACCAACGTTTTAGGACTGTGATAATGGTTTGTTCTATAGCTTTCCGAGTTCAAGGAGTTTAGCTTTTAGGGGTTATACTCTTTTATTAAGCTCTAATAATTACCAATAATAGTAATTCGCGATTCTCCAGCAATAATGAACATGTTATAGATCGTTTCATTGTTGTAATACTCATGGATTTCTCTATAAAATGCGAGTTATTAACGTGTCGTTACACATCTTTTTTCAGATTGTTTTCGTTGTTGTGCAGGCGACCTGTGTAATGACAATTGTACTGTAACAATGCCACAATGTCTAAGCAACCCCTGTGTACACGGAACATGCCATGAAAGCGGCAACTCCTACACGTGTACCTGCACGAGTGGTTACACGGGCACCCAGTGTGACAAGTGTATGTATATCCCAGCCATTTGCTTTTAGGTTACGCGGCGTCAGATCAGGACCTAAATTATTTGCAAATAATCATTTTACTCGGGTTAGGAAATGAATGGGTTAAAATACATGTAATAATATTATAGCATGTGATAGAGACGTAAACGAGAAAAGACTGGACAGTTTACTTTACCCAGTCTTATCTGGAGCCCTGTTGCAGTCTGGTAAACCCTACCACTGCCTTGTTAGTGGAAGTACCTGACTAGCACAGTTACGGCTGTGATATCGTCTGCTTCAAGTTTTCGTCGGTTTCCACTTAAGTTTGAACTGTATGCGTTTTTACTAAGGAAACATTGGTATGATTTCAAAAGAGTTTGGATCTTTATCAGACACGGGATCAGGACTATTCCCCACCAGGACAACTACCCACTAGGACAATTCCCCACTAGGACAATTCCCCGCCGAAGAATTTCCAACAGGACAACTACCCACTAGGACAATTCCCCATTTTTGTGCAGGGCGAACAATTCCAAAGTGTTAAATTTAAATTGTTAATAAATCAATAATTTGAAATGTTAAAGAGAAAAAAGAGAACACTGAGGATTCAAATTCAAAGTAATATCAATAATTTATAACCTTTAAATTTACAAGTGATGTATTATAATGAATGTTAGGGCATGGTTAAAATTAGGTAGATTTATGACAGAACCTGTCAGTTTTATCCCCGGACAGTTCCCCAATGTTAAAAATCAAATTGCTGAGAAATCAATTTTTTGAAATATTAAAGAGAACAAAAGGTACATGTATTTAGCTTTTTAAGGGTGAATAGAAAATATATGTCATAATAAGTATAAAAATAGTTTATATCAAGAGCAGACATCAACTTTCTTGGTATTTAGTACTGTGATCTGGGTCTAAACTGCTTGCAAAAAGAACCATTATCCTAATGACCTGATTCATGATATACATGTATATGCCTATGTTTGTAAAGGACTAGTTCACTCGTTGATAGGGCTCCATTACTTAATAAAGTTTTATTGACACTTCTGTAAACAGCTTAGATTCAGATCAGATATTTGGTGTTTGATCTGAATCTACAGTGTGTAAATGTGTTTTTAAAAGGCATTAAGAATGTTAAGGGTGAATAAAAAAGATATGTCATAAAAAGTATAAAAATAGTTTAAATCAAGAGCAGACATCAACTTTCTTGGTATTTAATACTGCGATCTGGATCCAAACTGTTTGCAAAATAAAAGTTGTTTAAATGTATGAAGTACTTTAATGTTGTTCATTATGCCGTTATTTTCGTGTGCTTCGAACGTGGCAATATGTGCTATGATTTACCCTTGTAAACGGTTAAAATTCATATCAGATGCCAACTTTCTTGGTTTTGTATATGCTTTTCTTGTTTGTCCCTACTTTCCTTACTTTCTTTCAGTGATTAAAATTTGCAAACAGTCTGGATTAAGGTAAAAAACTAAGTAACTGAGTGTTTGATCTAGAACCAGGCTCTTTGTGAAGGTTATTCAAATTGTGTTCAACTCCCTTAGTAAATAGTAAAGAAACATAAGTAACAAACATAGTCGTTGATTGTTTCAGTGTGAACACATTGTTGTTTATGAATAAAGCAAAAATCCCCAGCATGCTACATAAAAAGCCACTGCCAGAAAGTAGGAAATAATTATGCTTGCCTAAATCATTTCTATGGAGGATAATGAACGGCATGAGCGGCCTTTTATACAGATAAAAGATATAAAAACAGATTTGATATTGCAGACTATACTAAATGAAATAACTTAATAGGATCGCTATTTAAAAGATCAAACATTCAAATAATAATATATCAAAATACATCACATTGAAGATACATTTTAGTTCACAGACGATTAGTGGTCAATATTCTTTCAACCTTGCTTTTAGAATGGCTATAAATTGGTATCTTGGAAAGGTTTGCTTGCGTCTGGAATTGGCTTTACTGTATGTTGAACTATTGAATTGAATAAATTGATTGTCTCTACCGTAAAGAAAAACTAAAAATTTGGACGACCTGTTACACTGCGGTAGTAATCATAGAATTTGAGCAATTGATTTTACTACACAATAATTGACCAAAATGTGTAAAAACAATGGCAAACAGTGTTGACTCTCATCAGACTTGTCCGTCAGGAGCAGTCTGATCAGGGTCTACCCATTTTGCTCAGGTCAATTCTTAGTATCAATATGGTAAGCATTAATCAGAGCGTCTATTCCGACTCTACTTGTGCACACAACGTGTGCAAATAGTACAGCAGGAAATGTAACGCATGCAAATCGAACAACACTCAAACTTCACTAACATTAAACGTCCCATAGAACGTTTACCTGTATAAATTGCTAGGCAAGAAACATCATCGAAGCGTCTCATGTGAGGCCCATACTTTATATTTGATAGGTTGGTTAATAAAACCCATTGAAAAAAGCATTGAGTGTGAGTATTTATGGGCCTCTAGACGATTTGAGTTACTTTGATGCATAGTGAAAACACATTTGGTGGGCGAATGGACGTGGGTAATGTCTTTAAAGCGGCTCACATACCATTTTTATAGTTTGCTTAGTAAACCACATTGAAAAACCCTCGAGTGGGAGTTTGTCAGAGCCTCTCTAGACAGTTTGAGATTGCTGACATTTGCTGTACGAACTTTTCTCCTGCTTAACAGGTACTTTCACTACTAGCGAGAACAATGGAGGAATCATTGAATGGACGTGGGTATTGTCTTTACGTAGTGTTTACTTAATAATCAAGGATGATATATTTCTTTCGAAACTGTTATCAAGCACTCATTTCAGTAAACCCGTGCTCTAGCAACCCGTGTCAACACGGTACCTGTTCTCAACACAGCAATGACTTCACGTGCACATGCAATACAGGATACACGGGAAAACAGTGTGATACATGTAAGTTTTATTAAACTGTTTTCTTATTCTAAAAATCGTTACTTATACTATCATTCACAAAACAATTAGTCTTCTATGTATCGGTGGTAATAAAGGAGTTCTAATACATACGATATAATTCTCTTAAGAACATATATCACTCGGGACTAGTGATTACGTCTTAGACTGCAAATCAAGAAGTCATGAGTTCGAGCATCCGCCGTACCATGTCCTTCGGATTAGACTTCAAACTGAGGTCCTATGTGTAAGTGCAATACACTGGGCATGTAAAAGAACCAGAGGGCTCTATGAAATAGAGTAGGAAATCGCCATGGTTCCTCTGTCTCTCTGTATCTCTGTCTCTGTCTTTGTCTCTCTATCTCTTTTTTTCTCTCTCTGTCTCTCTATCTGTGTGTTTCTCTGTCCCTGTCTCTCTGTCTCTGTCTGTCTTTGTCTGTCTCTGTCTCGAACAGTTTCATTTTGTATTCCAGATAACGCGTGCTACAGTAACCCGTGTCATCACGGCACATGTTCACATCACGGCACTGGTTACTCGTGTACCTGTAATCCAGGATATACAGGCATACATTGTGATACATGTACGTTTATTTAAGGGTGTATCAATGTCATGAATTTGGGAACTTTTCAAAGTATATGAAAACACTCTATGATGGTTTTGTATTGAAGAGCTATTTAAGATGAATGAAAAAATAGAAAAAGTGTACATTTTGGTGAACAACAGTTGGCTCTACGGCCATGTAAAATTTACCCCACCCACTTCCTCTTATTTCGTCCTTTTCAAACAGCCCGCTTCAATAAAACCCATTTTAAATGAAAACAAATATGATAATTTGGTTTTGTGTTATTTATTTCCTATCTATGGTAGTATTTGTTCATACAAAAACTAATTTAAGAAAAAAAAGGCACCAAATGTGAAATTTATAAAGCTCTAAATATCATCGATATGGTACTTTTTTGTAAATTTTGTAAGGGGCGATAACTCTTTTTACTTTAATAACTCAAAATTTTCAACACTGACCTTTCAATTTCTTTTCATATTTTGAACTGCCTGAGTATGGGGTTTCATCTGGTAGAATATAAGAAAAAGTTAAATACTAGAACTATTTCATTTTCAAACTTTTTTACTTTTTTTCATAAAATAAAAAATCTAATAAAATCATGCCCTAAATAAAGCATATTTTTGATATTCAAGGATCCATATTGTTCAAACCTGGTGCCTGCTTTGTCTAAATTTGGTTTTTATATGTGAACATACCACCATAGACATGAAATAAATAAATAAAACCCAAATTAACATTTTTGTTTTGTTTTGAAATAGATTTTACTGAAGCTTGTACTCTGAATGGGTAAAATTTGAGAAAAAAAATCCAAATTTGACATACCTTTTTCAAATCGCTGTAGCTAAAAAAAAAGGACACCACCATATTTATTTTTTTTCATTTTTTCATTCATCATAAATAGCTCTTCCAAAAAAACAATGATAGACAAAAAGTTTAATACTTTGAAAAAATGGCTCATGACATTGATACACCCTTAAATTTATCATAGACGTTTTTTTCTATTGCTGTATATGTAGGATTCTATGCAAAAAGACATCTCATCACTTCATTTTGTACTCCAGATAACGCTTGCCACAGTAACCCGTGCCAACACGGCGCCTGTTCACACCACGGCAATGATTACTCGTGTACATGTAATCAAGGATACATCGGAATAAACTGTGATACATGTAAGTTTTATAATCTGATTACTTTCTTAATAAAGAACAGACTTTACCTGAATACAATTACTAATGTGTTATGCCTGCTTACTGCTACATGTACACACTCATGGCACTACGCTCCAAACAACATTCATCACCCATTCACGAGCATTCTCATTTTATTTTACAGTGAACACGTGTCAAAGCAGCCCGTGCAAACACGGTACCTGTTCCCAACACGGAATTGACTACACGTGCACATGCAGTACAGGATACTCAGGCAAAAATTGTGATACGTGTAAGTTCCTAGCAAACATTATTCTTGAATTTGATACTAACGTAAAAGGAGTTCATTCATAATAACATACATGTACAGTTAAATGTTCCCCAAAGTATTTATCTCTCATTCATCTACTCTATTTCAGTTTCAGTTAACGCGTGTTATAGCAAGCCGTGTCATCATGGTACCTGTTCACAGCACAGCAATGGCTACACATGCACATGCAGTACAGGATACACAGGCACACATTGTGATACATGTAGGTTTAAAAAACTTGCACATTCTGTAGTTCCAAATTATAATGTAGTGGCATGTCATCACAGGTTATAACTTGAATACATACACGTGAACAAGATTAGGTGGTTTAAATGCGATACACTATTTAACGCCCTGTCTATTACATACTTAAATGTCACCAGTTAAAAGCGTCATTTGTGACATGTTTTTGGACTTGTAACCCTGTTACTGTTTAACCCTGACCAGTGATAAAAGTGTAATTTTCTGCATACTAGTCGTAGTTCTGATTGATAATACATGTATATTGTTTCGTATGCATGTAAACATTGTTTAATAACTCATGTTTGGTGGCGTTGGAATCTCTGCGGCATACTCTGCTGCCCTTTTGCTCTCAAATTTTTGCTCTCACATTTTTGGTTGAACTGTTTCAAACAGTGATTATTTAGAATGATGCCACATAGATGTATAGATTACCTCTAAAGATGACAGGAATAATATTAACGTGTTTGATGAAATCATTTCAAAACGAGAGTTAAAGTCAAATCCGTTTTTCAGGCAGTATTATTAATGTAACCCAGGTTAGGTTTGACTGTACTACATTGTGTATATTTTTCTGATACAGACTGTAAATAGTGTTTACATAATGTAATAGTCTGTATCTCAGTATTCCTGCATGCATATTTTAACTTGTCACTGGTCCACAAGCGTTAGTGAGTGAGTTTGTTGAGTGAAATAATGCACGAGTGAGTTGTTCTTTGGTTGTCACGTGACACCAAAGCATAACCTGCAAGACCTCTGCACCTTACTCTAGCATTCTGTCTCTATCTCTCCTTGCGAAAGGAAGTTACATTTAAGTGCTCAATGTATGAGACATTTCTATTTATTCTCATTATATCCGACCCGCTGACCTTTCGTCTATATATCTGATTAAAAAAAACCGAGCTCCACCAGGTTGATAACCTCTATTTACCGGCCAACTCTGGTTACATTAATTTCTGTATGTATGGACATTTCAAATCCTATTATTAAAGAGTTTTCTTTTCATTCCATACCTCTGTGTTTCAATTCGAAACCATCACAAGTATTCTCAAGTACTATAATTTAAAATAGATCATTTCAGAATTAACCCTTTCGGTGCCGAAGTCGCAAAACGTCGATATTGCAAACAGTTTGGATTCTGATCACACGCTGCGCTTCGTGGCGTCTGATCAGGATCCATTCTGTGTGACACTCGTATCGAAATTTCCTCAGTCATAGTCTTAAATCTTACTTTGAAACGATGTTGCAGCCAACAATTTTGAAGCAGACGACACTAACGCGGTGAAGGGGTTAATAAATCTCACGATTCTTTTACGGCCACTAAAAAGAAGTATTTTTGATGGCTTCAACGTCATGTGACATCCCCAGAGATAGTCCTACCTCGTCGCGGTTCTTGGGCTTACTTTTCATAAGAAATCATTCTGTTTATTAGACCGAAATTATCCCCCTGACAAGAACTAAAAGGAAGGCGTGTGTGTTGTTTTAAATCCATGCGCTGCTTTATAAAGAATGAGATAAGCCGAAATCCTCTTTCTGAAATCATCATTATCTCATATTATTATTCCTTATCATTCTTTGGCGCTATATGACATATTCTGTGTCGCAGTGCTGTAAAACCCAACCCATCCATCCATCTATCCATCACGTGGCAACTTAAAACAATATTTCTCTTATACTTTCATCTTGTTATAAGCAGCCATTTGTATTGAAACACGTAAATTTCTGATATCAGGTAGTGTCGTAACATAGGGATTCTACATTGTTGTATGATTCCAGTTAATGCATGCCTCAGCAACCCGTGTCAACACGGTACCTGTTCTCAACATGGCAATGACTACACGTGTAACTGCAACGCTGGATACTCTGGCAAACAGTGTAACACAAGTAAGTTGTCTATCTCAGCTAAGACAACACTAAGCTTGAATATGGTAATTATCTAATTATGAATTGATAGCTGTGTACCTGTACGATGGTCAGTGTGGTACACTTGCGTTGAATACACTTGAATGTTAATACAGCCAACTTAATCTCAGATCAGCAACTGTTTTTCCTACTTATTCAGTACAGTTACAACATAATCGTTTACATTGGGGATTACTACTTTTTATTGTTGCGTTGCCATACAAACACTATCCATATAACATTTCCAAGAACTCAAAACAAAAGTGTATTTTTCTTATTCCATTATCAATAGCCACAATTTTCTTATTAAACATAACAAATAAAACATGATATGGACCTTATGATTTAACAAATACCATTGCATTCAAGCTGGGCATAGAAGTTGTTATTATTTTTATCACAGCCGTACACGTGAACCATTGTCCTCCCAATGCATGCATGTATGGCACTTGCTACACTTCCGGTAGTAACTACGCGTGTAGTTGCCTTAAGGGGTATGCAGGAACACACTGTGATCACCGTAAGTCATTTCTCTCCTTTTTGGATCCTTAAACCCTTTTCTCAATAGTCTGTTTCTAGTTTTGAAGACAGTTGACCACTTAAAGCAGGTTGAAAGTAAATCAGAATGCGCCTTACGGCGCATTATGTATTACTTTCATCGTGGTTTTGCTAATTGGGAACAGTTCTTATGTTACACGTTCATTTACGTATAATAGGGAAATATTATTCAATGATTCCGATGAACACCAGCGACCTTCCTATCTTGTCGCGGTTCTGGGGCTTAATTGACATAGGGAATGTCATTGAGTGTGTTCATTTAGTAGGTCAAATCCATTTGTATAAGAAGTTTTTTTTACACTACTTGAATATCTGTTTACATTCGACAGTTTCGACATCTGCTGATGTCTTTCCCAAGAATCGCACAGCGACGATAAGATATATTCGGCCTTGTCCGTCAGTTTCCGGTTTCGTGGAAACGCTATAACGGAGAACACAGTGCAGGACAATCACGTTATTAATTGTTATGGGGCAAAAGTAGTTGACAAGGAGGCTAACCAACGAGTACGACGGATCAAAGAGGCTATTCACATACGGAGAAAGAACTCCGTCATGAACAGGGACGAGGGGGCCTATAGACTATCCCTAATATACGACCCTATGTTCGTCGTTTCCACGAAGCCGGAACCTGACGGACAAGGCCAAAGATATCCAATCGTCGTAATGCGATTTCTGATAAAGACATCAGCAGAAGTCGAAACTGTCGAAGGTAAATATATATTCAAGTAGTGTAAAAAGATCTTCTTATACAAATGTCATAGGGAATGTTTCTGTTTATTTGACCAAGATTATCCGCTCTAGAAATAAAAGGAAGGCAGCTTCGGTGCTTTTGAGCCCATGCGCTGCTCTGCAACGGATGAGATTAGCTGAAGTCATTATTCCTGAAATAATCATTATCTCATCACAACATTCATCAGAAATATGGAATGTCACCACGGGGCTTTCGTACAATTTCGATACACAAAAATATGTAAATATATATATATTCTACTGAATTACAATGTTTCTACTAACCTGAAAAAACATCGGTCGAAGATATATAGTTTAGTATCAACAACGACAAGATGCTGCCGGTACGACTACCGAATGAACAATGCTAAACCACAACTTAATGGGTAGTATGAAATAAGACAAAAAAATTAGACCATATCTATATTCATTAACACCATATGCCATCCTGTACGGTTTGAATTATTTATCCTTTTTCTGTATAGGCGATCACTGCACGCCAAACCCGTGTGTACACGGCACGTGCGTTACCCAACTTAGTGGCTACACGTGCACATGCAACACGGGATATTCAGGCCAAAAGTGTGATAAAGGTACGGCTACTTTTGATTTTTTTGTTGTTTGAACGCCCTGTGCCCTTCTGACTCGTATAGGTATCATGGGTATGGGTGTCCTCACAAACAGTGTACATGTACGTGCGACGAACACATGTGCTCTATGCAAACTGTGAAGACCGGGCGCTGCTTATCATAATTTGAAATATCGTTTGCTTGTTACCACTTACATCACTGGTAACACAGAACATCATGTATTTGTTTTACTACAGAAAGAAACAATCCATCTGCAATATTATCATCAGTTTTATTACCTTTCTGTTTCCAAAATATGCCTCAAATGTTAGAATTCAAACGATGAATTTTGTGTGCCTCACAAACTGACTGTAAGCAGCACTAATAAACTTTCTGTGATATCTTTCTAATATTGAAAACTTTTACATACGTTTTCATTTATACACTTTTAAAAGCAAATGAATAACTATAACTTTAAAATACAGAACAATGTGCATATGTTAAGGTATAAAAGCTGAGATATATGCAATTTACCATTTCTTTCTCTTTGCTGATAGTGCTAACTACTACTACCATTTAAGTTGTGCTAGATAAGAAATCAAAATGTATATTACAGCAACAGAAAATGGAATCATTTTGTCATTTGTCTACGGCATGCAGTCACAATGTGGCAAATCGACACCGTCTCGATAGAACTATAGCTGTTGGTTGAACTACTCTACCCTCTTACATAAAATAACAGAACTATCCTTTTATTTTACTTGTACATAAGATATATCGTCATACTTGTAAGGTACAATCAAGGTACAAATTGTTATCACCTATATCAATAAGCTTATTCAAACCTATACCAATATACATAAATTACACATACATTGTTATCAGTCTCTGCTGGGAAAGTAATATCTTATAACCATACTATAGATTGAATAACGTTCACAAAGTTTTAAAACAAAGAGATCTGGTCTTATAGAAAGTAAGATTAAATAACTCTTGTACAATATTTATTTATCTGCTTCTTAAACTCTCTTACAGCGGTGCACGTGAACCCGTGCTCTCCCAGCCCGTGTATGTACGGTAGGTGTTACATTCTAGGCTCCTCTCACAGTCTAAGCTCTAGCTACATATGCCAATGCCTTAATGGATATACAGGAACACACTGTGATCACCGTAAGTCTTTGCTTTCCTTTATATTCAACTCTTTCGCTGCCAAAATCTGTACCACATATATATGCAAACAGTTTGGATCTTGATCAGACGCCGCGTAACGTGGCGTCTGGTCAGGATCCAAAATGTGTAACACCATCATTTAGATTTCTTGACTAAAAAGGCATTAAATTCCAAATTTAATAATCGTACGAGGATCATGTGACAGCGGCGGTGTTATACATGAGTTTTCGTCATAATGGATGCGAAAGGGTTGATTATTTAACCTACACACTGTTTGAAGCAGACAATTGGGCAAACAATATTAACATTTTGTAAGTTTAAACAGTCTGATGTAGAAAAAATAAACATCAAAGAAAATGAATACGTTCTTGCCAAATAGAAGAATAAGTACCATGCCACAGTAGATCTAAGTAAAAATGACCCCAAACAGTGGTACTGACGGCAATATAAAGCATTTTGCTGTTGTAAGTAGTTTTATAAATATACTCATATATAACATTTAAAAACTGTACGCCACACTTGGACATCTAAAGATATACTCAAACATCAAATTTAGTATCTTTAGCTGATGTGGTATAGGAATTGTCATTAATGCTCCAGAAAAGCTTTTTTGTATTTGAGGTCAAAGGTCAAGATAAAATGTTACATTGACCTGAAAATTGAACGCGACACCTCGTCGTCCCAAAGTGTACACTATCGATACCGGTGAGGAATAGGGAAACACATGTACATGTTAGCTCTTTCTCAATAATTGAAATTATAGGTAAATGTTAAGGTCGCTTTAACTTATATTTGAATAAGTCGTCCCAACAAAACAAGATGTATACTAACTTTAGAATTCTTTGTTGTTGTGGTAAAGGAAATGTTGTCTGGACAAGCTTGTTCTAAAATTGAGGTAAAAAGATTAGGTCACAGTGACCCGAATATTGTTCATAGCACTCCGACGTTCATTTACATCTAGGCCAAGAAATCCTTGATGATTTTTTAACCATTCTTATGCTCAAAAAGGTTCATAGTGTATATAAAATCTCGCCTTGTATGGTATGGATATCTATAATCAAAGACATTGCGTTTGTCCAAACAAATAACAAATTCGTTCTTTTCTACATATATTGCACTGCCTTAGGATTTAGTGTCGTTTAAAAGTTAAAGAAAAACATGTTCCATGGTAAACATAATACTTCTGCGATACTTAGCTGGTTGCTATCAGCTTACCTTTGACCTCTTTTGTAGATGACCCTTGCGTGAACTCGCCATGTAAACACGGCAAATGCACTGCACATACTAGTAGTTACAAGTGCACGTGTAATACCGGATATATAGGAACACGTTGTGATATAGGTAGGATGTTATATACAATAAACAAATCAGTAACTTTTTTGAAATTTTTAAGTCTATTTTTACTTTTGAAAAATAACCAATTTGGAAAACTTTCGAATATTTCAAAAGTCCAAGTATTTTGAAATTTACAGACGAATCTTAATAACTGGAACTAGCTTAAGACGAACAGCTCGTACTTAAGGGTGTATCAATGTCATGAATTTAGGAAATTTTCAAAGTATATGAAAACACTCTTTGATGGTTTTGTATTGAAGAGCTATTTAAGATGAATGAAAAATAGAAAAAGAGTACATTTTGGTGAACAACAGTTGGCTCTACGGCCATTTAAAATTTACCCCACCCACTTCCTCTTATTTTGTCCTTTTCAAACAGCCCGCTTCAATAAAACTCAATTTAAACAAAAACAAATATGACAATTTGGTTTTGTGTTATTTATTTCCTATCTATGGTAGTATTTGTTCATACAAAAACTAATTTAAGAAAAAAAAGGCACCAAATGTGAAATTTATAAAGCTCTAAATATCATTGATATGGTACTTTTTTGTAAATTTTGTAAGGGGCGATAACTCTTTTTACTTTAATAACTCAAAATTTTCAACACTGACCTTTCAATTTCTTTTCATATTTTGAACTGCCTTAGTATGAGCTTTCATCTGGTAGAATATAAGAAAAAGTTTAATACTAGAACTATTTCATTTTCAAACTTTTTTACTTTTTTTCATAAAATAAAAAATTGTTCAAACCTGGTGCCTGCTTTGTCTAAATTTGGTTTATATATGTGGACATACCACCATAGATATGAAATAAATAAAGAAAACCCAAATTAACATTTTTGTTTTGTTTTGAAATAGGTTTTACTGAAGCTTGTACTCTGAATGGGTAAAATTTGAGGGAAAAAAATCCAAATTTGACATACCTTTTTCAAATCGCTGTAGCTCAAAAAAAGGACACCAACACATATATTTTTTTTTCATTTTTTCTTTTATCATTAATAGCTCTTCCAAAAAAACAATGATAGAAAAAAAGTTTAATACTTTGAAAAAATGGCTCATGACATTGATACACCCTTAAACGCGAAAACGTTGCTTTACCCATTTCCAAAGATAAAACGTGACTGTGTCAAAAACTAGGGAACTAGGTAAATCTAGAGGCTACAAATTGCATTAGATCTTAATTAAACTTTGTCAAAATGCTTGCCTCGTTGACATCTAGGCCAAGTTCGAATGCGGGCTGTGTCCGGTTAAAAGTTAGGTCAGCAGAACAAATCATAATGAAACATTGTTAACACTCTAGAGGCTACAAATCTTATTGTATCTTAATGACACTTGGTGATATCTAGTGGTGACGTGCCCATTAATCGTGGTACTTGGCGGTCACATCGCAAAAGTGTCGACGTGATGATCGAAGACAGGTTTTTCATTGTCGACGATTTATGTGTCGCTTTAAGGTAACGTTTTTTTCTGAAATTTACTCCGTACCTAAATAATTGATACTTTTGATTATGTCTAAGTAAAATAACAAAGCAGTTAAATGAATCAAAGATTAATGAATAATTCACGTTTTTATTCAGATAAGACATATTGATTGAGATTCAAAAGGCTGTTCTTGATATGCAATAATTTGAAACTATAAAGACCATTTGTCAAATCTGTGAAATAAGCCCGAAGCAGTAAAGTCTTGATTAAACTCTAGAGGATACAAATCTCATTAGATCTTAATGAAACTTGGTCTGGTCAAGTTTATATGTGATTTATTTTTGGTTAAAAAACTAAGTTTCTAGGTCAAATTATTGAAATATCTTGTTCACACTGTAGAGGCCAAAACCCTCATTTGATCTTAATGAAACTTGATCAAAATATTTGCCTAAATTAATTCTAGGTCAAGATTGATGTAGATAATATCGGGTCAAAAACTAGGGTACTAGGTCAAGTTTTATATGGTGTACCCAGGAGAGCGTTCTGTGGTCATCTTGCTACCTTCTTGCTTTCCTTTGGTCAAACTTGTTGCATAACCTTGATCATCATTAAGCATACTTGGTAGATGGTAAAACTCATATTGGAATTTACTTAAAGACATTACTGGTCCGTGCCTTTAGTTTGATAGTTTGGTTGGTAAAAACCCATTGAAAAACCCCTTGAGTGTTAATATGCCAGGGCCGCTATAGAAAACTTGAGATTGCTGACATTGGCTGCGCCTAATGAGAACAATTTCGGAGATCAATGAATGTACTTTGTTATGTCTTAAATAGGTTTTCTTCCTTTTTTCAGCAACGGTTTGTCTTTAACACCGAAACATCTTGCTTTGTATGGTTAGAATAATTTAATGTTATTATTGTGTGCAACTACAGATAATGTCACATTAATTTAAGTAGCGTAGACAGTATGTAAATACATTATTATTCTTATTATTATACCCGATTTATATAGCGCTCTTTTCACACAGGAGTTGTGCGTTCAAAAGCGCTTCACATGAAATTATATAAATGTACCTACAAAGCGAGAAAGACAAATAACTACATTCACAATAAAAATGATACAATATTGAGATGCATGGAAACATGGAAATTCTTTCAATATTATTACCAAGATTATAAAATTGTTATAGTAAGTTTGTAAAATCATTTTTAAAATGAGTCAAATAATTAAAAGATCAATGGCATGATTAAAAACAGAGTGGTTTTTTGTTTGTTTGTTTCAGTGTAGAGCCGGAGAGTAGTGCACAAATCGTAAAAACGAATGTTTAAAACAATACTCTCCATGTTGTTTGGTTGCATTTGTTTGTTTGTTTGTTTGTTTGTTTCAGTGTAGAGCCGGAGAGCAGTTCACAAGTCGTAAAACGAATGATTAAAACAATACTCTCCGTGTTTTGTTGTGACTGCTTAACTCTTTCGCTGCTAACTTTTTTCGTCTGCTTTAACCCTCTTACCGCAAAAATATCGTCTGCATTAGTAGTGTCGGCTGCAGTATTTTTAAAGTCAGCTTTATGTCTGTTTTGACTGAACAGATGTCGATACGAGTGTCAAACTCGAGGCGCCCAATAAGGATCAACACTGTTTGCAAAGTCGCCTTTAGGCGCCGCTGGCAGTGAAATATTAAAGAAGTATAAATATAAAACGAAAAGCCCCTGTTTGAACGTGCTGAATTACTTTTAAACTGCCTTAAGCAAGAATACCAAGAGGTCGTTCATTGACAAATCGCATACACCTGTTACAGCTATATGCGACTTTGCATATTCTTTGCAAAATAAAAGTTTAGGGAACTTTTATAAAGCCGGTGTAATGACGAAAAGTGCCCCTACCCCTGACCTAAGAATTGTGTGCTCGGGTCATTTTTCTATGCAAAGGGGAATATTTCGTTGACGAATCAAGACCCAAAGACACTTTTCTTCCGGGGGAAACTTTCCAAAAGGTGGCAATTTTCGTCATTACACCGGCGATTGTAAGGCTATTATATATGGCTTTTTACCACTGAAGGGTATATGTCAGATTGACTAAACATGTATTCTATTACAGCGGTGCACGTGAACCCGTGTTCTCCCAACCCGTGTATGTACGGTACATGTACCAGTCAAGGTTCGCACTACACGTGTCAATGCCGTAGTGGATATACAGGAACACGCTGTGATCATCGTGAGTCATTGCTTTAAAGTTTCTATTGCAATACATTGGTCATCAAATACTGCAGTTAAAATATACCATTGCTACAAACAGATAGCGAGAGTTGCCATAAGAAAACATAGTTCATCGGTTAACCCCTTCAATGGCATGACGTCATTTGCTTTAAACAAGTGTTATCTGTTTCTACTTCTCAAACTTTGATTTGAGGGTTTTTGACTTAAGAAATATTGAAATTACTGTCAAAAAGTTACGCGGCGTCTTCTCTGGATTCAAAATATTTTCAAATTATCAATGTACTCGGGTGGGGCAGAGACAACTAGAGAATATTTGCATGACACTTGCTAAGCGCATTTAGTTTTACAAGCGAAAGCTAGGCAAGCGCAAAGTTTGACCAACGTGTCGCGCGGATGTACGTAAGATAGGACGCACGGAAATGCCAAACACCTTATACCCTTCCACTATCGCCACACAATCTATAAAAATGGTGACTCGCAGGTAAAGATAGTGGTCAGTATTAGGCTGTTTGGTCTTCGTCTCTAGTCGTTTGATTGTCTGATCATTTCATTTAAGTTCCTTTTGGGACAGTTTAGTTGCTGTAACAGGAAATGATCTCTAGTAGATAATTTACTTTCAGAGGATCTTCTAACCGATCACTTTTAAAACTCAAATTTATCGAAACAGGAAATGGCACACTGTCGTTATCAGTTTTGTTTCAAATACTAGGTTGAATGTGCATTGAATCGAATTATTGAATTTTGAGTCTCTCTCTACGTTACGTCACTCCTCCAAATTTGACGATTAAGGTATTTTGTACGTGCGAAGCGTGTATGGGGCCATTTGTAAACACGGCCTTTAATTATTTATTGGTCATTAATCGTTCTAACAGAAAAAACATTTAACATGTCAAAAATGCGGATTGTACTAATCACAAGAGCACTCAAAATGTTGTTTTCAGAGCCACCGTTAAATACCACGTTAACGTCATGGACATTTTACGTCCTGGGTGCCCTAAACTAGTTTACTTAAGCTAAATATTAAACACCAATATCTTATATCACCAACTGCAACGCATGTTAACATGTTGTTTGCCAAAATCTGCTTGTTTTGTCTGACCGGAAGTGTAGAGACTAAAGTCATTAGCGCCTACAGATGTAAAACTTACTATACGGAATCTTTTATTTTGTTCACCACACACTCGATCGTATGTTTCCATGCGTCTACGGTGACTGCTCGCGCATGTCTGGGCCGTCGAATACGTCAAAATAACGTAACGTAACTGCGTAAACGGCATCAATGTCAATCGTTTAAATGCAAAATTTTAACTTGGGGGCTCAAAATTCACCTTTTTATTGATACATTAACAGTGCACGTCGCTGAGGCCGTTTAGGGTGGCATTCGTTAAGTTTTCTGTTAATGTCCCTCAGCCACTGCTGACAGCTAGTGTCATTTCTGGTATTTTACATATTATAAGAAAAAAGACCAGGAGTTGCCTCCGTAATTTCAGTATTTCAGTGCCAGTTGACAATATTCCATCAATACTTACATAGCATTTGTTCAAAGTAATTATTCAAGTGCTACATATGGCACCAATGTCGTGTTGAAAGCTGATAGCCCAACAATCAAATGTTATTCATGACATTGTGACTTGTCATTTTAGGGTTAGGTTACATTTTCATTCATATTTTCCATAATTCGTGATCAATTTTAATGAAACTTTTTATCCTGTTATAAAGCATCTTCATTTCATGGAAAATGTAAATTTTGGCAACCTTTAAATTTGACTGATCGGTTAGAAGATCCTCTGAGTGTATATTGCAATTGTTAACACATTCAACCCTAGTACGCTTGTCATAAAATTTGAAATTGGAATTGTTCACCAACAGTTTCAGGGGTTAGTGAGTTAAACCTTTCGGCGAAAAGTTATTCAGGATATTTTTATCCCTGAATCACTTTATTGTCGTCTGCTTCAGTATTGTTGTTTGCATGAAAAAATAGATTTAAGATGATATTGCTTAAAAATTATCTATAAGAGTGTCATGTCAAACAGTTTGGATTCTGATCAGACGCCGAATAAAGCGACGCCAAATTGTTTGCAAAGTCTACTTTATGTGACAATGGCGCCGAAAACGGCGGCTGCCTTTAAATTCTACGGCCCATTTCGTGATTATTACTACTAACAGTTAGGATCCGGATGAGGCGCCGAGTTACTCGGCGTCTCATTCGGATCCAAACTGTTTGACACTCTGATGATATATTTCGAAAAACTATGCCGATCTGAGAACTGTTGCAGACGACATGATATGCAGACAACATTTTGTAAAAGTGATGAAGGCTAAGGGCGTGTTCGATTATCAGTTCCAGAACTGTTTGGAACGATTCCATGGAATTAGTAAATCAAATAAAAACGAAATTGAACCCTTGGAAATATGGTAGTCTGGTTCCCTACTTATTACAACTTTGCTGACGAAGCGTTCGTAAATTGTGCCGGGAACCATGATGATACGTCACAATTCTGCTCACACCACCTCCTCGGGCAGAATTGATAGAACAGTTCTGGAATTGAATTCCGGACCATTCGATTTCGATTCCGTCAATCCCGTCAATTCCGGACTGATAATCGAACACGCCCTGAATCTTTGCTATTTTGTTGTTTTCAGGCATATCACAGAACTGTGTAGACCCCACATCTTCATGGACGTGTCGGTTAGGATACCGCACGGTATGTACAACCTACGCATTAGCTCAACATGCCGGCTGCCTTCATTATTGTCGATTCTGTTGACATTGAAATAGTCCTGCATTGGTTAACCCACACTTGAGTTGACTCTGACTAATGTGAATGTATATAAATGACAATGGAGAAACGAGGTCATGTTAATGTTATCTAATGTCCCCTAAACCTGTCAGCATATTTGTTGTTTACAGTGATTAGAATCTGACTCAATGGTTATTGCCTGTACTAAATCTTACTGATTGTTTCAAATCTTTGGAATCATCTTAACATCTTCACTGCCTTGTCCCGAGTGCAACGATTATTTGCAAACAGTCTGAGTCCTGATCAGACGCCGCGTCACGCGGCGTCTGATCAGGACTCAGACTGTTTGACACTCATTTTGACAGTTTTAAGTCAAAATACTGAAAATTCGAATTTGAGAAATGAAAGCAGACGACATTTGTATAAAACAGATGACGTCACGGCAGTGAATGGGGTTAAATGAGCATCGGGTTCAATACCTTTTCTCGGTCCTCATCCGCTCTAGAAAACAACACTGCAAAATCGTCAGGTATTATCAGTTCCTTAAAAACGAAAACTCATTTAATTTTAAGAACTGCATTAGACGACGCAGTGTACGACTTTGATTACAAACTTCTATTTAAATAAATAGTGTAATATAAAGTAAAAATGATAATCGTAAAAATTAGTAGAATCTACTTTCACTTTGTTTGGTATAAGAATAATTTCCGGACCAAAAATGTGGCATGCTGCTTTGAAAAGCGGCGGCGCCGATGGTTGTCGATTCCACGGCTGATGAAAAACACTTCATTGAGATTGTTTAATGATTTTTCAAAACAAAAGAAAAAAAAACAACAAACAAAAACATATATATATGTATAGATCAAATATGCCTTAAATAATAATCAAGTGTTTAACCAATTTGTGCCCACGATCCCGACATAGGCAAACAATGTAGACTCTGATCAGACGCCGCATTATGCGGCGTCTGATCAGAGTCTACACTGTTTGCTGATAGGAATTTTTCAATATAAAACAAAAATAAAAGTGAAAATTTTGACCAGGCATCCTTTTGATAAAAAGGACTAATCCAATATATAAACATGGAAGAATCCACTGGGCGTAAATGGGTTAAATAATTTACAAAATAGGGTTTAGACCGAATCCTCGTTTTAGGCTCTTTTACAGTATTATTCAATGTTACAAGCTCTCTGTATATATCAACAGTGCCATGCCCTGCTATCAATTGCACTTAAAAAAATATAGTGTATTCAGAATGTTCACTTCTTATTCATCTCCTGGGACCTGTCTTACTATACGTCGTACGACAAAAACGGTCGTAAGTCAAAACTTTAAAATAGCAGTTATTAATTTTTTCTGCATCTAATCATGTCTTGTCACATATCTTTGGAATCGTCTTTTCAAGACGATTCCAAAGAGATGTCACAAGACAGGATTAGACGAAGAAATGAATGAAAATTGATAATCTTAGAGTCTGGCTTACGACAATTTTTGTAGTACGACGTTTCGTAAGACGGGCCCCTGGTTTTCTTTTCATTCCATATCACTATATTTTAGTTTGAAACCATCATCAGTACTATTAAGTACTTTGATTTACTCAAGCACAGAACCTTGGTGCAGTCTGTAAGAATAAGTAATGTTCAACTCGATCTTTTCACAGATAGAATTTGTGTTTGCCAATGTAAGGCTGTGATGAGGTTAGGTGTATAAAATAATTGAGAATAATCATCAAAATCAAGAAAAATACTCTGATGTACAAAATTGAAAAGGAGAATTAGAGTCCAAATGTCAAAACAAAGTGTTGTCTGAAACTATTTCAAGAAAATTTACGGCCTTTTGATAACAGTTGATATATTGGCTTGATATCGTCACCATGTGATCATTGTTGATCAAGTTTGAAACACTGGAATAGCAGGTTAAAAACAGTTCGACACTTCGGAAATAATAAACAGTGCCGCATTATAGGACCTTTGATCAGGATTAAAAGTGTTTAAACCATTTTAATATTTATTAAAATAAAATACCTAAGTTTTAAATGTGATAAATAAAAGCAGACGACAAATGTTTAAAATTGATGATGTCATGTCAGTGAAATGTCGACTCTCGTTACAAAACAGTAGTACTTACTCTAGACAATAGGATGGACTCAATTGGTAAAAATGTTAGTAGTCAAAGACTAATGGAGCTGGGTATACATAAATTGAAATACATTAGACCTGTAATTGAATACTCAACAATCGTTTGGGACGGACGCTTCTTTGACCAAATCGCTGAACATACTACAAAATGAAGCTTCAGAAATTGTCACATGCCTCACAATATATATTTCCTTAGAATGATTATACACTGAATGTTGTTTGGAATCATTGTCTGTCAGGCGTACCAACCCAGTGTACAAAGCTTTTGAAACCAGTGTTTCATCTTACATGTCAGATATATTACCGCGCAAAAACAACCATCATGAAACTCCCTACTTTGGGATAGTTGATAATTACCTGTTACCTTTGTACAAGAAATAGCTAATCTTGTAAGCCTTGTATTACGTCCTCATTAGCAATATGGAATTCTTTAGACACAAGTATCCGAAACAGTTTTACATTTCCCGTCTTTAAATCAAATGAGTATGCAAATCCAAGCAAGATACGTGCAAAACTACAATCCAACTTTTTATTCTCTATTTCATAGATTTTTTTATTTGTTAAGACAAATCGATGCTTAAACCAGGCTGAGACTAAAGTACATATCTCGGATTGGAAGATTTCCTCCTTACGCTCAGTCTTCTGTAATCAGCAACGTGCAAGAAAAGTTATCAGAATAGATTAAATGAAAAAACGTTGTTTAAAGAACTATCAAGGCTGGTTTTAGCAATATATTTAGCAAGTCACAGTTCACAAATTGACAAACTGTCTCGATAGCCACACCACAAATAATCAATGGTCTTGGTGATATTAGAAAATAGATAAATATCGTGTATGCCCATGGGCTATGTTGGTAAATCTGAGAACAGTCCTTACAAACGGTATAACATTTAACCTTTCCCTACATAGACAGTAGTGCAAATCACTTACATCCAACAGTGGTTAGGGTATTTTACTGCTTAAGCAAGATGGATGTCAAGCAGAAAACTCCCTTATGGGCTTTCTGCTCGAAAGTCATTTTGCTTTAAGCTGACACCTGTATTCAAAACCGTAATTTAATATTCATTTGTGGCTCTGAGGTGAAAGAGTTGGCAAAAGTGCTTAAAGGCTTACATGTGGAGGAAAGATTTAAACGAAGAATTCTATTGTCTCAACATAGTTTGACTTTCTTAGAAGGTTGTCGTAAAACTAAGAATCTTTATTTTCTCAGTGAAATTTCCCCCAAAATGACCAAAATCAATCGTTTAGTTTATAATTTTATTATATATAAAGCTGGTTATATTAGATGTGTACAATAGTTGATCAAGAAAATTCATTATTGATATACATTGTTAAATGTTTTGTCTTTAATGAAACAAAATACATTTTGGGAAAATTAGGACTAACGTAGCGTATTTCTAGTTCTTGTAACTTTTTGTTGGGAAAATTTCATTACAATGAATAAATCCATGGAAAGAGTGTAGATGAGATATATTTAAGGCTTTAAAAGATTTGACTACATACTCAAGGGAATGCATACCTTAACGTAGTTGTTTAACATTGCTGAAGTAATTAATGCAAACTAAATTTTAAAGCAATGAGGGGTTTTCGTTTGCATTAAGCACCCAGCTTCCTGAAACTACATACTGTTCCTCAATGATAGTGTTAGACGAGGTTGAGCTGTAGACGACTTAAATGTGTACAAAGGCTAAATACATTGAGAAATTATCAATAACTTCATCTGCGAGATTATAACTGCTTTAACATTGGAAGCTCGGGTATTAGCCAGGCTATCTTACTTGTAGATAATACATTTAATCAACCTCCGTGCACGAAATAATCACTAAAATCGCCTTACCACCGAAAAGCTAATTGGTTTTCTTGAAAATATGTACATTACGAAGATAAGCCGACACGATTGCCATGTTCTTTTCCGATTGAATATCTTATACTGTCAAAGTATGTATAATGTGATATGATACGTACCATCCTCTTTTATAATGAGGCTATTGACAACGCAGGGATCTTTAATTCACTGGTGTTATTTCCTTTCAATTAGTTGTGGTAATGTGTATCGAAATATATGCTATTGTGCATTCAAATGTTGGTTATACTTTAATCTTACAAAAAAGTAGGAATATTTTGTTGTAAAGTAATTTCAATATTTAGACAGTGTCATTCGTTACATAATTAACGAAAATATTAGATAAACAATCGCTAGATTTAGTATAAAAAGGTACAGGATTTGTTTTATACCAAATAAAATAGAAATAAAAATTAAAATTGTTTGCTTTCATTAGTTTTTGTGATAATAAATGTCAATTGCGTCGACATTACCATAAACAACGTCAGGTTTTGACGTTAATTTATAAATGGCAGAGGGGCTACAACCTACGGCTTAAAAATGATAAATAATTAGCATGCAACCGCGGGAAAGATTCGTTTCAGTAGAAAATATGGTGATTGACAATCCATATTATTTCCTATTTTGTACAATGAAGAAAGGTGTTGCTATCAATGTAGTATCACTGTGCCAACAAGATAAGGCTATTTTAGTAATAGCGCATGGTAATATTACGTGTAGATCCCAAGTCACTGTCCTTAGTTTTTCACTTTTGATTGCCGTTTTCTATTGCCGTTTTTATCTGTACTATCGTTTCAAAGATTTAAGGGAAATGAAAGATTATTGAAATGTTTTTCAAACAGTCCGTTTCCACATCAAACATCGCATTCCCTAGTTCCGTATGACGATGAAAGTTTTAAAGAGAAAAAAGGATTTTGTTATAGGGAAACGTTTCTGTTTATCATGTCTGTATGTGATGATATACATTTACGGCTTGGTACCAGTCGTCAATTGAATAAAAATCGTCCATAAAACTTCTAATGGTTATGGCAAGTGTAAAATGTCATCCTGTCCAATTTTGAATAAGATCAGCACTGAAAACGAGTTGGACCGTCATATCAAGATCCATATTATTTACACTCTCATTAATATATTTAAACACTCACGACTTCAAAAAATTTAATTGCAGTTAGAAAACAGACAATACATTTTAGCAGACTACATTTTGACTAAGAAAGGGTTAATACAGTTGGTAAAAGTTGGCGTGTAAAGGGTTAAGTTCTTGAAAGTAACCCCTTCACTGCATTACCTAGAGTACAAAAGTTATTTGCAAACAGATTGGATCCTGATCAGACGTCGCGGCTGGTCAAGATCACAGCTGTTTGATACTCATTTCAATATTCCTGAAGTTAAAATATATACAATTCAAATTTTATAAATAAAGCAGACAACAATTGTTTAAATTTGATGACGTTATGGCAGTAAAGGGGTTAACAATCATACCGATGCATTGTCAAGATAAGCCTAATAGTCTTTTACACTTACAGCTTATGGTAACGTGTCTGGCAGTGATACATTTGTACATTGATATAATCACGGAATTCTCATTGTTGTCATTCAAAGAGAAAAATATCTGCAATCACGTCAGAAATATCGTATAATATATCAGTCTTGGAAAAGAACAAAATGCTACAAAATAAATCAACTGAGAATCAGTGTATACGTATACTATAGCTATGACAATCGTGAGTTTACTGGTATTTGCGAACAGTGTAGATCCGATAACTCGACTTCTGGTCGAGAAAGAACCTGTGTGACGTTTCAAGATATTAGACATCATAATCTTAAATTGATGTTTGACAGACAATACGTGTCACAGGCGACTAAAGTGGACTTTGCGAACAGTTTTGGACGCAGGATAACGCGGCGTGTTCAGGATCCAAACAAATTGGCAATTTCCTATCAATAGGAGTTAGAACTTCAACGCTTTGAATTTCATATAAAATTGGAGACGAGATATTTTAATGGATAGTATGCAGTGTACGAAAGAGTTAAATGTTGCAACTAAAGGGTGAAAAATTATCATTATCATCCTTATCTATCTATTCCTGTCTTATTTATATTTAACCCTTTCATCGACTTAAGCGTGCCTTTTTTTACTTCCATCTCATCTGGGTCTACGCTGTTTGCATACTACAGTTGTATTCTGCATGGGTAAATTGCTTGTAAAGGACGAGTACACTCGTCGTTAGGGTTTGGTGAGTAAATACATAATGAAAGAAATACCGCTGAGGCTATCAAAGCATTTGAGGCTAGATCAGACACCAGTTACGCAGTTACTGTTTTCACCGGTGGAAGCTGTCAAACAAATAAATGGCTATCTGAACAGTCTCCAGGTGAAACCTTATGATGGAATTTATTATCGGCCTGACGATCAGTAGACTTTTCTTTTGAGTTTGCTTATTATCCTTATTCATAGTCCGTTGACACTTTTAGCATCGATTTAAATAACAACATCGTAAATGAGTAGAGAGGTTCTTTAACTCAGAACACAAAAGTTTTTCCTTTACCTTGGACTTTTCTGAGATGTCACATCCCCTTCTTCGGCAAGACTGCACTGGTTTGGATCACGTGGATTTTGTGCTCTGAGTTAAAGAACCTCTCTACTCATGCCAGATCCAGAGCAAAGAAACCTCTTTGGATGTAAACATCGTAAATAATTATTTCTGTACTCAAACGTGGGATAAACGATCTTAGGTTATTTACAGTGTAGACTATTATCAGAAGTCATCTTTCTGTACGGATCTACACTATGCTAGTAATGGTGAATAAAAAGTTGTTAAATACTACATGTACATGTAAAACCTCTCTATTAAGACCACTAACACGAAGGAAATTCGATTGTATAAAACACTGGAAACAGCTTTGGGAGCTTTCTGTGTACCTGTCACATTTCTTTAAACAGTCATAAGTCTTAAACACCTAATAATTAACACACGTTAGAGGTCGTTAAAGAGAGGTTTGTTTTATATGTAATGACAACATGTGTACAGCTACCGAAAGAGTCTCGAGGATGTTGAGGATAGCTCTTTGAGCACAAGTGACGTTCATACGCGCCCTTTACAGTGAACATGTCAAGAGAACACGTGTTCTATATACTCAATATAAAACCTATATCAGAGGGGTTTTACAAGAGCCATCGCACCATGATCCGCGACGTTTGTCATTTTACTTACTTACTTAATCCTCTTCGCTCCGTTCGGACCATAGGGCTTTCACCACAGAGCGCCATTCCGTTCGGTCCATGGCCCGGGCTTTGGCTTCTCCCCACATCTTTGTCTTTCGGAGCTCAATATTGAGAGTCCTACGCCAGGAGTTTGTTGGTCTTCCTCTTCGCCTGGTGCCTTGAGGGTTCCAATCTAGTGCTTGTCTTGCAATGTTGGGCTGTGATCTGCGCAGAGTGTGGCCGATCCATTTCCATTTCTTCTGTAGGATGGAGTCTGTGACTGGTTGTTGTCCTGTCCTTGCCCATAGCTCCTGGTTGGAGATCCTGTCTGGCCACCGTATCTGCAGAATTTGTCTCAAGCATGTGTTGATGAAAACTTGCAGGCGCTCATCCAGGCGTTTAGTCCTTCTCCAAGTCTCAGCACCATACCAAAGGGCAGTCTTCACATTGCTGTTGAAGAGTCTCAGCTTTGTCTTGAGGTGGATGTTGTGGTTCTTCCACACTGGTCTTAAGGTCGCAAAAGCATGGCGAGCTTTCCCTCTCCTGGCCTTGATATCTTCCTCTGTGCCTCCTGTCTTACTCACAATACTGCCCAAATAAGTGAAAGTGTCCACGTCTTCAATGGCTTGTCCCTCTATGTTGAGGCTTTGCATGTTGCCTGGATTGATTCTGAGGCATTTTGTTTTGGTGACGTTGACTTCTAGCCCGGCTACTTCTTGAAGTCTGTCTGTTTCTCCTGTATATGGGTGCAGGTATGGGACAAGAGACCTATATCATCTGCATAGTCGAGGTCTTCCAGCTTGCTTGTCAGGGTCCACTGTATCCCTCTTGGCCTATCCAAAGTCTTCTTCATTACCCAGTCGATGACTATCGAGAAAATCATAGGGGAGAGCAAACAGCCTTGTCTGACGCCGGTGAGCACTCCGAAAGGCTCCGAATGATGTTGACTATCTTGCTTGGGAGGCCGTAGTGCCTCAGTATCTTCCAGATTGTGTCCCTGTCCACCGAGTCGAACGCTTTCTTGAAATCGATGAAGTTGACATAAAGGGGACAGTTCCATTCAATGGATTGCTCGATGATAATTCGGAGTGTTGCTATCTGGTCTGCGCATGATCTTCCTGCTCTGAATAAATACGAAAGAAGACTCAAGCAGGAAACGCAACACAAACAATACACCCATCTCTAAAGCAGAACACACACACAGCCATACCATAACAAGCACACACACACACACACGCAATAACATTCCTTCATCTACACACTAAATAGAAAACAACACGCAAGACAAACATAAAGCTAAGTGAACATAGGAGCCCGCCTTGGTACGGTCAGTAGCAATCAATAATCAATTATAAATTAATTAATTATTAACAACCACTGGGGGGTTAAACCTGGGTTTAGGGGCGCCCAACCTCACACTTATCTCCTATATTCACCTATAAAGACGAACAGTGTACATAAAATATAAACCCTGTTCCACAACCTTACAATCAAAAAGACCGCCAGCACAGTAAGTAAATACATGTAAAACATCTAACAAAATTCTCTGACAGGATTATTAGTAACACGGGAAAGAATTAAACATTCAAGCCCGTGTTAAAAATAACCCACTATGGCAACGGTCAAATTGTACCCAAGCGAATAGTCTGTAGTCACGAGTAACTGTAAGACATGGGAGGGTTTAGGGTACGACAGAGAGGGAGAGAAAAACCAAAGACCTGCCTGCTCTTCTCTTAGGAGTTTGTTGACTTCAGACTTAATCCTCTCTAATATGACCCTCGCTAGTACCTTGCTGGGTATGGATAGCAGCTGGATGCCTCGCCAATTGTTACACTCACTCAGGTCGCCTTTCTTGGGAAGCTTCACGGTGTACCCTGTATTCCACTCTACAGGAACCTCCTCTGTATCCCAGATGAGGTCATGCACAATGTCTGCAGTGATGTCTGGTAATGCCTTCATTGCTTCTGGAGGGATCTTGTCAGGTCCTGGAGCTTTGCCACTCTTGAGCTTGTTGATATCCTGTGTAATCTCGTGCTTGGTGACTGGTCCTGTGTTAATTGCCAGAGTTGGGCCTTCTTCTATGGAAAGGACTTGACTTACTGGTGTGGCATTTAGGAGTTGGTCAAAATGCTCCCTCCACCTTTTAAGCTGTTCATCTGGCTTTGACAGGATGTTTCCATTTTTGTCTTTCACAGGTTTCATGGAGTTGCTCGGACGCCCTGCTAGTTGGCGAGTAATCTGGTCGAAGGTGCTCATGTCGTTACGTTGTGCTGCTGTCTCTGCTTTTGCTGACAAGTGGTCAATTATGATCCGCTTGTCTTGCCTGCAGCTCTTCATTACTTCCTTTTGTATGGTGCTGTACTCACTCTGTGTCCTCTGTTTCTGTTTTCTTGTCTTTGCCTGGAGAAGTCTCTGTCGGACTGTCCTTTTTCTCTCAATCTTCTGGATGGTACTGTCTGAGAGCCAGGTCTTGTATGTTCGAGTCCGGAAACCAAGCCTTTCTTCACAGACTGATGTGAAGGTGTTCTTTACTCGATCCCACTTTCTGTCCAAGGAGTCATCTTCATTGTCTGTCAGAGCTTCAAATCTATTTCTTAGATTAATGGAGAACTCTTGTAGCACTGGTGGAGACTTGAGCTTGGATGTGTCGAAGCGTGGACTTTTAGTGTTCCCTTGTTGTTTGACACTTGCGATCCTGACCTGAAGCTTGGCAATGAGGAGTTCGTGTCATTTTACGATATATTATAAAATCAGTCCTAAATGAGCAAAAACGGACTAGACTCAATTTGAAGCTGGAATTGTCCATTTTAAGTTTCAGTAGTCTATGCGTTAAGCTGCACGGCCATGTCATGAGTTGCATTGTGCGTGTACTAAGCGGTTTTCCAGCATTATGTAGTCACTTGTCTTAACGACTGTTTGTTGTTATTCTTTTGAGTGGTTTTACGTTTCAAGTTAAACACGTGTCATTGTTTGACAGAGGTTTTGAATGATTTAGACTGTCGGCGTAAACCGCAGTCTTTAGTACTACATTACTTTTGCGTTACTCTTAAGTAACTATTTGGGGACCGTTAATTGAGCAGTTTTGGTATTCACGGGTTACTCTTGTCTTGTATTGGGGGTCAAGAGTTAATAAGCGCTTTGCACGTTGGTCGTGTATACAGTCTGGTCGTTCTTCTAAAAAGTTGTGTTATTTTTACGGGAACGATTTGAATTTAAACTATCGTTTAGACTCTCCAATCACTCGCTCATTTGCTCAAGTTGTTGAAACTAAGGTTTTTGAAAAGTTTACTAATTGCTAGCTTCGTAGAATCAATAGCTATATATGGGGACATCCGGTCGTAGTCGTAACAAGCTAAGATTATACATGTGGTTTAAATCTATATTTTCTAAAGAACAATATGCCCTTAAATATCTTTTTTTGCAATGTAATATCTTACAAAATCATCAACGTGTAGCATATAGGCTCTTTTTCAGACCTCACGTTTGTCGATCTGTCATCTGCAACAATACTCAGATGTGCTTGAACTATGAAAATCTCATCAGAATATCAAACAGTCTGGATCCAGAGGAGACGCTGTTATTTGGCGTCAGAATTGTATATCTAAACTGTTTACAGCGATTATCACATGTTTGCCTGCTGCGTACTAGAATCAAAGGTACGTATAGATAGTTTGCAATTATTAGAGGCTAATTGTCACTACTACCGTCAATCTAAATTATCACTTAGAAGTAACGTTGTCATAATAAATTGACGATTCGTAATATCGTCAATTTACGTACATTCGAACAAATAGATACATTTACCTCAAACCACTGTATAGCTGCAACAGAAATGATTTTGTCAATAGCAACTAACAAACTGATAAAATGATAAGATACTAAATACTGAAAAAATGTATAAAGTCCCGTCAGAGTGTCGCCTACAACAACCTGGCGAAGCCTAATACCTAATAAGCACCACACAAGCTATCAAGGGGGTGGACTTTGCATAGCCCTACATTGCGAGCATCATAACAAGATTATAATGATTATAACGAAAATAATGTTTAAGAGCCGCTTCCGAACAGGTGTTATCATTGCAAAGAAAAGAAGATTCCCTGGAGCTAACATAGGAAGCGACCTCGGTTGTTGATGATAACAATTAAGTTGCGCCTAAAGAAACACTAGAATCATAATAACACAGGGATCAAGTAAAATTTTGAACAGCTCAGGGACCGCAAACTTTTGCAATCATTTCAAGCAGAACTATGTGAAAGAGTTTCACCTCTAACCATCCTTGGTACTGAAGAGATAGATATAGGCAATTTCACAGCAACTTTTATTGATGGAATGGCTGAAACAGCAAGCAATATTCTTAGTAAACGGCTACATAACAAAAAGCTTCGGGTCACATCTGACATACTTGATGCCTGTGATTAAAGAATGATCTTTTATAACGTGATATATAAACCAAAATGTGCAGTACGGTACAGAGAGGCTAGTTGTAAAGTCACACAATGACGAAGAAGCTCGAAGAGAATTGGATAGACAAATACCGCTGCAACATTGATAGGGCATATTCATGTTCAACATTTAAATAAACAAGTATTGAATTCGTCCCAAATATAAAATTTACATTTCAACATGGTCATCGGAAAGTAATTAGTACTCATACCTTTCTTGTTCAGATTTACCTCATCTTGATTGCGGTTTTCGGGTCACTTTTGGTCGAACATTCACCGGAATAAATTTGGACTGAATGCAGCTGTGAACTCTACAATCATCACATATAGTTTGAGATTGACTGTGTTAAGTTTTCCATAAACAGACTCAGTGGACCGTCTTCCAATTCTCAGAGAAGAGGTAGAGATAGAAGTCAAATCACTGAAAAGGAAAGTGTTCCTGGAATTGATTTAGTACAGGAAGGTGATGACTGCAGTATGACAGAACTAACAAAAAGAACTACAAAAATACGGAAAACAGTTGCATGGCCTACTCAAAGGACACAACAAGAACAAGCAGACCTCAGAGTTAGACACATCACCACAGAACAAACATTACACCTCGTAATTCTCTGTGAGAAATACCTGCAACATCAGCAAAATCTGCATCATGTTTTATTGATTTCAAGAGGGTCTTTTACAGAGTTTGGCATGCAGCATAACGGAAAACCGCAATAAAGTAATAACTTTAGGGATAACTTGGGGTGAATAGATAAGAAAGCAATCTTGAAAATAATTTTGAAATCTACAATCCTTATGCTATCCTTATTCTTGAACCTAAATGTACCTGAAATGGTGAAAATATATTCAATTGAAGAACATCGCGATTCCGATAGTCAGAAAGGACAAGTCAAATTAACTACTTTGAAAAAATGTCATAAAACGTGAGGGTATTGTTCCTTGAAAACGCTTAATACCATGATATTATTAGTTACACGGTATTTCGGCAGGGCGTACGGGCTTGTATGACGGTTTTGGATTCCGTATTTCCTGAGCGCGAAGGAAATATGGAATCCAAAACCGCCATACAAGCCCGTACACCCTGCCGGAATGCCGTGTAACGAGTTTATTTCCAGTCTAGATCCAATACAAGAAAGAAAACATAAATAATCCGACAATGTTTTACTGTCTTGATCCTAAAGTTGACACTTGAAATTGACAAACTAACGCGCTATTCGATGGTTTAGTACAATAGTTATGCAGTTAAACTTCGACGATATCAGGAACTCGTATAAGTAGAATTTATCTGCATTCCCACAGTTAAATGCAATAATTTCTAACCGCATTATGTCGAACATATTCCGTATTTCAAGTTTAAAAGGTGGCAAAGCCAACATTTAACTTTGCATTACGGATATGTTCGACTGAAATGAAGTCAAGATAGACCCTATCGAAGATCGATTGTATCTAACATGGTTACGTCATCACATTGGAATGTGATCGTCCTTAAAATGTTCATTACCAGGGTTTTTTGAACGAATAGTTCTCAGATGACATTTGCGTTTTATGAAACACTGTAACGATTAATTATTACAAATTAACGGAAATAACCAGGAACGAACAAATGAACACGTAAGTTAGTGTCTAGGCATATCGAGTTCTGCCTATTTTGGTTGATTTCGACAAACATATTGATCTAAATAAATCTGAATCCAATGTCAATTTCATTATAGACTAGTGACGAGTGCCGTTGTACTTTGCATTGTTCATTTCACGTCCAATCGTTTGTTTATCATGGTAAAGACGTGGGTGGGGTAATCAGGGAAAGCAAAGCAAGAAACTAGCATATTATCGATATCTGAATTACATTTACACATAATGATCGATTCAAGACAGTTTTTAATTAAGTTTTCTTTTGATTTCTTGGAAAACAACTGCTTAATAAACCGAAAAAGAGAGATTGTTTACGCGAATCGAGCGAGGGAACTACATCTAACTAGTCACGTGACCCGTACTACCCGGTTAAATCAATGTGTACGGTCTCGTACACAGTGGTCACATGTGCAGTTTCAGCCTATCAGAGTCCAAGAATTTATTATGACTGGAAATAAGAAGTGTTTACCAGACTTTAAATCAGAGTATACACAATCTGCACGGCATAATGATTGCACTTATTGTTGGTTAACACCAGTTTGCAATGTTTGAGAGTCCTTTTATCACGCTACAGCTCATTCTTATAGTACACCATAGATAGATCAAGTTTTGATGTGTGTTTACATGTATAGTCTTATATCACTATATCTGTTTACATAGAGTGGATATGGTAATATATACACATTTACTTTAAATGAAACTATTGTTACTGGGTATAATGAGGACGTATTGTAGAAATTTTATTTTCCTTATAAATAATTGTATAGATCTAATAAACATCTTATCAGAACAGTTGTCAAAAATCATGATTGTATCATTTAATGCACTTGTGACGGTTGAATATGATTGATTGCACTCCATGAGTGTGGTATAACTATTTCAATTCATTTGAGGTAAAGATTTTTTCTGTCAACATTTTGAATGGACTAGTATGCGGGCGGCGAAGTTCAATACAATTTTCCCGAATCCTTGTCAATTATTCCTGCCAAATGATTCTAAACATAAACCCCTCCAATGCCATCACGCCATGAGTTTCAGACAACTGTTGATGATATTTTTTTCTGAAATTTAAATTTAGTTTTTTTTACTAAAGATATATTAACATAAATGTCAAACAATTTGGAGCCTAATCAGACGCCGCCTTACGCGGCGTCTGATCAGGGTCCACTGTTTGCAAATAATTGTTATAATTTAGTTGCACTGTCGTGGATCTTGGACTTATTGTCAAAGGAAATATCCCTATTTATTTGACCGAGATTATCCCCTCTGTCAAAACTGAAAAGAAGGCAGGTCGGGTATTTGGATCCTATTTGCTGCTTCGCAAAGTTTGAGATTAGCGATAAACATCTTCTTGAAAGCATCGTTATCTCAGTATCCCCCATCATTCGTATAGAATATAGATCTTCTGATATACGCTGTTCGCTATATGACCTCTTTTGTGTCGCAGTGCCGTAAAACTAAACTCATCATCCATCATATCTTCTCCACTACATTCATGGACGTATAGTTTAAACATGGGAAATAACGGTACAGTATAATTAGATAAATAAGTATGGGTTGTCTCCCTTGGTTTCATCTGACACCTCGACCTGTTTATCAAAAGGGTTTGATAGAAAATAGATCATGGAAATTCGATTAGCTCTCTCACGGATTTACGTAATGTTAATCGAGATGTTTCAACGAGACCTAGACGTCGCTTGTTTACTGAACACAGTCATATCTATAGGTTGGTTGTGCTATGTTACAGTCAATTTTGGATCAAAGCGATGCCTGGTCAAAATTTTCATTTTCATTTTGTTCTATATTGAAATTCCTATCAGCAAAATGCGGCGTCTGATCAGAGTCTTCACTGTTTGCCTTTGTTCCATATACGGGATCGTGGGCATAAACCGGTTAAGAAGCATTAGAATCTGAAAAGAAAACGCCACTGTTTTTAACCAAAGACGCATGGAAATACTATTTACGTGACATTGCTCAACCCCTTCACTGACTTGCCCAGAGTATACCATGGCTATTTACAAACATTTTGGATCTCGATCAGACGCTTCGTCTATATAACTATCCAGTTAGGACTGAAAAAAATGACGGCCCTGCATTTGTTTTTAGCAAGGTGGTTATATAAACCAAAATTCATTTGCAGAAGTTGTAATGGTGTTCTACTGGTTTTTTTCCCAAATACTTAAGTATGTAATTGCAGTGAATATGTCGTTAAAAGACTAATACATGTATACCGTATTTTGGATGGCAGAATAAGAAATATCCGTTTATCGTCAAAATTCAGTTTAATAAAAGAACAGAAACACTTGTATTAACCCTTTGAACCCTAGTCCCGCATATAGGCGTTGTTTTCAAAAGTATACGTGTGAAAAGTGCACTTGTCCTATGCAAACAGTGAATACCCAGATCAGAGGGCTCCTTACGGAGCCCTCTGATCTGGGTCTTCACTGTTTGTCATAATGCAAAACATTGACAAAAACAATCCTTAAAAGTCAGAAATGGACTAGACTTAATTGGAAACTGAGATTGTCCATTTTAAGTTTCAGGGAGGAAAGAGTTAAGTGACAGATGACTTCCTCACAGAGGACACATGATTTGCTGTATGAGCCTTCTGCATGAAGCAGTTGCCTGTCTAGAGAAAGGTCGCATGCTGTTTCTCTCAGCTGTAGCTAAACTATCATTTTCAAGATTCCGTTTATGGTGGATGATGCGCTTGGTAGATAGTTCATATCTTAATCACTCAAATGCTATGTGTATGCCTATGTGGCAAAGTGGTTCATTAGGCCAATAGGTCACGTTTACCCCTCTGCACTCTGTGGGCGACTTAGTGGCTACTACTGCATACATTAAATTTAGTATCCAGATGAGACTCAGCGTTCCAAATTGTCTGATACTCTAACAACATTAACTGCTAGAAAATGCATATCATTCAACACAGAGAAATTATGCAGACGACGAGATGTGCAGACGACAAAACATAGCGTGCAGAACTCACCTTCTGACGGGGAGTCATCATGCTGCTGCTTTATAGAGCATAACGAACTATAGGGCAAAACACACGTTTCCCTCACCATTAACAAAATAGGGGTAGATAAAACATTGAAGTTAGCTGCATTGTTACCTAGCGTTGGGTGTGGCTGTCGCTGCTGTTGTGAATACTTTTATATGTAAACCCTCCTGAATATTGTCTATTTGTTATAGAAGGCAAACAAAACGTGCAGTGTATGCGGTGGGATGGATTCGGGTGGTTTAGTGGGGGGAATTGTAGAAGTATAATCGACTTTTTATGAATTACGTAATTTGTTTTGAAGAGTCCACACTCATTTACAGGCACACAGCTATGTCAAGGTTATAGTCTAGACCTTAACAGTATGAACTAAATACTGGAGTTGTCTTAGTATCAGTTTTTTATCAGATGTGTTGACAAATCTCAGTCAAGCACATACATTTGAATAAATTCAGAAAATATCAAGTACGGTTTATTATATAAACACACATATAATGCCACATGTGTAGTGTTGTATCAGTGCAAAAGTCAAGTGAACTGTACACAAAATGGCATTAGTCACACAGTCTTTGCTTTGATATTTTGACCGGTTACAACACAACATAATCTTTATTCGCATAAAACACATACATCTGAGTGGCAAACAGTTTGAAGTGTGGTCAGACGCCAGGCCACCCGGCGTTAGATGTATCTTCAAACTATTAGCAAGGGAAGTTTTTGTTTTTGAATAAATACGGTTATTTAAAGACTATCATCTTCTCAACTGTATATTATAGTATTGTGAAAAGCAGCTATATAATTTTATATGGCAAGTGTCAATACATGCATGCACTCTATGAAGAAAATGCAATTTTCAACAATTCTAAAAGCGCCTCTCTATAAAATGTGCATAAATGTAAAATGCAATCTGAGCGGTAAACGGTTTAAATCATACTCAAATCCATATTCTAACACACCTCGCACACACACCCTTATAAACAAAGGAGACACAGTTTTAAAGCCCGCAAGCGATGAAACGGCTTAACATTACTTGTTATGGCTTCGAAAATGTGTGCATCAAGAAATGTAGCGCTGATGCGGCGTTTAATTGTATTTTAATTGAAGTGTTATAATCATACCAGTGTGTTAGCGCGCAATGGAACACAGATAGTCGTTGAGATGCTGGTAATTAAATCACTCGGCCTATGTCCTCGTGATCTAAATATTACGCATCTTAACTCCTATCCGTGTTCTATTGCACGATAATACACTGGTATGAATGTATTGTTTATTAAGTAAATAAATAATACTCTCCCAAGTTTAAGCAGTTATGCATTAAATTTCAAAATAATATTTTTTTAAGTATTCGATATTTTTTCTATAGTTTATAGAAAACATTTTGGTATTAACTCTTTCCTCCCTGAAACTTAAAATGGACAATTCCAGTTTCCATTTAAGTCTAGTCCATTTCTGACTTTTAAGGGTTGTTTTTGTCAATGTTTGGCATTATGACAAACAGTGAAGACCCTGATCAGAGGGCTCCTAGGAGCCCTCTGATCTGGGTCTTCACTGTTTGCATAGGACAAGTGTACTATTCACATGTACACTTTTTGCAAAGGACGCCAATATGCGGGACTAGGGTTCAAAGGGTTAAACAATGCTGCAGATGCACTGGAAGCAGGTACACGTTTCGTACTCAAACAGTATAGACCCAAAACAAACAGCTATATTTAGTCAAACAGTTTGTGCGCATTTATTGGAACTGGATTTGTCCATTTTATGTTTCAGGGGTGACTGAGCTAAGCATTTTTGTTCATATATTGACGTGACCAATTCGCCGCCAATGACAACAAAGTATGTCTTTAAAAGCTCCTAAATGACCTATCTGCATTGTCACCGACCTTTATTTAGCGGATTCATTTCTTAAAGATAATAGACGATTACACGTATTTCGCTCAAGAAAGGTTATGATAGTAATAAACAAAGCAGGATATAAAGATGGACAGCCAGACATACACCGATTGTAACAACCGATTATATCCTAACTGTTTATCGGAGTAACAATAATAACAGGTTAACCCTTAGCCTGCCAGTCACGACTATAGCTCCATATGCAAACAGCTTGGATCCGGATGAGACGCCGAGTAACTCGGCGTCTCATCCGGATCCAAGCTGTTTGACACTCGGACAACATTTTCAGCAATTTTGAGCAACTTTGAAGCACTTTGAAACTTGAAGCAGACGAGAAATATAGCAGACGACATTTTATTTGGCGGGCTAAGGGTTAAAGCTCGTTTATGACCTTTTATCCCTTCACTGCCTCACCCCGAGTATTATGGGTCATCGTTTTACTTTTATTCATATATTATAATGTCACCCTTTTGAATGGGGCTATCAATAATTCAAATAGGTGATATCACTTATTCGAAAATTCTAAAGACATTTCATGTTAGAATATATGATATCACCTATTTAAATTAGTAATAACCCATATTCTAAGTGATGATTAGCCTATTGGTTTTCTAAAGTGATCATTTATTTGAACGAGTGATAACATTTTTTTCAAATGGGTGATATTACCAAATTAACATTCTGAATAAGTGGTTTCACCTATTCAAATGGGTGATATCACCTATTGAATAAGCAATATCATCTTTTTGAATAGATGATATCACACACAAAAATTAAAAAGGAAAACGGCACCCTATGGTGCTGTTGCACTTTTTACTCCAATTTTGTAATATCATCAATTCGAATATGATATCACTTATTTGAATAAGTGATATCACTTAAAAGTCTTCAGAAGTTTCTCAAAATGATATCCTTTCTGAATATGTGATATCACTTATTCGAAGATGTGATATCACCTATTCGATTGTGTGATATCCCCAATTTGATTTCACCTATTCAAATTACATGTAGTGATATTACTATCGTCTTTTTGCAGTCCTTAGTACAACGATTAGCTGTACCCACATGGTCTTACTTTTGTATATACTATGTAATAATAATAAATGAAATGAATACTTTATATGATACTTGAACTGTGGTAGTCTCTTATAAATCTTAGAAAGAATGGCTGTATACGTCATATTTACTGTATACATGATATTTGTTATTATATGTTATGTATTATCACAGATGAGACTGAAATAACGATATAAACTAAAACTACTCAAATTATCACCTATTAACTTTCTGAATGAGTGAAATAACCTATTTGAATGAGTGATGGTTATCATCTGCTGAATAAGTGATGCAGGGCTGCCATTTCTCCGGATTTTTCTGTAATTTTTGGATTTTTATCCTACCAGATGGTAGCTTAAAGTAGGCTGAAAGTAAAGCAGAATGCGCCTTACGGGGCATTCTACTTTACTTTCAACCTGCTTTAAGTTATCGCTCTTGAAAAATAGAAATTTTGGAAATCTTAGGATTTTTCACGATCAAGCTATGGCAACCTTGGTGATGTCACCTATTGAATAGGCGATATCACAAAACGGCACCCATATACAATGTAGTACAATGATGACATGTATTTGGAAACAGTTTGGATTCTCACCAGACGTTGCGTAACGCTGATCAGTATCTAAACAGTTTGACGCTGAATTATGATATTACTTTAGTCAATTTATATATGCATAACATTTAAGTATAAGAAACAAATGCAGACAGCAATAGTTTAAACACATGACGTCACGACAGTGAAGGAGTTCACAGTAAAACGCACTTGAAACTGTATACTTTCAGCAAACGCTCGTCAGTTTGTTGATCTTTATCCATCCAATATCCTTTTCTTTCAAACTCTTGGCCGTGTTTATTTATTAACTAAATGTTTAAGTTGTTTTTATATCGCAGAAACTTGAAACTTTGTGTCAAACAGTTTGGATCTAGACCTGGCGCTGAGTTTAACGGTGTCTGATCAAGATCCAAACTGTTTGTAAATACGAGTCAGTTTGCGCTAGGCTTTAGAAGAGTTATAACTACTCTTATCACTTTAGGTACTCATGTCCAAGTCCTTGTCTGACCTCTATCTCATTCATTTCTAATAAGAATGAATGTGAGCTAAACTTAACTCCATCACTGCCTTGCCCCGAGGATCCATCCGGCCCACTTGATTGTCATCATAAGTACGATGGTTATTTGCAAACAGTTTGGATCCTGTTCAGACGCCGCGTAATGCGGCGTCTGATCAGGATCCAAGCTGCTTGACACTCATTTCAATATCCCATATGTCAAGCTACCTAAAACTTAAACTTGAAAACTAAAAGCAAACGAGAATTGTTAAAAATGATGACGCCATAGCAGTGAAGGGGTTAATTTAGTGTCTTATATAATATGGTCTGATTAAAATTGCCGTCTTCTTTCTTTTTCATATTCATATTTTAGGAAATTTGATTGATGAAACATGGCCATGAGTGCCAGACAGTTTGGATTCTGATCAGTGACTAAGTGTTTTGTAGATATCAGTGTATTTCGAATTAAATTCTGCTTTAACCAAATAATTTATCAGTGTAGTCAGAATTTGCTGCAAATAACGTCTGTCTTTCAATTGTTGCTAATGGCAGCCAAAGCAAAAGTCAACAACTTAACCCATAAACCTATATCCTGTTTTCTAGTTTGAAAGACATGTGAACGCTTAAAGCGTATCAGGCTGCTTTAAGCTACCATCTGTTAGGGTATCAAAAATATTGCTGATGGTATATGTTCGTGATTGCATGAGTTTGAACTACTTTCTTCAGTGGGGACATTAATGGCGTAAAATGGCATAGCTATGGCGGAGTGGGTTAACAAAGCTATCAAGAATATTTCTTGGTCAAATTGGTGACGGCATGGCTCTTGGTCAAAATTTGAAATGTTTTGGTAAATGTTATTCAATAAAATTTAAAACTTGATTACACTAGACAGCGTAGAAGTTCTTAACCCGAGTAAAACTGTTACAGTAAAACCTCTCTATTACGACCACTAAAACGAAGGCGAATTGATTGTATAAAAACAGGTGACAGCTTTCAGCAAGGTGACGTAAAACAGAAAGCACCCACAGGAGCTCTCTATTTTACTGTCACCCTGCTTTAAGCAGTTACATGTCGTAAACGCCTAATCAATAACAAAATTAAGTTGTCGTAATAGAGAGGTTTTACTGTATAAACACAGTTTACATCCAATCTGTTTGACACTCTCTTATTGTACCCCTTCAAAAGAAAGCTTAGGTGGGGGTATACTGGAGTCACCATGTACGTCCGTCCGTCCGTCTGTCTGTCTACTCGGTTGTCTGTTCGTCCGTCCGGCTTTTCCGGTACATAACTTTCAAAGTATAAAAGCTTTCGAAATCAAACTATATAATACAGATATATATCATTTACCAGAAGTGCAGTGCACAGGAACCGTTACTTTTATTTGTCTTAGCCAGGCTTGTCCGGAGCACAACTTTCACAGTATAAAAGCTACTGGCTTCAAAAACTCTGTCATCTGTATCTTTAGAGTTATTGCCCTTTGTCGTTTAGTATAACCAAGCCTGGTGCGTGTACCATATTATGTGTACCTCTACTTAATTCATTAAAAACACTTGTACAGTGCATATATTTGTGACAAACAAGGTGTTTCACTTCTCATGTGTAGTACAAACATCAACTTTATCCTGAAACATTGACCTCTTGTGACAAGACCCTACTAGGGTATGGACCACCTATTTAGTGATGAATCTAGTTGTAATATTGCTTCAGTCAAAATGCTTAAAATCTAAATTGATATAATAAAAGCAGACGAGAGTTGTTAAAATTTGCTGACGTCATGGCAGTGAATGGGGTTAACGCGGAACTTGACATTCCATTGTCTCCAACGACGACACTTCCGGGTCCGGCGACACTGCGAAAGTTAGAAGACTTCTGCATGGCAACGTAAGACTTTTCATTGCAAGGGGAATATATTGAAGCGATGGGTGTTACTTATCATGTTTGTTTAGATCAAGTGCAACAATATAAGTTATCAGCCATTTGTTCCACTAAGCTTCAGATATAAGACGTTATACTTGTGGTTGTTGGCCATGTTTGAGAAATTACAATTACACTTGCGACCACTGAATGAATGGTCATTTACAATCTTTGAACAGAGCTGGGTGCTTAATGCAGGACAAAGGTAGTGCAGAAAGCTCATAAACTTGTTAACTCCTGAAATTTTAAATGGTAAATTTCACTTTCCAACATAGTCTAGTCTATGCTTTAACTATTGAACCCTTTCGACCTCAATGACGTCATAAAGCGCAGTTGCAAACAGTTTTGATCCTGATCAGTTAGGCGGCGTTTAATTGTTTGCCACCTGCTTTGAAATTACATCAGTTACACTGCCTTAAACCTAACTTTGAAACAAAATTGAAGCAGACGACAATATGACGGTGAAAGGGTAAAATCTTCAAGATAAATTTGATCATAAAAGGGTTAAAGTTGGTTTTACAATAACTTTGTTTGGAAATGGCAAAAAGTACATACCCTGAACAGAGAGTTCTTATAGGTGCCCACTCATCTGGATGATCTAAACTGTTTGCATAGGACCCAGTGTACAATTCACAGCAAACTGATTTTCAAGGAAGATTTAACTCGTCCCTAGCGTTCATTAAGTTGAGCAGCTTTCTGTATTATCATGTTCCTGCAATACGCTGTTACCTTCCATAAATGATAATTAGCATACGCTGTATTAACACAATCAACCCTAGCGACGAGTATAGTCGTCATTTACAAGCAGTATACCTGTGAGGATTACACATATCCTATGCAAACAGTGCATGGATCCCTCTAATCAGGGTCTACACTGTTTGTCATTTTGATATACATTGTATATTGTTACAATCATCCCCAAATAGTCAAAAATGGACTAGACGTATTTTGAAATTGGAATTGGCCATTAAAAGTTTCACTGGTGAATGAGTTAAGTATGACTGTATAAGCATTTTCTCATGAGAAGACATATAAATTCGCTCTCTGTCAAAATATAATATTTAATTTCATTTTTTGTTTGATGAGTCGTTCTGATAAAATTCTAAGAGTTTAGAATATAATAATTTGGCCCCTTCATTGCCATGACTCCACCAGCTTTAAACGATGGCCGTCTGCTTTTATTTCTCAAATTTGAATTTAAGGTATTTGACTTAAGAAAAATGACATTAAGTGGCACAATGTTTGGATCCTGGTCAAAAACCGCGTTACGTGGCGTCTGATCAAGATCTGAACTGTTTGCAAACAACCATCTTACTCGGGGTAAGGCAGTGAAGGATTAACCCATTTCTATATATTTCTGCTCGACTGATCTCTGCATTTGAATGTCCCTTCTTTTGAATGGCAGTAATAGCGAGCTTTGTCAGTCTTCATAGTTCAAGGTTATAAAGCTTTTGGGTTCAGTCTGAAGTCGTTCTCAAGCATTTGATTGGTCAGATGTTGTAATGGGTACAATTGAACGTTGAAACTTACCAACGAGTAGCACTGCAAAGAGCATTACAATGTAGAATTCAATGAATTTGAAAAGTTTTAGTGAATTCTCAGAAATATCACATTTCGATTTTCCCTTGGGTTTCTCCAACAGGACTTGCACAAGTGTAAAAATTATCAGAATCTGTCAAGTAAACATTTGCCCAATTAGCAAAACATCTCCAAATTCGGAAGAAATCGAACAAAAAATTTGGAAGTTATCTGGTGAGAAGTAATAGGGTCAAAGCATTGGTACCTATCGAGATTTTACTCTTGGTGCTTAGCAAACTTTGAGTAGTACGAAATTAATAATTTTATATATATGCTATATATATAAGCTAATTTTTTCTGAACAGTTATATGAAAATAATATGTATGTCACTAATTTTTTAGCATTAAGATATCAATTTTTAAAAAGAAGATAATTTATAAAGCACAAAACATATCTTCATATAAAGTTTTCAGTTATAATAAAAGGTTAACGATATATATTATTATGCCAAACAGAATAAGTGTATTCTATATACCACCTAAGAAAGTTTCTCATATTTATACGCACATCGTCACAACATATAATAGATCCCAGTAAGAGAGTTATATGAAATAAAAAGTGTCCTTTTTATGAGAAGTACGAGTTAATTTTAAAGTATTTCAATAAAAAAGGAATTATTCATACTTCGATGTTAAATATTAGAGAGCAAAACGTGTGTGTTATGTTCTACCCAAAATTATTTATCATTGTTTTAAAGCATTTTATATAATAAAACTACGTGGTATTTTGACACATTTACTGTATAAATAAAGGGTCTGTATACGCCTAAGTGTATGAAATACTTACTTATGTAATTAATAAAATGAACTTAAACTGGTTAATACGGAAGCTTATACGGACCGCTGTTACCATGGTAAAATACAAATTATAATGCAGACAATGCAGTGACTGTACTGGTCAGACTTTATCATTCAAGTTTCTCAATTCCTGTCAAAACAAGTTCATTGCAATCTATCCTGCATTGACACCTGTCATTGTTTCAAAGATACATGTAAGAACTTGTAAAGGGATACACTGTCTCCTTGTCACCAAATGCTCTAGGCAGTTGATTGTGTAATTGTCAGAGTCATTTTGTATGAAAAGGGGGCGTGTCTAATAGTTTCTCATACTTTCTGTTTGTTAGGAAATAAACAGTTTGGGTTTACGTTTCGGCCAGTCAACATGTAATTTGTGTTAAGAAAAGAGGGTGGCATCTGCCACCCGAAGAAATGCATTTCGGACACTGTTTCTAAGGATGATATCAATATTACAAATTCTACTGAACACTTCGTTATTACATATGCTATTTTGGATTTCTACATTTGTTATAACAATTCATCTGATGTCCAGGGCTTTAATAAAACTACTAGAAACGTCACACTGTTTTCATTTCAACAACTCCAAACCGAAATCTAAATTTAGGGATCAAAAACCTTTCCCTACACCGCCTTATATATACAATAAATGTGTAAAACCTCCACGCAGTTTTATGATATAAAAATGCTTTGAACCAATAATGATATACGTTGGGTACAACATAGCACGTCAGTTTTAAGTCTATTATATTTAGCCTTGAAATATAAATAATTCGTTTTTACTGAAATACATTAAAATTAGCTCGAATTTGCTCATAAAAAGGACACTATTTATTTAATATGATTCGTTACTTTCAATCTATTATATGTTGTGAAGATATATTCAGCAATATAGGCATTAAGTATATGAAATAATCACGTAAGTAGTATAGAAAATATACTTATTTTGGTTAATATACAATGTGTTCTTTTTTAGCCTTTTACATTTATTATAACTTAGAAATATACAAAATTAGACGTTTTGTAAGATATAAATTCTCTGCTTTTTACCAATTTATATCTTAATTCCATTTATAATTGACAAAAGGTTATTGACATACATATCATTATCATATAACTACTCAGAAAACATTAGCTTTTATATATTGCAGATATATAAAATTGTAAATTTCGATAAAGATAAATATTAATATTGATATGATTACACATAAAATATCACTTTATATATGTCAAAGATATGTAACTCTTTAGGTTTTCAAAGATATTATTACATTTAAGGGGGTCCGTATAAGCTTCCGTAGGTTAAACATGCAGTATGTTCGTTTAAGCCTTTTATAGTCATTAAAGTTTAAAAACTTTAAAAATATATATATATATATATATATAATTTGTAAGGATATAAATTCTCTTGGGTTTTTTTTACAAATTAATATATGAATGCATATCTATAATTGACAAAAACTTATTGACATAAGTATTATTTAATATAACTGTTCAGAAAATATTAGATTATATGTATAGCAGATATATAAAAATACAATAAAACAATAATGATATACGTTGGGTATATAACGTAACACATCAGCTTTTGCTCATCATAACATGACACATAATATTTTGCTCTTTTATATGTATCCTTGAAATTTTATACATTAAAAAATAACTCGAATTTTCTCATAAAAAGGACACAATTGATTTAATATAATTCACTACTTTCGATCTATTATATGTTGTGAAGATATATTCAGCAATATAGTATTTAAACATATGAAATACTTACCTAAGTGGTATAAAAATGAACTTATTCTGCTTAATACAATGTGTTCTTTTTAGCCTTATACATTTATCATAACTTACAAACCCGAAAAAGATATAATTTATAAAAAGCAGAGAATTTATATCTTACAAAACAAAGTATATCTCAATGCCTATTTATAATCTACAAAAAGTTATTTCTGTTTAACTAACGCCGAACATCTTTTTTTTCAGATATTTATTGTTTCAATGAATTCTTTAAAATCTACCGATCGCCGAGAAAGGCATGACTGAAATACTAAGATAGTGGCAGTAGCTGATTTATGAATGCCCCTAGTATTCAGTGCAGCAGCAAGGTTCGAACCTAGAGTCTTTCGAAAATCTTATTGAAGTACTTGATGATTTTGAACAAATATCAGGATTAAAGCTGAACAATTCAAAATGTACTGTATTAAAGGCTGGGTCAACAAAAAACAAAAAAAGAAGTATTCCTCGAACATAAACATTTTCAATGGTCATCAGACAAAGCTAGCGCTATTGGTATCATCTTCACTACTAAAATAAACCTTACCCTTAAACTTAACTTAGATCCCAAGATAGAAGAATTTAAGACATGTCTGAAGCAATGGCAACACCGGAAACTTACACTTTTGGGCAAGTAACTGTAATAAAAATGTTGCTTTACCAAAACTTGTCTATCCATTAACTGTTCTTTAAACTCCCCCGCTACAATTAACACGGCAAATAGATGATACTATGTATGAATTTCTATGGGATAAAAAACCAGCAAAAATAAAAATAAATGTACTGATACAAAACTACGAAAACGGTGGGATAAAAATGATTGACATTAATAAGTTTATCAATGCTTTGAAAGTTAGTTGGGTTAAACGAATATTCAACTCTAACACTAATAGTACACTTAAAATATATATGCTGGTAAACTAGATAAATTTGGCGGGAAAACATTATTTGAGTGTAAACTGAAAAAAGGCGACTTAAAGCATTATTTAAAAAATACTGTGTTTTTAAATGATATCTTTAATGCATGGACAGAAATATTTTCAAGCCAAAATAAGGAAGTTAATGCAAAATCTATCATTTGGAATAACTCTGTGATAAAAGCCGGAGACAAACCACTGTTTTATCAAAGCTGGCTTCAAAAAGGTATAAAAAAACCCTTGAAGATATTTTTGATAAGAGAACTTTCGACTTTATGAAATATCTTTACCATCTACCTGACACTGATTACCTAAAATACCTCTCGTTAATCAACAGTATTCCAGTAGATATAACACAAAAGCTAGCAAATGAAAATGTTGAAATTGCACCATCACCATTGAACGATATCTTAACTTGCCAAAAGCCATCAAAATTTATATATGCATATCAAATAAGTCAAACAATACCCGAAATAAAACAAAAACAAAAATGGGAAGAAATTTTTTGAAAAAATAATATTGCATGGAACAGGTCCTATAAATTAGCCATTGATATAACAAAATAAAACACACTAAGAAACTTCAATTATAAATATTTGATGAGAATAGTTAAAACAAATAAAGAACTTTTTAAATAAGTTCTACCTTGTGTGATTTATGTTGCCAAAACACAGAGAACATTTACCATCTTTTCTGGGAATGTAGATACTCACAAGAGATCTGGTCAAATATACTAAATATGTTCAAAGCAAATAATCTCACTATAAACTTAAATTTTGAAACAGTTTCATTAGGGCTACCAGAACAAAAAGTATACAAAACACCTGTAAATTATTCCATCTTATTGGCAAAATATTACATCTTTCGATGCAAATGTTTAAAAGAAAGACCAAACTTCAAACTCTTTAAAAAATACATGCAGGACAAAGTCCATACAGAGAGACATATTGCCCAATGAAAGGACGAACTTGCCCTGCATCGTGCAAAATGGGATGGATTTTTACTCGTAGATTAAAATACAATAGCTGTTTTGCTCACCTATCCATATATTTCTCTTTCTCTCAAACTGTTTTTCATTTTTCGTCTTTCTCTTCTTCTTCTCCTTCTTTGTCATCTTTTTTTTCTTCGACTATTCCAGAACTTATATATTGAATAGCACATTTACTTTAGCTTAGATGTGTTTGGTCTATTATCTCTCCAGATATATTTATTTATGTAAGAATGCTACACATAGAATGTGTTTGTGCTGTACAATACAATCCGAAAAATAAAATGATAAAAAAAGGTTCGAACCTACGGCTATAATAGAGATGATACCTTGAGTTCTACTCTTAACCCATTACTGTCATGACGGCATCTGCTTTAAACAATTGCCGACTGCTTTAATTTCTCCACTTTTAGATTTAGGTATTTTGGCTTAATGTATATTTATTACTGTAATGATGAGTGTCGAACGGTTTTGACCTTGATCAGAAGCCGAGTTCATGGGTTTCTGGGGCCCGTTTTACTAAACAACTTACGCAAAAATTTTGCGTAAGTCAAAATCGTTTAACTCTTATTTTTCTATCATAAACGTTTGCAAACAGCAAATAGCCAGATCAGAGGACGCGCGTAAAGCGCGTCCTCTGATCTGGCTACTTGCTGTTTGTAGCAAGTGATAATAAAAAATATAAATTAAAATTTAAAATGTTGACTTACGCAAAAAATTTGCGTAAGTAGTTTAGTAAAACGGGCCCCAGGTCACGATCAAAAATGTTTTCAAATAGCAACTGTACTCGGATTAAGGCAATGAAGGAACTTCTCATACTGAGTGCAGTTTAACAAACAATTGCAGACAGTTTGGACCCAGATCAGAGGCCGAATAACTCGGCGTCTTATCAGTTTCAAAACTGTTTTACAGTCGTATTAAGATTTATTGTAGCAACCTACCTAAAATAAATAAGCAGTATAGCCTGTCGACTATACCGACACTAAACATTAGTGTTCTGTCTGTCCTTAAGACAGGTGACAACTTTATATTGAAAATTAGAATAGTTCTAAATTCCAATTGTTCTAATATCACAGGGCTGCCATAAATTGACATAAAATATCCTAAGACTTCCAAATTTGCATTCTTCAAGTGCGATTTTACGAATCGTACCTTTACCCAATCGCCTGTGTCTAGTTTTATTGACACGTGGCTGCTTAAAGCAGGCTAGAAGTAAAGCAGAATGCGCCTGAATGCGCATTCTGCTTTACTTTCAGTCTACTTTAAGCTACCATGTACTAGAAAAAAATCCGGAGATTTAGGAAAAATCCGGAGAAATGGCAGCCCTGATATCAGCATTCTGTCTTCAAAGAGCTACACTTGTGCTAAGATACGTTAACAAATCAAGTGAGGTTAGGGAACAAACTCCGGAGAGATTTTATTTCTTGGAATCGGTCAAAGATCAAACTGACCCACAGTACACCTCAGTAGACTAACAAATAGTCTGATGAAAACATTATTTTAACACATACCGCTACTTCTGCCTTGCCCAGCACAGCTCAATTTGTAATTCTGGTTAGAAAAAGAGACGGTCGTATGAATGAATAAGGAATTGAAATCGAGGAATGCATGGTCTGAAACCAGTCTAACGTCTAGGAAGTCTTCGAAAACAATTTCAATTAATTCCACATCTCAAACCATGTACGTCATTTGTTTTGGAAACCGCGTAAATGCCCTCCTTAACCAATCACGGTTGATTATAAACAACGGGCTGTTCGCCACTTAACGCACTTGCCATCAGCTTCCTATTTATAATACGGAAGAAGATGTAAACTGCAGACCCAGATCGGATGACGCCTAACAGGTTACAGTTTAGTAACAATTAACATAATACTTTTCATCACGTGCCTCTTAAAATGAGATATAGATGTACTCAAATTATATAAGCAGTTTGGAGGAGTTTACTGAATAATAAGTAGGGGTAAAGGGATTGAAGAAGAGAAGTAACTGTGTGTTTACTACCTATGTGGACATACGGTTGTAAACAGGTTTATGCCATCCTTTTTTTCAGTACAGTAAAACCTGTTTTTGCCACCATTGTAAACAAGGTATCTTGTTGATAACTAAAACAAATAACAATCATAAAATGGAAAAAGGGTAATGTGAATATCTCCTATAATAACTGCACATTGCGTAGTGATCTGTCTTTAGATGTATATCTCCTGTATTAACTGGACACATTACGTAGTGATCTGTCTTTAGATGTATATATTCATGTATACGTGTTGTCGGCAGCACATGTTTGACTGTAATGTTTAAAGTGGTTTGTGAGTGTATAAGAACACTGGGGCGAGATAGGGTTGCAGTTAGCTGAACCAGAACTGCGGGCGATCGGCAATGCGCTCATATAAACCAGAACCAAGTGGAAGTTATACGCGTAATGTGAATGAGGAGTTACTGATTACGTTTAGTTGTATTTGTGAAACAGTTTCATGCAAAGCTGGAACGATAGGCAAGTGAACGGTTTAACCCCTTCACTGCCATGACGTCAAATTGTAAACAATTGTTGTCTGCTTTTGCTTCTCAAATTTAAATTTTATTTACTTTATTTGACTTAAATAGAAAATATTGATAAAGAGTATAAAACACTTTGGATCCTGATCAGACGCCGTGTGACGCGGCGTCTGATCAGGATCCAAACTGTTTGCATATAACAATTGTTCTCGGCTAAGTGAAACGTTTAATTAACCAATGAAATTGTTGGATTATGTGTGCTTTGTTTATGTCGGATAAGTGGTTAAATAAATTAACCCTTTCCACGCTCTAAGCGACTTCAGACGACACTATTAAAAATCAAAGTACTGTAGTACTGCAGGCTCGGACTTTCAGCTTAATGTAGAACAAAGTAGATCTAATGCAGAAATCTAATTATGAAGTTTCTGCATTACCATTGCCATGCATTAAGCAGAAACTTGCATCGCTTAAAGACCCTAAATAATTTTGTAATGTTCATGTCTTATAATGCATCGTCTGCTATGACTACTAGGTGAATGTTTATTACAAGGGAGTAAATACGGTGTTTCAATCACCACAGGTACAGACTCAGGACCCTGAGTTTAACTCAGTGCTGCTAACGGTTTATCTGATAGTGACGTACCCAGCAACTGAAGCTCCGTTAGCCTGATGATAGCATATGTAAACCCCGAATGACTGGATTTGTTTGTAGGGGGAGCTAGACTCGCACCAATTTTATTCGTTAGGATTCGATATAGGCTCTCCGAGCCAATAAAGTTTGGATCAAGATTTAGGGTCTGATCAGGGGATCCAAATTCTAAGGCACTCAAATATATGTTCGGTCATACTTCATTAAACTGTTTTAATCAAAATGTCTCAATTCTGAATGCAATTGCAAGCAGACAACATAATGGCAGTAGAATTGGTTGGCGGGTTATGATGTCATTATGGCAATGTAATGGTTATACTGGTAATATAAATATATTACGTCATAATGGCAGTGAAAGGGTTAATTGGGAAGTACATTTAATCCTGCAGAGATAAGCTGACAAGGTAACTGACGTTTCAAGCGTTTACAGAAGCGTTTATCAGTTGTCGGAGGCATCCGATAGTGTGTGTGTGTTGAACCTGGAGTGATAGTGGAACTGTTAAAACAAAACTCAAAATGGCTTATAGTTTTGAGACTAGGGAGATTGCCCCGTTCACCACTCTCGACTATGTGCTCTTCGGACTTATGTTGGCGGGGTCGGCATCAATCGGGATTTTCTATGCCATTAAGGATCGCAAACGGGACAACACCAAAGAGTTCCTCCTGGCCGGTGGCAATATGAACCCGATCCCTGTAGCCCTATCGATCTTGGCGAGTTTCATGTCAGCTATAACGTTACTGGGAACCCCGGCGGAGATGTACAATTACACCACAATGTACTGGTACATTGGGCTCGGGTATGGGCTCGTGGTAGCCGCTGCAGCCCATCTCTTCATACCCATCTTCTACAAACTGCGAGTTACTAGCGCATATGAGGTAAGAAACCTTCTAAACCAGTTAACTTACACACTCTTAAGCAGTCATCCTAAGTTGTTGCTGTTAACGCATTCAACCCTAGCGACGAGTATACTCATCATTAACAAAAAGTATATATGTGAAGAGTGCACTTGTCTCATGAAAACAGTGTAGACCCTGATTAGAGAGCTCCTGCAGGAGCCTTCTGGCCAGAGTCTGCACTGTTTGTAATTTTGCAATATATGACAAAACATCCTTTAAATAGTTAAAATAAACTATTTTAATACATATCTGGAAATTCGCATTGTACATTCAAAGTTTCAAGAGTGAATGATTTAAAACATGAAATCCTTGCATCCATCAGGCATGTTTTATTTGACTTATTTTAATGATGGTCATAATAACCAGCATCGTTCGATAATAGCACCAGCAGCAGTTACAATATAAGGAGCCAATACAACTGTGCTGTAGCATAGTATTCAGTCAACCCTATATCATCATAACTCAAAATAATGTATCCGTCTGTAGTACTTTAATCCTGCATTAACGTCTACCTTAACGGTGTTTTCAACCTCTATTCCCCCGTTATGCCTGTTGACAACATTCTTTGATTGCAGTAAGACCAATAACAAGAAGCTGTTTGAAAGTCTAAACCCCTTCACTGCCATGACGTCATCTTTTTTTTCGGCGGAGCTGACTGTTTTCTATTTAGACACACTTTATATTTGGCCACACATTTCAACCAATAATATTTGATCAGAAATTTAGAATTAAGAGCACCTGTTGAAACTGAATAGTCTGATTGGATAGTAGCCAGGGCTCCAGATAAGGGAATTATTTCAAAACTTAAAATCTTTATTTGTGCATTAAACCCTGTGGTGTCACTAAACATTTGAATTGTCTCTTCGAGACAATCAAAATGAGTGGTAACACCATAGGGTTTGGTGCTGAAATGAGTGAATAAATGTGATTTGTTTAGTTTACTCCCTCTTATCTGGAGCCCTGTAGGCTGGTCTATGTCCAATTACAGTTTTCCCAGATATGGCTGTGAGTGTAAAATTTAGAGACACAGACCAGACTGTTTACTACACTGGGGGCTGATGCAATTTAAGATGACATCTGAAATACAGAGGAAGCTAGGTGTTTTGTAATTGTTTACTACCAATTTGTTTTAATTGTTAACTATTTGTACACATTTACCATACATTAAAAGCAATATTAAATATAAATGGCCTCAAGTGAGTTAAACACAATTGTGTGGTTTCATCATTATTTACAAGAGTGAAGTAGAGCAGACTGTTGAATCTGTACATTTGTGTTTGCTATATAGTTTGTTTCAAGAAACTCAATGAATGAAGTTTGATATATAGAACAATAGATTAATGTGAGGATCTCCTACCAGTAGCTAGGATATGAGTTAAATTATTGTTTTGTTTTGCATTTCTGTACATGATAGTTTTGCATTTTAGATAAAAGTTACTGTTTCAATTGTATACTTTTATTTTTTGCTTTTCAATCCAAGATATTACAATTCTTTTGAAAACCTCAATTTCATTCAATTTTGCACACCCATCTATATAGCCTTAGTTCAACCACTCATTCCGCCGAATATCTTTTTTAAAGATATTTCTTGTTTAAATTGTCGTCTGCTTTTATTTCTTATATACATTTTTTAGGTATATTGACAAAAGACATATAAAGTTGAGTATCAGACAACATTGTACTCGAGGTCAAGCGTTATAAAGTTAAAGGGGTGCTGGTTACATGTATAGCAGCCAAGTACGAAAATAGACATTTTTAAGTCATAATAACCGATCATTTCAGGATGAAACTTAATTAAAAAGACTAGGTTTAACTTTAAATTTTGTTTTCATCTTAGAATGCATTATATAGCCATGATTGTTTTCGACACGACTTTTCTAAATTTAGACTGTTTTCTTCGAAGTTTAACAGTTGGAACAACAATTATAGTGTCATCTAGTTGAAATCCTAAAGTATAACCATTGCACTGACATGACGTCAACTTTAAACAATTATCGTCTGCTTTTATTGTTCAAATTTAAATTTTAGGTAATTTGACTGAAGAACTATTAAAATGAGTGTCAAACAGTTTGGATCCTGATCAGACGCCGCGTAACGCGGCGTCTGATCAGGATCCAAACTGTTTGCAAATAACCATTGTACTCGGGGTAAGGCAGTGAAGGGGTTCACGAGCATCGTGTATATTGTAATTTAGAGGAATAAGGAGTTAATTTCAAAATTTTAACAGACGGTTTTTACAGCAGCCGAAACGTATTCAAGTCCAAAGAGTTAAATGAAATGTCAACATCAGTCAATTTGGTTATGACAGTTGGTGTAGCTACATGTACACGGGAGATGTATGATGAGAAGCGAAAGTCCAAAGGTCAACAGCCTCATTAAGTCCGTCACAGCCTCACCCCGAGTATTATAAGTTATTTTACAAACAGTTTGGGTGACAGTGAAGTGGTTAATTCGATGACAATTCTCTTGAACTGTACCTTTGAAGACGGGAAACCATATTCGTACAAGTTTTCAAACTTTTTTTTACCCATTTCAGTATTGACAGTATGATCTTATGATTGCAAATACAGTTAGGGTCGATTCAAACGTTTAGCAGACGTTTCAAACAGACGCTATTTAAAGGACGTTCAAAGTAACAATTTAAAAGTTTTCTATTTCTAATGTTGTTTTTCCTATTTTAACAACGGTTTGTCCCAGATCAGTCCCAATCTTCATCTGTAGCATAAACCATCTTGCCAAAATTCCAATATACATGTAGCTCCTTTTACTTGAAGCACATCCATCAGGGTCACATACATTAAGACGTTAGAGTATTAAAACTATCAGCAGACGACATGTTAAATCAGACGACAATATCAATGTAACGGCATTTCAATAATACACTTGTCTAATAAACTCTTACGTTGGTTAAGTGGTTAACGTATGTATACAGCGAATACTGTTTTACCCATATCATGCTGAATTGTCGTCTGCTTCAAATATATCGTATTCGGAAAAAAAAAGTTTTCTTCTAAACTGAAGAAACGTTGAATATTTTTTGACAATCAGTTTGGGTTCAGATCAGACGCCGCGAAACGCGGCGTCTGATCTGGACCCAAACTGTTGGCAAATGTTAGCCGAGTCGCGCTTAGCATGACAAGAGTTTAACTGGTACATGTATCAAACGACCATTATGTAACATATATTATCTCGAATTTACATTTTTGCAGTTGTGTGTTATACAGGACGAGTGTAAAGCAGAAAGCACTTGTCGGAGATTTCTGCTTTACTTTTGTTGTGCATGATGCTGCCACCTGTATTGTAAATGCTGTTTTAATAGTTAGAATGGCTGCTGAGCACCATTTCGACTGTAATTGACATCACTTATGGTTGAAACCTTATACTATCGTTCAAGCATCTGTCTCAAAAAGTGTCGTCTGCATTTTGTTTTTAACCCCTTCACTGCAATGAATCAATCGTCGTCTGCTTTTATGTTTGCAAATAACCATTGAATTCGGGGGACAGACAGTTAAGGGGTTAAAACGTCAAAGTACATGTATTTCAACTAAAGAAGAAACAACTTTGTGTGTCTTTATCATTCATAATCAGAGGCTGAGATATACGAGGGTTGCTCTGGATTGAAAGTGTTTACAAATGTCACTTTCTCTTTGCGTCTATACGATACAAAACAACAGTGATTCTGTACCAACAGATTTTTTCCTAACCTTTTTTTGACTGCGGGATTATAGTTACCTAGACCTTTGAAAACAGTTTAGATCCAGATCAGACGCCAAAATAATCGATGTCTGGTCTGGGTCTATACTGTTTGTCACTTAGGGCATATATCTGCAAATATATATAATAAACGAGTCCATTACACAATTAAAGCAGACGGCATTTTGTACAGACATCTATTCAGCGCTCAAGCGGATAATATAAATATTTATTTTTTTACTCATTATATATTCAAAAGACAGTGTCAATTCAGGTTTTTTCATTTCGATCGACAATAACAGATAGATGTTATGTTTAAATCAGTTTTCAGATTTGCTATGAAAACCAAGTATGTGCAGAAGACGATAATGTCAATGATTAATACAAAACATGTCGAGGTTACAATGTCTGTATTTTGTTCTTGTCATTATGCAGTGACTCTTTGTGTTAATGATTTAACAATTAACTGCCAAATTTAATCGTCTGATTTAACCCTTTAAATTTTTTAGCGTCTGCTAAAATGTGTCGTCCGGAATTTATGCCAATTTTCATATATTTGTCAAAAAAATATTGAAAATATAATTGATAAAACATTGAACGAGTGGCAAACAGTTTTGATCCTAACCAGACGCCTTTTAGCTAGGTTTCTGACCTGGCTTACAAAGCGTTTGAGTTGAGTCTGAGTGCGTTCTGAAGCATTTGATTGGACAGATTTGAGCCTAGGCTCAAATCTGATCAATCAAATACTCGAGAAAGATTTCAGACTCAACTCAAACGCTTTATAAGCATGAACACTTCTACACAACTTCTCCAAATATCAGTGACAGAGCCAATAACAGTGGAAGAATTGTAGTGTATGAACACTTGCAACAAACGGATCATATATATTATAACATGACAACATTATCTATGTATGAAATACAAGTACAGTGGAGAATCTGTTATTCTTTCCCGATAAACGCGTTTACGCTAAAACTAATTTTTCGTTTACAAACAGTTTGGAGCCAGATCAGACGCCGGGTAACCCGGCGTCTGATCTGGCTCCAAACTGTTTGCCACCAATATAAACATGAGTTATCAGAATTGTCCAAAAGTTGTACTTTTCTACGTTTTAGTGCTTTGCGTGTGCGTACGTTTGCGTTTAAACGGGAAAGAATAACAGATTCTCCACTGTAGGACGTTTTGTGGGTTACGAACACAGAATAACTGTCGTCTGCTAAACAGTTGTCTGCTTTAGTTCTTGAATTGGTTCATTCATTTCGATATATTTCCACATATACCACCTGATTAACACACATTTTGGATCCTGATCAGACACCGAGTTACTCGTCTTCTGATCGGGATCCAAACTGTTTGCAAACGTCTGGAAAACCCGAATTCAAACTTAGAAAGGTATGTTGTTTGTCTTCAGTTTTCTTAACTTCACATGTTGGTCGTGTGACGTCAGTAGTGAAAGTTTGTGATGAATTGCCTCTCTTATGAATCATGATTCACAACCTAAACCATGTAAACAGTGATCTTTGTAATGCAAATCAAATGTGAACGCATCGATATTTTCACATTTAGGTAGAATGTCTCTAATGATTCCAAGTCTCAGGATCTACGCTGTTTGTATAGCCATTAGGACAAGTGTACTCTTCACAGAAACGCTTTTTCTTAATGACGAATATACTCGTCTCTAGAGTTTAATGAGTTAAACTGTGTGTGTGTCTTGATAATTACATTTGTCCCAAACACCAAATAGTTAACTTAATTTATTGGTCATAATTGGGAGGTTTTACTGTATTTGGTAGCATCTGTTTATGGCGTAATCAATTACACTACACGATAAGACACAGAAGTTGAAGTGCATATTATGTAGTAAACCCCCTCTATTACGACCACTAAAACGTATTTATTATTTTGATAACTAAAGTTTTTTATAGCAAGGTGAAAGTAAAACTGGAAACTTTTTTATAGGTGGCGTTCTGTTTTACTTTCAGATTGGTTTAAGGCGTCACCTGTCTTTCATACAAGCAAAAAACACTGTTTTTAGTGTTCATAATAAAGAAGTTTTAGTGCAATATTGAAATTGCTATTATTTTGCCGTTTAATTTGACATGCAGAATGCACACAACTCAACTGCAGCAATGGGGAAAGACATTAAGCGAACATGTTAGAATACTTTAACCCCTTCACTGCCGTGACGTCATCAATTTTTAAACAATTGTCGTCTGCTTTTATTTCTTAAATTTTAATTTTTGCTTTTTTGACTAAAGAAATAATGAAATGAGTGTCAAACAGTTTGAATCCTGATCAGACGCCGCGTTTGCAAAATACTGTTGTAAGGCAGTGAAGGGGTAAAGGGCTTGTTTGATAGGTACAATGCACGGTGTCGGTACCAATTGACGTAACGTCAAAAACGTCAAAATCGACGGAAACGTTGCTTACACTGTTTATCGTCTCAAAACTTGCTTATTACACGGGAAGATAAACTGAACTAAATAAATATGAGCATGTTTATAATGTAAATATTATATTTATTTTTTTACTCTACTCAGCTGCATTCTGTTTCTAACTGTGTTTGTTTGCATTGTTCTTATACGGAAAGTTCTTTATAATAAATCTGAATTTCAAACAAATTCACGTTGTCAATCGATCTATCTATTACTGATTTTCAAGAGAGAGAGAGAGAGAGAGAGAGAGTGGGAGAGAGAGAGAGAGAGAGAGAGGAAGAAAATCACATTATCAATCGATCTTTCCTCAACTGTTTTTTAGGAACGAAATAAACAAAGAAAGACAAAAAAAGATAGGAAAATAAACAAATTCATCATATCAGTCGGTCTATCTATAACTATTTTTTCAAGAAAAAGAAAGAAAAAAGAAAGAGAGAGAGAGAGAAAGAAAAAACGAAAAAAGGAAATTAAAGCAAGAAACAAGTTCACCTCACCAGTCGAACTATCTATAGGCCTAACTGCTTTTCAAGAAAGAAACTAGCAAAGAATCAAACAGAGAAATAAATAAAGAATAAAATTTACCTGATCAGTCGATCTATCTGTAGCTCTTTTTCAAGAAAGAAAGAAAGAAAGAAAGAACCAACTTTACCTTATCAGTCGATCTATCTATAACTGCTTTTCAAGAAAGGAGGAAAGACAAACAGACAGTAGGGTGAGAAAGTAGTGGGAGTGAGTAAGTGGATGATAAAAATTATCAGTCAAATATACGACGTTAACGAACGAACGACGAACTATCGACTTTTTTACTTTTTCATTCGTGTATGTTAACAAATACAGTTATCTAAAATATCTAAATGAACTATGATAATTTTCCCAGATCTTTATTCACCTTCTATAGTCATAAAATCATAAATTATCCGTCGCATGCTGTCTTATTTTTCTGATGTATCAGTCGTACCTTCAAAATTTGACGTCGAACCCGACAATTTTACGTTTTGGGGACATTTTTGTAGACGGTATACAAACAAAATTATGTATAATGTAAGATTATTAACCATCATACTGGCATTAGTTCTGTGAACAAAAATAAAATGCTATTTAGAAAACAATGATAATAATTAAGATTTCCCATCTGTTCGGTTGCGTTGTACCCTTTAAACATTAATAACTTTTAAATTTGACGTAAATTACGTTACATTTTAGATTTAGGGACATTTCTGTAGACGCTACAAAAATAGAAGTTTCTCGGGCATATACAATAGAATTTTAAAAACAATTATATTTCCATAAACAATGGTTTGAGACTATATTCAAAAATGCTTTTTTTTATTATAATGATTAATAATTCTTTATAACTAAACATAAAGCTAAAACCCACCCCTCTATTTTTTCTGCATAATATCGGAGTGTCTACAGGGTTTCATGCATTTATCGATCACTATGTTTTGATTTCTGCATGTGATACCGTTAAAACAACATTGTGTCATTATACGTACATATAGACGGTAACTTTAAACAAAATATTGGACGATTTCATGTATAATAGGATTCGGTGTATTGATTTTTATGTTATGAGCCGTCACGTTTTGTTACGCGTCTACACGCAATTTTGACGTTATTTTCATTTTTCAATTGCATACTGCTAAAAGACATAGACTTTCATTACAATTTCAATATCGTATTTGGATAGAGATTTTCAATGCGGTTGTTTTGAGGTATAAACATTGACGATACGTCAAATATATTTCTTGTTTCGATGTAATGAACCCGTGTACGTGTGCAACAATGGAACTCGCAAGTCAGAGTTCACAAACTCATGATATAGGTCATGAGCAGGTATTCATTGGCGAGTTATTTTTATCACTAAAGACAGGCAAGTGTGTTTATGAATCAAAGAAATAAATCAAAAAGTTCCATTATGCATTATAAACTTTTTGCTTTTCTTCTGTCCTGAATTATAAATATTATATTATTAATAAATACCGTCTATATACCATACATATAATTCACATTTTTAGGAACCGCTAGATACAAGCTAGACTGTATTCCATGCTGCTTGAGTGAAGAGATCTTATCAGAAATTCACATTTTAGCACATAGATGTATGATAAAACTTTCTCGATGGAAGAGACTATTGTATGACCTGAGATCCGATCTATAATCTCATTTATAAAGACAACAATAGCAAAATTTTATTGGAAATAAACTAAACATATTTCAGCATTTATTCTTTTTTACATCTCCGCAAAATGTGAAGTCACAACAATGGGGGGTTAAGGTTAGACATCTGGTTTTATCTAGAGCTTTGTACTAAGATTAGCACAAAACATGACCTAGAAACATATGCTTATTACCACTGAGTATTTCCTAGTAGACTTGCGATCGGACACAGCCTCTTCAGCACCTACAGTAATTCTCCTCCCTCACTGGTGTTACTGTTTGTGTTAACCAATTTAACCCTTAACCTACCGATTGCAACTTGGCCTTGTATTTGCAAACAGTTTGAATCCAGATCAGACGCAGCTTCACGCGGCGTCTAATCTGGATCCAAACTGTTTACCGTCTTTAAGTTGTTTTCATCAAACTGTATAAATCTTAATTGAATATACATTGTACATGTATTTTTAAGCACGTCAATTTCAAAGCAAATGATATTACGGCAGTATAGGGATTAAAGTTGTTCACTTTCCAAAATATATGGCTTCAAACATTGCAATTTTTACTCATATTGGTCCCTGATTTCAAATTTATTCCCAAACCGAAGATTTGTTGTTTTACAGAAAAATTGATCAGAAAAGAAATCTCCGAATTCACAAAACCTATGTGCTGGGCATTGTTGCGTTGTGGCCTTATACAAAGATTGTTCAGACAGTGTCATTGGTGTTTATCAGATCAAGATTTGTTTCGTGTCTAGGACACCTTGGAGTTAAAAAAAGTTATCTGTTTGTATCAAAAAAGATATATACATAGACCAATACCGAGTGGCACCCAACTGACAGCTGCCTCATATACAGTCGTCCCTCTATGGCTAGAACTCGCTGAAATCCAAATTATTAGTGTTGTTAGAGTTGAACATTCGATACATCGACATCGCTTAAGTCGAACTTACCAGTAGTTCAAAGATAAAATGTGGCTTAGCTACGTTTTAGATTTAACTGAACACGGTTACGTTCGACTTTAGTAAATTCGATTAATCGGAGTTCAGAACCTTGTCAACACGTCTCTGTCCCTCATGTGGGCGAAACGACTGCTATAAATGCTCCTTTTCAAATGTACAATGATATAATAACTTTTCTCTGTTCCTACGGAAGAATAGAAATATAAACGTCTTTCAGAAAAATAGATCCACTTCACTAGCGTAGGAAATGCTTGCCTCGATCAGTTTATGTTACATTTCTATGATGTAACGACTTGTGCTAATAGATATGGTACTTGGAAGCGTTTGTTAATGAAGTAAATAGTATGCTCTGCATATGGTTCAAGTAAATACAGAAAAAAGATATTTGTATAAATGAACATCTTAAAATCAACACTTTCTCTGTTTCTTACCGTCTGTATAATATGCGGCGTCTGTGTTAAACATATTTTCAAAATTAAATTGTTGGAGCTTTTACTTAAAAGTCATTTATAGTTAGGCATAAAAGTTTACTGAAGACGCCGTTGATGAAAATATATTAATTGATATGCAATACAGAAACTATATTGTTACTTATACATGCACGACTGTTATAATTTGATCATGAAAAATCCTAAGATTCACAATTTTCTATTTTTCAAGCGCATTACTTAAAGCAGGTTGAAAGTATAGCAGACTGCGCCAAGGCGCATTCTGCTTTACTTTCAGCCTGCTTTAAGCTCCTACCTGCTAGTATAAAAGTCCGAAGATTTCGGGAAACTACGGAGAAATGACAGTCCTGCACATGCAGCCATACTTTTAGCATAAACCTGGCATTTACTGATGCGAGAGCTATATAGTGGAGAAGGCATTATTTTCCTCCCGTCTAAACGCAAACGCAATGCACTAAAATGTAGAAGAATACATTTTGAAAATTCTACCTAGATCTACTCATTTGAGTTGCAAACATTTTGATCAGTCGACGGGTTAAACGGCGTCTGATATGGCTTCATATTGTTTGCAACGAAATAACAGTTTTATCATCAACGCGTTAAATTAGAATGAACGTCTTCTCCAATGTAGTAGTTGACCTGTCTGTCCGTCAGGTTGAAAGTAACGGAGAATGCACCCTAATGCGCGTTCTGCTTTACTTTCAGCCTGTTTTAAGCTACAATCTGCCAGGATATGGAAATTATTTCTTATGATTCATATTCATAATTGTAAACAATTGAACTATTCTTCAACGGAGGAATAAATAAGAACTGTAAAAGGTATGTTTATAGGGTAGTGGGGGAAGTCTCCTATGAAGCCAGTGCGTGTTCAAAATAGATTCCTATAAAACTGTTTATTACCTCATTTATAGAAATTCCTGGGAGGAAAAAAATACCATATACCGTTAACCTGCACTGATCTGGAATGATATGTATCTTTTGCAAATGGTGTGGCTCCTGATCAGAGGATTCATGAAAATGTCCACTGATAAGGATCTGTTTATATTATTTTCATTTAATAAACGGTCTTGGAACGTTCCTCAAAAATTTACATTTACTGGTCATATACCGGTATCCAAAAGTAGAATATTCCATTTGATAAGAAACAAGAAATATCTTTAAAAAAGATATTCGGCGGATTGGTTGGTGAAATTCATGCTGTTGATGGGTGTGCAAAATTGTACGAAATTGGAGGTTTTCAAAGAATTGTAATATCTTGGATTGAAAAGCAAAAAATACACATTCAACGATATAGCATAACTCTGACTAAAAAACTATAAATGTACAGAAATGCAAAACATATCCTAGCTACTGGTAGGAGATCCTCAGATTAAATTATATTGTTCTGTATATCAAACTTCATTCATGGGGAGTTTCTTGAAACAAACTATAACTAGATAAACTGTGCAGGCCCATACAGAACAGTCTGCCCTGCTTTACAAGGTCTATAACACCTCACTCTTGTAAATAAATGATGAAACAACACAATTGTGTTTAACTCACTTGAGGCCATTTATTATATTGCTATCAATGTATGGTAAATTTGTACAAAATTAATAGTTAACAATTAAAATAAATTGGAAGTAAACCATTATTAAACAAAATACCTAGCTGCCACTGTCTATCTATAAATACACATCAGATTCTGCTAGCATATCTTAAAATAGAAGCTCAGTATTACACACTGGCTGTGTCTAATTTTACACTCACATCAGTGCATAAACAGCTAGGCTACTGTTTCAGGGCTCCAGATAAGAGGGGAGTAAATTGAACAAATCTAACATTTTCTCACTCATTTCAGCACCAAACCCTATGGTGTTACCACTCATTTTTATCGTCTCGAAGAGACAATTCATATGAGTTGGACACCATAGGGTTTAATGCACAAATAAAGTTTTTAAGTTTTGAAATAATTCTCTTATCTGGAGCCCTGGCTACTATCCAATCAGACAAGTCAGTTTCAACAGGTGCTCTTAATTCTAAATTTCTGATCAAATATGATTGGTTCAAATGTTTGTCTAAATAGAAATGTGTGACTAAATAGATAACAGACAGCTCCGCCGAAAAAGTATTAAGTATAAGGAGCTGCTAGGCATTTTAACTAGGTCGCAGCCAAAATACGCTACAGTGGAGAAGACGCGATTCTTGTCGCATATAAACGCGTTTGTTCTAAAACGTGTTAGTGTTCCCTTCCTACAACGGCTCGCCAAACAACGACTCTCTCCTTACAACGACCCTTGTCGCAGTTCCCTTAATATGACAATTATGTCTAACGCCTTTACTACTGCAATATCGTCTGCTTAAAATTGCCGTCTGCTGTTTTTTCTCAAAAATACAAATAAGTGGACATTTTGACAGAAGAAATATAATGAAGAGTGACAAACAGCTTGAATCTAGATCAAACGTCTGATTTGGATTCAAGCTGTTTGCAAATGTAAGCCAATTCTTAATTTTCCCTCCCTTTAAAACTCCCTCCAACCAACACACACAATATGTGTCCCCATAGGGTGTTGTTGTAGAGAGGGACACTGTAGTTCCAATTGCCAACATGGCAACACGGTGTCTAATCAGACTCCAAACTGTTTTCCACTCGGACAAAAATAAGTGGTAAGAATTTCAATAATATGACATTTACTACATGTTAGTGCACTGCGTTTGCCTTTATTCTCTTTTAAACGGAAAAATAACGTTTACTCCACCGTTCGATATGAAACTTTCTACGGGCAACTTAAAGTAGACTAAAATCTCCAGGAAAGAGATGTCAGCCTGCATTTAGTAGCTTTAAAACTTGAACGAAGGTTAGATGCTTTAGATAATATTATTCGGGAAAAATCATTTCGATTCTAAGCAAACTATTTTTATTTGAACTTTATTTGATCACATTTACGTTGATTGTTAAGTTCTTATATTTCGGTTCCTCTGATGGAAGGAGAAACATCGATATAAAGCAGTGTAATACTTCTTGATATCGACGTTTCTACTATCTTAACTTTAAATATTTTGTTCAAAAGGTGCGGAGGAAGTTTATATTGGTGTCATATATAAACCTCAGCAAGATAATCGCAAGTTTAACTCTCATGTTTGACATATGTGAAAGAATTGGCCTTAAACTGTAAAGATTTAGATGCATTTGTATGTATATATATACTAGAAACTATACAATTTAAATAAAATAAATATTCTTCTTCTACTTCTTTTAATCAAAATTCATGTTAAGTTCGTCAAGATTTAACCCTTATCATGCTAAGCGCGACTTGACCTAATCTTTAAAGAGTTTGGATCCAGATCAGACACCACGTAACAATATGTTTAATCTATATCCAAACTGTTTGCCACTCATCTTCAACTTTTCGTCAGTTTGAAATACTCTAAAACTATTTTTTATTTATTTTTGCTGTCGATTTATTTGAAACAGGCGACAATTCAGCATATTAAGGGTTAAAACGCACCGTACATGCGGATGACAGGTTATACCATTTACCACTTTGAACACGTTTAGAATCAATATTCAAAGAGGTCAACAACTGTTCTGAATATATATTTTGTTAAATCATGCACCGTCCTGGGTTCTGAATGAGATGAGTAAACAATAACGGCGGTTAGTTTGTCTTCTCAGCATATTTTATCATCCCAATAAGCTTATAGGGTACGTCTGTTTAAAACATACCATCTGTCCTTTACACATTTAACCCTAGCGACGAGTATACTCGTCATGTACAAACGGTGTACCTATAAGGAGTACACTTGTCCCATGCAAACAGCGTAGGCCTTGAACTGAGCTCCTTCAGAGGCCCTCTGATCAGGATGTGTACACCGTTTTTTAGCTCACCTGAGCCAAAGGCTCAAGGTGAGCTATTGGGATGGCCATGTGTCCGTCGTCGTGCGTCGTGCGTTGTGCGGCGTCGTTAACAATTGCTTCAAATGACATCTCCTCCTATACCGCTTGACAGATTTCAACCAAACTTTACAGGAATGTTCCTTGGGTCAGGCTCTTTCAAATTTTGTTCAAAGAATTAAAAACAATGTAGAACTCTGGTTGTCATGGCAACCAACGTGAAAAAATAAGGAAAATCTTAAAAAATCTTCTTGTCTGAAACTATAAGGGCCAGAGCTAAGATATTTGGCACATAGCATCATCTACAAGTCCTATATCAAGTTTGTTCAAATTATGCCCCTGAGGTCAAAATTGGCCCCGCCCCGGGGGTCACAGTTTTACAAAGAGTTATATAGTGAAATTTTCAAACGTCTTTTCCTCTGAAAGTAATATAGCCAGAGCTTTGATATTTTGGCATGGTGACACTTCTAGATGTCCTATACCAATAGTGTTCAAATGATTCTGGTCGGTTGCATATCTAGGTCACAGGAGCTAAAAATAGATATTATTTTTCAATGAAAACTTAGAAAATCTTCTTGTCAAAAACTAGAAGGGCCAGAGCTTAGATATTTGGCGTATAGCATCGCCTATAGGTCCTCTATCAAGTTTGTTGAAATTATGCCCCTGGGGTCACAATTGGCCCCGCCCCGTGGGTCACAGTTTTGCATTGAGTTATATAGTGAAAATTTAAAACGTCTTCTTCTCTGACACTAATATGGCTAGAGCTTTGATATTCGGTATGGTCACACTTCTGAATATCCTTTACGTATTTTGTTCAAATGGTCCCGGTCTGTTGCATATCTAGGTCACAGGAGCTAAAAATAGATTTTTTCTATAAAAACTGAAAAAATCTTCTCGTCAAAAACTACAAGGGCCAGAGCTTAGATATTTAGCACATAGCATCATCTACAGGTTCTCTATCAAGTTTGTTCAAATTATGCCCCTTGGGTCAAAATTGGCCCCGCCCCGGGGGTCACAGTTTTGCATAGAGTTATATAGTGAAATGTTCAAACGTCTTCTTCTCTGAAACTAATATGGCCAGAGCTTTGATATTCGGCATGGTGACACTTCTAGATGTGCTTTAACCATTTTGTTCAAATGGTTCCAGTCTGTTATATATGTAGGTCACAGGAGCTAAAAAATAATTTTTTTCAATGGAAAAATCTTCCTGTCTAAAACGCTAGTACCCTGATCTTAGATATTTGGCACATAGCATCATCTACAGGTCCTCTATCAAGATTGTTCAAATTTAATAATGCCCCTCGGGTAAAAATGACTCCTCCTGGACATAAATCATTATCTCCATTTGGTCAGCTATTCTCAGGTGAGCGAAATACGCCCCATGGGGCTCTTGTCATTTTTAAATATAGGGGAAAAGTAACCATTTATAGTCAAATTGGCTCATACTTTTTTGAAAACTCTTTGAGCACTGTTTGTCATTTTGCAATATATCAAAGAAACGAGAATAAAGAGTAAAAGATGGACAAGATTGAATTCGAAACTTTGAATTTTCACCGGTCAATGAGATAATCAGAAATGCGTTGTTATTAGACGCCGGGTTTCCCGGTGGCTGATCAGGCTCAAAACTGTTTGCAAAGGATATAATAATTTTAGTGTAAACACGTTTATTGGGAAAATAATACCGTATAACCCACTGTACCAGATACAGTGGAGAATCTGTTATTCTTTCCCGTTTAAACGCAAACGTACGCAAACGCAAAGCGCTAAAACGTAGAAAAGAACAACTTTTGGACAATTCTGATATTTCATGTTTATCTTGGTGGCAAACAGTTTGGAGCCTGATCAGACGCCGGGTTACCCGGCGTCTGATCTGGCTCCAAACGGTTTGTATTGTAAATAATAGTTTTAGCGTAAACGCGTTTATTGGGAAAGAATAACACATTCTCCACTGTATACTGAAAACAAGCATTCCATTTAGCTATCATACTACCCGGGAATCACTGTGCATTGTTTAGCTCTTCAGTCTGTCAGTTTTACCTCAACATCGATAACCTATTTGAACCTTGGTTAAGGGACTTTTTCTGAGTGTTTTGTACATAATTAATGTCTATCTTATAAGGAAAAGGTTTTGAAGTGTTTTTCTTAAGTTGTTATAAATGCAAGTCAGCTCAACTCCTTTGCCACCAAGCCCGACTGCAATGGAATTTGTAAACAGTTGGGACCAATATCTGACACCGACTTTCTCGGCGTCTGATCAAACTCCAAACTAGGCATAACAAAACAGCATAAATCCTCCACATAAACACATGTTCACATACTTCTGTGGCCAAATTTAGAGCTTGTTTTGGTTGCCAAAACACATCAGCAAATTGCATCAAAATGCACATTTTTCGAAAATTTCAAAACGGTTGTTCCTAAGTGAAAAGTACTTTCAGACTCCCTGAACCTGTTGCATTTAGAATTTCTAGCACAAACGATATGGATTCCTGATCAATTGTTGCACAAGTTGCATGTTTCTGCATCAACCAGTAAACTGATGCTCATTCCAAGCTTATTCAGCCTAAAGCAATGATTTCCAGACTGCCCTCATCTCGTTCAATACTGGAAACTGTCATCATCTTAGTGCGAATTTGATTAAAAACATGTCAGAAAGCAACATACTGATGCATACTATGATATATAAATTAGTATCTTCAAAAACCGTTTTAACTGAGCAATTGCCTTTTATTAAGAAATGTGTCATTTCCCTGTACCTCCTTCATATGAAACGTTCTGCTGAGTGGGCAAAACGCTGCAGTTTCTTTAGATCGCTATTGTGTATGTATAACAAAAGCATACAAGGAGAGTTAAACAATGTACTGAAATAAAAGTTGAAAGTTCATAGAAATATCGAGGCATAAATGATTTAAGTCGTTGAACCCTAGTGGCGAGTATAACCTTGAGAAGAGTATACATGTCTTATACAAACAGCGTAGATCCTAATCAGATAATCCTGCAAGAATCCTCTGATAAGGGTCTGCGCTGTTTGTCATTTTGCAACATATTGTAAAAATTCAACCCCATATAGTCAACATTGACTAGACCTTATTTGAAATTGGAGATGTCCAGCAAACCTAAAAGGGACATTGGCAAATATTGTAGACTCTGATCAAATGCCGCATTGATCTACACTGGTATACACTGATTGTTAATAGGAATTACTATTAAAAAATATATAAAATGAAAAATTAGACCAAGCACCCCTTAAAAGAAAAATGGACATATCCAAATCAACTTGGCATAAAATGGTTAAAAGTTTCAAGGCTAAATGGATTACTGACGACATCCGGATACCATTGTCAAACAGGTTGGATTCTGGCCAGACGGTATTTCAGCAGTAAATTGGGTAAATAGGGCAGGGTCATCTTATCAAAGTGGATTAGCATGACTTCCTCCCTATTCCTGGTTAGGGGATTTTTCCTCGTTTACTTCGGGAACAAGTTACTGCGGTATAGGTAAAATCCCCCTTATATCACGTTATCGTTTATCAGTGTGAGATACTTAAGTATTCCAAACAACATTTAATTCTACAATTCTCGAAATAAATTCCGTTCTTTACACCTTTCACACCAACTTACGCCGTCTGATTTAACCCTTTCGCAACCAAAATGTCGTCTACTAAAGCTTGTCTTCTGCAACTTTATGCATTATTCATTTTTTATTCTAGATTTGACATGCAATTTACGCTTTGTCTGATATGCATCCAAACTGTTTGCAAAGTCGACTGAATTAAGACGGTTACGTCTACAAACCATTTCAGAGATAGTTTATCAGCATTTTCCTTCAGACGGCAAATATAGTAAGAGCATCCAATAGTTTGGGCCCAGATGAGACGCCGAGTTTATCGTGTTTCAGCTGGATCTAAATTACTGTGAAACTGCAATCATTATAGGGATCGCCTACGTCGAACTTGAAGTTATTTTGAATTTAAAAACATGTCTAAATCCCTTATTTGGCAAGTGTAACACTGAAATTACCTTTTATCTTTGACATTTATTATTATCAAATTGTTCAGCGTGATAATGCATGTTTTTTTTTTTTACCTGGTATGACTGCTGTAGCAGTACAGTAAAACCTCTCTATAACAGCCACTCATTTGTGTTAGTTATTAGGTGTTTATGACAGGTGATTGCTTAAAGCAAGGTGACAGTAAAACAGAAATCTCCTTCAGGAGATTTCTGTTTTACTGTCACCTTGCTTTAAGCTATTACCTGTCTTTTATACAATTTATTAGCCTTCTTTTAGTGGCTGTTATAGAGAGGTTTTACTGTATTGCACGGTTTGCATATAGAAACAATGGTATGCTGGATTGACCGAGCATTGATTTTAGAATGGGTTAACCCCTTCACTGCCGTGACGTCATCAATTTTAAACAATTATCGTCTGCTTTTATTTCTTAAATTTTAAGTTTTGCTTTTTTGACTGAAGAAATATTGAAATGAGTGTCAAACAGTTTGGGTCCTGATCAGACGCCGCGTAACGCGGCGTCTGATCAGGATCCAAACTGTTTGCAAAAAAAATGTTGCGCTCGGGGTAAGGCAGTGAAGGGGTTAAACATGTCTTTCTAACAACGAGTTTTGACGTTAACAATAAACTAATCTCGTCCGTTAAATATGTTTGTTCCGTTTTCAATTAAACAAAAATAGGGATACTATATACACGTATCCTTAAAGTGTCCCTTACAAAAATAAGTATTTATTGAACAGGTTTACATGTTAATATTTTTTTGCACATTATGAAATGACAAATCTTAATTAAGATGAGTCTTATATTTTGTTTTTTCATGGTTTGTTTGTATATAATCATGATATATACGTATATTTTAAGGGAAGGGATCAAATCTAGTGTTAAAACAGCTTGTGATCAGACGCCATTTCCTTGTTTATATAAAAAATGAAATAGAGTGGAACCTCAATAACTCCAACTTGCTTATGTCGAACATGTCCGCATTTCACAGTTAAAACGTTGCTAAACAAAGTTTTAGCTTTGAAATACGAGTATATTTGGCATAAGCTATCCCAAGTGTTTTTGATAATTCGAATGTAGGCTGTTCGTAATATGATAGTACAGTGTTCCCTCCCTACAACGGCCCTCCAAAAACGAATCCCTCCTTACAACGACCCTTGTCGCAGTTCCCCTAAAAATGAAAATTATTTCTAACGTTTTTACAGCTGCATTACCGTCTGCTTAAATTTGTTGTCTGCTGCTTTTCTAAAGTTACATAATGGACATTTTGACGGGGAAAAACTTAATGACGCATTAGGGACTATTTTAGTCTATTTCACTGGATTGCGTCCCTTAAATACACCTAGTGAAGAAGCCAAAATACGCATTGCGGTTTTCTCCCTTTGTGTCAATACATGACAGATAACCTGTCCTTATAAAATTGATCTTGTTCGGCTCCGGTCGCCGATTGCCGGAAATTACGTGTTTCGGTGACTTGCCCACAATCCTATCACTGTGATAATAAAACAGACGACATGCTGTGTCAGTCTATAGACAACATACTCCAAAGACGATCAGAAATGATCATGGTTTTATCTTCTATTCCTGGACAGAATCTCCACATGCAGTCATGTCTTGATTATCTGTTGGGTAATAAAACTGGCAATTAACCTAAGCTTGACCATTTGACTCTACTGATAAGCCCCATCTCCCTTCACATTGCGTCTGCCCGAAATGCAAGTAATCCTGCAGGAAATGTCTGTTTTTGTATTTGATCTTGGTCTACACTGTTTGCATAAGACACACGTACTCTTGACAGATGCACAGTTTGATAATGATGTATATTTGTGAAGGTAGGTTTCAATGGATTTGTTACACTTGATTTCAACATGACAAACAGGGAAGACCCCGAACAGAGTATCCCTATTATGAGCCCTCAGATCTGGGTCTACACTGTTTGCACATGACATGTGTACTCATCACAGATATAAAGTTTATAAATGGTGTAAATATGTGGTACTAGGTTTCAATGAGTTTGTTGCATTTTATTGAAACATGGCAAACAGTAAATATCCTGATCTTAGAGTGCCCCTATTAGGAGCCTATGGTCCTGGAATAAACTTAAAAACTGTTTGCATAGTTTCAAATTAAAGTAGAAAATGCTCACGTCGACACCTTGTCTACCCAAAACCCTATGATGTGACTACCTATTAGAATGATCTTGAAGGGATGATTTCTAATGAGTTGTAATATCATAGGGTACGTAGAGACATAAAGAATCAAACAATTTTGATATACATTTGTACATGTAAATTGAGTGCTAATACATGTCTTTTCAACTTAAGCAACACAAAGTTTGATTTTCAAACAGTACTGATCCAGATCAGAGGTCAATTAACTTGGCATCTGCTCAAGATTCAAACTGTTTGCAATTGTCATCAAGATAGACTCAGCTGGATTAGACAAAGGATATACTAGTAATTCAATTGCTCCTGAAAAAATTATGGACAATTCCATTTTCAAATTAAGCCTGGTCCATTTTGACTACAGTAAAACCTCTCTTTTGCAACCACTAATTAGAAGGCTAATACTTTTATAAAAGACAGATGACAGCTTAAATAAATGTGAAAGTAAAACAGAAAGCTCACTTTGCTTTAAGCAACGACCTGCATTAAGTACCTATCAACACACTTAAGTGGTCGTAGATTTGTAATAGAGATGTTTTACTGTATTCGATTTTTACAATAAATTTCAAAATGACTATCAATGCATAATAAAGACCCCTCTGATCCGAGTCTACATTGTTTGCATTGAGGACATGCTTTCTTTTCACATGTATGCCTTTTTGCAAATGACAGTACAATCGTTGCTAGGTTTGAATGTGTTGCTTATTATATTTTTAAAAACTAGATTTAAAATTAAATCTCATTGAGCGAGTTGTGTCATCTGATGTTTAATGAAAATCTACACAATGGACTCTTAGCATGCTAGCTGTAAACACTTGTAATCGTTGCAAACAGTTTGGATCCTTGTGAGATACTGCATGATACGACAACTCATCATGATCCAAACTATTGGACACTCTGATCTTATTTTGAAGAGATATTTAGAAAGATCTATTTTAGAAAGGTAGCAGACGGAAAAATACCCAGCATGCACAGAATTAATAGGTTCTAGGTCTAAGGACTTTGAAATCCTTGTGTCTCCACCAAATCCAGTGTTGTTACTACTCAAACAGCTTTTGACCAGCTTTTCTCCTTTTTATACATAGTCAAACTTTTAACAGTACAAACTCTTTACTCCATAGATATACTGATTTTTTACACATTTATTCCTGCCTTGAAGAAAATAATTCCAATATATTCATTATTGTCATGAATATGTATCATAAGAAACATTTTCTATATTCTATCAGATGGCAGCGTACAGCAAACAGAAAGTAAAGCAAAATGTGTGATTAATAATGCGCATTCTGCTAGATACTTTCAACCTGCCTTAAGCCTGTCTTCAAAACTAGAATCTGGCTATAGAGTAAAGGGTTAAATGACTTTTTAGAACTTTTACATGGACAGTCTTTAAGATGTGGTGACAACATATTGCAAAGAAGCATTCTGCATTCCTTTTTCTTGAATTACATTTATCCTGCATTATAAGCCGACAACTTAACTTTAACCATTTTAGTTTCCCCAGAACAATACCATAGAAGGACTTCATGCACATGAGTTGTTACTGATATAATTTTAACCCATTACCCCATAGCCTGTTTCTAAATTTCGAGACATGTGACCACTTAAAGCAGATTGAAAGTAAAGAAGAGTGCGCCTAAAGGCCAAACTTTCAGCCTGCTTTAAGCTACCATCTCCTAGCATATCAAATACATTTCTAATGGTGCGTATTCATGACAGTATAAAGCTGAACTATAATCTTCAGTATCGTAACAAGGCATATTTATGGGTCGATGGGTTAAATAAATATATTACTCTTATTATTTAATTGTTCTTGGATTAACTGATGGTTTTGTCTATTAAAATAACATTTATATTTCAAATAATTTTGAGTTCTTTCTTTCATTTATAAACTAGGTTCAGATAACATGTTGCTGTCCATTCTAGTAGTCCACAGATGGTGCCTTGTGGAGGGCACTGTGCATATCTAATTAATGACCCCAGTTAACTAGGTGATAATGACTGCATGCCAAGACTGAAGATTAGACAAGTTCAGAATTTTATTCAATTTGTAAGACGTGTTCCACAGACTGGTGTGTATAATCTTCACTAAGTCTTATCGCCGTGGGTAATCTCACACTATTTCGGGTTCTCAGTTTAAGCAGGTTTCAAGGAATAAGCCATTTAATAATATGTAAATAATGATTTATTACATAAAAATGACAAGTGAATAATTGCGTTCATTTTGGTATTCATTAAGGTACAGTAGAGAAAACGTTATTCTTTCGAGTTGAAACGCAAAGCACTAAAACGTAGAAAGGTAAAAATTTTGGACAATTAATTCTGACGAATTATGTTTATCTTAGTGACAAACAGTTTGGAGCCTGATCAGACGCCGGTTATCCGGCGTCTGATCTGGCTCCAAACTGTTTGTAATAGAAATAATAGTTTTATCGTAAACGCGTATATTGAGAAATAATAACGATTTCCCCGCTGTAGCTAATATTTGGTAACATAATAATGTATTTGTTCTATTAGACAAAAATGAAACGTCTAATACAATGTCATGAATATACAGTGTTTGATTTCAGAGTACCAGATCTAAATAATTACTTTTTTTTTTTAATTTCTAATTTTTACTTTTACTCAAATCTTATGCAAACATTATTTTTCTGTATCCAAATGACTCTTTTAATTTTCTTATACACGTTGCTCGCCATTCTCGCCAAAATATTGAATATAAGTAAATGAACGGCACATACTTAATCATTGTAGACGTTTCTTTTTTTTCTTCTTTTTTGGCCTGGTACTTTGAACGACAGCTTTTAACTGCCTGAGCAGTTTGGGTCCTCCTAAGACGCCGTGTAACTCGGCCACTTACCAGGATACAAACTATTCGACACAGATTTAATACATGCATTTAAACTAGCTGAAATTTGCTTTTGGTAATCATTTCAGACATTTTCATCTTAACAGAAATAATTCAGCATGATACAAAACGTGCCCTGAATCTAAGCAACGCTTTGATCCAAACATATCAAGAAAGCTCTGAAAAAAAATTGAACACACTAAGTAACAATTAGAGACATTTATGCAATAAAGCCTCTCTAATGCGACCGCCCGGTCATTATGATTTGGGATTTTTAATTGCAGGTGACTGCTTAGCACAGGGGTGAGTCGTATTGGGGCTCCTTCTTTCCTGCATTAGGCTGTCACCCTGAGGCCGACCATGCTACTTATATGGAGTGGTCGCGTTAGAAAGGCTTATAGATCAGTGCCCCTCAGTACCACTCTAATGACACATCAAACATTTGTTTTATTGATAGTTAACCATTTCACTGTCTGTATGACGTAATAACGATTAACCCGTCAAACACAGCCGCTGCTATATCATCGCCCGCATTATTTTTGGGGGAATTTTATGCAGTTTTAACTTAAGAACAATAAATGTGAGTGTCAAACAGATCGGAAATTGATCAGACACCGCATGCCTAATTAGGATCCAAACTGTTTGCAAAAGTCAGTGTCGTCGGCTTTGGCAGTTAAAAGGTTAATGACAGTAAGCAATTTTATGCCTAAAGCAGCAATTCCTTTGTATTTCCGGGTCATTTCACACAACCCTTCATATGCAAACAAAGTATGTTTGAAAATCACACCTTCTTATCAAACAGCGTAGACTCAGATCACTCAAAGAAACCATCTGATCAGGGTTTGCATAGTCTTCCATTCAGCAATGCAGTTTAATAATGACAGCTCGAAACAGTAAAATATTGACTAGATTTAACTGGACTGTCCAAAATTAAGCTTATATAATTTGTCATTTCTTTCGTGAAAGTACTGGACCCTTCTCTATATTCCTCTTATCTGTTTCTATACTGTCATCACATACTTACAATGGATTCAAGACCAATCATGTAGGATCATATAGGATGATCTCTGATCTGGGACTATACTGTTTGCATTTCGAAGTATTTAACGGTTATTCAAAGCAATTCAAAGCAAAATATTACTCAACATTCGATCTTTAAGACAACGCAGCATATTGGATAATATTTCATTACAATAAATATTTGACAAAATTTCTAAAAATATCAAATCCAATTAAATTAGGTAATTTACCTGATCGTTCATTTTATTCAATTATTCATGACACTTTGGTAAAAAAGGTTATTAGACATTATAACCAATCACATGTTTAAAACAATTTTATATAGATTTAATCAACATAAAACTTTTATAAATTCTGCTGCTACAAACGTTTCGTAGAGGATGTCTCAAATTCATGTGACGCTTTGCTGCATTTGTCTTTTGTTAATCTGTTAATGCAACAGATTATTGCTAATAGGGTTGAAATATGTCCTTTCCCTTGGCAGATTTATGATACCAGCAATAAACGCCCCGGGTGGGTTGCCCGCTGATAATACAACGGTCGTTAATTTCCGTCGGAAATTTCCGAACCTTAACGAGTGGTTCTAACATATTGATATCATGAAATTTAGTGTAATTCAACCTAAAAAATACTGTACAAGACACTAAGTTATTTTTCTGAAAATTATATCATTAAAAAGAGGATTGTTTTCTTAATTTACTCATAACGGGGCGGATATTTAATTTTGATAAATAAATTGCTTTTAAGAGCCAAGAATGGTACAACCCTCCCACTTTTTTGCATAATCGTATAAGAATATATAAGCAGCACTTTACTGTTTAAATAATCAAAAAATTACTGTTGAAGATGAAATATCATTTTAAAACATAATATACCATAACAAAGTTTAGATTTAGACCTTTCAACTCATAACGGGGCGGATATTGTGATTGGAATAATAATGGTTTTATTGCAGTTACAAAAATTGTCCCCTATCAATTCTTTGTAATCTAAATCGATGGCTTCTTGCTGGACAGTCACTTATCGGCTTATTTTCAAGGGGAGTAACTCGATCGATTAAGCCAGGCATTTCACTAAAATAGTCCCTAATGGAGTGACAAACATCTTGAATTCAGATCAGACGCCGCGTTACGCGGCGTCTGATCTGGATTCAAGTTGTTTGCAAATGTTAGCCAAATTCCCTCTCTATAACGAATCCCTCCGAACAACGCACATAATTTTTGTCTCCCGTTTGATGTAGTTGTACAAGTTGTAGAGAGGGAGCGCTGTAGTTCGAGTTACCGAGGTTCGACTGCAAACTGCAAACTTACCAGTCATGCTAATACAGCATTTGCGTTATACATCTCAACCAACTCATTGGTATTTGGTATACCCAAACAGTTTGGCTCCAGAACAGACGCTTCTGTACCTGACTTCTGATCGGACATTTGCGTTAAACATCTCAACCAACTAATTGGTATTCCCAAACAGTTTGGCTCCAGAACAGACGCTTCTGTACCTGACTTCTGATCGGACATTTGCGTTAAACATCTCAACCAACTAATTGGTATTCCCAAACAGTTTGGCTCCAGAACAGACGCTTCTGTACCTGACTTCTGATCGGACATTTGCGTTAAACACCTCAACCAACTCATTGGTATACCCAAACAGTTTGGCTCCAGAACAGACGCTTCTGTACCTGACTTCTGATCGGACATTTGCGTTAAACATCTGAACCAACTCATTGGTATTCCCAAACAGTTTGGCTCCAGAACAGACGCTTCTGTACCTGACTTCTGATCGGACATTTGCGTTAAACATCTCAACCAACTCATTGGTATTCCCAAACAGTTTGACTCCAGAACAGACGCTTCTGTACCTGACTTCTGATCGGACATTTGCGTTAAACATCTCAACCAACTCACTGGTATTTCCAAACAGTTTGGCTCCAGAACAGACGCTTCTGTACCTGACTTCTGATCGGACATTTGCGTTAAACATCTCAACCAACTCACTGGTATTCCCAAACAGTTTGACTCCAGAACAGACGCTTCTGTACCTGACTTCTGATCGGACATTTGCGTTAAACATCTCAACCAACTCATTGGTATTCCCAAACAGTTTGGCTCCAGAACAGACGCTTCTGTACATGGCTTCTGATTGGACATTTGCGTTAAACACCTCAACCAACTCATTGGTATTCCCAAACAGTTTGACTCCAGAACAGACGTTTCTGTACCTGACTTCTGATCGGACATTTGCGTTAAACATCTCAACCAACTCATTGGTATTCCCAAACAGTTTGGCTCCAGAACAGACGCTTCTGTACCTGACTTCTGATTGGACATTTGCGTTAAACATCTCAACCAACTCATTGGTATTCCCAAACAGTTTGGCTCCAGAACAGACGCTTCTGTACCTGACTTCTGATTGGACATTTGCGTTAAACATCTCAACCAACTCATTGGTATTCCCAAACAGTTTGACTCCAGAACAGACGCTTCTGTACCTGACTTCTGATTGGACATTTGCGTTAAACATCTCAACCAACTCATTGGTATTCCCAAACAGTTTGACTCCAGAACAGACGCTTCTGTACCTGACTTCTGATCGGACATTTGCGTTAAACATCTCAACCAACTCCTTGGTATTCCCAAACAGTTTGGCTCCAGAACAGACGCTTCTGTACCTGACTTCTGATCGGACATTTGCGTTAAACATCTCAACCAACTCATTGGTATTCCCAAACAGTTTGGCTCCAGAACAGACGCTTCTGTACCTGACTTCTGATCGGACACTTTTATACAAACGATTTCATGGCAATGGACGGGTTTAAGACATTTGAAAAATTGAGCATCGAGCATCGGTCCTAGTTTAAAGTAAATAACATTGACATTCATAGTTGAAATTCATAGCTGTTCAGCCTAAATCAGGCGGTATATCTAACCCATTAAAGCATGAACCTCTAAAATTGACATTAGCAAACAGTACAGACCCTGATGAGAAGCCGCGATCTGCTGTTTGGACAACACTACAGTGTGCTTAGATCACCATTGTATATCTATAATGAAATATTCCAGGAAGCATACAGGAAGAGTCCAGTGCAATAGAAAGGCATACATGGGTCAAGCAGACGATACATGTGTACGGGTAGGACTAGTGATACTCGGTGTAGGGTCCAATAATTGAAACCGCTCTTGTAAAAGCAAGAAATTGAAATCATCTGGGGTTTTGTGCGTGGTATTTAACGAATTTCAGGAACACGTTAAGATAAGGTTTGGAAGAAATGTAGACTTGATATAATGCTCTGTAAATAACAAAAATGGTTTGTAGTTGTTCATCCGTTCTTGTGACTTTGAGAAGTTTTTGCCTAGTGCGTTTTCATTGCGGCCGTTTAGATTTCTGGTTAGCATAATTTGGTTACATTATAACCCGAACATTTTAGAAGATTTGGAGACCAATGACATGAGACATAATGCCACTTTGGCAGAAACCCAATTAGCGTAGTTTTATTACAACTCGAGCAAACTGATGCACCCGTTCTTGAAAAGAAGCAAATGCCACATTTCATCCTTTAAATCTGAAAGCGTTATGTCTCTAAGAGGCATGACGTGTGTGACATTAACCGAGAAATAGACCCGGCTATTATGCGGTTCGAGCTCGTGAGCTCAGGTTTCGCAGTCAGACGCTTTCACGACCATGTCGCCACAAAGCTAGTTTGCGAATAATGGAGAAGACGTTATTCGTTGCCGTTTAACCCTTTACCTGATAGCCTAGTTCCAGTACTTAAGATAGGTGACTACTTAAAGCAGGTTGAAAGTAAAGCAGAATGTGCCTTAGGGCACATTCTACTTTACTTTCAGCCTGCTTTAAGCTATCATGTGCTATAATATAGAAAATATTCCCTATAATACATATTCATTACTGATTAAATTGGAACTATTTTCTTCAGCGGATGAATAAATCATATCCGCTAAAAGGCGCTTCTATTGGGGAAAGAGTTAAACGAAACGTAAATGCAAAATATTGTGCAAATATTTGAAAATATTTAAAAATAATTAAAAAAGACAATTTTTAGACATTTATGACAATTAATTCTAATTTCAGTGGCAAACATTTTCAGAGCCTAGTCAGTCGCCAAGTTTTATCCGACGTCTGATCTGGGTCCAAACTGTTTGCAATGGACATACTTGTTTTCACATAAACGCGTTTATTGGGACAGAATAACGTCCTCTCCCCTTCAGCAAGGTACTACAAACGGTCTATAGCCCTGTTGCTACACTTGGACGTTTGAACAGCACGACAATAAAATCCATCATGAGTGTTCTGTCAATTTTGAAATACATCTATTTAGTGGTATCTGAACCATTTCGCTGTTATGAAGGATGAAGTACGGCGTAATATTGACAACGGACAACGTGTGACAGCAGAGGAAAGTGGGTACAATTGGCAAGATGTTAAACATACCAAACAATGTTTCTGACAAGCTGGAGTTTTGTATCAGTGCCATTTACGGGCAGCAAAACACTTTTGACTATCTATCGGTAACTTCGATACAATTAAGCGAGATAAATAAACATGTACTTGAAATCGATAACTTGTGCTCGTTTAAATCGAAACTTCCTCAATGTTTTAAGATAAGACGATTTGCATACGCCGTAAGGGAAGTCTTGGTATTTAGGCTACACTGTAGATAAAGATTAAAATAAATATTGAATGGCAATAGCCAATCAAGTATTACAGATGAAAGAATACATTAGAATAATGTGTAGCTTGAAAAAAGAATGATATTATCTGAAATAAAACATCTTGCTATTTGGCCTGACATCAGATATGTCCTGTGCTATTTGTGCAAATGTTAGTATTGAATATCGTGTAAAGTCTGATAGCAACCGTCCGATTGGAAAAGAATTGAAGGCAGTTTGCTGCTGAATGCAGGATAAACATAATGCAGACATTTCTGTTAGGAACTTTCTGCAAAATGATTTTTCCACATTAATCAAGCACTAGTATTGAAGAAGACTTCTCTGAATTAAGATTTAGTAGTATCTTCACCAGTTAAGATCACAGCAGGAGGCGGAACAAACTAATCAATATCGTTGTTTTTATTTTAACAACTGTGATGCAGTTTTTCACTACGTTGATATTTGTTTCTCTCTTTGGTCATTTCCGATAAGGTCTTGCCGTCGACTTATGAAAATTGAGAACAGTATTTGTTAAAGCGGGATGTTACTGCACGAGCCATATTACATAGCCTGTCATTATTATTTTATTATATTTTCTTTCATTTCATTCAGCCAAATATAAATTATTTATTGTCTAATCTTTTACTCTAAGTAAAAGGACAAAAAATAGAGACAACTACTATGGTCCAAAACGGTCAATAGTTTTATTTAATATGCATCTTCATGAATACTCAATATTCTCTCATACATGTAGGTTCCAGTAAGAAAAACACCATTAAATCCAATAGTACTGTATTGTGTCTCTGCACTTATCACATAAACTGTATAAACTGCCATAACAACTAAAACTCACTAGTTGCTAGTATCATTGACCCTGGAACCGTCCTTACACTCAAGCTACAGAAACAACTCCACACATGATCCATACTGGCTCGCTAATCAACGACAGAAAATCGTTAAAATCTGAAATATAAATATAGTATTAACATATGCCAAAAAGCCAATGTTCATTCTTGTGGAACCATTTCTCAGAAACATACCTGAAGTTTTGTTAATATTAACAGATTGATTTCTGAGCAGTACTTCCTCAAGAACGTACTGAAAATTTTTACTAGCGCTCTTGCAGCTTCTAGATCTATATGTTTGTTTTTTGGTAATAACACCCAGCCAACTGATAAACGGAAAATGAAAGTTCTATTAAACAATGCAAACCGTGTTGCTTGTAGATACAGATTTAAAAAAAAAAGCTTCAATGTAAATTTCCGAAGAGTTACAAATGTAAACGATAGTCAGTTTGACTTAATTCAATACTGATCTTGCTGTCGATACCTCTCAAATTTACCTAGAGGGAGTGTGGGTGGGAAATCTTACTACTGAACCGTTTGAACGTCGAATGACAAGAGACACGTATGTAGGCGGTTTATATAATATAAACCGCTGTCCGAAAATAACCGACTATTTCCATATATGGAAAAACTCGTAATAGCATAGAGTAACCTAACCTACAATAAATATATTTATTTCAACTCGATGTATCAAAAGCAAAACTATGTAAAAGAAACATACCTGATTTTTAGTTTCCATAAAATGAATGGTTCGCAGTATCAGCAAACGAATTTGAAATTAATTGTTGATTATTATATCAACCATTTTTCGGCGGAGCTGACTGGTTTCTATTTAGTCACACTTTCTATTTGGCCACACATTTCAACCAATTATATATGATCAGAAATTTAGAGGATTCAGTTTATTCCTCCGCAAAAGAAAATAGTTCCAATTTATACAGTCATGAATATGTATAATCAGGAATATTTCTTTATTATAGCGGATGGAAGCTTAAAGCAGGCTGAAAGTAAAGCAGAATGCGCCTTAAGGCGCATTCTGCTTTTCTTTCAACCTGCTTTAAGTAGTCACTTATTTTCAACACTAGAAACAGGCTATGGGGTAAAGGGTTAACTGCCATAAAAGTGTCTGCTTCAAAGTGTCGTCTGCAATCATTTTCAAATAGTGTTTGGCATTTTCACAAAAGAATTGTCTACATAACTGACGATAAGTTTTGATCCTGGTCAGTTGCCGAGTTATTCAGTTCAGTTGCTGGGCGTCTGGTCATGATCCAAACTGTTGGCAAATGTAAGTGAAGTTCTAATAAGCAGTTTCTGTGTAAAGATTCTATTTTAATAGCTCTCTTCCAAAAATAAACTTGCAATAAAGTTTCAATAAAACTTTTGGAATCTCAGGTCTGATTCTAGGTGTTCCAATAAACGTTCTGTGATATACTAACTATTTGTCTGCCACGGATTGGTCTGCTTCACAGTTGTCGTTAGCAATTTCTTTTTTTAATTTGATTTTAATGTGACATTAACTTAAGAAGCCTAAGAATGGGGATCAAACATGTTAATACCAGATCAGACGCCCGCGAATTGCGGCGTCTGATCTGAATCGAAACTGTTTGCAAAATGCAGTAAAGTCGCGATTATCAGACAAAGGGCCAATCCCATTTTTTATTACGCTAAGTGTAAACAGTTTGAATCCAGTCCTAGAGCTACTTGGTGTCTGATCTGGATCAAAATTGTAAGAAATGTACATGTATTTATGTGGTGTTTTCCCGGTCCAGAAAGAAAATAAAGCTCAATTAATTTGCAGACGACAATTTAAAAAAAAAAAGCGACATATGATAGTTTACGGCGGGGTAACTTTTCGTTCAAAACTATATAAACTGTAACACTTCAGCTTTAGGGGATATTGAATTATAATGCACTAAATAAACAGTTACAGCAAGCTCTTTTGTATCGAAACTACTGTTTATACCCTATTAAACACTTCTCTTATCATCTGCTTTTAGATTTGTTGTCTGATCATTTTATTTTCGACTCTAGCTGTGCGACTTTACAAGGTTTTGCAAATAGTTTGGATTCAGATCAGACGCCACAAATCGCGGCGTCTGATCTTGGATCAAAACTGTTTGCCCCTTTTCCGAAGACTTCTTACATGCAAACTAATAGATCTATTCAATGAACATCTATATTTCAAAATGAGCGTTCTGTATTTCTTTTGTCCTTCATTTACCCCTTTTCTCCTACAGTGGAGAATCTGTTATTCTTTCCCAATAAACGCGTTTACGCTAAAACTATTATTTGCAGTGCAAACAGTTTGGAGCCAGATCAGACGCCGGGTAACCCGGCGTCTGATCAGGCTGTAAACTGTTTGCCACCAAGATAAACATGAATTATAAGAATTGTCCAAAAGTTGTTCTTTTCTACGTTTTAGTGCTTTGCGTTTGCGTACGTTTGCGTTTAAACGGGAAAGAATAACAGATTCTCCACTGTAATCCTGCATAAATGTGTCCTTTGCAAAGAGTGTACTTGCAAACAGTACAGACACTAAAGAAAACAATCCTAAATAGTAAAAGGTTAGCTAGTCTCAATTGGAAACTGGAAATGTCCATTTGAAGTGTCTGTGATGAAAGGCTCAAGTAGTCAGCTGTCCTGTTATTTATGTATACGTCTTAATTGAAAAATTGATGAGCGAGTCGTAAAATAATTTTGATTGTTTCGATATTTTCGACTTTATAGAGTACGGTTTTCGGATGTTACACTGTACCAGTCTAATATACAAAAACATGTTTTTTTTCTCAAAGTCCAGTAAATAAGCTTGATTACATGATTTCACCCTATTTAGATTTTTAAGATATCTATATAAAGGAGACAGCTATCACGAAATCTTCTTTTACCTTTAGCAAAACCCGACAGGTTTCGTCTGCATCATATGTCGTCTGCAGTAATTCTTAGAGTGTATATCATTTCATCTGACATACTAGTATATTTGCAAAACTATCCATACTTTTCAAATATATGCTACACTTTCACCCTGTTTTTACATGCCATCTGCATTTAACATCATCAATGAGATGTATTTTCGATGGCGGTAACAAAGTGAATTTACAGTGCGATTACATACCCTTGACGGTAGAGCAATATGACATATATGCTTTACAACTGAGAGTCGATAAATGCAACTTGGTTACGTCAAACGTACTCGTGGTTTAAGGTTAAAACGTGACTAGGTCACGTTGAATTTTTACGATTATGTTCGAATTAAGCGGTGTCCAGTTATCGAAATTCAGCTGTACAAATACGGATATGTTCGACTTAACTTAAGCAGACCTGAGAAATCAAGACTCAACTGTATTTGCATAAGGGTATCGTTTTACCTGCTTCAATTGAGCGACAGTCTACATTTTATTCCTATAAAATATCACGTTCACATATGCGTCACATGGCTGAGAAACATTTAAAATTTCCTGCAGTTAAGAAAACATTATTCTTTAAACGGAACGCAACCCAAACGCTAAAATGTAGAGATTGACAGCCTCATGCAACTATTGGCGATTCTTTTTTAATTTAAATGGCAAATCGATTGGAGCCTGGTCATGCGAAGGATTTTAAGATGCTACGGAAATATGACCCCTGGCCCCAAACAATTTGAAATGTTGGTAATTGTTTTAGCGTAACCATATCCATTTGGAAAAAGGTGTTTTCTCCAATGTCCAATATAATAAACTATGAGTCAAGGTCATCTTGTTTACTAACTCTGCAGGCAATACAGAGGGGTTTTCTGGAAATTCTCAAATCTGATTCTACACTAGGGACGGTGTTGGTCAGTTTGGGTTTAGATCTAGTTAATACTCTAGGAGACGTGTGTACATGTATATATATATTTACTATTATTTGTTTCTGTTGTAACTTGTTCTGTTTATAGATCTATAGAAGATATATGTATGTAATACATTTATGGAGGGCCTCATGGGAGATAAGTCGTTTGACTAAATGAGACACCCTCGTTAAATAAAGTTATTCATTCATTTCATTCATTCATTCATCGCAGGCCGTGAGTCAAACCTTCTGGAAAGTATATTGTTGCGATGTCCTTTGCACAATGGTCATCCTTATAAAATATGTGTAGTATGGTATAAAACTGTTTGACTCCTCTATGCCACAAATCTAAGTTCTTGATCTAATTATTTTAGAAGAAATGCATACTTCTTATTGTCTTGGCAATAGGAATTCTTTTTGCAATTGAACCTATCAGGTTATTCACTATAATGTCATCTGACATCAAATTATTTGTCTTCATTTGAAAAAACTTGGTAGAATAACGCCTGAAGCATAGTTCAGGAACCTATGACTATTTTAAACTATACATCTAGGTTATGGACAGGGAATTAACCAGTAAGTCGCAACAATTTCAGTCGAAACTTGATACTTCGAGTTTACAAGTATTTCATAAGTCTAATTTCGAGAATTCGATCTCGCTTAATTCGAACACACCCATGATTCAAAGTTTAAACGTGGCTTAGCCACATTTTAACTTTGAAATATCGGTATGTTCGAACAAACGCGAGTTCGAATTGTCGAGTTTTGACTGTAAATAAATAACACATCTATGCCTATCGTCTACAAGCAGTGTCTGCAGAGACTCTGCATTGTTTTGATATTCTTTATTGAATTATCTGCTGTATTGTCATTTTAACACTGCAGTGTCTTTATTTCACCTTTGTACATGTATATCTACAATTAAATCATTCAGCAAGCACATGTGGATAGTTCATTGCAATTTCCAGGAATAAATGCATAAAACAGTATTATAAAGTTCGACGTGTTGCGTTGTTAGTATTCTACACTGCCTTCATTCGCATTGTGTTGAAAGGCATCATCATATCCCTCTACATTCAGTTATGACCCGTAGCTAGGCTTTTAGCGTTTTCTTATAAGATCTGTCCGGAATGAGTACATGCTCTTTCAAGGGGTTAGGGTGATTTTCATTATTTTGCCAATCAATTTGATAGGTTCATAATGGTCGGGGTTTTAGAATAGTAAATATTCGAATATTGAAACGAATATATAAATATTCAGCGTGAGATTGGTTAATCCAGCTTAGCGAATAGGCCTTATTATTTAATGTTTCGATTTTTACATGCACCTAGCTATATGTATAATTATATACGTATATTTGTTTTGTTTCAGTACCTGCAGCTCCGGTTCAACAGGGCGGTGCGGACCGCTGGTTCCCTTACCTTCTGTACACAAATGGTAAGCTTCGTTTAAACAAGTTTCTGTCTTAACTAAGTCGCCGAAAGTATTGTCATAACATTTCACTGCCATAGTGTGTTCTGCTTTAACCTATTAACCCCGACACGTATGCGAGTCATTTACAAACAATTTACTTGTGAAAGGTACAAAATTATGTCTTATGCAAACAGTGAATATTTTGAACAGAGTCTCAACTTTTTATCATTGTGCAACATAATGTTAAAATCAATCGTAAAAGGTTAAACAAAATGGAGAATACTAAATTGAAAACTTGTTTTGTCGTTTTGGTGTTATGGGGATGAATGACTGGAGTCTAAATCCCGATTGCACGCCGAGCTAGACGGCGCCCGGTCTGGGATCAAACTGAGTACAATGGCGACTATAGTACTGACAATGCGGAGTCTACCAATCGAGTTAAGTTTTGATATTACTAATCAGTGTTGATCTTGACAAGCAACTGAACCAACTTTATCTTGAACAAGATCAAATTTATGAAATTTGATCTGAGTATGTGCAGCTGATTTGTCCGTCTTTTGTATTGATATAATTCTATATTGATCCCTTTGCTTTGTTTTGATCTAATCAGGTCCAAATACAGCGCTCCCTCTCTATGTTAACATGTACAACGACACCCAATGGGAGACAAAACATTTGTGCGTTGTTCGGAGGGAGTCGTTATAGAGAGGGAATTGGCTTACATTCGCAAACAGCTTGAATCAAGATCAGACGCCGCGTAAAGCGGCATCTGATCTAGAGTCAAGCTGTTTGTCACTCGTAATTAGTCTTTTTTTCTGTCAAAATGTATATTATGTAACTTTTAGAAAAACGGCAGACGACAATTTTTAGCAGACAATATAGCAGGCGGGAAAAGTTGGGACACATTTGTTTTGTTTGGGAAACAACGGCAAGTGTCGTTGTAAGGAGGGAATCGTTGTTGGGAGAATCGTTGTAGAGAGGGAGCACTGTAACTGTTTGCACATCTCTTTTTCTAAGAACTCGATACAGCAATATTCCTTTTCCAGGAACAAGTCACGGCTATCTGAGTGCAGTAGAATCTCTATATCCCGACCACAATATGTGCTAAATTTAGTTGTTTTTGACAGGTTACTGCTTAACCCATTAAGCCATACTGACTCATGTTGACTCATTGCGCAATAGCCTCATACTAACTCATTTTGACACACTTTATTCAACTAGCTTCCATTGAGATAAGCATTGAGAACTGTTTATCGCTTATGAGTTAATGGGTTAAAGCAAGGTGACAATAAAAACAGATATCACCTTTAGGAGGTTTCTGTTTTACTGTAACCTTGCTTAGCTGTCATCTGTATTTTACAATCAATTAGCCTTCGATTTAGTGGTCGTAATTAAGATATGTTACTGTACAATCAAGGTTGTATTAACAAAAACCATGCAAATGCTCCATATTATTTAAATCCTGCATACAGCACACATCCATTTTGAGAACTCTCTGCGTGTGTCGTTTAACACTGATGAACAAGAAAATCGATTGGCTTGTTCCCGAGGAGTACATAGGAGTTCAGTTTCCACTTAACCCTTGAAAAGTCCCAGTTTCCTCGAATCCAGGGGCCCGTTTCATAAAACATCTTACGACAAATGTTGTCGTAAGTCAAAACTTTAAAATACATTTAATTTCTTATTTCTCTATCTAATCCCGTCTTGTGACATCTTTTTGGAATCGTCTTGGAAAGACGACTCCAAAGAGATGTCACAAGACAGGATTAGATGGAGAAATAAATAGTTATTGAGACTTTTATAATCTGACTTACGACAACATTTGTCGTAAGAAGTTTTATGAAACGGGCCCTAGTTTATTATAGTCAATTGAATTTCCTATTATTTCTGTATTATTTGCAGAATGATTTGTGTTTATGTGTTTATTTATTATCTTCAGATATTGTACATGGCGATCGTCTTGTATGCGCCGTCACTGGCCCTAAATGCTGGTAAGTATACTTTCAAACAGTGCTAACGGCCCAGTTTAAATATAGCGAGTGAAGAACTTCAAATAGACAATTCCAATTTCGCGATCCAGTCATCTATAACTTAAGTAAATGCAGCATTTATGTTTTGTACGTGTACACTTTTTATAAATGATGCTAGTCACTATGGTTAAATAGGTTTACACAGGTGACTGTTTTATAAAAGGCAGGATTTAAGTAGTAAAATACAGTGAGAATATTGCTTCACTAAGCAGTCATCTGTCTTTGTCTATCGCTTAACGAGACGTTTACATGGATTCAAACGGTTTGACATTCATTTCAATAGTAATTAAGTTAAAATACCAACACTTTATTTGTTTTAAATTGTTTAAAATTGATGACGTTATGGTAGTGATGGTGTTAAAGAAATTTCCCGGAATATCAAGTTCGATAGTGTTGTCATGAGGGAAAACGTTGTTTCCATCAAAACAAAAGCAAAGCAAATGCTATTATTAAAAAATAAAATAGAGGATTTTATTTTACTGTTGATAGCTCAATCTTAATTGCAAACGGTTCACAGCAATGCAACTCAGCAATGTAACTCGGTAACCAGCAGGGAGGTTATTCAGCATAGTAGAAGCTGGGAATACAAACAAAGTGTTAAGATTATTCAGAACGAATCTGAGGGTCAAACAAATTAACGTGAGATCATTCAAAATGACTATTTCTAGAAGCGCTCCAAGTTGATTACAAAGAAACAATCTCAGACCTGAGAATATGGGTTGAGTACGTTGGAGAACATGTAATTCCCGTTTTAACGAGACTTAGCAAGAACACATCTCAATAGAATGAAAGGAGTAAAGAGTTGGTGAAAAGTGTTTGCGGTTTTTAGCTCACCTGAGCTAGCTCAGGGTGAGCTTTTGCAATACTTGAATGTCCGTCGTCCGTCGTCCGTCGTGCGTCGTCCGGCGTCAACAATTTTAGTGTTTACACTCTAGAGGCCACAATATTTATCCGATCTTTCTCAAACTTTCTCAGATTGTATATTACCATAAGAGTTCGGATGAGTTCGATTATGGTTGTAATCTGACCAATAGGTCAAGAGTTATCTACATTTAAATTGCTGAAAATGCCATATTTAACAGTGTTTACACTCTAGAGGCAACATTATTTATCCAATCTTTCTCAAACTAGCCCAGATTGTATACTACCATAAGAGTTTGGATGAGTTTAATTATGGTTGAAATCATACTAATAGATCAAGAGTTATCAACCTTTGAATTGCTGAAAATGTCATATTTAACAGTGTTTACACTCTAGAGGCCACAATTTTTCTCCAATCTTTCTCATACTTATTCAGATTGTAAATGACCATAAGAGTTCGGATGATCTCGATTATGGTTGAAATGGGATTAATAGGTCGAGAGTTATCTACCTTTGAATTGCTAAAAATTCCATATTTAACAGTGTTTACACTCTTGAGGCCACAATTTTTATCCAATCTTTTTCAAACTTTCTCAGATTGTATACTACCATAAGAGTTCAGATGAGTTTGATTATGGTTGAAATCGGATTAATAGGTCAAGAGTTATCTACCTTTGAATTGCTTAAAATGGCATATTTAACAGTGTGCTAGAAAGGCTTCATTTCAGTATTATTTAGGCTCTAGTTATATGCACTTGGTGTACTCTACTATACGAGAGTAGGTCGTATTCCAATGTTATTTACATGCTATACTACAAATTTGAATGGATTTAGAATAAAAAGGGTGAAATTCAAAGGTAAAGTTAGCAGGCTTCATTAAACCAGGTGAGCGATATCAGGGCCTTTAGGCCCTCTTGTATATAATCTAGGCGGTACAAAACTAGTTACAATGGACAAACATAGGGGCCGTCTTACGAAACGTCGTACGACAAAAACGGTCGTAAGTCAGATTCTGAAATTCTCAATTATTATTTATTTCTCCATCTTATCTTGTCTTGTGACATCTCTTTGGAATCGTCTTGAAAAGACGATTCCAAAGAGGTATCACAAGACAGGATTAAATGGAGAAATCAAAATTAGATGTATTTTAATGGTTTGACTTACGACCGATTTTGTCGTACGACGTTTCGTAAAACGGGCCCCTGATCCCAAGGTTATTAAGCTTTTGAGTTTAGTCTGAATTCGTTCTCAAATATATGCTAAACTCTGACCAATCAAATTCTGGAGAACTATCTCAGACTGAACTCAAAAGCTTTAATCTTGGGCCCTGGATGTTTTTGCTTTTGTTTTCAAACTCGTTTAGCGGGGAAACTTCGTCCTCCACTATGTCAGCAGCGCCATGAAGCAATTTAACGACTCAATGTAGATAGACTTCAGCCACCGTGTTATCTATTCAATATGTGTCCTATTAGCAAACTATTGCCAACTGAATATAATAACAGTCCAGAAAGAGAATTTAAAAAAATAATTTATAAAACTGTTCTTTCTAATAGTTCGACCTCTAGTGGCCTTTTCCAAAGGAAATCATGATCACGAACTTTTAGAAAAAAAAGAGTTTTATAGGTTAATGATATTGCAAAATGGTGTGGTTTGGACCCTGACGACGCGCTTTCAATGCGATAACTTTTTTTGTTTATACTTGTTGCGATGTCTTTGAGCAAATCCGCTAGGTCCCTTGACATTTTAAGATGTTATCTTTTGGTTGGGTTTTCCTGTTTTCAGTGCATGTGCATTCAGATGTGTGCTGTATCATGTTCAATTAGCATTGTTTGCTGTTTAGGTTAGCAGTTTGTGCCCCGTGTGCAGCGTGCAGAGTACAGTAGAGAAAACATTTTCTTTGCAAATAACCCCGGTTACGCTTAAACTATTATTTTCATTGCAAGCAGTTTGGAGCAAGATCAGACGCCGGGTAACCCGGCGTCTGATCAGGCTCGAAACGGTTTGCCACTCAAATTAACACTGGTAGTCGGAATTGTCAAAAGGTTGTTATTTTATATATTTCATTCCAATGCGTTTGCGTTTGAACGAAATAATTATGTTTTCTCCACTGTATTTCAGACAGGTAGCCAACTCGCAATCGATTGCCATCGACGGCCATCGATTTCTTTACTGAACTCATCACATATTTAACCCCCAATGCACAGTTGTTTATCGATTGCATAAACCTTACTGAATTGTTTTTCAAATCAGATTTGAGCCATATCACTGAAGAAACATTGCTTTGAGTGTCAACGAGTTTGCATCCTGATGAGACGCCGTATCAATCGGTGACTGATCTTGATTCAATATGTCTCTAAAAGCTAGTATACTCAGACAGATGCAGAGAAGGGAAAATGTAATAGAATATGTTTACTGAAATTAAGGGCTCATATTTATCAAATTGTATACCAAACGTCATTCAGGGCAAATTTACCGCTTACACTTCTATAATAGGGTCGCCTGTTTAAAACGTGTCGTCTGCAGCGCTATTTTGTATTCAAATTTACTTTTCGCGTAATTCTAAATGAAGAAACCTCGATGTGAGAGTCAAACAGGTTCGATCCTGGCCTGACGACCTGTGACGCGGTGTCTGGGTCAGGATTTAACCCTTATCGTGCTTAGCGCGACTTGGCTAACATTTGCAAACAGTTTGGATCCAGTTCAGACGCCGCGTAATCCAAACTGTTTGTTATTCATATTCAACTTTTTTTCAGTTTGTAAAGCATAGAAACCAATTTTGATTTTTTTTGGCATACGATATATTTGAAGTAGACGACAATTCAGCATGATAAGGATTTGATGGTTTTGTCACACTTTGCAGGATAACAGATGAGTTATCTTAAATATCAATGACTCAATATGTTGTCCTTGAGATTACCTGTTGATGTGTACTTTTGGTGGTATCGTTGTCTTTTCTGTTCATCGTCCTAAATATCGTCTGCATCAAATTAGTGTCTGCGTCTTAATACTTTATGCAGTTTTGAGTAAAGAGACATTGATAAAAGCATCAAACAGTCTGGCCCTGATGTTAAAATACTAGACGCCTTATCTGGATCATAACTTGAGTTATATATATTATATATTTTCGAATGTCAGTTTTTTGGCACTTTAAAGTGTAAAGTTAACAGTATAGCTAGCGATTTAAAAACTAACCTTGCTACCGTAGCAATATCGTCCTTTTGAAAATGACCATGCAAAGTTTATAAAATTTAGAGTGTCAAACAATTTGAAGCTGCGCTTCTCTATCCAAACTGTATGTAAATCAAAGGATTTGAGAGTACTGATTATGGTTTCACTAAAATAAAGAGGTATGGAGTGACAAGAAAACCAGAAGTTTACAAATAATGAAAATTCTTTGAACATTTTTTTAAATGTATTTGATAGATCTAGTAGGATTTGAAACTGTTTAAGATATGTTTTGTGTATAATGTATGTAGCTCTACATGTGTATTATATATAGAATAAAACTTGTAACATTGAATAATGCTGGAAAGAGTCTGAAATCCAGATTTGGCCTAAAACCCTATTTTGTTAATTATTTCATTCGCGGAAACCGCCTAATTTCAAAGCAGCATGTCACTTTCCTGGTCCCAAACTATGTGTACACAAAAGAAAGTGAAAGTATATTCTACTAATTTTATGATCATCATATCTACTTCAGAGTGTAATGTTTATTCACCAGAAGTTTATTATTTCAAATCGTTTTACTGTTTTATATATTACAGTTCTCAAAAAATTGAATCGATTTTACGTTTTTTAAGAAACTGATATCCTACGATATAATTGAGTGCTGCTTTCTTGACCGTATGAAGACTGAGTAAAAGTTTCTTTTTAAAAATCGATGCTGACTTAAGATGGTTTTTAAGCTTTGAAACCATAAAATCGATCGGCTAGCAAAGGGCTAATGTCAATAATATTTTTCACACAAAAAAGTAATTGTAGAAGTTCCTTTATATTGTGTAGCACAGTACTCTTTTCAAAAGGTTTTGCTGACCGTCTCATCAGGATCCAAGCTGCTTGACACCCTCAAAAAAAAAAGAAAAAGTAATATACCAAGTTAAAGTCTACTTTCAGTCCGAATGACCGCTCAGCCGACTGTACATATACTCCCAAAGGTTTCTTCAGCTAAAAGAAGATTCAAGTTAACTTTGAAGAAAACAGCTGACGTCATTTTCTAACAGACGATATTGTATGAGACGAATAGTTTATAAGAGATGCCTAATTATTGGTGTGTGGTACATTTCAGTGACGGGTTTCACACTGTGGGGAGCCATTATATCTGTGGGTATTGTATGTACCTTCTACACAGCTCTGGTAAGTCCAACCCACATACAGTGCTCCCTCCCAACAACGGCCATCCCAACAAAGACTCCCTCCTTACAACGACTATTGCCGCAGTTCCCTAAAAAGGACAATTATGTCTAACGTTTTTACTGCTGCAATATCGTCTGCTTAAAATTATCGGTTGCTGTTTTTTCTGAACAATTGACATTTTCATAGAATAAATATAATGAAGAGTGACAAACAGCTTGAATCCAGACCATATGCCGCGTAACGCGGCGTCTTATCTGGATTCAAGCTGTTTGCAAATGTTACTCAAGCCTTAATTTCCCCTCCCTATAACCACTCCCTCCGAACAACACACAATAGCTGTTTCTCCCGTTGGGTGTCGTTGTAGAGAGGGGGCACTGTAGTAAAAAACCATGACTCTTATAGCCCAAGACCCAGCCCTTTCTATATCTAGCATGCTACCTCAATACAAATTATTAAGTCGAATTGCGATAACTCGGACTCACTTTGGTCGGGTTACTCGTATTTCAACAGCTGTTTTTCGATAAGGTTGACTAATTCGATTAGTCACATTAAACTTCGAAATACGGATGAAGTCGGCATAAGAAAGTTCGAGTTATCAAAGCTTGACCTATGTGGATTTAATGAGGAGAAATGTTTAAAAAAATATATAATGTATTTCTTAACAGCAGCGTAAAAATGGCATAAAATATTATTAAACGCTTAAATCCTTATTTGTTCCTGGTTTCTAAAAAGAGGTAAAGTATACAGTGAGGACGACATCAATATTTTCCCAGAACAGTTTTCAAATAGTTTGGAACCAGATCAGACGTCAGGTAATCCGGCATCTGATCAGACTCCGAATTGTTAGCTACTCAGATAACAGAACTTTCAACATTTTCAAGAATTTTTCAACATTTTATTGCAAATTGCATTTGCGCTTCCTTTCGTTTATACAGGGGAGAATAAAGACGGAGTGTCACAAAAAACCGTAATTCGAATGCAGCAGCCATCACGTGGTTTCTTTAGTATAAATTTTGGCGGCCCGAAAAGGGCATCATCTGTATGACACTAGATGCTTAGTATTATTTTAATACTTGGCGCGAAAAATAAACGCCTTTGTCGCCATTTTAGAAAACACCTATACTGTAGTTAGTTGAGTTTTGGGCATAGTACTGTAATATTAGTAAACCCACTAACTCATCATATATCAGCCATCAACTAAAAGTGGTGCGTGCACATGAGTGCGCGTGTACCAGTTGTTTGTTTGCTGAAAATAGTTTGCTGTTATTTTGATTAGTCGATGAAACTAGACAGAAATATGAACTAGATTGATGACATAACTACAGATAAATAGAATAGATTAACCTCTCCCACTGCCACATTGGTGCGTGCCGTGCTTAAAACCGTTTGTGTTTTGTTTCAAATTAAGTATTTTGGTATTTGACTAAAAATATTGAAACCGGTGTCCAACAGTTTCATTCTTATCTGAAGCTTTGTTATTCGGTGTCCGATCTGGATCCAAACTTGTCAGTGATATCGACAGTTGCAGTTTAAAGGCTAACCGCAACTGCATAAAGAATAGTTTAATATTCAAAACAGAATACATGTGTTATGCTCGAAAAGCAGAGTTATAAATTTTCTGAAAAGCTTAAACAGAAAAATAAATTGAAGATGAATTAGCGAAACTTCATAACTGGGACACAGCTGTGTAACCCTTATATTGTTGTAAGATCGACCGATTTGGACTTTCCGTCGACAAAATTTGCTATACCAAGGATAATTTTTAAATTAAGGAAGGCTAAAGAAAAACGTCGAACAGTTAGGGCCTAGATTAGAGAACGCGTTACGCGGTTTCTGATCAAGTTCCAAGTTGGTTGCAAGTACCAGCCAAGTCGCGATTTATGGACAAAAAAGGTAATAATGGCGACTTAAACAGCTGAACAGTGAAGGCATGCCATTGATTTTGTTTTTACTTCTTCGCTGCTTTCTGCAGTACTTTATTTCCTATGTAATGTTTTATTTCTCTATAGACATATACAGACAAATACAAGACACACATTGAAATATTACCATGATATAATACATATTACTTTCTTAACAAGTATACTTTTTGTCTATGTATGTACAGCAAGGAATAGTTTATATAAAGTGAGGAAAGAAAAGTAGCGGAAGAGAGAAAAATGTTTGAACAAGAAGAGTGGTTTACTCAACGTGTTTACAAAAGATTTTTATATATTATAGGTTTAATGGTAATTTGTCCCACTTGCCGTTATGCTGTTCAACTTCAATTTTTGCCGTTGCAGTCATTCGTTCTAAGTTTTCAACCTGTTTCAGATGTTTTATAAAATTAACAGATAAGGGAAATTGTATTTGAATATTTATTTTTGTAAATGAAATATTTTAAATAAATCAGTATGGTATTTATCAAAGTCGTTTCAGATGTTTTATAAAATTAACAGATAAGGGAAATTGTATTTGAATATTTATTTTTGTAAATGAAATATTTTAAATAAATCAGTATGGTATTTATCAAAGTCGTTTCAGATGTTTTATAAAATTAACAGATAAGGGAAATTGTATTTGAATATTTATTTTTGTAAATGAAATATTTTAAATAAATCATAATGGTATTTATCAAAGTCGTTTCAGATGTTTTATAAAATTAACAGATAAGGGAAATTGTATTTGAATATTTATTTTTGTAAATGAAATATTTTAAATAAATCATAATGGTATTTATCAAAGTCGTTTCAGATGTTATATAAAATTAACAGATAAGGGAAATTGTATTTGAATATTTATTTTTGTAAATGAATTATTTGAAATAAATCAGTATGGCATTTATCAAAGTCGAATACCCACTTCGTATATCCAACTTCTAAGTGATATTATCATATAATTTAAATTTACTTGTTTTTTCGTTTATTTATATTTCTAGATTTGTCCACAATGCTCTGGAATATTGACACTCTTAGAAAAGCTGTTTGATTGATTCAATGTGCATGGCACAAAAGCCAAACAAGCTCGAATTCACTAGTTTGCATTTATACAAAAATTGGTTGTTTTGTATTATTCGCATTATATAATATATATTATATTTATATATTATCTGTATTGAAAAGCTCTCATTTTGGTACCGATGAAGGATTTGAAGGACACTATGTGTACACCCTTCAAGATGATGTACGTGCTTTCCCTTTCCCATTTAATTTGAGGTTTTATTATTGTGTTGTCATGTAATTATTTTAGTAATTTTTCAGTAATTTATTAGTACTATTAGAATGTTGGACTTGTTGCAATAAATCTTCTCATATATTCTTATCAGCTATGTTTCCTGTTTTCAGTTTTTGTTTCCATAGTTTTGGTATGCTTTCCAATTAAAATATAGTATTTGAGGAAGTCTGAGTTTTGAAAGAGGTATTTTGTTTTTGCAAATCAGAGTCTCTACAATGAATACCTACGTATCTTTTATGGGACGCTAGGTACAAATTGTTTAAAGCAATATCACTTCCAGGTTAGCCATTTCAATGCCATTTAGACGTAACAGCCCGTCCCACAAAGTCGTTGCTATATTATCGCCTGCTTCAATGTCTCGTTTGCTATTATCGATAAGATTTGGAATTGTATGCATTTCAACTTAACAAACGTTGAATAGTTTGGATCCTCATCAGACGCCGAAAGATACGCGACATCTGATTAAGATCCAAACAGATATGCAAATGTTTATGCTGTCGGCTTTGACAGGTTTTACACGAAAATAATCACAAAAATGGCAATACGACATAGAAAGGGGATGTACACGATTCTTTCAATCTGATTAGCAAACTGTCTGTTCAAGATACATACTGTTCGCATATGCATGTGTATTTGTGTTTGGTGAAAAATAGTTACATACACTACATTTAAATTCGTAACGTCTATATCTAATGAGAAACAAAAATGCGGTGACAAAGAAAACGAGGGGCAGCATTTACTACAAATGAACCAATAAAGTTATCTCTTCTTTTTAGAGGACAGCAAAAATCACGATAAAGCTTTTTCGATCTATCATCAACGGATTTCCGGAAATACATATCGTTTCGTTGCATAAATAAGACAAGTCAAGCATCGGTGATGTCTCTTGGTCATCTGTCTTATCTGAGACGGGCAAGCAATACAACTACTTGACCGTTTGGTAATTTAACCATGAAACATGGTTTCTAAACGAACATCGGCCTCCGTTCATGGAAAAATATTACCTTTCCCATTTAACGTATTTGCAGTATTGCTCAAAACTGGTTTATCAGTTTTAAGAAAATGTAATCAGAGTGTCAAATAAGTTAGATCCAAACGAGACGCCGAGTTAATATTTTTAACAATTATCCCGGATTTCAATTACTTTCTTATAACGTGATTAATGTTAATGAATGCCACATCAAATAATCTAGTTGCCCCTAGCAACGGGACGGACAGAACATATCCAGTGTAGTGTTTATAAACTGTTATCAAACGGTGACAAAGGATGTTCTTTGAGCATGAACTCTTTAAACGTTAAGTTTTGTCGTCTGAAACAGTTTTTCTCTGTTATTGTTTTGAAATGAAAACTTTATAAAAATTACTTTATAAAATGGCATCAAAGTGTCAAACAATTCGGATCTTGGTGAGACACCTTGTGACGCAACGTCTCATCAGTATCTAAATGGTTTGCAAAGATGACCACGGTTTCGCCGTTGGCGTTGCAATCAGAGTAAAAAATAAAACCTGAACACCTTTACTCCGAGGATAGTGTTTGTTTACAAATACTGTAGTTGCTGACTTTATTACACACATAATATATAGGCATTCTGGCTATACATTGTATATATACATCTTTGAGAGGGCCAGATAGTCTGAATTAATCTTGATAATATGTCGAGTTATTCGGCGTCAAATCAGTGCCGTAGCGGTTATCAAATACCAGTGCATTCGAACGTAGCCACTAGATGGCACTGTCACCTTTTGGCATGCATTTGACATCGTCAATGATGAACGTGCAGTTGTGTGATAAACGTTTTTTCTGGCTTCAACATTTCCCAAATATATACATGAAATTGAATTATATAGCAAATATGTTATTTATTAAGACGTGAACTTTAAACAATTTGTTAAAATAAATGACACAGAAACAGCAAAGACGCACAATCAGACACCTAACGGAACTTCCATACTGCAAAAAAAAAAAACGAACAGTGGTGAAGACGTTATTCTCTCCCGTTTAAGAAACGAAACGCAATAAGAATTAAATAAATGACAGTTTTTGTGAAGGTTCTGACAAGTTATTTATATTTTATAATTATTTTAGCAAAAACAAGCTATTTTCCTATTAACTAACATCTTCCTAGAATGTTTTAATGGAAATATATCCCTTTGTAAAATTACCAGTGTTGTGTAAATCTTTACAGTCATACGTTTCCTTAAAGAAGCACAGGATTATTTAAAGCCAGGTGACTTTAAAAATATACAGTCCACTAAATAAAGGTTTGAATCTATTTTCAGGGTGGGCTGAAGGCTGTGCTGTGGACAGATACTTTCCAAGTGATTGTTATGTTTGCTGGACTCTTCGCAATAGTTATAAAAGGGATATCTGATGTTGGTGGACTTAGTAAGGCTTGGAACATTTTTGACGAGAGTGGGCGGGTCGTATGGGACGAGTAAGCACTACTTTTATATATGCAAGAGTTTTAGCCCAACATAATTATGTGATACGTTTTAAGATATTGAACACCGGACCAGATCGAAGCAAACGTAGTAGTACTTTCTTTAACTATTTTCCGCCATATCAGCTTATAAATGGTCTTCTAAATGTTCGTCTCAAATTAAGGTTTTTGAAGAAATTACTCCTGAAACAATGTCACAGGTGCCAACCTGTTTGACGAGTTTCTTTGTGTTTAATCTGGATGTTACCCTTTTGCACATCAAATAGCATTTTCTATGGCATCAAGTTAACTATTTTTCTGCTGTAACATTAACCAAACAAACATCCGGACATGACTTTTAAAAAAGGTTTAGACCCGGTCAGACATCGCGTTATACGGCGTCAGAATTGGATAGAAACTGTTTGCAGATATTTGTCAAGTCGCCCACAGCACTCAATGGAATAATATGTAGATTATATCAGGCGTAAAAGCGAGATTCCTGGTGTAAAGGTGTAATAGTATCCCTTTCACTCTCAATGATGCCATAAAGCGTATTTGCATCCAAATTTGATCCTGATCAGACGCCGCGTAACAACTCAGAAATCAGTTTGCCACTTGTTTTGAAATTACGTCAGTTATACAGTGGAGAATCTGTTATTCTTTCCCGTTTAAACGCAAACGTACGCAAACGCAAAGCACTAAAACGTAGAAAAGAACAACTTTTGGACAATTCTGATATTTCATGTTTATCATGGTGGCAAACAGTTTGGAGCCTGATCAGACGCCGGGTTACCCGGCGTCTGATCTGGCTCCAAACTGTTTGCACTGCAAATAATAGTTTTAGCGTAAACGCGTTTATTGGGAAAGAATAACAGATTCTCCACTGTACTGCCTTAAATCTTACTTTGAAACAATATTACAGACAACAATATTGAGCAGACGACAATATGTCAGTGAAGGGTTAAAATCCTCGCGAATATGGTTTATTGATTATTTGCAATTTGTTTTCTGCAGCTTTAGCGTCGATCCTAAAATTCGCCATTCTGGCTGGTCACTTATAATTGGTGGAATGTTTACCTGGGTGGCTATTTATGGGACCAATCAGGCGCAAGTACAGAGGGCATGCTCATGTTCAACTTTGAAAGAAGCCCAAATGTAAGCTCTTTTCTCGTTGTTTCTTCTCGTCCTTGTCCATTTGCAACAAATATATCTATTACATTATACGGAAAAAAAGCTTTGCTTTTTTTCCGTTCTTAAGTAATGCATGAATAAAACAAAGGTATTCCTATTCAATTCACATTCACTGACAGACATTGAAAAGTGTTTGATTTGCGCGTGCATAACTTCCCTAAAACTAAGCAACGATGCGACATGGGGGCTGACATGTTGGAAATAGCTAGGCCTAGGGAATCCAACAAATGCAGATAGCCCCTGGTTTTAAGCTCTCGATTCAAATTTTCGTTTTGTTAAATCAACTTATGATGTAATGAAGCAATAATTGATGAAGAAAGACGTTATTTACGTTGTTGTGATTGACCATCTAGGAACTACTTCGCCGAAGTACCGGTACTACTTTATGTACATGCGCGGGTCAGGGAGGTAATAACCTGGCCCTTCGCACCATTTTGGGTGAGTTCATTGCCATAGAGTGGGTGAGTCAATTTACTTAGTTACTGTACTCTTGAACAAGTCACGTTACATTGGAACCGAATAAAGCCCCGATTTAACACTTTGTGGGCTGTCGAATTATACTGCACCAAGATGGTTGACAAGACGCGGTACTATTGGGCCTAGTTGTAAATAAAAACTGAAACTGAACTTTGGATTGCACACAAACCTATGTTTTGATATGTAAACTCGACATAAATAAGAAATGTCTGAAAGAATGAGGAGCTAGAGACCACCAGTCGTTAAAGGTGTGTATAAGCGCCAAGGCTTCTGTGAAAGAAATGGAATTGTTTGATCCAAATTTGCGGAGAGTAATTGTAGCGTGTTCAATTGATCAATTACCCACCGACTGTTGCTGTAACAGCTGTTTAGGTTAGCAGTTTGTGCAGAGTGCATTACAGTAGAGAAAGCATTTTCTTTCCAAATAACCCCGGTTGCACTTTTATTTTCATTGCAAACAGTTTGGAGTCAGATCAGACGCCGGGTAACCCGTCGTCTGATCAGCCTCCAAACTGTTTGCCACTCAAATTAAAACTGGTAGTTGTCAAAAAGTTGTCATTTTCTGTATTGCATTGCGTTTGAACGGAAGAATAACGTGGAATGCCATGCCATTTTCGTAATCGAGCATATCTGAGGTCGTTGGTCGTGTCAATCTGGTATTAATTTTCCGCACCCGTCGCTAACTTTACCCTATACATGTTCTATCTGCGGAAGACGGCCGTCGATCCCAGGTACGGCGAGCATCTGCGCTCCGTTCCCCTGGGCCAGCGCTATCTGCCCTCGACTCCTGCAGTAGCTCGCCAGGCTGGTACGGCGTGCATCGCTTGGTTCCCCTGGGCCAGCGCTATATGCGGAAGACGGCCGTCGACACCCTCCCCGCAGTAGCTTGCTCTATTTTTGTTAAGTATAGTAAATTAAATGAAAACAGGATTTGTTTGCAAAATTCTATGCCCCCTTATGTGACAGGTCTCTAAATAACCATGGCCTTTGTCTGACATTACCCAACTTGTACTCAAGCTCAAAAGCTTTTTCAGTTGAGTACACATGCAGGTACATGTAAGCAAGTTCAACAAATTACAAAATAAAAAAAAAAGATCTATCTTAAAATATTATCATCATTCTCATGAAAGAAGTTAATGCAATTCAACTGCCTTTTAAGATGGAATTTGACACTGGCTACATTTAAAATTCTTTACCCGTGTGAATCAAGCAGTAGATCCATCTCGTGCAAAATGTACCTTCTGCTTAATCATTTGATGTAGCCTGGTTACCTGTGTTTTCGCCACCCTTAGCTATATTTATCGCGCATGCGCCTATCTGATGTAACATTTCTTACTTGTTCACGGATCTAATTCTGAACTGAACCTTCAATAACACGCATATATACAAATAAAACTTGTGAAATAAATACAAAGTGTAAATAACTACCGTTTTCGAACGAGGTCATTGCTCTGGATCACCGGGATGCTTTCTTGTCAAATCGTCACCTCTGATTGGTCGTTCGATAATTAGGTCAATGTAGGCTCTGGCAGTATGTTAATATTGTTATAGGTTGTTTCATGAAACTTGAACATTTTTTAATGATTCTGAAATATTTAATTTAACTTTTACAACTTAACAATATAAAAGTAACAACGGACAACTAGAACATGTATTTTGATTGGAAACTTTTTGTGAATTATTGTTATTTTATCTGTTTCTTTCGCATTTTTGGCGCTTGAAATCTACCTGAGTGAAACTATCCTAGTATTCGGGGATCATCTGTAGTTTTCGGACATCCTCGGTAGCCTGCTCGTGACGGAATTCTAAGTTTTGCTTAGGTGGCGAATTGACAAGAAAGTGGTGATTTGACAAGAAGCAAGGATATACCCATCTGTAACCAGGACTAAACAATACTTATTGATGGAATAAAAATAGCTGACAACTTACAGCACAGTGAAACAATTAAAAGCAGAAAACATCTTTAAATGCTATCTGCTTTACTTTCATCTTTCTTTAAGTGACCACCTGCCTTATACAATAAATGATTACTGTAGCCTCAGTTGTGGCTACAGAGTTGTTTACTGAATTGCAAAACCTCATCCTTGGCAACTCTCAAGACCTTCACTCTTTGATTTATGTTGGTTGTTTATTGTGAAAACTTACACATATTTTTAAATTATTTCAACAGGGGCAATGGTAAAATGGTATGGATTGATCCCATGGATGCGTCAGATTGTATGGTACCACAACACAAAATGGATCATATAGCACCGATAGATGATGAGGGATGAAGAGATGAAGATGCTTTCAGGACAGCTGATTTCATCTAATCTCGTTGATTGTGATGAAGGGCATGGTAACATCACACTAACATGGTACCAGACCTTTCAAGGGGAATTCAACAGCCATACAATAGGTAAATTATTGCTTCTTTCATTAAAAAAATACATTAATTTAGAAAAAGTTAAAACTTCTACACCAGTCAGCTGAGGTTAGCCTTTATTGAAATTGCAACATGGTGAAAAAACATGCTACTCATCTGGGACTTGCAAACGGTTTGATACAGATAAGGCACCACTGATGCGGGGCCTGATCTGGATATACTCTGTTTGACACTCAGATTCTTATTCTGTTAGGTAAATTTTTTTTTTTTAGCTCGCCTGGCACGAAGTGCCAAGGTGAGCTATTGTGATCGCCCTGTGTCCGTCGTCGTCCGTCCGTCGTCAAACTTTTTCTTTAAAGATCTTCTTCTTAGAAACCACTGGGCCAATTTCTTCAAAACTTCATAGGATTGTTCCTTGTAGGGTACTCTCTCAGATTTTTCAAATATAGGTCATCCAATTGAAAAAACTTTAAAAATCTTCTTGTCTGAAACCGCTGGTACGATTTGAAAGTAATTTCACACAAACGATCCATGGGTGTCGACCCTCTACCAGATTTCTTAAAATAATTTTGATATCTAAAAAACATGGCCGCCAGTGGGTGGGGCACATTTTCCTTATGTTACTTTTTAGTAAAAACTTTAAAAATCTTCTTCTGTGAAACTACTGGTCCAAATTGAAAATAATTTTACACAAATGATCCATTCATGACTCTCTACCTGATTTCTTAAAATCATTTTGTTATCTTTAAAATCATGGCCGCCAGTGGGTGGGGCAAGTTTTCCTTATATTTCTGTATAGAAAATCTTTAAAAATCTTTTTCTCTGAAACTATTGGTCTGATTTAAGAATCAAGTACTTGAACCAGATAAAAACTACCTTGGCAAACAGCGTAGACTGACCTTTAGATGACATCTACATGGCCTTGACATTTGTCTGACTTAACCCAAGTTGTACTTTTCTCAAGAGATTCTTTGGTGCACATGCCAAAATGAAGTCTATCACATGTAGTCATGTGACCAATGTTAAGTTCTGCCTATTTGGCCTTTAAAAGCTGAGTCTCCTTAAAATGCAAAATATTTTCTTACATTATGTTATAACTTAAAAGCGCCTACAAATAGTAAATAATTGAAAGAAAACATTTGAAAGACAAGTTAAAGGCAATGTGTGTGGGTCATTAGATTGAAAAAATAAGATAGTAATGTGTACAGTCCTGACAGTAAAATTATTTTCATTTCAGTCCATGAAATCGGATTTATTATTACGAGTCAGGGCTCCACATAAGTTGAAGTAATCAGACCAAATGTAGCTTTTCTTTATGTCAGCACCAATGCCTATGGTGTTCCCCTTTATTAGAATTGTCTTGAAAACAGGATTCTAATAAGTAGTCACACCACTGGGTTTAATGTAGACATAAAGAATTTACTTTTCAGTTATCTGAAACCCTGTGTTAGTAGAACTATTCAACATTAATTTATCATCATGTTGATTTGGAACTTTAACTCCATTGATTGAATTCATACCAGACATGCTGAAAAATTCATGGGACAGTACAAATTAGCCAAAACCATGCCTTATTCACATGTTTCCATAAAGCCAAATAATACTTAACATTGCCTCCAAAATTCAGCCTATGCTTTATAAAGAATAGTTAAAGAATCTTCAACATAACCTCCTGCTTTCGCACAAGTAACTTTGCTAAAGCAGGAAATTGTGAGGGACCACTAGTGTCACTGTGTGGAATAAAATCTGCTTTTTGGTCAATATGTTAAGTTGTACAACAATAATAAAAGAAAACAACAACACACAAAGTCCTGCAATGTTTCAGACCTGTAGAGTGCCTTATACATAACAATCAATTATTTATGTACTATCTATTGCAGAATCATCACAACCAGTGCAATGTTTGGAATGTTTCCCTACCTGAAGTGGTAAACAATGAAGGCCAAGCATTAACCATGAGTATCCTATCCAAGATAGACTTTCAAACAGAGAGTCAGTGACTATGATGCAAATTAAAACTGACTTTTTTCAAGGGAGAACAACATAATTATGTGCTGAATTTGAGTAATAAATATATGAACTGATTAGAGCGGTGGATAAGTTGAAATGGATGGAAATTCCATGTCAGCACCAAATCCTATGGTGTAATTTAACTTATTATTAGAATTGTCTCTTTTAACCAATTCTGGTTTAAACAATACTTTATTCAAATAATGAAATGGATTGGACAACAGGCATTGCCTCACCAATTCTAATCACTAAATGAGTAGTCACACCATATGGTTTAATGCAGACATAAAGATTTAAGTTCTTGAAGTACTCCCCTTATTTGGAGCCCTGTGTCCATGTTAATTATTTTAAAGAAAAATTATGTTGTGTGATTTTTAGCTCACCTGAGCCAAAGGCTCAAGGTGAGCTATTGGGATGGCCCTGTGTCCGTTGTGCGTTGTGCTTTAAATGACATCTTCTCCTATACCGCTTGACAGAATTCAACCAAACTTTACAGAAATGTTCCTTGGGTCAAGCTCTTTCAAATTTGTTCAAAGAATAAAAAACAATGCAGAACTCTGGTTGCCATGGCAACCAAAGTGAAAAAATAAGGAAATCTTTAAAAATCTTCTTGTCAAAAACTGCAATGGTCAGAGCTTAGATATTTGGCACATAGCATCATCTACAGGTCCTCTATCAAGTTTGTTCAAATTATGCCCCTGGGGTCAAAATTGGCCCTGCCCCGGGGGTCACAGTTATACATAGAGTTATATAGTGAAATTTTCAAACGTCTTCTTCTCTGAAACTAATATGGCCAGAGCTTTGATATTTGGCATGGTTGCACTTCTAGATGACCTATACCAAAATTGTTCAAATGGTTCTGGTCGGTTGCATAACTAGGTCACAGGAGCTAAAAATAGATTTTTTCAATGGAAAAATCTTCTTGTCTTAATTAAACCCTAGTACCCTGATCTTAGATATTTGGCACATAGCATCATATACAGGTCCTCTATCAAGATTGTTCAAATTTAATAATGCCCCTCGGGTAAAAAATGACTCCTCCTGGACATAAACCATTATCTCCATTTTGTCAGCCATTCTCAGGTGAGCGAAATATGCCCCATGGGGCTCTTGTTTTTTTACTGCTGTGTATTATCAGAACTGATGAAATAGAAAAAAAGCAAATTAAATGTAAATTAAATATTTTTCCTGTTGTGTTTTTAAATAATTCCTAAAATCTTGGTGCAGTATAAGTGCCAGTAAAAAAAAAACAGAACCAAGAGAACCTTAATTTTAAAAAGATCTCATGTTTTTCTTTTTGTATGTGATATTTCACTCTCTGACACTTATTTTGAATATTGATGCCAACAATTGTTTCAGTTACAGTAAAGCATATCTATTAAAACCACTACATGAGGTCCAATTGTTGGTTTGCAAGACAACTTGTCAAGTGGCTGCATTATGCAAGATTATTTAGATAAAAGTAAAGCAGAAAGCCCCTTAGGTGCTTTCTGAATACTTTCACCTTGCTTTACTCCTTTCCTCTATAGCAAAAAGTGCAAATCTCCTATATCCAACTATGTCAAAAACACTGACTGCTTCAAGTAAGATGAAAGTAACTTTTTGCAGGGAGCTCCTGCCAGAGCTTTTTGCTTTACTTCTATCTTGCTTTGAAAATGTGTTTAAAATAGTCACTGGGTAGCAGGTACTCATTTGAAATCCTTATACTGAGGTGTAGGTAGAGGTGCTGGAGGCACTTCTGTGGAGGAAAGGGTCTTTAAAACACAGCAAATAGTTAAATCATAAGTGATTGAAATAAGAGCTGTTTTGGTGTTATTGATTTATCCAAATGAACAGTCTTTTATGGTATTCAATACAAGTTGCATCGTTAAAGCAAAATGAAAGTAAAACAGAAATGTCTTACCTGAGCATTCTGATTTACTTTTGATTTTGCCTTTAGCAATACACTGCATTACACAGTTTAATACAGGGACAAGTGGTTTTTGATTTGGGCAGGTGATATTTGCATCAAAACTGAGAAATGATGAATTTATACCTGTGTTTTATCTTGGCATGAAAACACGTGCAGGATTTGAGATGCGTAGTAATTAAATAACGAGGCCGATTTATGTCACCGGATTGGACTAGTGTTCTAGTCTCTGATAATCTGACAATTTGATAGACTATGATAGGCTATATTTGCATCACTGACATCTCATTACAATTAATTAAATTAATTGTACTGCAACAGAATGCAAGTTTTGCCCACACAGTATTACTGTATTTCGGTTTCATTTTTATGCCCCCGCACAACTTAGTCGGGGGCATATCGTTTTTGGTATGTCTGTCTGTTTGTCTGTGCACAACTTTAACCTTGGCCGTAACTTTTGAACAACATGGAATAGAGACTTTATATCTGTTGTGTGTACTCACCTCAAGAAGCTTTTGAGGTCAGTACAACTCGGGTCATGTCTGGCAAAGGTCAACGTCATTTAGAGGTAAAATCGGGTGAAAAAGGAGATAACTCATCCTGTATTACTTCATGTGAATAGGAAGGGAGATAACTCATCCTAGCTGGCCATAACTCTTTGATCATGTGATCATTTCTTAATTTAGAAATAAGTCCTCAATAGGACATTTGACAAACCTTGTTATGACGATGACGTCATGACATCAATATAATGTAATGATCTTACGGTGATGATGCATTTGAATAAGCTAGAAAAAGCTTGTTTCTTTGTACATTTTAACACAACAACAACAAGGAGTACAATTATAACCTGCTGTATGATTTTACTTGGAAACCAAATGAATACATTGCAGAAAACCTCAGGGGCATTTCTCACTTTCTGTGACACCATTCTTGTTGTCATCAATTGTTTTATTAGCTCACCTGAGCCAAAGGCTCAATGTGAGCTATTGGGATGGCCCTGTGTCCGTCGTCGTCCGTCGTCGTTAACAATTGCTTCAAATGACATCTCCTCCTCAGATTTCAACCAAACTTTACAGAAATGTTCCTTGGGTCAAGCTCTCTCAAATTTGTTCAAAGAATTAAAAACAATGCAGATGGCAAACAAAGTGAAAAAATAAGGAACTCTTTAAAAATCTTCTTGTCGAAATCTGCAAGGGCCAGAGCTTAGATATTTGGCACATAGCATGATCTACAGATCCTTTATCAAGTTTGTTCAAATTATGCCCCTGGGGTCAAAATTAGCCCCGCCCCGGGGGTCACAGTTTTGCATAGTGTTATAAAGTGAAAAGTTCAAACGTCTTCTTCTCTGACACTAATATGGCCAGAGCTTTGATATTCGGCATGGTGACAGTTCTAGATGTCCTTTACCTATTTTGTACAAATTGTTCCAGTCGGTTGCATAATTAGGTCACATGAGCTATACATAGATTTTTCAATGGAAACTTAAAAAAATCTTCTTATCTAAAAGCCTAATACTCTTATCTTAGATATTTGGCACATAGCATCATCTTCAAGTCCTCTATCAATATTGTTCAAATTATGCCCTGGTTAAATATGACCCCGTCCTGGACATAAATCATTATCTCTGTTTTGTCAGCTTTTCTCAGGTGAGCGAAATATGCCCCATGGGGCTCTTGTTAGTTCATCCGAGACTTTTAAAGTGAACTAGATCTATAGTGATCAGTAGATGTCTGTTGTCCGTCAACATTTGGTTTGGTACACGCTAGCGACCATAGATCTACCCCTATCAAGTTCATATTTGCTCAGGAGTTTCATCTTGAAGAGTTGTAGCTTCACTTTGAATATGGGTCATATGGGGTCAAAAAGCAGGTCACAATGTCATATCTTAGATAATACTTATAAAGACTCTAGGTAAAAGTACCACTATATTGTCAAAATCAGGAAGCATTGAGTTTTACTTATTAGTACAATTTTGCTTTTTTTCCGTCCATAGGCAAAGCCTAAATACATATTAGCGTACTTCATTTTGTACCTTTACCTGTTGTATAAAATAGTTATTCCTTTGAGGACCCTTCTTGCATCCAGACATTTGACTGCTAAAAGCAGGCTAAAAATAACAAACCAGATTTTTTTTTATTCCAGCCTGCTTTTAGCAATCACGCTGAACAAAACTATAGAGGACATGGTTTAGTCTAAAGGAATAAAAATGATTTACTCTTACAGAGCGATGTGGCTGAACTTCCCAGGATTATGTCTTATATTGTACCTCGGCTGTTTCATAGGCGTGGCTGTCTACACCCTCTACAGAAACTGTGATCCAATCAAGTATAATCTCATTACCGCAAGTGATCAGGTAGGAGCCTGTGATTTTATGGTCCTCAAATTACTCAAACTATTCATAGATTTTCTGTGTATGAAAAAATTATATGAATCAGTGATAACCGATTTCGAAAATTACGTGATGTTTTCAACTAAAAAGGTGATAAGATTTCATGATGTTCATGTCTTAAAGAAGGCATGTCATTCAATGATATTCTTTATAGACGCAACAGATGAAAGTGTGCTCAGTTCTGAAAAAAGGACATCGATAGAAAATGATTTTCATCTAAAAAGGTGAAAAGGTTTAATGATGCCCAGATTTGAAAAGGACACGAAATCCAATGACGTAATGACTGAACTCGGCAAACTGTGCACCCGGACTGTGTGGAAAGGGTGGTAAATAAATTCTAAAGATGTCCAGTTCAGAGAAAATGACAATAAACCGAATGACATGCATGTGCATGATAATCATTTTGAACGCTCTAAAAAGTTTATAAGATATGATGATGTTCCATGGTGAAAGGGTTATGAAATTTTAAGATGACCGTTCTGGAAATGATATTCGCATCAATGCTGTCCTGTTTAGAAAATACAAAAAGAAACATGATACGGTCCGTTATTCAATGTAATAACATTCGATTAATACCTTTTCACAGAAGGTCAAGATAAATCTGAAGGCAGAAGTCAATCCGTCCAGTCATAACAACTGGAACATCCTGCTTTACTTACACCATGGTTTAAAGTGTCACCTGCCTTTAACACCATCAAACAGAAAGCTAACGCATTGTAATAAAATGTAGAAAAAGACACGTTTTCGAGAATTCAGACGATTAACTTTATTTGACAGACAAACAGTTCTCAGTAAACTCCCCTCCATTGTATGAACGGCATCGAGACTGAAATATAGATATATGGCATCAATTGTGATAAAACGTCAGATGTTTTCATTTGTTGATGCAGTTTTGTCTTCTTTCTATTTCAGTTATTGCCGTTGTTTGTGATGGACACTCTGGGCAACATACACGGTGTGCCAGGGCTATTTGTTGCCTCACTGTTTAGTGGAGCATTAAGGTATGAAGCGAGTACACGAACATTGCACTAAGGAGGACGAACAAATAAGATATTGTAACGTAGTATTGTTTTACATGTATATCTATCGATCCGATCTGCCGAATTCATTATTCTTTACCAGTTTCCTACTAACTTGTTAAAGTTGCGAACAGGTGAGGTCCAAACCAGACGCCGTGTTACGCGGTGTCTGATCATATGGTTTCATATTCTTTGATACTGATATTTTTACGCTTTCCCAGATTAAAATGAATATTAAAGAATAATTGAACTGTTTGACATACGACATGTGTAAAGCTAATGAGATTTAGTAAGAAAGATGTTTATATATACATTTTAACAGAACAGAACAGAATATTTTATTTGGTTTTAGCATAACAGCTCATCACCATACGTACATACATATAAACATTGCATGCGTTGAAAATAATCAACATATCATGTTTACCACATGAAAAACAGTGAAAAACTGTGAGAGTGTTAATCTCGGAATATTTCAGTACTTGAAAGTATAAGTAAGTTTCGAGTAATTTCCTTTGTCATTAGGACATTCTCTTTTGTTTTTTATCAAAATTGTTAATAGTAGTAGTACTAACAATTTTGAAAATAAAAGCATTTTAAAACAAAAAATAGTTTATCACCATATTTAACAAACAACATAATGGCAGTTAAACATGTACTTTACTACTTCAAAAATAAGTAGTTTCTCCTATGCGTTTAATATGTTTTCTCTTAATTTAAAACTCTTAATACAGTATATTGCTAATTTGGTTAACAGGGCTTTCTTGGAAGTGTTAAGAAGTTCAATGAATTTAAAACATGTTCGGTCTTTGCCGGTAGTATCTAGGAATATATTGTTTTCTCAAATCTTCATATCTCGAACAAATTAAGATAAAGTGATACTCGTCTTCTATGTCGTTTAATACACATACCGGACATATTCTTTCATTTCTTGCTATATTTCTATGTCGACCTGTTTCAATTAAAAGCTTATGTGAAGATAGTCTAATTTTTGCTATTGTATTTCTATATTTGGCTTTATCAAGTGCACCTAGATAACTAGAGCGCTGGTAATTTATTTTCAGTTCTTTAAACATATACAATGATGTACTATTATTTACAGAGGTATGCCAATTCGTAATGTAAATGTCCTTTAGTCGTGATTTCAACACAGATATGAATTTATTTAAACTGACAGATTCTGGAAAGGTCCAGACATCTGCGAAGCCCGAATTGCATAACAAATCCTTTACTTTGCAAGACCAGTTAAGAATGCCCCTTTCTGTCTCAATTTCTCTTCTCTGACTGTCAATAATATATTTAAGAATGCAATTATCATATTTAAACGTATAAAACTTTAACCAGAATTTTATTATTCTGACATGTCTACAAATATATAATGGAAAACGACCTAACTCGGCATATACTGACAGAGAGTTTGTTGATACTTTTACATTCAATAACCATTTGCAAAATTTTCGATGTACCCTTTCAATGTTATCAGCTTTCATAAATCCCCAGACTTCACAACTATAATTCAAAACTGAAAGTACATAGGCATCAAACAAATTGCACATAATATCAACCGGTACTATAATTTCCCTTGTTATGCCAAATAAGGCATGCATTGCTCTCAGTCCCTTCCCAGATAATGTTTGACAGTTTGACAGTCTAAAACAAGACAGAAAAGGTTTGATAGTCTAACCTAGACATGTTCTATTACAGACGACAGTTGAAATTATATTCACATAAAAACGCATTTTACGCCTCTAGTTATTCCTTCACTAAGGTAAGTAAGTTCCCAGCTAGCGAGTCCTAACCCTAAAGTGCAAAAACATAAAGCAGTTTCAGAATTTTGAACTTAAAGCAGACTGAAAGTAAAGCAAAATTAGCATTCTTCTTTATGTCCAACCTATTTTATTTTGTAACGATTCCAATCTTTTGTAAGTTAAAAACTAGAAACATGCTATGAGGTAACATGTTAAAACATACGATAATTTACATGATGAGGATTTATAGATTCCACCCGCTCAACTAATCAAAACCCCCGTGTAGGTGACCTAGAGTTATATGTAAACGTGATAAATTGTCCCACACCCGATATTAAATACTTCCTGAAAGACACCCTTATTTTATAATGTATCATCTTTGAAAGTGCTGTCTGCAGAAATGTCTTAGTTCAGTTTTAAGCTGTAATAAAGCACTATTAACTCAAGCATTTTCAAACAGTCTGGGTTTTCATCAGACGCAGAGTAACTCTGCGCCTGAACAGGGTTCAACCTGTCTTAATCTATAACAACCCAAAGTCACACGTTTTTGTTTGAACAAGTTATAAGGTGAGTTCACCCAATAAGCTCACGTATCTACGTGTGTATCCTAGTGTTTAACAATCTTTCAAAATTTGTAAAAATGATAAGGTACTTCCTTGTCGAAAATTAATTACATGTTCATAAACAGTACTGTATTAACCCATTTGCGCCCAGTGGATTATTCCATGCTTGCATCTTGGATTAGTCCATTTTTATCGTAGGGATGCCTGGTCTAACTTTTCATTTTCGTGTTACTTTATCTATCAGCAAACAGTGTAGACTCTGACCAGAAGCCGCATTTGACTGCTGATAAATTTCTCTTCAATTTCATGCTATCTGCTTTATAGTTTGTGCTCCAGACCAGAACCAATATTTTAAACTACCTCATCTGGTCAAATATTGTTTGGAAAATTTTAGTCTTTTTTATATCTTGTACTGTATTGATATGGGCTCGCAACATATTTTTTTCATAGGTCATGGACGAATAGATTGTAACTTAATACATAGTCCGGCGATTGAACTAAACGGGTTCAGAAGAAACTAGCTAGCGTCTTAATGTTCATCCGACCTGAAATTAGTCCATTTATGCCTGAATATTGCAATATTCTCTCCCTGTATACTTGCTGGAAAACTTCATTGTAGATATACAAGGGTGAGATTAAGACACGATAGTGTTTGTTCATAAAGCAAAATATGCCATATGCTACAGACTACACGTCACGCGGCGTCTCATCAGGATCTACACTGTTTTAGCTCACCTGAGCTAGCTCAGGGTGAGCTTTTGCAATCCTTGAATGTCCGGCGTACGTCGTCCGTCGTGCGTCGTCAACAATTTTAGTGTTTACACTCTAGAGGCCACAATATGTATCCAATATTTCTCAAACTTGCTCAGATGGTATATTGTCATTAGAGTTCAAACAAGTTAAATTGTGGTTGAAATCAGACAAATAGGTCAATAGTTATTTACCTTTGAATTGCTGAAAATGCAATATTTAGCAGTGTTTACACTCTAGATGCCACACTATTTATCCAATCTTTCTAAAACTTGCCCAGATTGTATATGACCATAAGAGTTCGGACGAGTTTGATTATGGTTGAAATCGGTCAAAAATATCAAGAATTATCTACATTTTAACTGCTAAAATGCCATATTTAAAGAGACTCGCAACCAGATATAGCATTAAAAATAGTAATTTGTAAATATTTGACAAATGCTTATATAAACGGGTACGAATTAATTTAGGATAAGAAATTCTGTTATAAAATGCATTTCAATAAATAAAAAATATTGAGTTCTGGTGGGAATCGAACCCGTGACCCGGCATGGGCAGACATAAGTCAAAATGAGGTCACCGCTTGACCCATTGGGCCACGGAACTATTCATATATATGGGATTGATTTAACGTATTCAGTGGGAAGCGATGAAGAGTACATACAACTGCATAATTCGGCTCGCGTTTGTGTCTTAGCCCGTGATCAATTTCTATAGCAATTGTAGACGCTATGGATAAAACGATGGAAAATAACTAAAAAACTAAGATTTGAAGACATTTCTAGAGGGTGTTTTTAGACTGGTCATATTTGTCCAATGCCAGATGCACGATAATGCTACCCTTTAGGTTATATACTCAAACGCAATGAAAACGCACCACTTCTAAAATATGAATATTTTTTCCAACTAGGTTTAGTTTCTGTTTTTCGTTATTGAACCAAGCTTATGTCTTGCATAGGTACACACTGCAAATGTTTTTTTGTTTGTTATGTAACAACACAATGACGTCAATGTGCCGTCCGTGTAAATGCCCATATGTGTATTATCAGTGTAGTATTCATGTGTATAGATTCATTTTAGCCCTAAAATAAATTTATGTCTATACATGAATAAAACGCCGCGAAAATTAGATACCAACGTCAAAGTTATGGGACATTTAAATGACGCTCAACGTCAACGTCACCCTTACGTCATGATTTAACAGCAAGATAACGCAACATCGCATTCATCTAGAGTGACTTCAACGAAAGTTATTGGCTACAAACGACGTTTGTAGCCAATAACAACATCAATATTCTTCATTGGCTGGCATTTTCGCCTGATCTGAACCAATTGAGTACATTTGGGACCAGTTTGGACGTCGTGTGTACAACGGCGTTCTGCAAATTCAGAGCCGTCATGGTGTGATTGACGCACTAGTACAGGAGTGGAATGGTATTCCACAATACCGAATACAGCGCGTGGTCCGCCGTAAACGCTTCGGTATTGCCAGGCTGTGGTTAATGAAGTGGGTAGTCTTACCAGAATCTGAAATTTGTGACTTTTGAAATTCGACCTGTCTTGTTTAAGACATTACTTTGTAGAACTTGCAATGAATTTTACAGATTTTGTTGTGACAATGTGTGTTAAAATGCCTCACCATTGTCTTATTAAAAGTCCTTTCACAGAAACAAATTAACTAAACTTTTACGGCTGGTGCGTTTTCATTGCGTTTGAGTATATTTGAGTATTTTATTTTATTTTTGCAAATGCACCATTGCACCATCTGGTTGCGAGTCGCTTTAAGGGTGTTTATACTCTAGAGGCCACACATTTTATCCAATCTTCCTCAAACTTGCTCAGATTGTATATTACCATAAGGCTTTGGATGAGCTCGATTCTGATTGTAATCGGATCAATAGGTCAAGAGTTATCTACCTTTGAATTGCTTAAATGATATATTTAACAGTAGTGTTTACACTCTAGAGGCCACAATATGTATCTAAACGTTCTCAAACTTGCCAGCATAGTACAGTAGTTCGAAAAATTGTGATTATAGTTCAAATCAGACCAATAGATCAAGAGTTATTTTCCTTTGAATTGCTGAAAATGCCATATTTTACAGCGCTGAAACTCTTTCATCTACAGTTTTTAATGGCTTTTGATTATACTTGCACACAAAGTAAATAGCTATACATTCTCGAATGAGTGCAATTATTGTTGAAATCTAATCATTGTGGAAATAGTTATCTGCCCTTGATATACTTTGAAATGCTAGAAAACGCTTCATTTCAAAGGGGAAACAGTACAACAGGTGAGCGATACCAGTGCCTTCAGGCCCTCTTGTTCTAATTGCCACTCTAGTAGACAATAGGCTTAAATGGATTAACAATTTCCGCGTCAGTCACTACTAAGCTTTCATTTTCAAGGAATTTTTATTCTGATCAGATACTGGGTTACTTGTCGTCTGATCAGGGTAAATTGCTTGACTCTTATAATAAATATTTCTTCAGTCAAATGTCTAATTTCTGAAGAAGAAAATTACAAGCGGCAAACGGTTTAAGCAGAGGACCTTATAGCGGTAAATGGGCTGATTAAGAGTTATTTTCTTTGTAGCACTTTGTCTTCCGGCTTGAATTCCATAGCTGCCTGCATCCTCGAGGATGTCATCAAAGAATACTTCGTAAAAGATATGTCAGAATCCAGAGCCACCATGGTATCCCGTTTGATTGGTGAGAGGGACTTTTAGTTTATCTGTACATAGAGGAAGTTTCAGATTTAGGGAGTTCACCTGACCGCTGTTTAAACTACGAACGTATTTATATCTATGTAGGGGGATTGTGGAGGAGGGTCACTTTAGTACGACTTTAACAAGATTGACGACGATGATAAATAGTACGGCTAAGATGATGATACTGGTTTTATCTACCTTATAAAGCCAGCTAATTTCAATTATTAGCACTAACGCAATTCTTATGTAATTTAAAGGTTATGTTCCCTTTTCCATGTTGCTTCAATCATTTGACCTATTGAACCCTAGTAACACATATACTCGTTATATATTAAAAAAAAAAAGAGTACCTACGAATATCACTTTTGTCATATGCAAAGTGTTGAGCCAGATCAGAGGGGTCCTTAAAGGAGCCCTGTGATTCAGGTTCGTACTGTTTGTCATTTTGCAATACATAGTAAAACAACATTCAATAGTTGAAAATGGGATAGATTAAGTAGATTTAATTGCATTGTACTAAGACAATTATTCACGTATGTGCTGAAGGTATACCTGTGACTCTTGACGTTTAATTTCAACATGTAATTTGTCAATTTATATGGGTATTTTATTCTAAATTCCAGCCGTTGTATTCGGCGTGATATGCCTGGGATTGACCTACGTGGCTTCAAAGCTTGGAGGTGTACTTCAGGTAGGCTAAGGCATGATTAAACAAGAGCCCCATGGGGCATATTTCGCTCACCTGAGAATAGCTGACAAAATGGAGATAATGATATATGTCCAGGACGGGGTCATTTTTTACCTAAGGGGCATAATTTGAACAAACTTGATAGAGGACCTGTAGATGATGTTATGTGCCAAATATCTAAGATCAGGGTAGTAGGGTTTAAGACAAGAAGATTTTTTTAAGTTTCCATTGAACAAAAATTTTCTTAGCTCCTGTGACCTACATATGCAACAGACTGAAACCATTTCAACAAAATAAGTAGAAGTATCAACATGCCAAATATCAAAGCTCTGGCAATATTAGTTTCAGAAAAGAAGACGTTTGAAAAGTTTACTATATAACTCTATGTAAAACTGTGACCCCCGGGGCGGGGCAAAATTTGACCCAAGAGGCGTAATTTGAACAAACTTGATATGGGACCTGTAGATGATGCTATGTGCCAAATATCTAAGCTCTGGCCCTTGCAGTTTTTGACAAGAAGATTTTTATAAGTTTTTATAGAAAAAATCTATTTTTAGCTCCTGACCTAGATATGCAACAGACTGTTACCATTTGAACAAATAGGTAAAGGATATTTGGAAGTGCCACTATACCGAAAATCAAAGCTCTGGCCATATTAGTGTCAGAGAAGAAGCAATTGAAAGTTTCACTATATAACTCTATGTAAAACTGTGACCCCCGGGCGGGGCCAATTTTGACCCCAGGGGCATAATTTGAACAACCTTGATAGAGGACCTATAGACGATGCTATGTGCCAAATATCACAGCTCTGGCCCTTGTAGTTTCAGACAAGAATATGTTTTAAGTTTTCATTGAAAAAAATCTATTTTAGCTCCCTGTGACCTAGATAATGCTACCGACCAGAAATATTTGAACAATATTGGTATAAGACATCTAGAAGTGTCACCATCCCAAATATCAAAGCTCTGGCCATATTAGTTTCAGAGGAGAAGACGTTTGAAAATTTCACTGTATAACTCAATGTAAAACTGTTACCCTCGGGGCGGGGCCAATTTTGACCCCAGGGGCATAATTTGAATAAACTTGATAGAGGACCTGAAGGTGATGATATTTGCCAAATATCTAAGCTCTGGACCGTGCAGTTTTTGACAAGAAGATATTTTAAGATTTCCTTATTTTTTCACTTTGGTTGCCATGGCAACCAGAGTTCTGCATTGTTTTTAATTCTTTGAACATATTTGAAAGAGCTTGACCCAAGGAACATTTCTGTAAAGTTTGGCTGAATTCTATCAAGTGGTATAGGAGATGTCATTTGAAGCAATTGTTAACGACGACGCACGACGGACGACTGACGACGGACGATGACGGACGCCGGACACAGGGCCATCCCAATAGCTTACCTTTAGCCTTTGGCTCAGGTGAGCTAAAAAGATGCCGATGGAGTTTCTAATCCATATACAATCAAACTTCGATATATCGAACTCGCTAACGTCACACTTTTTCAAAATTGTCTACAATTGAACGTCATTGTTTCTTTCTCGCTTAAGTGGAACATATCATTTGCTTAGCCACGTTTTAACTTTGAAATACGGACATGTTTGACTGAAGCGAGTACGAGATACTTAAGTGTTATAGATGCCCATGTATAGAGCCAGACAAGGATGAAGTAACTACTCATAAAGGTCTTTAAGATAGGCAACTGGATAATGCAGAAAGAAGTTCGTGCATAACGGTCCCTTTGGAGCATTCTGCATTGGTTTACATCATACATTAATTGATATGGTGTCTTAAATGACTTTCACACTGTGTGGATGGTCGGTTAACAAATGTGTTAACAATTTTACATTGTATAGAAATTCCATGACACTATTTAAAGTTGCTGTCCATGTATGGTGATAGAAAATAATTAAATTTTATAAAGATCTTAACATTGCTATGGTAGAATAAAACACTAAGGTATTGTTTGAAGACAGCAAATGTAAAGACTGTATTCTTGACGGGAAGGTTTGCTATTTATATCCATGTAAAGTATTGTATTTACTCTTTTAAGTTCGACATTTCAACATATTTCCCACGACCCAGGGATATGAATCTAAAAAGATGACTTGTGCAACAATTTCATGAGACAGTAGAGTCCAGCTATCCCGACCACTTGCAATGAATTTTGGCTCATTGATAAAATTAAAGACAATTAGCTGCTTAGGCACAATAAAGGCAAAGAAGAAAACTACTTCAAGAACTTTCTCCTTTGCTTTTATAATACTTAACTTAGCAATATACATGTACCTTAATTTCAAGGACAAACTTATTGTTTTGAGTGATCTAAATAGCTTAAGTTTCCTATAGGTATGTCCAAATTATATACTTTGTCATATTAGCATGTTAAACTTTGCAGGCAGCCTTGTCCCTGTTTGGTATGATAGGTGGACCACTTCTAGGGCTGTTTACACTCGGTATGATGTTTCCTTGGGCCAACAGTATCGTAAGTATAAAATCCACCCTTTACAATCAGTTGAATGAAATCTCAATGATCGTGTTATAGACAGGTGCCAGCTGAAAGCAGAATGAAAATAAAGCAAATTTATCATTGATGTGATTTCTGCTGTAGTTATGTTTGCTTTAAGCAACCATCTACCTTAAACACTGAACAAATGTCTCCTGTTTAGTGCTCATAACAAGGGGTTTATTGTATAATAATGAAAGATAAGTGCATGTGTATGGAGTAAATTGAGTGGTAGTTACTTGGTTTACCCTGTACCGGCATTGGCGACTTCAGTCCAATTAGCAAATAATTTAGGGCCAGATTAGACGCCGAGTCCCTCGATGTTTTTTAAAGAATCAAACTATATGTTACTCTTATCAATATGTTTTAGTTATAAGTTGCCTTAAACCTAATTGTAAAACAACTGTGAAACGATAGCATTAAAGCAGATTTCATCATAACGGGTTAAAGTAGACGATATTGTTTGACTGTGAAGCGGTAAACTTTTTTGCCATCATAAGTCCACTTTGCAAACAGTTCACATTCTGACCAGACGTAGCGGTACACGGCCTTTGATAAGGAGCCAAACTGTTTGACACTCGTATCGATACATGTATTTCTAGATAAAACTTTAAAAATTACTTTTAAAACATAGTTCTTTTTAAGCTATTTGCGCTAAGCGTCCTTTAAAATGGACTAAGGCAATCAGGGTCTACCCTGTTTGTTGATAGGAATTTCAATTTAAACAAATCGAGAATAAATATCCATTATAAAAAAAATTGACTAATCCAATATTTAAGCAGAACAGAACAGAACAGAAAGCTCTCCATGCGTATGTAAAAGGTAAATAAACGCTCCTTTATTTGCCTTCAGATATGAAGAACACATAGATATTGACGGGACATTTCGTTTAAACGCAGATGAAACATTTTAAAAGTAAACATAAATGCATCCCAGCGATTTTCATTTTGCTAAGTTTTATGTCAACAGGCAACTTTTAATGACTTCTGTACAATAACTACATAATTTTCTTTTATCGTGATTGTTATCTCTAAAACAATTCAATTTTCAAACTGGGTTTCAATCTCCTTAAAGAGAAACTGGTGGTGTATTTGAGATAGGTGGCAGAACTTATATAAGCAGAACTGTCCATTGGATGCTTTTTTAATTCTACATTCCGCACGTGCCAGTCTGTATTTTCATCAACAACATTTTTCAGTTGTAAAGATAATGGTGTCTTGCTAACCATAGTGTCTAGATTTTGTTTGATTGTACATTTGTTGATTTGTACACCCCTTCTCTGGCTTACCCGCTGAGTTTAATGGTTATTTGCAAAACGTTTGAATCCTGATCAGACACCGCGTAACGCGGTGTCTGATCAGGATCAAAACTGTTTGCCATTCATTTTAATATTTCCAAAGGCATAATACCTAAAATTTGAATTTGAGAAATAAAAGCAGACGACAATTATTTAAATTCGATCGTCCTGGCAGTGAAAGGGCTAATGTGACTCATAATGTTGGAAGATGATACAGTTGTTTTCCAGCTATTGTACTGAGATTAATTTTCCCACTGCAAATCCTAACTGTATATAGTTATAGTACACTAGCATCTAGGCTGGAAACTGGTTAGATCCAGACCAGATGTCGAGTAACTCAGCGACTGATCTGGATCTAAACTGTTAGACAGTCACAGTATTATAGATATTTCTACAAACTGCCTTACATCTAAACTTGATAAATTGGTTTAGGTGGTAACATTTATGTAGATGATATTTTTGCTGAGAAAGAGTAATGGTGCAGCTTAATATGGCATTGAAATTGTTAAAATGTAAACATCTGAAGATAAATACAAAACAGTTGTCATCTTTTTCACGATTTTGGTACAAATGACTAGGTGATTGTAGTCATCAATTAGTTTTCCATAAACTATCCTGTCCACTGTGATGATACAGTTTTTGACACAGCTATAGTGGAATGTCATTAGAATACTTGCGGTACATATGTAAAGGCCAAACTTAGACACACTTCCTTCTGTCCGTTATTTTATACACTCAACCCTAGCAACGAGTAAACCCGTCATGAACACACGATGTACCAATGAAGAGTACAATGTAATAAAAACTCTTTTCTGATGTAATATTCACCACAGGCATACCACTGAAAATAGTTCAACGAAAAATATAATAATTGTTACTTTTTCCGAAAATGTTATATTATACGTTGCAGTATTGTAGCCATTTTAATATGGGTTGGCTGCCTTAACCCATTCACCCCTGAAACTTTTAATGGATGGGCAATTCCTGTTCCCAGGTTAAGTCAATTCCACTATTAGCTATTTAGGGTTGATTTTAACAATATATTGCAAAATAACCAAATGTGCAGACACTGGAGCCATCTGATCAGGGTCTATTCTGTTTGCATTTGGCAGGTGCATTCTCTAGTGTCTAGAGTATAGTGTTCAATGAGTTAAAATTGCATCTTATTGATACACGAAATATAATTATGTCTCGCGACACCAACTTTACACACTACACAGCAAATTGGAAGTAAAATATTATTGTAAAAACAACAATCTCATATATGGTTCCCTAGAAGTATTGTTTTTTTGTTTTAAAAGAAAATGTGGTAACAAATTATAAACAGATCTAGCTAATTACGAGCATTCACTAAACTTGTTGTCGGTTTTAATGTGTGTTGCTGTTGAAAAGTGTACGCAGAAAGTAAAACACCATTTTAAGGCAAATTCGGCTTTATTTTCAGCCTACTTTTAGCTACAATCTGTTAGATGAGATAATTATCTATTCCAGGGTGCGTTCGTGGGCCTGGTAGTGGGTCTTGTGTTCATGTTCTGGATTGGTGTCGGGGCCTACATTACAAAGCCTTACATTCCCAAATCTCGTATCTCCATTAGTGGGTGTGGCATGGGTGCTGCAGCTATGAACATTTCTAACATCACCACCGTGTCAGCGCCATTGACAACCATGTTGACCAACACCACAGTGGCCGCCGTTACAAAGAGTGCGGCGCAAATTGCAGAAGACAAGTAAGACATTAGTCGCCTTGGCCCCTTTACCGCTAAAGTTGCCTCCTTTGCCCCTTTACCACTAAATCTGGCTCCTTCGGCCCTTTACCGCTAAATTTAACTATCTGGTGTAAACCTTCAACATACAAAATAGCATCTGCTAAAATGTGTCTTCTGCAAGTTTATACCACTTTCAAATGTTTGAAGTTTTGACTTGCACGAAATATTGATATTATTTCCATATAGTTTGGCTCCTGATCAGATGATATTTTTACACGGCGTCTGATCTGGATCCAAACTGAACAGTCTACTGTTGTCGTTCATAGCAATGGATGGGTTTAAGTTGCGATCAACAAAACATAAAGCCCTTTTAGAACGATATTAGGTGGAGATTGAAAACTCACACACGTACACATACGTCCAGGTTGTTATTAACAATATAGTGAAATATGACAAACAATGCAGACATGGGGCATTGTGTCATTTTAGGAGTCCGACTCTGATCAGGATATACACTGTTTGCATGGTAATTACATACTCTTCACTAGTACAGACTTTGAAAAAGATACATATTTACGATCAATTGGTATAGATCTAATTGATATAATTAAATAAATTTAACTTGTAAATTCAATTTCTTGCACAGTTAACTATATTGTACTATATAGTACTACTGCAAGTAGTTTGTACGTGATCTTTAGGCCTAGTGGTATAGTCACTGTGACTTCAAGTACATCACTAAGCTCCTCACCGCTGTGAGTTCGAATCCCAGAAGGGTCGTTCGGATTTTTCATGTGAGGAAGCCTTCCAGCTGGCTTGCGGAAGATCGGTGGTTCTACCCAGTTGCCGATTTGTGTCTGAAACAGTGCATAAAGAGCTTCTGGGGTCTTCCTCCGCCTGTAATAGCTGGACGTCGCGATATAACTGAAATACTTTTAAAAGCGACGAAAAATCATAACAAATCAAATCAATTGTACGTGATCTTTATTTCTTTCCGTCTAGTGGTGGGCCATTCTATCCATTGTACCAACTATCCTACCTCTGGTATAGTTTCACGGCAGTGCTTGTTGTATGTGGTGTCGGCCTGATTGTCAGCTTCATCACAGGTAAGTCATCTAACATGACCCTTCCAGCGCCGTACCCAGAATGCAACTGTTATGTACAAACAGTTTCGGCTGTGGGTGTATTCTATCATACCTCCATTCCACTAGAGAAGCCTCTTGTGGGTGGTCCTAATATAAAGTACGTGTAAATTAGTGCTGTCATATGGAATTACCATATCATTCAGTAATATATTTTCGAATTTACCCTAGTTACAAACTGCACCGAGTAGCAAATAAAAAATAATGCATGATCATTGCAAACAATATAGATGAATACCAACTCACCTTGGAAATAGCAATAGTAAACACATGGTTTATAATCAAGCACTGCGTTTCTAACTAGCCAGCTTATCCGAGTATTCAATTATTTACAATATCCGATGTTCTTTTGCTCGCAAACGCCATCATTCACTAAAGTGGGAGAATGACCATATCTAAACTTTAGGTATATTGACTAAAGTAGGAGTAATTTAGGAGCCCTCTAATCTGGGTCTACACTGTCTGACTATGACATTTCTACTTTTCACAGGTACACCGTTTGTAAATATAGGATCTTACATGATTGTTCATAATTTATTAAATATTTATTTATAAAAAGAGTCTTTTAGAAAACGATAAAAATTATTAACACGAATGCTAGAATCTATTTATAACATAACCTGGAAATGTTGTTTTTACAAGCTCGATACTTATTTTATACTGCTAGCTTTACTATATAAGCCAATGGAAGACGCGTGAATGGAACCCCCAAATGAGAAAACATTCAATAGTAGATCCAAGGTTAATTCCGATTTATTCAGAATAATTCAAGGGAGCAAACATTCCTTGCCCCTTCCCATCTATAGCCACTCACACGCCGGCAGAAATGTCGCTTGACGTCATATTTGTTTACACATTTTGATAGCGCGTAGGAATACACATTTTTGTATGACATCCTCCTTTGTACAGTTAAACCACGAGTTATATACGAGAACTAAACAATGAGTGTTATTCAACTCTCGTACCGTATGTTATGTTATAAATGACAAATATACTCGTCCTTAGGGTTAAATATGTAAACTTTTCTTCCAGGGGCAACTGATCCTAAGACTTTAGACCCTCGACTACAGGTGCCTCTGTTTGATATCATTTTCCCCTTCTTACCGGAGAAAATTCTCAAACCTCTACGTTTTGGAGTGAGATATGATGAGGTAAGACTTGGTTAAAGAAAAATGTATATGAGTGCAAAAGAATTTGAATCCTTATAAGACGCCAAGTTGATTGGCGTCTGATTTGGGCCCAGACTGATTAAGAATCATTGTTGTTGAAGAGTGTTAGTCTAGATTCCTTTTTGATTCCAATAAACTTGGTTTTAACATATTTTATTTCAGTAATGTACGTGCATTACAGAAGCATACATCAAAGTTAAGGATTGAAACGAAAGCAAAATAGATTTCTTTCCTTGAATAGTTATACATGCTCTATCTATAACTATATAATAAAGCATATCTTATAAAATCTTATAACAAAAACAGATTATGATATCAGTGTATGCTGGTAAAAAAGTTATTGTTTTCTTTCCTTGCATCGTTATGTATACTACGGCAGCTTATACGAGCGTATAAACAATGACTGTCTGTGTGAATATGCCACGCAGTTTTATGATATACATATGCTTTAAAATAATAACAATCTACATTGGGTACAACATAACACTGCACTTTTAAGTCTTATATTTAGCTTTAAAATATAAATAATTCGATTTACTGAATTACATTAAAATTAGCTCGAATTTTCTCATAAAAAGGACACTATTTATTTAATGTAATTCACTACTTTCGATATATTATATGTTGTGAAGATATATTCAGCAATATAGTTATTATGAATATGAAATACTTACTTAAGTAGTAAAGAAAATGAACTTATTTTGGTTAAAATACACATGTGTTCTTTTTTAGCCTTTTACATTTATTATAACGTAGAAAGATACAAAAAGATACGTTTTGTAAGATGTGAATTCTCTGCTTTTTACCAATTTGTATCTTATTTCCTTTTATAATTGACAAAAGGTTATTGTCATAAATATTATTATCATATAACTGCTCAGAAAACGTTAGCTTTTATATATTGCAGATATATAAAACTGTTAATTTTGATGAAGATAAATATCAATATTGATATAACTACAGTTACTACACGTAAAATATCACTTTATATATATCAAATATATGTACACTGACACATATCTTTTTCAAAGATACTTTTACATACACCTATAATGGGGGGCCGTATAAGTTTCCGTAGTATACTCATGCTCTATCTATAACTATACTATCACATATATTATAAAGTATTATGTCACAACAAAGTATGTTTTCATTGTATGCTGGTTAATAGCTTATTGTGTTTCTTTCCTTGTGTCGTTATGCATACACATGCTCTATATAACTATAATATCATATATCACATAAAATCTTATGTTTTAATATTTTCTTTCGTATGTTTTCGCAAAACCCCATAAGTTTTGCGTTGTTGTTTGTGTTGTTGTTGTTATTTCTGTTGTTGTTGTTCTTTTAAGACACATCATAGGGTTCTGGACAGACATAATGATTTGTTGTCTTAATTCTCTATCTAGTTTGAACTCAAAAAGTATATTTCAATCTTACTTCAGCTGAAGAAAACAGAAGGAGATATCAGACATACGGCCCAGGACGTCGACGAGGGAGAAGTTAACAAGTTCTTTGACATAGAGCTAGAAAGCAAAGATGTAAACTCCAAAGACGCGCCCTCAAAGCCAAATGGATATACCGTGGAAACGGAACCGAATCAGAGCGACACAAATGAAAACGGTTTACCAACGCAATTTGTCACCCGTATATAAATGTTTCATGACGTCAAACTTGTATTAAGTGACCATTCAATAGTTACAGTGTTCACTCATTCAACACTAGCGACGAATAGACTCGTCATTTACAAACAGTGTACCCGTGCAGTGTACATTTGTCGTATGAAAAAGGAGATCTTCAGATGATCTGAGCCCTCTGTCTGTCATTGTGAAATGAATTGTTACAACTGGACTAGACTTCATTGTAAACTGTAGTCGTCCATTAGAAGTTTCATGCAATGGTGAATGAGTTAATATCCCTAGAAGGATACTGCCTGATGTTGCAGAGAAAATCGATAAAAAGAAAGACTATGTATGCTAAAAATGAATGTCCCTGCATCATTATTTCGAATGGTTGCTTAGTCCCTTCTCTGCCATGACGCCATCTCCTTTAGATTTTTGTTATTTGCTTTGATTTATATCGTAATGAGTCTGAAACACGTTGGATCCTGATCAGACACCGCGTGACGTGGTATCTATCTGAATCTCTACTGTATGCCGATAACCATTGTACTCGGTGTAAGGCAATGAAGGGGTTAAGATCAGTTTGGCTGTAATACAATGTGACTGTGATTGTGATCATTACAAAACACATGTTTACCATTACATACGTTCATCATCACATCATCAAACATATTATTCTTAGAAGAAATCGATTACATGTACTTGCTTAACCCTTAGCCTGCCACTCACGACTATAGCTCCATATGCAAACAGCTTGGATCCGGATGAGACGCCGAGGAACTCGGCGTCTCATCCGGATCCAAGCTGTTTGACACTCGGGCAACATTTTCAACAATTTTGAGCAACTTTGAAGCACTTTGAAACTTGAAGCAGACGAGAAATATAGCAGACGACAATTTATTTGGCGGGCTAAGGGTTAACCCTTTATACAAAAGACCGTTGGAGTCATTTTCATATACACACTTCTTCACACTTCCTGAAAATAAGCTATTATTCTCTTATACAGTAGCATTCATAGTTCAAACTTCAGACTCAAAACTTCACACTTCGAACACCATGGTAACAGTTCCTATATTATATAATACTAATGACGTCAAGAGATTTTCACTCTTTATAGAGCGACTAAGCAAACAGGAATTCCACACCAATACTGTACAGCTACTGTATACGATTATGGCCTCTTTCAGTAGTAGCAGTTAAAATGATTAAGAAACAGATCAGACACCAAATAACTCGGCATCTGATTTGGATCCAAATTATTTGTTACTTTGCTACTTGGACGGTATATCGGTATATGTCTGAATTACTTCAAACGACAATTTTAAAGCGGGCGATAATTATATATAGAGCAATAACGGATCACCTGAATTGGATAAAAACGGTTTTCAAATACCGATGAACACTGCATTGGTAACCGTATTTTAAATATGTTAAAATAGTCACCAAAATGGACATTATTCCTTTGTTACGATTCTAAAAGTTGGCAGTCATATGCTATCGGCTGCATATTTTGAGGCGATGATGTCAACACAGATAATAAAGAAACTATGCTGAAGTCTGAAGTTTGAAGAAGGATAGCTTGAAGTTTAGTTGGAAGTCGGAAGCCAGCACCGGTCTTTCGTACCTTTATCATGTCTTTACTTTCTCTGTATATAGTAGAACAGTCCGGTCTATGTTAACACATTCAACCCTAGCGACGAGTAAACTCGTCATTTACAACAGTATGCACTTGAAGAGAACCATTGTCCTATGCAAACCGTGAAGACCCAGATCAGAGGGCTCCTAAAGTTCAAACTGTATACACATGTCTTTGCAGTCAGTATTGAGAGAGAAGGGATTAACATTGAAATATAATTTTGAACACATTGTCGTTTATTTATGTTGGATTTCATCGGCAAGGATTTAAGAAATTAGCCTATACAGAACATGTACAAAACAGGGTTTTTTATGTTTTGACGCGGTAGACGGACGGAGGCCGATCGGTACAACTTAATGTGATGACTACTGTCAATTTAGAGAATTCCCATGTTCGGTGTTAATGCATGTCACGTCTTTCTATGAACGATATTGCTGGGCTTTTTAAGTACATTGTATATGTAAATATATGTTGTGTAGTTTTATCAGATTCAAAAGTGGTCACTGCTTAATGAAAACAATCTTATTTTCCATGAAACAGTGTTTTGAATATGTATAACATAATGTACACACCTATCTAATTCGACACCATATACAAATAGCTTTTTAACACTTTCTTATTTACTGAACGAGTAGTGATTAATCTTTACCGTGCAAGAACCGAGTATATAGTCATTGTATTCATCCTTTGCAAAGAGCGTAGACCCAGATCAGAGGACCCCTAATGGTGCCCTCTGATCAGGGTTGCACCGCTTTCACTTTCTTAAATATTTTGGGGATGTAAACTGGTCAATACAATCATGGAGAAAAAATGGAAAAATTAACGATGTAAGGCTTAAAAGCCAGGTGGAAATGTTACTTGTATAGCAAGTAGATTTGGCTTGAAATATGATTTTACATCGCTTATAACAGTAGTTCAGTCATATCGCGACCTCCTGCCAATTACAGGTGGAGCAAAATCAGATTTCTTTTATACACAGTTCATGCACAATTCGTCAACTGTGTAGAACCACCGCAAACCAGGTGAAAAGATTCCCCACATAAAAGTCAAAGTGCGCCTGATAAGGGCAGTAAAATGATAGTTGAATACTTTAAAATGAAAAATGAAGAAACTATTAAAGTATGAAAAGCGTCATGTATTCTTATGGATGATGTTTGTCCTGTCTCTGAGTGCTTTTAATGTTACACGAGTATGTTCTTATACATATACACTCAGGGACAAAAAATATTGCCACACTTTTTGTGGAAATAATTTTGGTCTCCGACTGATCGGTGAGATATCTGTCAGATAAGTTTTGTTTTCACTTGTAAATAGTATAAATACATGTACAGTCTAACGTATCTTAACCCTTTAATCGCCATAGGCAACTAAATTCGACATTGGGAATAGTTTGGATCCATATCAGAGGCCGCGTCTGATAAGGATTAAAACTGTTTAGAACCTATATCTATGTTTCTACAGTCAAAAGAATTTGCACAAAGTTACAGACGACAAATTTAGCCGACTATATTTTCCCACCAACGGGCTAAAACTGGTGGTTGAATTAGCAGGTGAAAGGGTTAAGTCGATATTCAAAAGAATATCCATGGGTTGTCTCTTGGACATGTGGCCTCAAAATGCAGGGTAAATTCATAGAAAGCTTTAGCACGTTCTGCATTAAGAAGCCACGGACTATTCTTCTTCCATTAATGGCTGTTACGCACAAGTATAACAGCGATTGGTATGATTTCCATTGCAATTTTGTACTAGTTTTTAGCTTACCTGAGCTAGCTCAGGAAGAGCTTTTGCAATACTTGAATGTCCGGCGTCCGTCGTCAACAATTTTAGTGTTTACACTCTAGAGGCCACAATATTTATCCAATCTTTCTCAAACTTGCTCAGATTGTATATTACCATAAGAGTTCGGATGAGTTCGATTATGGTTGAAATCTGATCAATAGGTTGAGAGTTATCTACCTTTGAAATGCTGAAATTGTCATATTTAAGGGTGTTTACTCTCCAGGGGTCACAATTTTTATCCAATCTATCTCAAACTTGCTCAGATTGTATATGACCATAAGAGTTCGATTATGATTGAAATCGGACCAATAGGTTGAGAGTTATCTACCTTTGAATTGCTGAAAATGTCATATTTAAGTGTGTTTACACTCTAGAGGCCACACTTTTATCCGGTCTTTTTCAAACTTGCTCAGATTGTATATGACCATAAGAGTTCAAATAAGTGTGATTATGGTTGAAATCGGACCTATAGGTCAAGAGTTGTCTGCCCTTGAATTGCTGAAATGCCATATCGAACAGCGTTTACACTTTTGCAACTACAGTTTTGAATGGATCTTGATTTTACTGCACACAAAGTATATACCTAAAAGTTCTCAAAGGAGTGCAATTATTGTTGAAATCTAATCATTGTAGCAATAGTTATCTGCCCTTGATACACTTTGAAATGCTAGAAAAGGCTTCATTTCAGTATTGTTTAGGCTCTAGTTATCTGCCCTTGATGTACTCTACCATACTAGAATTATGAGGTTGTATTCCAAAATTGTTTACATGCTATACTACAAATTTAAATGGATTTAAATTAAAACTGATGAAACAGTAAGATAAAGCTATCAAGCTTCAGTACAACAGGTGAGCGATATCAGTGCCTTCAGACCCTCTTGTTGAAGAAACTGATCTGTTAGTATTTTTGTATATAGAAATAAAAACATTTTTATATTTTGGAGCACTGTTGTTGTTTATGTGAAGTCAAATCTTTCATAGCACCTCGCATTTATATCCCATCCGTTACATTTGCCCAGTATTAAAATGGTTCTACAAACTGAAGCATTTTCCTAAATTCATTTAAACCTTTCTATTACGACCATTTATGTGTGTTAATCATAAGCAGGTGACTGCTTAAAGCAATGTGAGCGTAAAACAGAAAGCTCCTGTGGAAGCTTTCTGTTTTACGTCCGCCTTGCTCAAAGTTGTCACCTGGAATTTATTCAGTCAATTAGCCTTCTGTTCAATGGTCGTGAGTGTTTTACTGTACAGAAAAGTGTTATACCGAGACTATTTCAATGTGCAGTGTACATGGCTCATTGGCTCCATCATCATTCAACCCTGAAATTTTTCTTGAACATTTTTCTTTGTTAGTGTACTTTTAACACAATCATCCCCAACTTTTAATGGACAATTCTCGTTTTTCATTAAGTCCAGTCCATTTGGACTATTAGGGGGTTTTAACAATATAATTTTAAATGACAAACATTGTAGACCTTGATTAGAGGATTCTTTAAGGAGCCCTCTGATAAAAAATCTACCATGTTTGCATATGGCAAGCATAATCTTCACAAGTACAATTTTTAAAAGACAGAATACTCGTTGTCATGTTTGAATGTGTTAATTATCAAAGTAGAGAGAATTTGATATTGCAAATATTGGGAAATATTTTTCTCAATCGATATGTTAACAGTTGTCACTTCTGGCAGCGTAAATGTGTGTGCTGGTTGCTTAATTAGGGTTAATTAAAGTCTTTCCATATTAATGGCATCGTTGCTTGCGTTTGTAAACAGTTTGGATCCTGTTCAGGCACCGAGTATCTTGGATTCTGATCAGGATCTAAACTTTAGCATTGGTATCAATGTTTCTTAAGTCAAAATACCGAACATTCTAAATCTGACACAAGTTGGGTTACTATGGAAAACTAAGTCCACATATCCCTTTTACTAAAATATATATCTTAATTAGATATGGTGTTTGTTTGTTTGATTTACATCTGTTTCTGCCAACTTTGGGATAATTGGATATCCCATAGAGAGGGGAGCAGATAAAGAGGAATCCGGGTGATGCCCTACTCTTTTTTGGTAGTGGCAGTGCCCTCTTGTTGGATTTTCTCTAGTTGATTCGAACTGTTTACACATACCAATGTAGTATGGTTTGGTGATTACAGGGTAGAAAATGACAATTGTTTTGAAAATGTACATGACGTAGTTTAACCTGAATGGCAAACAATTTGGAGCCTGATCATATTCTGTGTGTGTCCAGTGTCTAATCTGGCTCCAAACTGTTTGCAAAAGACAATGTTTTTAGCAGAACGTATTTATTGGAAAAGATTAACATATTCCGGACTGAACAAGAGGTTTAACCAAAAGAAAATAGTTCCAATTTATAGTCATGAATATATATCATTTAAAAATATATACAATTATATATTCTAGCTGATGGTAGTTAAAGTAGGCTGAAAGTAAAGCAGAACATGCTTTAAGGCACATTCTGCTTTACTTTCAACCTACTTTAAGTGATCATCTGTCTTCAAAATTAGAAACAGGCTATGGGGTAAAGGGTTAAACAGATATTTATTTTGGTTTCACTTCCAACAGTTTTTGACAAAAAATGAAATGGTAAAATGAACATACAATTTGTACAATTTATTTCAATTGACATTGTGCAAATTCAATTTGCTGCATTTTAATTCACAAGTTTGTGTATATTATTCAGCATATGAATCTCTTTTAAACTGATAATACTACAAAGTATATGTAGGTACATATATTAAGCTGCCATCAAGAAAACACATAAACCTTGCTTATGTCTGTTCATCAAACTAATGTTAACATTTACCTTGCTCTTCAGGTAATACCAGGTGTATATATTTTGTTGAAATCAAAACTAAATGTAATTATCCCATAACTTCAATATCAAAACAACTGACTGACAGAAACACTAGCAGCCTTACAACATTACAATGGTCATATAGATACACTGTTAGTAATTTGACTAAAATAATATGGCAATAAATATCAAACAGTTTTGATCCTGATCAGATGTTAAGTTACTTGACATTTGATCATTCAGGGTTCAAACTGTTCAAAATCCAAATAATCATTGTAGTCCAGGTAAGGCAGAGAATGTGACTATCTGTGTAAACATTTGGATCTAGATGAGACATCAGGTAATGCAGTGTCTCATCAAGATCAAAACTGTTTGACATTCTGACCCTGACTAGAAGATAAATCTTCTAAAATTATTTTTTTAGAACGATAGCAGACGACAGATGTTGCAGACAGAAAAGTTTCTTGATTGTTTGAAATGGAGGAACTTTCTGTACATCTTACACACTCCTGGACCTTTACACTGTACAAGTATAATGGTCCAAAAACTTTTATCAGTAATTGTAACTTTTCTCACATATAGTTTTCCGTGTATTTAACCCATTCACTGCAAAAAAAATGGTGAGATTTTTACCCCTATACCGTTTCATTATTATCTGCTGCCATTTCGTTGTCGGCCATATCGTTTCAAAATTAATTTTAAGGCAGTATAACTGACAAAAGTTTGATACAAGTGTCAAACAGTTTGAATCACACGGCGTCTGATCAGGATCCAAACTGTTTACTAATGCCCCTTTTAGCGTCATTGAGAGTGATAGGGTTAAGACGAACAGTGTGGACCCTTATTAGAGGAGCCCTCAGATCTGGGTCTACACTGTTTGCATAGGACAAAATGTACTTTTCCTAGGTACACTTATAATTCAGGATGAGTATACTCATCATTAGGATTGAATGTTTTAATGCATTTCCTCGCTCTCAGAGTGCATAAAGCAGAGAGATGAATCATCAGTATTTATCAAGCTATATCAAGCTACATTTTGACATCTAGCTTGGCAATACTTGAGCTCTATGCTGCTTGGCCTGTATCAAGCTTTTTCAATGTTTCACATGTTTGCAAGTGTATCCTTTTTGTGGTGATATTGTGTGTGTCACTGGGTGAGGCTGTTAGACAGGAAAGCTAAGTCGCCCTTTGAACATCTGTTAGCATAGTGTCCTTTCACTCCACACTGCAAAAAACAAGCATATACAAGATTGAATGGTGGAAGGAGAGGCAAGTACAGTAGTACACTCACAACTGAGGCAATATGGTGTTAACCGTTTTTTATTCACATTCAACGTTTCGACCTTCAGGAATACATATAAGTCAAACATCTTACTGAAGTACTATGAAAAGCCGTACTTAAATCACGTGATCAGATCCTAAAAATAGAAATACCCTCCGTCGTTACTACGGGTGGTATTTTCTGTTCTTAGGTAAGGATATGTTTTGTAATTTCGGAGAGGATTTTTTTAATAGTAAATGTACACAAAGGTTAGGTAATGTAATTCAGTAAGTAAAGATGGATGAGATGACAAAATTATGAATAAAATAAACAAGAGGCCCATGCGGGCCTAAATATCGCTCACCTGGAAAAACCAACACAAGGGTCACATGACCCCTGGGGTGGGATCATTTTTTACCCGTCCCCAGAGACATAATTTCAAAAATCTTGCTGATGAACTTGAAAATTAAGTGTGCTGTCAAATATTTTGTACATGGATGGTTTCAGACAGAAAGACTTTTCATTGAAAAAAATCTATTTTTAGCTAATATGACCAAGATATGCAACAGATCTCAACCATTTCAGCAATGATTGATAAAGAACATCTAAAAGTGTCACTTTGCTAAATATCAAAGCTCTTGCCATAGTAGTTTCAGAGAAGAATATTTCACTATATAAATCTATGTAAAATTACGACCCCCCAGGGGCGGGGTCATTTTTTACCCATGGGACATAATTTGAACAATCTTGATAGAGGAGCAGCTGAAGACGATGCTTTGTGCCAAATATGTAAGCTCAGGGTACTGTGGTTTCAGACAAGAAGATTTTTTAAGTTTTCATTGAAAATATCTATTTTTAGCTCCTGTGACCTAGATATGCAACGGACCTGAACCATATTTACAATATTGGTTAAGGGCTTCTAGAAATGTCATCAAGCCAAATATCAAAGCTCTGGCCATATTAGTTTTAGAGAAAAAGATGTTTGAAGATTTCACTATATAACTCTATGTAAAATTACGACCCCTGGGGCGGGGTCATTTTTTACCCCAGGGACATAACTTGAACAATCTTGATAGAGGACCTGAAGGCCATGCTTTGAGCCAAATATGTAAGCTCAGGGTACTGTGGTTTCAGACTAGAAGATTTTTTAAGTTTTCATTGAAAATATCTATTTTTAGCTCCTGTGACCTAGATATGCAACGGACCTGAACCATATTTACAATATTGGTTAAGGGCTTCTAGAAATGTCATCAAGCCAAATATCAAAGCTCTGGCCATATTAGTTTAAGAGAAAAAGATGTTTGAAGATTTCACTATATAACTCTATGTAAAATTACAAGCCCCGGGGTGGGGTCATGTTTTACCCTAGGGACATAATTTGAACAATCTTGATAGAGGACCTGAAGGCGATGCTTTGCGCCAAATATGTCAGCTCAGGGTACTGTGGTTTCAGACTAGAAGATTTTTTAAGTTTTCATTGAAAAAATCTATTTTTAGCTCCTGTGACCTAGATATGCAACGGACCGGAAATGTTTGAACAGCTTTGAAAGAGGACTATATAAGGATAATTCAGGCCAAGTTTGGTAAAAATCTATCCAGTAGTTTCGGAGGAGATGTTGTTTAAAGAAATTGTTGACGACGAACGACGCACGAACGAACGAACGAACAAACGACGACGGACAGAGGACGATCAAAATAGCTCACCTTGGCACTACGTGTCAGGTGAGCTAAAAAGAGGTGAGTATATTCTGTTTTAAGTTTAAAATTCTAGTTTAGAGTTCGTAGTTTGGTCAAGGAGACCGTAAACTGAATAAATGAAAATGTCAATGTTATTGATTTCTGTTCTTTCGTCTTGGCAAATGGTTGCATCAGAACTTGAGGCTGCTGGTCGATTGAATGGTGTTTTTATCAGTCTATTTGTACTTCAAATCTCCTGTAGTCCTGACTGTTTAAGTTGTCTACTAGTATATAGTGATATATTTTACAAAAGACATAACTTCCTACTTACAAGCATAATAATATATTCAAACTCCTGCTTTTACAGCAATTCAAAATAATAATTCTTTATAGTGTAAAAACTGGTGGTAACTTAAAGATTCGTAACCTTTTTGAAAAATATTTGGTATTATACAGCATAAACTCTTACTTTGAGAAGAAACAAGCCAGGTTTGACAAGTATTAATCTTATCTTGTATTGTTTTGTTTGGCAGTGTCCTCTCCTTCAATGTTATCACATTAACCCTATACCCTGTAGCCTATTTCTAGTTCTGAAGACATGTGACCACTTAGCCATTTACTCCATTACCTGTTTCTAATTTTTTAGAGAGGTGACCATTTAACCCATTACCCCATAGCCTATTTCAAGTTTTGAAGACAGGAGACCACTTAAAGCAAGTTGAAAGTAAAGCAGAATGCGCCTTAAGACGCATTCTGCTTTACTTTCAAACTGCTTTAAGCTACCATCTGCTAAAAATTTTAACAAATTTCTTATGATATATATTATCTATTACTGTATAAACAATTTCTTCAGTGGAAGAATAAATTAAAGGCGTATAAAGGCATTTTATGGGGTAATGGGTTAAAGCAGGTTGAAAGTTAATCAGAATGCATCTTAAGGCACATTTTGTTTTACTTTCAGCCTGTTCTAAGCTTCCATCTGCCAGGATATAGAGAGAATTTTCTTATGGTGTATATTCATGACTGTATAAAGTGGAACTATTTTCTTCAGAGGAGGAATGAATTAAAGGTGTTTCTAGACCGTGGAGTTATGGGTTTCACAATTCTGACTATCAAAATAGCCTGAATAATTAACTTGAAATAATTACTGGCTATACACTTTAAATATTCAAGCGCAAGATGTTACGAAAACCTTACCTTAAAGCATGTAACGTTTTCGAGTCTTTTTAATGGGTCTATTTCGAATGTATGAATGTTAGTATGATAGCCCCTGCCTACTCCTCTGTGAGAGTATGTTCCTCTGCCATACATGGACCCACTGCCTGGTATTCCCGCACCTACAGGCTGAAATAGTTGAACAGTAAAAACAATTCAATCAATCACCCCTGAAACTTTAAATCAACAATTCCAGTTTCTGAATAAGTCTCGTCCATTATTGATAATTTATGATTGTTTTGGATTTTTTTACAATATATTTCAAACTGACAAACAGTGTTACACTGTTTGGATAGGACAAGCATACTCTTCAATAATATAATGTTCATAATTGATGAGTATACTCATCACTAGGGTTGAATGTGTTCAGATATTTGCTTTAATAAAAACAAATCTTAACTCCCTCTTTACCTTATTGTCTATACTTCCATGTGCTGGATTTGTGGAGGGAATTGTCGATGGACCTGAGGAGATTGGTGCCTGTAATTTGGGGCATCCTATTGACTTGTGGCCAAACTCCCCACAGTTATGGCAGATAACTGAAGCCTTCTTCATCTGGGCACTGAGATCTGGCACAGGTAGATCATACTTTGGACTGGAAAAGCAATGAGGAATTAACCCATTGCATGCTGGGTGATATTTGACGGCCATTTTAAAATGTCGTCTGCAGCGGGTATAACTCAAATATTTGCAAAAGATTTTAGCAGTTTCTAAAAGAATATTGACTTCGCTGCAAACAGTTTTGATCTCAGATCAGACCCCACAAAAACTGTTTGCCTAGAGGTACACTTAAAAGAATGGGTTTAACATTGACAACAGTCAGAAATATGATAACCCATTTCTCCATAGATACACATTTCTTGGCCTTTAAATAATTCCTCAAATGATAAAAATACATGTACTTCCAATTTATAGTTATGAATACATATAAGAAATGTTTTCTATATTCTATCAAATTATAGCTTAAAGCAGACTGAAAGTAAAGCAGAATGCGCTTTAAGGTGCCTTCTGCTTTACTTTCAACATACTTTCACCTATATTTAATACTAGAAGAAGACTATGCGGTTAAAAGTCCATTTGGTGAAGAAGCAGGAAACGTGCTGGAATAATGCTAATGATGAAATACAGCTATTGTCTTCAATATAGCATTTGCTTTAAAAAGTCACTTTATATAGGTTTAACAGAACATATATATGTACAATTCAAATTTCATGTACAGTTGAACTTCAATAACTCCAAGTCAGTTAGCTTGAACTATTCGATAGGTTGACACATTAATTGCATTATTTCATGCTCATTTCATTCGAACATACGTAACCCATATTTCAAAGTTAAAGCGTGGCTTAGCCACGTTTTAACTTTGAAATACAGGTATGTTGGATTTAACCCAGTTCTAGATATCAAAGTTTGACTGTATTTTCCAATGGCTTTGGCCAACATGAGGTAAGTAATCATTATTATAAATAATCATTATGCTTCAGAAATATATACATGTATGTAAATAAGCCAATCAGCTTGATCTTTCAGTATTGAAATATGGTCAATTCATAAATGTTTGTTTTTATCCAAAGTCAAACATATTTAGGCAAAACATAGACAGTCCAAATGCAAACTGTCAAATTGAGAATACGTCAAAAGTTTAAGTACATGTAGTTAAGACCCACAATTAAAATAAGACTATTTCTTAGACTTTTTATTGCCTTATCCTTGGCATATGATGTTGATTGATATGGCTGTATTAAATCATAAATATTGTTGCTTATTGTTTAAGTAAGTACTCTGTATAGTTTTAATAACAAAATGCCATGTTGTTGTACATTTCATGTTAAAATAAATCTAAGCATTCAAGAAACTGTCATGGTTATTAAAATAAGTGATTCTCTAGTTAAAAACATGGTTCTGTAAGAATTTTGTTTCAAAGATGTTTCAATGAGAAAGTTTAATTAATATCCCTATCCCTAATAGTTTGCATGACATGATTAAGACAGGTGGTTGCTTGACTCAAACATCCTTAAAATTTAAATGGACAATTCCAATTTCCAATTAAATCTAGTCCCTTTTTAACAATTTTGGGCTGATTTTAACAATAAATAAAATAATGACAAACAGTGCACACTGTTTACATAGAAAAAGTGTACTCTAAGTCTCTATAAGTACACTGTTTAATGATGAAGCATCAACCTGTCAGGATAAACAATCCCATGTCTTCAACCCATTGCCCCATAACCTGTTTCTGGTTTTGAAGATAGACGACTTTTTAAAGCAGGTTGAAAGTAAAGCATAATGTGCCTGAAGGCATGTTCTGCCTTACTTTCAGCCTTCTTTAAGCTACCATCTTCTAGAATTTAAAAAATATTTCTTATGATACTTATCAATGTCTTTGTAAATTGGAACTATTTTGTTCCGTGAAAGAATAAGTTAGAGGCGTAAAAAGGTGTATTTATGGAATAATGGGTTAATAGAACATGATACAAGCATAAGTATGCATTTAAAAGGAAAATCAAAGATGTTTCTATGGGGTAAAGGGTTAGCCTAGAGTATGGCAAAATTAGAGATTCTACATTTCAAATGAAACTTTATGTACTTACTGCATGTATTTACATTTTGGTCCATCCAAACAGAACCCAGATAAATAGCACTGACAAATTAATCTCCTAACATGACGATTCTTACAGTGTGGACCTGGCAAAATAAAGAAGACAAAATGTGTCTGAAAAAGCATCAAAGATTAAAATAACAAAACAAATAGTAACAATTTAACCCTTTGCCTCATGGTCTGTTTCTAGTTTGGGTGACGGTGACCACTTAAAGTAGGTCCAAAATGAAAATTTCTGTGGAGTAATAAATTAAAGACACTGAAATGAGTATCTATAGAGTAGTGGGTTAAGTAATAAGAGAGTGACATTTTCAGAAATATAAGTCTTGTAACTTAACACCTTGGATCCCAATCAGACTCTGAAGTTATTCTGCCTTCATCTAATCTTGACTGAACAGTGCAAATATCACTAAACTTGCCATCAGGACTTTTGGTACAGTATTAAATACGCTTTGCTAAACAAGAACTACATGTATAATTTATTCATCTTGAGGGATGATATACTTTAAGAATCAAACCTCTAGATGACAATTCTTACCATGTCTACAGAAGCCTCTGTCATACCAGGGACAATCTTTCATTTTCTGCTCTGGATCAATATGTAGAAATGGGCATTCTTTGTTATTACACTGACCTACAAAATACAGGATACTGGACAAGTCTTGACAACCAATCAGAAACCCTGAGAATACGGAATACATTTAACTGATTTAGATCATGCAGGGTAGTGTATTTAAACCTAGAAATGATCTAGATAGTATTTTGTTATTATAATTTTTATGGATTGTTCACATTGTTCTGTTTTGAAAACAGTGGTAGATCTAATTAGATCTATATTTTTGTTCGGTATAATAAAATAAATATCACATCTCACAGAGGGTGAGAGAACGGATTGGTCACCCTCAACAAGTAGATGTCAACTTCGGCTGCCGCCTCAGTTCTCTCACCCGCTGTGAGATGTGGTATTTATATAATGCTGAGAAAGGGTAAAAAGGTGCCTATGCTGAAGAAAGGTTTTATTCAAAATTGAAATAAGGCATCTATTGTAAGAACAAGAATTCCACAGAATTACATGTCTTGCCTGTCCCCACTTTGCCCACCAGTTAATACATATAGTCATAATACATCTGCGTTCCAAGTTTAGGTGGTCTGGCTCTTATACACTTTTAGCAACACGTCTAAAATTCCTAAAAAATTGGACACCATGTATAACTATGTGTAATTATCCTAAAATTTGATCCAATTTCTTTTAGCACACAGTAATTAGTCCAAATGGTGCAAACCAAAAGGCAAACAGTGTAGACCCTGATCAGAGTGCTGCTGATTGAGCAGTCTGATCATAGTATACAGTTTGCTCAGGCCTGACTGTTCCCTTACTTAGTGTTAGATTGGCAATAAATCCAAATGTTTGATGCCATTGCGTGCAGACAGCAACTAAGACTATGACATAAAGGCAACACCTAAGGCTCCTCCATTGCAGTAAAACAGAAATGGAGCTATAGAAAATCTGAGTTCACTAAAAATGGTCATGGCTCCCCATTAACCAATTACCCCATAAATACGCCTATAATTTATTTCTCAACTGAAGAAAATAGTTCCAATTTAAACAGTCATAATTATATATCATAAGAAATATTTTTTTATATCATAGCAGATGGTAGCTTAAAGCAGGCTGAAAGTACAGCAGAATGCACCTGAAGGCACATTTCTGCTTTACTTTCAAACTGTTTTAAGAGATAATTTGTCTTCAAAATTTAGAAATAGGCTTGGGGTAATGGGTTAAAGAAAACACTGCTCAACTATATAGACTTATCCTTACACAAAATGTAATCTGCTTTTATAACAAAGCAAAGTTTACTCTACCATCAGGAAACTTCTGCTCCAAATTTTGTCTGAATATTACCAGGGCTCCAGATAAGAGGGAGTGAACTGAACAAATCTTACATTTTCTTACTTATTTTAGCACCAAATCCTATGGTGTTACTACTCATTAGAATCGTCTCAAAGACACCATAGGGTTAAAAGCATAAACAAAGATTTTAGTTTTCCAATACTCCCCTTATCTGGAGCCCTGAATAATACCCATGCAGGTTTATTTCCTTACCATATTTACTGAAGAAAAAACATTCCGGCATTTTTGTCATATCGAATTCATGCAGAAATTCACAGTCATCTCCCTTTTTACACAAGCCTCTGAGCCAATGTTTACACACTACTGTCCTATCTCCTTTTATGTGACGGAATGGACATGCTGATGCCTTGCTACAACCACTTGGAGCTAGAAAGAATGTGCAGATCGCTGACCCAGATTCTGAAAGCAGAAAAACAAAATAGATTAATTCACATAAATCATGGATTTACACAGAAACTTGATCTTTTCCACAGAGCCATATTTGAGACTGTGATAAGTTGAGTAAACCTGTAAAAATGGAGATAATCAGATTACTAGAAAATACATGTAGTGACTTTTTCATGGACAATGGCATTTGTGATGTGCTGTAGCCTGTTACTGTGGTTCTATAGAGTTCCTATTTGCTTTCCCTTAAAATTGTTTCTATTGTAATACCATGCTGTTGTTCTTTCACGTCATACATTTACATATAAATTCTTTGAAGTAACTTGTAACCCACGTACAGAAAGTGCAGTTCTTATGACTTAATGTGTTTTAATTTTAAACACTTACTTCCCAATAGCCCTTTGGGTCATCATAACTTTTTTTACTTAAAGAAATAACTCTGGTATTTTTATAACCGAAAGATAAGTGATCTTGGCTTTCTCGCAAGACCATTATTTAAAGAATCGGAAGAAAAAAAGGGTATTTATCGAATTCTTGTAACAGATGGAAACCTTTCCAAAGAGGTTTCTCTGCTCTGGATCAGGCATGAGTATATAGGTTCTTTTACTCAGAGCAATAGGTTTTTTCCTTTACCTTGGAATTTTCGGAGATGTCACCGGTCATGTGAACCAAGCCAGAGTGCAGTCTTGCCGATGAAGGGGATGTGACATCTCCGAAAATTCCAAGGTAAAGGAAAAAACCTATTGCTCTGAGTAAAAGAACCTATATACTCAAGATGGAAACCTAGTTTTAAGCAAATTAGGGATGATGTGAACCACTGCCGATGTGACCCAATTTACCAGACTATGTGAACAACCCCATAAGACTATGTCAACCTGGGTTTTTAACAGTTTTATAAGTGTACTTTCAGAAATAGTTGTAACAACTGAACTAATATATATACTTTTTAATGTTCATTAACCTGTTATTACGCTATAATAGCGACTTTAAGCTCGTACTGGGCAAATATTGTAAATTATCATTGCCACTATCCAAATTGGATAGTGAAGCGGTGAGGGTCAAAACTTTCACCAAACTAAAGAAAAGCAATATGCATTTCATTTAAATTTGAGAAAAAGGCAGACGGCAATTGTTTCAAATTGACTATTCCTGAAATTATTTGTAAGTCAATAATACAGCCATCTTTCAACAAAACAAACGATAAGGCACAAGAGGTTATCAGAGGTTGTACTATACCCGTATACCGGATACTTCCGGTCAAAGTATCCAATGAAATTAGTCGTTTCAAACGCCCTAATAGTATGGACAGACTAAAACATTGATCGCAGTAGCGGGAACAATTTTTTTCACCCGAATTTTTTAGCGTGTCCTCGGGCCCATTTACGGGAAATTTTCTGCACCATTTGTGATTTTCATGCACCAATGGCACAAGGGCGCGGCCTGATCAAAACACTGCAAAACCATTTTAAGCCCAGCAGTTAATCAATTGTGACAGGTACACACAAATTGGTCAATTTCGGACAACAGGATAAATCGTGGATCGCCTCATTAATTCTCTATGGGTAATTTTCTAATTCTATTTATTACTTCTCGCCTTCAATTCTGATGATTATGAGAATGGGCACTTTTTAGATGCACCATTGGGACTGTACCCGGCCAGTCACTTTATCCTGACACGGACAAACCAGTTGTAATGCTCACCCGAAATCCTGAGCGCCAAGGAGGGAAGCCATTACTACCAATTTTCAAGTCTTTGGTTTCACCCGGCCTGGGATTGAACCTGCAACCTCCCGCACAAGATGTCAAAAGTCATTACATTCAACCCCAGAGACAAAAACGGGCAATCAGGGCTACAAGATTTGCAGGCTTTGACCATAAAAACATTGTTGAAAACTTCGTAAATAACAATACAAAATGTTACAAACCTATCCAAGCAAAATCAGAAAACTATAAACATTCATTCTTTGTCAGGACAATCTACGATTGGAACAAATTAGATGAGAATACAGTGAATTCTGAATCAGTGGACATTTTTAGGAAAAGTCTTTCAGATCAGTTTCGTTTTGATTAAGCGCTCACCACTCCGTCCCGTAAAAGCCAGTATTGGTTACTATGACGTATATCATTCAGATCAGATGCTCTACCACTGAGCTAAACAGGTGGTTGACTCCATGTATTCAATCTGTACCTGCTTTTTAGGTCAGAGACCACTAAATCATTTTCCATAGACCTCCATTATAACGTTCAAGGCTGTGCTGACGAAATTTGAACCGATGAGGGGAACGGTATATTTCCTGCGAAAGAGTCAACCAAGTCTCATCTAAAAATAAACTTAAGTTGCCAGATTGACCATGCCAGATTTTTGCTACGTCTGCCGAAACAGGATGACCCCCGTTTTGCTGTAAATTTCTTAGACCCAACCCGAAATTTACAGGATCTTCAATATCGCTCCAAAAAATAACCAGAGTGCATTTTCGACACTATAAAATACACTGAACTTGTGTGACAATGTCTATCACAAGTATAGAAAACATTTTCATTACATGATTTGATTTATTTGCTGACTGGAGGCCGCCATTTGCAATTTGCAGTCAGGACTCTCTACCGTTTTTGGCTTTGACCAATGAAATCACTCGTTATTTACTAGTCTCTCACCCAGGGTTCATTCTAGGATTGAATTTGGTGGGGCCCTAGGGCCCCTCCATGACAAAAAGGTGGGGTCATATATTAGTGACTCAAAGGGGGGTCATAATGAAACTTTGAAGATTTTCTTAACCGTTTCCCTCCTCATCAACAGTAAATCTTTTCCATTAAGTAACTTATTATTTACTTCAAAATTGCATTATACTCTTTAATTGTCTGAACAAATAACATATTTACAATAATTTTGACTGGTTAATGTCAGTTCTGTTTAAGAAGAGAACATAGCACTTTTTGGAAATCAGTTTCAGAGACAGGTCTCCCCTCTGACGAAAAAGTGACTATGTCATTAACTCAGTCTGGTGACAGACAGTCTATTAAGAGTACTGGTTCTATAATTTTAAAGAATCAACAGTCATGGCATTATTAGTTTGTGCTTCAAACAAAGTGAGCAAGTCATTACATCTTTCCGTGTCCCCCGTAACGGCATTTGTAATTTGACAGCCATGATACCTGGAATCCACGGGCGTTCCCTTTCTTTTCTGCCTCTTTTACAGTAGTGCATGGCGATTTACTTCTCTAAGATGAATGAACTGCCTTTTCAGAAGCGTTTTCATTGCTATTTTAGCCAAATTTCTTTGAAGGCTGGCCGAAGAAGTCGGCAATACTTCTAATTTTTCTCTTAGACGCCATTTGTATACACAACGGTAACCCGTTACGAAAGAGGCGAATCGATTGGCTGATATCAATTCAACAGCCAATCAGATAAACTTATACATGATAAAGCGCGGTAAGGACTAAACCAGAGCAGAATTCGGCATGGGCTACTCAAGACACGGCTATAATTCGGAATTTGTGGTCCGATTTTCGGGCACGCCCAAATCCCGCGTTGACGTATTTATGATGCGCCGGTTTTAATTTTTTAGCGCCAATGACGCAATGGCGCGGCCTAGAATGAACCCTGCTCACCTTTAGTTACCTTTCCTTGATAGTCTTTAGTGAGTTGATGAGTCGTCATCTTGAATCTTTATCTTTGTTTATTGTATAGGATGCGTAGCCCTCACGGGACGAAAGTGTTAGTCTACTAGTTGCAGGGATCATTCTGGGCCGCGATTTCCGCGATATTTCGCACGAAAATGACAGATATCGCATCAAAATTTGTATACGCGATTATTTCTCGCACTCGTTTCTCAGATACTTGCGAGCGAAACGTAATTCTTCTCGATTTATTTCCGATATTTACAAACATTTCTGATCAATTTCGTCGAACGCCTTATCGTAATCGCAGCATCCCGCACACCAATAAGTATAACAGCAAACCAATAAACGGAAAGGACCGAGAGTTCCGAATTTTGTATATAAAATCAAAACACATCCGGTTCAGAATAAAACGTGTACCAGACCGCACGTAGACTAATTGGTTAAGCAACGTCCTGTGCGGTTAGAACCTGGATGGGTGACCGGCAGGGATTACCGTCGGCCCGATACACGTTATGTCCTCTGTCATGGGATCGTACTTTCTTTCGAAAACAGGAATGTAATTTCCCTTCACTGGATTGAAAAACTGCACAATGCACAAAAATACCGTTCATTTTATTCCTTAATTATCGTCGTAACCGCGCCGATAATTTTTGTCATTAGTTTTCGCGAACTGACCCTCTACAGACGAAAATGAATCTGCCGATAACATAATTATACGCTAATGGCGTGTGCGGTAAACTATCAATTTATGGTATGGGTTAAATCTTTTAACTAGATTTCGATAAGGAGAAGAAGAATAAGTGTTCCATGTAATATAAATATTATTTACACAAAATTCTCAAGCAGTAGATCACGAATGAATTATAACTTATAATTCTTTCGTGAGTAGATATAGCAGTACTGAGTAGTGCTTGTTGGTACAAACAGACTACCAATTAAAATTTTCTCCATTCATCTAAAAAAATCTCTCACTTTTTTTGAAAAATGAGAGAATTTCTCTCACTTGTATTCTGCGACAGAATAATCCCTGTAGTTGGGATATCCCATTTAGAGTCCCTTTGTTTCCAGTCGGAATTCAAGCATGATTTAAATGCGTTTATAGAACAAGCACATACTGTGTCATTTGACAAGGAGTTCCAGGGGTTAACAATCCTTTTACTGAATCTGTGCTGTCCAAATCTTTAGACGGGAACAATGTTCTCTCTGTGACAAGCATGACCATTGAAACCACATTATTCATAAGTAGACTGTACGTAAGAGAGCAAGTCGATTTACTGTTCAAGTTCAACGGTTTAGTACGAATCTACACCGGGCCGATATCGGATATGTTTACAAAACTATATACTTACTATCCATTCCCGGAAATGGCAGCGGTTGTGAGCCCAACTGACTGTTAAGAGCAATCTCAATGTCAAATATAATGTTTTCGACCGGTGCCACAACATCCTGCATTTTTAAAACTGCGATATTAGTTTGATTTCTCGTGTTTCTAATCCTACTTTTTGACGGAAGTGGATAATAATGAACATGAATAAAACCTGAGCACTGCCAACATCGTCGGCCAACATCAACAACATCGTTCCGCGGAAAATGGACATCTCTGCTTGAGAAAAAATAAAATCCGGTGTATTAAATCTGTCAGCAAAAACAGTATTAGATATGAGGGAGAAAATATCTGTTTATGCTCATTGTCATTATATTTCGCGTCCGACGTTTGACCGTGTTTTAGTCAACATGTAAAAAAGTAAATATGGCAGCTCCCGCAGAAAATACATCTATTTCAATACTTTACGCACGATTCTGTACAGGTTGATTATAAATACTTCAACGGCTAAGTTGTGTTTGATAAAACTATGAAAAATGAAATAGAAGTTCGCACAAACAAAGGAGAATACAGTCCTGGAGAAAACATTTGTGGGTATGAACACTCCTCCCATTTTTTAATTTTATTTAATTTATTGTTATTTTTACTTCTTTCCATCAAGATTGACAAGGTGCACTAGGGACTGTTACCCGGCCGGTCACTATATCCTGACACCGACGAACCATTCGTAATGGTTATCCTGTCCAGGGCTGAAGCATCGCGGACAAGTGTCACATCAAAGTGCTTAGAATCTTTATATGTATACTTGGCATCACAATATTCTCGGGGTAAACACGCCCTGGTTTATCCGGATGTTTTCCTGTCAATCACTGTTGACATGCTTTGCACAATCTGATAAAAAATCGTTTAGACCATGGAATTATATGTATTTAATTCCGCTTTTAAAGCTGCAAAATTAGCAGTATTTTGGTTGTAATGTAAAACATGGCTTTCCGGCGTATTCACTGCCCAGAAAAATGAAGCTTTCCCTGTATGAATAAATACAGTCGATTTGAAAATGTTAATTAGATGTTAAATCCTCTTTCAATCTTCCTGTTTGTTAATATTGCACTTAAAACTTTAATTTGAACACAAATTTAGTGAACTCTGACCATGCACCGTTGCGTCTACAAAGCTTGACCTATATACCCCAAGAATTGTGATGTGACGTCAAGTATAAAAACTTGCAGACTGACACAAACTAAACATGTTTTTTTATTGTTTTAAACCTGCTGCTGATCAAAACTTCTTGTTCAGCAGTTATCACATTAATTACTAAATACTGTCAGGAAGAGTGGCAAAATTTAAATTACACCTTTTATTTAAACATTAAGTACAGCGAGAATACAGATGTACAGTAAACAATTAAAAATGACAAAATCCCGCGTGTGTCTAGCCTAAGTCAGGAAGTACTAAGACACGGAGTAGCTAGAAACCGCATGGATGTAACGCTTATTATAATATGAATAGATGCTGGTGACAAAGCAGGCACTCCTAGCTATGCTTTACTTTCTCCAGGGCCAAATATCATGCTTGTAGTCGGGGTCCCAGATGGAGGCAGAGTATTTAAAGTGAGGTGGAACAAATGTGGCGAAGGCCTTTTTCTTGACATCCTGATTGCAGCTGTAGAGGCAATCATAAGCGAACAGCTTGATCTTAGTCGTTAGAGAGATATATTGGGTGATGTCTTTGACATGGAGCAGGAAAATCAATAGCCCAAGTACAGTTCCCTGGGGGACTCCGGAGACGACTGGGGAGTTGGATGAGCAAGAGTCGTCAAGTATGACTCTCTGCTGACGATGACAGAGCCAGGCTTCTATCCATCTGTTGGTGCTGTGATGCCATAGTACCTGATCTTATGTAGCGGAAGTCCTTGCTGAAGTCTAGTACATGTATCAGTAGGTCAGTGGTGTTACGTTGGTCAAGATGTCTGGACAAGTCTTCAACTGTGTTAAGGAGCTGTGTTTCGCAGGAGTGGTATGAAATTTTACTAGGATGCTGTTGCTGTCGAGATGATTCATGATTTTACTGAAGTGTGTTCCATCGCCTTACAGAGGATGCAGGTCAATGATAGAGGGGGTAGTTTGCCGTGTTGGTCTTATCTCCTTTCTTGTAAACCGCAGTTACATTGGCAACTTTACAGTCTATGGGTACTTTGCCAGTGTTGTAAGACTGCTGGAACCCCAAATCCTTGGCGTCAAAGAGGGAAGCCATTGCTACCAATTTTTTTCAGTCTTTGGTTTGACTTGGCTGGGGATTGACCTCGCAACCTCTGGCACTGCACTCTACCACTGAGCTATGCAGGCGGTATTTCAAAACAAATTGTCATGCACCATGAAATACTGCACACCAGCGCATCAGCATTAATGGTAAATTTTGAGAAAACTCTGTCTTTAGTGGCCAGTCATTGGTTGCTAAGGACAGGTTACCACTGAATTAAGCAGTGCGTTCAGTTATGGGAAGCGTGAGTGAACGTTGGGAACAGGAGTGAGTTGGCTACCTGGTCTAAAATACTCTGCACACTGGGCACAAACTGCTAATCTACGCACAAACAGTTGAAGTTGCGATATCGTAACTATTGACGTTTGATGCCAAATACATTTAAGATCCCTTAGGAGCTCTGCAATGATGCAAGCTGCATGTGCTGAGTACATGCTATTTACATCCTTCAGATGTGTCAAACCGTCACTACAGATCAAATTTTTCAATTCGAATTGCATATTTTGGTACCTACACTCTAATTACCCTTGTTATGAATAATTTAGCACCATTCTATCTTTGAAATTGATTTTTAGAGGTATTTTGGAAATTCAAGTATTCTGATGTATTTTGGTAATTACCGTAGATCTATTTTGGTAAGAAGTAGGACTTTATGGGTAGCATGGATTCATACAGTCTTGAAACTCAACAAGGAATAAGCATAGTTGTATGATAATTCTTTCCTTAAGGTTAAAGACCTGTTACTAGATGGGACCAAAGTCAGTACTCTATGTATAGCGCCATTTACGACAACTGACGGGTTGTTTAGAACCATACTTTGGAAACGGACCGGTTGTTGACAAGAATGGCAGATAGCTCTCTGTAGACTACCAATATTGACCAATATTGGCCCAATTTCAAAATTCTCATTAGGGGTCTTCATCCATAATATTGATTTCTGAGACTGCATGTGAATCTTTGCTACCCATGGCATATATATACTACTGTCTTTAAGATTTGATTCTAATGTGTAGTCACTAGTTACAACAATATATAGTTTTGTGGGTTTTAGTATTTGAAAAACATGTACCCCCTCTATCTTGAGCTATCAATATTTTATTTTTTACAGAGCTGTATACCTTCGTATTGTCACCCCTACAGGAGGCACAGGAGTGCAGATTAAATTTCATGGATATGCAAAATGTAAGTTCTTCCTTTATTATTTGTTCCTTTGTTTTGTGGAAGTATTGTACACATGTATATCTGCCACTCAGTAAATAAACATGCCATTTTCTCGAAGCAGGTATTTGATGGAGATTTGTGTATTTAACTGTCACCTTTGTAGAGTAACCCTTAACCCCATAGCCTGTTTCTAGTTTTGAAGACAGGTGCTCACTTAAAGCAGGTTGACAGTAAAGCAGAATGTTCTTTAAGGCACATTCTGTTTTACTTTCAGCCTGCTTTCAGCTACAGTTTGCTAGGATATAGAATTGTTTTCTTACAGTTCTGAGCTATATGATATCCATATCTGTATACAATAGAAGTATTTTCGTCCATGGAGGAATATATTTAAGGCGTAGTAAAAAGTTTAACCCATTAAGCCATACTGACTCATATTGACTCATTGCGCAATAGCCTCATACCGACTCATTTTGACACACTTTAATCCACTAGCTTGTATTGAGATAAGCATTGGTAATTGTTTGTCGGCTATGAGTTAATGGGTTAAGGAGGCATACTTTGGATTCTTTATATCTTGTAAGGTTTTGATGGAGACATATACCGGTACATAACATATAACTCTTATTTAATTGGGATTAATATAACCAGTTCATCCGTCATTCTTTTGGTTCTGATAAGTATTGGTCAATTTTATATAAATCAAGAACTAAGTTGTATGTGGGTGACACATACGCATGACTGGACAGATACTGTATGAATCAAAACTGTCAGTCCATTACAGCATTTGTATGACTATGATGCAAGAAACAGAATGTTACTGGCATTTAACTTTAAATTTTGATTTGCTTGCAGTTGATTACACATACAAAATAAAAGGAGATCCAGTCGGCTACAAAGAGCAAAGAGACTGTATCAACTATCCATTTGAAAAACTCTTCCAGTCAGAAGGTATGATATAACATACTAATAGCTTTCTGAAAAGGTTTTTATCTTGCAGTCATTATCCAGTTTTTGAACCTACAACTAAATAAATATGCCTTTTCACACCTCTTATTACTCATACACTAAGAAAAGTATAGACACCTTCTAGAAAGTCTTGAACATAAAACACAGAAAGCATTTGGAGTACCTTTATAGGTGGTAGTTTAAAGCAGGTGGAAGGTAAAGCAGTAATCTATTTAACCCATTACCCCATAGAATGTTTCTAGTTTTTATCACAAGTTACTACTTAAAGCATGTTGAAAGTAAAAATCTGCTAGAATATAGAAAATATTTCTAACGGTTCGTACTCATGACTATATAAAGTGGAACTCTTTTCTTCAGTAGATGAATAAACTAGAGGCATAAAAAGGCATAATAATGGAACCATGGGTTAAGGAGGTTAGGGGGTTACAGGTTAAATGGAAAGATCTTAAAATCTGTAGAAGAATGACTTGTGACAACCATTATTCCAATTTAGACTAAATCTTATTTGGGGAGAGATCTCAATCTGTAATTTTAATGTTTCTATAGATCAAAGGTTCATTTCTTATTTTGCCCTTATCCCTGTGATAACATGCTTTCAATATGTATGATAATGTGTAGCAGGGATCCAGATAAGAGGGAGTTAACTGAACAAATTAAACATTTTCTCACTTATTTCATCATAAAATCCTATGGTGTGACTACTCATTAGAATTGTCTCGAAGAGACGATTCTAATGAGTAGTGACACCATAGGGTTTACTGCAGAAATAAAGATTTTAGTTTTTGAAATACTCAAATAGTCCCCTTATCTGGAGCTTTGGTGTAGGATAGAATATTACAAGATTATGTATTCAAATGTTTGTATTTCATATGACCTTGTTTTGATAAGCATGACAGAACTATGTATTCATATGCCTATACAAGTTCAACATTAAATTTTGTGACATTAACCCTTTGAACCCTAGTTCCGCATATAAGCGTCCTTTACAAACATGGGAATACTACATTTTTCCTGTGAAAACAGTGAGGACACAGATCAGAGGGCTCCGAATGGAGCCCTCTGATCAGGGTCTTCACTGTTTGTGATAATGTCAAGCATTGAAAAAACAACCCTTAAAAGTCAGAAATTGACTAGACTAAAATGGAAACTGGAATTATCCATTTAAAGTTTCAGGGAGGAAAGAGTTAAAGAGTTCTTTGTTCTGCATCAAGTATCAAATTAATGTTTCTGGATATAAAATGATTGAAACATTTTATTTAGTTGCTGGTTGAAGGCATATAATCAACACATCACCATTTGCATGTGCTACAGGGTGTTGTATTCAGCTCTTGTCGTACCTGACAGAAACAGCCGACCACTCTTGAAAAAGAGTGCTTGTGAGATTGGCTGTTTACATCAAGAATGTCGCGAGCTGATATACAGTGGAGAAAACGCTATTCTGTCCCGGTTAAACGAATAGGAAACTTAAACCCCTTGAAATAAAATTGAGAAATGGACAACTCTTTGACAATTCTGACAATTGATTTTAATCTGAGTGGCAAACAGATGAGAGCCTGATCAGACGCCGGGTAACCCGGCGTCTGATCTAGCTCCAAACTGTTTGCATTGGATATATTAGTTTTAGCATAAATGCGTTATTTGGGAAATTATAACATATTCTCCACTGTACATGGCCGTGTATCACCTGGTCAGCTGGTGATGTGTATGTATCATTGTCATCCTATATGTTTATTGTTTTGTATATTTGTTTTCTAGGTGCCCTGAACATCAGTACTAAATTGTTTCCATTTAAAATTGAGCTCTTGAAAGACATACCAGGTAGGAAATGTGTAAACAATGGAGAAGGCCTTATTCTTTCCTGTTTAAACAAAACTAAATTCAAAGCAATAAGATGTAGAGCATGACAATTCTTTGGAAATTGTGACTGTTTTCCTATTTGAGTGGCAAACAGTTTGGAGCCTGAACAGACACCATCTCCAAACCGTTCAGACAAAATGTTTTTAGCATAACATGTTTATCCCTTTCCCCCATAGAAGCGCCTTTTAGCGCATTCAGTTTATTCTTGCCCTGAAGAAAATAGTTCCAATTTATACATTCATAAATATGTATAATACAAAATATTTTCTATATTCTAGCAGATGATAGCTTAAAGCAGGCTGAAAGTAAAGCAGAATGCGCTTAAAGCGCATTCTGCTTTACTTTCAACCTGTTTTAAGTGGACACCTACATTCAATACTAGAGATATGCTATGTGGGAAAGGGTTATTGGGAAAGATTAAAGTTGTCTCCATATAATGTATACATGTATTTATAAATTTTAAATAAATTCTTTTTATGTATTTTATTAGCTCACCTCTATCAAGATTATTCAAATTTTGCCCCTGGTGTCAAAATTGGCCCCGCCCTGGGGGTCCCTGTTTTACATAGTGAAATCTTCAACATCTTCTCAGAAAGTAATGAAGCCAGAGCTTTGATATTTAGCATGGTGACACTTCTAGAGGCCCTTTACCAATGTTGTTAAAACATTTCCAGTCCGTTGCATAATTAGGTCACAACAGCTAAATATAGATTTTTTCAATGAAAATTAAAAAACTCTTCTTGTCTGACACCACATTATCTTGATCTGAGATATTTGGCACAAAGCATCTTCAACATGTCCTCTATAAAAAAAATTCAAATTATGTCCCTGGGGTAGAAAATGACCCCACCCTGGGGCTCACAGTTTTACAAAGAGTTATATAGTGAAATCTTCAAACATTTTTTCTGAAACTAATATACCCAGAGTTTTGGTATTTGGCATGGTGATGCTTCTAGTGGTCCTTTACCAATATTGTTGAAATGATTCTGACCAGTTGCATATCTTGGTCACATTAGCTTGAAATAGTTGTTTTTTTCAATGAAAAGTCTTAGATATTAAGATATTTGACAGAACACTTCATTTACGTGTTCATCAGGAAGATTTTTGAAATTATGTCATTGGGGTAAAAATGATCCCTTCCCCGGGGTAATGTGTGCCTTGTCTGGGTTTTTCCAGGTGAGCGATATTTAGGCCCGCATTGGCCTTTTGTTTATGTATATGGCTAAGTACTAATGTTAATGTGGTGAAACTTTCAATTCTCATGCACCTTGTTGAGTACAGCATGTTTCTTTGCAGTTTGGTGACACGGAACGCTGTGACCTAGGTTTTATTATAGCTCAATAAGTGTTGCAGCTAAAGTACTGCACAGGCTGAAAGTAAAGCAGAAAACTCCTGCATTAAGCCACCACCTATCAGATGACAGCTGTGATGGCATTTTCATTGGCAAAGGTGTATTGTTAACCTTTATGTAAACAATAGTTTTTGACTTTGATAACATTCAGTATTATATAGCCTTTTTTATGTTTTCTATATATTTTATGTTTACCGTATATCTCATAGGAACATTTGAATCTAGAGGAGAGAATGCTCGTGCCAGATGGCGGGCTATGGTGGAGTATATACTGGAAGTGGAAGTCATCAATGCCAGAGAGCTGAATGTAAGTATCTCCATGTCCTACACTTGTCACAATACTCCATAGGGTTGCCATGCATCAGGGAAATTGATTTTTCCCAAGGTAATAGAATTGCTAGGGAATTTTGAGAACTGTGAGAGAAATTTGAACTACAAATATATAGGAAAATGTCAGTAAGCTTTAAAAGAAATTAATGAGATTCAAGGTCATGTATTAAATTTTAATGAATTCAACTTCACCAACTAAATAACCAGTTCTTCTTCAAATAAAACTTATATAAGAGAACAAATTTGGTGAGGAATGGCAAAGGGTGGGTGGAGGCCAACATTTGCTTTAAAACATTACTTATTTAATTGGAACTTCCTGAAAAATATTATATAAATTATGACAGAAAGACAAAATATTGCAATGTTTCATGTCAGGGAAATTTAAAATTTTGTCATTAAATGTCGCAACTCAGCTCCACTTGTAGTGGTTTCTATAACTTGCCCACAGACATATTTTCATGTCTGTAGCTATGCTTCAATCAAAATGTGTTTTGCTGTTTCAACCATGACTCATAAGTAGACCATAGAAACTTTATTCCAACATCTGTAGAGGTTGTTGCTTAAAGTAGTCAGAAAGTAAAGCAGAGAGCACCTAAAATAAGCTAAGAGGAGAAGGCTATATGCTACTTGTATGCATTTTATCCTTGCAAGTCTGACTCAAGTCTTCATGGTTTACCAATGTTTTACAAATAAAAAATCTGAATTACATGTAATTATATAGTCAAACCTGTATTAGATAACCACTATTTATATTTAAAGCCTATATGACAGATGGCAGCTTAACTCTTTCCTCCCTGAAACTTTAAATGGACAATTCCAGTTTCCATTTTAGTCTAGTCCATTTCTGACTTTTAAGGGTTGTTTTTGTCAATGTTTGGCATTATGACAAACAGTGAAGACCCTGATCAGAGGGCTCCTTTTGGAGCCCTCTGATCTGGGTCCTCACTGTTTGCACAGGACAAGTGTACTATTCACATGTACACTGTTTGAAAAGGATGCCTATATGCGGGACTAGGGCTCAAAGGGTTAATGCAGGACAAACTTAATTCAGAAAGCTCCTATAGGAGTTTTCTGCATTACTTTTGTCCAGCATTAGAGATCACCTGTCTCAACAAAATACTTCATATAGTGGTTGTTTAATACAGATGCGAATGTAATGATTCTGTCATATTTTTGTTTTACATTTTCAAACTGAGATTGGCTTGCTGTGGTGGTGTCATTCTTTCAACAGGATTTTAGTAGTCACAGAAATGTCTTTAACCCCTTACTCCATAGTCACTAGTGCGAATCACATGATAGTATACCAAACAGATAAAGTATATTTTATACTTCTGTTTATTAGGTAAATGGCAGCTTAGAGCAAGATAAAGTAAAGCAGAAAGCTCACCACATTGATTCAAAACAATGAGGAATCCTTATTTATGGGAAATATCATTACAAGATTGAGGTGTCCTGTGGCTTTTATGTGGAGGAAGGGGTAAAGGTGTCCTAGGCACAAATGTGAACATTGACCATCTAATCATAATCCAGTAAAAGTCAATAGGCTGAACCCTTTTCTCATAAACCCCTTACTGTTTCTAGTTTTAATGACAGGTGACCACTTAAAGTATGTTTAAAGTAAAGCTGAATGTGCCTTAAAGGCAGGCACATTCTGTTCTACTTTCAGCCTGCTATAAGCTACTATTTGCTTGGATACAGAAAATATTTCTTATGATGCATATACATGACTGTATATATTTAAACTATTTTCTATAGTGGAGAAATACATAGTGTAAAAAGGTGTATCTATTGGGAAATGGCTTAATTACAATAATTAATTATGCTGATCTTACTTTGCTTTAATTCTTTCCTCCCTGAAACTTTAAATGGACAATTCCAGTTTCCATCTAAGTCTAGTCCATTTCTGACTTTAAAGGGTAGTTTTTGTCAATGTTTGGCATTGTGACAAACAGTGAAGACCCTGATCAGAGGGCTCCTTTCAGAGCCCTCTGATCTGGGTCTTCACTGTTTGCACAGGACAAGTGTACTATTCACATGTACACTGTTTGAAAAGCACGCCAATATGCGGGACTAGGGTTCAAAGGGTTAAGTGGTCACCTACCTTCAAAACTAGAAACCAGATATTGGGTAATAGGTTAATAAGTCTGTTGAAGAGAAAAGGTATCTTTGGATGTTGCAAACAGTGAAGGCCCGGTTCAGATGACGTATTTCCAGCAGAAGGTCCAAATGATTTTTTTCTTTCATTTCATCTCGATGTTAACTGTTTGTTATTTCAGAAAACATTTCCTATAGTTATTGTACAGCAGCCGGGTAGGAATGTTGATCTTAAAGCATCACCTGAGGCCATAAGTGTGATGTATGAGCAAACCAGGTTTTTGCTCCTTAAGGACATTATAAGTATCACTGCTAGGTATGGCCGCAGAATTGTGTTACTCAGAAATAGACCTTAGGTTATAATAGCGTCACTGCCATCAAAGTTTCAAATGGTCATCATCCAATTTTTTGGACTGCATTTTGTATAAATAAGATATATTCATTGTTTGTTCATACTATTGATTTTAAATCTACTTGAAATGGGTTTAAACTTGATGTTAATTTAAATTTTTTGAAGTATTTACTCAGAAAAATAGATTTTGAGTGATGTTGAATTTTTTCTGTTGAGTTTCTGAAATGCCAGACCGTTCAAAGATGATCATTTAAGGCTTTGTTGATAGAATGTAGCTGTTTACTCACTTGTTATACGTGCACAATTGAATTTCAATATCACAAACTCACAAGTTTTGCTTGAGTTGATTTTAATAATTTCGTTCTCAATGAAGACAAACATACCTGATTTTTCAAAGTTAAAAATTTACATATTTTAACTTTTAAATACAGATATATTTGATTAAGTGAGTCAAGATACTGAAGTTTGGCTGTATTTACTTTCCTATGTGACCCTATTACTGTAAACAATGGTGACTTATAACCTGTATGAGTGTAATGGTACTACTGTAAAATGTGATTTAGCAATTAGCAAAGCTTATTTGAAGCTGGAAAATTTTAGTGATGTTCAGAGACCTTCAGTTTCAGAGTTCATTTTCAGAGGTTGGACTAAACATTTCAGTTTTGGGAGGTGATGTGGGAGGTGCAATATTGAGTCAATCATGCAGGTTACAGGTCATCAAAGGCAATCATATCTAACGCCAGTGTCTCACTGTGCTTTGCTTACCATCACTCCTGTATAATTTCAGGTTCGACAAACTATCCTAGTCTTGCAAGGCTTATCCTGTTGTTGCCCGAGTTATTTATCGCCCCAACCAACTCATGTTTCATTTCCAGTCCGAAGAGTCAAGTTTCTTCCTTTATTTGTAAAGAATATTCATGTCACTGCAAGGTGAGGGGTTTTAGAAGACTAAAACTTCCCAATGATTTTGTTTGGCTTCAAAAATGTGTTATTAGCTCAATCACCCCTGAAACTTTTGAAAAACAAGTCCAATTTCCAGTTAAGTCTAGTCCATTTTTGGCTATTTAGGGTTGATTTTAACAATACATTTGCCAAATGACAAACCGTACAGACCCTCCTTCAGGAACCCTCTGATCAGGGACTACACTGTTTGCATAGGACTAGTGCACTCTTTACATGCAGACTGTTTGTTAAGGACTTGTATATTCATCACTAGGGTTAAATCTGCTTTTAGTGTGCAGCAATTTTTCAAAATTTGCTGTAACAACATATAAAACATTAATACAATGGTTCTCTGAAAAATTGCTCAGCATGAAATGTAATGAAAGCTTTGATTTTAAGTCATTCTGATTCAATGAAGGAGCTTGGACAACTATTAAACATGTACATGTGCTTCGTGCATGACATAACTTTATGCAGAAAGCTGACATGTGTCCTGCAATAAGTATTTTATTTAACTGTGGTGACTTCCAATGCATCTTCCTTTGAAGGGTTACTAATACTAGCTTGCTTGTTCTTGATATGAGCTGCTCTAACGAGCAACAAGCTTCCTGCATACTGCTAACTGTGCCTATACTTATATTGTGCATTTGGAATTGGAATGAATCTGAGATCATCTTCAAGCTTGCTGCTGCAATCTGACCAATCAACATCTTGAGAATGATCTCAGATTCAACTTAAATATTTTATAAACATGGGGTCATGTGTCTAAGGTTTTAAGAAGTTTGTTGCTACCTTGAGATTGTAATGCTGCTACTACAGTTAATCATTTTGAGTGGTTACTTTGTACAAGTGTGACTGTATGGTGGTTGTCATATATGTTGTCTCATTACCTTAAAATAATCACATGAGTGTTACCAATAATCAGTGTCTTGACTTATATCTAAACATGTTCAGGGCTTGGAAGTGTGTGGGTCTGTGTTGGTGGCCGATACAGTCAATCTTCAATTGAGGGACCACTCACTGTCAAAGTAGAGTGGATACCTCTTACAATAAGTGACTGTTAAATGCAGGGTAGTCATTATGCAGAAAGCTTGTGTAGGAGCTTTTTGCATTCTTGCTGTCCTTGCATTAAATTAAGCAGCCACGTGTAAATTAGATATTACCCACATGCCTTCTATTGAGTGGTCAGTGACTGTAAGATTGACTACACTTAGATAAAATAATGAAGTACAGTAAAACCTCGCTATTACGACCACTAAAACGAAGGATAATTGATTGTTTAAAAGACAGGTGACAGCTTGAAGCAAGGTGACAGTGAAACAGAAAGCTCCTAAAGGAGCTTTCTGTTTCACTGTCACCTTGCTTTAAGCGGTCACCTATCGTAAACACCCTAATAATTAATATAATTTAGCGGTCGTAATAGAGAGGTTTTTAACAGTTTTACTGTACTTACTTAGAGGCTCCTTAACTACTGAGTGGTTGAGGGTGCTGACTGACTGTTTAGGGTTTGTGTCTGACTAGGGATAGCATGGTATTCTGTTCAAACCAATAACTGGTTTTGGGTCTTATAACTGTTTTCTGTACACATTACAACATTTTTATGCCCCCAGAATCTACGATTCGGGGGCATATAGTTTTTGTCATGTCTGTTGGTTTGTCCGTCAGTCCGTCCGTCCGTCTGTCCGAGCGCACGAAAGGTCCTTTGATGGGTAGGGAGAACAATAGATTCCATTCATTCCGTGATTGCCCTATTGTTATTGTTGGGTATTTTAGTGTACTGTTGGGTACTTTTAAACAAAAAATATACCCAACAAATGTCCAACTGTGAGAACGTCCGTCCGTCTGTCTGTGCCAAAAACCTTAACCTTGGCTATAACTCTTGCATTTTTGTACCTGGACCTTTTATACTTGGCATGTGTCTTCCCTGTATCAAGACCTTTCCATCCATACAAACCTTTTTGACCTTGTGACCTTGACATTTGACCTACTTTTGTAAAAATCTTTAAATGGCTATAACATTTGCACCAGTAGGCCCAGGGCTTTCATATTTTGTTTGTATATTTCTTTTGTCAAGACCTTTCCAACCATACCAACATCTTTGACCATGTGACCTTGACCTTTGACCTATTTAATCAAACTTTAACCAAAAACCTTAACCTTGGCTAGAACTTTTGCATTTTTAAACCTGGGCCTTTTATACTTGGCATGTGTATTTCTAATGGCAAGACCTTTCCAACCATATAAAACTTTTTGACCTTGTGGCCTTGACCTTGACATTTGACCTACTTTTGTAAAAATCTTTAAATGGCTATAACATTTGCACCAGTAGACCCAGGGCTTTCATATTTTGTATGTATATTTCTTTTGTCAAGACCTTTCCAACCATACCAACATCTTTGACCATGTGACCTTGACCTTGACCTTTGACCTATTTAATCAAACTTTAACCAAAAACCTTAACCTTGGCTATAACTTTTGCATTTTTAAACCTGGGCCTTTTATACTTGGCATGTGTATTCCTCATGGCAAGACCTTTCCAACCATATAAAACTTTTTGACCTTGTGACCTTGACCTTGACATTTGACCTACTTTTGTAAAATTCTTTAAATGGCTATAACATTTGCACCAGTAGGCCCAGGGCTTTCATATTTTGTATGCATATTTCTTTTGTCAAGACCCTTCCAACCATACCAACATCTTAGACCATGTGTCCTTGACCTTTGACCTATTCAATCAAACTTTAACCAAAAACCTTAACCTTGGCTATAACTTTTGCATTTTTAAACCTGGGCCTTTTATACTTGGCATGTGTATTCCTCATGGCAAGACCTTTCCAACCATATAAAACTTTTTGACCTTGTGACCTTGACCTTGACCTTGACATTTGACCTACTTTTGTAAAAATCTTTAAATGGTTATATAATTTGCACCAGTTGGCCCAGGGCTTTCATATTTAGTATGCATATTTCTTGTGTCAAGACCTTTCCAACTATACCAAAGTCTTTGACCATGTCACCTTGACCTCGACCTTTGACCTATTTAATCAAACTTTAACCAAAAACCTTAACCTTGGCTATAACTTTTGCATTTTTGCACCTGGGCCATTTATACTTGGCAGGTGTCTTCCCTGTGGCAAGACCTTTCCAACCATACAAAACTGTTTGACATTGTGACCTTGACATTTGACCTACTTTTGTTAAAATCTTTAAATGGCTATAACATTTGCCCCAGTAGGCCTACGGCTTTCATATTTTGTTTATATATTTCATGTGTCAAGACCTTTCCAACCATACCTACGCTTTTGCCCTTGTGACCTTGACCTTTGACCGGCTTTTGTATAAATCTTTATATGCCTATAACATTTGAACCAGTAGGCCTAGAGCTTCCATACTTTGTATGTACATTGTATGTGTCTTGTGTTAAGACTTGTTCAACCATGCCAATGTTTCATTTATCATGCGACCATGACTTTTGACCTACTTTTGCAAATAAGCATTACATTACAGAACATGACGCTGGCTGGGGGCATTTGTGTTTCACAAACACATTGCTTTTCATCTGATCTTCACCAAACTTTCTGAAAATGTTTGTTGACATAAAATGGAGACCAAGTTGGATAACCAGCGGCGCCAATTTATGCTAGGCTCTTTGGAGTAATGGCCCTTGAATTCCTCAAAATGGCGCTTTTATGGCGCTCCATGACAGTTTCTGCTCTCTAACTCGTACATTTTACATTTGATAGTCTGGAATCCCCTCCCTGTATCATGTGGGGCATTCGTGTAACTGGGACACGCTCTTGTTCTATCATTCAAATTAGTTAGAATTAAAATTTGGGAGTCAGAATGTCACAAACACTGATTTGAATCAATGCTATGCATGTACGGTAGTAGACGATTTTTTATAAGGCAAAATTTATTTGTCTGCAATAAACTGCTGTCTATTTTAAAGATGGCCAATTCAGCATCATTTTAGTGGCTGCTTAATAGAAGTATGTAACATGATACAATACATGTTGCAGCTTAATTATTTCATTATTCATTAACATGCTGTAGGGAACATACCATAATACTGATGTGTGATGTTCAGCTGTAGCTATGTTGTTTCATGAGTTGTTTTCATACTGGTGGTCACAGGCATGGGTTTATGTTATACATGAATTAGCCCTTTCCATCACATCCAAGCATGCAAAGCCCATATATTCAGATGTTTTTAAGGCAGGTGGTTGCTTCCTCACATAAGCAACATAGGATGCTTTTACCCCGCTTGCACATTACTGCAACAGTACTCTAAGCTTTATTGATAAATACATTCAAATAAGGGTTCACTGATTGTTTTAAATCCAGGTGGTAGCTTAAAGCTCACTAAAAGTAAAGCAGAAAAAAGCCTAAAGGAGCATTACTTTACCTTGCTTTAAGTCTTTAATTAAGACGTCACCTGAATTCAACACCATCAATGAATATTGAATTGCTTTGCTTATCTCTTTCAACACCATGAGCCTGTTTAGAATATACTCATTACATTTGCAAACAGTGTAGACCCAGATCAAAGGGCTCTATTAGGAGCCCTCTGATCAGGGTCTACACTGTTTGCTAATTTAGAGCAGTATTTATTAAACTACATGTTCCTATAATTCCAAGTAGACTAGTTCATGTTTTGGTAACTAAAAAGATCCACAAGGGAACCTAATAACCTACAACGTTTACTTAGGGTTGAAATAGTTAAGTGAAGATGTAGGTAGAGGTGTCCTAAGGCACTTCTTTGGAGATAATAATTGATATTTGAGGAATTGTCATTTTTGTGGGATGAATCTGATGTGAGTTGTCTTACTACGACTGTATAACCCAATACATCCATAACCTATTTCTAGTTTTGAAGACAGATTATAACGTAAAGCAGTTGGAAGTAAAGCAGAATGTGCCTTTAAGGCACATTCTGCTTTACTTTCAGCTAGCTTTAAGCCTTCACTTGTCAGGATGCAGAAAACTTTTCTATGCATCTTTAAAAAAGCATGGTATAAGCTTGAAATGTATCTATATTAATTTAGGAAAAAGTAACTGTGCTAAAAGGCTTCTCTGTGTGATAAAGGGATAATGGGAATATAACATAAGAATCTTTTTCAGAGAAGCGGGATTCCTTTTAGGTTTCATGTGTATGTATTGGTGGAGACTGTTGGTTAAACATGGACTACTATGGCAGTTTTCATGCCCATCATATCCTTGTAATGAATAATAGGAAATGAGTTCCATCTGTTTGTTGTATGTCGGTCCACTTGTACAGTACAAACTTTCTAGCAAAAAAATGTTCATCTAACTCCTCCTACAGTTTTCAAGCTAAAACCTTATACTTTTGCAGGATGTGTTGACATACACGGTAGATATGCATCTTATAAGATCATTGATGGCAGTTTAATGCAGAAAGTAGTAATACAAAAATTTCCCTTCAGAGCTTTCTATATTTTTTTTGTTCTGCATTTACCAGTAGCTGTCACTTGTCTTTAGGAATCTGTTTTCAATGAATGTCCATTTGGACAAGTTTGACAGAGATGAAAACATGTCTACACAGTCTGTTTTAACCCTTTGAACCCTAGTCCCGCCTATAGGCGTCATTTCAAACAGTGTATATGTGAATAATACACTTGTCCTGTGCAAACAGTGAAGGCCCAGATCAGAGGGCTCCGAAAGGAGCCCTCTGATCAGGGTCTTCACTGTTTGTCAGTAATGCCAAAATTGACAAAAACAACTCTAAAAAGTCAGAAATGGACTAGACAAAAATCAAAACTGGAATTGTCCATTTAAAGTTTCAGGGAGGAAAGAGTTAAGGAAAACTATATTTTTTATTGAAATTAATACATTTCAAAAATACAGTGATTTATTGTAGCTCAACTCTTCCCTGTTGAAGCAGATAGGATTAAGTACTGTAGGCAACTTATAGCAAAATAAAAGTAAACAAAGCTAATTGATTGTATTAAAGACAGGGTGACAGCTTAACGCAAGGTGACAGCAAAACAGAAAGCTTCTGAAGGAGCTTTCTGTTTTACTAACACCTTGCTTTGAGCAGTAACTTGTTGTAAAGGCATAATAATCAACACACTTTAGTAGTTGTGATAGAGAGATTTTACTGTATGTGTTGTATAAAGCCTATCTTTTTGGTTTATTGTAGACTTCATCATCATGTACACAGAACTGGAGGAAACATCAAGCTACGAGTTATCATCACAAACAATTCCAGAATCCAAGTACAATCACTTACAATTAAGGTGTGCACTTGTACATTAATCCATTGAACTCATGTGACAAGTATAGGTGTCCTTTACAAACAGTGTACATGTGAAGAGTAAACTTGTTCTATGCAAACAATGTAGACCCAGATCAGAGGATCATTTGATAAGAGTCTGCACTGTTTGTCATTTTGCAATATCTTCTACAAGCAGTCTTTTGTGATAAAAAATGGTGTTAGACTTTGGTTGAAACTGGAATTATCTATTTGACGTTTCAATCAACCCATTACCCAATACATCTTTTTACCCCTTTAACCTATTAGTTTAAACATATTTTATTCCTATACACATACAATATATGTTAACCCTTTGAACCCTAATCCCGCATATAGGCGTCCTTTTCAAACAGTGTACATGTGAAAAGTACACTTGTCCTATTCAAACAGTGAATACCCAGATCAGAGGGCTCCTAACGGAGCCCTCTGATCTGGGTCTTCACTGTTTGTCACAATGCAAAACAATGACAAAAACAACCCTTAAAAGTCTGAAATAGACTAGACTAAAATGGAAACTGGAATAGTCCACTTAAAGTTTCAGGGAGGAAAGAGTTAATACATATCATAGTACGAAAGGATTGGGTCGAAAGCATAATGCTTATGGAGACCCTCTCCTCAACACTGATATTTTACACAGGTGGACCTATGATTAACCTTTTCATCCACTATAGAAAATGATTCCAGTTTATACAGACATGGATATGTAACTCATGAAATATATCCTATATTCTATCGGATGACAGCTAAAAGCAGACTGAAAGTAAAGTAGAATGCACCTTAAAGGTAATTGGTAAACCATGGTAGCGTCTTGATATAACCTTGTTGTTAAAGTAATGTTAAACTCCAAAACAGATCAAATTAGCCTCAGTTTTGCAGAAGTTTGAACTTTAAGGAGTTTGGATTCAGATCAGGCCCCACATGATATAAACAGAAAGTTGTGAACAACTTTAAAATGAACACCAGCATGCAAGGAGTTTAACACACTTGACATTGTTATAGTGCTTACTATATTTGTATCTACAGCTGCTCAGGAAGATCATCTTCATGTGTAGACAGCCAGTTCTGCCAAACTTAGAAAATGACGAGAATGTAGACAGTAATGGAAATCTCCTGGATATATGTGTAGAGAGTGACATGGTAGTGGGCCAGGAGCAAGTGATTGATGTCAACTCTAGAAGGTTAGTCACAATGTTCAACTTAATCCATTACTCAATAGTTAATGTTTATAGTACTTAGTGAAGATAGGTGACCACTTAAAGCAGGTTGAAGGTAAAGCAGAATTCACCTTAAGGCGCATTCTGCTTTACTTTCAGCCAGTTATAAGCTACCACCTGCTAGAATATGGAAACTATTTCTTATGATAAATATTCATGTGTGCATATATTGGAACCATTTTCTCCCGTGAAGGAATAAATTGAAAGGTGTTAAAAGACATACATGTCTATGGAGTAAAGCGTTAATAGAAATTTGGTACCATGGTACTTGCCCACTTGATTTTAAACTAAGATATTTTGGGTTTAAATTCGTACAAACGTATTTTACAGCTATGACCACCATGGCTTTGAACACAGTTCTATTACTGAAATAGTAAAACACTTGTATATCCAACTGATACAGGTTTTTTCCCCTGAATTTAAGGTAAAGTCATTGCTGCTTTACTTTCATCTTGCTGTGACCAATTACCTCATAGCTTGTTTCTAGTTTTAAAGATAGAGGACAACTTAAAGCAGGTTGATAGAAAAGCAGAATACGACTTAAGGCGCATTCTGCTTTTCTGTCAGCCTTCTTTAAGCTACCATCTGCTGGGATATAGGAAATATTTTTTGCTGTGGATATACATGATTTGTATTAATTGGAGCTGTTTTCTTCAGTAGAGGAATAAATTAAAGGCATAAAATGGCATGTTTATGGGGTGATGGGTTAAGCCATCATTAAGTACACATTTAGGTGCATTATTACTAACAGTAGGCGTAATGGGTCCTAAGGTGCTTACATGAATGAACATTTGAAAATGTCCTTAGGCTCTTATGTTGAAGTAAGTTAACTCTTTCCTCCCTGAAACTTTAAATGGAAAATTCCAGTTTCGATTTAAGTCTAGTCCATTTCTGGCTTTTAAGGGTTGTTTTTGTCCATTTTTGGCATTATGACAAACAGGGAAGACCCTGATCAGAGGGCTCCTTTCGGAGCCCTCTGATCTGGGTCTCTACTGTTTGCACAGGACAAGTGTACTATTCACAAGTACTCTGTTTTAAAAGGACGCCTATAAGCGGGACTAGGGTTCAAAGGGTTAATATCTAGGTGATTTCTTCCTGATTGTACACTTCTCTCATTTAGATGGAATCATGTTTTCAGGTAATATATGCTTTGCATATATATGTATATCTATTATGTGTTATCTGTGTATGTTTGATAGAAGCAAAACATTGATTTTGTTAAATCTGAGAGATTCTCGAAGTATAGGAATCAGAGACTGCATATGATATAAATCAGGTGGGAAAACTTGGTCAGAACTGAAACGAGAAAAGACATCCATATTCAGGTGCCACAAAATAGTGGTATACTTGAGATATAGAAATATTGGGTGGATGGCAACCTTGTTTTGTCTATACCCTTTGTTTTGATAGCCTCCCCACCCTGCTTCACCCCCAGCTTATGTATTGTTTAAGCAGGTAGGTGCTTTACGCCCAGCCTTGAAGCAGCAGGAAAGTATAGTTTAGAAAACAGTTTTCTTTATCAGGATGCCTGAAAGGCCTTTTTTATGTAGAATAGGCCATGGATGGTGTGGAGAGGTATTTTTTAGGAAAAGGCAAACAGGAAGATGTACATAATGTCAGATGTTCTTAGAGAGTTTGACTTACTGCTGAGGGTAAATTATGTTCTTAATACAGGTACCATTGTTTACTGAATAGACTTATCAATATAAAATTGTTTCCTTTTATTGTCTCATGGGAAAGAATTATATTTGCCCCCTTTCCTTTCTATTGAAAAATTGATGTTCATTTCAAATGAATGTCTTCAGAGGAGACAGGACTTTGTGGTCCTTTCTCCATGCAGTAATATTCAAATATAGCAGCCAAAACGTCAATGTGCGCCAGTCACTACCTGATCAACATTTGAATAGTCGTAGCAGGTGAAACTCATAGATCTAGTGCCAAAATATAAAACTTATATTTAGTTTGTGACTTTAAAATGACCTCTAAATGTATAAACCTAAATGATGCACATAACTATTCATTGTTACTATCCTCAACATTTCATGGCATGTTTTACTTAGCCATCTTTGGTTTAATGACCTCTAATTGACCTTTCTAACAGATTTCCTCAGTCATATAATTTCTGTATTCTCTATCTACATATTCCTATGCTCATAAATATGTTATTCCCTATATGATATGTGGGGCAAAATAAGTGTTCCATGAAGGTATTTGTGTTCAATGATTTTGGCTCTCTAGGTACTGTATTTCACCTTTCACAACTATTACAAGATTTGGTGTTAACAAATAGAAAGGAAATGTAATGTAAATATTTAGAAATGAAATGAAAGCTCAAGTATGCTTTTGTAATACTTGAATGTCTGGTGTCTGTCATGTGTCATCAATAATTTTAGTGTTTACACTCTAGAGGCTGAAACCTTTTTATCCAATCTTTCTCAAACTTGTTCAGATTGAATATGACGATATGTTCTCATATGAGATGGAATATGGTTGAAATCTGACCATTAGGTCATGAGTTATCTGCCCTTGGTGTGTTGAAAATGCCATATTTTATAGTGTTCACACTCTAGAGGCCACACTTCTTAAACTTGTGGAGATTGTATATGTTCTCAAATGACTTCAAATATAGTTTAACTCTCTAAAGGCCACAGTTTTTATCCATTCTTTCTGAAACTTGCTCAGATTGTATATGGCAAATAGCTCTTGGATGAGTTTGAATATAGTTGTAATTGAACAAATTGGTTGAGAGTAATCTGCCCTTGATATGTTGAAAATGCCATATCTAACAGTGTTTATACTCTAGAGGCCACAATTTTGATTCATTCTTTCTCAAACTTGCTCAGATAGTATAGGACCATAAGGTTTCGGATGTGTTTGAATATGGTTGAAATCGGATCAATAATATTTCTGTCTTTGATGTGTTTAAAACACCATATCTAACCCTGTTTACACTCAGCAACTACAGTTTTCAATGGATTTGATTGTACTTGCACACAAGTATAAGTTCTTGAAAAGTGCAACTATTGTTGAAATCAGATTATTGTGTCAAGAGTTATCTGCCCTTGATGTGAGTCTACAAATTTGAATGACTTTACATTGAACTTGTTTTGATTATTGGTGCAACTCAAATGTAAAACTATCAGTCTCAGTTCAACAGATGAGCGATGTTAGGGTCTCTAAGACCCTCTTGTTTTATTATAGTGAATCTGAACAACATTTAAATAGAAATTAATCAAATAGCTTGCAAGTTTCAATAATTAAAAATGAAACAGATGTACCCTTATTTGTATGTTTAGGAAAATGTTTGTGTTCAGAATGAAAAAGTCTTGAGAATGTCACATTCTCTCTTTTTATACAACTGTATATCGCTACTCAGTTTTGTTACATTATAACATTCACATTTCATGTATATTTATGTTAAACTATTGTACCAATTGGGCATAAACAGAATCGGTTCTGTTTGATAGCTACAGTGCCTTTACTAGTAAAGTAAAATGTGTATTGTCATCTTTAACCCTTTGAACCCTAGTCCCGCAAATAGGCAATTGCATATAGGCGTCCTTTTCAAACAATGTACATGTGAATAGTACAATTGTCCTGTGCAAACAGTGAAGACCCAGATCAGAGGGCTCCGAAAGGAGCCCTCTGATCAGGGTCTTCACTGTTTGTCATAATGCCAAACATTGACAGAAACAACCCTGAAAAGTCAGAAATGGACTAGACAAAAATGGAAACTGGAATGGTCCATTTAAAGTTTTAGGGAGGAAAGAGTTAACGCAACCTTGAAGAATATTTGTAAATAACTGAACGTAATATTATCACTCTTACTGACACAATGATTAACCAATGATTTTAGCAAATGTTCATTTCTTCTTTCAAACAGAAATTTGCAATTTTTCTAAAATGGCTCTTAAACACTACTGTATTAAAGGGAAATTCTAAGTCCTTGTCTTTCCCGATATACATTTTGGTTGTAAAGTGTTCTACCAAAAATAGGAAATCAGTCATGTTTAGTTTGAAGAACAAATGGAAGATGTCCAGATTCTCTTAGTTCAATTGAACGCTATTTAAGCCTATTTGACAAATTGCGTAAGACTTTTAATAGCTTTAGAAAAGTTGCTTTCACCAAATTAAAAGCATATAAACATGATCCGTTCAAAATGCTGTCTGACACCTAGATTTAAAAAATAGTTAAGAATATGTACTTTTGACAGACCTTTATACCTGCTTGAAGTAAATGTATCGCTGACCATTCAGTTATTTACTGGAAGCTAATGTTTGCAATGAAATGTGTTAACTGAACATTTTGTATGTCATCTTTCATGTACCGTAAAAAATCTAAAAATTGGGCCACCCTGTATAACTGCTGTAATTATCCTAAAAAATTAACTTACTGCTTTTATGCACTGTAATTTATCCAAAAGGTGCAAACTGAGTGGCAAACAGTGTAGACCCTGATCAGACTGCTCCCTCAGGAGCAGTCTGATCAGGGTCTACACTGTTTGCTCAGGCCAGACTGTCCCAATACTTCAGGGAAATTACGGGTAGTTTAGTGTGATTAGCCTAAGTTGTATAATGTTGTGTCACAACTATTGTAAATAAAACAAAGTTATGATTAAATGTTCATTGTTTTTATTTCAGTGAGTTAGACTGTATATTATACCCACTGAAGGAGTCTGATGGGAGACAAGTGTGTGCCTCAGTCAGTTGTTCTTGTATAATGGTAAGGCAGTCCTTGTATCTCCACCAAACCCTAGGATATTACTACCCTCTAATAGCCTATAGTGTTTCTACAGAGTAGTAACAGCATAGGGTTTGATAGATACTAACTCATTCCATCCTGAAACTTTAAATGGAGACCTCCATTTTCCATTCAAGTCAAATACATTATTGACTGTTTTGGGTTGATTTTTACAATACGTTTGCAAAATGACAAACAGGAGCCCCCTGATCTGAGTCTATACTGCTTGTCTAGGACAAGTTTATTCTTTCCAGGTACTTCAGGGTTCAATGTGTTTAGGAGAAAATATTTGATATTGTCAGATTGCTCGTTTTTATCTTGAGACTTGACATATGAATGGGAGTCAGGGGAAGAAGTAATCTTGTAAAATAATAATCATTAATGTTAAATGTTCTTCCTTGTCATTAACATACATGTACCTACGTAGAATAGTGTAGTTTGTGAAACCAACGCTATACATGTATACATGTAATAGGGCTAAATCATGAATCAGATCTTGCTTTGCCACCTGTCTTTCATACAATCAATGAGCCTTGTGTTGCACTCCAATAGTTCGACATATGAACTGCATTATTTCATGCTCGGTTAAGTTGAACATACCCATATTTCAAAGTTAAAACGTGGCTTAGCCACGTTTTAACTTTGAAATACGGGTATGTCAGACAAAACCGACTTTGAGATATCAAAGTTAGACTGTATATGGTTTGACATGTATATTTATGTTCATCATTCCATCATTGTTTCAGTGTGAATACAAGGTGTGTATTACTGCTAATCTGGCCAATGGCAGTAGTTTTGACACCTTGGTACCAGTACCTGTGATAAATGCACCACTCAACAAAAAGGTAAGACTTGGAACATCAACAAACTGGCAATACAATATCTGTATCTTGTCAGTCTATATGTAGAGCTACAATATTTGTCAAAGGAATTATTTTCCTTTAGTTTCTTTTTAGTTTTTATACGCCCACCCCTAAAGGTGGTCATATATTGGTGTGGCCATGTCTGTCCTTTCGCCCGTCAGTTAGTTCGTCCAGTTACATTTGGCTTGTCCAGAGTTTTTCTGCAAAAGTGTTTGAAGGATATCAATGAAACTTCATATAAATGTTATATACACTAAGATCTGTAGCTAAGTAAAAATTTTAGATTCATTTGATTCATCATTACAGAGTTATCTGCCCTTGATATGTGTTTGCCGGTGGGCATATAATGAAGCGTTTGCAGTGCTCTTGTTAATGGTAACATTTAATTTGAAAGTTTTAATTGGAAATACTGCCTCCATAGCCTTTGGTCCAAATCACCACAGTATAGCTGTGTTTCAGGTATGATACTGCTTAAAACAGAGACACACAAAGGCACTTATGTGGAGGAAATTGTTAGAGGTTTATTTTACAATTAAAATTGAACAATTTCATCAATTATTGGTTAAGCAACTAGTGCAGACCTAGATCAGATAACTTCTCCTAGGTCTATACTGTTTGCATATGTCACAGAATATATCTGATTGTGGCTGTAAATATGTCAAAAGAATAGCAAGCTCTATTGATGATAGACTTTTGACTAAAATTGTTAAGCTGTTCATGTTAACCCTTTACCCCATAGCCTGTTTCTAGTTTTAACGACAGGTGGCCACATAAAGCAGGTTGAAAGTAAAGCAGAATGCACCTTAAGGTGCATTCTGCTTTACTTTCAACCTGCTTTAAGATACCATCTGCTAGAAATAAATTATTTCTTATAATACATTATCATGACTGTATACATTGTAACTATTTCTTGAGTGGAAGAAGCAATTAAAGGCATAAAAGGAGAATTTATAGGGTAACAGGTTAAACTATCATCTAAATCTATTTGTTTGTTTCAGTGGAAAGATTGGGTACCACCTGTCTGGCTGACAGATGATGATATAGAGAAGGTTTCTTGTGATAAAGGCCACTTCCAAGTCTCTGAAACCCTTTTATGTAAGCACATATGAAATTCTTTATTCATGAAACAAACAATTTTTTTTTAACCCATAGCCTGTTTCGAGTTTTGGAAACAGATCATCTCTTAAAGGAGGTTGAAAGTGAATCAGAATGCTCTGTGTTACTTTTAACCTGCAGCTGCTTTAAGCTTCTGTCTGGAAAAATACTCTAAATGCAATCCATGATTTATTTTCAAAACTTCCCCTTTAACCCTTAGCCTGCCACTCACGACTATAGCTCCATATGCAAACAGCTTGGATCCGGATGAGACGCCGAGTAACTCGGCGTCTCATCCGGATCCAAGCTGTTTGACACTTTGACAACATTTTCAGCAATTTTTAGCAACTTTGAAGCACTTTGAAACTTGAAGCAGGCGAGAAATATAGCAGACGACAATTTATTTGGCGGGCTAAGGGTTAAGGACTGTTTTCTTAGTGTATGAATAATTAGAGGTGTTAACATGCATATTTGGTGCGTTATTAGTTAATGCAGTCTATAAATTATATCGTCTATTATGTAGTCTATGTCGTATAAATTATATCTAGCCTGGTTGGTAAAGGGGTAAATTGCAAGCATATAAATAAGGTTCAAACAGAATGTCATTTGACTATAGTTGACTGTTTCAAACAATGGCACATTATTTCAATAAAATTGATATTGTTGCATGTGGTTATTAAAAGAAAGACTTGGTTATTGTGAATAACAAATGGCTAGATAATGGGGCATTGATTATCAAAGGATCTTCTTTCTAATTTCCGTTCTATGCGTTTGACTGTATGTGAGTGATAGTTTCTATATTTATGTATTCACTTCTAAATGGGCTGTAAAACTACAGGTATATTCATTAATGGGATCCAGATGAGAGCCAATTACTCAGTATTTCAACTGAATCCAAACTGTTTTTCTGATGGGGATCTCTCCTATAAGATATGGCAATTACGTATAGGTTAGTGTCTATTAGTCGATTTTAACAACAATTAAAAGTCAAGGGAGGGGCACCCGAGCGATTTTTAATCTTTTGTTAAAATAGACTAATAGACACTAACCAATTTAGTGGTTGAAATTATTTTTTTGGTACTGACAAAGAGCTATACAGTCAATTGGAAATTTCTTCCCGAAACACCCTTTTTAAATAGTACCGACAAAGAGATGTCAAAGGAAATGGACATACCGCACCCAAAGAAACATCTGCGAATCAACCCAAGCACGCATGTGCAGGATTAAATTTTTTAGTCGTTGATTGGTGTTTGATAGTACTGACTTACAAAAATTAATCCTCGAAATTTTTTAAAAAATACTCAACTCTCATTGGTCAAAAAATAATTTCAACCACTAAATTTGCTTTGAGTATTTACTTAAGGTGTCAAATGTAACAGTTGAAAACTGCAAGGTGTATTTAACCCTTTACTCCATAGCCTGATTCTAGCATTGAAGATGGGTTACCACTTAAAGCAGGATGCTCCCTACTGCCAATCCTGCTTTATTTTTACTTTGTTTTAAGCTACCTCTGTTAGAATATAGAAAATATTTTTTTTTATTATGCATATCCTAAAACCTAAATTGTATGAATTTTAACCATTTTCTTGAGTGGAGGAATAAATTAAAGGCCTTAAAATAGGTATTTATGGAGCAATGGGTTAATGTTGGAAATATCAGGGCAATGATACCTTTGCAGTCATAAGTTTAATCCATTACCCCATAGCCTGTTTCTAATTTTGAAAACATGTTACTGCTTAAAGCAGGTTGAAAGTAAAGCAGATTGGCCTTAATGCGCATTCTGCTTTACTTTCAGTCTGCTTTAAGCTACCTCCTGCTAGAATGGAGAACATATTTCTTATAATACATATGTATAACTGTATAAATTGGAATGTCTTCAGTGGAAAAATAGATTAAAGGCATAAAAAGGTGTATTTATGGGGTAATGGGTTAAACCACTAGGCACTGTATGCAGTGATCTGACTTGTTTTATTTCCAGGTACAGAGTCATTTTCCAATATTCCTGGCTTCACCCCATTGTGACGTTTCTCCTGAACCAACTATGTAGACATCACCCTCTAGTCTCAGAGGACACGGAGACCCTCTTCCCAAACAAATACATGCCAATTATGTTGCCATTGTTTATCATTCATCTTGGTAAATTTGGTAGGAATGGGTTCATGCTGTAGACTTTCAGGATATTGTTCCCAGATTACTGTGGAAAAGATGTTATTCTTTCCCATTAAACAAGTTTATGATAAAACTTTATGTTCATTGCAAACAGTTTAACTCTTTCCTCCCTGAAACTTCAAATGGACAATTCCAGTTTCGATTTTTGTCTAGTCCATTTCTGGCTTTTAAGAGTTGTTTTTGTCAATTTTGGCATTACTGACAAACAGTGAAGACCCTGATCAGAGGGCTCCTTTCGGAGCCCTCTGATCTGGGCCTTCACTGTTTGCACAGGACAAGTGTATTATTCACATGTACACTGTTTGAAATGACGCCTATATGCGGGACTAGGGTTCAAAGGGTTAAATGGGAAAGAATAACCTCTTCTCCACAATATCTCCCCTGCTTTCGCAGAAGCATTGACTTGTACATTACTTTTTATGACAACAGCATACATCAATATTTTTTCTATGAATTTTGTTTAATTGAAAAATGCTGCTGAGATCCCACCATGACCTTATTTGGTTTTTACAGAATGTGCCTTCTACCATCTCAGTGGATCTGAAAACTTCCAAGTTTTGTAAACAAACTTAAAGCCTATTTGAGCTACCATAGTTGTTATATATACATGCTACTGTTGGACCTATACTGCTGAAGTTTTATATATGTTGTTGTATGATTTTGGCTAATTTTGGTGTACATTTAGACCCTCAACTGCCTTACCCCAAGTACAATGATTATTTGCTAACAGTTTGAGTCCTGATCAGACACCGCATTATGTGCCGTCTGATCAGGGTCTAAACTGTTTGGCATTAATATCAATATTTCTACAGTCAGTTTACCTGAAGTCTAAAGTTGAGAAATAAAAGCAGGCGCCAGTTGTTTAACCCTTTACATAATAGCCTGCTTCTAGTTCTGAAGACAAGTAAGGTGCACTCTGCTTTACTTTCAAACTGATTTCATCTATAATGTGCTATTATATATAGAAAATATTTGTTTTGATACATATTCATGATTATAAACGGGAACTTTTTCTTCAGTGGAGGAAAACACTGAATGCATATCTATTGAGTAAAGAGTTAACCCTTTAACCCATAGCCTGTTTCTAGTATTTAAGATATGTGACCTGTTAAAGCAGGCTGAAAGTAAAGCAGAATGTGCCCTAGGGCACATTCTGCTTTACTTTCAGCCTACTTTAAGTTAATATCTGCTAGTATATAGAAAATATTTCTTATATTACATATTCATGACAGTATAAAATGGAACTATTTTCTTTGGCGGATGAATAAAATGAATGCGCTAAAAGTCGCTTCTATTGAGTAAAGGGTTAAAGGAGATGATGTGATGGCAGTGAAGGGTAAACCCTTTGCACTGCAACCATTGGATTGAGATGTATTGGCTTCTATAAAACAGGCTTCTCCTCACTGTAGCTTTCTCTATTTTTAGCTTGGTCTATATTAAAGACTACATCAATTTATTATTTTTAAAGGTTCCTAGACTGTTTTAATGGACATTTCCAATAAAGTCTGGTTCATTTGTGGTTATTGCAAAATGACAAACACTGCAGACCCTGGTCTGAGGGTTCCTATAGGAGCCCTCTGATCAGGGTCTACACTCTTTTGCATACACCACTTGTTAACCCTTTCCCTCATAGAAGCGCCTTTTAGCGCATTTGATTTATTCATCCACTGGTTGAAATAGATCCAATTTATACAGTCATGATAATTTATCATAAGAAATATTTTCTATAATCTAGCAGATGATAGCTTAAAGCAGGCTGAAAGTAAAGCAGAATGCGCCTTAACCTGCTTTAAGTGGACACCTATATTCAATACTAGAAATAGGCTAAGAGGTAATGGATTAATGTGGAGTATACTTGTCACTAGAGTTGAATGTGTTAACAAAATCTTGGCTTCACTCCGAGTCAGTTTTTAACTCGGTGAATAAGATAGATTTAGCTTAATATTTTGCGATTTTGCAGTTTGGAGTGTTGTTTCTTTATCTATATAACAACAAATCAGCTGTTTGAACTGTGGTTTCAAAAGAAATTTGAGTAACATTATTAGTGTTAAATTTGATGCAATTCTAAAGTTAAAGCAGAAAGCTACTTGTTATTCATTCAATAGTCACCTTGCAGATTCTTCATAGAAAAGCAAGGTAATGCAGTACTGGAACATTCTTTAGCACTTGCTTGGAATAGCAGGGTTATTGAATGTTTATAACATTGAAACTCAGCTTCTTTCATGTCAAGCATCTCATAAATATTTTGTTTGCTTTTCGAGACAATAAAGCCTCTATACATTTCTGTATCATTGTTGTGTTAAATCATGCAGTGACACATGTTTTTTAGCATCATAGTTAAAGAGTAATACCACAAAACAATGTATATTTTTGTACAATGTATATATGAACAATCAAATTTTTAAGTGACCATTGATTAGAAGACATTTGTGTAATCTTTAGGACATGTGGCAGTTTAATGCAACTTAATCCATTACTCAATGAATATGCTTTTTACCCCTCTAATTTCTCCACTGAATAAAAATAGTACACTATGAGAAATATTTTCTACATCCTAGCTGATAGTAGCTTAAAACAGGTTGAAAGTAAAGCAGAATGCCCCTTAAGGTGCATTCTGATTTACTTTTACCCTGCTTTAAGTGGTCACCTGTCTTCAAAACTAGAAACAGACAATGGGGTAATGGGTTAAAAGTAATGCAAGATGCTTTCTGCATTAATTTTGTCCTGCATTAAGCTGCCAACTGTATTTAAAGATAACCCATTCCCTGCCTTACCCAGAGTCTACCTAGGCTGCCATTTTGCAAGACTTTTCTGAAATCTTCGGCTTTTAATCATAGCAGATGGTAGCTTAAAGCAGGCTGAAAGTAAAGCAGAATTGCTTTTATTTCAGCCTGCTTTAAGTAATGGCGCTTGAAAAATAGAAAATTTGAAAATCACAGGATTTTTCATGATTAGCTTATGGCAGCCCTGGCAAATGATGCTATGGCAGCAAATATTTTATACAGCATCAAGGATATGTCTGAGTGGCACAGTATCAAGTGCAATATGTTTTTATGCTCCCCTTTAGGGGGGAGCATATAGTCGCCGCTTTGTCCGTCCTTCCGTGTTTCCGTCCGTCCGTCAGGCTTTTTTGTCCGGAGCATATCTCTTGAACGGTACACCGTAGGTTGATGAAACTTGATACAGTGATAGAGAATGACAGGAGGAGGTGCAGTACACAAGAACCGTAACTATCTCATCTCCCAATTTTGAATTATCTCCCTTTTTCTCATAAAAAAAATTAATTTTGTCCGGAGCATATCTCTAGACCGTTACACTGAAAGTTGATGAAACTTGTAACAGTGATAGAAGATGACTCAAGGAAGTGCAGTACACAAGAACGGTAACTCTGTCAACTCCCAATATTTAATTATCTCCCTTTTTCTAAAAATACAAAACAATTTTTGTCCGGAGTATATCTCTTGACTGCTACACCGTAAGTTAATGGAACTTGATACAGTGATAGGTGATGACATAAGGAGGTGCAGTACACAAGAACCATGACTCTGTCATCTCCCAATATTTAATTATCTCCCCTTTTCTATTGAAAAAAAAATCTTTTTTTTTCTGGAGCATATCTCCTGAGCATTGCATTGTTAGTTGATGAAACTTGATACAGTGATACGAGATGACAGAAAGAGTGCTGTACTCAAGAACCATAACTCTGCCATCTCCCAATATTGAATTATCTCCCTTTTCCTCATAAATTTTTTAGAAAATAAAATTTTCTGCCGCACTGTAACTTGAACCTTGATACTGTGTTAGCGGATGACAAAAAGAAGTGTAGTACACAAGAATTATAACTCTGTCATCTCCAAATATTGAATTGCCTCCCTTTATCATAATAAATTCATTTTTGTCCGAAGCATATCTCCTGAATGTTACATCGTAAGTTGATGAAACTTGTTACTGTGTTCACCTACTAAACATGCTATACCTTGGGCTTTTTCTTTGTGGGGAGCATCCATCGTTGGGAACGATATTCTTGTTTATTGTGTTGTGAATGTTTCTGTTCAGTCTCTCATGCTTCATTTTTATTACATTCATCCAAAAAGTTTGTGGCACACATAACTCTGAAAGTGTTTGTACTACAGACTTGAAACTTCATGGATATATTATTCAGGGTATGGATCTGTGCATCTGGGTGTGTCCATCACAATTGACATTGACAGAGTGATGGACCTTTGTTCTTTTAAATCATTGAATTATTTGTGCACCCACCAATTAAAAGGAAGAACAGATTGATTAGCCTCTCACAATCTGGCTTGCTTCTTTTGCACAACATTGGCAGCACTTTTTACTTCCACTCCAACTTCACCAAATACCAAATAAAAGTTTTAAGTTTGCTGAGAGAAAGATGGAGGCATCAATGTTCTCTGGTTACGTTTCTAGTTATGTAAAGTAGAACAGTAAAACCTCAGTATTAAGACCACTGAATTGTGTTAATTATTAGGTATTTAACCCTTTCCCCCATAGAAGCGACTTTTAGCGCATTTAATTTATTCCTCCGCTGAAGAAAGTAGTTCCAATTTAATCAGTTATGAATAAATATTATAGCTTATATTTTATATATTCTAGCACATGGAAGCTTAAAGAAGGTTGAAAGTAAAGCAGAATGCGCCCTAAGGCGCATTCTGCTTTACTTTCAACCTGCTTTAAGTGGTCATCCATCTTCAATCCTAGAAATAGGCTATCAGGTAAAGGGTTAAGACAGGTGACTGCATAAAGCAAGGTGATAGTAAAACAAAAATCTCCTTTAAGAGCTTTCTGTTTTATTTTCACCTTACTCTAAACTGTCAACTGTCTTTAAACAATCCATTAACCTTTTCTTTAGTAGTCAAACAGTTTGGATCTTGATGAGATGTCAGAAACACATAAGGATCCAAACTGTTTACAAAGGTCATCACGATTTCATTGCTAGCATGCTAAGAGTTAACCTATGCATATTTTCAGAGTCTTTATCACATCGTTTTGTCTCTGAAGTTGAAGTATTTTGTTGTTCATTGTGTTGCATTTTATTCAAATGCTGTTGTTTTGGTGTTGGTTTTGTTTTTTTCATGACTTTCAATTGACTTTTATATTACATGTTGAATATTTCTTTTATCGTCAGTAACTTATGAATGTAAACTGGAATACAGTCAAACTTGCGTTTAGCTACATTTACTGTGTACAGTAACCTATTTCTAGTTTTGAAGACAGGTGACCACTTCAACCAGATTGAAAGTAAAGCAGACTGTGCCATAAGGCGCATTCTGCTTTACTTTCTGTATAAAATGGAACTAAATGTATTTTCTCCAGTGAAGGAATAAACTAAACGATTTAAATTTGTATTTATGGAGGAATGGGTTTTAACCCTTTCCCACATAGCCACTTTCTAGTATTGAATATAGGTGTCCACTTAAAGCAGGTTGAAAGTAAAGCAGAATGCGCCTTAAGCGCATTCTGCTTTACTTTCAGCCTGCTTTAAGCTACCATCTGCTAGAATATAGAAAATATTTTGTATGATACATATTTATGACTGTATAAATTGGAACTATTTTCTTCAGTGAAGGAATAAACCTAATGCGCTAAAAGGCGCTTCTATGGGGGAAAGGGTTAAGAAGTTGCACTGGAACCCTTATAAAAAGGTGCAAGCTTATTGCAGGACAAAGGTAACACAGATATCTTTTTAGGAGCTTCTGTGTATTACTTTGGCTCTATATTTAGCAATCACTTGTATTCAGAGACCTCTATGCTTTCTATTGAGTGTGTGTACATATATTCATAAATGCATACAATTACACCATACTGTTCCGCTGAACAGTAAACCACCATTTTCATGAATATTTTCAGGGTAAACGTGTAAATCAGCCTGGTATCTTGTATTTCAAGAGGGTTCATGGGGCATATTTCATATTGCTAGCAGCTAGATAGAATTGTTTTCCTTTATACATGTATTCAACAATCATCTTTCTGTAGGATGTCACTTGTATTTAATACAATTATTATGTTTTAGGTTAAATGGTTAAAGAGTACATTGCGAGTGTATGAAATGCTGGGATAACTGGAATTGTGACCCTAAGTGTCTTTATTAACCCTTTCCTCCATAGCCAAATATCGAAGTTACCTACATCCAACTGTGTTTAAGGCATGACACTGCTTAAAGCTAGATGAAAGTAAGTAAGAGATTTCTGTTTTACTTTCATCTGGCTTAAAGCTGACACCTAGGTTGAGCAGCATCATTGAATATGCAGAACTTAAGTAAAGCAGACAGCTTACGTACTTAATAAAACTTTTACATGTACAATGCATGTGTCTTCAGAGAATTCAGTTCTTTTCCATGACTGCTGATGTAGAAATTACTGTATATATGGTAGTATATAATGTATTTTTTACTGCTGGTCAGTATTGCTCTGCCTTGTTTTCCATGAGTGCTGACCACGGGATTTACTTTATATATGAATCTGATGATCATGATGATACGGTGTTATATATCTTTTACTGCCGGTCAGTATTGCATTGCTCTGCCTTGTTTTATATATCTTTGTATTCATGCAGTATTGTGTAAGCTGGTTGAAAATATTTTCTTTGGACATTGCAAAAGCTTATGTAACTGATATTTCACCACTTTTTCATTCAGTTTGAAATTTCCTTTCAATTCATTCAAAGCAGTTGCAAGATTAACTCGTTTGTAAATTGACATGGAAATAAGGGGTATCGTTGTTGTGAATTTGCTCCCAGCGTCAGTGCTTTGTACAAGCTTTGTAAAGAATCACAATCATAGTGGTTGAGTACTATTGAAATTTTTTGTAAAAATTAGAATTTGTTTCATACCACTGCTGTTTCATGTATATATTTTGAACTGCTGTATTACAGTAAGATTTCCTATTTTATGTTGTTTATATGATAAATATTTCCATTGAGAGTGTAGGACACATGGATTGCAATTACTTGTTTGTGATGTAAAGTTAAACCTCTATATTACAACCGCAAAAAAAGGCTAATTAGTTGCGTAAAAGACAGGTGTTAGCTAAAAGCAAAGTGAACATAGAACAGAAAGCTCCTAGAGAAAGCTCCTATAGGAACTTCCTGTTTAAAGTTCAGCTGGCACAATTTAGTAGTCCTAATAGGCTAATGGAGAGGTTCTTTTTTAGTTATGTGCAGTAAAACAAATGTTAAGTGAACATTTTACCCATTCTGCATTAGCCAATTTCTAGTTGTGAAGACAGGTGACCACTTAAAGCAGGTTGAAAGTAAAGTATAATATATCAAGCATGATTTAAAGCATACTGAAGGTAGATCAGAAAGCTTCTTCAGTCTTGAACACTAGAAACAATTTCTGAATGAAATTTTTAGCTAGGCAAAAAAGAGAAAAAGTTCTTACTTTACTTTCATCCTGTTTTTAGGTATTACCTGTTTTCAACACTACCAGTGAAAGAAATAAGTAAATACATCATTATCTACACCTCTGTTGACGAAACAGGTTGTCCTTTCCTCCATAGGCAATGGCCTATACATGTATTCAAATGTGCTTAGAGCCAAATATTGCTTAACCCATTACCCCATAGCCTGATTCCAGTTTTGAAAATACAAATGTAGGTGACCACTTAAAGCAGGCTGAAAGTAAAGCAGAATGCACATTAAGGTGCATTCTGCTTTCTTTCAGCCTGCTTCAAGCTACAATCTGCTAGAATATTGAAAATAATTCTTATCATACATATTCATAACTGTATAAATTAGAACTATATTCCTCAGTTGAGAAATTAATAAAAGGTGTAAAAAGGCATATTTATGGGGTAATGGGATAAAGAAAGATTGGTGTAAAGCAGCAAGCTTCTTTATGAGTTTTCTGCTCTTCATTTATCTTGCTTTAAACTTGCTCAGTAGTTCTGTAGTAAATTAGTATCCCATAGCCTGTTTCAAGTCTTGAAGATAGGTCACTACTTAAAGCAGGTTAAAAGTATAGCAGAATGTGCCTTATGGCACATTCTGCTTTACTTTCAGCCTGCTTTAAGCTACCATCTGCTAGGATGTTTAAAATATTTGTTAGCGATTGAATAAATTGGAACTAGTTTCTTCAGTGGAGATGTAAATTAAAGACGTAAAATCTGGGTTAATTTGTGGCTTAAGTGTGGAGAGGTAGGTAGAGGCACTCTAAGGTGCTTCTGTGGAGGAAAGCGTTTAGTAACTTTCAGAAGTTTCCTTACACTTTAACCGTTAAATTTTACTCTGTACCTCTTTTGAAATTGACCAAAGACAGAGAAAAATGTGTTCTTATGTATTTATATGTAAACCTTTTAATGGAATCTTATTAATGATTCATATTTATCAATTTATTACAATATCACTTGTTTAATGTCTCTCAACTGAAATCATCATATACATTGTACATGTATGTATAATTATATGTATATTCATTACAAATTGCTTTTATTAGCTGTATGAAAATAAAATCACATGATATATTGATTACTGTTTTCTGGTCAGTGTGTTTCATATTCAATAATTTGGAGTTCTGGGCCGGGGTGCATGACACGTAGTTAGTGCCTAGCTGTATGCTAAATCCCTCACTTAGAGTTAAATATCAATATTTTACTACCAGATAAACTAACAGCTAGTGAGTTAGTAAACAGCTAGGCTCTAACTACATGTCATGCACCTAGGCCCAGTTGATTAACTTATTATTGTAATTTCAAGACATTGAAGATATGTGCATGTATTCATTGAAAACGATGTTTGGTTTGTAATTTTTCTACGCTCCACCTTTCATACATTACGAATAAAACCTTCAACCACGGAGGAGTTTCAGTCCTCCAAGCTTCAACATAGATGAAATTCAAAGCTTAGTTATATTGATAAATAAACTGGCTGACTGCTTAATACTGGCTGATGTAGTTTGTCGTTAGTCTGATGTCCCTTTAACAGTTTGAACCTGAGAAATGACAATACACATCCTATACAAACAGCGTACATTTGTACTATTCCAAAAGTGTACTGTTTGTTATTTTGCAATATATTGCAGAAAAAAACCTTAACCCATTTACCAATAGCCTGTTCCTAGTTTTGAAGATAGTTGTTAAAGCAGGCTGAAAATAAGCAGAATTTGCCTTAAGGCACATTCTGCTTTACTTTCAGCCTACTTTAAGCTACCATCTGTAACGATATTGAAAATATTTCATATGGTATATATTTATGACTGAATAAAGTTGAACTACATGGTTTCTTTAGCGGACCAAAAATTAAAGGCGTAGTAATGGGGTAATGAGTTAAATTGTTTAGTCATAAATGGACTAGACTTAATTGAAAACTCCAATTGCCCATTGAATGCTTCAGAGGTCAATGAGTTAAACCTTTGTACAAATTACCACTGGTAATTACTATTGGTAAATTATATTGTCTATATTATGTCTTGCCAACTTAAAATAAAATTTATCTTACTGGCAGTCATGGTCAAGTGGTAAAGCACGTGACTACAATACCCGGGTGTCGTTAGTTTGATCCCCAAGATATATCAGTGCTGTACACTTGGAATCCGAAAGAACCAGAGAACTCTGTCAATAAGTGCATTGTGCCAGGGTTTTCTGTATCCACATCCCTCTCTCTGGAGTATCCAATTGGCCCATATATGGCAGAAAAGGATGTTAACAAACAAACTGCACAAATTACCTATTTGCAGCAACAGCTTATATACGATACAGCTATTATGAACACTGGAAAAGACATCATTTGTTGACTTGTGCAAGTCCAGTGAATACATAACCTTTATTGTAGAGAATTTCTGAATAGACTGGGCGTGTTTGATTATCAGTTCCAGAACTGTTTGGAACGATTCCATGGAACTAGTAAATCAAGGGCGTGTTCGTTTATCAGTCCGGAATCTTCCGGATTGACGGAATCGAAATCGAATGGTCCGGAATTCAATTCCAGAACTGTTCTATCAATTCTGCCCGAGGAGGTGATGTGAGCAGAATTGTGACGTATCATCATGGTTCCCGGCACAATTTACGAACGCTTCGACAGTAAACTTGTAATAAGTAGGGAACCAGACTACCATATTTGCAAGGGTTCAATTCCGTTTTTATTTGATTTACTAATTCCATGGAATCATTCCAAACAGTTCTGGAACTGATAATCGAACACGCCCCAAGTAAAAACGGAATTGAACCCTTGCAAATATGGTAGTCTGGTTCCCTGCTTAGTATAACTTTGCTGTCGAAGCGTTGGCAAATTGTGCCTGGAACCATGATGATACGTCACAATTCTGCTCACACCACCTTGAACAGAACTGATAGAACAGTTCTGGAATTGAATTCCGAACCATTCAATTTCGATTCTGTCAGCCCCGTCAATTCCGGACTGATAATCGAACACGCCCTATATATTTTCTGAAAAATGACCCATTAACATCGACTCTTGATAGATTTGTCCAAAATGTACTTGAAAATATGGCAAACAGTGCAGATGCTGATTAGAGGGTTTTTACACCGGTCTGTTTGCAAATTATAATGGATATACTTCTTTCCCACACAATAAGGGTATTGATATAAGGTTTTATCATATACTGAGCAAAAATAGAAACGTCCCACCCTATTACAGGGACATTTTCTTGAAAGTTATAAGGTTGATGGTAGTAAAACCTATACAGAAAATGAAGTTCATTCATTTTTGAATCCATATCAGTTGACCTCATATTGCTGAGAAAAAAACTTTTCGAGTGATGTAGTGAAGAAGTTGGTAGGGTTCAAAATAAAAAATCTGAATAAATGTTGGTTTTTTTTTAAAATGTTTAGTTGATTACTGAATTCTCATAAAAAGTCCCAAATTTTATTCAGTAAGATTAATATCGTGTACGGCCACCGTTTGCACCAATATACGCTTCATTTCTACAGCGTAACGTAACGTTTAATGAGAACGTCAGACATTCACTCTTGCTGTGAGGTCTGTGTCAAATATTGAATGCTGAATCTTAAATGTAATCAATTTGCGTAGTCTACCATCTGAATTGTTAAGTATGAATCAAGATAAAAAGAACTTGGTACCAGCCAGTTTGCTTCAATTTCAAATGACGTCGTGACGACAGATAATTTAGCCCACGGTGACGTGTCGTCCAAATTTGACCGGATTATGGGCGTCATGCTCTGATTGGTTTAGCGTTAGATTGCAAGCGATTACAAAGGTTTGTGATGACTCACCGTGTTCACCAGCCGTTCCGGTGGCTGGAAAATGACGTAGACGTTAGTGCGTTAACGTGCCGTAGTGATCAGTTCTGACGGAGGAAAAACGGGATGACCAAGGCAAAAACGATTGTGAACAGTCCCAGTCTGATGGTACCGGGTCGCAAACCTCTGTTTGGTTTCTCTATAGCAGCCGAACCAGCGGGCGACGTCAATGGCCGTCATTGCCTGATTTCTTTGAACTTCAGACGAGCGTGGCATGACGCAATAATTGAATTCATATGGGGTTTTTTCAATTTTTTTATTACCATGTGTCGTGTGTATTTTACGACGGTGACATAATTACTTTATTGAAACGCGTGTACCGTGCACGTGCAAAACGTGCAAATCATCATTCCGTTACGTTAGCGGTTTTTATCTGTGCTATTTTGTGAAAACTTTACACATGTGTAACTCCAACTGACCAGTTTCCCATAAGTACATTAACTTGATGTATAACTTAAATAACGTCAGAGATATGTCCGTTCAAAATGTGGGACGTTTCTATTTTTGTTGAGTATACATGCCTCAATGACAGTGTCTAGGAGTTGGGACTAACCACGACCTTATTCAATACTGGATATGCCATTTTTGATGAAAGATCTAGACATTTTACCATTTACGCCATAGCCTGTTTCTAGTGTTGAAAATAGGTGACCACTTAAAGCAGGTTGAATGTAAAGCAGAATGCGCGTTAAGGCACATTCTGCTTTACTTTCAGCCTGCTTTATGCTATTATCAGTTAGAATATAGAAAATATTTCTTATGATTTTTTTTTGTGAGAGTATAAACTGGAACTATTTGCTTCAGTACAGGAAATAATTAAAGGCGAAAAAGGAGTATTTATGGGGTAATGGGTTAAACTACTAAATAAGTGAAATAAATGAATAACATCAACATATGTCTGAGATTCCAACATCATATCGCATACTAAATACACCATTTAGGCAAGTGAGCCGAAAAAAATATATCCCACTGGGTCCGAAACGACCATGTATAATGTATTACCAATTGGGTTCGAAACGAAATGGGGCCGAAAGTGATTTTTCAGGCCGGGCACCAAATCCAATTTTCCAACGGTAAGATATTTTTCACTTCGCTTTCCAACATAACAGAGGTGTACATATTGTATTGTTGCACCTATTCAGTTTTTGATTACATGAAATTATCGTTTGTACATACGAATAAAGTATGCAGCATTTAAGAAAGGCTAAAATCAACGCTAGGTATGTTTGTCACTAGTTTTCGCGGACAAGATTTTAGGCTGACTGTTTTGAAACTGTGGAAAGACACAACAAGAAATTAACACTAAGACTTATATCATGTTTTCATATTTATCCTGTTATGATCGAATATCTATGTTTCTTAATTTGATCTGAGGCATTTCCATTCATTTCTATGGTTTCAACAATGCTAGATGAAATGTTATCAGCATTACTCAATAAAGATGGCTTCTTACAGAGCGACAGCCAGCAGAGAGCTAATATCCTCAACGACCAGTTCCAGTCAGTGTACACCAGAGAGGATACAGGTTTCCTGCCAGAGATGGGTAACAACCCGTATCCTACTATGCAAGACATCCGTGTCCATACAGCAGGAGTGACAAAGCTCCTCAGGGACCTGAAAGTGTTCAAAGCATCCGGACCAGACAGTATCCCGACCTTTATCCTCCATACAGCAGCCGCTGAAATTGCACCTATTCTTACCAAAATTTTTCAAACCTCACTGGACACAGGCAAAGTTCCAACAGATTGGAGGGATGCTCTCATAGTACCCATTTTCAAGAAGGGAGACAAACACCTTGCATCCAACTATCGCCCAGTGTCTCTGACGTCCGTCACATGTAAAGTTTTGGAGCATATTGTACACAGCAATATTATGAAGCACTTCCTGACCAACGACATCCTATGTGACAATCAGCACGGCTTTCGCAAGAACAGGTCTTGCGAAACCCAGCTCATACACACTATACAAGACATAGCCAGTAAGCTGCGCTCAGGACGTGACCAGGTAGACATCATCCTGCTTGACTTTGCAAAAGCCTTTGACAAGGTCCCCCATCAACGCCTACTCCATAAGCTGCAGTTCTATGGGATAAACAACTGTACACTTAGCTGGATAAGGTCCTTTCTTAGCTACAGGAGCCAACAAGTGTTGCTTGAAGGCAAGATATCTGAGAAAGCTGACGTGGTCTCCGGGGTTCCCCAAGGGGGCCACTTCTCTTTCTTACATTTATCAACGACCTGCCACAGTCAACTACATCACCTACACGACTGTTTGCCGATGACAGTTTGTTGTATCGGCACATCAGAGACCCAATGATTCCAGGATCCTTCAAGACGACCTAGATGCTCTATGTCGGTGGGAGGATAAATGGCAGATGAAGTTTCATCCAGAAAAATGCCAGGTCATCAGCGTCTGGACCAACCCAAGGTTTAGACAAGATACCCAGTACCAACTTCATGGACATGCATTGAAAAAAGTGGATAGTGCAAAGTACCTCGGCGTAACCATCAGTGAAGACCTCTCTTGGACCAAACAAGTCAACAACGCTTCATCAAAGGCCTCCAAGACACTGGGATTTCTCCGACGTAATTTGTACAATGCCACCAAGGATGCAAGACGTGAAGCCTATTCTGCCTTCATCAACCCCACTTTGGAATATGCTGCATCCATTTGGGACCCCCACCAAAAAACAGACATTGACAAGCTACAGAAAGTACAGCGGAGAGGGGCACGCTTTGTCCTACACAACTATGTAGACAGCACACCTGGCTGTGTCACCAGTATGCTCCAGGGCCTGAGTTGGATACCTCTGGCTGATCGAAGGCGAGAGCTCCGCCTCTTTATGCTCTTTAAGATCCAGCACCAGTTGGTTGACCTGATACCAGGACCTATACTTCGTCCAAATGATCGGAGAACGAGAGGAGACCAGCGACTGCACCAGCCATCTGCGCCACAGACCGTCTACAAGTACTCGTTCTACCCCCGCACTATCCAAGACTGGAACAGGCTCCCAGCTGCAGCCACAGACATGACCTCACTGGAAGGTTTCAAGGCTGAAATCAGGCCAGCTACCCCCACCTATTAGCTGCGCATCCATGTACATAGTTTTAGATGCACATTTTTGGGATTTTAAATGTAAATACTACTGGAAAGGGGCGACTGTCTCATCCCCTGCTTTGAGGTCAACATTACAGTCTGAGAAGACTCCTGACCTATTACCGGAAGAAGAAGAAGAAAACATACCATCACGTTGTGCCAATACTGGAAAGAGAGACAAACCCTGGATTGACCGGAAGGCCCGGGCAGCAATACGAAAGCAGACCAGACTCTACTCCAAAATAAAGAAATCAGGCTCCACTTCAGCCAGACTCGGTTACAAACAGACCAAATCAGCCATACAGAAATACCTGCGACACAACTATCAATCCTACGCCAATAATCTCATCGAACTAGGGGACACCGATGAATATAGACCAAAGCAGAAGCGTTTCTGGCATTTCATTTCCTCCTTGAAGAAGGCCAATACCGGTATCTCCCCCATGCGAGATAGAGGTCGCTTGTTCAATGGGGCTCAAGATAAGGCAAACATCCTCAACGAGCAGTACAAATCTGTCTTCACCAGAGAGGACCAGACCAACATTCCTGATCCAGAAGGAGACCCCTACCCAGATATGGACGACATTATTGTACAGGAACAGGGCGTGAGGAAACTATTCGACAGTTTGAATCCAAGAAAGTCACCAGGCCCCAACAATATCTCAGCAAGAATCCTGAAAGAATGCGTTGGTAGCATCGCCCCCTTGTTGACCCTTGTCTTCCAGCAATCTCTTAGGGAGGGACGTGTACCAGATGATTGGCGACAAGCTAACGTGACTGCCATTTTCAAGAAAGGCTCCCGTCAAGACCCAGCAAATTACAGGCCAGTCTCCCTCACCAGTCTTTGTTGTAAGCTTCTGGAACATTTCATAGTGAGCAACACCCTCAAGCACCTGGACCGACACAGGATCCTGCATGATTGTCAGCATGAATTCAGAGCGAGGAGGAGCTGCGAGAGCCAGCTTCTCACCTTAGCGCACAAGCTTACCTCCTTGCTGGACAAACGCACCCAGACTGACATGATTGTGTTGGACTTCTCCAAGGCATTTGACAGGGTCCCACATCAGAGGCTGCTGCGGAAGATCCACCACTATGGGATTACTGGCTCTACCCACCGTTGGATCTCGGCGTTCTTTGAAGGTAGAACACAACAAGTCTTGGTTAAAGGCGATTCGTCGGAGAGAGCACCAGTGGAAAGCGGGGTCCCCCAAGGTTCCGTTCTTGGCCCCCTACTATTCCTACTCTTCATCAATGACTTGCCTGAAAACCTAAACTCCCAAGTTTGTCTCTTTTCCGATGACTGTGTAGTTTACAGACATATACAATCAGAAGAAGACCAACTGCTGCTACAAGAAGACCTGTACACCCTTACACAATGGGAATCCAAGTGGGGTATGGACTTTCATCCCCAGAAGTGCAGCGTCCTTAGAGTCACAAGGTCCAAATCTCCCAGAGTATGTAACTACACCCTCAAGGGATCAACACTGGCAGAAGAGTCTTCTACCAAGTACGTGGGTGTCCTCATACAGTCCATGAGTCCAATATGGGATGGAGCTCACACATCAATAAGAAGGTGCAAAAGGCTAACAGTATGATTGGCTTCCTGAAGAGGAACCTACAAAAGGCCAGGGAAGAAGCCAAGACCACCGCCTACATCGCCCTAGTCCGTTCCAATCTGGACTATTGCAGCTCTGTCTGGAACCCTCACCAGAAGAACCAGGTACGTCAGCTGGAGATGGTACAGCGGAGGGCTGCCCGCTTTGTCACCAATCGCTTCAGGAATACCAGTAGTGTATCTGATATGCTGCAACACCGTCATTGGGAAACACTACAAGCCAGACGTCAGAAGCAGCAACTTGTAATGTTCTACAAGATTATTAATGACCTGGTAGACGTCACATCTTCAACATACCTCGAGGGGTCTACATCACGGACCAGAGCAGCTCATAAGTTGCGTTTTGCTACTCATAGCACATCCACTGACTGTCTCAAGTTCAGCTTCTTCCCACGCACCATTCCAGTGTGGAACAGGCTCCCAGCGACTGCAGCTGAGGCTCCTTCTTTGGCATTTTTCAAGAAGGAGCTCTCCACTCTCTCCATTTAAATGTACCAAGCCAACCGCCGGTAGACTCACATGACGGGTAGGAGCTGTGCCAGCAGGGTTTCGTACCCCAGCAGGGCCTCCTAAGCTGGATTGGTCTTACTCAGATGAGTTGAAAGTGGTTTGGTGACACTATCTCTTTTCCTTACTTTGTCTGTATGTGCATTTCTCCAGGTTTTCTTGTCCGCATCTTTTTTAGCTCACCTGAGCCGAAGGCTCAGGATGAGCTATTGTGATCCCATTCCGTCCGTCGTCCGGTGTCTGGCATCCGTCGTACCGCGTCCGTTCACATTTTCAAACAACATCTCCTCAGAAACCACTGAACGGATTTCAACCAAACTTTGTCAGAAGCATCAGTGACATATTTTGGCTAGAGTTATTCCTATTGCTGCGGGACTAGATTTTCTAACATGACCCTATAGACAACTTTTAATGCATAAGAAAATCTTAAAAAATCTTCTTCTCAGAAACCCAAAGGCCCAGACCTTTGATATGTGGTATGTATCATTACCTAATGATCTTCTACCAAGATTGTTCAAATTTTGACCCTCCCTGGGGCTTATCAGTTTTTCTTAGGAAAACCTTTAAAAATCTTCTTCTCAGAAACTGTATGGCCTAGATCATTAATATTTGACATGTAGCTTTGCCATATGGTCCTCTACCAAGATTGTTCAAATTATGACCCCGGGTCAAAATTAGCCCCGCCCCGGGGCTTATCAGTTTTACATAGACTTATATAGGAAAACCTTTAAAAATCTTCTTCTCTGAAACTGTAAGGCCCAGATCATTAATATTTGACATATAGCTTTGCCTTGTGGTCCTCTACCAAGATTGTTCAAATTATGACCGCCCGGCCAAAAATGGCCCCCCCCCCCCCCTCGGGCTTATCTTGGCTTCATCAAGCGTAATCTAAGACACTGCCCTAAGATCATGAAGGAAAGAGCATACCAGTCATTAAATAGACCGAAACTCCAATACAGTTCACCTATATGGAACCCTCAACAAAAAACCAAGATTAAACAAATTGAACAACTACAAAGGAATGCTGTAAGATTTGTATTAAATAAACCTTTCAACTACAAAAACCCAACCAGTGTATCTTCCATGCTACAACAGCTTAATTGGCCAACACTAGAGCCACGCAGATCAGCATTTGACCTAAACTTTATGTATAAAATTGTACACCAACTAGTTTCTGTACCACCCTGCTATCTACCAGTACCTTCAATCAGCCACAGAATGGACAGCGCAGTATACATTTGTGATACAAACTCATCAGCCAGACATAATAAGAAATTTGTCACATACCATTGCAGAATAAATGTTTATCAACATTCTTTCTTCCCAAGAGTCATTATACCATGGAACAACCTCCCTGAATCCACTCTACAGCAAACCAAGCTAGAGGGCTTCAGAGCAGTAGTATTACGCCTTGTACAGTGTATATTAGTTGCATTCACATTTTAGACTTTTTATTAGCTCACCTGAGCTAGCTCAGGGTGAGCTTTTTTCAATCCTTGAATGTCCGTCGTCCGTCGTTCTTCGTTCGTCGTCAACAGTTTTAGTGTTTATTCTCTAGAGGCCACAATTTTAATCCAAACTTTCTGTAACTTGCTCAGATTGTATATTACCATAAGAGTTCAGATTAGTTCGATTATGGTTGAAATTTGACCAATAGGTCAAGAGTTATCTACCTTTGAATTGCTGAAAATGTTATATTTAACAATGTTTACACTCTAGAGGCCACAATTTTTATCCAAACTTTCTAAAACTTGCTCAGATTGTATATTAACATAAGAGTTCAGATGAGTTCGATTATGGTTGAAATCTGACCAATAGGTCAAGAGTTATCTACCTTTGAATTGCTGAAAATGCTATATTTAACAATGTTTACACTCTAGAGGCCACAATTTTTATCCAATCTTTCTAAAACTTGCTCAGATTGTATATTACCATAAGAGTTCAGATGAGTTCGATTATGGTTGAAATCCGACCAATTAGTCAAGAGTTATCTACCTTTGAATTGCTGAAAATGCCATATTTAAGTGTTTCGCAACCCTCTAGAGGCCACAATTTTTATCCAATCTATCTCAAACTTACTCAGATTCAATATGACTAATAGGAGTTCAGATAAGATTGATTATGGTTGAAATCAGACTAATAGGTAGAGAGTTATCTACCTTTGAATTGCTGAAAATGCCTTATTTAAGGGTGTTTACACTCTAGAGGCCACAATTTTTATACAATCTTTCTCAAACTTGCTCAGATTGTATATACAGTAATATACCAATTTAAAGTCTACTTTCAGTCCGAATGACCGCTCAGCCGACTGTACATATACTCCCCTGATCATCGAGCCATCTTGCCTATGAGCACTGCTAACATATGGCGCAGTCAAATTGCAGCCGCAGTACCGACTCAGACCCTTCACAGGTACCCATTTTAACCCCTGGGTGGAGAGGAGCAATTCGCGGTAAATGTCTTGCTCAAGAACATTCCTGTACATCATCGGGGATTCAGAAAAATCCCCTAGTCAGACCGCTGGTCCGGCGGGGGATCGAACTCAGGACCCCTGGTACCGTAGTCCAAGGTGTTAACCATTGGGCCACTACCACAAGAGTTCAAATGAGTTTGATTATAGTTGTAATCATACGCATCGGTCAAGGGTTATCTACCTTTGAATTGCTGAAAATGCCTTATTAAATGGTGTTTATACTCTAGCCGCCACAATTTTTATCCAGTCTTTTTCAAACTTGCTCAGATTGTAGATTACCATAAGAGTTGTAATAAGTGCGACTATGGTTGAAATCAAACTAATATGTCAAGAGTTATCTGCCCTTGAATGGCTGAAAGTGCCATAATTATCTAACAGGGTTTACACTCTTGCAACTACAGTTTTCAATGGATTTTGATTATATTTGCACACAAAGTATACAGCTATAAGTTCTCAAAGGAGTGAAATTATTGTTGAAATCTAATCATTGTGGCAATAGTTATCTGCCCTTGATATACTTTGAAATGCTAGAAAAGGCTTCATTTCAGTATTGTTTAGGCTCTAGTTATCTCTCCTTGATGTACTCTACTATACTAGAATTATGAGGTTGTATTCCAAAATTGTTTACATGCTATACTACAAGTTTGAAAGGATTTAGGTTAAAACGAGTGAAACAGAAAGGTAAAGCTATCATGCAGGCTTCAGTATAAGAGGTGAGCGATATCAGGGCCTTCAGGCCCTCTGGTTCTATCACCTTCTCGAAGCGCCGGTCACACGCTCCCACTATATTGCACAGTCACGCCCACTCACTGCACAGTCACCCCTGCACCTCCACGTCATGTCCAAGAAGGATCTTGTGGAATACAATCATTGAAGTTGAAGGGCTCCTGTAAGAGCCTTCTGATTAGATCAGGGTCTGTGCTGTTTGTTGTTTTGCAACACATGAATTGCCCATTTGAAATTTCATGGGTCAATGAATTCTGTAAGTTATCTTACCTAGCAGAATGTTTTAGTGTATACACATGTCCAACAACAGTGTTCAAAACAAAAGCTTAAACATTAAGACTTATTTGTCTTCAAGTTTGTGTTCAACCTCAGAGAGACCATAAGATGGAAAACAGAAAGGGCTAGTTTAAAAGGTCACATGAGAGATATAAGTGCCAGGACACGAGGCGTAGATCTATCATCACTCGTAATAATCACCTGATCTTTAAGCACATTTCCAAAACTTTTCTTAAACCAGCACAAACAATTTTTTGTTAAGTAAACAAAGGCTTAAAATGCAAACCATCACAATAAAAATTCAACACCTTATTGTGTGATTCTTAACGGAGGGATATGTGTCATACTTATGACTCACTGTTGATTCCACTTACTGTGACTTAGTCTTAATGTATATTTAAGCATACACATATTGGAAATTGTGTGTTAATAGGGCAATTTGGGCAGTACTCTTAGGTTAATGTTAAAAGTTTTTAGTTGAAGATTTACCAGTAGTCTTCAGAGTCATTCAATAATACAAACGGAATATCACCACAGTGTGTGATCCGGGGTCTTGTATCAGTTCTCTTCGGTTGTGTAATCCAGATCACACTCGAGGAATCGGTTGTGTAATCCAGATCTCTTGAGAAGCCGGATCACACACTGTAGTGATATTCCTTTTAGTATATACCTAAACTGTTTGGGACTACATGTAGATCTAGATCTATATGTTGTTCAATCGAATAATCAAATATATGCATACATGAAGGCCCCTATATGTTAAAGATTCTAGGTTCATATGCAGTCTTAAAGTATTTATGGAAGTCATGTGACTACCAATAAATTACGTCATAATTTTTTAATGACGTATTACTTTGTTCTCGATTGAATCCGTTATTTAAGCAGTGGCGTTTTGCAAATAACGGTCATTTAAACGTTTTAGATTATGAGTTGAACTGTTTAAGCTTTATCTTTTGGAGGAAAACATTAGTAAAAGTAGGTGTTCTGGGGTTTTCAAGCTTAAAATGGAAATGAACGGTTCAAAGTTGATCCTCGCTTAGTTCCAACTTGTTTTAAAAATAGCGTCGGAACCGGGAATTCCGAAACGTCAGGCGCACAGCTTCTTTATATAAATAGCTCATGTACATTTTGTGTTGCATAAAAGCAGTGACTTCAACATTGTGTAGCATATATGCCATCTGATACGGACCATCTGATACGGAAAAAGATTGTTGGCCCTGTATTCGCTTGTTTTTAGAATAGGTATATAATAAACCTGGATATTGCTATAACAATTACCAGTCTGATAACTTGGTACTTGCTTCCTTTCAGTAATCTGCTGATCTGTTGACTCTCAGCACCAGACAATGGATGACCGACCACAGCCTCCAGGCATGGTACAAGATGAGGAGTTATGTTACTGGTAATATTATTAAACATTTTTTGAGCTGATTTATTTTCATATTCCACTTTTAAAAAAAAGATCATTGAAGGTTGATCTTAAGTGATGTTTTTAGCTCACCTGGCACGAAGTGCCAAGGTGAGCTTTTAGGATCGCTGAATGTCCGTCGTCTGTCCGTCCGTCCACAATTGTTCGTTAACACTCTAGCGCCTACAAATTTCATCCGATCTTCATGAAACTTGATGAAATCTAGGCCAAGTTCGAATGTGGGTCATGTCCGGTCAAAAACTAGGTCACTAGGTCAAATCATAGAAAAACTTTAACACTCTAGAGGCTACAAATCTCAATGGATCTTTATGAAACTTTATCAGAATGTTTGCTTCATTAATATCTAGGTCAAGTTCAAATGTGGGTCATGCAGGTCCGATCAAAAACTAGGTCACTAGGTCAAATCATAGAAAAAACTTGTTAACTCTCTAGAGGCTACAAATCTCAAAGGATCTTTATTAGGGATGTTAACGGTTACGGATATTGTAACCGGTTAATCGCAAGCAAAAACCGGTTAACCGACCGTTTAACCTGCCATTAAATTAAACCATTGTATTGCCGCAGCCGAGACAAAAATATGTATACCTACTGTTACTGGTCTGACTGTTAATAAAAGCCATACATTCTTTGAAGAATCCTACTGACAAATGTCGAATAGTCTGATTTCAGATCAGACGCCGAGTGAAACTGCGTCCGATCTGGATCCAGGCTGCTTTCAGAATCATAAAAACTACGACTTTACATGCGTGTATGAAATATTCAGCGATGATCTATTAGGCCAATTCGAAACTGAATTTCAAATAGTATGTTCCATTTCTGAAGTGCTAAATTTTCATAATTATGCACGCTAAAATTGTGTTTGATACAAAGAATATACATGCACCGGTAAGCATCCGATCTGGATCTTGAGTCATTCATTGTTACATTCGATTTTAGAGTAAATATGAGGGCGTTAAACCCTTATTATGACATTTTGAAATGAATAAAGCCAAACAGAAACAGTTTAACATAACTGTAAGTAGAAGAAATTTTCAGCAGATTACATTTTTGCTACTCCTACGAAAAGTAGCAGACGACAATACGAAGCGTATGTTATGTAACCTGTTTGTGAATGGTACAAACAAAAATTAATCAACTTGACAATCGAATCGGAAGCACACCAGAATACACTTTTTGACTTTTTTGCAAGTGATTCTGAATGATAAAATACGCCGAGTTAATAGGTGTCTCATCTAGATCCAAACCGCTTGGCCGCTGAACGGATAAACATGTCATTTTCAGTTCGGAGCAGTTAAGTGTATATCTATTTTCTCTGAAATTTCAAGTACTGTATTTCATTGCTGGATTTATATGATCCGTATGATATTGGATTTAGTTCAAAGGTTTTCTGCACATTTTTTAATAATAGGACACTAATCTTAATCTAGTAAAATCACAACAATAACATCAGTTAAATGGCTACCTGTCAATTGTCTCAGCCCACTGGTTTTATATCAGGGTTACCTGGCAACCTCTGTAGACGGGGTAGTACATGTACACGCCCGCGGCGTGTTATTCGACAAGGTGTCAAGGCAGTTGAAACAAGCAAAGGAGGTGTCGTCCGCTGATTACATGCAGCAGATTTTATGAACCAACTTCCAAATTTTTGTTTTTTCAGGTTAACCTTTTGAAGGAAATGTGTAACCGATTAACCACGCCTCTAAAGGTTAACCGGTTAACCGATTAATCGTTAACATCCCTAATCTTTATGAAACTTAATCAAAATGTTTGCCTCATTGATATTTAGGTCAAGTTCGAATGTGGGTCATGTCAGGTCAAAAACTAGGTTACTAGGTCAAATCATAGAAAAACCTTGTTAACACTCTAGAGGCTACAAATCTCAATGGATCTTAATGAAACTTGTCCAGAATGTTTGCCTCAGTGATATCTAGGTCCAATTCGAATGTTGGTCAAGTCCGGTCAAAAACTTGGTCAGAATGTTTGCCCAATTGATATCTAGGTCAAGTTCGAATATGAGTCATATTAAAAACTAGGTCACTAGGTCAAATCAAAGAAAAACAGTGTTAACCCTCTAGAGGCTACAAATCTCTTTAGATCTGAATGAAATATTTTCAGAATGTTTGCCTACATCAAATCTAGGTCAAAATCAAATGTGGATTGTGTCTGGTCAAAAACTAGGTCACATTATAGAAAAATCTGTTAACACTCTAAAGGTTGATTAATCTGGGTCACTATAGGTTAAGTTTACATGGTGTACCAGGTGAGCGATTTAGGGCCATGGTGGCCCTTGTTTAGAAATTATTTCAGGAAACTGAACAGTAAAAGAAAGGAGTGAAATTTACACACTGAATTCAACTTTTTTTGGGCAAAACAAGGTTTTTGTCAGCTAAAAGGATTTTTTTTACAAAATTTTTGAGAAAAAGTATACTATTTTGCTTTGGGACTAGGGCCCACTATCAGCCCCAAATATGGCATAAAAAGGGATAGTTAATACTAGATACAAAGTGCTCCAGAAAAGTAGAGTATTTTAAACACTAAAATGCATCAAACTCTTATGTATCTTGGAGAAGTTTTTAATGTCTTGATTCTGTTTCTTGGATGTTTATATACAGATGTTTAACAAAATATATCTTATGCATTCAGATACAGTAAAACCCCTCTATTACGACCACTATAGATCATTAATTATTGGATGTTTAAGGAATGTGACTGCTTAAATCAAGGTGACAGTGAAACAGCTCCTTTAGGAGCTTTCTGTTTCACTGTCACCTTGATTTAAGCAGTAACCTGTCTTTTATACAATCAATTAGCATTCATTTTTGTGGTCGTAATAGAGGGTTTTTACTGTAAATGATACCTGTGTGTGATGATATTAGACTTTTTTTCCTATCTACAGTGGAAAAGGCAGGAATCTTGGTGTGTTAGAGCTCCAGTGTAACTTGTGTTCACGATGGTATCATGCTGACTGCACTAGCTGCTACATGGGGTGAGTAGGATATACAAATGTACATAAACCATAATAGGATGGGTATTGCAAATCCTCAAATATAAACAGGGCTCCAGATAAGAGAGAGTCAATTCAAGTTTCCCAACATTTTCTCCCTTATAAATGTCTACACTACACACAATGGTGTTGCTGCTCATTAGAATTGTCTCTTTGAGATGGTTCTTATGAGTAGTACACCATGGAGTATGGTGCAGACATAGAGATTTTAATTTTTGAACTACTCCCCTTATCTGGGGCCCTGATTATAAACCATTGTCAAGATTTGTGGATTATTAATCTTCGCTACCGTGAAGCAGAGAGGGTATTATAGAAATGGCCTTTGTCAGTCGGTATAAAGTCTGTTAATTAAATTTTTATTTTTATTCTACATAAATTGTTGTATGCTAAGACTAAGTACTGTTGTATAGAAATAACTTTTAAAAACTGAACTGAAAGAAGAGTCAGAATGACAAACAGTTTTGCTCCAGATGAGACACTGAAATCATCTTTCATAAGTCAAGTCAAGTCAAGACTGACTTGACCTGACTTGACAGCGTTCATAAAACTGTAACTTAGAAGATGATTTTAGCACCGAAGTTTTTGAATAAAACTTGTCTTTCCCTGAAACATCCTACTTTACTTTCAACCTGCTTTATGTGGTCACCCATCTTCAAAACTAGAAGAGGGCTATGGGGTTAATGAGTAAATGGGTTAGTTTTGATAGTATTGAATATAGTTGACCACTTAAAGCAGGTTGAAAGTAAAGCAGAATGCGCCTTAAGGCGCATTCTGCTTTACTTTCAGCCTGCTTTAAGACAACATCTACTAGAATATAGAAAATATTTCTTAAGGTACATATTTATAAAGCGAAATTCAGAGATTTATGTTCTTAACCCTTTACTTTATAGCTTGTTTCTAATTTTGAAGATAGGTGAGCACTTAAAGCAGGTTGAAAGCAAAGAGAATGTGCCTTAAGGCTAGGATTAAGAAAATATTTCTCATGGTACAATTAATATTTCATGACTGTATAAATCAAAACTATTTCTTTCTGTGGAGGAATAAATTGATTATGCTAAAAGGTGCTTCTATGGGGGGAAAGGGTTAATACCTTTTGATGGTCTTATTCACTGTACAGGGCTCCAGACAAAAGTAAAGTGAACATTTCTGATATTTTCTCTTGTATTTGTCCACCAGACCCTATGTTGCCACTTCTCTTCCAGGCATTTTATATGGGTAGTCTGGTAGGGTTTCATGGAGACATATACTAGATGTTTGTGCCTCACCACTAACTGGTGTGAAGTTTATATGTTCTTTTATTGTATACCTTACTATAAATAGAAACAGATTTGCTTTGATGACAATGCAATACGCCCTTGCTGAGTGGGTTAATAACCGGATACTGTCCAAATAGCCGGTTATTTGGACTGCATCCGGTTATTGGCCCGGGGCAACAGAATTTATGAACGTGAAAACGTTAGCAACATAACGTTCATAATGGCCAATGTTCGATGAAGATGACGTCATTTGGTTTCTATAACCGCCACGCTTATGTAAACAATCTTCATATTCATTGATTTTGAACCAGGTACAGTAAAACCTCGGAAAACCGAACACCCTTCGGACCAGGTAAAAAGTTCGGTTTTCTGAGGTGTTCGGTTTTCTGAGTTTTCATGAATCCGTGCTAACACTCAGGCTCAGGCATCTTCACAGACCGGATCTATAACTCAATAACATAAACGTAACAGTGAATTCTCATCTAGATCAAAACTGTTTGATAGAATGATCAAGAATGAGAATAAACTTTCAATACGACAGAGCAATTTTAACAATAGCTCAATAATTATTTACCGTCTTTTACCGTGAATAATGTGCACTCGTGTAAACTGTGCATTTTAAGGGTTAAATCACAGGATAAAAACGTATTCCCATAGGTTAGATGTATCTGTGTTTTGAATAAACACTTCAATTTTTATATAATCGCAGCCATTATAAAACGAAACAACCGCCATAGTTTTAACTTTTGATAGGCTTACTTTATTCGCATTTCGAGCAGCACATTATTCTACGGAAGTTCGTAGATTCAGTTTAATCAAGAACGTTTCCGAATATGCGAATATGTCCCTAAAGGAATATTTACTGTGCAAATCGAGTGTCGGTGTTTACGTTTTGCGTAGTTAATTAGATGACTTAATTGAGCGGTTGTTTATACAGTAAGACTTTGCTTCTACAACAAACTCATTCAGTACGCAATTGCAAACAATGATTATGAAATATAACTGAGTTATATCCTTTCTTTCTGTCTTCAGAATGCCTTACTGAACTTTTATAAATTTGAATTCTAAAATGTAAAGTGTACCGACGTACTTCGAAACAAACTACGAACAATGGAACGCATTTTTTTTTGCTGTAGCATTGTCAGATCGGAGCCTTAATTTGATAAGCAATCAAGTGTCACCACCGTGAAATACTCGTGTCATCTCCAATAAACACCCCACCCATTACGCAATCTTAACACATACGCTAAGTGTCCCAGATGTGTTGACGGTCGACTCGGTTGAATAAATTTTCCATGATCGCAATGGTGACCCGAGGTGATAAATACAGTGGATATTCGGTTTTCTGAGTTAATTTTAAGTGTATCTGAACATTTTGGGCCGAGAAAATCGTTCGGTTTTCGGAATTCTGAGGTTCCGGTTTTCTGAAACTTACTTCTGGTTAAAATAAGAAGGAAAAAAATCGGGACCGGACTGAAAGTTCGGTATTCCGAGGATTCCGGATTTCTGGGACTCCGGTTTTCCGAGTTTATACTGTATATACAATAAAAACAAGTCATTAAATGGCCAGGGCGGACCGTCGATGCTTATTGGCACAAGTTAGCCACAATGGCTAACTTGTGCCAATATGCAACGATGGCCCGCCCTGGTCGTTTAAGAATTGTATAGTATTTTACAAAACTGTAAGTGTGTACATTTTGTAATACTTCCCTAACCTGGAACTGTGTTCCCAGATTATCTGTAATGTTGTCTTTATACTTCAGAACTTGTATTCCCTTCATGTGTAACTACATCTACTCATGTAAACACTGCAATGCTGATGGTCTGGAAAGCTTTCAGAAGAAACAAGCAAGTATGTACCCAGTATAGTGTCTGCATGTGACTCATTGAACTCTCACAATCAGTGAACAGTTAAACCTCTCTATAACGGCCACTAAAACAAGGACTAATTTTGTTCGTCGTTCGTCGTCAACAATTTTAGTGTTTACACTCTAAAGGCCACAATATTTATCCAATCTTTCTTAAACTTGCTCAGATTGTATATTACCATAAGAGTTCGAAAGAGTTTGATTATGGTTGTAATCTGACCAATAGGTCGGTAATAATATACCTTTGAATTGCTGAAAATGCCATATTTAACAGTGTTTACACTCTAGAGGCCACACTATTTATTCAATCTTTCTCAGACTTGTTCAGATTGTATATTACTATAAGAGTTCGGATGAGTTTGATTATGGTTGTAATCTGACCAATAGGTCAGTAATAATATACCTTTGAATTGCTGAAAATGCCATATTTAACAGTGTTTACACTCTAGAGGCCACAATATTTAATCAATCTTTTTTAAACTTGCCCAGATTGTATATTACCATAAGAGCTCGGACGAGTTAAATTATGGTTGAAATCGGACTAATAGATCAAGAGTTATATACCTTTGAATTGCTGAAATTGCTATATTTAACAGTGTTTACACTCTAGAGGCCACTATTTGAATCCAATCTTTCTCAGACTTGCTCAGATTGTGTATGACCATAAGAGTTCGGATGAGTTTGATTATGGTTAAAAGCAGACTAATAGGTCGTGAGTTATCTACCTTTGAATTGCTGAAAATGCCATATTTAAGGGTGTTTACACTCTAGTGGCCACAATATTTATCCAATCTTTCTAAAACTTGCTCATATTGTATATGTCCATGAGAGTTCAGATGACTTTGATTATGGTTGAAATGAGATGAATAGGTCAGGAGTTATCTACCTTTGAATTGCTGAAAACACCATATTTAACGGTTTTTACACTCTAGCGCCCACAATTTTGATCCAGTCTTTTTCAAACTTCCTCAGATAGTATATTACCATAAGAGTTCGAATAAGTGTGATTATGGTTGAAATCATACCAATAGGTCAAGAGTTATCTGCCCTTATATAGCTGAAAATGCCATTTCTAACAGTGTAAACACTCTGACAACTATGTACAGTTTACAATGGATTTTGATTATACTTGCACACAAAGTATATAGCTATAAGTTCTCGAAGCAGTGCAATTATTGTTGAAATCTAGTAATTGTGGCAATAGTTATCTGCCCTTCATATACTTTGAAATGCTAGAAAAGGCTTCATTTCAGTATTGTTTAGGCTCCAGTTATCAGCCCCTGATGTACTCTACTATACTAGAATTATGAGATTGTATTACAAAATTGTTTACATGCTTATTGCTATACTACAAATTTGAATGGATTTAGATTAAAATGGATGAAACAGAAAGGTAAAACTATCAGACTTCAGTACAAGAGGTGAGCGATATCAGGGCCTTCAGGCCCTCTTGTTGTATAAATGACAGGTGACAGCTTAAAGCAAGGTGACGGTAAAACAGAAAGCTCCTAAAGGAGCTTTCTGTTTTACTGTCACCATGCTTTAAGCAGTTACCTGTCGAAAACAACTAATAAATTATCACACTTAAGTGGTTGTTATAGAGAGGTTTTTACTGTACTTGTGATTTATAATCTATGTACCTGTAAAGAGTACACTTGTTGACCCATATCAGTGGACTCCTGAAGGAGCCCTTTAACGTAGGGTATACACTATTTGCCATTTTGCTATATTTGAATATATAGCAGAACACAACCCTAAATAGTCATAAATGGTCTAGACTACATTGGAAACTGGAATTATCCATTAAAAGTTCTAGGGGTGAGTGAGTTAACAATCTGTGGAGCCTCTCATTCTGCATCTTAGAATACTTCATTATTAACGCATTACCCCATAGCCTATTTATAGTATTGAAGACTGGTGACCACTTAAAGCAGGTTGAAAGTAAAGCAGAATGTGCCTTAAAGTGACTCGCAACCAGATGGTGCATTTGCAAAAATGATAGAAAATACTGAAATATAACCAAAAGGGTAGCATTATCATACATCTTGCATTGGTAAAATATGAACAGTCTAAAAACACCCTCTAGAAAAGTCTTCAAATCTTTTTTTTTAGATATTTTCCATTGTTTTATCCATAGCGTCGAAAGACGCTATAGAAATTGATCACGGGCTCAGACATAAACCCGAGCCGAATTATGTAGTTGTATGTACTCTCACTCGCTGCACACTAAAATACGTTAAATCGATCCCAGATATATGAATAGTACCGTGGCCCAGTGGGTCAAGTGGTTTCCTTATTTTGCCTTATGTCTGCCCATGCCGGGTCCCGGTGACAGATTTTTTGATAGCGATTTATGGACCCCCCCCCCTGTAAATTTTGGAACCCCCCCCTCAAAAGTTGGTAATGCTTCACCCTAATGCAAAATATTGATTACTCCTATCCTGAGGTTGTTATTCCTTCCCTGCAAATTATTTCAATCAAAAAATACAGGCGAACCAGTTGAATTCAGTATGAATTCGAGCAACGAATTTATTTCAAAACTAGCCCTATTATTGGATATTATACAGGTCCTTTGACATTTCGGATAAATAAAACCTCGCCAGATTGTATGATTATTATTGAATTAAGGACATACGCGCCAAAATGAAATCTTCGTAGGAACTCTATGAACATTTCTACATAGGTTCTTCGAACATACCTTAGTACATGTACCATGGTAAAAACATAGGTTATAATATTCTTTTTTGTCTATGGGTATTTGAAATATATAATATAGCCTTTCTCAGCAAAGAGTTGGCATGCATTATTTTTGGCTTTCTGAAATAATGTATAGAGGATAACTGTTTTTTTCAGTGTAAGATCGAAATTTAATCCATTGAGTGAACATCAGACGTTATATTTTCACGAGTGGCAAAGCCACGAGTGAAAATATAACAGTCTGATGTTCACGAAATGGATTAAAATCGATCTTACACTGAAAAAACACAGTTATTCTATTTATTTATGCTTTTAAGACACTTTTTAAACGAAATTGTTTAAAAATTGAAAGCGAACGTACATTATTTATCCCGTGTTGAGCCCCACGTTTTATGTCGAACACATGTGCGTGACAGTTGGCGGTATAATGACGTCACTTATTTGTTGATTTGACGTCATCCGAATGACTTCGTTGCTCCCGAGTTTGGAGTCGTGCTCTTCCGGTGAAACACACACACACACACACACACACACACACCCTCCCCCCCCCCTTGTCAATGCCCAACCATAAGTCATTTGATATGCACATTTACTTTAATTCTTTTCAATTAGTTGTTTAGTTTACGTACGTATTGTTTTATTCTTTATTCCTTTCCTGAGGTTACTATACCCTGCAAATTATTTCAGTTGGAGAAAGGGGGGGGGGGGGGGGGTTTCCAAATTTGTTGGCATCAAAATTGGACCCCCCTCTCTTGTCAACTCCTATCCAATCAAAGCTTAAATCATTTGATATAAACATCACTAAAACTAAACAACTAATTGAAAAGAATTAAAGTTGATGTGTAGATGAAATGACTTAAGGTTTGATGGGTTGGTTGACGAGGGGGGGGGGGGGGGGGGGGGGGGGGGGGGGGGTTCAATTTTTAACGCCATAAAATTTGGACCCCCCTCTCCAACTGAAATAATTTACAGGGCATAACTGAACAACTAATTGAAAAGAATTAAAGTTGATGTGTTGATCAAATGAAGTAAGGTTTGATGGTTTGGTGTTGACAAGGGAGTGGGGGGGGGGGGGGGTCTAATTTTGATGCCATCAAATTTGGACCCCCCCCCCCCCCCCCCGCTCTCCAACTGAAATAATTTGCAGGGTATAGTTACCTCAGGATAGGAGTAAAAACATCATTAAAAACTAAACAACTAATTAAAAAGAATTAAAGTTGATGTGTAAATCAAATGACTTAAGGTTTGATGGTTTGGTGTTGACCAGGGAGGGGGGGTCCAATTTTGATGCCATCAAATTTGGACCCCCCTCTCCAACTGAAATAATTTGCAGGGTATAGTTATCTCAGGATAGGAGTAAAAACATCACTAAACAAGAGGGCCTGAAGGCCCTGATATCGCTCACCTGTTGTACTGAAGCTTGATAGCTTTATCTTACTGCTTCATCAGTTTTAATCTAAATCCATTCAAATTTGTAGTATAGCATGTAAACAATTTTGGAATACAACCTCATAATTCTAGTATGGTAGAGTACATCAAGGGCAGATAACTAGAGCCTAAACAATACTGAAATGAAGCCTTTTCTAGCATTTCAAAGTATATCAAGGGCAGATAACTATTGCTACAATGATTAGATTTCAACAATAATTTCACTCCTTTGAGAAATTATAGGTATATACTTTGTGTGCAAGTAAAATCAAATCCATTCAAAACTGTAGTTGCAAAAGTGTAAACGCTGTTAGATATGGTATTTTCAGCAATTCAAGGGCAGACAACTCTTGACCTATAGGTCCGATTTCAACCATAATCACACTTATTTGAACTCTTATGGTCATATACAATCGGAGCAAGTTTGAAAAAGACCGGATAAAAATTGTGGCCTCTAGAGTGGTAAACACCCTTAAATATGACATTTTCAGCAATTCAAAGGTAGATAACTCTCAACCTATTGGTCCGATTTCAATCATAATCAAACTCAATCGAACTCTTATGGTCATATACAATTTCAGCAAGTTTGAGATAGATTGGATAAAAATTGTGACCCTTGGAGAGTAAACACCCTTAAATATGACAATTTCAGCATTTCAAAGGTAGATTAGTCTGATTTCAACCAAAATCGAACTTATCTTATCTCTTATGGTTATATACAATCTGAGCATGTTTGAGATAGATTGGATAAAAATTGTGGCCTCTAGAGTGTAAACACTGTTAAATATGGCATTTTCAGCAATTCAAAGGTAGATAACTCTCAACCTATTGATCCAATTGCAACCATAATCGAAACTCATCCGAACTCTTATGGTCATATACAATCTGAGCAAGTTTGAGATAGATTTGATAAAAATTGTGGCCTCTAGAGTGTAAACATCCTTAAATATGGCATTTTCAGCAATTCAAAGATAGATTACTCTTGACCTATAAGTCCTCTGAGCAAGTTTGAGAAAGATTGGATAAATATTGTGGCCTCTAGAGTGTAAACACTAAAATTGTTGACGACGAACGACGGACGCCGGACATTCAAGTATTGCAAAAGCTCACCCTGAGCTAGCTCAGGTGAGCTAAAAACTAAACAACTAATTGAAAAGAATTAAAGTTGATGTGTAAATCAAATGACTTAAGGTTTGATGGTATGGTGTTGACCAGGGAGGGGGGTGCAATTTTGATGCCATCAAATTTGGACAACCCCCTCTCCAACTGAAATAATTTTCAGGGCATAGTTACCTCAGGATAGGAGTTAAAACATCACTAAAACTAAACAACTAATTGAAAAGAATTAAAGTAAATGTGTAGATCAAATGAAGTAAGGTTTGATGGTTGGGTGTTGACAAGGGAGGGGGGTCCAATTTTGATGCCATCAAATTTGGACCCCCCTCTCCAACTGAAATAATTTACAGGGCATAACTAAACAACTAATTGAAAAGAATTAAAGTTAATGTGTAGATCAAATGAAGTAAGGTTTGATGGTTGGGTGTTGACAAGGGAGGGGAGTCCAATTTTGATGCCATCAAATTTGGACCCCCCTCTCCAACTGAAATAATTTGCAGGGCGTAGTTACCTCAGGATAGGAGTAAAAACATCACTTACAACTAATTAAAAAGAATTAAAGTTGATGTGTAGATGAAACGACTAAAGTTTTTATGGTTTGGTGTTGACGAGGGGGGGGGGGCCCAATTTTGATGCCATCAAATTTGGAACACCCCCCCCCCCCACCCCTCTTCAACTGAAATAATTTGCAGGGTATAGTTACCTCAGGATAAGAGTAAAAACATCACTAAAAACTAGGGATGTTACAGGTTACGGATATTGTAACCGGTTAATCGCAAGCAAAAACCGGTTAACCTGACATTAAATTAAACCATTGTATTGCCGAGAAAAAAATATGTCTACTACCTACTGTTAGTTCTAAATGTTATGAAAGCCATCCATTCTTTGAAGAATCCTATTGACTAAATAATGAATGTCGAATAGTCTGATTTCCGACCAGACGCCGAGTGAAACTGCGTCCGATCTGGATCCAAGCTGCTTTCAAAATCATTAAAAATCTCCGACTTTACATGTGTGTATGAAATATTCGGTAATGTTCTATTACGCTTTAGATCCAATTCGAAACTGAATTTCAAAGAGTATGTTCCTGTTCTGAAGTGCTACATGTTTTCATCTGCACCCTAAATTTGTGTTTGATACAAGGAATATACATGCACTGGTAAGCATCCGATCTGGATCTTGAGTCATTCATTGTTACACTCGAATTGAAAGTAAATATGAGGGCGCTAAACCCTTATTATGGCATTTTGAACTGAATAAAGCCAAACAGAAGCAGTTTAGTAGAAGATATTTTCAGCAGATTACATTTTTGCCACTCCTACGAAAACTAGCAGACGACAATACGGAGCGTAAGTTACGTAACCTGTTTGTGAATGGTACAGTACGAAATTTAATCAACTGGACAATCGAATCGGAAACGCACCGGAATACACTTTTTGACTTTATTGCAAGTGATTCTGAATAATAAAATACGCCGAGTTAATAGGTGTCTCATCTAGATCCAAACCGCTTGACTGCTGAACGGATATACATGTCATTTTCAGCTATAGCTCCGAAATTTCAAGTACTGTTATTCATTGCTGGATTTATATGGTCCACATGATATTGGATTCAGTTTTCTACACATGTCTTAATAATATGACACTAATCTTAATCTAGTAAAATCACAACAATAGCGTCAGTTAATTGGCGACCTGTCAATTGTCTCATCCAACTGGTTTTATATCAGGGTTACCTGGCAACCTCTGAAGACGGGGCAGTACACGCCCGCGTCATGATATTCGACAAGGTGTCAAGGCAGTTTAAACGAGAAAAGGAGGTGTCTGCCGCTGATTACGTGCAGCAGATTTTATTATCCAACTTCCAAATTTTTGTTTTTCAGGTTAACCTTTTGAAGTAAAAGTGTAACCGATTAACCGCACTTCTAAAGGTTAACCGATTAACCGTTAACATCCCTACTAAAAACTAAACAACTCTTTAAAAAGAATTAAAGTTGATGTGTAGATCAAATGTCTTAATATATGATAGGATATTTAATATATTTCTTAATGTGCATATGCATGATTGTACAGAATGGAACTACTTTCTTCAGTGGAGGAATAAATCAAGGGCGTAAAAAGGCATATTTATAGGGTAATGGGTTAAGCTACCATCTTCTAGGATACAGAAAATATTTTCTACAGTAAATGTTTGTGACTGTATAAAATGGATTTTTTTTTTCAATGTAGGAATACATTTAAGATGTTAACAGGCATAATTATTGGGTAATGGGTTAAAATATTCAATGGTTTCTTGCAATTAACTTTTTGTTACATTTTCTTACAATTCTAAATTTTTACATGGGGGGTCCATTTTTTACAAGGGGGGTCCAAATTTGATAGCGAAAATTGGACCCAGGGTCCATATTTCGCTATCAAAATTGGACCCGGGTCCATTTTTTACGGGGGTCCAATTTTGATATGAGACCGGGTTCGATTCCCACCAGAGCTCAATATTTTTAGCTCACCTGAGCCGAAGGCTCAAGGTGAGCTGTTGTGATCGCCCGCCGTCCGTCGTCCGTCTGTCCGTCTGTCCGTCCGTTCAAATTTACTTCAAGCGACAACTCCTCTGAAACCGCGAGTCTGAGGAAAAAACTAATTTGCTCACGGTGTTCCTTGGATGCTTCTCTACAGAAATTGTTAAAATGAAACTTTAAAGTGGACTACTTATTGAAATTTATTAAAAAAAGTGAAAAACTTTAAACAAGTTTTTTGTAAAAAACCACTGTTCCCACACCTTAGATATTGCATGAATAGTATCTTCTACTAAATCACTTTCAAAATTGTAAAAAATCAAAACCCCTAGGATCAAATTTGACTCAACCCTGGCCATATCAGTGCTTTTTGATGCAGGTCTGACAGTAAAAACTCTCTAATGATCCGTTTTATACAGACGCATTGTATCTTCCAGGCTAAGAAGCTACCCTTATACTAAATGCAACATTTTTGCAAACAGTTTGGATCCAGGTCAGATGCCACATAATGCTGCATCTAATCTGGATCTAAACTATTTGCCACTCATTTACATATTTTCTTATATTTAGAAAATATAAGTTATTATTTTTTACATATTTCACATACAAACATTTGGAGCAGACAACAGTTCAGCATAATAATAGTCAGTTCTCTCTGAGACCGTCTCCAATTGCATAACTGACCCATAGCTAGCTCTGAACTCAGGTCACTGAGATACATAACAGAAATGAAAGTGATGTCTGCTATTTTATGCTCAAGCACAACTTAGTTCGAGGCATATTACTTTTGGTCTGTCTGTTTGTTTGTTTGTGTTTTGTTTGTTTGTTTATCTTTCTGTCTATCAGTCCACAATTAATTCTTGGCCATAAACAGTATGGATCCAGGTCAGATGCCACATAATGCTGCTTCTAATCTGGATCCAAACTATTTGCCACTCATTTACATATAGTTTCTTATATTTAGAAAATGTAAATAATGATATTTATTAACCTATTAACCCATACATATTCTTTTTATGTCTTTAATTTATTCTTCCACAGAAGAAAATATTTCACTTTATACAGTCATTGTTGTCTTAAACAATTGCTTCAAATGACATCTCCTCATATACCGCTGAAAAGATTTCAACCAAACTTTACACGAATGTTCCTTGGGTCAAGTTCTTTCAAAATTGTTCAAAGAGTTAAAAACAATGTAAAACTCTGGTTGCCATGGCAACCAAGTGAAAAAATAAGGAAATCTTAAAAAAAATTCTTGTCTGAAACTACAAGGGCCAGATCTTAGACATTTGTCACATAGCATCATCTACAGGTCCTCTATCAAACTACAAACTATGCCCCTGGGGTCAAAATTGGCCCCGCCCAGGGGGTCACAGTTTAACATAGAGTTATATAGTGAAATTTTCAAATGTCTTCTCCTCTGAAACTAATATGGCCAGAGCTTTGATATCTGGCTTGGTGACACTTTTAGATGTCCTATACCAATAAGGTTCAAATGGTTCTGGTCGATTGCATATCATCTACAGGTCCTCTATCAAGTTTGTACAAATTATGCCCCTGGGGTCAAAATTAGCCCCACTCCGGGGGTCACAGTTTTCATACGTCTTCTTTTCTGAAGCTAATATAGCCAGAGCTTTGATATTCGGCATGGTGTTACTTCTAGATGTCCTTTATCTATTTTGTTCAAATGGTTCCAGTCTGTTGCATATGTAGGTCACAGGAGCTAAAAATAGATTTTTTCAATGGAAACTTAAAAAAAATCTTCTTGTCTAGAACCCTAGTACCCTGATCTTAGATATTTGGAACATAGCATCATCTACAGGTCCTCTATCAAGATTGTTCAAATTATGCCCCTCGGGTAAAAAATGACCCCGTCCTGGACTTAAATCATTATCTCCATTTTGATGTACAGCTATTCTCAGGTGAGCGACATATGCCCCATGGGGCTCTTGTTTTTATTTAGATGCATTTTTTTAAACAGAATTTCTTATCCTAAACTAATTCTTACCCGTTTATATAATAAGCGTTTGTCACATATTTACAAATTACTATTTTTAATGCTAAATCTGGTTGCGAGTCTCTTTAAGGCGCATTCTGCTTTACTTTCAGCCTGCTTTAAGCTACCATCTGCTAGAATATGGCAAATATTTCTTATGATACATATCTATGACTGTATACATTTTTTATTCAGTGGAGGAATAAATAAAAGGCGTAAAAAGGCATATTTATGGGATAATGGGTTCACCCATTCATTGCCATGACATCTGCTTTAAACAGTTGTTGTCTGGTTTTTATTTCTCAAAAATAAATTTTAGGTATTTTGACTGAAGAAATGTTAAAACTAGTGTCAAACAGTTTGGATCCTGATCAGACGCCGCCTGATGTTGTACCTGTATTTAGCTGGACATCGCGATATGACTGAAATACTGTTAAAGGCGACGTAAAATCATAACAAATAAATAACTAAATAATTGATATACTTTGAAATGCTCAGCGGATGAATGTCTAGGAGAGCTTATGATGTCAATCGGTCGTTGGCATCAGCATTAACGTTACTGTCATTGGCGTAGCTTCCTATTAGGCAAGTAGGCACGTGCCTACACTTTTTTTTCAGAAGTCAAAAAAATAAAAAGGCTAAAAATGCAGAAAAAGCAATAAAACTGACATCTAAGGGGGGTTAGAGGTGAACCCCAATTATTTTTACATATATTCATGTTAGTATTTTGCCACAATCAAACGCGGGGAAAGACCTCAGAACGCACCTAGAGACTATCTAGGAATAAAAATTTCCCGGGGAGCATACCCCCGGACCCCCTAGTAAGAAAGCGTCCACTTGTTAATTGGTCTAGTCACCCCGTTGGCACGCATGTACAATATTAGTTATACAGTTCCTTCACAGTGTACATGAGGATTTCTTCCCCGCTGAGGTAAATCATGTTGCCCCCGAGCCGTTAGGCGAGGGTTACATGATTTTACCAGCCGGGAAGAAATCCTCATGTACACTGTGAAGAAACTGTATAACGAATTTATTATACTGCAAAGTTTTCACTGTTCAAACGAAATATTTCTGAATTTGTCATGTACAGCGCTCATAATAAACTACATTTGTATAACAAAATCGCGCCAAAGCAGATAACGTTGAGCATAAGTGACGTCATGTCGTCACGTCTGATGGTTGTTATTCAAAAGAAAAATAGGCATACTCGGCATACTTCGAAATCAAACTTTCCCAGAAATAATGCGACTGTTGAAAGATCCAAACACCGATTGGTTCTTAGCCGAAATGGACTTAAAACGGAGGATGCACGGTTGAATGCACTCAATCCTGTCGAGCAATCGACCATCTTATTTTCTGCAAATCAAGACTCAGGGACCTATCAGCCAATGAAAACAGCTGCATTTCCATGTACCCTGTCAGCTTACAGGGTACATGGGATTATGTCTAGGGCTCGTTGACCAATGAAAAGTAAGGAATTTACTTTGCAGTATGATAATTGTTCATGTAGCTGCCTTTATGCAAAACACGCGCTACTACGTACACACTGTCCTCATACTTGCGACAATTCAAAAAGTAAAAAAAAAAAGCAATAAAATAGGAATAGGGTGGTGTTAGAGTCTAACTTAGAGATTAATGGAAGACAACCTGTCAACAATTACATTATAACAACCTGGAACAGAAAATTTATGTCTTCTTCAGCCGAGTTTTTCGTGCCAGGTGAGCTATTGTGATCGCCCTGTGTCCGTCGTCCGTCCGTCAGTCCGTACAAACATTAGGATACATATGTGGCTAAAATTCTTAGCCACGTAATAGAAAAATATTAACCTGGCCGTCTCTTGTGACATTAACCTGGCCAGTTGTGGGACATAGGGTTAGGGGTAGGGTTAGCCTCCAGATCATTATTTTTCAAGTTATAGCAAAAAGAAATTGTCAGTTGTGTGGCTAGCCACGCAAAAGAAAACAATAGAAAATAGCCACATAAGTATCCTCCCGTAAGAACTTCTGTCCGTCCGTTAACTTTTTCATGTCTGCTCTCTAACTCTCTAACAAATTAAGTCCAATCCTTTTGAAACTTGGTCAGAACGTGTATGACCATAATATCTCGGTCCAGTTCGATAACCAGTAGGATTGCCACAGACCTTTAAGAGTTATGCCCCTTTTTTCGTAAAAAACGGGCATATTTTAGTTTGTCCGCTCTCAAACAAATTTATTTCAATCCTTTTGAAACTTGGTCAGCATGTGTAAGACCATAATGTCTCGGTTATGTTCCATAACCAGTAAGATTGCCACAGACAGTCAAGAGTGATGCCCCTTTTTCATCTAAAAAGGGCATTTTTTAGTTTGTCCGCTCTCTAACTCAAACAAATTTATTCCAATCCTTTTGAAACTGTCAGCATGTATATTACCATAATGTCTCGGTCAAGTTTGATGTCCAGCAATATTGCCCCAGACATTCAAGAGTTATGCCCCTTATTTTGTCAAAAACGGGCATTTTTTAGTTTGTCCGCTCTCTAACTCAAATAAATTTATTCCAATCCTTTTGAAACTTTGTCAGCATGTGTATGACCATAATGTCTCGGTCAAGTTTGATAACCAGTAGGGCTGCAACGGTTCAGGTACTTCACGGTTCGGTTCGGGTTCGAGTAGACCCCTTCGGTTTTCGGTTATTTCGGTTCGGGTATTAGGATAAGAACTTGATAAAATCAACCAGAAAAAAAATTCTCATTTACTGGCACATGTCTACGCAGACAATAGATCTACACACTTTTTAGAAAACGCTATCACTGTCATCTATAATTTTATCATACATGTATGTACGAGAAAGATGTGCATTTCTTTCTACCATTTTAGGACAGATTGTAGCGAATTTAAGGCGTGGTTCGTCCCGACCTGTTTTTCATTGAAGTTTTGTAACTAAGCTTTCAGCCTATTTTGTTTGTCATTCTGGCTGGTCTTCCTTAAATGCCTCATCAGCCTTCTATTTATAAGCGCTAGAAGAACTACCTAGCTCCAATTATATTATTATTTTACTGAAAAAGTCATTAATATTTCAGTTTAATTATTTACATCGCCATTCGCAATTTGCGGTCGCTAAGTAATAGACTGGTTACCCTTTTTCTGATGCTGATTCGACTTTGGTACCTTTAAAGCCGGGCTATCAATCGTGCGCATGCGTTAAGTGCTGGATTTCCCGGAATTATAAATAGCCGATATGAAAAGAATGAGACGGAGGAGAAGCGAGCTATTTAAATTACTGCAAGAAGAGAAGGTTAGAACTGTGATTTAACCTTACATTTTGGAACGTCTGACCATCAAACATATACACACAGACTGCACGCTGATTGGTAAATTAGCGGTCTAGTGTAATTTACCATACATCGGCGCACCGAACCGAAAATTTGCGGTGCCGACCCGAAACTCGAACCGAGACAAACGAACCGAAAATAACCGAAATTCGGTGAACCGTTGCAGTCCTAATAACCAGCAAGATTCCCCCTAGGGGTGTAAATTTTTTTCAAAAGTTACTCGCCCTGTAAGACTAGTAACTACTGAAATCCACTCGCCCTTCTGTAACTTTTGCTCGTCCGTGAATTTTCATATATAATTCATATGAACTGAAACTTTCACAATTTTCTTATTTATTCATCTAAACTCAAAACATTTATATCAACTTATAAGAACATACTGTTTAACTCTTTCATCACTTAAGTATAACTCTTGTGGGTTTTGTCATCGTTTCGACATCCCTGCTAACGCCGCTGTTTTACTCCGAAGAACGACTGTAAGATAGTATTGTTAGTTTGCTTACATTTTGACATGTAGCGGGAAAACTAACGGTGCTTCCGGTTTTTTCGGCATATGAAATTTTGACTCGTTCAAATTAGGTACGAAATCGTCGAAGCTTTATATTAAGAAATGTTCGCAGTTTGACGGGATGATTGAACAATAAAACACGTTATAACATTGTTATGCATACTTTAAATTTATAATTCGGACAAATATTTGAACCATCCCTCGACACTTTTAACACAAATAAACCTTTTTGGGCGGAAACTTTCGTACTTCGAAGGCCGAATAAAGATGAAACAAGTAGGTGCCCGTGAATCGGAATGCCTCTAACTTCTTCGTTGATAATAGTGAAATGTACGACATTGTAGAAAATGTGTATTTGATGTTGACACATGCAGAGAATTTCAGTCGTTTTAATTTGCACTCTAATTACACTGTGCAAAGCTATTAGTTAGGAAAATACCAGACCAAAAGATCCACTCGCCCTGAAGGTCGAGCATATATTTGAAAGCACTCGCCCGACTTCAAAACCTACTCGCATTGGCGAGCGGGCGAGTGGAATTTTACACCCCTGCCCCCTGACATTCAAGAGTTATGCCCCTTTTATCGTCAAAAACAGGCATTTTTTTGTTTGTCCGCTCTCTTTCTCAAACAAATTTATTCCAATCCTTTTGAAACTTGGTCAGCATATGACCCCTAACTCTCAGTGTTCTTCCCCTTTTGTTCACTTTACCTTGATAGGGTTTTAGTATGACTACATTCTATGATCGATTTGTCGGGCGTATAATGTGCCCGGCTTGCGGTGCTCTTGTTGCAATATATGTTCTATCACTAGAAAAAGACAAGTAAAAGAGCATTTGAATGATAAGAAACTTAGTGTGCCTTCAGAAGAAATAGTCTCACTATAAAGGGTTCAGTCTATTATCAACATGCTCTAGTAAAATAGGATATATACCAAGATCAGACAGCTCATGTAGGGTATTCAGTCTGCCTGGGAGAAAAAATATCAAATGCTGTCCGTAACACTCATAAATAAGTCGATAGTATAATCATGAAGAGATTTGCGAAATGCAGTGGCTATTTACCTGAATCATCTAGAAATTCATGATAGCGCACGCATTACTAATGCCATTCGTAATTAACCGTAAACTTGTATCATAACAAACTGAGATTTGCAAAACACATCAGCTATTTTCCTGAATCATCTAGAAATTAATGACAGCACACGTATTATTAAATGCTGTTCCTAACCGTAAGTATAATAACAAACTGAGATTTGCAAAACACATCTGCTATTTTCCAGGTAGAACAATTATTGAAGATCTTTTGAAAGCTTTCTGCCATTCATATTTTAGTCTGTATAATCAAACCACCTCAGAAGATTTAATCAAATAACATTCCCTGTCACAGTGACTATAACAACTGTCTCGGTCTGGCTTTATAGTTTTTAGCTCACCTGAGCCAAAGGCTCAAGGTGAGCTATTGTGACCGCTCACCGTCCGTAGTACGTCTGTCCGTCTGTCCGTCTGTCCGTTCACTTTTACTTCAAACGACATCTCTACTGAAACCCGCCGATTGTAGGGAGAGTTCAAACTGCTTATGATGTTCCTTGGATGCTTCTCTACAGAAGTTGTTCAAAAAAAAGGAAAAAAAGCACAAACTCTGCTTGAAAAAGCAAAAAAGCAAAAATCTTTAAAAAATCTTCTTGCCCAAAACTACTAGGCCCTAAGCTTTGATATTTGTACAGTAGAATCTCCTGGTGGATCTATCTATAGTTTGTTAAAATGAAATCCCTAGGGTCACATTTGACACCACCCTGCACAGTTTAAGTGCTGCTCTAGGCAGGTTTTACAGTATTTTTGATTTAGGCAGAACTGTATTTACCTGAGTTACCCTTAATATACTATGGGCAAATAGCCAATATTTGCAAACATTTTGGATCCAGATCAGATGCAACATAATCATAATGCTACATCTAATCTGGATCCAACCTATTTGCCACTCATTTACCAACTTAACATTTTCTAAATTGTTTTTTTGTACACTTTTCACATACAGTAGGTTTTAAGCAGACATCATTTCAGTCTGGTAAGGGTAAGCCCAAGCGTTCTAGCCACTGAGGTCAAATATTATGCAACTCTGAACTGGTAGTGGGTATCACAGAACTGGTCATGATCAGCTGAACATGTTGTCTGCTAAAGTTTAGATATGGTTCAGTCTGATTCATACTTAGAGAAACAGGATCTGGAAGTGATCCACTGACAGTTATGTAATTATGTCTTATGCCATATTTATACATATGTTTAATATTGGTTTTGTCAGAGTTATCTGTATGTCTTTTCAATAATTCCACTTTAAACAGTCATGAAAATGTAAGATGCAAAAGTAAAGCAAAGTGTGCATTAACCCTTAGCCCGCCAAATAAATTGTCGTCTGCTATATTTCTCGTCTGCTTCAAGTTTCAAAGTGCTTCAAAGTTGCTCAAAATTGCTGAAAATGTTGTCCGAGTGTCAAACAGCTTGGATCCGGATGAGACGCCGAGTTACTCGGCGTCTAATCCGGATCCAAGCTGTTTGCATATAAAGCTATAGTCGTGAGTGGCAGGCTAAGGGTTAAGACACATTCTGCTTTACTTTCAACCTGCTTTAGGTGGCCACCTATTTTCAAAATTAGAAACATGCTATGGGGTAATGGGTAAAATGAAATTGCCTATTTGGAAAGAGCCTGATGAGAGGAAGTGCCATTTGCAAAGGCCATAACTCTGACATCATTGTTTTTTGAGTTATTTCCCTTTGTGATATTTTCTTGTCAAGAAGACAACTTCAGTTCTACTGATGCTATTGTAATGAAATTTTATGTATGGAAAGAAACTGATGAGAGAAAATGCCATGCACAAGGGCAGCAATATTTTGTTTTTCCCCTTTGTCATATTTTATTGTCAGGAAAATAATTCCAGTTCTGTTGACGCTAGTGAAATAATTATCATTTATTGGAAATGGAAATAGCTTGATAAGAGGATGTTTCATGGATAAGGGTCATAAGCTTGGCAACAAAATTCACTTTTGTCATGTTTTCTTGTCTGGAAGATAACTCCATTTATAGTTATATTAAAATGTTGTCTTGCCCAGTCAACTTAGGTACAAACTTCAATGTCCTCAGGTGAGCGAATTAAGGGCCATGGCCCTCTTGTCTTACCATGTTACATTTGGCGCCCAAAGTATATAACCAGCAAGATTAACATGCGACTGGCAGCGTGTACAAAATAATAATTAGACACTCTTTAAGTGTTCTTAAGTAAGTGTTTGGGACGAGTTCTTGTAAAAGAGTGGGTGTGTGTAACTGGGCTGAGTTTATGGTGAAACAGTTGGAAATTTTTGCAAGCTGTCCAGTAGCTCAGTTTAGAGAGCACTATCCACATAAGCAAGGGATCCCAGGTTTGAGTCCCATTCTGGCTGCAAATTTTTCTCACCATGTTACAAATATGTACCATAAGAAACATGTCCTATATCCTAGCAGATGGTAGCTTAAAACAGGTCGAAAGTAAAGCAGAATTCTGCATTACTTTCAAAATATTTTTAAGTGGCCACCTGTCTTCAAAACAAGAAACAGGCTATTCATACGAGAAACTCTCACTAAGCATAGCAGAAATGTCCATATTGCATATTTTGAGAATCCCCGGGCGGATATCGAACCCAGGGCTCTTGCGTGACAGTCCAATACCATAACATCTGAGCTAAAGAGTCTACTCGCTAGCTCAGGAGCCCTATATTGGATATATCATTCGTCACGGCTATAGTACACACCGAGCCGTCAGTGTGTAGGATGTAACACACACCCTCTTAAAAAAGTCATCATTTATGACGAACAAGGCCACTTTGGCATTGAAGCCATTTTGGCATTAATTATAAAGTCCATTCCGGTCGAGCCCCTATCTTAAGAGGAACTCTTGTATTAATCCATATTGGATATTATGAGAATCCCCAGGCCGAGATCGAACCTGTGGTGCTTGCGTGACAGTCCAATACCATAACCTCTAAACTAAAGAGTCTACTCACTAGCTCAGGAGCTTGATATTGGATATATCATTTGCTTGTGGCTATGCTATTTATAGACTACAAAGAGAGGTCAGTGCGTTGGCTGTAACACTATGCTGTAATGGGTTAGGAGAATTGTTGTTGTTGATGTTGTTGTAGCTCATAAGAAATATGGCCCTCCAAGCTTTAAATTATGTCATCCCATCCCTTGTGGCTACTGTCAGCAGTGACTTATTATGGTTGTGATGCTCACAGCAGACTTTAGAATCTAGTTATTTTAGAGTTTTGTGCAAGAATGCATACAGATGAAACTCTACTGTTTGAAAACAGGACCTGGTTCTTTTACTTGCCCTGCATTTAGCACTGATACATGAGAACTCGGGATATCCCATATAAACGCATACTGACTTGCTAACTTTGCTTGTTAATCCTTTATCCCATAACCTGTTTGTAGTTTTGAAGACATGTGACCACATAAGGCGGGTTGAAAATAAAGCAGAGTGTGCCAAAAGGCACACCCTGCTTTATTTTCAGCCTGCTTCAAGCTACCATCTGCTAAGATACAGAACACATTTTTTGGTGGTACATATTCATGACTGTATAGAATGGAACTATCGCGCTCCCTGTCTACGACACCCAATGGGACACAAAAACTGTGTGTGTTGTTCGGAGGGAGTCGTTATAGTGAGGGGAATTGATTTACATTTGCAGACAGCTTAATCCAGATCAGACGCTGTGTAACGCGGCATCTGATTTGGATTCAAGCTGTTTGTCACTCCTGACGACTCGTCATTATGTTTTTAGCTCACCTGAGCTAGCTTAGGGTGAGCTTTTGCAATCCTTGAATGTCCGTCGTGCGTAGTGCGGCGTCAACAATTTTAGTGTTTACACTCTAGAGGCCACACTATTTATCCAATCTTTCTCAAACTTGCTCAGATTGTATATTACCATAAGATTCGGATGAGTTCGATTATGGTTGAAATCGGACCAATAGGTCAGGAGTTATCTACCTTTGAATTGCTGAAAATGCCATATTTAAGGGTGTTTACACTCTAGAGGCCACAATATTTATCCAATCTTTTTCAAACTTTACCAGATTGTATATTACCATAAGAGCTCGGATAAGCTTAATTATGGTTGAAATCGGCAAATAGGTCAGGAGTTATCTACCTTTGAATTGCTGAAAATGCCATATTTAATGGTGTTCACACTCTAGAGGCCACAATTTTTATCCAATCTTATTCAAACTTGTCCAGATTGTATATTACTATAAGAGCTCGAATACGTTTAATTATGGTTGAAATCGGACCTATAGATCAACAGTTATCTACCTTTGAATTGCTGAAAATGCCATATTTTATGGTGTTTTCACTCTAGAGGCCACAATTTTTATCCAGTCTTTTTCAAACTTGCTCAGATTGTAAATTGCCATAAGAGCTCAAGAATTAGTGTGATTATGGTTGAAATCGGACCAATAGGTTAAGAGTTATCTGCCCTTGAATAGCTGAAAATGCCATATCTAACAGCGTTTACACTCTTGCAACTACAGTTTTCAATGGATTTTGATTATACTAGCACACAAAGTATGTAGCTATAAGTGCTCGAAGGAGTGCAATTATTGTTGAAATCTAATCATTGTGACATTAGTTATCTGCCCTTGATATACCTTGAAATGCTAGAAAAGGCTTCATTTCAGTATCGTTTAGGCTCTAATTGCAGCTATCTGCCCTTGATGTACTCTACTATACTAGAATGATGAGGTTGTATTCCAAATTGTTTACATGCTATACTACAAATTTGAATGGATTTAGATTAAAATGGGTGAAACAGAAAGGTAAAGCTATCAGGCTTCAGTACAACAGGTGAGTGATATCAGGGCCGTAAGGCCCTCTTGTTTCTGTCAAAATGTCCAATATGTAAATTTGAGAAAATCAGCAGAGACGACAATTTTAAGCAGACGATATTGTAGCAGCAAAACGTTAAAACATAATTGCCATGTTTGGGGAACAACGGCAAGGGTCATTGTAAGGAGGGGGTTGTTGTTGGGAGGGCCGTTGTAAGGAGGGAACACTGTATTTTCATCAGTAAGGAAATAATTTAAAGGCCTAAAAATGTGCAATTAAGATGTAATTTTACGTTTTAACTTTTTATCGATTACCTGATGTAGACATATTTGGACTCTCTTTATCCAAAGAAGCTGTTCTTTTAACAGAATGAAGAAATACTGGAGCTGATTCCTGAATCACCTCATTTGCAAATAGTTTAATTCCAAATGTAGCAAAATACTGATGGTATCGCTTGATCATGAATACTTCAACTGTATGAGGACAGTTTTCTCTTATAGATAAGGGCTGATTCAAAACCCTTGGTAGGCAAGACGAGAGTCTTGTAGGTCAAAATAAGCCATAGCTAGACTCTGTGATCAGAAACCTGTTTTTATACGCCCACCTCTAGAGGTGGTCGTATATTGGCGTGGCCCTGTCCGTCCGTCCGTTCATAATTCGTCCATTCGTTCGTCCGTCAACATTTTGTTTGTCCGGAGTTTTTCTGGAAAACTATTACAGGGATATTAATGAAACTTCACACAAATGTTATATGCATCAAGATCTAAAGCTGAGTCGAGTTTGAGGTTCATTCCAATTATCGTTACAGAGTTATGCCCTTGATTTACTCAAATATGCTATAAAAAGCTTGTCCGGAGTTTTCTGGGAAAATTATTGAAGGGATATTAATGAAACTTCACACAAATGTTATATGCATCATGATCTAAAGCTGAGTCGAGTTTGAGATTAATTTGAATTTTGGCTACAGAGTTACCTGCCCTTGATGTACTCAAATATGGTATAAAAAGCTTGTCCAGTGTTTTCTTGGAAAACTATTTAAAGGATATTAATGAAACTTCACAGAAAGGTTATATGCATCAAGATCTGAAGCTGAGTAAAGTTTGAGATTTATTTGAGATTTCGTTACAGAGGTATCTGCCCTCGGTGTACTCAAATATGCTATAAAAGGCTTATTTGACAATGTTAACACACTTAGCAACTACAGTTTTGAATGGATTTTGATTATGTTTGCCCACAGTATAGTTATAGAAGTATAAGTTCATGAAAGCTAGGGTTGATTATTATTGAAATTGGATCATTGTGTCAAGTTATCTGCCCTTGGTGTACTCAGATATGCTAGAAAAGGCTTTATTTTAGTATTGTTTATGCCCTCAGAGCTCTAAGTTTCTACAAGTTAGAATAAATTTTGATAAAACTATATATTTCTTTGCCAGTGGGCGTATAATGTACCGCCTGCGGTGCTCTCGGTTTTTTTTTAAGTGTTTCTGAATTTTATCCTCAAGTTGCAGTTTAGACTAAATATGCATTCCTGTATGAAGTGCATAAGCCACTCATATCTTTTGTCATCAAAATTAACTTAAAATTAAAGAAATCTGAAAAACTTATTATTTTGACAACATCTTATTCATAGTTTTAGCACTTAACAAAAATCCTTGTCTTACCAAGCTTATAGAAACTGAAAATATTATATCCCCCCATTTTTATTTGTAATTGGGTAATATTATTTACATTCTCCTCCTTTCCTTTCCATTGAAAAAAGGATGTTGTCATTCTCAGTGGAGGCAGTTTAGGGGCTTTTGGGTCTTTTCTAGGCAAATTAATTTCCGAACTCGTACAGCAGACATTTGTCAAATTTGCTTGTATTCATGTAAAAATGATCAATATTTTTATCTTAGATTAAATTGATGTTATATAAAACTGAATTCAAATAGGCAATTTGGCACCATTGTCAAGTTGATGATGTTTAATGTGTATACTGGAGCTTATTTTGTTGCGATCCAGTAGTACCGGTAAACTGCTTCAATTATGCAGTGATGGCTTTTCCTTTCTGCACACATACAATTTGTGTTATCATTGTGACCTCCACTAAGGATAAAATGTATTAATGTCAGAAGGTATCACACATATGATTAACCATGAATCACAATTCATGTATTTGCAGATCATTTTATGTCAATCATTTCTCATAAACACCAAAAAAATCTGTTTCTTTGTTAATTATAGTCAGTGCAGAACTATTGTTTGTCCAGTTACAATAGTTTTCAACTTAATTTTCCATAGACCAATCATATATATTTTACTGTAAAACTATTGTAACTTGAGATACATTAATTTTCCAGTAAATGTTCCATAGAGCATTGATGCTTATCTTTACTGGAAAACTGTTGTAACTTGAGTTACAATAGTTTTCCACTAATGAAAAATTGGAAACACATAAACAATTATTTGTAAAACTGTGGTAAGTCAAGATACGATAGTTTTACAATTATGAAAATATGAGTTACAATACTTTTGCAAATGTACATTTATTTCAAAACTAATGCAGATATGAGAGCAATTGTTTTTACAGTATGTGTATTTCAGTCTTCTGACTTGTTTAATCACAAAATACCCTTTTCTGAAAAAATGTGAGTTACGATAGTTTTTGGCTAAGCGATTGAAGTGTTCTCTTCACAGGTACACTATTTATAAATGTCAAGTATACTCGGCCCTTAGATTATATAGTGTTGAATGTGTTAACAGAACATGCTATCAATATGAACATGCATTTCTATTAGCTAAAGTGTTAACACAGATTGTTGTTGTTTGGCTAATGCTATGTAATTTCAGGGTATATTATATGTCAATGGTCATTTGGTGATCAATCCGTGGACGGAATTTACTAGAGTCACGATTGTGTGTTGTTCCGTTATTTATAGGCATATATACAGTAGAGAAAGCGTTATTCTCTCCCGTAAACGCAGACAAAACGCAAACGCGTTGCTATTGGTAGGAATAACCGGCAATTGTTTTAAATACATTTTATTTTTAACTGAGTGGCAAACAGTTTAGAACCCGATCGGGCGCCGAGTTTCTCGGCGTCTGTTCGGGCACATAACTGCTTTTAAATTCAAATAACAGTTTTAGCGTTAACGCGTTTATTGGGAAATAATAAAGTCATCCCCACTGTATGCTGTCGAGTGTCTATCGTAAGCCTTGGAGAAGGAGCACGTGCACGGAACTGTAGGTACAGGCTGTCACAAAAGTATACTTCTAAAAAAACTGCACTAAATTAATGAACTACTTAAAGTCTCCACGTTTTGTATTCGACACTCTATGAAAGTTTATGGCCATGGCAACTCGAGCCAGTGCTGGTACTCACTAAATCTTACTCTATCAATGTTCGCTTTGGCTTTCCATTTTATGAAAATCTTGCCTTCTGTCGACCAGGATTGGTCCACTTCATTTGGAAGCTTTTTCCTCGTACTAGCCAGAACTTCATTATTTAGACGAGTGAGGTCTTCCCTTTAACCTCTTTTTACAGGCCATTATGTGAGCTTTCTCATGTCTGTTGACGAATTTAACAATTACCTGCCTGTTGGTGCCCTGCCTGTACTTTCCAAGGCGGTGAGCAATATCTATGTCTTTGTGTGTTAAACTGGTGTTAAGTTTATCTTTAAACAAGCCCAGCACCTTTTCCGTTGTGTCCCTTGATGTTTCATTTTGTTCATCTCCAGCTAGTGACATGATACGGATGTTATTTCGCCTACTGTATTGCTCTTGGTCATTCATCTGTTCAGCTACCCTTGTCTTTTCTTCTTCTAGTAGGATTTCTATTTTGTTGGTTTCTTCTTCTTTTTTAGCTAGTTTTTCGTTCATTTTTGTTAATTCCCTTTTCATATTCTCGTTTTCTAAAACTTTCTCATGTAATTCGCCTTCTACTATTTCTATTCGTTTAACGAGCGACCCAATCAGGCTCTCTTTCAATTCCAAAAACGTTTCTTTTATTAGTTGCTTTAAAGTGTTCCTGTCTGAGCTGGCTATCACATTACTTAGCTTTGTATTTATTTCTTCAAGTTGCCTTTCGATACTTGGTTTGCTTGTCTCTGTTATATTTATTGTCTGTCACTCTGTCTTTTGGTGGTACACTTAAGTTTAAGTTTAACTCTGCATTTTTCATTTCAATTCTAGCTGCCTTTCTTTTTTGTGCTTTAGTCTGCTTTTTTCCACCTTTGTTATCTCTCGAGTCAGTATCATGCAGTGCTGTAGCGTAACTTCCTTTACTGGTGTCAAGGTCACTTGTACTTGACAAGTCTTCGCGCTTTCGCTTTGTTGTATCCATATTTGTCGTCGTGCGATCGATACAGTTTTGTACTACAGACGGTCAAATGTTTTTGTACAGTACTGTAGTTCACGGGAAATTTTGCCGTGACCTGTCTTTAGGCAAGTGCCCCGTGGACTTAACAAAAACCGGTTTTACCCGTCCTAACACTTATATACAATGCTCTGTGCAACAATAGATGTGTTCCTAATGTTTACATAATGGCGCAACCCTTCGATTCCTTTGTGTTTTACATTTTCATGAGTAATGCCATAATGAGAAGATATTCACCTCTGAAAATTTATACGTCCATATAGAAGTACTTCCAAAAGACTCCAGTGTATTTTGACGTCCAATTTATTCCATTTTAAACACTATAAATCCATATTATTTGAGAGCTAACATTTTTACGTCCTCAATGGCCACCGGAAGTAGAAAAAAAACACAGATTGTGACTATAACTTGTAAAGCTCCTAGGGGCCACTGATGGTGTTACCAATTCATTTGGAAGACTGCTATAGATCCACCACCATGCCTTCCCACATACAGTCTGTCTGTCTTTTCACAGTAACTGATACAACTGGGCTTGTGCACATTTTCTGCTACAACTGCTAATTTTGTGCAATCAGAATTTAACAAGTAAATATTTCCAGATGTAACTCCACATACAAAGATTCGGCCCAACTTGTCCACGGCTAATCCTGCTGGTTGCCTTAGAAATCCATCTTTAAACTGTACAAGGTCACCATCTAGGTCAAGGTCAAGGTCAAGCCTTGTCACTGTGTATTGTATGAAGTCTGTCACATAGATTATCTTCCCATCAGGACTGACATCAACATGGAGTAACCATTTAAACAACTTATTCTCAATCCTTCTTTCAACTACCCCATCTAAACTCATGACTTCTATTGCTTTTACATGTGGATCATCAATAATAACTATCAGCTTGCCACCACCATATGCAATACCACGGCAGAAACCCTTCACAACCATTTCTCTTTCAATTTGTAAGTCATTCCTTACTTTTACAAAAAGGATCAATCTTGAGAATGGCAAAGTCACAGCTACGAGATCATCTGTTATAAGTGTTATTTCCCAAGGCTCACTTGGTGTTTGTAATACAGATACAACAGCATGGCGTTTCATATCAAATAGCTTAATCTTGGAGTTACTCCAGTCTGTTGTTACTAGTCTATCTCCAGGTAACAAGGCAAAGTGATTGTAGGTACGACCTAACAGTGGAGAGTCCTTCATCTTGATATCCAAGTCATACAGATACATGGCAGTTGCTGTCCCCTCCTCCTCATTACTACTTGAAGAGGCTGATAGCTGACTTTTAGTTTTATCTTTCAGCTGAGTTTTGCCTGAAGAAACTTTTGTACAATCTCTAATCTTTTCAGATTTAAGCCTGGCTTTACCTGTTGGAGGCGTCTTAGTTTGATCATGAAGCTTGTGCTTTTGAAGCCTGACTTTAGGGACAGTAGACACTGGGGTTTTCTTTGTTACCTTAGACCTTTGTAGCCTGGTTTTCCCTTTTGAGTTTCCCTGAGATTCCTCTTGAAGCTGGTGTTTTCTGAGCCTTGTGTAAGGGGCTGATGATGTTTGGGGGTTCTCTTGTTGATCACCATCCCTCCTTGTCTTTCTAAGGCTTCCAGAACACTTGCACATATTTTCCAAACTGACTTGGGCGTTTGTATGTCGTATTTTCTTCCCACGCTCATCACAAGACATTCCTCGTTCAGCCATTTTGCCATACAATAGTTATATCCCAGAGATCAGTAGTGTGTATTGGTAGCCCTTTGAATACTGAAAACTTGATACCTGCTATTATTGATCCTGAAATCACTCAAGTACACCCAGTCTTACAATGTCACCTTGCTATTACACTATCAGATGAGTAGTATTTTGAGTGGCCATACAATACTTCAATGTTAAAAGGGTGAAATTGATTCTGATAACACATTGTTTTTGCCAAGAAGGATTTACATCCACTCAAAGTCATATATTGATTACACCTTAGTAAACCAAGCTATAAATAGTTATTCCCCAGACTGTGGTATCATGTGACATATACCAGTGAGTTGATTGTCAATACACCAGTCCTGTACCCTTCACTCAATAGGAATCTCTGCAATTCACCAGCAAGTATAGCCATTTGCGTTTAACCCTTTCCCACATAGCATGTCTCTAGTATTGAATATAGGTGTCCACTTAAAGCAGGTTGAAAGTAAAGCAGAATGCGCCTTAAGCGCATTCTGCTTTACTTTCAGCCTGCTTTAAGCTATTATCTGCTAGAATATAGAAAATATTTCGTATAGTACATATTTATGACTGTATAAATTAGAACTATTTTCTTCAGTGAAGGAATAAACTGAATGTGCTAAAAGGCGCTTCTATGTGGGAAAGGGTTAAGCCATGTGACTGATTAGAGCAATATGAAGGTCAGGCAGAGAGCTTTCTTCTTAACTCTCATCTTGCTTGAAGCTATGGCTTTGACAGTTATAAATGTTATGATCATTGTTCCTGTAATATATACAAACACATAACCCTTAGCCCGCCAACAAATTTGTCGTCTGCTATATTTCTCGTCTGCTTCAAGTTTCAAAGTGCTTCAAAGTTGCTCAAAATTGCTGAAAATGTTGTTCGAGTGTCAAACAGCTTGGATCCCGATGAGACGCCGAGTTACTCGGCGTCTCATCTGAATCCAAGCTGTTTGCATATGGAGCTATAGTCGTGATTGGCAGGCTAAGGGTTAAAAAAACAACACCCGAAGACCCCAACACTTATTATATCAAATCTATATTCTTTATTTCCTATCAAGTTTATGAGGAAGTTAACATTCTGTAATTAAGCCAGTGTGTGACACTAAACTCACTTAACTCATTCACCCTTCAAACATTTAATGGACAATTCCAATTTCCAATTAAACCTAGTCCATTTAGACTATTTAGGGTTGATTTTAATAATATATTGCAATATGACAAACAGTGCAGACCCTGATCAGAGGGCTCCTGTAAGAGCCCCTCTAATCAGTGTCTACACTGTTTGCATAGGACAAATGTACTCCTCATAGGTACACTGTTTGTCAATGATGAGTATACTCGTCCCTAAGGTTAGATATATTAAAATAAGTTTGTATAGCTGTAGCCTTTCTAACTCAAGTGTGCGTGTTAGTAGGAAAACTTTTGCATCTTCATCCCTTTCCTGTATAGTCAGAAGGCTCACCTCACCAGCTGTCTCTTCCTCTTAGGCCATGGAGAGTAAATGTAACATTGTTCATCTCACATTAGGATTTTCATATAACAACTAATTTTCTAATAAGTTGCCATTCAAAAGAAGACCCATATACAAATGTATACTGCAAAAACAACCTTTAATAGTTAAAAAGGGACTAGACTTAATTGGAAACTCGAAGTCCTAGTTTAGCAGTGATTTAGGGGTGTTGTTACTCTTGTATGTGTTGCACTTTCAGGTTTCCAGCAGATCTGTTATACGACCCTTGCCAATTTACAGTACATGGCGAAATGTCGAGGAGAGAGTCGAGTAATGTTCTCCAGAGACAAGGTAACATCAATCAATGATCCAACTCTTTCCATCATACTTTTGATAGTAAAACAGAAAGCTCCTTACTTTCATCCTGCTTTTAGAGACAATCACATGTATTTAATGTTATAAATGGCGTGTTGCATAAAGAGTTAACTCTTTGAACCCTAGTCCCGCATATAGGCGTGCTTTTCAAACAGTGTACATGTGAATAGTACACTTGTCCTATGCAAACAGTGAAGACCCTGATCAGAGGGCTCCGAAAGGAGCCCTCTGATCAGGATCTTCACTGTTTGTCACAATGCCAAACATTGACAAAAACAACCATTAAAAGTCAGAAACGGACTAGACTAAAATGGAAACTGGAATTTTCCATTTAAAGTTTCAGGGAGGAAAGAGTTAAACCAGGCGTAACAGTTGATCAATCATAACCCTTTACTCCATAGATAAGTTTTTTCACACATTCAACTAATTCCGGCCGAAGAAAATAGTTCCATTTTAAACAGTAATAGATGTGCAACAGCATTCTGCTTTACTTTCAACCTGCTTTAAGTGGTCACCTATTTTCAATACTAGAAACAGGCTATGGGGTAATGGGTTAAGCCCTCTTGACTATTTTGAGGGTGCGGAATACTGTTTTATCCTTGTCCATACTACCTTTCTTTCATCCCACCATCCACATATAGGGTACGTAATATGTCCTTCTAACTCATCCTAGTTTGCAAGCTACAACATTATAATTGAAATAGCACAAACTGATGTGTCATGTGGTTTTGCAGGAGATTATTCCATTTGTTGAGAAGCAGTGGGAGAGCCTGACCACCATGCCACGTAGGGTGAAGCTGACCTGGCACAATACAGTACACAAAACTCTCGTAAGTAATGCCCAGAGTTCCAGATAAGGGGAGTATTTCAAAAATTTAAATCTTTATTTTTGCTTTAAACCCGATGGTGTCAATACTTATTAGAATCGTCTCGAAGAGACAATTCTAATGAGTAGTAACACCATAGGATTTAATGCTTAATAAGTGAGAAAATGCTCGATTTGTTCAGTTTACTCCCTCTTACCTGGAACCCACTATAAAAGCATGCAGCCACTTTTGAACATTTCTCCTCATTGCTTCCTATCAGTTGGTAAGACAGGAGGATGCCTTAAGCTCAGTATGCAATTGAGTTTTTATGCCCCTATTAGATTCAGTAGGGGCATATTGTTTTAGCCCTGTCTGTTCGCAACTCTAACCAGGCCATAATTTTAGAACTTGATGGTATTTTTATTATGAGAATTTTAAAACTGTTATTTCACACACAAAATAACGAAAACTCGTGCCTCGAAGTATGTCTATTTCCTAGAAGAGTGTGGCTTAAAGCAGGCTGAAAGTAAAGCAGAATACGCCTTCTGCTTTACTTTCAACCTGCTTTAAGTGATCACCTTTCTTATATATTAGAAACAGGCTATGGGGTAATGGATTAACTCAGTTTTAGTCAGTCGGTATTAAAGGGTTCTTCTTTTCTAAGTATTTTCTGTACATGTGTTTTGATGGATTTATTGCAGGCCAAGGAGACTGACATATTCTTTGGGAATGAAACAGCTGCTGGGGACATTCAGTTTGGACTACTCAATCCAGTATGTACAATCTTGTTGTACAGTTTAACTTCTATATTTCGACCACAAGATACAGACCAAAAAAGAGTGTTTTCAAGGAGTGATTATTTAAAGTAGGATGAAAGTAAAACAAATTCCCTGAACGCGCTCTCTGCTTTACTTTCATCCTGTTTAAGCTGTAACAGTTACAAAAGTGAAGGGTGTAAGGTAAAACCCATGTAATACATGTTAACCCTTTGAACCCTAGTCCCGCATATAGGCGTCTTTTCAAACAGTGTACATGTGAATAGTACACTTGTCCTGTTCAAACAGTGAAGGCCCAGATCAGAGGGCTCCAAAAGGAGCCCTCTGATCAGGTCTTCACTGTTTGTCAGTAATGGCAAAATTGATAAAAACAACTCTTAAAAGTCAGAAATGGACTAGACAAAAATCGAAACTGGAATTGTCCATTTAAAGTTTCAGGGAGGAAAGAGTTAAGCATACAAATTCTTGATTTGAGAGGATGTATTACATGGGTTTTACTTTCACTTTTGTAACTGTTGTTCTCATACATGTATTTCAAAATTCAATATTTCAAATTCCATCGAAAACTGTAGTTGCCAGAGTTTAAACAGTATCAAATATGGCATTTCAACACATCAAGGGCAGATAACTATTGACCAATTCAACTGATTTCAACAATAATTAAACTCATTCGAGAACTTGTAGTCATAAAATTATATAATTTTCAAAGCTTGATCAAAATCCTAGAATGTAAACACTAAAATTGTTGACGATGAACACCGGACATTCAAGGGTTGCAAAAGCTCAGGTGAGCTAGAAAGGTGTACACAAAATAGTGACTTATAATTATATGCCTGAGGCTTTTCAAGTTCAAGTTTTATCTTGTTTTCTTCAGGATTTATACAAGGTCACCCCAGCTTTTGAGATCCTGACTAAAAGTAACACACAGATCCAGACCACCCAGAAGCCAGGAATACCAGTGGACAGTAATATCACCTTCAACCCATTACACCATAGCCTATTTCTAAAATTGAAAATAGGTGGCTACTTAAAGCAGGTTGAAAGTAAAGCAGAATGTGCCTTGAGGCACATTCTGCTTTACTTTCAACCTACTTTAAGCTACCATCTGCTAGAATATAGAATAGATTTCTTTCAACACATATTCATAACTGTATAATTAAAACTATTTTGTTAAGTGGAGGAATGAATGAAAAGTGTAAAAAGGTATATTTATGGGGTAATGGGTTAACATTTTCAGTGATGTCTCCTTCAATCAGACCAAACATTATAAATGATTGTCATAAAGAACATTTTAAAGTATCACAGCCCTTGGTGTGTTCTTTAACTCTCAGCACACTAGTGGTGAAATCATGATATAAATAACATTTGCAAACAGTTTGGATCCCAATGAGATGCCCTGTTAAACAGTGCCTCATCAGGATCAGAAAGTTTTATTTGTTAAGCCTTTCCTTCAAAACCATAAGGGCAAACATGTATATTCTATATCAATGTGATAAAGCATTTATCGTAATTTGTGTTATAGGTAGGTGACTGCTTAATGTACGGTAAAAATAAAGCAAAATGCTCATGTATAGGCATTCTGCTTTACTTCCATATTGCTTTAAGCTGCTACTTTCATTTAACTCTATAAGTGAATCATTACTTGAATGCATGTATCAATACTGGGTAGAAGCATCATGTTGAGCTTATGCATAGGAAGAGGTGAAAGCGTTATCAGGGTGTAAAGTTGTAAAGTCTTTCAGTTGAGTCTGAGATCGTTCTCATTCATTTGATAGGGCAGATTTGAGCTTTTGCTGAGCAAAAGCTCAAATCTGCCCTATCAAATGCTTGAGAATGATCTCAAACTCGACTCACCAGCTTTGTACCCTTGGGCCAGGCTCTTATACATGAAAAAGGATAGACTCAACGTTGTGTTGTTGTGGGATTCAGGATCACTGCATATGATATTTCCTTTTTTAGAGGGTTTACGAGGACAGAAGCGTAAAGCTGCACAGGAAAGCCAACAACAAATCAGTACTAAAGTGAAAAAGGGGTGAGTGGCTATTTAATCTTAGTGGATCACCTCCGCTCATTCTCTTCTTTGTAGGGGCTTGTGCTGACCATTGCCAATGGTGTCATTACTGAGAAAAAATGACTTTGTAGAAGAAATAACATAATATTTTGATGTAGAATAGAGTATCTCTTATACGTCATCTTAAGTAAAGACTTATTTGTAATGTAAAGATAGGTTGCAGTTATCAGCAGAGTGGAATTAAAACAGAAATGACATTTTTTCTTTACCTTCAGTTTGCTTGAACACCAAATATGAGTGTCATATTCATCGGACTTTACAGCTTTATGGTTATGTATTGAATGTTTTTTCAGTGATTAGTGTGTACAAATTACTTATTGTAAGAATTTGTTTCTATTGTTATACAGTAACCCCCTTCATTCCGACCACTACATCAGCATTAATTTTCAAAGTTTTCGGCAGTTAAAGCAAGATGAAAGTAAAGCAGAATGCTCCTAAGCTTTTTGTTTTACTTTCATCTTGCTTTAAGCTGCCACCTGTCTTAAATGCCAATGATAAGCCTACATTTCTTGACATATCTGGGAGGTTTTACTGTAATCTATATCTGCTTCAGTGATGTTCTAAATGTTGCCCGGCTTGCTCCTCATGGCTACCCTACAGAACACCCTTTCAACAAAGATGGGTACCGGTATGTCCTGGCTGAACCTGATCCCCATGCTCCTAACAGACAGGCGTATGACGAGAGTGTAGAGTGGGCGGGGAAGCCTATACCTGGCTACCTCTACAGGACATTTCTGGGCTCAGAAATACTTCTGGCTCTTCATGATAGAGGTAGAAAGAGTTGCTGAAATCTTTGTTGTGTTTGAGCAAAAGTGTTTTAACTCTTCAACACTAAGTTACTCCTGTTGGTTATTAGGTTCCCTTGTGGATCTTTTTAGTTTCCAAAAACCTGAACCAGTCTACTTGGAATTCTGGGTAGTTTGAAAAATACTGCTCTGTATTAGCAAACAGTGAAGACCCTGATGAGAGGGCTCCTATAGGATCCCTCTGATCTGGGTCTACACTTTTTATACGCCCGTCATCGACGGTCGTATTATGGTATACCCAGCGCTGTCCGTCCGTCCGTTAACTTTTCTTGTTAGCGCTCTCTCACCTTCATTTATTTACCGATTTTGATTAAACTTCTTACAAATATTCCATACCACAATAGTTCGGACGAGTTAGCGTTTCAGACGTTGGCGACTATTTTGAGCAGAGTTATGCCCCTTTATTGTCAAAAATGGGCATTTTTTAAAAAAAAAGAGAACTTTTTTTTTTATTATTCAATTGATTTCACATTTGATATGATGATACAATGAATGAAGTTACTTAATATATATTACGGGTTTTTGGTTTTTGGTTTGACTCCGTATTTTGCCCCTTCACACAATTGTTTTAACAATATATAGTTTCCTGATAATAATTTTACTTACATTTTGTCTATTGCAACCAAATTTCATATTAAGCTTTCTCATCATACAGGGAAGGCACCTGTGGATTTTGGTTCCTGTTTAATTTCAGACGTTGGCGACTATTTTTAGCAGGGTTATGCCCCTTTATTGTCAAAAATAGGCATTTTTTAAAAAACCCAGAACTTTTTTCTTTTTTATTCAATTGATTTCAAATTTGATATTTGGTTCCTGTTAAATTATTTTTAAACGAGTTATGCCCCTTTACATACTTAAAATTTAAAATAAGCCACACTATCAGACAATAACTTTTAGTTTTCTTTCATCTTTGTATGACTAAGTCTAATAATGAGCAAGACTGAAAAGTCTTTTTGAGATCGATAGTCGGGCCTACACTCGGGCGACTTTTTCCAGTCGGCTTGAGTCCGGACGACTTTGACACCCGCCGGCCATGACCGGCGTATTTTGCCGCACTGCGGTGCTCTTGTTGCAAATGTAATGAGTTTATATTAAATAGGTCTATGGTGTGGAAAGAGTTAAAAAGAATGCCTTGTTGAGTCGCTTTTTTTTGTACTCTACAATTTTGATTTTTTTAAAAAAAAAATTACATAGTTGCTGTAGACCCTGGATAACTTCATTTAGTGAAACACGCCTGTATGTTAAAGTTAAAATGTGGCTATTTGAAATACGGGTATGTTTGACTTCAGCAAGACTGAAATGACAAAATTAACTATCAATATGGGATAGATTGACTTCACCCTTTACTCCATAACCTATTTCTAAATTTGAAAATAGGTGACCACTTAAAGCAGTTTGAAAGTAAAGTAGAATGCCCCTTAAGGCAGATTCTGCTTTACTTTCAGCCTGCTTTTAGATTTCTTCTGATAGGATATAGGAAAAATTTCTTATAATGCACATTTATTACTCTGTAAAAAGAACTATTTTCTTCAGTGGAGGAATTAATTAAATGCATTAAAATGCCTGGTTAAGCAAGTTTGAGATATAAAAGTTTGATTGTATAATTTTGTGTATTTACAGCTCCACAGTTGAAGATTGCTGACAATCGTCTGTCAGTGACAGGAGAGAAGGGATACAGTATGATCAGAGCCACACATGGTAAGTATGCCAAACCATACTCTGTACTTCACATAGATATTATATAGTAATTTCTGAATATTCATGATATGCTGCTCATGTTTCTTTATAAGTTGTTAAGAATCCTTCTTCTGCCAATCACTACTTGACTGGTATTAGCAAACAGTTTCCTCCCTAAAACCTCAAATGGTTAATTCTAGTTTTCAATTTAGTCAAGTCCAATTTTGACTTTATAGAGTTGATTTTTACAATATATAACAAAATGACAAACAGTGTAGACCCTGATCAGAGGGCTCCTTAAGGAGCCCTCTGATCAGGGTCTACACTGTTTGCATAGGCCAATTACAGGTACACTTGCAGGTACACTGTTTGCAAATGACGCATATATGCGTGACTAGGGTTCAAAGTGTTAACATGCCAGTATCTCATCTCATCTGTAACCAAGCTGTTTGACACATTTCTCTGGGTTTTATCAAATTTCAAATTAATGAATGAATGGTGTTTTCAAAATGCCTTAATTCTAATATAACAAGATTGGCAAATTTGTTAAAGAGGCTCGCAACCGGATCAAGCATTAAAAATAGTAATTTGTAAATATATATCAAATGCTTATATAAATGGGTAAAATTTAGTTTAGGATAATAAATTCTGTTAAAAAATGCATTTCCAAAAAAAAGAAAAGAAGAGGCTCAGGTGGGATTCGAACCCGTGACCATCCATGCGGAGACAAAAATGAAAAATGAGGCATCGCCTTTACGCCCTCGGCTACGGACGCTCTCTATATATATGGTAGCGAATTAACGTACTTCAATGATAGCTATTAATAGAACATTATTCGGCTCGGGGTTATGTCTGATCCCGTGTAGAGAAGCAACAACAACAACTATACCGTTAGCTAACGCTATGGAAAAACGATGGAAAATATCTAAAAAACTAAGATTCGGTGACGATTCTTGAGACGTTTTTTGGACTGATCATATTTTTTTAATGTCAAAAGCCAAATAATGCCACAAATTTGCTTTTATTTGAGTATTTTATTTTATTTTGACAAGAACACCATCCGGTTGCGAGTCCCTTTAATATTACAAGATTAGTTATTGTTATTTCTAAGGTTGTGTGTGTCTTACCTATTAACTCGTTTAACACCATTGACCTGTTTAATATATACGGTACTCATTACATTTACAAACAGTGTAGACCCAGATCAGAGGGCTCCTATAGGAGCCCTCTGATCAGGGTTTACACTGTGTGTAAATTGAAACCAGTATTTATTAAACTACCCATAATTCCAAGTAAACTGGTTCATGTTATGGTAATTAAAAAGGTCCACAAGGGAACCTAATAACCCACAAGAGTTACTTAGTGTTAAAAGAGTTAAGTGAGACTTGTAGTGTGTGTGTTATGTTTCAGGTGTACGTCGAGGCACCTGGTTCTATGAGGTTATCATTGAAGAAATGCCAGATAATACAGCCACAAGAATTGGCTGGTCACAAATGTTAGGTATGCTTCAAGATTTATACAGTAAAACCTCTCTTTCATTGACCACAAAATTTAGTTCATTATAAGGTGTTTATGACAGGTGACTGCTTAAAGCTGATTAACAGTAAAACAGAAATCTCCTTTAGGAGCTTTCTGTTTTACAGTCATCTTTCTTTAAGCTGTCACCTGTATTTTATACAGTCAATTAGCATTCATTTTAGTGGTCGCAATAGAGAGGCTTTACAGTAGTTTGAAAATAGAGGAATAATGATTTTTTCATAGATCATACTTTATATGTGAAATTTCAATTAAACTGTTTCATATTACATTAATTCAGGCCTGTGATTTTTCCGCGGTTTTCCGCGGATTTCCGCGGATTGGATTGCCGCCGAGACCATTTCTGAGATTCGTCCAGATTCGTTGAGAAAATCTTTCGACTATAAGGGGGATGAGGTCTGAAAGTCGGTCGCGTCCGCGAACGTGTTTTAGTCTGACCCGGAAATCGTCGTACATTAACGGTAACGGAAAAGTCCGAGTGTTCCACATCAATTTAACTGGTTACCGCATTAGTGGCTGCGCGTGCACTTACACTATTGAAAACTCGGAAACCAGTCTTCGCGACAACACCGCTTTTCGAGACCAAAATATTTTTCGTGTTTTGATGTTTGAACGATGTTAATAGATTGTCAGTAATATGACAGCTTCCTAAAATAACAAGGTTAGCAAATTTAAAAGGGGTTTGATTATGATATTGATTTTTCCCCCGTTAAGACCAACGGCAAGCGAGTCGAGAATTCGGTACCAGATCGTAACGCCCTCGGGTCAAAACGACCCCGGATCAAAACGGCCCACCTATACTTTTTATACAAATAGACTAATTGAAAGTAAAAATACATGAATGTCTGAAATGTATTCAACATTGAATAACCATGGTAGCGGCGAGATCAATCTACATGGTCTAAACAATGCAAAATTTTGGAGAAGAAGACACCAACCCCCAGGCAAAATAATCAGTCTGTTGATTTTGGCCAGCAATAGGAAGAACTTTCATGGGTTTCATAAAAATATATAGACCTAGTTAGAACTAATTTATCCAGAACTCATGTATAATTAATGACACAGACTTGACACAGAGGTGAGTGCTTTATTTAACAAACCTTTTGAGCAGAGAGGGGAGGTATTTTCATTAGGATAAATGAAATACCTATCCCCACCCCTCTCAAATTTCATGCCATTATTAAGTATCCCAAACTTTAGAATGGCCTGTACACATAATAATAAAGAAATCCTTTTGCATATAGTATATAGGGTAACCCATGTCAACATATTTTGGGAAGAGGGGCAATGGTGTCTGTCCCCCTTCCCCTTCACAATAATGCCATAAGGAAGGGGAACTTTGAATTATAATCATAGACCCATGTGTTGAGTAGTGGCTATATCAATGTAACAAACTAACAATGCATTTCAGTAATAAAAGAACTATAAATCTAGTTAGAAATCATTTATAGGACATGGACAGGTGAGTGCTTTACTTTATGAGTAAATCTATCGAGCTGAGAGGGGGAGCTATTTTCATTAGGATAAATGAAATGCCTATCCCCACCCTTTCACACTTCATGCCTTTAATTGTCAATTTTTTTGAAAATGGCCTGTTCACATTTGGCATTATAATTATAATAATTTTAATAAATTTTCTTATATATAGAGTAACCTATGCCAATTTTTTGTTCAGTGGGTTAGAAAAGTTAGGGGATCAGTCCACCTTCCCCTTTACAATATGATATTGTCACAAGGAAGGGAAGCATCGGATTGTATTCATAGACCCACATACTCGTAATAATTTTGAAACAGGTGTCGAAACAGAATTGGACAGGACTGCTTTGGTTGTATTCAGTGAAAATGGCTTTAAGTATCTGTATGATCATAGTAGGCCTATATACTGTCAATACTTTACTATAACCAGGGACCATGTATGTCACATTATCAATACAGTATCCTTGTAAAAGAATAAAACTACTCCTACTCCTAGGTATTAATCTCTATGGTAATGCTTCATTGCAAGTAGAGTATATTATAAACATTTTTTATGAGAAATATTTGTTATAATTTTTAAGTGTCAAATTCAATGATACAAACTCTATCTTATATACATGTATATGGCTTTATGAGACAATAATAATAATAATGATAATAGTAATAATGATAATAATCTTTAAGTGTCAACTTCGATGATACAAACTCAATCTTATATATACAGCTGTATAAGACAATAATAATAATAATCTACATCCCATCCCATATTTTTCACCCTTGGATCTAACTCATCCATGGATCTAACAAGAACACACATTTTTGGAGGCCTTGCAGTCTTAATGGTAAAAGCAAAATGCTTTATCTTTTAGTTTGAAAAGAGTTTGCTCAAAGCCTGTTGCATCATCTGTTCAATAACATCAAATTGAAATAATGGCTATGCTGTTTTTCTTCAATTATTGGACAACATTGTAACCAAGAAAATGTTGCTTGTCACTTCCAAACAGTTATTCATATGAGCACAGTTTCAGACCTTCAAAATGCGTAGAGTTGTTAAGAGTTGAGACACAAGACAAACTTATAATAGTCAGGATGGCCAACAGCTATTGACTTCATGGCATTGACACTAAAAAGATCAGATTGAAATTTAATCATGAAACAGAAAAGAAGATGCATGCCTGTAGTCAGTAATGTGTTACTACAGACATATTTACTGTTTCACGATTAAAATTTAGTCAGTCATTCCTCACCCTAGTTAAATTATGAAATCGTTCTTATAAAAGTTCTAATTTTGCTTTTTAATCTTCACTTTTGCATCCTTTAGAGCTCTTAAATTAATCACAGGAGAGCCAACAAAATACCTTCAGAAATGCTGAAAATGCCATTTTTTTAAGGGGGCTTTGCCCCCTGTTACCCCCACCAGGGCGTTGCCCTTGGAACCCATTCGGGGCCTTGGCGGCCCCCGAAACCCCCCACCAAATTATTTTCAGCCCCTCAGCTGTCAGGCTAATCACACCCCTGATTATTATAGATGCAGAATGGTATTACTAATACAACCACTCAAAAGAATAATCATATATGGTGATAAATACATGTGTCTGCAAAAAGCATAATGGAAAATAAGGAGGACAGACTATGGGAGCTTATTGCATTACATTTATCCTGCTTCAAGTCTTTCCCCCACGGCTTGTTTCTAGTTTTGAAGGTAGGTATCCACTTAAAGCAGGTTGAAAGTAATGCAGAGTGCACCTCAAAGAACATTCTGCTTTACTTTAAGCCTGTGTTAAATGTCATCTAAGATATAGAATATATTTCTTACCATATATGCATATTCATGACTGTATGAAATGGAACTGTTTTCTTCAGTGGCGGAATAAAATGCATATCTATGGAGTAACGGGTTAATCAGTCTTTCATGTAATACTGAAAACCATTAATGGGGATATGATACCAGTGCTCTACTATATTTCCTGTATGTGTTGTGAAGAGTAAGAGTAAATTCTGTTTAGCTCAATAAGTATTCCTCTTGTCATGAAATGCCTTTTTGGGCAGGTTTGCCTTAAATCAACATTCATTCATTCCTTTTCATGGAAATATTTGAAAGTAATTGCAGATTATCATTTTTAAGTGAAGTTAGACCACCCATACTGTACTTATTTACTGACTTATTTTAGGGAACCTTCAAGCTCCCTGTGGTTATGATAAGTTCAGCTACTCTTGGAGGTCCAGGAAGGGGTCCAAGTTCCACCAGAGCCGAGGCAAGAACTACACAGATTCTTACAAAGAGGGAGACGTCCTTGGCTTCCTTATAAAACTTCCAGACCCAAGTGACCCCCACTATCTCTTACCTAGCACATTCAAAGACAAGGTAGGGGCATCGTTTCTATTCATTGTGAAGGTAGATAGATATAGTTCAGTATGTTTTAGTGACTAACTGTTGTGAAAGAATATGGATCTTTACAGGCAGGTGGCTGCTAAATGCAAGACAAATGCTATACAGAAAGTTCCTCACGGAGGTTTGTGTATTGCATTTCTCTTGCATTAAGTTGCATCCTGTCTTTAAGACCCTTAAAGTGCATTCTGCTTTCCTTTCAGCCTGCTTTAAGCAATAATCTACTAGAATATAGAAATTATTTCTTATGGTACACATTCATGACTCTATAAAGTGGAACTATTTTCCGAAGTGGATGAATAAATTAGAGATGTAAAAAGGTGTATTCATTGGGTAATGGGTCAAACACAGTCTGATCATCTCTTTGAGGGATCATATAAGCAGGTTCTTACCATATCATATAACGAACACTTTAAACATTTTAACCACTTTATTCTGTAAATTAAGATAATACAAATGTTCATTGTACAAAAATACTGTACACAAAGCTTACACAAGTAAGTTTTTAAACTGCCACATACGCACATAATAGAAAACACATCAAGGCACATGACTTTATGCCTGAATTAGTATATCGTTTTATAAACTAGCAAATTCATCTTTGCAAAATTAGCATATTTCATCTCCCTTTGCAAAAATTAGCATATTTATTTTCAGCTGCAAAATTTAGCATATTTTTCTTCTTTTTTGCAAAATCAGAATTCTTTTCTTCCAGTTGCAAAAAAAATAGCATAATTATCTCCCTTTGCAAAGTAAGCATATTTGTCTTCCTTTTGGAAAAATTAGCATAGTTATTCGCTTTTGCAAAGTTGGCATATTAATTTTCATTTGCAAAATAAGCATAATTATCTCCCTTTGCAAAGTTAGCATATCAATCTTCATTTGATAAATTAGTATAATTCTCCCTTTGCTATATAAATACATTTGGCAAAATAAGATTCATACACACAATTACAATTTTCATCTCCAACTTCAATACCATAGACTAAACAGACAAATTAAACACAAAAACAACAAGAATTACATATTTTTCTGTATCTTAAATTGTATTTTATTTAATACAGACAAATTTGTGTTAGGCGTCCATTCTTTGAAGAAGCATGGGTCTGTATAAAGACAGGTAACTGCTTAATTCAGGATAACAGTAAAGTAGAAAGCTCCTAGAGAAGCTTTCTGCTTTACTTTTGTCCTGCATTAAGCCTTTCTTTCAGCATTGAGATAGCAAATTCATGTTCATAGAGTGGTGGCTAAACACTGGTTTAGTTTGTTTTCTGATTGCACAGTAAGCACAGATATAAATTCCAGAGCTCATCTGAACTATTATAAATTGTTACAAAGATGATTTTGAAAAAAAAATAGTTAAAGAAGCTAAATAAAAGGAAATGAAAAAAATATGTAAGTTGCATATATAATTATATATTATAAAAGTCAGAAATTCTAGCAGTTAGTTTATAGCGTTAAATATTTTGTAACGCAGATTTGGAAAGACTTGAGCCCATTTATGCCTGCAAAATTTCAGTGAATGCTTCAATTTAGGTTAAACAATAGGTTAGAGGCAGATTTGTGTGGGTCATTCCAGTGAATTACTTTAACGTTAATATGAATGACTAGAAATAAACATGACAAATAACAAGAGTCCAGAAGGGTTGAAACAGAACTCACAAGAATGTAAGCCATTTTATACCATATACTAGTGAGAACATATAGCTACATATTTTGCAACCATGCCAAATTTTTTTACAAATTTTCTTTTCCATAATGCTTGATGATAAACATTGCTAGTTGGTGAGCAAAATCATAATGAATTAAGCATATGTACATGTACTTTTGAATTTCATGAATCTTTTATTTCTAATCGATTTCCCTTTGAAACAATGTTTTTGTATTGTAAAGTATTTATAGTACTGTTATTCTAGGCTTAGTATGTTATTTAATAGTTTTAAGACAAGGTTTACAGTAAAACCACTCTATCATGACCACTGAAAAGAAAACTTATTGATTACATAAAAGACAGGTAGCAGCTTAAAGCAAGGTGAATGTAAAAGGAGCAGCCACCTTCCTTAAACACAGGTCTGATAATAATCACAATTAAATGATTGTAATTATAAATTGCACAACGATTTGGTAATTCTTTCTGCATTTATTTCTCTGCATTTCTTTTGCTTTGATATGGTGATGCAAGTGATTTCAGAAAAGCAATATTCATTCCATATGTCACAGAAAAACTCAATATGAAAAATGTTTGATACAAGATGCATCCTAAGGTGTTGTAGTTTTTAAGGAAGACATCTGATCTATGCATGGTCTCATATTTCAAAGTTGATTTAATGCAGTCAATATTGACTTAAGAAGAGAACATGCATTGAAGGAAATGTGGCACACATTGAAGAAAGGAGGAGATTTCTGAAGACCAGTCATCGCTTGCTTAACCCTTTACTCCATAGATACTCATTTTATGCATTTAATTCATTCCTCCACTGAAGAAAAAAGTTCCAGTTTATACAGTCATGAATATGTATCATGCAATATATTTTCTATATTTTATTAGATCTTAGCATAAATCAGGCTGAAGGTAAAGCAGAATGCTGCTTTATTTCTGCTTTAAGTGGTCACCTGTCTTCAAATTTAGAAACAGACTATGGAGTAAAGGGTAACTGTAGGATAAAGATAATACAGAAAAGCTCCTATACTGGATTAAGTCACTGCATATGGCCTATTCAATAAATGGTCAATTAAATCAATATCAACATTTCAGGCATATGATCGTGATCCAAAATACAAAAGTAATGCATACTTAAATTTAAAAGCAAAGCCTTCATTCAAACCAGAAGCATGGAGATCACAGAACTGCTTAATACAAAACAAAAGTAATACAGCAAACTCCCAAAGAAAGTTTATGCATTACTTTTAACCCGTATAAAGCTGCCATTGGTCATAAAGGACAATCCATGAATTTTCTTTGAATGGCTGCTTAATAAATAATAAATTTTTTGAATAAAGAGCATAATGGTGACATATTTTGGAAAACAATATGCACAAGATGTTGATAATACTTTTATTCTCAATCCTTTACCCCATAGCCTGATCCTAGTTTTGAAGACAAGTCACTACTTAAAGCATGTTGAAAGTAAAGCAACATGCGCCTTAGGCGCATACTGCTTTACTTTCAGCCTGCTGTAAGGTAATATCTGGTAGAATAATGAAAATATTCATATGATACACATTCATGACTTTAGTCGAGGAATAAATTAAAGCATAAAAATCCGTATCTAGGGAATAAATGGTTAATACAATCTCATCAAAGGCTGGTTATATTAGCAAAACAGTCAAACGTGTCTGAAGTAGCCACACCTTGAAGACACATGTATAGGTAACAATATACAAATGATATGGTAATTTTACACATTTATTCTGTGTTCATATTGTGTTCAAATCTTGAACTAAAAATTCTCTTCCAGAAAGGCATTCCTAATGAGCTATTAATAAGTTTTAAATTCAGAAAGGCATTCCTAATGAGCTATTAATAAGTTTTAAATTCAGAATGAGCAAGTTTTTCAAAGAAGCCATGCTTAATTATTGTGAATAAATACAAAGCAAAACATATCGTCATAACATTATGATAAAGAAAAAAAAGTAATTTGAGATAGAAATTTTTTTTAGGATATGAATCCCTTCTATTTTACTGTCATTAAACTTGAATATGCCAACAGTTTGGATCCAGATCAGATGCTGAGGCATTTACTTGGGATACAAACATCTTTTAGCTGATTTGACAACTACATTCATATTAAAAATAAATGCATATTCAGTCAATCCTGTATGAAGCAATGGCCAAGTGAAGCAGCATGGGTATCTCTAAGGACAGGTGACTGTTTTAATGCTGGATACAAATAATGCAGAAAGTTCATAGGGACTCTGCTTTCTTTTTATCCTTCATTAAGCAATAACCTGTATTTAAGACGTCTATTAGTTCTTCTAGTAAGTGGTTGTTTCACCAATTACTCCACAGATATGCAATGATATACTTTTAATTAATTCCTCAATTGAATAAAATAGTTGCACTTTATACAGTTATAAATATTGATCATGAGAAATGTTTTCTATATCTTAGCAGATGTTAGCTTAAAAGCAGGCTGACCTTATGGCAGAATGTGCCTTAACTCTTTCCTCCCTGAAACTTAATTCCAGTTTCCATTTTAGTCTAGTCCATTTCTGACTTTTAAGGGTTGTTTTTGTCAATGTTTGGCATTGTGACAAACAGTGAAGACCCTGATCAGAGGGCTCCTTTTGGAGCCCTCTGATCTGGGTCTTCACTGTTTGCATTGGACATTTGTACTATTCACATGTACACTGTTTGAAAAGGACGCATATATGCGGGTCTAGGGTTCAAAGAGTTAAGGTGCATTCTGCTTTACTTTTAACCTGCTTTAAGTGGGCACCTGTCTTCAAAACTAGAAACAGGCTTAGCCATAATGGAGGAGTAAGTGGTTAATACAGGTTGACTTACTGTTTTGAACAGACAATATTGTAACCAATGAGAAAGGTACAACTTGTTATATGATCATCAATGGTGTGTTTCCTTTTATTCCATGAAGTGACAAGATTTAGACATTATGTATGACAGTATAAAATCAGCAGGTGTGTTGTTGTATAATGTTGATTCCTTGCTAAACAGTGGCTGTGGACATAATGCTTCTCCAAATACACTGAGCCTTCACACAAGAAACAGGCTTGAGGAAATTGCACACATTGTAGACCCATATCAATCAGCAATGAAGATAATAAATGCTCCAACTATCATGACACAATACCAGAGGCTGTATTTCCAATATGGCAGCTGATCTTGGTCTTCACCTTTAGTAAATTCCAATAACTTTTTTTCTTATCAGGGCTCCAGATAAAGGTGAGTGAACTGAACAAATCCAGCAGTTTCTCACTCATTTTAGCACTAAATCCTATAGTATTACTACTCATTAGAATCGTCTCTTTGAGACGATTCTAATGAGTAGTGACACCATAGGGTTTATAGCAGAAATAAATATTTTAGTTTTCGAAATACTCTCCTTATCTGGATCCCTGCTTATGACACAACATGACTCTTTATAAGCTCCGCCCACCATGCACATGAACCGAAGTCTGACACAAGCTGATTATCCTGGATATTAATTGCACTTTGCTCTCTGACACATAAAACACTGTAGACATGAATGTTTTGAAGCACTGCATATGTAGCCAATTTGCATAAAACATCAATGGGTTTTATAATCCTCATGGTGAACAGTAGTGTTGACCTGAGTAGAACACTGAGGTGTAGTAACAAAGTCTGTGAACAAACTCGGGCAAAGTTCTATAACTGCGTATTCTCTACCTCCTTTGACTTCCTGGATGGATCAGACTGAGTTCTCTCCCTTTTTTCAGGGCTGACCGCGGCATCCTGAAGAACATGACAAGATTTATAACATAAAATACAGTAAAACCTCTAATACAATCACATAAAAGAAGGCTAAATGATTGAATAAAATACAGATGAGAGTTTAAATCAAGAAGGTAAAACAGAAAGCTTTCAGTTTTATGTTCACCTTGCTTTAAAAAACCTACTTGTCTTAAACACCTAGATTATTAACAATTTAGTGTTCGTAATAGAGAGGTTTTACTCTATGTATTTAGCAGCTTTTTCAGCGAAGATCGTTTTGGAGTCTTGCAGCACTGTCTTTGTCTTCTTCATGCATGACAAAAAAAAATATAGAAAGTTCCTTTACATTTAGGAGCTTTTTGCATAACTTTAGTCATGTAGTAAGCAGCATCATGTTTTCACTGAGAAATGTCCTTGCTGCTTCATTCAGTGTTTACTCAAAACAGTTTTGCTGTTATAAGCAACTGAGCATGAAACAATAGAATGAACTCATTACTCCATAAGAACGTCTTATAATGCCTTTAATTTATTCCTCCACTGAAGACATTAGTTCCATTTTATACAGTCATGAGTACCATAAGAAATATTTGCTGTGTACATGAAGCAGATGGTATCTTAAAGCTGGCTGAAAGTAAAGCAGAATGTGCTGAGAGGCACATTCTGCTTTACCTTCAACCTGCTTTAAGGGGTCGCCTGGCTTCAAAACTAGAAACAGGCTATAGGGTAAAAAGTTAAGTTAATGTAACATAGATATCATCTGCTCATCATGTGATCATGTGTCAAACCTGTTTACAAACTTTTAGAAAACTTCTTTCACTCAGCAGGTTAATCCTTTCACTCTCAATGACGTCAAAAAGCTTATTTGCAAACAGTTTAGAGCCTGAGCAGACGCCACGTAACGCGGCGTCTGATCAGGATCCAAACTGTTTGACACTCGTATTGAAATTTTGTCAGTCATACTGTCTTAAAAGTAACTTTGAAACAATATTGCAGACAACAAAATTGAAGCAGACGATAATGAAACGGTGAAGGGGTAAAAATCTCACGAATGATTTGGCAGTGAACGGGTTAAAGGATCAATATGAGCAACACTTAATGCTACTAAGTGGACAGTGGTTATAGATATGTACATTACTCACGGTTGTTCCATCAGGATTGTCACTACTGTCCTTTACTTTATGTTTGGGCGCTGAAAATAACACAAAATAGCAATTGGTTATTAACTAAATGAAGTATCATCTTTTTGATAAGTACTTCATACATAATTTTAGGTCTGTGATTATAAGCCATGAACTTAGGTTTTGCAAATTTGCTACTGTGATACAGATATTATGTATAGGCCACTTTTATTGGACTTCTGCAGGGGAACGTATCTAGCAATGGTGACTCTCAGTGATACAAGATAATAACTCAGCTCAAGAGGCCAGTTTAACTCCTTCACCCCTGACATTTTTAATTGACTATTCCATTTTCAAAATAAGTCTAGTTCATTTTTGACTATTTAGGGTTGATTTAACAATATATTTCAAAATGACAAACATTTGTATAGGACAAGTGTAATCCTCACAGGTACACCTTTGCCACTTAATGTTGACATTTGCTACTTTAACAATACAGCAATATACCCACTGACGATTATGAAGTATTTTATTTATTATGAAGTATTTCATTTTAAGATAATATAACAGTTTTCAGTGAACTTATGTGTCGGATGATCGACTTCTGCTATGTTAATGCAGGAAACAGTTTTCTGCAGTTCAGATACGATGATATGTAGACTAAAGACATAAAAGTGATAGTTAGACTGTAGAAGTTGTCAGTAAGAGTAAAGCTTTAGTCTTCTAGACAGAGCAACCTCTGGTGAAAATGACATGCCTGTTACATGCTGCGATTGAAGTTTGGATGGATATGGAAATACATGTAGTTTTCGACCAAGAGCAGGTGTAATGTTTGATGAAAAGTCTATGCTGCCTGTCATAGAATTATTCAATTTAATACTCCATAGGTGCACAATTTTATGCCTTTGATTCATTCCTCCATTGTAGAAAATAGTTCCAGTTTAAACAGTCAGGAGTATAAATCATAAGAAACTGGGAAAACAAGGGAGATTAGTTTGCTGTCTGTACTAATTGTGTTACCCTCTTGAAATAAAGTCTTTATTATTATTATTATTATTTTATATTCTAGCACATGGTAGTTTAAAGCAAGCTGGAAGTAAAGCTTTACTTTCAACATGCTTTATGTGGTCACATATCTTCAGTACTAGAAACAGGCTACAGAGATATAGTAAAGGGTTAGAAGGAGTATCTTAACCTTTCAGTCAGTTTTAAACATACAGGAATAGATATTTTATGACATAATTCAGTGAAAACTTGTACAACACTTGTGAATATTGTTAGGGAAGAGCATAGAAACAAGACTTTAGTTGACTCATTACCATTTAGACAAGAAACAGTACAGATAAAAATAGCACCGTATGACAAGTGTTACAAAACCTTTATACAAGAGGAAGATTAAGATTTAACCTTGTGTGAGAATATTCTTACCTTTACTGGAAAATAGATCAGATATAAAATTAGTGAAATTGTTTTTTTTCAACTGCTCTGGCAAAACTCATTGTCGCAAATGCAATTAAAATCATTTTACACTTTAGATAGAAATGTGGATTTACTTTCCTTGTTTGTTAAGAATAATTGTACATTTTACAAATGACTTTGTTGTTACTTATCACTTGTAGCTTAACCCTTTCCCCTATAGAAGCGACTTTTAGCGAATATGATTTATTACTCCGCTGAAGAAAATAGTTCCAATTTTATCAGTCATGAATATATATTATAGAGAATATTTTCCATATTCTAGCACATGATAGCTTAAAACAGGATGAAAGTAAAGCAGAATGCGCCCTAAGGCGCATTCTACTTTACTTTCAACCTGCTTTAAGTAGTCACCTATCTTCAATACGAGAAATAGGCTATCAGGTAATGGGTTAAAAGCAGCAATTGTTGACATACATGTATATAAATTAATTGAGGAATACCATTCTCATCCTGTTGGGGTGATTTAACCCATTACCCCATAAATACGCCTTTTACACCTTTGATTTATTCCTCACTCAAGAAAATAGTTGCTATTGATACAGTCATGAATATCCAGCGTAAGAAATATTTTCTACATTCTAACAGATTGTAGCTTAAAGCAGGCTGAAAGTAAAGCAAAATGCACATTAAGGTGCATACTGCTTTACTTTCAACCTGCTTTAATTGGTCACCTATTTTCAAAACTAGAAACATGCTATGGGGTAAAAGGTTAAGGTGCCTCTTATTATACCACCAATGAGTTTTTGGTGGAGTAATTCCCTGTATTCACCAAGGTTAACCATTACAGTGCAGGGACTGAGTATAGACACATGTATCATTTGAAAACAGTGTAGCCTCAGATCAGAGGGCTCCTTCATGAGCCCTCTAATCAGGGTCAAAACTGTTTGTCATACAGAACTTAACCCCTTGAGAATCCGTGTAAACCAGTAATTTATCAGAAATAGAAATAGTCCATGGCACAGTTTGCTGGCAATACTCACCTCTAGCCCCTTCTCTGCTATAATCCCCTGACTTCCTGTTGCTGTAATCTCCAGATTTCCTCTTGCTATAATCTCCAGACTTTCTCTTATTGGCATGAGCCAGTTCCCCGACAGATTTACACTTGTTTTTAACTGTTGGGTCAATAAGGTAGAATATATTGTTGTTCATGTTTGCCGGAATGCCTGAGAGCCTATGTGGGGCAGAGTTAGTATTTCCCACATCTTTCCCAGAACTCTCAGACGTCCCGTCACTTTTACCATTCTGCTGTTCAAGATCACGGTCACGATCCCTTCGTCGATGTTTGTGCTTGCTCTTAGGAGAGTCCATATTTTTCTTATACCTACTTGGAGATTCCGTTCTTGATTCCTTCCCAATTACCTCCCTTTCCTTACTCTTTGTGACCCTGGCAGGGGAGTCCGTGCGAGCAGCTCGCTCACTCTTTGGTGAGTCTTTGTTTTTCTTATACCTGGCACTTACAGGCGATTCGTGCCGCTTAGTATTGCCTACTATATCACTTCCTATACTCGTAATACTTTGACTCATTATTGAGTCGAAATCACTAAAGTCACTGGATTTAGTCATTGGACTATCAGACACATTAGTACCAGCCACAGTTGGTTCTTTCTTGTCAGCTGATTGGTTAAGCTTATCCATACTGTTAGTTTTACTACTGATTCCCTGTGAGGGGGATAACGATAGGCTGGAAGTCATTGAAGCTTGTTCCCGGTCTCTGGAAGCTTCACGGCTCTTGGATTTATCTTGGTCTGTAGATCGGTCCAGATTCTGAAAGGAAGAACAATAGGATTTGACTAATATATGTAAAATAGCGGAGACCTGGATCATGAGTCTCGTACTGTTCAAATTGCATTATTTATATACATGTTAACTGTTTTCGATTATAGAAAGAGTTAAACAATGTCAATTTAACGAGTCTACCTTGGACCAAATTTGGAATTACTCAATAACCTTTGCAAATATCTCAATAAAAAATTATGCAATTAGAATCAAAGAAAATCGGTGCAACTACCGGGTTGAAACAAATAATAGATGTAGATTTAGATTTATAATCTGCTGAGTTGCAACTTTAGGGGGAAATAAATCTACATATATACCACATGCGCAGCAGCTATTGGTTAAGTGTATGTTTTATATATCGTTATTAATTTATAAATTCTGTGCATGTATTAAGTACAGTAATTCTGCAGCAACTGCATAAACTTATAGGGGCTTTGGATTATTCTATCATGTACTACCATTGTGATTATAATGAAGAGCTTCAATCTGTAAATAACCAATTAGCTAATCCCCCGATAAATTGTTTTTCAGTGTTTTAGACACAATCTGATGGCTGTTTAAGCTGGCAGAAAGTAGTGCAGAAATCTCATTGAGGGAAATGTCTGTTCTACTTGCATCCTGCTTTAAGCCCTTACCCTTTGAAAATTATAGCAATAGTCCATGATGGATCTTTTCATCTGAATAAAATTCAATGTAAATGCAAGAAATGATAATATATGGAGTACATGTATAGTAAAGGTTGGGAAAAAGTGTTCTATTAGAGAAACTTCATTAATTAGTGGCTGAACACACTTTTAGCTGTATTTTAATTGAAGAAACATCAAAGAAAGTATTGAACATGAATGTGTTCCATCTTAATTGTGAAGTTATCAGGTTTCTGGTATCAATCAAAGCTAATTGCAAATCTAAGGAGCTAGGAGTACAGTAGAACCTCTCTATTACGACCACTGAAATGTGTCAAATATAAGTCGTTTAAGACATGTGACTGCTTATTAAAGCAATGTGAAAGTGAAACAGAAAGCTCCTGTAGGAGCTTTCTGTTTCACTTTCACATTGCTTTAAGCTGTCACCTGTTTTATACGGAAATTAGCATTCTTTTTAGTGGTCATAATAGAGAGGTTCTACAGTATTTTCAGAAGTAATTGAAGAGGTTCATGGTACAAGGTTCATGTATTCAGATCAGATAGTTCTGCAGCTGTTGCACAAACATGTAGGTGTTTAGAACAGTATCTTGATCTATTACATGTATTAGCATGGTAATAATGAGGAGTCCCTGTAGTTAATCAGTTAACCCTAATTCCTCCATAGAAGCACCTCAGGACACCTCATTACTCCTCCAGTCCTCCAATTAAGTGCTACCTAAAATTGATATTAGCTCCATGGTGTTTAATACAGGAAACAGCTTAAAGGAAAAATGAAAGTAAAGTGAAAAGCTCCTTTAAGAGTTTTCTTTTTACTTTCATCTTGCTTTAAGCAGTCTCTTGTCTAAAACACAATTTTGTAAATCCTCCTTTAGAGGTAAGATACACTTTTTGCTATGGAAGAAAATGGTTACTGCCTAACAGTACACTCTAATATAAGTCTAATATAAGTGATGATAATGCAAACAGTGTAGACCAATGAACAGCAGCAAACTAAGAAGATAAAGCAGAAATAACATGTCATAGCAAACAGTGCAGACACCAATGAGATGCAACAAGATGCTATTTCATCTGCACTGTTTGCTACAAATGGGTGATTTCTGCTTTATTTTCAGCCTTCTTGAGTCAGCCATCCATCTTAAACACACTGAAAACAAGCATTGCAGATGTGTTCATAACCCATTACTCTATAAATACACCTTTTTATGCCTTTAATTTATTCCTCCACTAAGGAAAATATTTCTACTGTATACAGTCATGAATAGAAATATTTTCTACATCCTGGCAGATGGAAGCTTAAAGCAGGCTGAAAGTAAAGCAAAATGGGCCTTATAGCACATGCTGCTCTACTTTCAATCTGCTTTAACCCATTACCCCATAAATACGCTTTTTGACGCTTTTTAATTTTTTCCTCCACTTAAGAAAATAATGCCTTTTTATACAGTTTAATATGAAATATGAGAAATATTTGCTATTTTCAAACAGATGATAGCTTAAAGCAGGCTGAAAGTAAAGCAGAATGTGCCTTAAGGCACATTCTGCTTTACTTTCAACCTGTTTTAAGTGGTCACCTATCTTAAATACTAGTAACAGGCTATGGGGTAATGGGTTAAATGGTTATCATCTTCAAAACTAGAAACAGCAGTAAAGTGTAAAAGGTGCTTCTATGAGTAAAGGGTGTACTAAATGTGTATAGTTCTTACAGGTCTAGACTTTTTAATTTTGCCTTTCGAAGTTCTGGTCGCTGGACTTCTGTTTCTAGGAGGTTTGGCTCTCTGGAACTGTAGGGAAAAACACATAAAAATGAGAAAAGTATGAATTATTTATTCCAAAGTATTGCATATAACCAGGGCGTACCACAGGCTACACCATTTTGGAATATCTGTAGACAAGAATATCTCAACTCTTAGAATGCTGGAATAATGGTGTCTGCCCTGAAATTGTCATCTTGTCAATATCTATCATTACAATGTTACTCATTCCTGTATATAACTCAGGGAATACCATGCACATTACAAACAGAATGGATCAAGATCAGATTCAGCATTTGATCTAGGTTCAAACTGTTTGCATATGCATGTGATGTCTCAACCATTACTCTATGAGTAAACAGCGTAAAGAGATCTATAATTAGCAGAAAGTAAATTTTATGTTGCAGTTATATTTCTAGGGAGAGTTCATGGATTCTTGCAGTGTTTGCAGTTTACAATACTAGGCCATTGATTCTTACAAATTCCTCTAAAACATCTGTTATTAACCCTTCTACTGCTTGAACCTGATCTATTTGTTCTTTGCAAATAGTGTAGATCCATATCAGAGGGCTCCTTCAGGAGCCCTCTGATCTGGATCTGCAGTTTGTCGCATTTTGTAATATTTTGGAGACAAATCTCTAGATTATCAATTAAGACTTGTTCTTTATTATATACAGCATTTGAAAAATTGCCATTGTAAGTGTTACGGCATTCTGACTGCAGATTGTAACATCGATTTAAGAAATGGTTTTGTGTATGGAAAAGTTATCTTAAACAATTATGTTCCAATAGGATCAAGTACAGTAAAAGACGGTTTGATTTCCCAAAGGAGCTTTCTGCTTTACATTTATCTGGCTTTAACCCTTTTCCCTATAGATTTTTCAAATGTATAAGAAAGCAGGGTGAAAGTAAGGCAGAAAGTTCCTTAAGGAGCTTTACGCATTCACCTGTCATGGTGCATCAACACTTTTCTATGGTGGTTTAGGAGTGCATGGTAAAATCATGAAAATATATATCTACGAGGCATAAGTAAATGCGCTAAAAGGCTCTTTAATAAGGGAAAGGGTTAAGCTGAACATTTTCTACAGACTGTCCATAGGCTTTACAGTATATTGTACTGGCTTCTGCTTGTGTATGTCAAATTGGCTTCTTAACTCTGATAGTTTATTACCACATAGCCTGTTTCTAGTTTTGAGAACAAGTTACTACTTAAAGCAGGTTGAAAGTAAAGCAGAATGTGCCGTAGGGCACATTCTGCTTTACTTTCAGCCTGCTTTAAGCTATTATCTGCTCGGATATAGAAAATATTTCATATGATACATTTTCGTGACTGTTGAAAAGGGAACTATTTTCTTTAGTGGATGAATAAATTATAGGCGTAAAAAGGCGTATTTATGGGGGAATGGGTTAAGATAGTTCATTGTATGGGCTTGCAGTTGGCACCCATATAGAAAGATATACGGGTACACACTGCAACCACCGTTGATGGTGAACTTACAGACTTGAGTATGACTGTTCCTCGCTGGATCTCGGCAAACTCACTCTCATCATCACTGTCAGCTATGACAACATCAGGATTATGGGGTTGGGAAATTGAGCTGAAAGTAAAACACATGAAACATTGAATAAAACAATCTAGTTGTTAACTTACATTACTTTTTAGAGTTTGGACGAGTTGGCTTTGGTCTTCCATCAGTGAAGACCTAGATTCATCATAAAGTAAACGGTATTACAGTAATTTGAGTAAGACCTACCATGTATAATATAACTTTTATTAAAGAGAATTCTTGTTTTTGGTGATCATGGCAGACGTCACTGCGAAATCCTTTTCCTAACAGCTTATTTTCAATGCATAAGCAGATTGAAAGTAAAACAAAATGCTTGCAAAAGGGAGTTATCTGCTTTAAGCACCCACTGAACAGGGTACATCAGGGTTCCAGATAAGAGGGAGTAACTGAACAAAACCCAACATTTTCTCTTATTTCAACACCAAATCCTATCGTGTTACTACTCATTAGAATCATCTAGAAGAGATGATTCTAATGAGTAGTGACACCATAGGGTGTAATGCAGAAATGAAGATTTTAATTTTTGAAATACACCCCTTATCTGGAGCCCTGGTACATGTACATGTAAAGCTTCTTATGGCTCAGTTATCAGGGCAGTAGCATGAAAAAGCATTTCTATGATGCTCAAGGAGTATGTCCCAAAATATTACAAACTTTGACAAACAGTGCAGACCCTGATCATAGGGTATGCTTCAGGATCCCTCTGATCTAGGTCTACACTGTTTGCAATGGATGGATATACAGATATCTTGTTCTAGCACATGTAAGGGTTAAGAATTGTACATGATATTTGACCCTTGTACTTTTGTCATTAAGAAGCAATGAAATGAAACACTATGATCCCAATAAAAGATACAGCTGATTTTAATTGCTGTCATAATTTTTTATTAATAACACCAAGTACAGTCAAACCTCTCTATTATGACCACTAAATAAGGTTAATTGATTGTATGAAATACAGGTGACAGCTTAAAGCAAGTGAAAGTAAAACAGAAAGCTCCACCTACAGGAGCTTTCTGTTTTACTTTTACTTTGCTTTAAGCATTCACCTGTCTTTAACACTTAATAATGAACACAATGTAATGGTTGTTAGAGTGAGGTTTTACTGTATATTCATGCACCAGTTTGACAACATTGAGGCCGTTAATTAGTTATTCATGGCTAATTATCACAAGTTACTTCATTGTTGGACATGACGTTTATTATCCCATTTCTCCATAACACATTTTTACGCTGTTAATTTATTCCTCCATTGAATTAAATAAGTTTATTTTATACAGTCATGAATATGTTCCATGAGAAAAAAAATCTATTTCCTAGCAGATGGTAGCTTAAAGCAGGCTGAAAGTAAAACATTCTGCTTTACTTTCAACCTGCTTTAAGTCACCTGTCTTTAAAGCTAGAAACAGTATGTGGTAAAGGGTTATACCTATGTGTGGAAATGTTGTCAAATATTTTATCGGAGATGTCATCCTGTGTGTCGCTCTTGCTGATATTGTCACCGATACTCTTTGACTTTGACTTGTCTCGCATGAAGTTGTCTTCCTCTGATATGAGAATTTGAGGCTGGTTCTGGAAAATAGAAAATAAAAAGTAAATACTCCATATCAATTTACAAGAACCTGAATCAAACAATAAAGAAGCATTATATATCAGGGAAAATGGAATGTAAAAAAAATGCCTGTTAAGAGATCACCTGTCTTTAAAACTAGAAACAGGTTATGGAGTAAAGAGTTAAAATGGGTTCCTCTTGTGCATCAATTGATGTTCGTTAGTTTTACTACAGGTAAACAACTATAAGTCACACAAGAACCATCATACAAGGTCATGGACCCCCAATAACTGTCCACTCCAAGCATCATGTGGGTGCAAGCTATCATTAGAGATTGTAATTAACCTTCAGTAAATGACCAAATAACCCTTTAGCCCATAGCCTGTTTCTAGTTTTAAAGAAAGAAGATCACTTAAAGCAGGTTGAAAGTAAAGCAAAATGGGCCTTAAGGCGCATTCTGCTTTACTTTCAGCCTGCTTTAAATTATTATCTCCTAGAATTTAGAAAATATTTCTCATGATACATTTTCATGAATGTATAAAAGGGAAATATTTTCTTCAGTGGAGGAATAAATTATAGGCGTTAAAAGGCGTATTTATGGGGGAAAGGGTTAATTGAGGCTTTACTGTAATGGTAATACTGAGTTTCTGTACTAAGCTCTGTTCTGTTTAGCCTGTTGCATTTGGAACACTTGTTCTGATATCCTTTGCAAACAGTTTGATCCAGATCCAGAGAATACCCAGCTTGATCTAGATACTTAAAGCTTCTTGACACTCAGATTCTTAAAATTTCAAATTAAATAAAATTGAAATGTTTTTTCTGTCCAAAACAATACAGTATCTGGGTTAATGTTTGTATTGCTGTTTTCCCCAGTGTTACAACTTTTGCTAATAATGTAGGAATCAATGCAAACAGTGCAGACCATAGTCAGTTGGTACAGATGTGGGTACCTGACAAAGGTAGTGGATGTTAAACCTCATCAGAGTAAAGAATTTGGCTGATAGGTTCATGGGTTCATCCTTATACCTGACTGTGTCATTTATAGTAAATGTTTCCTCTCACCAGTGATTAATTACACAATTAGTAGCCTTTATTGCAAGGGTTTGGGGACAAGCATGGATACAAGTATATATCAGATTGCTTACTGGTAAGGAAATAAGCAATTAATAACGGCAGTAACCCTTGTGTTAAGTAGACATTCAAAAGATTATGAGTTAGCAATCTATACAACCTGTGGCAGCTTAATGCAAGATAAAAGTAAAGCAGAATTAAAGCTGCTATATGAGCTTTCTCCTCTGATCTTATCCTGCATTAACCCTTTCCCCCATAGAAGCACCTTGCAATGTATTATCTGTAGACCGTAACATTTGAAAAGGAAAGATGTGACCGTCTGACAGTATTTCTGTTATTATTTATTTGTAATCATATTGTTTGTCCTAAATACATAATGTCCTTTGATCATACTCTTGATTTATTAGGAAGACACAGATTCTGTCATAATACTGCAATTTGACATTTGACCAGCAAAATAGTGTGACATTAACCTGTTTAGCACATGGCTTGGAGCTCTCGGCCAATCAGAGGCCTCCAAAACCTGTGAATATATCGTTTATTTTACAAAACCATGAAATAACTAACACACTGTTCACATATTCCAAGCTTCCGCCATATCAAGGCAATTTGACGTCACAAGTTCACAACCCTAGATCGGAGGGGAACTGCACTCGCTTGATGACGTCATATTATGTACAGTGAGACCTAAACTTTAAAGGCAATTAATAATGAATTGTGCTTACATATAGAGCTTCAATAAGCTTTATTTATGTTGGTGTTAAAGCATGCTTAATGTCTCAAACTGCACATTGAAATAACCTTTCAATTTAAGTAAAGTATTACAAATAAAATGACTTTTTCGTCTAAAACAAAAAGTAGACACGTAGGGTCTTCTTGTTTTCCTCGAGCCCAAGCCAGTGCTAAATAGGTTAGACCACGGTTGCGCGCGAATAAACGACATAGTTCTCGGGGGCGTAGCCCCCTCGAACTATATCGTTTATTCGCTTGCAACCATGGTCTAACCTATACTTGTAAGTAATGAAGCCTTGGCAACACAAATCAACTTTGGCTGCAGTTCTTTGTCAACAATATCATGGTTCCATATCAGGAAATCACAATGACTATAATGTATTCCAAATAGGCAACTCTTTGTATGTCAGCTAATTAGAGTATTAACCCATTACCCCAAAACCGGTTTCTAGTACATGTACTGAGGACAGGTGACCACATAAAGCAGGTTGAAAGTAAAGCAGAATGTGCCTTAAGGCACATTCTGCTTTACTTTCAGCCTGCTTTAAGCTACCATCTGCTAGGATATTGAAAATACTTCTTATGGTACATATTCATTACTGTATAAAAGGGAACAATTTTTGTTTTTGGATGAATAAAATAAAGGCCTAAAATGCGTATTTATGGGCTAATGGGTTAATAAACAAGGGCCACTATGGCCCTAAATCGCTCACCTGGTAACCATGTAACCATGTACACCGTGTGACCTAGTTTTTGACCGGGCATGACCCTCATTCTAACTTGACCTCGATTTCAATGAGACAAACATTTTGTTCAAGTTTCATGAAGATTCAATGAATTTTGTAGTCTCTAGAGTGTTAACGAGGTTTTTGGATGATTTGACCTAGTGAGCTAGTTTTTGACAAGACATAAGCCACATTTGAACTTGACCTATATTTCATTGAGGCAAACCTTTTCATCAAGTTTTATGAAGATCAAATGAAATTTGTAGTATCTAGAGTGTTAATAAGGTTTTTCTATGATTCGACCTAGTGACCTAGTTTTTGACCGGACATGACCCACATTCGAACTTGGCCTAGATTTCATTAAGGCAATCATATTGATGAAGTTTTATGAAGATCCAATGAAATTTGTAGCCTCTAGATTGTTAACAAGGTTTTTCGATAATTTGACCTAGTGACCTAGTTTTTGACCGGACATGACCCACATTCGAACTTGACCTAAATTTCATTGAGGCAAACATTTTGATGAAGTTTCATGAAGATCCAATGAAATTTGTAGTATCTAGAGTGTTAACAAGGTTTTTCGAAGATTTGACCTAGTGACCTAGTTTTTGACCGGCCATGACCCACATTCGAACTTGGCGTAGATTTCATTGAGGCAATCATATTGATGAAGTTTCATGAAGATCCAATGAAATTTGTAGCCTCTAGAGTGTTAACAAGGTTTTTCGATAATTTGACCTAGTGACCTAGTTTTTGACCGGACCTGACCCACATTCGAACTTGACCTAGATTTCATTAAGGCAAACATTGTGACCAAGTTTCATCAAGATCCAATGAGATTTGAACCTGCTAGAGTGTTAACGAACAATTGTGAACGGACGGACAGACAGACGACGGACATCCAGCGATCCTAAAAGCTCACCTTGGCACAGGTGAGCTAAAAAAATTCACTTCATCTACTCTGGGACTGCACTGTAAACAGTGTTGACCTTATCAATATGCAGCATCTCAACTGGGTCAACACTGTTTGCAATGATAACCGTTTGGGTCTACACTGTTTACAAAATTTAATGCCCTTTTGTCAGACGTGAAATTTAGCACAGCTTCTTGCAATTATTTGATTCATCATTGCAACACTGTGTACCGTCAGATGATATATTGCTACATTTTGCAGTATCTCATCTGGATCACCACTATTTGCAATGATAACCATTTGGGTCTTCATTGGTTGTACATGACCTTTATGGATCCACTAGGCAATGATTGGTAAACCCCCCTACAGTCCCCATTAACTCATTGAGTCCTAGTGACACATATATGCATCATTTACCAAAAGTGTACATGTGATGAGTACACTTGTCTAATGCGAACAGTGAAGTCCCTGATCAGAGGGCTCCTGCAGGAGCCCTCTGGTCAGGGACATCACTGTTTGTCATTTTGCAATTTATTACAAAAAATAACCCCAAATAGTCTAAAATGGATCAGCCTTTATTGTAAACTGGAATTGTCCATTGGAAGTTTCAGGGGATAATGAGTTAACTGTCACAGCTGAGTGCAGTCATTATAACCTCACATATGCACTTTGTCAGTAGGTGACAGGGGTCAAGTCGTTACACCAGCCAGGCTTCAGGCAAAACTACAGATTTATACATATTTATCCCTGGCTACAATGGTCAACATGAATAGTGATATACCAATAATGTGATATTCATGTAGAGCAAGAAAATATGCACCTTCAGCAACATACAGTCACAATCATTGAAGAATGATGATAAGGCGGGCTCTGCTAAATACAGGACACATCTGGTCATGCAGAATACTCCATTTAGAAGCTTTCTGCATTACTGTTATTCTGCATTGAGCAGCAATTTGTATTTAAGGTTACAAATGTATTTTGTTTTTGAATGGTCTTTCAACATAGGGTCACTGGTACGTTTTGACATTTGCTGATTTGGTATTCAAAATAGTGAAGGAGTTACTGCTGATGGCCTGACTAAATTACCGCCAAACTTGTGTTCAAGGACCATTCGTTCAAGAAGTATGGATATTTCTAAAGACAAGTAACATATTAATGCAGGATACAAATAATGTAGAAAGCTCCTTTATGAGTTTTCTGCATTATTTGCATCCATCATTTAGCAACCTGCAATAAAACCAATCCTTGGGTCTTCTATAATTGTAGGACTGCTTAATACCAACCTGACTGTAACGTAACATTTTACGATTTCTGTTAACTTTTCACCATTGCCAAATAAACCTCAAGTCAAATTAGTCTTTGACTAATGCTTTTTTGCTGAAACAGCAATCTGGATTGAAATTATTATTGATCTTGTCAGACTATTCAGCTGTGTGCAGTCTTCTTCAGAATTCTCCTCAACTTTACATCATTAACTCTACCCCTCATAGAAACGCAACCCACCTATATCTTTTAAGAAATGTACACCTAATACAAGAGACATATTAAACTTCTTCTCATCTGGGCATGTGGTTGCTTAATGCAGACTGATATTAAAGCAGAAATCTCCCTAAGGGAGATTTCTGCTTTACTATCAGACTGCTTTAAGCAATATTCTGTCTATACTGAAAACAAACCATAAGGGAAGGAGTTAAAAGCATGTTTCCCCCTGCATTGGAAATGAACATTTATATAATTGTTTGAGTCAAACTAATTGGAAAAGTTTAAACCTTATCCTTCAGTAATACAATTTGTATCAAAATGGATGTCAGTTTAAATTGAGTATTTAGATCTTTTTAACTGGAGAAATATTGATTAAACTGCCAAACAATTTGGGGGTTTATTGTAGATGGAAAATTGCTTTGCTTATGGTTAATATTTTAATCTATTGAATTACAGGGATTTAACACATTCAACCCTAGTGACGAGAATACTCATCATAATATACGTAAAAAGTACACTTGTCCTATGCAAACAGTGTAGACCCTGATCAGAGGGCTCCTTAAGGAGCCCTCTGATCAGAATCTGCACTGTTTGTCACTTTACATTATATTGTTAAAATAAACCCTAAAAAGTCACAAGTATTCTTTACTTAAATTAAATGTGAAATTGGATTTTGGTCATTTAATTTTAAAGTTTCAGGGGTGAATGTGTTAACCCTTCTACTCCTATTAGAGTGTATTAATGCCTTTTGGAAACAGTGCAGACCCGGTTTTCTTATAGGATCTTTCTGACTTAAGTCTGCACTCTTTCATGGGGGAAACTTTTCCATACTTTATTGGCCAATGTATTAGTTTAGACGATGAATGTTCATAGTGGTGGAGTTTGTATATGACATTTGAGCTGGTCCAAATGTTCAAATTCAAACAAAAATGTTTTATTTTATAACATATATACAGTACCTCTTTTGTTTGAAAAGAGATGGAAAAAATAGACATAGACAATCATATTAGTTTAAGTGCAAATTGGAAAGAAAGTGCAAATTTCTCTCCTTATTTCAGATATAAAAGGAGGTTGTAGCTTAGTGTAGAATAAAAGCTGTTTGAGTAAAGCAGAGAGTGCACTTTCTTATTCCTACATTAAATGTTGTAGCTCTTACAGGCTACATTGAAGGGTGCCAACTTTGATTGTTATATGTAACTTATACTAGACATAAATTGGATTTACAAACTAATTATGTCAAAGAATACCAAGGCCTATATATTTTGAATGAAATACAGTAAGATCAGGATATAGCCATTGAGCTGGTGAGGTCAGAGAGATGAGGAAATGGAGGTGATCTGTGTGGTCATATTGTCAACAGTTGTCAAATGTGATGGATGTCCTACACCTTCCGTACATGCACACCACCCACCTACAACATGTTCACTTCCCCAATAGATCAGACACCATAACACACATATGTAACCTCAACAACAATTGAGTGAAGAAGCATGGAGATCACTATAGATGTGCACTACAGTGTTCCCTCCCTACAACAGCCCTCCTATCAACGATCCCCTCCTTACAACGACCCTTGCAGCAGTTCTCTAAACAGGACATTTATGTCTAACGCTTTAATTGCTGCAATGCTGTCTGCTTAAAATTGTCGTCTGCTGTTTTTCTCAAAGTTACATAATGGATATTTTGACAGAAAAAAAACTTAATGACGAGTGACAAACAGCTTGAATCCAGATCAGACGCCGCCGAACAATGCACACAGTTTTTGTCTCCCATTAGATGTCGTTGTAAAGAGGGAGCGATGTATCTTAATGCAGGACAAAAGCAATGTAGAAAGCTTGTTAAGTTGTCATCTGTATTATAGACTGTCTAACACTCTTGTATTGTATGTTTGCTCTAAACATGTAGACTGTTTGTATACTTTCTTCAGGAAGATTGTAAATAGTTTGATGTTCGAGACTGCATCTATTTTTGTCTGAGCGCTTAATTACTATCTAGCTAGGTGCTTTAGGCACAATAAATAAGACAGTCTTTAAAGATTTCTGATTAGATGGTAGACTGCTGGAGACACTTGTGACATTGATCACTGTGACAAGCAAACAGTTTGATTGTGGATCTACATAATTTCTTCAAAAACAAGTGTAAGGAGTTTATAATAAAGCCAGTTTAACACATTACTTCATAACTACACCTTTAACGCCTTTAATTTGCTCCTCCACTGAAGAAAATTGATCCACTTTATGCAGTCATAATTATGTAGCATTAGATATATTTCCTTGCTAGTGGTCTTGCTAGCTAGCAGGATTGGTAGCTTGAAACGGGCTGAAAGTAAAATAAACAGAATGTGCATTGCAGTACATTCTGCTTTACTTTCAACTTTACTTTAACTCTTTGAACCCTAGTCCCGCATATAGGCGTGCTTTTCAAACAGTGTACATGTGAATAGTACACTTGTTCTATGCAAACAGTGAAGACCCTGATCAGAGGGCTCCGAAAGGAGCCCTCTGATCAGGGTCTTCACTGTTTGTCACAATGCCAAACATTCACAAAAACAACCCTTAAAAGTCAGAAATGGACTAGACTAAAATGGAAACTGGAATTGTCCATTTAAAGTTTCAGGGAGGAAAGAGTTAAGTGGCCACCTGTTTCAAAACTAGAAACAGGCTATGGGGGAGTGGTCATAAGTGTGAGAGTTCACTGTATACTTTACTATTTCTGTTTATCATACCAAATTACCTATAGTAACATCTGGCTTCATGTTACAAAACTTTAACTATCTATATAACCCAGATGTTTTGTATCTTGACATGATGTTATAGAACAGTAGGTCATAGCCAAACAGAGACAAAATATACACTGGAAGAACTGTAACAATTGTACAAGTGTCTTAGGAAACAATAGAGAAGCTGTAGATTATAAATTGTATTCAGATTCTGTCCTGTGGTCTGGAATGTGAGCAGATGTAACAGACATGGAACACACATGCGTTGTCCTTTAGATCATTACTTGTTTTTATTTGGAGAAGTTATTGCCCTTTGGGAGGGAGTTGTTTCCTTTTGGATTTACTGCATTTCTATTTTTATTTTCTAACATGTTTTTAAAAAATGAAAATCAAACTTACTGGTCATGAAAGTGAGATTTTTATGCTCCAAGAATCTGTGATTCGGCGGCATTAGTTTTTGCCCAGTCTGTTTTGTTTGCTCGTCTGTTTGTCTATGTCACAAAACCTTAACATTTTCTATAACTTTTGCACTACTCGACATATGGCTTTCATAGTTGGTCTGTGCCTTGCATGTGTCAAGTCCTTTCCGACCATGCCAACATTTTTGCTCTTGTGACCATGACTTTTTACCTACTTTTGTAAAATTCTTTAAATGCCTTTAACATTTGAATAAATAGGACTAAGGCTTCTATATTTGGTATGTATATTTCTTGTGTTAAGACCTTTCCAGCCATACCAATGTTTTGGCCATGTGACCTTGAACTTGACCTTTGACGTCTTTAATCAAGTATGCTTGGAATTTTGAAATGCATTTAACAAAGTCGTGGAGAGAAGGAATACATCTCATTAAAATCATTATCATTATCAAGTGTCTGCCCATCTAAATATATTCATGAAGCGATAAAAAAGAGTTCTGAAAGTGAAAGTTTAAGTAGGGTGCATGCTGATGCATGTATTATTTTCTTTATTATCTTTTACTTCCTTAATCGAGAATTTAACCCATATTCTTTGAGGAAAACAATTTTGAAGAAACTATTTAGACCTTTACAAACAATTTAAATCTAGATCCCGACTTGAATTCTCAAACACATTCTTAGGCTTCAAATTCAAGTATAATCTCTAACCCTTAGGTCTGGGTTTCAGCTTCTGCTAGAACCACAGAAGCTGGAACCCAAACCTATAGAGTTAAAGATTATTCTGACATCACATGGTAATTTTCAGCCTAGACATGTTGAACACTAGGGTTCAATCTAAGATCAAAATTGTTTATACTCTATTTCCATGTGAAGTATTTTATAGTGTTTTCTAGACCTAGTTTATGATTATTACTTTGTTTTATGCCAGATCTAATTTCATTCAAAGGAGATAGGCTCATCCAGAATCACTACCTACATGCAATTTCAATGGTACCATGATTCCCACAACAATCAATTCCATCACTTACCATACTCTAACATCATGGGATTTAAAAAAACGTTACCTTCAATTTATCCATATTTAGATAGAGATCTTTGCAACTTAGGCAACATTGTTACTAATGTCAAACAGCTTTGATTTTGGGATCAGATGCCAAATTACTCAGCATCTGATCTGGATTCAAACTGTTTTCAAACTGCAGTCTGTTAGAGATTTGTTGGATATGGGCTAAATGGAGAAACTAGGAGACTGGTATCCCACTATAGACCAAAGAGAGTAATTCGGAGGAATGAATAAACAGGCAGGGAAAATAAAGTAGATAAGTATTGAGAACAGACAATTGTTTGCCTGGTAATGTGATTGTATGAGCTACCAAAATAGTAGGCAAGCATGCAGTTCCATTGAACTTTTATCCAGATAAAAATATACAATAAAACTTCTCTATTACAGCCTAGGAAAGGAAAACTTATTGATTATATGAAAGACAGATAACAGTTTAACCCATTACCCCATATCCTGTTTCTAGTTTTGAAAACCGGTGACTACTTAAAGCAGGTTGAAAGTAAAGCAGAATGCGCCTTAAGGTATTATCTGCTAGAATATAGAAAATATTTCTTATGATTCCTATTTGTAACAGTATAAAGTTAATTTTTTTTCTTTAGTAGAGGAATAAATTAAATGCATAAAAAGGCTTATTTATGGGGTAATGGGTTAAAGCAAGATAAAAGTAAAACAGAAGGCTCCTGATATGCACTCTTGTATGTACTCTTATCCGAATCTTAAAAATATGTTTGCATACTATTAGGAGATAAAGGATATATCAAGTACTAAAACTCCATATCTCCATCAAACCCCATGGTGTGACTATTCATTAGAAATTAGAACTACCACTTGCAGTGTTTCTAATGAATAGTCACACCAAACTTTGATGTAAACATAAAGGAAAGAATGTTGCAAATGTGTACTTTACTCCCTATTATCTGGACCCCTGATAAGGCTGTACCAAATGGCTTCCTAGCCCCCATCCCTTGTAATAAAATATGGGAATAATGATGAAATCATGTTCATTAGGCCATTATGTTCTCAGAATTAGAAATAGGAGCTGTGGCTTATCTGAACTAAGAACAAGTGGCTGTGGATGGAAATATGGGAACAGTTCTTCATAACAGTACTCCAAAACTGTTGTATCATCGAGACCAAAGTCTTAGAAATTAACCCTTCACCCCACGGCCTGTTTCTTTGTTTTGAAGATAAGAGATCACTTAAAGCAGGCTTAAAGTAAAGCAGAGAACAATTTAAAGTACCATCTGCTAGGATATAGGAAATATTTCTTATGGTGCAAATTCATGATTGTATAAAGTAGAATTTTTCTTCAGTAGAGGAATAAACTAAAGGTGTAAAAAGCATATCTATGAGGTAATGGTTTAACTCTTTGCACGCTAGCGGCGGATATACCTGCCATAGTGATTATCTCTGCAAACAGATTGGATCCAGATGAGACGCCGCATAATCTCATCAGGATCCAGACTGTTTGCTATTCTGACACTGAATTTAAAAGAAATTTTGAAAAATCTAATTTTAGAACAATAGCAGATGACAAATTGTTGCAGACGAAAAAATTACCCAGCATGCAAAGAGTTAAATAGCCATAAAAAGCATGTCTCACATCAGTAAGGGTCGCAGATTATAGTAGACTGAAAGTAAAGCTCTGACCGGATGGAGGGGAAATGTTACTGATCTTACATATCTGTGGCGTCAGAAATAGAACTTACCACATTATTGGAGAAGTAAGCCTTGTTTTCTGTTAGATTGACATCAGTCTGGGACTTGCGCTTGGCAATGTGGTCTGGAGACGGCTGGATGATCAGCTTGTTGTCGAGGGCTTTGATCTTGGCCTTGACCGAGACTGGGTCATCAAGGTCCTTCTCTCCAGTTGGAATATCACTGTGAATCACAATATGCATGTCAACTAACACATTCAAACCTAGTCTAGTAACGAGTTTACTCGTCTTTGAAAACAGTGTACCTGTATAAAGAACACTTGTTTGTCCCACTTGTTCATGCAAACAGTGTATACCCTGATCAGAGGGCTCCTGAAGGAGCCCTCTGATCAGGGTCTGCACTGTTTGTCATTTTGCAAAATATTGCACAAAACCTTAAATAGTCATAAATGGACTTGGACATAATTTGAAACTGGAATTGCCTAGTAAAAGTTTAAGGGGTAAATGAGTTGAATGACAATGAATGTAACCAAATGAAGCAATCCAATTGTCTTTATATGGAATGAACAAGAAGTGGGTCCTTTAGCTATCCCTAGAAACATTGGAAGTCTAGACATGATTACTGAGAAAACTAAAACAATATAGTAGAAACTACAGTCAAACCTGTATTAATTATCCGCATGCTAGCGGGGGGTATAATTATGTGCCACAGTGATAACCTTTGCAAACAGTTTGAATCCAGATGAGATGCCATGTAACACAGCGGTTCATCAGGATCCAAACTGCTTGACACTCTGAAATTAGAAAATTCTATTTTCAGAACATCAGCAGACGACAATTGTTGGAGACGCAAAGAGTTAAGCAATCATTGATAAAAAACTCTATGGTAGTTTGATGGACACACGGTAGCTTAACTCTTTACTCCCTAAAACTTTAAATGGACAATTCCAGTTTCCATTTAAGTCTAGTCAATTTCTGTCTTTTAAGGGTGGTTTTTGTCAATGTTTGACATTATGACAAACAGTGAAGACCCTGATCAGAGGGCTCCTTTAGGAGCCCTCTGATCTGGGTCTTCACTGTTTGCATAGGACAAGTGTTCAATTCTCATGTACACTGTTTGAAAAGGAGCCTATATGCGGGACTAGGGTTCAAAGGGTTAATGCAGGAAGAGGGTAAAGCTAAAACCTCCTAAAGGAGCTTATAGCATTACTTTTGTTCTGCAAATAGGGCTAACATCATACGGTTTAGTAAAGATATAAGGATTTAAGTGTTTGAATTACTCACATGGAGCTCTGTGTATACTTTTAAACTCTCATTGTTGACTAAATTTTATGATAGATCTATGGGTGCTGAATGTAGGGTGAAAGTAATGCAGAGCTACAGTCCCATTTTGTGTAAAAACGTATTATAAATGGTCACTGAACTAAGTCAAGACTGTCTTTCATTGAGGATATAAACCTTTGTCGTTTTGCCTAGGGGTGAACTAAACACACACTATACAGTAAAACCTCTCTATTACGACCACTAATTTTTGTTAATTATTAGGGTGTTTACGATAGGTGACCGCTTAAAGCAAGGTGACAGTGAAACAGAAAGCTCCTTTAGGAGCTTTCTGTTTCACTGTCACCTTGCTTTAAGCTGCCACCTCTCTATTATATAATCAAATAGCCTTGGTTTTAGTGGTCGTAATAGCAAGGTTTTACTGTACACTCTTTATATGTATTATGTATACTTATATCGGATACTTACCTAGGATTGAATATTTCTGATGGTTTTTTATTGTCATTGACTATTTTATCACCAAATCCACCTTCATCGTTTTCTGTTGCCTGCTTGCCACTCTTGTTCTCATTTTCATCGGCTTGCTGCTGCTTTTTACAACAACATCCAAAGATACCAATGATAACCCCGAGACTCAGCAGTACCACCAGGGAGGCTGACACACTGACCAAAACCTGACTAGCACCAGTTTGACTTTCATTTTCATACTGTTTCTTTACTGCAAGTTGCAGGGAATGGGGTCCATCTGCTGGTATTGCATGCTCTGAAAATACTGCATGCCCTTGTTTCAGAGGTTGTACTTTCAGTTTGCCTGATTCTGAGTGACTTGAATGGAACTGTAAAACATCGTTGCCAGCAGATGGTACAGGACTTGCGGTTTTGTTTGTTCGAGATTTCGATGCACTTTTAGAAGTTGCATTATGTTTGTATGCTGTTTGAGTGTCTGTGGTATTTCTATTGTCAGACTGAGCAATACTGTTATGGGAATCACCTGATATAGTTAATGGAGATTTGGGTCTGGAAGGAGAAGCTTTGGCAACATGGGAATAGAATGGGAGGGGATTGACTCTAGCTTGGCTGGATGGTGATTGAAGTGAGGCAGATTGTAGACTTTGATCTCCTGTGTGAGAACTCAACACTGTCCGTTCCCAGTTTTGTATTTTTACTGAATCAACTGTATCACCTTGATATGAAAGACTGGAGCTCAGGTCCCTGGTCCCTACATGGAGTTTCTCTGAGTGGGGAACCAGGGGATACCCCAGTGTAATTGGGAGCAGACCACATAACTGAACACTTAGGAAGACCACAACACTCATAATGAACGGTAATCACTTGACATTACTCTGTTATCAAAACAATCACATTCACACACAATAGCTTTCCCCTCTCCAATTATAATCCAGTAACAAGCATGTACTTGACTAGGGTTTTGCTGGAAGACATCAAACCCCTTTTGAAATAAATTTCAAACCCCTTTTGAAATAAATTTCCTGTATTTTGAAACAATGAATGATCCTGTTATATCCGTCTGAAATGAGCTTCATGTACTATAGGTATAATGCACTTTCCCATAAGAATACAGTGGCACAGGTAATATATCCTTACACAACACTTGGACTAGAAGGCACATATAATCACATTTCTACAAGCTTTTCCTCCCACACACACTAAAATCCTGTTGACTTGTTCTTGTTCGGTTCTGATTCACTTGCGGAGATAACATCAACTTTTTGGTTTCACAAAGATAAATATTTTTTTTATTTCCCCCTATGCTTCAAACTTGTGCAATCCACATGATATTTAGCTATCTAATCATTTGTGTGACTCAGATGTAATCCACATCACCTTGAAGATTGCTGATCAGGATGATAAGGAGGCTCACTATTTGTGAATCCTGTCTTCTGGTATAATCCTCAATACCTCCGGGTTTTCTCTTGAACTCTGGGCTACCTCCACCTTATAACTTTTCCTGGAAGTAAAAAATCAAAGTACAGGTAAATGTAAACACTGTTATCACTTCTACAACCACTCAAAAGAAATTTTTTTTTGTTTTATCAAAGACATGTGACTACTTAAAGCAATATTTAAGGGGAGTAGAAAACTTCTAAATTTGCTTTCTGCTTTACCTTTTCTTGCTTTAAGTTGCCACCTGCCGTTAAGACTATCAAAAACACTCAAAAGCGGTATTTATTTTGGTTTTTAAAAAGACATGAGGCAGATTAAAGCAAAAAATAAAAGTAAAGCAGAAAGCTCCTAGAGGAACTTTCTGTTTTACTTTCATTTTGCTTTACACAGCCAGCCGCCTTTAACTAGACTAGTCTATACATGCTTTATCAGTTGTAAGTGATTTACTTTAACTTGCTTTAAGCTGTTGCTTGTATGTTACACACACTGTTGGAAGTTTCATTGTCAATGATAATTGGTAAAAAAAAATTCAAGCAAAGCAATAATTCACATAACACTAGGCCCAATTATCTCGGAGTGTTGCAGATAATTTCGTTAACAAGTTCATTTGACTGTTTGAGACATTAAGCTTAACTCATTACTCCATAGCCTGTTTTGAAGACAGGTGACCACTTAAAGCTACCCAATCTGCTAAAATATTTAAAGTATTTCTTCTGGGGTACATAATTATTCATTACTGTACAAAATGAAAATATTTCTTCTGTTGAAGAATAATTTAAAGTCATAAAAAGGCATATTTATAGAGAATTGGGGGGGGGGGGGGGGGGGGGGGGGGGCTGCTATTTTCTTCAGTGAATGAATAAATCAACAGCTTTAAAATCTATATCTGTGGAGTAATGGGTTAAAATGAAGTGTACTTACTAAAACATACAAAGTATTCCACTATAAAATATTTCCTTAACTTTCCACACACTTCCCTTAGGCGACTAAATTCCAAATATCCATTTACCCAACAGATGATGTCTGCTCATATTTCCTTGTTTAGTCTAATAAAATTGTAATCAAATGATCAAACACTTTGGATCCTGATCAGATGCAGGAGTAGTAAGAATCTGACCTAAAGCCATGCTGTTTATGAATGTAGGATAGAGATAGATCATCCTGCGTGCTCATCTCCTCTCACCGTTATATCAACTGTGCCTATGAATTTCATGCCGATCATCTTCCCTCCACTTCTAACCCTGACCTCACACCTAAATCTCGTCTACTTATAATGTATCATCTACAATAATTACAACTTTGGTTTAGATCTCATTTCTAATAAAGGAAACCTAAATACAAATGTCAAACAGTTTGGAGTCTGATCAGACGCCGAGTTACTGGGCGTCTGATCAGAATCCAAACTGTTTGCAAATTGATCGTACCAGATTAAGGGTTAACACACGTACCTACTCTCTCGGCTGCTGAAGTTTACATACCATGTGCACTCTAATGATTTCAACCTTTGCTCGGTACAAAATATCTCTGTTTTCTCAAAAATAATAATATCAGCTCAAATTCTCACATAATATTATGATCATTATTTATAATTCCACTCCTCCATGAGCGACACACAGAGATAAAACCAACAAGGGCATAAAACTAATGTATAGTACTGGTTGACTGACACATGACCATTTACAAATCCATGCTATTTTGTAATGGGGCGCAGTTGTGGTTGAATCTGATGGATAGACCATGTCGAGCATTGGCTATGGCCATGTTTACCCTATGGCCGTGGGAAACATATACAGCAAATCAATGCAAACAGTTTGGATCCTGATCAGACGCCGAGTAACTCGGCCTCTGATCAGGTTCTAATCTGTTTGTAGTTTGGATCATGTTTCTGTAGGTATGAAGAAGAAAGGATTAGTTGAGAAATTGAAGCAGATGACGTTTTGTGTGTAGATGAAGTTAATTCAGTGTTCAAAGGGGTAATAGAGAGAAACTTGCTCCCAATATGTATGGTATGTTGCTGTACTACTGATGCTGCATAGAGTTAAATTGAGCTGTACTCAGTCAGAAATACTAGAACATGTGGTTAGTGAAGATGTATGGAAATAACTGAACTCAGGTGGCTGCTCAACCCATTACCCTATAGCCTGTTTCTAGTTTTCAAGATATGTGAGCACCAAAAGCAAGCTGAAAGTAAAGCAGAATGCGCCTTAAGGCGCATTCTGCTTTACTTTCAGCCTGCTTTAAGTTATCATCTGTTAGAATATAGAAAATATTTCTTATCATATATATTCATGACTGTATAAAAGGGAACTATTTTCTTCAGTGGAGGAATAAATGAAAGGCGTAAAAAGGTGTATTTATGGGTAACTGTCTGGTTCCCCCCCCCCCCCCCCTCCCCATTACCTCAAAGATACACATTTGTCTGCCTTTAATTTATTCCTCCTATCTAAGATTTTACAGTCAAGAAAACACATTTTCTATATCCTAGTAGATGGTAGAAATAAAGCAAGCTTAAAATAAAGCAGAATGCAATTTAATGAGCATTCTGCTTTACTTTTAGCCTGCTTCATGCAACCATCTGTCTTCAGTACTGAAAACAAGCTTTTGGGGGTTGGGGGGGGGGGGCATTTATGCAGAATGCAACCACAATATAATCTCTGAAAATAAAGTTTGTTTTCAATATGTGGTGCAGGTGACTGCTTAAATAAAGCAAGATAGAAGTAAAGCAGGCAGCATTTTGCTTTACTTTCATCCTGCTTTAAGCTGTCACTATTATTTAACATAATGAATGATATCCCAATTATGTGGCCTTATAATGAAGATTTGCCGTATGTAGTGAAATTTAATTTTTTGGGGTTGTCAGTGTTTAATTTTCCCACAATCTACCACTTTAAAACACTTGAGACTGTTTTTGTTGTTGCAATAAAAGCTGTACATTAGAAAGACTTTCATCTTAATTGCTCGCATGTTAAGCCGTACTATTGTTTTATACTTTCAGAGGCTATATAAACAAATAAAAATGATATTGTATGGCAGCTTCAATGTTTTATCCTAATTTTGTGTGAAACTGAGACAGGTGAACCTGCTTATGTTACAGGGTATTAATTCTCACACAGAGTGCAGTTGTATAACTGCAGGAATTACTTGCACATGCAGATACTTTATTGGATGTGCATCTGAGGTTTTTATTCTTGCAAACATCTGTTCCCATAGCCTGCTTCTAGTTTTGAAGACAGGCCGCCTGTTTCTAGTTTTGACGCATTCTGCTTTACTTTCAACTTGCTTTAAGCTACCATCTATTAGGATAATTATGGAAAGTGTTTCTTAAGGTGCACATAGCTCCAGATAAGGGGAGTATTTCAAAAACTAAAATCTCTATTTCTGCATTAAATCATATGGTGTCACTACTCATTAGAATCGTCTCACTGAGATGATTCTAATGAGTAGTAACACCAAAGGATTTGGTGCTAAAATAAGTGAAAAAATGTTGCATTTGTCCAGGTTAGCCCCCTCTTATCTGGAGCCCTGGAAACCGTGCATATTTATGACTATAAATTGGAACTATTTTTTTCAGCCCAGGGATGAATTTAAAGTAAAAAGGGCATATTTATGAAGTAATCCTAGCAAATGGTAGCTTTTACAGGATAAAAGTAAAGCATAATGTGTTTTAAGGTACATTCTGCTTTACTTTCAACCTAAAAATTTAAGTGGTCAACTATCTTCAAAACTAGAAACAGGCTATGGAGAAACAGTCAGGTTAAATGCAAGTATCTGCGACATCTGCGTAATGCAGGCCAGAAATAATGCAAAAAGCTCCTGAAGGCCAAACTTTCTGTATGACTTCCATTCTGCACTTTCCTTGTCAATATCATCAACAAGAGTCTCGGGGAGCACTGTAACTAAACCTGACCTATCAGATTTGTTTTCAATTATAAGGGACAACATAATTGTAGTATGGCTCATCCATACATTGATTACACAGTCAAGTCTCACTATTACAATCTCTGAAAGGAACACTCAATGATGGGGTTAAAACAGCTAATATAATATATAGTAAGGCATGAAGAAAGTAAAGAAGAAAGCCTTTATGTCAATTTTCTGCTTTACATGGGTCTAAATTGATTATAACAGAAAACTCACGAGTCCATTAAGATCCAGGCTACTTTTGGGTGGTGTAGAAAGTTGTGTTTACTGTATGAGTTGATTATTTGTTGTGTCAAATCAATGTTAGTAGACATGGTTTGATGAGTTTACAACAAACTAGATTAACCAAAATAATGAAGCTGAAGCAACTGCACTTGGACGGCACTCTGTGTGGCAGCTGGATCCACTGATTAAACAAAACAGTAAAACTTTGGTTACAGTGGTGAAAACGTTATTCTTTCCCAATGAACGCGCTTACGCTCAAACTATTATTTCTATTGCAAACAGTTTGGAGCCAGATCAGACGCCGGGTAACCCGGCGTCTGATCAGGCTCCAAACTGTTTGCCACTCAGATCAACATGAATAGCCAGAATTGCCTAAAATTTGTACTTTTCTACGTTTTAGTGCTTGCGTTTGCTTTTCATTTGCCTTTAAACGGGAAAGAATAACATAGTCTCAACTGTATTACTGCCCCATAGAAGTACCTTTTGACACTTTTACATATTCCTCATAGACATGCCTTTTCATATTTATAAAATTTTAATGTTCTTCTAAAAAGCCATAGAAAACCTTTCCTGCATTTGGAAAGGTTGATGCTGAAATAAATGCATTACAAGTACATTATTGTATACCTCTTTTACTTAGTCTATTGTATACCTCTTTTACTTATTATTTCTATTGCAAAAAGTTTAATTGGAGCCAGATCAGACGCCTGGTAACCCGGCGTCTGATCATGCTCCAAACTCTTTGCCACTATCAACATGAATAGCCAGAATTGTCCAAAAGTTGTACTTTTCTATGTTTTACTGCCTATGTTTTCTTTTCATTTGCCTTTAAACCGGAAAGAATAACATATTCTCCACTGTGTTACTGCCGCATAGAAGTACCTTTTGACACTTTTACATATTCCTCATAGACATGCCTTTTCATATTTCTACGATGGTCTGCTAAAAAAAATAGGAAACCTTTCCTGCATTTGGAAAGGTTAATGCTGAAATAAATGCTTACAAGTATTAAAAAAAAAATCCTGCAATTAACAGCCACAAATACGACAGTTCGTGATCTTGATTTTCTTTCAATTAGAAAGATGCTCAACACACTGAAATACTTGACTACAAAAATGTATTCATCCATTTGAGTTCAAAAAGTGACAACTTCCTTCCTGAGATTATCTTCAGTAGGACAGCTAGTGACAATGGTTATTTGACCTTGTCACCTTAAAGACTTTTCCTCAGTCCATTGAGGGACCACCACCCCATTGTTCTGGAGGTGTCAATGTAACTCCAAAGCATGTGCAGCACAATCTCATTTTACCTGGTGAGGTCCAGATTATACTCATGCTCTAGTGATTTTCAATGGTTATTTCTAACCAAACTATCAAATATAAAGGTAGAGTCTCACACGAGAAGCCTCAATGGTACTTAATTTGCTAGCGACATGTCCATAAGATCCATGATTTTTGCAAGGAAATTGTCTGGCAAGGCGTAATGATTGAAAGGTCATCTAGGGATGTCTTTAAAGACATCTCCTGACGACCTTTTGGTCATAACGCCTTGCCAGATTATTTACTGTCAATTTCCTTGCAAAAAGCATGGTTCTTGTGCATATTGAACCATTGAATTGTCTTATGTGAGACCGGACCTTTATATTTGATGTTTTAAGGCTTCAGCTACTGATGACTGACACCATGGTACTCCCCTAGATATTCATTAACCCATTACCACATAGCTTGTTTCTAGTTATGAAGATAAGTGACTACTTAAAGCAGGTTGAAAGTAAAGCAGAATGTGCCTTAAGGCACATTCTGCTTTACTGTCAACCTGCTTTAAGCTTTTATCTACTAGGATAAAAAAAAATTTCTTATGGTGAATATTCACGATTGAATAAAGTGGAACTATTTTCTTCAGTGGAGGAATGAATTAGAGGCGTAAAAAAGGGTATTTACGGAATAATGGGTTAAACCATTTCCCTCATAGCTTGTTTTCAATGTTTATAGCAGGTGGCTGCTTTTAACAGGTTGAAAGTACAGTAGAATCTCCTAGTTTTAAATTCAAAATAAAGATTGAAAGCATAGAAAGATGTCCAGTACGGAGCTGTCTGTCTGTTCTGGGTCAGTACGGTCTAAAATTTAGTATGCTGTTTCAGTATTGTGAGAGAAAACTAATACTAATCCCATATATAACTTGTGAAAACACAAACGGTGATGGTATGTTGGTAAAACAAACTGAATATCCGGGATCCTCTGTTTACACTAGCAGGTAATGTGTATTGTACCAGGAAACAAAAATATCTGTCAAGACAAACAGTTACATTCTTGTGTAGGTCCTTCAGCTAAATCCAACATGACATAAATCAGTTCGGAACGCTTCCTGCTTTTGTCAGAATGGCAGAAGTTTGGAGCCAAACCAAGCGCATGGCAACGGGTTGAAGATTTAGAAATTATTCCTGAGCGTGGAGCTTGAAAGTGAATGATTTTCTTCAGAATATTGATATGTATAATAATTTAAACAGACATTTTTCTTATCAAGCAGGAGTCCTCTGACCATATTGTCTGCACTGTCTGCTATTTCAGACAAGTCAGTGTGAATAGACGTTATTTCTTCTCAACTACTAGAAGATCTAGCGATGTTCTAAAATACAGCTCCTTGTGATGAAATTGAAAACAACTTCATTAAACCAGTAGATATCAGTGGGTGATATTGTCTCGCCTGTAGTGGAAGGTGATAAATGGAGGTAGTCCAGCTGTCCATCCATCTGTCTAAGTGTTTGTCTTTCTGTCAAGGGTCTGAATCATCCGGACTATTACTGCAGGTGACACAAATGTTACTCGGTACACCTCTTGTTTTCACCTAATGATAGATGCAATTGTCTAACATGTATATTAAGTCAAACCTATTATGATACATTGTAAATGTGTTCATCCAACAAATGTACCGTCAAATTTTATTGAAAAGAGAACACAGTTGCAGTCTTAGACATGTATATAACTGCTTTATGTATGGCAGTTTTGTTCTGCATAAAGCAGTCACTTTTGTCATGCAATAAGACATCACATGTGTCATGCATTAATTAAGCAATCACCAGTTTTTAAAGATCTTTACTATCAATTCGCTGCAGCTGCTGAATGTAACCCAAAAGATACGGAAGATAAGGACAATCAGCGGTGGTCATTGAGACGCCATTTTGGACGTTGTATGATACAAAAAAATTGGTCTGGTGCACGTCGTATTGGGGTAGGTTGATGACGTTATATGCTGTGCGCAGGTAATCCCATGATCTATGTCGATTGTGCGTCACTGCTTACAGAATTTCAAAAGAACCTTTCCATAGTTACTACAATAAACCGATGATTAATCAGTTAAATAGGAATTATCATCGTTCTGTGCTTACCGTATTATCGTTTGATTGTTATTTTAAGGTGCATATTGATGTATGTAGTACGAACCAAAGTAAATCATATTTTGTCGTCAGTGCAAAAGTGTATTATACAACTTCTAAAATGGCGTCTTTCTGACCGTCGGCCAATGGGAGCTTAGCACTTGGTGCCCAATCTAGTCTATTTTAAGATGTCTATGGTTAACCCTTAGCCTGCCAGTCACGACTATAGCTCCATATGCAAACAGCTTGGATCCGGATGAGACGCCGAGTAACTCGGCGTCTCATCCGGATCCAAGCTGTTTGACACTCAGACAACATTTTCAGCAATTTTGAGCAACTTTGAAGCACTTTGAAACTTGAAGCAGACGAGAAATATAGCAGACGACAATTTATTTGGCGGGCTAAGGGTTAAGATACAGTCCTGAAAGACTGAGAGATGTTATGTTTTTATTGAGACAGATGACTGATGTCAGGTTATAAGATACAGTGTAAGGGAATGTCAGATACTCTAGTCTAGGAGCTGTATCCTAGCTGTATGTCAGGTTATAAGATACAGTGTAAGGGAATGTCAGATACTCTAGTCTAGGAGCTGTATCCTAGCTGTATGTCAGGTTATAAGATACAGTGTAAGGGAATGTCAGATACTCTAGTCTAGGAGCTGTATCCTAGCTGTATGTCAGGTTATAAGATACAGTGTAAGGGAATGTCAGATACTCTAGTCTAGGAGCTGTATCCTAGCTGTATGTCAGGTTATAAGATACAGTGTAAGGGAATGTCAGATACTCTAGTCTAGGAGCTGTATCCTAGCTGTATGTCAGGTTATAAGATACAGTGTAAGGGAATGTCAGATACTCTAGTCTAGGAGCTGTATCCTAGCTGTATGTCAGGTTATAAGATACAGTGTAAGGGAATGTCAGATACTCTAGTCTAGGAGCTGTATCCTAGCTGTATGTCAGGTTATAAGATACAGTGTAAGGGAATGTCAGATACTCTAGTCTAGGAGCTGTATCCTAGCTGTATGTCAGGTTATAAGATACAGTGTAAGGGAATGTCAGATACTCTAGTCTAGGAGCTGTATCCTAGCTGTATGACTGATGTCAGGTTATAAGATACAGTGTAAGGGAATGTCAGATACTCTAGTCTAGGAGCTGTATCCTAGCTGTATGTCAGGTTATAAGATACAGTGTAAGGGAATGTCAGATACTCTAGTCTAGGAGCTGTATCCTAGCTGTATGTCAGGTTATAAGATACAGTGTAAGGGAATGTCAGATACTCTAGTCTAGGAGCTGTATCCTAGCTGTATGTCAGGTTATAAGATACAGTGTAAGGGAATGTCAGATACTCTAGTCTAGGAGCTGTATCCTAGCTGTATGACTGATGTCAGGTTATAAGATACAGTGTAAGGGAATGTCAGATACTCTAGTCTAGGAGCTGTATCCTAGCTGTATGTCAGGTTATAAGATACAGTGTAAGGGAATGTCAGATACTCTAGTCTAGGAGCTGTATCCTAGCTGTATGTCAGGTTATAAGATACAGTGTAAGGGAATGTCAGATACTCTAGTCTAGGAGCTGTATCCTAGCTGTATGTCAGGTTATAAGATACAGTGTAAGGGAATGTCAGATACTCTAGTCTAGGAGCTGTATCCTAGCTGTATGACTGATGTCAGGTTATAAGATACAGTGTAAGGGAATGTCAGATACTCTAGTCTAGGAGCTGTATCCTAGCTGTATGTCAGGTTATAAGATACAGTGTAAGGGAATGTCAGATACTCTTGTCTAGGAGCTGTATCCTAGCTGTATGTCAGGTTATAAGATACAGTGTAAGGGAATGTCAGATACTCTAGTCTAGGAGCTGTATCCTAGCTGTATGTCAGGTTATAAGATACAGTGTAAGGGAATGTCAGATACTCTAGTCTAGGAGCTGTATCCTAGCTGTATGTCAGGTTATAAGATACAGTGTAAGGGAATGTCAGATACTCTAGTCTAGGAGCTGTATCCTAGCTGTATGTCAGGTTATAAGATACAGTGTAAGGGAATGTCAGATACTCTAGTCTAGGAGCTGTATCCTAGCTGTATGTCAGGTTATAAGATACTGTGTAAGGGAATGTCAGATACTCTAGTCTAGGAGCTGTATCCTAGCTGTATGTCAGGTTATAAGATACAGTGTAAGGGAATGTCAGATACTCTAGTCTAGGAGCTGTATCCTAGCTGTATGTCAGGTTATAAGATACAGTGTAAGGGAATGTCAGATACTCTAGTCTAGGAGCTGTATCCTAGCTGTATGTCAGGTTATAAGATACAGTGTAAGGGAATGTCAGATACTCTAGTCTAGGAGCTGTATCCTAGCTGTATGTCAGGTTATAAGATACTGTGTAAGGGAATGTCAGATACTCTAGTCTAGGAGCTGTATCCTAGCTGTATGTCAGGTTATAAGATACAGTGTAAGGGAATGTCAGATACTCTAGTCTAGGAGCTGTATCCTAGCTGTATGTCAGGTTATAAGATACAGTGTAAGGGAATGTCAGATACTCTAGTCTAGGAGCTGTATCCTAGCTGTATGTCAGGTTATAAGATACAGTGTAAGGGAATGTCAGATACTCTAGTCTAGGAGCTGTATCCTAGCTGTATGTCAGGTTATAAGATACTGTGTAAGGGAATGTCAGATACTCTAGTCTAGGAGCTGTATCCTAGCTGTATGCCAGGTTATAAGATACAGTGTAAGGGAATGTCAGATACTCTAGTCTAGGAGCTGTATCCTAGCTGTATGTCAGGTTATAAGATACAGTGTAAGGGAATGTCAGATACTCTAGTCTAGGAGCTGTATCCTAGCTGTATGTCAGGTTATAAGATACTGTGTAAGGGAATGTCAGATACTCTAGTCTAGGAGCTGTATCCTAGCTGTATGTCAGGTTATAAGATACAGTGTAAGGGAATGTCAGATACTCTAGTCTAGGAGCTGTATCCTAGCTGTATGTCAGGTTATAAGATACAGTGTAAGGGAATGTCAGATACTCTAGTCTAGGAGCTGTATCCTAGCTGTATGACTCCCTGAATGTCAAGTCAATGGCAAAACAAAATATTTGGTATTGCATAATGTACTTATGTCAGCAATATTCTTTGTATTAAGGTTGTTCAGGCTAAATGTACACTGAATAATTATGTGTCCCCTTGGTGCAAAAAGGAGCCAACTACATAAAGAATAAAGAAGGCAAAAGCACACTTTTGCACAAAGGGGACAATTAAATTATGCTTTAGATGAAGGTTCTCTATTTTGAAACATCAGTAAACAATTTGAACACAGACGAGATACACAGTGTTTGCTACGACTTGCAATTTCCAGCTATATGTGCAGTTAATACAAAGGGCAGAAGTTTTATAAAACTGATAATGAAAACTTTAAACATGAGAAGAAATTAAGCATTGCTATACAGTAAGACTTGTGGCTGCCATTCTATGAAGAAGCTTGGCACGCTATAAACAGTTTATCTCGTTACCCCACAAATACGCCTTTTTACGCCTCTAATTTATTCCTCCACTATAGAAAATAGTTCAAATTTATATAGTCATGGACATGTATCATAAGAAATATTTTCTGTGTTCTAGTAGATGTTAGCTTAAAGCAGGTTGAAAGAAAAGCAGAATGTGCCTTAAGGCACATTCTGCTTTACTTTCAACCAGCTTTAAGTGGCCCCATATATATTTAATACTAGAAACAGGCTATGGGGTAATGGGTTAACACGTGCCAGGTTAAAGCAGGAGCTGTCAGATCTAGGTCTTCTACAGTATCCAGGAAGTAACTGGTTAATTCTACGCTTAGTGCACTTCATTGCCAATTACTCTGAGTAAATCAAAATTCAATTAAGTTTCCATTATTTATTAATACAAAATCCCAATAATGTATTGATTACAAGTGATAAGTAGCTCAAGCAGTAAGATTAAAGTCAATCACCATATATTGTACCAGATGGTTTCATCAATATACATTGTAAATTAGATTTTATTTACATACATCAGACCTGTAAATTCTTGGTAGTAAATTAAGGTAAAACTTTTGTTAGAAATCATTCAAAAAGGATTTATTTGATATATTTTAACCTTTTCTCTGGAGAAATATATTCATCCCATAAATTGATGTGCATGTTCAAACAGTTTGGATTCAGGTAATAATTGCCAAGATACTCAGGGTCTGATCAGTATCATAACTGTTTGACACTCACAGATGTTGATATTAATATTTGTTTTTGAAGAACCGGTAAACTTCTAGTCTAGACAATTCCTTTTCATCTCTTTCAGAGTATTGGGTATACAGTAAAACCTCTATTACAACCTGAACCACACAAAAAGAAGGCTAATTGATTGTACATGTATATAAGACAGGTGACAGCTTAAAGCAAGGTAAAAGCTTCTAAAGGAGCTTTCTGTTTAAAGGCTTTCACCTTTATTCATGCAGTCACCTGTCTTAATCACTTATCTAAACATAATGTAGTGGTAGCAATAGCGATATTTTACTGTAGATGGAGCAACTAAAACTGATTGTTACATACTCATAACATCTACCTAGACTGGTTCCAGCTACTATGCCAATTCACCCAAAGAGCAAACAACAATAAAACTCCACTTATGTCAAAACTGATATAGTTCCTTATGTTTTATGATACAAGATCTATGAATTTGGTGCTATCTGACTCTCTTGGTGATTCAGAAAAACAGGCCATTTATAGTCTATCTATAAATCTACATTAGTTGCTGTAATGTTTATGATATAAAGTGAAACTAACTATATACAGTAGTAATAACCTTTAATATAACATTAACCCCTTACCCCATGTACGCCTTTTTACGCCTCTAATTTATTCCTCCACTGAAAAGTTCTATTTTATATAGTGATGAAAATATACCATAAGAAATATTTTCTTTATCCCAGTAGATAGTTGAACACATTCTGCTTTTCTTTCAGCCTGCTTTAACCCATTACCCCATAAAAACGCATTTTTACGCCTCTTGTTTATTCCTCCACATAAGAAAATAGTTCCAAATTATACAATTATGAATATTTATTTGAAGAAATATTTTCTATTTTCAAGTAGATGGTAGCTTAAAGCAGGCTGAAAGTAAAGCAGAATGTGCCAATTTTTCTTTATCCCAGTAGATAGTTCAACACATTCTGCTTTTCTTTCAGCCTGCTTTAACCCATTACCCCATAAAAACGCATTTTTACGCCTCTTGTTTATTCCTCCACATAAGAAAATAGTTCCAAATTATACAATTATGAATATTTATTTGAAGAAATATTTTCTATTTTCAAGTAGATGGTAGCTTAAAGCAGGCTGAAAGTAAAGCAGAATGTGCCTTAAGGCACATTCTTCTTTACTTTCAACCTGCTTTAAATGGTATACAATTTTCAATATAAGAAATAGGCTATGGGGTATAATGGGTTAAGCTACCATCTACTAGAATAAAGAAAATATTCCTTATGATACACATGTGTGATTGTATAAATTGGAACTGCTTTCTTCAGTGGAGGAATAAACTGAATGTGCTAAAAGGTGCTTCTATAGGGGAAAGGGTTAAAAACCTCAAACCTGTCTAAAAGGCTGGAAATGTAACTCTTTTCAATGGCAGCTATATAGATGTGGGACTGTACTGTATTATATGTTATGTAATCCACTTTGTGGTAGACTATTAACTATTCAGTCCTAAGTTTCACTGGTCCCCAATGGATTTATCAATCAATTAACGGTAGAATTTAGGTCCATAGACACAATATGTCAAATTTGAAGGAAGATTTATGTGGAGATTTTAACTGTGTTTTAGATCCTGCAATGGATTATCAAAATTACAAAACAATAAATAACAAAAACGCAAGAAATCAAATAATAGAAAATATACAATCTAGACAGTTAGTTGATATATACAGAGACCTCAATCCAGACAGAAAGAGATATACATGGCGACGTACTCATCCACTTCAACAGGCACGTTTAGATTTTTTCCTGGTAACAGAAGACTTGGTACAGTTTTCAAAATCATGTGAAATAGAACCTAGCCTGAACTCAGATCACTCTATTGTACAACTGCATATGGTATTTGCAAACATTGATCACGGCAAAGGGTTATGGAAACATAACGATTCTTTGTTAAATGATTTAGAATACGTCCACCAAATTCAAGATAAGATTAAACGCGTAAAATCCCAATATTGCATTCCTGTGTACGATTTAGAAAACATAGATAAAATCCATTGTAGTGACTTACAGTTCACGATACCAGACGATCTGTTCTTGGAAACTCTTCTTATGGAAATCAGGGGGGAGTCTATATCATATGGCTCTTACAAAAAAAAATCTATAAATAAACAAGAAACTGACCTATTAAACAAAATCAAACTTATCGAAGAAAACCTAACAGAAGAAAATTCCCAAAACTTAAAAAACCATAGGCAAAATCTTTCAGAATTAAAAGAATTTAAACTTAAGGGCCATGTCATCAGGTCCCGGGCAAAATGGATAGAATATGGCGAAAAGCCTACACAATTCTTTTGTGGATTAGAAAAACATAATTATATTAACAAAACAATAAACAAATTAGAGACAACAAACGGAAGTACAATTACAAACCAAAACGAAATTCTAGTGGAAACACAACAATTTTATAAAAAACTATACTCAAACCAGGATAAAGAGGAATCTGACCAACACCTTAATGTAAATGTAAATAAAATCACAAAAAGTCAAGCCAAAAATCTTGAGGGCCATATAACGTATCAAGAGGCTAGTTACACTCTTAAAAATATGAAAAATGACAAAAGTCCAGGTAGTGATGGTTTTACAACCAATTTTTTTAAAATGTTTTGGAAAGACTTGGGTTATCTAGTTATTAGATCAATAAATTCTGCATTTGATAAGGGTAAACTTTCAATAAGTCAACGTCAAGGAATCATTACATGTATACCAAAAGAAAATAAACCTCGTCAATTCCTAAAAAATTGGCGACCAATTACACTTCTTAATACGATTTACAAAATAGCATCAGGATCAATAGCAAACAGACTTAAGAATATCCTACCAACTATCATAAGTAAAGAGCAAACTGGTTTTTTGAAAAACAGATATATTGGAGAAAACATTAGACTTATATACGATGTTATGCAATATGCAGAGGAAAATAACATTCCCGGACTTATGTTACTTATTGACTTTGAAAAGGCCTTCGATTCTATTTCATGGAAATTTATCCAAAAGGTTTTAGATATTTTTAATTTCGGTAACTCTTTTAAAAAATGGATATCCGTGTTTTATAACGATATTAAATCAAGTGTAATACAAAACGGGTTTTTGTCTGACTTTTTTAATATAGAAAGGGGCTGTAGACAGGGAGACCCGCTTTCGCCTTACATATTTATCCTCTGTACAGAAATTTTAACTCAGAAACTAAAATCAAACAAGCATATACAAGGCCTGACAATAAACGGCACCACACATATTCTGTCCCAGTTCGCCGATGACACCTCAATCATATTGGATGGAACAGCTATATCCCTCAACCAAACACTGAATGAACTAAGTTCATTTGCAAGAATCTCAGGACTTAAAGTAAATTTCGATAAGACACATGTTATTTGGTTTGGTTCAAAAAAATATAGCTCAGAATCAATCAAGACAAAGTTCAAACTACTGTGGGGCAAGCAAGAGTTTAAGCTACTTGGGGTTAAATTCCATGTTGATTTGGATAAAATGATTAAACTAAACTATGACGAAAAAGTCCAATCTCTTAAACAAATGATACAGTTTTGGAACAGAAGATTCATTACTCCAATCGGAAAAATAACAGTGATAAAAACTCTTTTCTTACCTTTATTCAACCATCTATTCATTGCATTACCGGATCCAAATGAGAGCATTTTAAAAACCTTAAATGAATTATTTTATAATTATCTTTGGAAAGGGCCTGCAAAGATTAAAAAAAGTGTAATTATCAAAGACTATGCAGAAGGCGGCCTCAGAATGATAAACACACACAATTTTATTAAAGGTTTGAAGTGCACATGGATCAGAAGACTATATCAAACAGACACCTCCTGGACTACGTTAACAAGTCACTTTTTAAATATTGAAAAAGTTATAAATAGCGGTCAACACTATACGGAAACAGCATCACATAAAACAAATAATATATTTTGGAAAGATGTTTTAAGAGCATATACATCCTACTTAAAGGCATTACCGGTTATAGAGAAAGAACACTATCTAAAATGTCCACTCTTTTATAACCCTCATATACAAATTGGAGGTAAATCTATCTTTTTAAAATCATGGTATGAAAAGGGAATACGATATGTAAACGACCTATACAAAAATAATAAAATACTTACTTTAAACGAATTTGAACAATTGTACAATATAAAAGTGAACAGCTTATATTATATTGGAGTAACAAAAATAGTATCAAAATATGTAAACACCCACAGTAGCACCGTCCCAGAAAATGACGTCCAACTCCCATTTATACCACACCTTTTCGAACGGGTATTTAATAGTAAATCTGGTAGTAGAGTCTTCTATGACATTCTAAATTTAAATAATGCTGAGCCTACAAGCAAAGAAAAGTGGAGCCTACACTATACTTTTACAAAATGTCAATGGAGTCTATTTTATAGTTTACCTTTTCACATAACACGAGACAGTAACTTACAATGGCTACAAGTAAGAATACTTCATAGAATACTACCAGTAAATACATACTTGTTTACTCTAAAGCTTCGTGACAATGATCTCTGTAGTTTTTGTAACAAACTGCCAGAGACAATTCTTCATCTATTTTATAAATGCGAAAAAACAAACCACTTCTTACAACTAGTTGAACGAATCCTAAATAATGTCAATATAAATATACAATTAAATGAAGTTTCCATCCTATTTGGAGGGCAATGTCAAAAGTTAAATATATTATATTTATATATAAAACAGTATATATATACTGCCAGACAATACAATCACAATATGTGTATTGACTCCTTTAAAAGATTCTTGGGACACAAAATAGATACAAATACCCTATTAGCAATACAAAATAATACAGAGAACGACTTTGAAGACAAATGGGAAATAGTTCGAAAACTGTTTAGTTTACTTGTATAAAATATATTCAAACTATTAACACTTGAAACACTCTTGGAATAAAAAAGAGGCATGTCTTCATATCTTTCATGTTATTTTCAGCACATTTTTTTTTCTTTTTTCCTGTTTTTTTTTATTATTATTATATACAGTGGAAACTCGAGACTTAGAACTCAAATAAATCGACATTTCCCCTAAATCGATTTCGCTTAAGTCGAACATACCCGTATTTCAAAGTTAAAACGTGAATATGCCACGTTTTCGCTTTAAAATATATGTAAGCTCAACAAAAAGTAGTGAGTTTCGACTGTATATACACAGAAATATGTTCGATATATTATAGACTAAAATATTTCACATGTATTGTAAGGTGTAGAGTGGGATGGATCTCCGACCCACATACACCTATTCACGGAGATAATAAAATATTGAACTGAAAAAAAAAAAAAAAAAAAAATTTGAAGGAAGAAAAGTCTTGTTACAATGTTTCTAGAGAAGTTTCTTTCAAAGAGACAAATTCCAATAGAACTTTATAAACACTTCATTTGTCTTTATGTAACCTCAAACTGAACCAGTGAAAAGAAAATCTTTAACCCTTTACTCCATAGCCTTCTTTCTAGTTTTGAAGTTAGGTGACCACCTAAAGCATAAGGCACATTCTGCTTTACTTTTCAGCCTGGTTTAACCTATATAGATACTATTTCTCACATTCCATATTAGAATTAAGAGCTATTTTCTTCAGTGGAGGAATAAATTAAAGGTGTAAAAAGGCATATTTATGGGGTAATGGGTTAAGCAACAGTATAATTAGGGCTTCTAAGGGTATTTTTGTGTTACCGTATTTGTGTATAAAGCTGCCTTAAGAAAATATATCAAATTACTGCATCTTATCATTTTGTCCTCTAGTGTCTTGTACAGCTTTAAAAATTTCACCTAATTGATGACATTATTGGCTGAGCTAAAACACTGCTATCCTTCCCTAAATAATCTTACTGGAAGTATCCAGGCTTAAATTGGGTAAAGCAAACCGATATTGAGAAGACTGCTAATGCATAATGCTTATTCTTACTTAGTGCATTCTAGGATCAAAGCAGAGAATGCAAGTTTTTTCCGATATCTTACTCAGGCACATGGGTTATGTTGCTAATAGCCTAATTACATGGCTGAAGTATTCTGTCTATTGATATTCTATAAATTGTTGTGGAGTATGAGGATTACTCATATTCATTCATACACAAATAAAATTACAGTGGAAACTCAATTATTCGAAATCACTTCAAAGTTAAACTTACCCGTATTTCAAAGTTAGACTTAGCATGTTTAACTTAAGTAAGACCACGTTAGTGAAATTCAACTAAAAAAATATGAATAATTTGGAAGTATCGAGTTCCAACTGCAGGGGTGTAAAATTCCACTCCCCCGCTCGCCAATGCGAGTAGGTTTTGAAGTCGGGCGAGTGCTTTCAAATATATGCTCGACCTTCAGGGCGAGTGGATCTTTTGGTCTGGTATTTTCCTAACTAATAGCTTTGCGCAGTGTAATTAGAGTGCAAATTAAAACAGCTGAAATTCTCCGCGTATGTCAACATCAAAGACACATTTTCTACAATGTTGTACATTTCACTATTATCAACGAAGAAGTTAGAGGCTTTCCGATTCACGGGCATCTACTTGTTTCATCTTATTTGGCCTTCGAAGTACGAAAGTTTCGGCCCAAAAAGGTTTATTTGTGTTAAAAGTGTCGAGCGATGGTTCAAATATTTATCCGAATTATGAAATTAAAGTATGCATAACAATGTTATAATGTGTTTTATTGTTCAATCATCCCGTCAAACTGCGAACATTTCTTAATATAAAGCTTTGACGATTTCGTACCTAATTTGAACGAGTCAAAATTTCACATGCCGAAAAAAAACGGAAGCACCGTAAGTTTTCCCGCTACATATCAAAATGTAAACAAACTAACAATACTATCTTACAGTCGTTCTTCGGAGTAAAATAGCGGCGTTAGCAGGGATGTCGAAATAATGACAAGACCCACAAGAGTTACTTAAGTGATGAAAGAGTTGAACAGTATGTTCCTATAAGTTAATATTTTTGTTCATATGAATTACAAAATGTATATATGAAAATTCACGAACGAGCGAAAGTTGCAGAAGGGCGAGTTGATTTCAGTAGTTACTAGTCCTACAGGGCGTTTAGCTTTTGAAAAAAATTTACACCCCTGAACTGTATGTCCAAATTGAATACAAAACAAGACCGACGATTTGGTATTTTTGATCTGTGTTTACACTGTTTGCATTCTATACAGGTTTGACTGTATAACTGCTCTCGGCTCAAACATTTTGCAGATCCCATCAAATAGCTTTGGTCATTGTATTGAGAACAAAATACAGAACTAATCTCATTGGCTTAAATGGAGGCTTAACGTTCATAATTTTGTAATAACTTCCACATGAATGCAATACTTTAAGAATTTCATTCTCACAATTCAAACTGTTTATCTTGGTTATTATATTATGCCAATATTTAAGTCAAGAAGCTTAAGGATAATACCATTTTCCTTGTCTAAGGCACTCATTCATATGTAAACTCATTCACCCCTGATTAGCTTCAAATGGACAATTCCGAGAGCACCAGATAAGGGTAGTTTTTCAAAAACTAAAAGCTTTATTTCTGAATTAAACCCTATGGTGTCACTACTCATTAGAATCGTCTCTTCGAGACGATTCTAATGAGTAGTAACACCATAGGATTTGGTGCTAAAAAATAGTGAGAAAATGTGGGATTTGTTGGAAAAACTACCTCTTATCTGGAGCCCTGAATTCCTGTTACTAACTTTTGCAAAATGACAAACAGTACAGACTCTGTAAGAGCACTCAAGTCAGGGTCTACACAATTTGCACATGACAAGTGTACTCTTCACAAGTACACTGTAAATGAGGTGTATACACATCACTTATAGTTAGTGGGGTAATCGATTGCTAATCGATTGCTAAATGTGAAATACACAAAGGTAGTGAAGAAAGCGCCCTTTGGTGTCAGTATAATATCTTCAGATTGGCAAGAGATAGCTTTCTGCTTCAAAGCTTTTATTAACCCATTACCCCATGAATTATGTCTTTTTATGCCTTTAATTTATTCTTGCACTAAAGACAATAGGTCAGCTTTATACAGTCATGAACATCACAGTGCCATATGAAATTTTACTATTTCCTAGCAGATGGTACCTTAAAAAAGTTTTAAGGCACTTTATGCATGTTAATGGATACCTTGTTTGTCGCAAAAAAGCTCATGAGCTTTAATTATGTTGATTGTTTACCATATGCGACGTTAAATAAAGCTTACCTTTACCTTTATTCTGCTTTACTTTCAACCTCCTATCAGTCGTTATCAGTGGTTAAAACTAGAAACAAGCTATGAAGTAAAGGGTTAAGTAAACCTGTGATGATACCACTCAGAAGAAGCCAGGTAAAACAAAAGGTAATGCAGACCTTCAGGTGCCCTTTGCTCCTCAGAGTGTACAATCAATATACTGGTTTCCTGCATAAGGGTCAATGGTTATGTAACACAGGACAATTATTAAAAATAATTTCCTGTTTTCATTATAAGTTACTTAACATAATACACTGTGATTACTAAGGGATAAAAGTTAAGTCATATGTCTATTTCAAGTCTTTATAACGGGTGGCAGAGCTTAATGCAAACCGAAAGTCATGCAGAAGTTCAGCATTCACTTGTCTCAAGATAACTCCATGCTTTGATAATAATGAGTCGATGCTGATGGCAAGATTGGCTGTATTGAATTCTGCATTTAGAAAATAGCTACTGGTACGTTTAATGACTATAGACACTTAGTCTAGAGAAAGAGTGAAAACGTCACTCTTCATTGGTATATCACCCAGATGCTGAATGCACCAGCCCTGGAACACTCGTACTCAGTTCTCTCTCTCTCACTCGTTGTACATTGAACGCTAGAGTGCTGAAAACTTCCATTATAGTGGAATGTCACAGTCGTTGGTCATGTTTCCTGTCTCCTCCAGGCCCTTCAGATTGTATTACAGATTCTCCCTACACATTGACACCTGACTTACCTAATGTTACCATAATTACCGTTTTGTTTTGCCTTGATATGCCTGTTAACTCTTTGCAAGCTAACAACGAAACAGTAATTACCCATGGAAACAGTTTGGATCATGATCCAGATGAAATGCCAAGTAACTCGAAAGATTCAATAATGGCGTTAAAGGTAGGTATGCCTTAACCCTTCTTACTCCATGGCCTGTTTCCAGTCTTTAAGACAGGTGACCACCTACAGCAGGCTGAAAGGTGCATTCTGCTTTACTTTCAGCCTGCTTTAAGCTACCATTTGCTAGGATATGGAAAGTATTTCTAATGGTGCATATTCATGACTGTATAAAGTTGAACTGATTTCTTCACTGGAGGAATAAAATAAAGGTGTAAAGGAGTTTTAATGCAATTCTGGTAATAGGTTAAAGCAATATAAATGTAGTGCAGAAGCTCATTTAGGACCTTTCTGCTTTACTTTTCTCTTACTTTAATTTTCCACCTGTCTTTAACACCATAGATCTTCCTGCTTTACATTCATCCTGCTTTCAAACTGCCATGTCCCTTGTAACACTATCAGCAAGTCTTTGATTTAATATATAATAGCTGGACTTTTTCTGTAACCAGACATAAATTGGATAAGAATATTGACAGTTGGGGGCAGGCTGGTGAGATGAAATGTAATTTGTGCCACAAAGAATGATAAGAGAGGTCTTCTGGGATGACTTGGTTGTAGATTTTCTACACCAGTTTCTTTTGTATGGTTTTTGGTGTGCCATTAGCTATGTGACATTGACATGCAAAGTTTGCCATGTGATATTCCATCAAATGATATTTGTGACAGAAATTCGATAGCTCAATGCTGGTGCTCCATGTTGTTGTGAAAAAGAAAGCTACCGGTAGCTCATGATGTGACTGATTGTTAAAACAATATGATACAATACTCTAACCCATTACTCCATACTGTAGCCTCTTTCTAGTTTTGAAAACAGGCGACAATTTAAAGTAGGATGAAAGTGAAGCAGAATGTGCTGCAGTGTTTTAATTTTAGCTTAAATTACAAAATGTAACTGGTTCATTTCCAAAGGTTAAACATAGCCCATTACTCCATAATTACACCTTTGTTTTCCTCCACTGAAGAATATAGGTCCACCTCACAGTCATGAATATGCACCATAAGATAAACTGTCTATAACCTGGCAGATTGTAGCTTAAAGCAGGCTGAAAGTAAAGCTGAATGCACCTGAGGCACATTCTGCTTTACTTTCAACCTGATTTAAATGGTATAACCTGTTTTCAAAATTAGAAATAGGCAATGGGGTAATGGGTTAATCTTCCGGGCAATGGGGGTAATGGGGTAATGGGTTAATCTTTCTTTGATACACTGCACCCTTATTGTTTGTCAGTCCTGTTGTTATTGTTTGGAAACAAGCAGGCCAGAACAGAATCAGTCTGTAATCAGAGACAGGTCAAAGGTATTGATGTTAATAATGTTTTAAATTGTATGTTTTAGAAAAATGTTCAATTCCAATACACCCTGAGTACAATGGTCAGACTGTCCAAAGTTTAAATGTGTCAAAATGTACTTAACCCATTACCCCTTAAAAACGCCTTTTTACGCCTCTTACTTATTCCTCCACTGAAGAAAATAGTTCCAGTTTATACAGCAAAGAATATGTACCAAAAGAAATATTTTCCATATCCTAGAAGATGGTAGCTTAAAGCAGGCTGAAAGTAAAGCAGAATGTGCCTTAAGGCACATTCTGCTTTACTTTCAACCTGCTTTAAGTGGTCACCTGTTTTCGAAGCAAGAAATAGGCTAAGAGGTAATGGGTTAACTAACCCTTTAAAATCTACAGTCAATCTTGTGTTTCCACTTTTATCTTTCCACCTTCAAAAGGTACATATATACCATTTTCCACCATGTGGTTAAAGAAACAAGGGTTAAAGACTGGACTCCAGATAATAAAGAGTAAACAAAAATATTCCAACATTTCCCCTGTTATGCCTTCAGCAAATGAAATGGTGTGAGTATTCATCAGAAATAGTTACAACAATGGGCTTTGTTAAGACACTATTATTTAAAATGGTCTCTTTATCTCCAACTATTGAGGAAAGAAATCATATTCTATACATGAAGATTAATATGTTCTAGTTTTCTCTGAACTCTTTGAATTGTCAGCTTTAAGACCAATTGTTTCAGCAGAAACACAAAAATGTACTCTGTCCTTTTGTATATGCCTAGAAATATGATCTGACTGACACAATTTGGATCTCAATCAGAAACCAAGCTACTAAAATTATTGTTTGTCTGATCCGAATCTGTTTAATTGCAGAAGCAAGTCAGATCCCTCCCCAGCACTGTAAGAGTTCACATTTATCTGACTGTACTATAGGTACGGTAAACAACTTTTTATTTCTTGGCAGCTGATCAGAACATATTATTACAGCTGTATTTCAGATGGGTTTTCCATTTCCTCGTAAATAATTCCAAAAAAACTAATTAGACTACAGTAAAACCAATGTACAGCGACCACGCAAAGAAATATGGCGTTCTTTACATTATATCAAGCTGCAAATTCTTAGTCTCTGGGGTGGTTAATTCCTTGTATACACGTTGGTAAAAAATGGTATAAATGACAGAAGCATTCCCTTATTGAAAGAAATTGTCCATTTAAATTATAATAAAATATCAATTAAATTTTATTGCTGGTAAGGTCAAACATGTAAACTATGAAGATCCAAGTTTAGGTTACATACATTAAATTGTTCCATCAGCAGTTTATCAGATAAAATGAAAAAGGCTCTATTAAATGGCCACCTTGTCACCACAAGATCTCCATGCATTGTTATTGAAGGCTTGCTCAACATTGGTTGGACTGTGTTTGCAGTATGGAAATTGCTGAAAGCTAGGTCACATATTTTGTTTACTGTCGAAAGGGAAATTTACCATGAAAATCATTAAATCCTTTGGTATAATAACTACAATATTAAATCAATTGGAGATAATTGCCTGGCCTTTTTTAAGATCTATGTAAGTTTACTGCTTTGCCCTACATGTGTATGTTATTAACCCATTTATGCCTGGATATTGCTATAAACTCTCCCTTCGCGCTGCCTAGAATATTCTCTTTTATGTCTGTGTTTATCCATACAGCAGTACATTTCATATGAAATAGCAAACGGTGTACACCCTGATGAGATGTTGTGTCTCAGGGTCTACACTGTTTGCCAATGTCCTCTTTAGTACATACTAGTTAGGCTTAAATGGGTTAACTTGTTGACATGGTTACTATGGTGATCAGGAGAGAGCTGTATTACTTTTGCATGCTGGAAGAGAGAGAACACTGTATAGAGGATTGAACCTGTTCCTTATCAGTCTTAGATCACGTCTGCTGTAGACAGATAAACTGACAGTAAACATGTTCTCATTCTCAGCAATAATTGAGGCATTTAATTCTCTCTGCTGGCAAAATAGGATAAGTACTTGCTGTTAGTTTCAAATTTAAATCACTGAAAAAATGTATATAAGAATACACTGTGTAGACCAAAATGAGATGCCACTAATATATGTGAAGTGTTTACAAATGTTATTTCTATAGGATAGTAGGCTTATAAACAAATTCTGATCTGTAAAAAAATATTAATGAATCTTCCTATGGTTTTTGCATACAGAATTTGGTTTTTGCTCAATAATTCATCCAGTCATCAAAAAATTTGGTTACAATTAATGTATGGTCATACTAATTGGCTGAGTTCTCTAATTAGCTAGATTACCCACAAATTTAATAAAGTTATGGTGCTTAAATTGAAGTTTTCACTCTTAGTTATATATTGGTACACTTTTCTATTTGAGACCTTAACCAAACTTTGTATCAATGTTTTATGCATATCCTAACCAGGTTTGCTAACTAGCTAGATACCCTGAGCAGGCACCCAAGAGTTACGGCCCTCCATCTGCCACAATTATGACAGGTGTAAATAGTATTTGATAAAGCTGTGTGCTACTCTTATTGCAATAGATAGATTACTGTAAAGATTGTTCAGATTTCATCTTACAAAAATGTGGTGATCTGATTTCAGGAAGGTAGATGAAATAACCTACAGTGGAACTTTGATATCTCGAACTCGCTTAACTCGAAATATCCAATACTTCAAAACATGAATTGCCTTTTTTCAAGCTCGGTTAGAACATACCCGTGTTTCAAAGTTAAAACACGGCTTAGCAGCGTTTTAACTTTGAAATACAGGTATGTTCGATTTAATCGAGTTCGAGATATCAAAGTTCGACTGTAGCTGGTAGCAGTTACTGATACTGACTCTTCTCCTGCCATGATATTGGCCACCTAGCAACCATATTGCCAGTAACAATAATTTAGATTAATTTTAAGGTAGTATGCCTCTATTGAGATGCAGCCATTGTCAGTCATTACTCAATATTGGTACTCTCTGTAGAACTATCGTCTATTCACATCAACTGACCTACGTTGGCGCCATCTTATTAGGACAATACTACATTAACCCTTTGAACCCTAGTCCCGCATATAGGCGTCCTTTTCAAACAGTGTACCTGTGAATAGTAACCTTGTCCTGTGAAAACAGTGAAGACCCAGATCAGAGGGCTCCAAAAGGAGCCCTCTGATCAGGGTCTTCACTGTTTGTCATAAAGCCAAACATTGACAAAAACAACCCTTAAAAGTCAGAAATGGACTAGACTAAAATGGAAACTGGAATTGTCCATTTAAAGTTTCAGGGAGGAAAGAGTTAACCCTTTCTTACACAGATGAATCCTTGGAGGCTTCTAATAACTCTTCCACATAAGCACCATACAAAATTATTCATTGATGGTGTTGAACACAGGTGGTACTTCAAAGCAAGATGAAAGTAAAGCAGAAAGCTCCATGAGGAGCTTTCTGCTTTACTTTCATCTAGCTTTTAATAGTATACTGCCTTAAACGCTGTTGAACTTTAATGTCTATTATGAGGAAAGGGTTGAATTAGGTAAGATGTAAAGTATCTGATATCAAATAGATGTGTCGGTCATAAAAACTACTGTGAAGATGGTTTGACAAATTCCTGACATCAAACACTCCAGGACCAAACGGGATCAGGTTTCATACTAGGAGTGTGATTCATGGTAGCCACAAACAGCTCAACCAAAACAAAACTCTATGTTTATGTACTTTAGTTTTGGATGATATTATTACAGTGAAACCTGTAAGCGATCATTTTAAAAAGAAATGCATTTCCAGTATTTAAGACATGAAACTAATATTGTCTTGATATGCATGGACCCTATTACTGAACAAACAACCATGAAAAATAAAATTTATATTTCAAAATAACAAGCATTGTAGACCTTGATCAGAGGGCTCTTATAGGAGCCCTCTAGTCTTGGTCTACACTGTATATAACAAGAGTATACTTCAAAGACACACTGTTGTAAAGGAGTGTACGTCCTCATAAGGGTTAAACAGGGAACTCTACATACAGTACACACGCTCTATTACCACCACTAAATTGTGTTCATTATCAGGTGTTTAACTCTTTGAACCCTAGTCCCGCATATTGGCGTCGTTTTCAAACAGTGTACATGTAAAAAGTACACTTGTCCTAGGCAAACAGTGAAAACCCAGATTAGAGGGCTCCGAAAGGAGCCCCCTGATCAGGGTCTTCACTGTTTGTCATAATTCCAAACATTGACAAAAACAACCCTTAAAAGTCAGAAATGGACCAGACTAAAATGGAAACTGGTTTCAGGGAGGAAAGAGTTAAGGCAGGAGACTGCTTAAAGCAAGGTGAATGTAAAACAGAAAGCTCCTTTCTGTTTTACGTTCACCTTGCTTTAAGCTGTCACCTGTCTTTTATGCAGTTAATTAGACTTCATTTTAGTCGTCATAATAGAGAGGTTTTACTGTAGAAGGGAAATCATGATCTCTAAGATTATGATAATGCTGCTGTATATGAGTTGTAATAGAGGCTTGACAATAACATACATAACTGTATATTTATTCTCAGTGTTAGTACTTAGTATATATTAATGCCGTTATTGCAGGTGATGAATTTGATGCTAGATTGTTCTTTATTACTTCTAGGAAATAGAAAAATATCACCAGTAATCAAATAGAACGTCCCATCTCCCAGCTCTAGGTGATAAAGTGGACAGTATATAGCTTTTCTGATTCATCTATATGTACATTAGGGGAGATCAAACAGAATTAGTTTAATTATGTTGGAGAACCTGCAAATGGAAAGAGTCCAGAGGGATATACTTCTATCTCTTTTACACACTAATGGTGAAACTGTAAATACATTTGCAAACAGTTTGGATCCTGATGAGATGCTGCATATCGCAGCATCTCATCAGGATCCAAACTGTTTGACACTCTGACTCAATTGTGAAAAGAAATGTTTAGATGTTTCTGTTTAACCCTTTGAACCCTAGTCCCACATATTGGCGTCCTTTGCAAAAAGTGAACATGTGAAAAGTACACTTGTCCTATGCAAACAGTGAAGACCCAGATCAGAGGGCTCCTAGGAGCCCTCTGATCAGGGTCTTCACTGTTTGTCATAATTCCAAACATTGACAAAAATTACCCTTAAAAGTCAGAAATGGACTAGACTCAAATGGAAACTGGAATTGTCCATTTAAAGTTTCAGGGAGGAAAGAGTTAAGAAAAGTAGCAGAAGACAATTATTGTTGCAGATGAAAAAGTATTTGTTGTTCAGTTAATGCTGATGATATATAGTTCTCACAAGTTGTCTGTATTAACCCTTAGCCTGCCACTCACGACTATAGCTCCATATGCAAACAGCTTGGATCCGGATGAGACGCCGAGTAACTCGGCGTCTCATCCGAATCCAAGCTGTTTGACACTCGGACAACATTTTCAGCAATTTTGAGCAACTTTGAAGCACTTTGAAACTTGAAGCAGACGAGAAATATAGCAGACGACAATTTATTTGGCGGGCTAAGGGTTAACTCTTAGCCTGCCACTCACGACTATAGCTCCATATGCAAACAGCTTGGATCCAACTCGGCGTCTCATCCCGATCCAAGCTGTTTGACACTTGGACAACATTTTCAGCAATTTTGAGCAACTTTGAAGCACTTTGAAACTTGAAGCAGACGAGAAATATAGCAGACGACAATTTATTTGGCGGGCTAAGGGTTAAGGATGCTTCAGGCAATGCAGTTAGGCATCATATATGACCATTTTATGTGTCCCAGATCCGTAAAACCCAAGTTAATCAATCAGGCAATGCTGATTGGATGAGTGACACATGTATCATGCAAAGACTTCGATTTGCAAACAGTTTGGATCCAGATTGAAACTATTTGACATGCAGATTTTGCTTGTGCAAATATATAGAAGAAATAATTAGTTTTATATTTCAGCTGACAACCTTTATTGGAGTAGATGACAATTATTCAGTGCTTGAAGAGTTAACCCTTAGCCCGCCAAATAAATTGTCGTCTGCTATATTTCTCGTCTGCTTCAAGTTTCAAAATGCTTCAAAGTTGCTCAAAATTGCTGTAAATGTTGTCCGAGTGTCAAACAGCTTGGATCCGGATGAGACGCCGAGTTACTCGGCGTCTCATCCGGATCCAAGCTGTTTGCATATGGAGCTATAGTCGTGACTGGCAGGCTAAGGGTTAATGGACTATTTCATGACTCTTTACTTCAAAGACATTTCCTTTCTGTTGTGCCTGTGTGGCAGGAAATTGGTTCCATTTGCAGGTCATAACACAGCTCTTTGGCCATACATTTCATGGAACAGTTACAGAAACTGTTGTGGAGTATGACAGATTTGGTAAAGCTTGGTTTCTCTTTACACAACCACATGTTATAGGATGCTTCTAGGTATTTGTCGTTTTTTTTTAGTTTTCACTCATATCTTGTTTTCAGTATTAAAGACAGGTGACTGTTAAAGCAGTGCCTTTCTTTCAACTGTTAGAAACCATGATTTCTGAAATCAGAATGTCATGAAAAATTTCAGTGCTCATTTATCCTGTTCTATGAATGGGTATTTCTATGTGGAATAGTTGGCATGGCATTTCTGTATAGATCAGCTAATGTCATAAAAAGGCATTTCAATGTGGGTTGAATAATGGCATGAAAGGGCATTTCTATGTGGAATAGTTATGGCATGACAGGGCATTTCTACATTTATATAGAACAATTAATGGCATAAAAGGGCATTTCTATGTGGTTTGAATAATGGCATATGATAGGGCATTTCTGCGTGGAATAATAAATGGCATGAAAAGGTATTTCTATGTAGAATAATTAATGGTTTGAAAGGTATTTCTATGTGGAATTGCTAAAGGTGTATAGGTATTTCTATGAGGAATGGTATATTGCATGAAAAGTCATTTCTACATGGAATAGGTCAATGCCTGAGAAGGGCATATTCCAGTGGGAAAGGGTTCAAAAGGTTTAATGTACTTTAGGATATGGACAGTCACAATCACTGTCTTGATCTGTTTATCATACTTCAGTGTTTTTACTCTACACTCACTACGGCTGTCAACAGGCCAAACAATACAATACATCATAGAGGATCCCACTAGACCAAAACTACTAATAGCTGATACATAATATAAACATCAAAACTTGCATTAAACAGTCATTCAATGAAAAACTATGAATCTCTATATAAATATTGGCATTATTGCTTATAATGTTTGATAAAAGTTATGCAGAACATTATTGCTTAATGTTTGATGAAATTAATCAACACTTGTTGAAGCATTTTTATTAGCCAATCTTAAACCTTTCTCTAAGACTACCAAATGCAACTTCTTTTGAATGGTTGCCGTACATGTCTCTATGATTGTAGATTAATCCATTACCCCATAACCTATTTCTAGTATTTAATATAGGTGACCCCTTAAAGCAGGTTGAAAGTAAAGCAGAATGTGCCTTCAGGCGCATTCTGCTTTTCTTTCAACCTGCTTCAAGTTATTATTTGTTAGAATATAGAAAATATTTTTTATGATTCTTATTTGTGAGAGTATAAATTGGAACTATTTTCTTTAGTAGAGGAATAAATTTCAGGCGTAAAACGGCATATTTATAGGGTAATGTGTTAGTATGGGGGATTTATGGAATGAGAGATCTTTTCTTAACCTTTATCCTGCAACTTTACAAACATTTGTCCATCAGACATAAAGTAACTTGGCATTTAAATAGGCTCAAAACCATTTGAAACCTGTGTATTTAGATTCCTTAAGTGTCAAACACCTGACAAGATTTGAATACTACCTACTTAGCAAAAATAGAAACCTTACATACTTAAGAGCCGGTTTAAGCGATGTTTTAATGATGTTACATAAAATATACGCATATTAGTAATGGAGTAATCGATAAAAGACCATACACAGCCGACACTCTCGCTAATTTGTGCCGCGCACGACGTAGCATGCTTTCCACTTCCGGTTTTCAACACTGACGGCGAGTTGACCCATTCAGGGTTTATTTCACGTTTATTTAATGCAACAAACACACGTAGGCTTTAGCCAAACACCAAAAAAACAAATTTGTAAACATTTGCGTTTCAAAACTGAGATGCCACAACTTTCTAAAAATCACAGAAATCAGGCCATTTGGCATGCCTACGGCAGCGGCGTCAAAAACTAATGTTGCGTGTCATTTTGGACGCCTACGGTAGAAAATTCATATCCTGAATACACGTTACAGAGTTATGGAGTAATTCAAGGATAGTCCGAGATCGTTGAAGTCACGTCGAGACGACCGCACTCTTACATTAACGTACCAACGTAACCGTTTGATCCCAGCAACGGTTACTGCTCGGCCGTTTGGGATCACTGCCGAGACAATAAGGAATCGTCCGGGAATGTCACGGTCCTATCCGTACCCGTAGACCGTATACTTGGCAGATATTAACTGCACACACAACGCCCAGAATAACGTAAAAAACGTCATGTCCTGGCCTTCGGTATCAGCGGATCAGAAACCAATAAAGCATGTATGGGATAAACAGGGTGTCGAGGGCGAAACAATAACCAGATTGACACGACCAACGACCTCAGACATGCTCAAATGCGAAAATTGCATGTCATCCCAGATGACGTCATTAGACGGTACATCTGTGACGAAGTGTTTGCTTGCATTAGGCGTGACGGTAGGCTCGCACGCTACAGAAGTGACTTTATGCAAAAAGTAACCTAAAATGAAACATGAAAATGAATTAAACACATCTTGCGTACACCTTGACATCTCTGAGACTTTTGAAATCGACCCCTATGCATTTTGACGTCAAATTTCGACGTGACTTTTGGATTTTTTTCATCATCATTGTCGAGAACTTGCAGACATTGATCCAAAGTTTAGAATAACAATAAGCTTTTTGCAAAATTGGGTTTTATAGACAGAATTATAGGCATTAGAATCCCATGTAAAGTTTTTATTTTTGCTGAGTATATATATATTAGTACTATTGAGTAATGCAATGGCAAGATAAAGATTAAGTCCAGAACAGTTTAACCTAAATTGAGCAATGAATAATTATTATCTGCTCAAATTTTGTTCTCAAATTTCATTTTGAAATTCAATCTTCTTAATATAATAGCAGATATTATAGTCCGAGCAACAAATTGTTAGGATCCTGATCAGACGCCAAGTAACTTGGCATCTGATCAGGATCCAAACTCTTTGCAAGAAAACATTACGTTACCAGATTACAGTGCATTGCAAGGGTTGGGATACATCAGGGCTTGGGAAAACAGTGATAAGGTACATTGCCCCATGAGCTATAGACCAGGCTACCTGCCCTCACATTCTTATCACCAACATTAGCATTTTGCCTCTCGATTCACTGAACTTCTCCTTCCTTAGTGATTTATTTGAAAGGAAGAAAATAGGGAGTCAGACATCATGTTGACTGAATATTCATTAGTGGTTTATTTGGATACAAGTTTTAACCCATTACTCCATAAAATTAATATGCCTTTAATTTATTCATCCACTGAAAAAGTAGTTCCACTGTGTACAGTTGTGAATATGCATCATCAATATTTTCTATATCCTAGCAAATGGTAGCTTAAAACAGGCTAAACATAAAGCAGCTTTACTTTCAAGCTGCTTTAAGTGGTCACCTGTCTTCAAAACTAGCAATAGGCTATGAGGTAATGGGTTTAACAGAGAGCACAGTCCCAGTACCAATCAGTTAAGATCAGATCAGAAGCTGGAATACTACCAAGTTTGATGATGTTGATCCAATGTGTCCTTGGCTGCCAACTAGTTTACGCTCAACTTCGCAAGGAGTATTTGGCTTGTCATAGAAAGTAAGCTAGTGGTGAAGAAGTCAACCACAAGAAATAATCAGCTTATACACAGTCAAAACAGTTTGAGCTGCCATTAAAATATCCTATAAGACAGATTACTACAAAATACAAGGTCAAAGCTATAGGTTAAGTTCCTTTAGAAGCTCTATGCATAACTTTATAAGCCATGCTCTTAAACGAGCTCTAAACAAGCGAGAATAAACTAAACATTTCCTACATTAATAATAATAATAATAAAGACTTTATTTCAAGAGGGTAACACAATTAGTACAGACAGCAAACTAATCTCCCTTGCGGCCCTCAAAAGAATGTACATGTACAATATTTACAAAAATGCACAATGAAAGAACAAAATATTTACAAAGTATTTCAATAATAACAAACATGGCTAGTATAATTAGGTAACTCTTTCAACATTAAGGTCCTGTTTTGAAATATACTCGTTACATTTGCAAACAGTGAAGAACAAGATATGAGGGCTCCTATAGGAGCCCACTGATCAGGGTCTACATTTTCTCGTTTACGCCATCACCAATTAACTCAATCAACCCTGAAACTTTTGATTGAGTCAATTCCAGTTTCCAATTAGGTCTAGTCAATATTTTACTATTTATATTAGGGTTGATTAAGAAAAGTATTGCAAAAAAGCAAACAGTGTAGACCCTCAGATCAGAGGGATCCTGCGATAGCCTTCTGATCAGGGTCTGCAATGGTTGCATATGACAAGTGTACTCTTCTTAGGTACACTGTATGTTAATGAAGACTATACTCATGAATATGCTTCACTGGGACGTCACTGAGCACAAACTTTGCTGTTTAAACACTAACATTGTTACTAGTAGACAAATTTACTAGAATACAAATTACTTGAATAAGTTAATCATTAACATCTCTTGAAGATGTTGATTAACTCAATGTGGTTCGAAAATATTTGCCTATAAGAAGCATGATGCATGAAATCAATATACACAAAACATTAATGTCAAAATCTGTTTAGCATATTGTCATATACCATAGGAAGATGACTTCAAGTTTTCCATACCACATGGTGGTATCAAGTCATTCTGGATGACTGACTCTTAAGCCACATGAATTGAACTGCTGACTTGTTTTGAACTATGGTCTAATATTTACATTATGAAGCAGTTTTAGTAATATGCCGTACATAGAAGGCTACAGTTGAACCCATGTTCAGTAACCATCAAACTAACAAGTATGGATATTTATAACCGTGAGCATCAGCAATGCAGAATGTTAAACTCCCATTAAGCAGGGCTCCAGATAAGAGGGAGTAATCTGAACAAAACAAACATTTTTTCACTCATTTCAGCACCAAATCCTATGGTGTTACTACTCATTAGAATTGTCTCGAAGAGACGAGTCTAATGAGTAGTGACACCATAGGGTTTAATGCAGAAATTGAAGATTTTAGTTTTTGAAGTACTCCCCTTATCTGGAGCCCTGCATGATTAAGGTAGCTTTCTGCATTACTTCTGTCCTTTATGAAGCTTCTTCCTGTTGAGTGGTTGTTTATAACGCAGGTTATTTATAACGCAGGTTTGATAATACTTGTAGGTTTGCCAACTTGTAATTATAAGTTAAGCTGAAGTTCGAAAACTAACTATATATCTATAAAGATTTGATCCAAGTGACTAACAAAATATCAGATCCCAAATCAATTTCGTTTCTGATCTGGGTCCAAACTGTTCGCAAAGTTTATAAAGCACAATAAGTACTCAGCGAATTACATGTTTTATTGGCATCGCCTCCAGTGCAGAGAGAAATAGGTAATTTTATTTCTGTCTCCCGCTGCTAAAATTGCTTTTTATAGCATAAAAAGTACAGAAATGGGAACCTGAGGAATGCTATCATACTGTATAGATGTTGCTCATAAATGTGCTACAAATATTCATTCTTGCCTTGCTCATCATTTCAGAACGTCCTCGTGAATGTGCGTGCTTGAAGTAATATGCCCAATCCAAATTCTTAGTCATACACGATAAGCTTACCACCTCAATTCATAAATAGTGAATGATCCTGAATATCCAGTAAAACCCTACTATTACCGCTACTCAAGCTATAATTTCAAATCAAAAGGTTCATTGGTTTTCATGTTGCAGCCTAAAGTAGGGTTTAAAAGTGAAAGCTGAACTCTCTTTTCCTTAAGGAACATTCTGCTTTACTATGATCCTGCATTAAAGCTGTGAGACAGTAACCTGCCTTCAAAACCAGAAATGAGATTTCTTCATATACACAGTTATAAAGAAGACAAATATTACTTTTAAGAACAAACGACCGCCTAATGCAGGATAATAGTAAAGCAGAAAGCTCCTTAAGAAGCAACTGCTTTACTTTTGTCCTGCATTGAGCTGTCATGTCTTCAGAGACTAGATTCCTTGAGTGGCTGCTCAACTGTAGTCCTAAGTGGGGATACTGCAGGATATCCTGCTTCAGGTAGGAAAATTACCACATGGAAAAACACATCTGTAAATTATGTATGCAGTTATATATGTGTCTTAATGATATCCATAGCTAACAGCTTGAATACAAGCCTGGGTTTAGTAGTGCTTACAGTAAAACCTGGCTATTACAAGTTATCCCAGATAAGGGGAGTTTTTCAAAACTAAAATCTTTATTTCTGGATTCCACCCTATGGTGTTACTCCTCATTAGAATCGTCTCTTTGAGACACCATAGAGTAGTAACACAATAAGAGAGAAGATGTTGGATTTGTGCAATTTACTCCCTCTTATCTTGAGCCCTGTTATTCTGTGTTTAAGGCAGGTTACTGCTTAGTGCATGGTGTAAGTAAAGCACACTGCTCCCTAGAGAGATTTCTGCTTTACACTAATCTTGCATTAAACTGCCACCTAGCTTTAACATTGTCAATACCTCTTCTTGTGAGACTTATAGAAGTACTTGACTAAACAATAACCTTCAAAGTATCACCAGGCGATAATTTTCAAGCAGATGACATTGAAAAGATAACATTAATTTTTGCAATTTTAACCAAAGGATAGTGCATTGAGCAAACGTTTGTTTCCGTACAGTGGATATCTCTAAATTCCTGCTGAATGCAGGATAAAAGTAATGCAGAAATTTACATCATGTCCTTTCTGCATTAATTTTATCCTGCATTAAGAATTCACCTCTCATAAGAAAAATGTACTGGATGTTTTCTTAACCCTTAGCCCGCCAAATAAATTGTCGTAAATTATATTTCTCGTCTGCTTCAAGTTTCAAAGTGCTTCAAAGTTGCTTAAAATTGCTGAAAATGTTGTCCGAGTGTCAAACAGCTTGGATCTGGATGAGACGCCGAGTTACTCGGCGTCTCATCCGGATCCAAGCTGTTTGCATATGGAGCTATAGTCGTGAGTGGCAGGCTAAGGGTTAAGAAATCACCTCTCATAAGAAAAAATACCAATTGGTCTTGTACTGGATGTTTTCTTAATGCAAGCACAGTTCATAGATATGAGTCATGACATAATAACATTTGCAGCAGAAACTTATTCAGCCTACCTCTGTTAGAAAGCATGCACAAATCCAACTTGCAGGTATAAATATATAAATATCCGTTGGAGTATAGATTGCAGTTATTCCTTGTCACACAACACTTCCAGTATGTGTACTGATAAGCCAATGCCCTGTTATCTCCAGTAAAACACTATCCTAAAACCAAGAGCTCTCTGGTAGTTTTCACCATTGCGGTATGAATCATGACTGAGTGTCTATTAATATAACAGTCATAGGCGAACAATGTGTTGGAGAGTATCGGAATTTCTTCCCCGTGTAACACACAAGTTGAAACCCCTTCAAAAAGCAGAGTTTAAACCCTATTAGTACTGGAGATAATTTGGATTTAAAAATGTGTGCAAACAGTTTGAATCCTGATCAGGCCCCACATAAGTGGGGCCTGATCAGGATCCAAACTGTTTGTCACTCTGATAGTATTTCTACCCATAAATACAAAGAAAGAATTATTGTCTAAATTTCAGCTGAAGACATTAATTTTGTAGCATTTGACATTTGTGAAGTATTTAAAGGGTTAAAATGGAACACTGAAGTATCAAGGATTTAATCCCTTAACCATGTGTAACTTTTCAACCGATTAATAATTTTTGTCAGCTAAATTTCTCTAAATAAACTTTTATTCAAGAATATGTAATATTCACTGATAAAAATGTTTACAAAGTTCTGAAGCAAATTTACTATGTTTCTGAAATCCAAATGATAACAGTTTCAGAGTCATGGTTTATACAATGAGCCACAAGGCGGAAAAGTCTTATTATAAACTGCTTAGTGTTCCCTTATGTTGTGTGTGCAAAGAATCATTAACTCTTAACTCGTCTATAACAATGAATTATTGTCGTCTACCCAAAATATCATTGTCTATAGTGGAATCCTGTAATGTAAACCTCCCTACCTACGTTTGCATAGGAACAATCTGTGAAAACAGTTTAGATCTTTGTCAGACACTGAATAACAATATTTGATTCGGATCTGAACTGTAGCCTATTCAAACATTAATAATACTAGTTTCCTGTATTCAAGGATTAAATGAACTGTGATTGACACTGTTGTCTGCTGCAAAGTGTCGTCTGCTGCTCAATAAAGTTTGAATTTTAAGGAGTTTTGTTCCTGCCACAAACAAAAACAAAATTATTATGAATGTGCTCATCTGGATCCAAACTGTTTTGCAAAGATAACCAGAATTTCACAGTAAACATGCAAAAAGTTAAAGGATGCAATACAAAGGGCAGTGGTGACCTTTTAGATCAGTGACAATCACCCCTTACCCTACACAGTCATATCTGATCTATATATTATCAGCCATTGTTTGTTATTCTTTGACTTTATAATTCTTTATCCAGATACTTAAAATCCAACAGTCAGCTTACAAACTGTACGCATTACAAGGTCTAAGAATTGGCATCATTAACCACTTAACTTTCATAATGTCATCTGCTTTAAACAATTGTTGTCTGCTTCTATTTCTCAAAATTGAATTACGATCTGACGAAATATTGAAATGAGTGTCAAAAAGTTAAGTTCTTGATCAGATGCCACATGTTCCAAACTACCCTCGAGCATGGTTTGGTATGGACAAAATGGCTGACCGCTCTGCAGTATCTTAAAACGAAAGTGCATTCTTGCTGTAGTCAGCTGATCTTCAAATATAATTTAAGCCACTCAACACTTGTAATTTTGACTGTTATCAAATAAACATTAATAATCTTGGAATTTAGGAGATAACAATGTTGAAGCAGATACATGTAGCTTCAACATGGTTAACATTGAAAACCAAGTGTTTACCTCTAGTAACAGTATTCTATGCTAGAAACCTGTATTAAGCAACCATTGAAGAAGCACAATATTCTTTAAATGCAGGTGACTGCTTAACCCTTTCACCCACAATTAATTTATTCCTCATCTGAAGAAAATAGTTTCAATTTAAACAGTCATGAAAATATACCGTAAGAAAGATTTTCTAAATTCTAGCAGATGATAGCTTAAAACAGGCTGAAGGTAAAGCAGAATGCGCCTTAAGGCACATTCTGCTTTACTTTCAACCTGTTTTAAGTGGTCACCTGTCTTCAAAACAAGAAACAGGTTATAGTTGAAAGGGTTTATGCAGGACAAAAGTAATGCATAAGTCTCACTTAGGAGCCTCCTACATTACTATATATTGTCCTGCATTAACTCTTTGCTCCATGAAACTTTAAATAAATAATTCCCGTTTCCATTTTAGTCTAGTTCATTTCTGACTTTTAAGGGTTGTTTTTGTCAATGTTTGGCATTATGACAAACAGTGAAGACCCTGATCAGAGGGCTCCTTTCGGAGCCCTCTGATCTGGGTCTTCACTGTTTGCATAGGACAAGTGTACTATTCACATGTACACTGTTTGAAAAAGACGCCTATATGCATGACTATAGGGTTCAAAGGGTTTTAAGCTACCACCTTCCTGAAGAACTACAAATATGTCATATTTTGAGTAGTCACTAAGTACAGGTTTGACTGTTTAACAATTATGTTGCCATTAGACTAAATATTAACCAGCATTTTTGAAAATTTATTATCATAAAGCACAAACTATCAGTTCACCATTTCAAAGATACAGCTCAAGAGTTCATGGCTGCCATAAGTTGACATGGAAAATCCTAAGATTTCCAAATTGGCATTTTTCAAGTGTGATTTTACGAATCGTACCTTCACCCCATCGCCTGTTTCTAGTTTTGTTGACACATGACTACTAAAAGCAGACTGGAAGTAAAGAAAAATGCGCCTTCAGGCGCATTCTGCTTTACTTTCAGCCTGCTTTAAGCTACGATGTACTAGAAAAAGAATCTCCGAAGATTTAGGAAAACTCCGGAGAAATGGCAGCCCTGAGAGTTTGGGTACAGATGTTTGTTAGGAGAACTATTTTCTGATCAGGAGATAGGTGTTGAATTTCATATTTTATGTGCAACAAATGTTGTTATATTGGGTTCATACAGTGTAGATAGTGGGCTATTATTACCCTTTATTTTATAGAAATGTGTTCTTTTGCCTTTTCCTACCCAAATTCCTCATAAAAAGAAACACTTTTCCATGCTGCTACCTTGCCCTGATGAAAGAGAAATTTCTTACATTCAGGCAGTTAGGCTGATATGAATATAAATCAGAATGGGAGCTTTTTGCTTTACTTCTACCAAGATTTAAGCAGCCATAAGTCTTTAATTTAACATTAAAAACAAGTTTTGAGGGAAATAGTACGTTAACATGCACAGTCATGTGGTAACAATCACAACATTTTCAAATTCTTTACTGCAACTTGTCTTTTTTATGTCGAAAACATTCAAGTTTGTTTTAAAATAACTTGTAAAAATTGGCTTATAGTTATTTCAATCATAAATCATTATTTAACAGTAAAAAAAAGTTGAGAAACATTGCTTACAACAAATATTCTTATGAAATTTGTGTATCAGTTAATGGATTTTGAGCAATTCCTGGCAATACAATAAAGCCTCTCTAAAACAACCACTGAAATGTAGGCTTATGGATAGCATTTAAGGCAGGTGGCAGCTTGAAGCAAGATGACAGTAAAGCAGAAAGCTTCTATAAGAGCTTTCTGCTTTACTGTCATCTTGCTTTAAGCAGCCACCTGCCTAAAACTGGGAAGATTTTATCTAGTAGTGGTTGTAATGGTTGAACTGTAATATTGTTTTTTCCTGCAGTATGCCAGCTACCTTGAAATAAAATTAAAGGTGGTCAAGTGGTAGGGTTGTAGTGTAACATGTTTCCAGCTATATATTACAGTAAAACACGTCTATTACCACCAGTACATGAGGTTATGTTTTCGGTGTGTAATACGATCATTACATGAGGTTACATATTCTTGAGCTCTGTCGCCTGTCTGAATCCAGATACATGTAGTGTATAGTTGGGAAGATGTTATTCTGTCCCGCTTTAACCCTTTGAACCCTAGTCCCGCATATAGGCGTCCTTTTCAAACAGTATACATTTGAAAAGTGCACTTGTCCTGTGCAAACAGTGAATACCCAGATCAGAGGGCTCCTTATGGAGCCCTCTGATCTTGGTCTTTACTGTTTGTCATAATGCAAAACATTGACAAAAACAACCCTTAAAAGTCAGAAATGGACTAGACTTAAAGGGAAACTGGGATTGTCCATTTGAAGTTTCAGGGAGGAAAACGTTAAAGAAACTTAAAGTGCAGTGCAATAAAACGTAGAAAGTGAATGGTTATTAAAAATTGTTTACAATTTTAATGCCCCGTTTTGATTGGCCCTTCATAAGCTTCTGATCTAATGGTACATGTTTATGACTTATCAATTAGAACTACTATAAATTTAGTGGAGGAATATATCAAACGGGTAAAAAGGCTTCTCTATGGAATAAAGAGTTAAGCAGCTTACATGTTAATGTGTGCAGATACATGCTGCTGATGGATGAAGTTTGCATTGATCTTGCCTGGAGTGTCTGATTCACTGTATACAGTCAAACCTGGGCCGATACTGGCAGTCTGTATTAAACAACCACTAGTTGAGGGAGCATGGGCAGCTGTTAACACAGGTGCCTACTTATTGCAAAATAAAAATAATGCTGAAACCTCTTACATATTGAGTGGTCACTTATTACAAGATTGAATATCTGCTGACAAGTTGCTGCGAAAGTAATACCAACAGCTCCTATTGAAGCTTTCAATCTCTATTACTTTTGCCCTGCAAATAGCTGCCATCTGATGTTCAATAGACAGAACCCTGTGTTCAAGAATTCTAATGTATATTCACAAGGAACTGGTGTTAAACAAACTTACATTGAAGAAAAATTGAGATCTCACCAAACAATGTTAACCAAATGTAATGCAGAAAGGTCATATACATATGTATGAGCTTTCTGCATTACATATTTACCTTCATAAAGCTGTCACCTGACTGGCATTTCGCGACTGTGTTATACACTGCACATTCTTTTGGATTATTGTTCAGCAGGGGTTTGAGTGTTGCCTTAGTATAATTGTCTTTAAGGCACTGGTTTGTCATTAGAGAGAGATAATTTATAATATTATGCAAATGAAATTACCTGGCAGCATCTGCATTGATCTGCTGGCAGTTTACTGATACTCTGGGCAAAGGGAGTTTCATACTCATGCTGCGTGCAATTGACATGTCATGGCATGGTGACACAAGCAGAATGCATTTTGCTTTACTTTCTGCCTTATTCTACCATCTGCTAGAATATAGAAAATATTTCTGATGATACATATTCATGACTATAAATTGGAACCATTTCCTTCAGTGCAAAAAGGCGTATTTATGGGGTAAAGGGGTGGTATTGCTGTAGTTCTGGGCTAAATTATTTGACAGTAGAGTTGTTTGATCCGCTGATGACTATAGCTTTTTTTCTGACAATAGTTTCCCTTATCATAAGTGGCTGCTTATAAAGCAGGCTGAAAGTAAAGCAGAAATATCCTGTAGGAGTATTTCACTGTACTTTCAGTCTGCTTAAAGCAATCACATGTGTCAGGATATAGGAAAGGTTTCCTATGGCTCATTTATCAGGAGTGCACAGGTGAGAAAAGGCACTTCTATGAGGAATAGGTAAAGGTATGAACAGATGCTTCTGTGAAGGAAAAGGTAAACCAAGCAAGCCTTTCCCATCTTCTTACAACAGCCACAGCAACACACTCTTCTAACCTCCTTTTCCCTGGGTCCTGAGTCACTAACTGAGCTGCATGGGTTTGGAGTCAGGCCTGTGTCATTATCATCAATTGACTGGCAGCATATTGAACAATAGTTGTCCCACAACACCTAGCAGACTGATCTATGGACAATTATTGGCATCCTTATGCATGCACATTTACACCCTTAATTTTGATAAAAACAGCTGAACCTCAATCATTCTAACATACTCATATTTCAAAGTTAAAGCATGGTCTTTAAAGCATTCTGCTTTACTTTCAGCCTGCTTTAAGTTATCAACTGCTAGAATTAAGACAGTATTCCTTCTGATTCATATTCTTGAGTGTATAGATTGGAATTATTTTCTTCCGCGGGGATTAAACGAAATGCTCTAAAAGGCGCTTCTATAAGACCACGCTCATTCATGTATGCTGTAGCATATTTTGGTATGGACTGTAAGCTGATGAGGCTGCATAGTGTACCAATATTGACAAACGTTGATCTGATTTCATTTGGGGCATTCTACCTTAACCCTTAGCCCACCAAATAAATTGTCGTCTGCTATATTTCTCGTCTGCTTCAAGTTTCAAAGTGCTTCAAAGTTTCTCAAAATTACTGAAAATGTTGTCCGAGTGTCAAACAGCTTAGATCCGGATGAGACGCAGAGTAACTCGGCGTCTCATCCAGATCCAAGCTGTTTGCATATGGAGCTATAGTCGTGAGTGGCAGGCTAAGGGTTAAATGTGGATTGAACACGGGTTTTGACTGTATGTTCAGCAAAAAAACCAAGTTATCATAGAAAAGGTTGTTTGGTTAACATTTGATGCAGAACAGCTGATACAGATTACGTTAGTGCTAGAGTTTCCATATCTATAGATCTATATTACAGATAATCAGTAGCCTGCAGAGTGTGTTCATACATCATATGTCACAATTATGTCAGTTGCACATGATACAGTTATGGTAGCAAGAAAAGTTAAGTTCCATTTAACTAATACTGGGGAAAATATAGCTTCTGAAACTATGGTCACAGTAAACACATGCTGTTATGACCTCTTAACAAATCACTTGTGAGTCTCCATCAAAACACCTTTTTACGCCTTTAAGTTATTACTCCACTGAAGAAAATAGTTTCAATTATACGATATTACAGTCGTGATTATGAACCATAAAAAATACTTTCTGCAGATAGTTGCTTAAAGCAGGCTGAATGTAATGCAGAATGTACCAGCTTTATGTGGTCTCCTGCCTTCAAAACGTGAAACAGGCTATGGGGTAATGGTAAATGATTGGTTTTGGAATTAAAGGCAGATGCTTAAAGCAAGATTTAAAGTAAATCAAAAAGCTCAGGAGCGTCCTGTTTTACATTCATATTGCTTTAAAGACATCTCCTGATGACCTTTTGGTCATAACGCATTGCCAGACAATTTCCTTGCAAAAAGCATGGGTCTTGTGCAAATTGAACCATTGAAGCGTCTTGTGTGAGACTCTACCTTTATATTTGATAGTTTGGTTAGAAATAACCATTGAAAATCACTAGAGCATGAGTATAATCTGGACCTCACCAGGTAAACTGCACGTGATTTGACAGTTACATTGACACCTCCTGGCTCCAGAACAATATGCTGGTGGTCCCTCAATGGACTGAGGAAAAGTCTTTAAGCTGTACTTGTTTTTGACACCATCAGTGTTCCCCCTTTAATTGTAAACCTATACTGAGTCACTACTTAATTAACATGCATGTTTCTTACAATCTTATTTTAGGTAACCTTTTTAAGTCGTTCAATGTAGGTAAAAATTTCAAGCCTCGAATTACAGTGCTTAAAATTATTCAACCAGGGACTGGTTGACCTTCTGTACAGATAATGAAAATGAGGAAAAGTGTTAAGATATTAAATTGTGACTGAGGTAAAATGTGGACTATTAAGATAATTAGACTGAGATAGACTGTTAAGATAATGTGATTGAGATAGATTATAAGATAATGTGACTGAAATAGACTGTTAAGATAATGTGACTTTTATATACTGCTAAGATAATGTGACTGATCTAGACTACTAAGATAATGTGACTGATCTAGACTACTAAGATAATGTGACTGATCTAGACTACTAAGATAATGTGACTGATCTAGAGTATTAAGATAATGTAACTGAGATATATACCTATTAACTCTTTCCTCCCTAAAACTTTAAATGGTCAATTCCAGTTTTTCATTTTAGTCTAGTCCATTTCTGACTTTTATGGGTTGTTTTTGTCAATGTTTGGCATTATGACAAACAGTGAAGGCCCTGATCAGAGGGCTCTTTTCAGAGCCCTCTGATCTGGGTCTTCACTGTTTGCATAGGACAAGTGTACTATTCACATGTACACTGTTTGAAAAGGACGCCTATATGCGGGACTAGGGTTCAAAGGGTTAAGATAATGTAACTGAGATATATACCTATTAAGATAATGTAACAGATATATTAACAAGATAATGTGACTGAAATAAAGCATTATAAGGGAATTGGCAAAAATATGACTTGAGAACAAGTGTCCAGGATAATGTGAATCATGAGATAAATTTATTGATTTACTGAGATAAAGTATCTGGATAATGTGACTGAGATAAATATATAGGTTAAAGTGGAATAATAATGTGATTTACCCCAGGTTTCAAATGACTGGCAGAAAATCCTCAATACCAGTCTAAATGTCACTCCTATCATTTATGTCAACAATGGCATAAAATCATCAGAAAATGGACATGTTTATAGAGTTATGAATATGGTGTTTAGTGATAGCTGTTATCTCACTAAATTCTTAATTAGGCTAGACAACAGTCAAACCTGAGTGTGATGGCCATTCAGTGTAGCACGGAGAGACTATACAGAGTGGTGAGAGCTTAATGCTGGACAAAACCAAAGCTTTCTGCATTACTTTTATGTTGCTTTAAGCTCTCACCTTTCTATAGAGATCTCTATGCATCTTCTTTCGCTAAGTCATATAACCCTTTCACCACCAATTTTTACCCCTCACTAGCTGCCATATTCTCGTATGCTTGCATATTGTTCTTTGCAATATCGTTTCAAAGTAAGATTTAAGGCAATATGACGGACATAATTTTAAAATAATTGTCAAACAGTTAGGATCCTGATCAGATGCCATATTATGTGGCATCTGATCAGGCTCCAAACTGTTTGCAAATGTACCTTTTGTTGTCATTGACAGTGAAAGGGTTAAAAATGAGTTTTGAACAGTTTCCTTTGTGTTGTTGTTGTTGTTTGTTTTCAGGGGAAAATTAAAAGTCTGTTCTTGGCAAATCATTTTACCATGTTTTCTCAAACCATTAGGTTCATTTAGTATATTGTATTAACTGTTGTGTGGAAAATATGTCAACTGACTGACAAAGAAAATGAATGAATTGCCCTAATACTCTGATAACTGGATGAGATTTAATGATTAATTTGACAGTTGGATGATATATGGATATGAATGAACTAAGTATGTGGGGAGGGGAAAAATATAACTAGAGTAAGAAATGATGTGCGTGTGCCAGGAATTATAGACACCACACTATGGACAGACATAACCCATTACCCAATAGATGTTATTTTCTGCCTGTTTAGGTTAGCAACCACCTACATGTAGCTGTCTTCAGTACTGAAAACAACCGATTTGGGAAAGGGTTAAAGGAGTCGAACAATACTGAGCAACAACTCTTAACCCATTCTCTTTTCCAGTGTGACGTCATACCCTCTTTGTTTACACTTAGCGAGCACGCGCACTCGGGGACAACAAACCCGAAATCTTCATAAGTTTGTGCAGCAGGGCGTTTAATCTCATTCATTTTTACGCATTATTATCTGAATATGTCCTATGAATGCTACATAGGTCAACTGTCTTGCATAAGTTGCAAAAGCGTGATTTTACTGAAAATTAGAATGATTTTTTTCGCCGAGTAAGACCGACGCCATCCGAATGAAGGACCGAGAGTATGCGTATGACATTAAATACCCGGATGACTGGAAAAGAGAATTACCCCATAATTATGCCTTTTGATGCCCTTCTGTTATTCCTTCACCAAGAAAATATATCCAAATTTTACTATCATGAATATGCATCATAGGAAATATTTTCTAAATTTTAGCAGATGATGGCTTAAAGCAGGCTGAAAGTAAAGCAGAATGCGCCTTAAGCCGCATTCTGCTTTACTTTCAACCTGCTTTAAGTGGTCACATGTCTTCAAAAATAGAAAAATGTCTATGGGGTAATGGGTTAAGATAGTTCATGAGCAGCCTTTAATCTTTTTATGCATTTTCATGTCTTAACCTATTCCTCCTAATTATGCCTTTGCATGCTTGCACATGTCCATGTCCCTGTACTGATAAAGAACCGTGAGAAACTCTTCCTGTTTGCAGCATTCTGATAGGTGCATGTGTAGGAGCTTTCTTTTTTACTTTTACCCTGCAATAAGCAACCACCTGTCTTAAACACTGAAAAAATATTGAAAGAATATAGGAACTCTACATTTTACCTCATAGTTTGTTTAGTGATTACTGATAATGGATTAATGCCCTCAGTTGTCAAAGAAATGTAAACCCAAATCAAAACAGTGGTTTATGACAAGTAGCGATAGGACAATCAAAATGTAAACATTAGTTCATGACTAAGAGAAAGAGCTGTCTGGTATTATAATAAGGTTATAGTAATGTTTGTGACCAGTAATCACAGGTCAGCTGAGTGATATTGTGTAAGTACTATAGGAAGTGGTTATTGCTCATACAGGGAGGATACTTAGGTCAGATACCCAATTGATCATCTAAAATGATGATGTCCAAAAATAGTGTTAGCTTTATCATTGCAAATAGTATGTGTGCTTGTTTACTGTATACAGTCTAACTTGTTAAGTACTTAACCCTTTCCCCCATAGAAGCGACTTTTAGCGTATTAAATTTATTCCTCCGCTGAAGAAAATAGTTCCAATTTATACCTTCATGAACAATTACCGTTACAAATATTTTATATACCTAGCAAGTTTTAGCTTAAAGCAGGCTGAAAGTAAAGCAGAATGTGCCTTAAGGCACATTCTGCTTTACTTTCAACCTGTTTTAATTGATCACCTGTCTTCAAAACTAGAAACAGGCTATCAGGTAAAGGGTTAAACCCATTCAAAGCAGATTTTTAACGCTTTATGGTCCCCTTTACCCCATAGTCTCTTTCTAATTTTGAAGACCACTTACACCATGCTGAAAGAAAAACATGGTGACTGATTAATGCAAGACAAAATTAATGCAGTAATTTCCTAAAGTAATTAAAGTTTGCCAATGATCTTCCTTCAGCCTTAGAATCCATTTGCTGTGAACACATTTGTGATAATGGTAGAATCTGTTTGACACTTTGTTTATAGAGGGTGAATATCCTAAAGTTCAGAAAACATTAATGTATAGTATTTGAGTATTGGTTGTAAACTAGAACATGTTAAAATAACTATATGATCATCTAAGTACATTCCTACAGAGTTACTAATAGTTTGATGTTTTATTAGGACGATTGGACTACATGTATAAAGACTGTTTAACTTTGTTGAGCCTGTCCTCTCTCTCTCTCTCTCTTTTCAGTAAACCTTTGCCCTGTGAATGTATAATTTGCTTATGGTGATGAATCCTAAATATTTGCTTATAAAGTCGCAAACAAAGTTAACATTGTAGTGAAATCAGTTGATTATAGGAGCTATCGAACAGAAATAAATTGGTTTCAGTTAGGATGTACAGTAAAACTTGTGTTCACTGAGCAGCCAATCAAAAAAGTGATCAGCTAGAATTTAAGAATTTAGAATTTAAACAGAAAATGAAATAACATTTCGAGTAACATGTAAAAATCATGATCAGTTTGAGAATAAGATGATGTTAGACATTCTGTCTTTCAAATGACATTTATAAAGGCACTGTAATCTTTATCATGATGGCATGTCAATGAGTCATTTTAAACCTTGCATTGCAAGGCTGAGTTTCTACAACCCTGCAAAAAGTGTAGATCCAGATTAGCAAGCTCTTTCAGAAGCCCTCTTGTCTATATCTGTGCTGTTGGCCATAATCTGAAATACCGTACTAATGTGATCAACGTTCAAAATTAACTGGTCATTTATCAAATTTGGAAGAGCTCATTTGAGAATCCGGCATTTAAGGTTTAAACTTGTATTTGAAATGTCATTGCCTCTTGTGTCCCTGTTGAAACCCAACAGTGACTGAATCACGGATAGAAACAAGTTACAAATATGCAAGATGAAGTAAAAACAACAAGTCCTCTTACAAAACATTTCTGTTCCTCAGTTATTTTGTAGAACATTTATGTTGAACAGTGTTTTCAGCAGCCGTTCCGTGATACCTCATGGAGGTTTTAACCCATTATCCCATAAATACGCCTTTTTACGCCACTAATTTATTGCTCCACTGAAGAAAATAGTTCCAATTTATACAATTATGAGTATTTATTGTTAGATATATTTTATATATTCTAGTAGATAATTATTGAGCTTAAAGCAGGCTGAAAGTAAAACAGAATGTGCCTTAAGGCACATTCTGCTTAACTTTCAACCTGCTTTAAGTGGTCACATATCTTCAAAACTAGAAACAGGCTATGGGGTAATGGGTTAAAAGAAAGATAGCTGCTTTGTGCAGGACTAAAGAAATGGAAAACTCTGTCCTGCTGATTTGTTATAATATGCTAATCCTTTCCTCCATAAGAAAAGCAGAATGTGCCATTAGGCCTTTTCTACTTTACTTTCAACCTGCTGTAAATAGTCACATACTTTCAATTATAGAAACAGTCTATTGAGTAAAGGACTGATAAAAATGTCAACTTAATTTAGAACAAAAAAAATGCAGAAAAATCCTATAATTATTATGGATATTGATGAATGGGTAAACTACTAATCATGTGACACTATAAGAACTTCGCATAAATGTGAATCTGTTTGGCAAGTTGAAAATACAAACATTTCTTTGTTCACAGGCTTTCAGATAGTGACCTAATACCAAAACAGTTTTAAGTAAACAAACTCCTGTCTATTGAAGTTAATGCAAATGATATTTATTGGAATACACTGCTAAAATTTGATAACTCTAGATTAAACATAAACATAATTATAAACATTGCTTTAGGGATGATGCATTCACTATCTGTGTGAGCTTATTAGATCTCTCTCTCTCTCTCTCTTTCTATGTCTGTCTGTCTCTCTACCCTCTTTCTCTCTCTGTCTCTCTCCCCTCTCTCTTTCTCTCTGTTTGCCTTTCTGTCTTTCTTAAACCATTTCCCCATAAATATGCCCTTTTAAGCATCTAATTTATCCCTCCACTAAAGGAAATTGTTCCAATTTATACAGTTGTGAATGTTTAACATTAGAAATAAGTTCTATATTCTAGCAGCTGGTAGCTTAATGCAGGCTGAAAGTAAAGCAGAATGTGCCTTAAGACACATTCTGCTTTTCTTTGAACCTGCTTTAAGTGGTCACCTATCTTCAATACTAGAAATGGGCTATGGGGTAATGGGTTAATATATCTCACTCTCCATCTCCCTTCAGCCTCCCTTGTTTGAAGGAATCTTGTGAAATCTACTTTTAGAATTCATCTTACCTGCAGCCTGTACCCATTACCTCAGGCTCATGTATACATTCACAAGTGGTTAGAACAAATTTAATCCAAGTGTAATAGACACACTAGCTATTCATAAATACTTAAAATTTGGCATAGGTCCACAGCAAATTATTTTCTTCCTATTTTCACTGAAATTTGATAAATATCCACAGTTACTTCACTCACATATTTTCCTTGTCAGATAATTGACAAAAGGATCCTGGTTCCTATACATGTATGCAGACTCACTGGTTTCCAATCTGCCCGAGTGTTGTCTTCCAATGTTACTGTAGCCTTTAAAATGCCGACTAATTATCGTCTGCTTCTAAAAATGGTGTCTGCTGAAATTTATAAAATTAACTCTTTATTTGCAAATTTCCATCTGTATTATCCCAAAGTGACAAACAGTTTGGATCCAGATCAGATGCCAAGTTACTTGGCATCTGATCTGGATCCAGTCTGTTTGTAAATGCAGGTCAAAGGTACCACTAGCACTCTAAGAGTACTCAGTTATCTTAGACCTGCTGACAGCTATACTACAGTCTTATCACTTAGTTTGAATCCTGATCAGATAATGTGGAAAGCATCAAATAACAAGTGAAGCAATTTCTGATATTCAAATGATTGCTTGCATGCAATAAGCATGAGAGGTAAAGGTCATAGGTCAAGTTTGTTTTTTGTTCGGGGTTGTGGCTGCATGCTGCCCTATGACTGGCTAAGGTGGGTGGGGAGGCAGGCAAAGTCTTTGTGTTACACGGTGTTTATTGATGCATACCCTCATCAGCTCTCAACAGCAATCAGTGCTATTGATTTTATTGTTGAACGTAGAAAAATATTCCCATGCTTCTTAGTAGGTTAGCGGGACACAGACTAACTTCTGTTGAGCTGTCATACAAATGTAGTGACGGAGTGTTTAACCCATCACTCCATAAATCTGCCTTTTAACCCCTCTTATTTATTCCTCTACTGGACTGGACCAAGTGGATAGCAAATCTTGCCTCTGTCAGATTCAGTCACAGTCCAGATAACACACATACAATGTACACAGATCTGACTTTGTTTAGATGCTGATTTTCCATTGATTGATTTTTATTGACGTTCACAGTGTCATCAGACTACAGCACTGCCCCTATTAACCCAACCAATGCTAAAGCTTTTAAATAGACTGCTCTTAACTTTTGAAAAATGCTCAGCTTATGCTGATTTTAAAGGCTGTTTTTAGAAAATACTTAATAAAAATGAAAGTAAAACAAACAGTGCAGACTTCTTCAGGCACCCTCTGATCAGAGTCTACCGTTTACAAACAAATACATATATTGGTTTCCAGCCTATTATGGGTAAATTCCAGCTTCCATCCAGATAGGACTATCCTAAATACCATACACTTTGAGAGGTTTTTCCCTTAATTCTTAAACCATTCTGTATCTGTATCTGTATAATACGTTGAAGATACCAATACTGGCTTTAATTCAACGGGGAATTGAGCTGATTTCTCTTAACCCTTTACCCCATAGTCTGTTTCTAGTTTTGAAGACCATGTGACCACTTAAAGCAGGTTGAAAGTAAAGCATAATGCGCCTTAAGGCGCATTTTGCTTTACTTTCAGCCTACTAGAGTATGGAAATTATTTCAAATTTTAAATATTCACAACTGTATAAATTGGAACTATTTTCTTCAGTGGAGGGATAAATTAGAGGTGTTTAAATGTGTATTTATGGGGTAATGGGTTAACCATTTCTCTAGAGGAAATGTTAAGTTTAATGTTTTTTCGGCGGAGCTGTCTAATTTCTCATTGAGCCTCAAACCTTATATGGCCCAACCAATCGTGAATGACCAGAAATGAAAGCTTAAGGACACGTGCTTAAAATCGAACAGTCTGATTGGGTTGCGGTTAGACTTGACTACTGACTTTTACAAATTTGTAAAATAAGAGACACAGACTGTTATAGGCTGATTTGCTATGTAGCGGTACCAGTAGTAAACACGACTTTCCGCTACTGCTAGTGAGTTATAACCGAGAAATTTTACGTGTCCCGACCGTTAGGTAGTTATTTGAATGACATATTGTTTCTATTTTAAGATATGACATAATTAATGTCTCAAGTTCGGCAATGATTTGATGCGTTCTGCAAATCAGAACGAAATTGTTCATAATAGAATTGATCATAATTTTAATCTAGTACCAAGTATATGAAAAAGAATGAATAGCAGTAACAATTCAGTGAGATTAAGAGAAAACTGGCGTTTGAATTTAACCTAGATATCGAAAAGATTTCGAGCATGATGTGTTTTTTTTGTGTTAACACCGTTTTCCTCCAGCGCATGCGCAACTCTGTGACCTCAAATGTAAACAAACCGTGATTTTTTTAACGCGATCGCAATCTCTTGGTTAAATGCGAAAACCCAACAACACGTAGATACCTAAAACGTACATTGCTACACTTTGTAGATATTTTTATAATAAATCAGAACATAGAACTAACTCTACAAGACGAATTCCATACACAAATTCTTGAAGCTGACACTTGCTTTATTTACATGTGGCAACATGAATTTCTCATTTGAGGGGTCGTTTCAAACAATTCATATTCGGCATATTTCGGGGGTGCTTTCCAAAAATCTCAAATCAAAATCAGGTGATTGAGAATATTTAAACAATCAAACCATATTTAAAGTATAAACAACTAACAAAAGAGCACACACATACGAATTTTAGTAATTTATGGTATATACAAATTACAAAATAAAAATGATACACGTAGATCTAGACATGGAAGTATAATTCCGTGATCTAGATCTGTCTTTAAAAATTCTCATCACTTTCAGTCACATCCTAGGAAGAAGTAAGTGCAATTCAATTGGCTTATAAAGATGGAAGTGGAAATTTGAACCCCCCCCCCCCCCCCCCCCCCTTGTGAACCAAGCAGTAGATCCATGTGCAAACTGTACCTTCTGTCAATAATTTTCAAGTAAATCTCTCTACAACCACCTCTGACAAAGTACTTATTGAAGGAATAAAAACAGCTGACAACTTGCAGCAAAATGTAGCCCGATCAAAAGCATAAACGTGTGTAAATGCTCTCTGCTGTACTTTCACCTTCAGTCTTTGAGAGACCAACTGCCTTAACAAACTAATGATTAACCTCAGATCCAGTAGTTTAATGATTGCAAAAACTCATTCTTGGCGACTCCAAAGACCTTCAGTCTTTGATTATATGTATGTGGTCGTAGATTACTGCGCATGTCATATTAGATAAATATTAAGCTTAATATCCTGATTTACCATCCTATTTATTGCAACTTGGATAAAATCAATTCCATATACATCATTACCTTCACCACCCATTCCGCCGAATATCTTTTTTAAAGATATTTCTTGTTTAAGCTGACAGCTGTATTGAGGGTTATTTAAAGGTCATTGCAGAGCCAAGTTGCTGCAGCTGCTGGTTGGGGACTCAGTGTCATTGTCATGTGTACAGACCTGATTATCAGATTATTGGAAAAGCAGCAAGGGATCAAACTAAAAGGCCTTTATATGGTCTGTCCTATTTAAGTTCTGTAAAGGCTGAATTAACCCATTGAATCCTAGCAACAAGTATACTCATCATTTACAAACAGTGTACCTGGGAAGAGTGCACTTGTCTTTTCAAACAGTGCAGACCCTGATCAGAGGGCTCTTAAAAGAGCCCTCTGATCAGGGTCTGCACTGTTTTGTCGTTTTGCAAATGTATTGTTATTGTTGAAAACAACCCTAAATAGTCAAAAATCCATCGACTAGGCATAATTGGAAACTGGAATGGTGTTTGATTGTTATCGTTTTTCATGCCATTAGCCCAAGATTATAGCAAGACAAAAATATTGGAAGGGTGCCTTCATTAGACAAGAGGCTGAAAGTGGTGAAATTGATGACTTTGTACCAGTAGTGCCGCTGTGTGAGCTCATCATTGATGATGGTTTTATCATTTTTTCAATACATTGACTTGAATGCTTCAGGGAATAATTCTTGCTCAAGCTGAGAAAAATGCCAATATTAATACAAATGAACTCCGTGGTTCAGGCTTTCTTATTGTGTACCCAATTTTTGTCATGATCATGACTCACTATATTTTCAGAATTCAATGACTGCAACAATTTGTTTTGTGTTAGTATTTTTTGCTATCATATTAATATCATGCTTTCATACAGTAAATTTTATTACCAGGTACATTTTGTATGCCATTGTTCTGTGCCAATTTCCATAAAAAAGATTTTTTGTTCAGCTTTATTTGCGTTTCTTTAGGCTACCAGTATCCTTGACACTTGCTTGATAAATTATCCCCACATTTAAGGTATGCACTTTGGTGTGCCAATAAAGTCTTAGAGAAAGGCCATAAGGATCAGTTTGTAGAGAGTGCAGCATGTCATGCTGTAGAGAGAACTTTTGAAATGTTAAATTTGTTGGCACAAATCATTTTAGGAGCTTTTCTGCTTTACTTTCATCTAGCTTTAGGCTGTCACCTGTACTAAAACCCAATACTTTTTTTGTAGGAGAATACTGATTTTAGGGCATGTATCATAACATGGTAGTGGCACCACGGGGCTTATGAGAAGAAATAGGTAAAAGCATCCTATGGCACTTATGTGGAGGAAAGGATTAATATTGATTGAGGAGAATTAACCCATTACCCCATAAATACACCTTTTTACGCTTTCAGTTTACTCCTCTACTGAAGAAATTAATTCCAATTTATACTGTTACAAATAAGAATCATATGAAATACTTTCTATATTCTAGCAGATAATTGCTTAAAGAAGGCTGAAAGTAAGGCATTCTGCTTTACTTTCAACCTGCTTTATGTGGTCACCTGTCTTCAAAACTAGAAATACGCTATGGGGTAATGGGTTAAAGCGACTCGCAACCAGATGGTGCATTAAAATTAGTAATTTGTAAATATGTGTCAAACGCTTATATAAATGGTAAAGAATTAGTTTAGGATAAGAAATTCTGTTTAAAAAAATGTATTTCAATAAAAAAAATTATTGGTCTCTGGTGGGATTCGAACCCGGGGCCCGGCATTGGCGGACAGAAGGCAAAATAGGGGAAACCGCTTAGACCAATGGACCACGGAACTATCCGTTTGATCTCGGATCGATTTCACGTATTTCAATGTGTAGCGATCGAAAGTGCATACAACTTCGTAATTCGGCTCGTGTTTATGTCTGAGCCCGTGTAGAGAAGCAACAACAACAACTATACCGTCTACTAGTCGGTATAGAAAAACGATGGAAAATATCTAAAAATCTAAGATTCGGTGACGATTCTTGAGACTTTTTTTGGACTGATCATATTTTTTTAATGTCAGAAGCCAAATAATGCCACAAATTTGCTTTTATTTGAGTATTTTATTTTATTTTGACAAGTACACCATCCGGTTGCGAGTCCCTTTAAAGTCAAACTTTTATTAACGTAGCATCAAACAGAGGATAAAACTGTGGTAGTTAAGATAGATGAACTCTTATTGGTGCTCTTTTAGGAACTCTTTGCATTATTTTTGTTATGCATTAAGCTGCCTTATATCATCTTCAATCAGTGGTTACTTAGCACACTGTAAGACTATGATGTGATGGAAAACATTGGTGTAATAGTAAATAGTGCTGACAAGCTTGCTTACAAAATATAGGTCGGCCTTACCGTACAAACATAAGATAACAAATAGTTTTCCTCCCAGTCTGCACCCAGATCAAGAAGCAGATATGTCATGATTTATTCTGAGGATCAAAATTGTTGAATACTAGGGGTGTAATTGCTGCAAATTAAGATATAATGATTCTGAGAAACTGAGACTATATTAAGATTTTAATAAAGATATTAGGTATTTTATTTAGTGTTCTATAGGCGTTAACTGTGGTTCTGATTGCCTCACTTAAATGTTTTCCCACCTGTTTGCTGTTTACTTGGAGTAATTCCCCAGACTCTCAGCCACTACTGTCAAACTTCTCTAAATTAAGCAACCATTGAATGAAGAGGTACGGTGATCTTTGATAGTAGGTGACTACATAATGCAGGACAAAAGTAATGCAGAAAGCTCCTAAAGGAGCTTTCTGCATTACTGTTGTCCAGCATTATGCTACCGCCTGTTCTATTGACTTGTAACTAAGTATTTCTTATTTTGAGTGATTGCTTAGACTGTTTGAGTTTGGTTGTATTTAGATATACATGAGGGCAGAGGGGGGTTATGTATACATGTATCTGATAGTCTACATGATTCCTGGGTGGTTTCATGTTTTGTACCTGAAACCTTTACAATGCCGAGAAATTGCTTCATTTGTTAAAGTATTCTAAACTTTTGTTTCTCTTATCTTGGGTTTTTGTTTTTGCCTCAAAGAAAACTACTACACCTGTATTATGAAATGATAAATACAGTATTATCCTGCAGTTAATATCAAATACAAGAAGGCTGTGTCTTAACAGCTTATGGCATAAGTAGATTGAACATAATGCAGAAAGTTTCTTAAGTAGCTTTCTGTTTTACTTCCATTGATGCTCTATTTAAAATGTTTTCAATGAGCCTTCATTTGACTTGTGATATAGCAGGATCATAAAATTATGTACTTGTCTTACAGCTAAATGCAAAAAGCTATATATTGCACTGTCTAGCATGCAATCAGCTATGTCATCTATGAAGATAAATACCTTGTTTTCATATGTATGAATGCATCATCATTGTGTCCTCTCTGATCACTATTAATTGGTTTCCATCTGATAGTAGACTATGGCATGGTTATATACATGTAGTAGAACATGACATGGTTATATAGTAGAACATGACATGGTTATACGAGTCAAGTTAAAGGTTGTTAGAACAGTTCTGGAAGGCTGGTTCCCTTCATGGGGTGATGATAATTGATAATTAAAGATGAGTTGTAGCCATAAGTTTCACATTTCTGATGTATGCAGGGATAGATGAACAAAACACACCTGACAGCAGACAGGTAGCAAACACAGTTTGTTTACCTCCTGTCACTCATAGTAACCATGGTATGCTGAACATGTAGCATTTCCTAGTGTACATGTACATGTATTGGACAGTTTGGTGGGCTTTGTTGAGGATTTATCATATGTCTTTGTTAACCCTTTCCCTTACAGAAGCGACTTTTAAATTAGCACATGCATTTTATTCATCCGTTGAAGAAAAATAGTTCCAAATTATACCATAATGAATATAAATGTGTCATATTTAATACTTTCCTTATTCTAACAGGTAATAGCTTAAGCAGGCTGAAAGTAAAGCAGAATGCGCCATTTGGCGCATTCTGCTTTACTTTCAACCTGCTTTAAGTAGTCACCTATTTCCAAAACTAGAAACAGGCTATCTAGTAATGGGTTAACCCATTACTACATAGATAGGCATTTTACCCATTTAATCAATTCCTTCATAGAAGAAAATATTTCAACTTTACACAGTCATGACTATATATCATAAACAATATTTTCTATATCCTTGCAGGTTGTAACTTAAACCAGGCTGAAAATAATGCAGAATGTGCCTTGAGGCACATTCTGCTTTACTTTCAACCTGCTTTAAGTGGTCACCTGTCTTCAAAACCAGAATCATATTACGGGGTAATGGGTTAACAATGCTAATCTGTCTGAATGATTCTTGTACAAAGGATTGTTTTGTTATGAAGTCTGTGAAAAATCCCAAGAAATTGCTGTCGAAGCTATTGATAATTTTATTCAAAGCAGTGGAGTTATATTCAATTAAAGGAATCTGCTATTCTTCAGAAGATTTGAAGAGATTTTTGTCCTACTTTGCAGCTGTCTGGCATATTACCCCCTCTTTCTCTCTTTGATACCCAGTGAAAATTAACTAATACAAATTGGCTGGAACTTGCATTAATCATTAGATTGGGCGAAAAGTTGTACTAAGTACTTAATATGTAAACAGATTGTATCCAGATCAGGTCCCACATTTTATGAGGCATAATCAATATTCAATCTTTTTATCACTCTAAATGTATTTCTGTAATTATGGAAAAAGAAATGGGTCAAATTTTAAAATTCAGCAGATATAGCATTTTGAGCCTGAATATGGTTTAAGTCCCTGCATTAAAGGGTCAAATGTGTTTTTAACAACTTTTTCAGTCTGGACTCTTTTATCATAATTATGGAGTTCATTTGATTATCTAAATATTAAAAACAGAAGACATTATTACATAGATTTCTAACCTAGGCAACATATGTTATCAGCTTACAAATTATGTGTAATGAAACTAGTTTATCCCTTTCCCCCATAGAAGCGCCTTTTAGTTCATTTAACTTATTCCTCCACTGAAGAAAATAGTTCTTATTTAATCAGCCATGACTACCTATGTTTATAATAAATGTTTCCCATATTTTAGCAGATTAGCTTAAAGAAGGCTGAAAGTAAAGCAGAATGTGCCTTCAGGCACATTCTGCTTTACTTTCAACCTGTTTTAAGTGGTCACATATATATGTTCAAAACTAGAAATAGGCTATTTGGTAAAGGGTTAAAGCAGGCTAAAAGTAAAGAAGAATGCATCGTTAATTACTTTCAGCCTATACTGGAAACTATCCAGGCATTTTACTGAATGTTAACCCAATTTACTCCATAGCCTGTTTCTAGTTTGGAAAACAGGTGATTACTTAAAACAGGTTGAAAGTAATGTAGAATTTGCCTTTAGGTGCTTTCTGTTTTACTTTCAGCCTTCTTTAAGCTACTATCTCTTAGAATATAGAAAAAATGTATGATATATATTCATTACTGGAACTATTTTCTTCAATGGAAGAATAAATTAAATGTGTTAAATGCATGTCTATGGAGTAAAGGGTTCAACTTTAAAAATAAGACCCTAGCTGCTTAGTTACCAGCTGCTGTTATTCTGGAAATTTCGTAATCTGGTTGACAAAGTGAGCGATTAGAAAAAACAAATTAATACAATTGAATTGTTAGTTTTAATGTGTTGCAACAAATCAGATTGGTTTAACAAGTCCTCCAGATAAGAGAGAGAATTCATCAGAATTTTCCAACAGTTTGTCCCTTTTTGTCTCAACCAAGCCCAGTGTTGTGAATACTCATTAGAATTGTCTTTTCAATATGTTTTCAATGACTAATTACATCATAGGGTTTGGTGGAAACATAATGATTTTAGCTATGGTTAACCCTTTCTCCCTATTAGCTTGTTTCAGTATTAAAACCAGATGGTTGCTTAACATAGACCTTAAGTAAAGCAAAATGCTTCTAAGTTACTTTCAGCCTGCTTTAAGTTACCTATTTGAATTAACTATTTCTAATGGTGCTTTTTCATGACTGTATAAAGTGGAACTATTTGGTTTTATGGAGGAATAGATTAAAGATGTAACAAGGCGTATCTATTTGGTAATTGAAATAATGCAGCTTTCTGCATGATTTTAACTGCATTTATCAGTCATCTAGTTGTCAGTACAAATCTTAACTCTTAAAATTACCATGCTATCGGGGGGATATGTGTGCCACAGTGATAACCTTTGCAAACAGTTTGGATCCTGATGAGACGCCGCGTAACGCGGCATCTCATCAGTATCCAAGCTGTTTGAGACTCTGGCCAGGCTGTTTTGAATTTTTTTTTTGAAAATTTTATTTTTAGCTCAGGGTGAGCTTTTGCAATCCTTGAATGCCTGGCGTCCGTCGTCAACAATTTTAGTGTTTACACTCTAGAGACCACAATATTTATCCAATCTTTCTCAAACTTGTTCAGATGGTATATTGCCATAAGAGTTCGGATGAGTTCGATTATGGTTAAAATCTGACAAATAGATCAAGAGCTATCAGGCTTCATGCAGTACAACAGGTGAGCGATATCAGGGCCATCAGGCCCACTTGTTAGAACAGTAGCAGACGACAATTGATGCAGACGAAAAATTACCCATCATGCAAAGAGTTGTTACTATGTGTGACCACTAAATACAAGATTGGCTGCAGTAAACCCAGATCATGCACTCTTAAAGAAGATGTCTAATTTCACCTACATTATATGAGACAAATATTCTTGGTTTTTAAAGCTCATCATTTAATAACAACAAAATATTTCCAACAAGCATGAAAGAATAATGAATTATTGGCGTATTAATACTCCAGGGACTATTAAATATCCAGAAAATTGTTCCATCAGAAATATTCTTTGTCTAAACTCTCTCTCTCTTTTGAAAATGAGAGGTGTTATGGAAAATGTAACAGTACAACTTTCTGTGACTATTCAGTGTAGAAGCACTGAAATCTATAACTGCAGGTATCAACTAGAGTGCAGGATAAAAGTCATGATGAAAGCTCCACTCTATGGCATTACCTGTATCCTACATTTAGTTGCTACCTGTCTAAAGACATGTATTGTATAACTAAAATTGCATGCTATAAGTGAAAGTTGTTTTCTTTGTGAACAGTTTTGATTAAGATGAGATGCTGACTAAGCATGTTATATAATATACGAACCGTAACGGTTTGACACCTGACAACTGTTTTGAAAATAAGTTTCAGAAATATCTGATCATAGAGCTGTATCTGACAATTGTTACACTAGCTAGCTAGCTGTAAATACAAGTGAAAATTTGTGTTCAAAGAGTTATTGGTCACAGAACACATGTTTGACTTAACTCTTTCCACATTAAATAACTTCTGTGGGTTATTTGGTTCCCTTGTGGATCATTTTAGTTACCAAAACAAGAACCAGTCTACTGCGTTAGGAGTTATCAGAGTTTGACTGTTTATATTATATCCACAGTCTAAGGAAAGTCAGCTTGACATTAAATTTTGCACATCTACATCTAGCTTTCCTTTGAGCAGAAATTCATGCAAATTTTAGTGAACAATTTGAATATAAAAGTGTATTATTCAACAGGGTCCCAGGTTAAAGGTAATAAAGTAAGATGTTCAAATCAATTTTTCTTATAGTCTATACCATAGCCTATAGTGTGCTTCATCATTAAAAACACCCAATGAGACAAATCTTAATATTTAAGTAGTCACAACATTTGGTACAGACATTAGATTTCATATTTTAGATACTCTACCTTGTCTTAAGCATTATGGCTAAACACAAATTTATATGCTGACTTAAAGACATACATGTGCAAATGAAATTTCCATAAAAATGTCTTCATACTTTGTGAACATATACACTCAACCATTTTAAGAAAGAAAATAAAAAGAAAGTATTGGGTTGCTGTGCTTAATTTTCAAATATAGGCTTTTACAAATATGACCCTTGATCATTTTTGAACACCGCTGAGAAATAAATTTTAAAACTGCAGCTGATTATCTTTAAGTTTCTCTCTTTGCTAATTTGGTGATATATTATGTTGAGTCAAGTGTTATTTCATCAAATTGATATAAATAAAGTATATCAAAGTGATTCTACTGGTAAAATGTAACAATTTAAAGAATAACTAGGAAACAAAATTTACACTGACACTCTCTTTTATACAAATTTTTTCCATTTTCGAAATAAAAATGTTCAAAAAAATTACTAAATTTTTATAATCACCCATAATAATTTGTTTTTACTTGGCAGAAACGATGATTACTCCAATACCCATCAGAAAATGTAAAGAAACCTAGGTGTCATCATGCTTATTTATGGAATACGATCAAAATTCTAACCCTACCCCCTAGATTTTATGCAGAAAAATTACCTCCCCCACTATCCAAATTAGGTCTCTGTTGACCTAAAAATGAGAAATATTCATCCAATATTTGCTTAATTTGGTTAATATATGTGTGTTATTTAGTACAACAGCATTTAATAATGTTTTAGTTACTTCAAGGATTTACAGTGCTGCTGATAAAAACAAAAACATGTTTTCTACAAGAAATGCCACTCTGGACAGTTTTTTCAAATCTTGAAACAGTGCCTGTACGGAAAAGACTATATTTCACATAATTTACATACAAGAACTTTTCAAAATTCATTTTTGTGGTTATAAATGCATTGCAGACCAGAAAATATATAGTAATCAAGGTATTTAAGAAGTTTATTTTTCAACATTTTTCATTTGCAAGCGTATGTCTTTAATTGTTCAAATTCGCTATTTCTTTGTTGAAAACTTTCCAGTTTATACTGGTTTTATGGGATAATTTGAGAAAATGTTTCAGGAAATTAAGTATTTCAAAAAGTGCAGAACCTGATCAGAGGGCTCCAAATGGATCAGTCTGATCAGGGTACTGTTTGCAATGTACGAGTATACACACACTGGTTCCCAGCCTAGAAAGGACTTAACAATATCAGTGAAACTTGTTATAATTAGTCAGGCTATTAGAAATTTAAATTCTTATCATACCAATTTTTATCTGAATAATGAATACATGATTAGTGTATTATACATACACAGACATTTTCACATTCATGTACAGTAAAACCTCGCTATTACGACCACTAAATTATGTTAATTATTAGGGTGTTTACGATAGGTGACCGCTTAAAGCAAGGTGACAGTGAAACAGAAAGCTCCTATAGGAGCTTTCTGTTTCACTGTAACCTTGCTTTAAGCTGTCACCTGTCTATTATACACTCAATTAGCCTTCGTTTTAGTGGTCGTAATAGCGAGGTTTTACTGTATATGTAAATTGATCATAGAGTTGAATGTTTTATACAACATTCTTACAGACTGTATTACAGACTATTGTTTTTCTTGCAGCCCCTGGTGAAATTCAAGAACCACCTGTACTATGAGGAGAAGGACCACATGGCCGAGGCTGAGAGAAATCTTAAACCATTACCAGGCAGCTTTGTAAGTAGTAACCCAGTACTCGAAATCTCTATCATCTTCTAAAGTTGGTGTCTGTTTCAATTCTTTAACCCATTACCTCATAGCCTGGTTATAGTTTTGAAGACAGGTGACCACTTAAAGCAGGTTGAAAGTAAAGCAGAATGTGCCTTAAGGCACATTCTGCTTTACTTTCAGCCTGCTTTAAGCTAACATCTGCTAGGCTATATAAAATATTTGTAATGGTTATTGTTCATGAGGGTATAAACTGGAACTATTTTCTTCAGCGGAGGAATAAATTAAACACGCTAAAAGTCGCTTCAATGGGGGAAAGGGTTTATTGTATCTGTTGCTTCATTATAATTATAAGCTGACAATAATACACTTGTTACATCTTGGCTACTGGTCAGATCTACACTATTTGCATTCTCTACAGGTACACTGTTTCTAAAGGATGATTATTCTCATTGCTGTGTATTTTCAGTTACAGGCAAGTCTTCTTTAGCTTAACACATACAACCCTAATGATGACTATGCTTGTCATTTACAAACAGTGTATATAAGAAGAGTACACTTGTATTATGCAAACAGTGTAGACCCAAAAGGAACCCTCTAATTTGTATCTTCATTGTTTGCCATTTTGCAATATATTGCAAAAAAAACAACCTTAATAGCTAAAATAGACCAGATTTAAATAGAAACTGGAACTGTTCATTAATAGTTTCAGGGGGGAATGACTTTTAAAAACGATAAGACAAATTGAAGAAAGATAAAGTTCTTTCTTAGTATTTACAAGTTCCATAGGCAGCTGAAGATATTCTCAATTAGTTATTTTCATAATTATATACAAGATATACTTTAGCTCTAAATATTTAGAGAAAGTAAATGTATTTTCATCTTGTTTTGTCATAAATCCAGCACAATTGGTTTACAATAGGGTGATTTTGTACAGGTTTTTTGGCACCTATGGTGATGAAATTTGTATAATGTAAATCTTGGCATGGGCAAGTGGCATTGACCCTTTAACCCTGTCCTCTAAGGAAGCATGTTGGCATCTGGTTACATTTTCCTTACTACCAGCCTCTTAACCCATTACCCCATAGCCTGTTTCTAGTAGTTGAGATGTGTGACATTTTAAAGCAGGTTGAAAGTAAAGCAGAATGCGCCCTAGGGCGCATTCTGCTTTACTTTCAGCCTGCTTTAAGTTGCTATCTGCTATGATATAGAAAAAAATTATTATGGTAGATATTCATGACAGTATAACATGGAACTATTTCTTTGGCGGATGAATAAAATGAATGTGCTAAAAGTCGCTTCTATAAGGGAAAGGGTTAACATGGATCTGTTCAATACAAACTTCACTGACTGTGTCAGTCAGGGTTTTATTTTAGCTCAGTCTGATTAGGGTCTGAACTGTTTTCTTACAGGATACGGGACATGAGTCTGCACTCTTTTTGGGGAAAGTTGTCTTCATTTTATTAGCCATATGAAGTGTTAAGATGATAGATGTTCATAGTAGAGTTTTGTATAGGAATATTAAGGGGGGAGGGGGGGGGGGGGGGGGGGGGGGGGGGAGAAGGGTTAACATGTTTGAACATGGTTTTACAGCATGTTACAAGTCAAAATCCTTCATTCTTAAGAACAAATAAAGAAAAAAGAGATAAATACCATCAAAGTTTAACATTCATAACCTGATCTCGTTTAACCTTTTCCTTGATAGAAGCACCTTTTTAGGGCATTCAATTTATTCCTCCGCTGACGGAAACGGTTTCAATTTATACCGTCATGAACGTACATGTATACCATAAGAAATACTGAAATACTACCCTTTTTCCAGCAAATGTTAGCTTAATTAAAGCAGTCTGAAAGTAAAACAGAATGCACTGAATGCGCATTCTGCATTACTTTCAAGCTGCTTTAACCCTTTGAGCCCTAGTCCCGCATATAGGCGTCCTTTTCAAACAGTGTACATGTGAATAGTATACTTGTCCTGTGCAAACAGTGAAGACCCAGATCAGAGGGCTCCAAAAGGAGCCCTCTGATCAGGGTCTTCACTGTTTTTCATAATGCCAAACATTGACAAAAACAACCCTTAAAAGTCAGAAATGGACTAGACAAAAATGGAAACTGGAATTGTCCATTTAAAGTTTCAGGGAGGAAAGAGTTAAGTGGTCACTTGTCTTTAGATCTAGAATCAGGCTATGGTGTAAAGGGTTAAATCAAACTGTCCTGTATTTCAAAGTTATTATGTAGCATATTTACATTTTAACTTTGAAATATAGAATATGTTTGACATAAGCTTTGTTTTGAGTTTCCTAAATTCAGCTGCATATAATAATGACATTTAATATTGAGCTGGAATTATCCATACACACATGTACTAATATTGTGGCTTTGAAATTGAGATGCTTGAGTTGACAGTTTTATGGTAAAAAGCAGTGAATTATCTGAGAATTTAATGTTTCAGAAACAAAGCGAGCCGGTCTATTGCAATTATTGATCAGAAGAGACTTTGAAGCTACAGTCATTTTACTTTTGAATTAATTTCTTGAATACTTAGTTATTCTTTAATCTTTAAAAATTGTTGTCCACTGCTGTTCTTAAATTTTCTAAATTATATTATCTAAATACAGTAAAACCTCTCTAGTACGACCACGAAATCAATTTGTTTGATTTTGATTTGTTTTGATTTTACGTCGCTTTCAACAGTATTTCAGTCATATCGCGACGTCCAGCTAATTATAGGTGGAGGAAGACCCCAGAAGTCCTTTATGCACTGTAACAGGCACAAATCGGCAACTGGGTAGAACCACCGACCTTCCGCAAGCCAGCTGGAAGGCTTCCCCACATGAAAAATCCGAACGACCCTACTGGGATTCGAACTCACAGCGGTGAGAAGCTTAGTGATGTAAGTCACAGTGACTATACCACTAGGCCACGGAGGCCCCCCACGAAAACAAAGGCTAATTCATTGCTTTAAAGACAGGTGACTGCTTAAAGCAGGGTGACAATAAAACAGAAAGCTCCTTCAGGAGCTTTTCTGTTTTATTGTCACCGTGCTTTAAGCAGTCATCTGTCGTGAACGCCTACTAATTAATACCATTAAGTTGTCATTATAGAGAGGTTTTACTGTAGTTTCATAGTTTCAAACATTTCGGATCATGATGAGACTCGGTTGTGCAGCATCTCATATGAATCCAAACTGTTTACAAAGGTTATCATAATTTGGGCTGTTAGCTTGAAAAGAGTTAACTCATTTACCCCTGAGACTTCAAATTAACAATGCCAGTTTCCAATTCAGTTAGGTCCATTTTTAGTTTGCGGGATGAATGTCTAGGAGAGCTTTATGACACCAAGTCATTGCTGTCGCTGTTGGTGTGAGCAGTTTCATGAACTGCTACTATATCTTTTAACCTACAAGTTTTTTACATGTAGCACACAAACCTTGGGACAAGACCTTTTTATCTAGGTGAAAATGTTCCCCTCGTGACCTGACCTTGACCTCAGTCTCTGCGTTTAAGTTTCTAATGTGTGTTTTAGTTTTGAAAAATGCTCATAACTACTATAGCCTTTGACCTACAGCTTTCATATTAGCAGCACACATACCTTGTGGCAAGACTTTTCCATCCATGTGAAAATTTTGACCCCTGTGACCTTGACCGTGACCTCAGACTCTGAAGTTTAGAAATTAGCTCTTTAGTTTTGAAAAGTGTTCACAACTGCAGTACACTTTGACCTAAAGATTTCATATTAATAATTAGCAGCACAGATACCTTGAGACAAGACCTTTCCATCCATGTGCAAATTGTGACACCTGTGACCAAGACCTCCACCTTAAACTCTGCATTTATTTTTGGAAATGTGCTTTAAGTTTTGAAAAGATTCACAACTATTATATCCCTTGACCTACACCTTTTATATTTGCAGCACACATGTCTGCTTTTAGACAAGACCTTTTCATTCCATCCCCTGAAATCTTGACCTCAGACTCTGGTTTTAGTTGCAAAATATGTCACAAGGACTGCTCTTTGAACTGCCTTAAATATAGGAATAATATTCCTTTGCACAAGTTCTTCCTGGCTAATAAGTAGTTGTTTGGCAATGTATTTAACCCATTGTCCCATAAGTAAGATTTTATGCCTTTAACTTATTCTTTTACTGAAGAAAATCTTCCATTTGATAGTTTTGATTATTCAACGTAAAAAGTAAACCTAAATGAGCCATGGGGTAACAGGTTAATGAATATTCATGAGTATTACTATCGATAGGAGTAAGAGTTGTAAATGGTGGCATTTCAACCAATCAGATTTGCCAGGGATGTCCTTCAATCATTCTAATTACTTACAGATAAATGTCTTTGATCCATGTGATGATAGATAAAGTGAATAGAAGTGTTTAGTATTCATTACAATGAATGTTCATGTACCTCAGGTCATAAACCCCTTCACTCCCATGTTGTTGTCTGCTTTTAGTTCTCACATTTAAGTTTTAGGTAAACTGACCAAAGAAATGTCATAATGAGTGTCAAAACTGTTTGGATCCTGATCAGACACCATGTGATACTGCCAAACTTATGTGAAATGATACAAATGTAATTGAAAAAATCAATGGTACACTGAAAGAAAGATTATTATTATTATTGTTATTATGAGTCTCAGGCTCAAGAATGGGTTAGAGAATTCCATTCTTGTCACAGATGGCCTTGTACCCACACTAGCAGCTATGTAAATATTATTGGAAGTTCATCCTTTCCTCGGCATTAGCACCATAGCATATGCTTTTACACCTTCTTACATACGAGTGCCGAAGGACACCAAAACCCTGTCATAATAAATGCTTTTAACTTGGGATTATATACATGTGACAGCTTAAAGCAAGGTAAAAATAAACTAGAAAGCTCCTTTCATCTTGCTTTAAGCAACCACCTGCTGTTAGCACAAAATAACTTTATATGTTATATAAGTTTGTTAAAGGTGATTTGTACTGATTTTTTATAGAGGAATGGATTAACCCGTTATCCCATAGCATATTTCTAGTATTGAATATAGGTGATCACTTGAAGCAGGTTGACAGTAAAGCAGAATACGCCTTGCATTCTGCTTTACTTTCAGCCTGCTTTAAGGTAACATCTTCTAAAATATAAAAAATATTTTTTATCATACATATTTATGACTATAAATTGGAACTATTTTCTTCAGTGGTGGAATAAATTGAAGGTGTAAAATGGCGTATTTATGGGGTAATGGGTTAAAGACATCCCTAGATGACCTTTCGATCATAACGCCTTTCCAGACAATTTCCTTGCAATAATCATGGATCTTATGGACATGTCACTAGCAAAGAACCATTGAAGCTTCTGGTGTGAGACTCAACCTTTATATTTGATAGTTTGGTTAGAAATAATCATTGAAAATCACTAGAGCATGAGTATAATCTGGACCTCACCAGGTAAATTGAAATTGTGCTGCACATGCTTTGAGAGTTACATTGACACCTACAGAACAATGGGGTGGTGGTCCCTCAATGGACTGAGGAAAAGTCTTTAATGGTGGGCTGAGCCTAAGTTCTTGCTGACAAGTTATATCTTCAGACATGTGAGACTGAGATGAGATGTAATCAATGTTGTAGTGAAATATCATCTTTCAGTCATCACAGGAGTCTCAGACATTCTCATGAATAAAGCATGAAGCTTAGTTACTGATACCAATGTTCACTGCAACTGACAGCCATCACTCGCATGAAGAACTTTACTAAACATCAATGCTGGAAAGGAATGTGCACATTTACATTTTAGATAGGCACCATTTGCTTTTAAGAAGTTTTAGATACCTTTGGCAGAAATGAAAGTACATCTTTCACTTGGACAAATCCAAAATGTCTATTGCACAGGTGCCAGACGCATGCTTTGCCCGAATATAACACCCCCAAACACAAATAAAGTGAATACAACCATAAAAACACCCGTTTCTATGATCGAACACCATATTCTGACCTACAGCTCATTTTTTTAAAAACAATTTTTTTGTATAGTATATACCTTGGAAAGGTGTCCAACTCCCGCGGCAAACGTGCTTCGCGAAACGCACCGACTTCATTCCGAGTCTTGTTGCACAGTCAATTCTCGATCGATTGTGAATACAAAGCGATCACCGTACTCAGAAAATTTTATGGAACCCCATAGAATTACATAATTATAACATCCATTTCCATCCATAACAAGCCCATCCGACCCTCAAAAGTCGCAACACATTCAGGTCAAACAAGTCTCTATTGATACATACACAGTACTTTTTACTACTGGGGTCTTATCTATACACCTTAAATCAACGACATGCACTCCATGTCCTCCATATTTCGAAAAAATCATTTAAAAAAAGTAACTTACCATACATGTCAAAGCCAAAGTACTCTGCAATATCGCGCAACGGCCTGTGTTTTGAAGCGACTCTTCAAATTCAAAATGCACTTACCATCCTCTTTCCGTGAAGAGTTGCATTTAAAAAGATAATGGAAATGTCTTTTGTGCTTTATGTTCCGTTGCTAGGTGGGGATTACTTTCCCTAGTGCAGTAAAAATTAGAGGTGTAAAAAGGTGTTTTATGGAGACATGGGTTACAAAGAAATGTTAGCTTTGTTTACCTTTCAGATCAATTTCATAGAAACACCTATCATGTACAGCGCTCCCTCTCTACAACAACACCCAACGGGAGACTAAAAGTGTGTGCGCTGTTTGAAGGGAGTCGTTAAAGGGGGGGAAATTGGCTTACAATTGCAAACAGCTTGAATCCAGATCAGACGCCGCGTACTGCGGCGTCTGATCTAGATTCAAGCTATTTGTCATTCGTCATTAAGATTTTCTCTGTCAAAATGCTAATTATGTTACTTTCAGAAAAACAGCAGACAACAATTTTAAGCAGACGACATTGCAGTTGTGAATTGGTTGGACATAATTGTCATGTTTAGGGAACTGCGAAAAAGGGTCGTTGTAAGGAGCGAGTCGTTGTTGGGAGGGAGTCGTTGTTGGGAGGGCTGTTGTAGGGAGGGAGCACTGTAGTAAAATTTCTTCTCAATGTTAAGATGGTGGGTTTGTGAAGACATATTTCCAGGGAACATTATAAGCTTGGTCAATGGATGAATTATACAAGTTATAAATGCAAAGATTTGAGTGATAAACATTTTTTCCCAGGATTTATGGTCCACTTACCTGATCTGATACCAGATGTAAAGTTTAATCATGAAAGCTTATATAACTCATACCTGTATCTAATACCATACTTCATATTTCTGTTAAAACAACTGTTTACAAGAGGATATAAAGTGGTGTTTACAACAGATGACAGCTTAATGAAAGACGGACAAAATACAAAAAAGCTTCATTACGCTTTACCCTGCTTTGAAGAATTTGGCAAACAGTTTAGATCCATATCAGGCCACACATGTAGTTGGGTGTTAACAGGATCAAAACTGCTCATCTACTGCATCTTGTATAGGTCTGTAAATACAGTAGAACCTCACAATTACTACCACTAAATTGTGTCAAATATTAGTCGTTTAAGACAGGTGACTGCTTAAAGCAATGTGAAAGTGAAACAGAAGGCTCCTACAAGAGCTTTCTGTTTCACTTTCACATTGCTTTAAGCTGTCACCTGTCTTTTATACAGACAATTAGCCTTCTCTTTAGTGGTCGTAATAGAGAGGCTCTACTGTATATAAAGAGCACCAAACCAATATTAGAAATCAAGTAGACATCATTCTCAGGAAGAAACTCCATGTTCAGAGAGAGAATAAAGCCAGGTTTGACTGTCTGTAGATTATTTCTTATATTGTTTATAATGGGGAGTACCTGTTTTAATGATAACCTGGCTGGGTTTTTTTTTTATCCTAAGGAGTTTATGACACTTGTAGTGGGGTAAGCTATAAATTGGCATTATGGCAGGTGTAGGTCTGTGCTAGGCTATGTATGTTTAGTATGATGGATTGGATCAGATATCCCTTACACAAGGACTCAATGTTAAGTTAGATATGGTTTACTATCCATATTTATTTTAAAACATTAAACATGAGAAGATGCTCAAGTCTATAATTGGTAATACTGTCTGTATTGCTCTGTAGTGTACGAATAATGAATCAGTTGTGTCATGCAAGGATACTGCTATTCAAACTGAACATTTTTTACAGATTTATGTCAGCAATTATGAGGTCAGATGTGCTGTAGATAAATTGCTGATGATTAGGAATACTTACAACTGGTGAAGACCTAATAAGATTTGCAGCATTTCTAAACTTGGTTTACACTGTTTGCAGAATGAAAAGATAACACGTCAAACCTTATCAGTATGTTCAATAATTAGACTGGAGAAGAGTTTGAGATTCAAATATCACAGTCCTTCTTGTGCTTTTTAAGATCTGACCCGAAGGAATATAGTTATGATTTTTCCATGCACATTAAAAGTTTGACCCTGGTGACATGACCTTGAACTTAGGGCATGTGTTTAGGTTTGGAAATCTGTGTTTAAGTTCCAAAAAATGCTTATGTATAAACTCTATGACCTTTCATTGCACGTAAAAAGTTTGATCTCAGTGAAGTTGATGTTGAACTTAATTTTGGAACTATATGTTAGTGACTTCAAATTTGTGTACTCATTGCAAGAAGCTTTTTTAGCTCAGTACAATTTGGGTCATGTCAGACAAAGGTCAAGGTAATTTAGAATGATGGTCATATGAGGGACATAGTGTTTCACCAACACATCTTGTTTAATGGCTGATATTCACCACTTTGCCTCCAGCCGACCCACACTGGGCACATTCTCAATGGACAATGTAAGGCCTTGTTACTACAAGTTCTGCACTTTATCTAATTGTAGTACTGCTGCAGTATTTGTGCAGCTAATGGGCGATGATTGCCAGTAATTTGTTGTTCAGTCTGGCAGTAGATCTACACAGTCAAACTTGTCTTAGGCTACTGAAACAGTTGTGAGGTGAACTTTAAAGACAGGTGACTGCTTAAAGAGTTATGGAAAAACTCTGAAAGGAACTTTCTGCATAACCATTGTCCTGCATTAAGATTTTTTCTGTCATAATGACATCCTTGAAACCGCAAATACATTCTCATTTCTTAACTCAAGACAAGATGAACTGTAAATGGAAGAAAATGAAGGAGAATTAAATGGGTCTGTATTAGCATTGCCAGGGTTGAGTTAGTGCACAGTTTACTGATAAAGTGGAGCCTGTTTTTATGAGCCATTCAATGGAACAATCATGGAATTCTCTTAAGACAAAATGTAGATTCTTTCTCCCATAGAACAAGCGTTCTGGATTGATTGAATTTCCATTTAACAACACTGTATCTATGTGTAAGCCCATGTTAAAATATCAATAATTTAACCCTTTCCAATAAATACTCCTTTTTATGCCTTTAATTTATTCCTCCACTGAAGAAAATACTTCACATTTATACAGTCATGAATATACACCATAAGAAATATTTTTTTTATATTCTAGCAGATTTTTAGCTCACCTGGCACGTAGTGCCAAGGTGAGCTTTTAGGATCGCTGGATGTCTGTCGTCCGTCGTCCGTCCGTCCGTTCACAATTGTTCGTTAACACTCTAGCAGGTTCAAATCTCATTGGATCTTGATGAAACTTGGTCACAATGTTTGCCTAAATGAAATCTAGGTCAAGTTTGAATGTGGGTCATGTCCGGTCAAAAACTAGGTCACTAGGTCAAATTATCGAAAAACCTTGTTAACACTCTAGAGGCTACAAATTTCATTGGATCTTCATGAAACTTTAACAATATGATTGCCTCAATGAAATCTAGGCCAAGTTCGAATGTGGGTCATGTCCGGTCAAAAACTAGGTCACTAGGTCAAATCTTCGAAAAACCTTGTTAACACTCTAGAGACTACAAATTTGATTGGATCTTCATGAAACTTCATCAAAATGTTTGCCTTAATGAAATCTAGGTCAAGTTCGAATGTGGGTCATGTCCGGTCAAAAACTAGGTCACTAGGTCAAATATTCGAAAAACCTTGTTAACACTCTAGAGACTACAACTTTCATTGGATCTTCATGAAACTTCATCAAAATGTTTGCATCAATGAAATCCAGGTCAAGTTAAAATGTGGGTCATGTCCGGTCAAAAACTAGGTCACTAGGTCGAATCATAGAAAAACATTATTAACACTCTAGAGACTACAAATTTCCTTTGATCTTCATAAAACTTGATGAAAAGGTTTGCCTCAATGAAGTATAGGTCAAGTTCAAATGTGGCTTATGTCTTGTCAAAAACTTGGTCACTAGGTCAAATCATCCAAAAACCTCGTTAACACTCTAGAGACTACAAAATTCATTGAATCTTCATGAAACTTGAACAAAATGTTTGTCTCATTGAAATCGAGGTCAAGTTAGAATGAGGGTCATGCCCGGTCAAAAACTAGGTCACACGGTGTACATGGTTACATGGTTACCAGGTGAGCGATTTAGGGCCATAGTGGCCCTTGTTTTTATATTCTAGCAGAATGTAGCTTAAAGCAGATTGAAAGTAAGTCTTAAGGCACATTCTGCTTTACTTTCAGCCTGCTTTAAGTGGTCACCTGTTTTTAATACTAGAAACAGGCTATTGGATAATGGGTTAAGTAGGGTTGAGTTGTATGACTGCATAATTGAGAATTTCGGTGGAATTCCCTCTACGTCCACATTGATAGAATAGTTAAAAGGTTGTTTTTTACAGATTACTGTTTCTATGTATTTGCAGATTTCATGTTACCTGAATGGCAAGTGTAAGGGTAAGGCTTTTGAAGACCTGTTTGAAGGGACCTACTACCCAGCAATATCCCTATATAAAGCTGCCAAGGTAAGCAGTACAGTAAAACCTCTCTGTTACGGCCAATAAAATAGAGACTAATTGACTGCATAAAAACAGGTGACAGCTTAAAGCAAGGTGACAGTGAAACAGAAAGCTCCTGAAGGAGCTTTCTGTTTTACTGCCACCTTGCTTTAAGCAGTCACCTGTCTAAAACACCTTATTGTTAACACAATTTAATGGCCGTAATAGAGAAGTTTTACTGTACAATACAATGATATATCAAGTCTATATCAATTTAATTTCTTAACCTTTTCCTCCAAAAGTAAAAGTCACATACATCCAACAATGTTAATGGTTTAGGATACTGCTTAAAGCAAGATGAAAATAAAGCAGAATGCTCCTTAATTAGGAACCTAAAGGAGCTTTCTGATTTATTTTCATCTTGTTTTAAGCTGCTATCTGCATTCAGTTCCATAAATGAATATTCATTTGTGGCACTTTATTATGTAGGAAGTATAGTTTGTTTGGTAGGGCAGTCTTTAAAGACGTTTTGTAACTAGAATAATCCTGAACATTGCTTTTGTCTTGCATAATGCAATCTGTTTTAGGATATATTTCAGTAATAATCTGCATTGAATAGATTCTCAGCACCTGCTTTTAAAATTCATGCAAACAAAGTGATTTCACTCAAATGAAGATACATGTATAACAGTAAATTCTTGCTATAAAGACCTGAATAGAAGGCTTAATTTCAAGGTAAAAGGCAAGTGGCTGATTAAAGCAAGATGAAAATATAGCACAAATGTTCTTAGTCAGCGGTCAGCTTTATTTAACCCTTTACCCAATAGCCTATGTTGGCTACTTAACTCTTTGAACCCTAGTCCCGCACATAGGCGTCCTTTTCAAACAGTGTACATGTGAATAGTACACTTGTCCTATGCAAACAGTGAAGACCCAGATCAGAGGGCTCCGAAAGGAGCCCTCTGATCAGGGTCTTCACTGTTTGTCATAATGCCAAACATTGACAAAAACAGCCCTTAAAAGTCCGAAATGGTCTAGATTAAAATGGAATCTGGAATTGTCCATTTAAAGTTTTAGGGAGGAAAGAGTTAAAGTAGACTGAAAGTAAAGCAGAATGTGCCTGGGATAAGGAAAATATTCCCTTTGGGAAGTTTATGTATTAAATGGAACTAATATCTTCAGTGGAGGAATAAATTGTAGGCGAAAAAAGCATATCTGTGGAGTAATTGTTAAATCTTGTTTGAATTTAAAGCTATCTTTAACAGTAACACCATCAATAAAACTTCATTTAAGTGGTTGAAATAGCAGCATGTTACTGCATTAGAAACTATTATCCCTTGTGGCTAGTAAAGAATATTATGTGGATTACTAATTGAATAAGAGGAGCAATGAGAGGCAATAAATCGTTGCTTAGTTTCTAAGAAGTGTAGAAATTTATTGCGATTGTGTGGAAAGAATGGCAGATTAATTTACCTAAATCAGCTGAGTTTCAGTTAATTTTTTGCTACACTCAAAACTTTGTTAAAAGGCCTTTCAAAAGATCTCTGTACAAGGTGGCAGCTTGATGCAGAAGAAAGGTCGTAAAGAAAGCTCTTTGCATGGCGTTTGTTCTCCACTAACCCTTTACTCAATGCTAGTTTTAAAGACAGATGACCACGTAAAGCAAGTTGAAAGTAAAGTATATTTTGCCTTAGACTTTCAGCCTACTTTTAGCTTCCATCTGCTTGGATATAGAAAATATTCCTCATGGTACATATTCATGACTGTATAAAGTGGATGGAGTGATGGGTTAAATCATTCCATTGAGTATATAATCAATTGTTTAAGGGAATCAGTATAACAGTATTTTAAGTGATCATTATCTTCTTGTTTTCTGCAGGCGACAGTGAACTTTGGTCCAAATTTTAAATATCCACCAGAGGACTTAAAAAAGAAATTCTGCCCAGTAAGTACAGCCAAATGTTTTGTTATAATTAGTACAATAAAACCTGACTATTGATCACCATCAAAACAAAATCTCATTGAGGGTGAAAATTCATCCTTCAACCCTTTACCCCATAGCCTGTTTCTAGTTTTGAAAATAAGTAACCATTTAAAGCAGGTTGAAAGTAAAGCAGAATGTGCCTGAAGGCACATTCTGCTTTACTTTCAGCCTGCTTTAAGCTATTATCTGTTAGAATATAGAAAAATTATCTTATAATACTTGATCGTGACTGTATAAATTGAAACTTTTTCCTTCAGTGGAGGAATAAGATAAAGGCTTAAAAAAGCGTATTTATGGGGTAATGGGTTTAAAGAGTGTACCTTGGAAGGTTATATATACTAGTCCTATGCAAACAGTATATACCCAGATCAGAGGTCTGAAAAATCAATTTTAAAACAGTAAAAAAATGCACCACCCCAAGTTGGAAACTTGCAATGCCCATTCAAAGTTTCAGGGATGCATGAGTTAACTCTTTGAACCCTAGTCCCGCATATAGGCGTGCTTTTCAAACACTGTACATGTGAATAGTACACATGTCCTATGCAAACAGTGAAGACCCAGATCAGAGGGCTCCGAAAGGAGCCCTCTGATCAGGGTCTTCACTGTTTGTCACAATGCCAAACATTGACAAAAACAACCTTTAAAAGTCGGAAATGGACTAGACTGAAATGGAAACTGGAATTGTCCATTTAAAGTATCAGGGAGGAAAGAGTTAAGACAGGGGCTAGCTTAAAGCATGATGAAAAGCAATTCTGAAGCTTTAGATCCTCATCGGACGCCGTGTTATGCAGCGTCTGATCAGGATCCAAACTGTTTGCAAATAAACATTGTACTCGGACTAAGATAGTAAGGGGTTAATAATTGAGCTCTTTAGATTGTATATTTACTGGAATCCATTGTCAGTGCAGTGGAGATTCAAATACAAAAAGCTGTCTTATAGGTCATTTAAAATAAACATGTACATGTACTTTCAAATAATGCACAGCTATTCTATATTTCTTACATAGTCTAAACTTTTCAATTTCACACACAAAATGTAGAAAGCAATACCTGGTAGCTTTCGTCCGAGTACTTCGGACTTCGTCAGCCAACTGTTCTGATATCTCATTTGGGATTAACACCGCTCGAGGCATTCGTGAGCGATGTTAATGTTGAGTCCCAGATGTGGGAAGATTGTACCGGCCCCCATCTCTGTTTAGGGCTGGTTTGTGAGCTCTTATGTAGATAGATTCTTTCACCCCCCGTTCAAACCATGAGGGTTCTCTGTCTAGAATAGTCACTGATTCAAGAGAAACATAATGTCCTGACGAGTCCTTGTGAATATGGTGTGATACCTCACTTGTACTGGAGCTTGGCCGTCTATGCTCCATAAACCTAGCTTTCAAGTTCCTCTCTGTTTCCCCGATGTAATCCGGGTCACACTGATCTTGTTCATGTCCTTCACATTTGATATGGTAGATTGGGCCACATATGTCCTGTTTCTTAGATTTGTCTTTGGGGTGCACTAGGGTTTGTCTAAGTGTCCTATGGGGCTTATGAACAGACTCAATTAAACCGAGTCTGCAATTTTCAGTATTTGCTTTGTTTTCTGTGCTTTCAAAGGATCTCCCCTTATTCAGATTTTTATAATTCACAACAGCAGATGTTAGGTGCTTGTGTGGCGGCTGTAAAAAGTCGCACCGTTCTTCATTCTCAGTGTTGTTATACTCTTTGGTCCTTTGGAATCATTGATTTCAGTGCATTTACAGTTGAAAGTTGAATTCCGCTTAAGCCGGTGCTAGGGGGCGTGAGCACTGTTGCATATTTCAGTATTGCTCATGAACAGACTCAATTAAACCGAGTCTGCAATTTTCAGTATTTGCTTTGTTTTCTGTGCTTTCAAAGGATCTCCCCTTATTCAGATTTTTTTAAAACATACGTTTATGCTATGTTTGCCAAACACCCTTCCGGTACAATCTTCCGCACATCTGGGACTCGACATTAACATCGCTCACGAATGCCTCGAGCGGTGTTAATCCCCAATGAGATGTCAGAACAGTTGGCTGACGAAGTCCGAAGTACTCGGACGAAAGCTACCAGGTATTGCTTTCTACATTTTGTGTGTGAAATTGAAAAATTTAGACTAATGTAAGAAATGAATATTACCACACAGTTAAATATCCATCAAACTATTCTATATTGTTTGTAATTTAATTATGAACCACTTTGGTTTGTCTTTAACATATGGAAAAATTGGTATATTTCATTTTGTTGACTGATCAAACCTCTTACTCAGGTGTTTATGGTAAAACTGGTTCAGCCCTCTTGTTAACAATTCTCCTGCTGTAATGACACTCTTAGAAAACAGTGTGGACCTAGACCAGGCAGCTCCTGGAGCTCGCAGATCAGGGTCTGCACTGTTTTCTTAAACATGAGTACTCTTTCCTTGGGAAAAGGTTCCTCATTTTATCAGCCAATTTTTCATACAAGATACATGTATGTTGATAGTGGTTGAAATGTTATATATGATTTTCCAGTGTGAGGTTGAAATATTATATATGATTTTCCAGTGTGAGGTTGAAATGTTAAATCTGATTTTCCAGTGTGAGGTTGAAATGTTAAATCTGATTTTCCAGTGTGAGGTTGAAATGTTAATATGAGTTTCCAGAGTGAGGTTGAAATGTTAAATATGATTTTTCAGTGTAAGAAGGGTTAAAGATTTGTGTTGTCTATTTCAGATGTCTGACACAGCCAGGGTATCTATGGTGGAGAACAGTCTCTCAGATATACTGTTTCATGTGGAGAATGAGGGCAAACTACCAGACTTTACTAACTGAAAATGAGGGCAAACTACCAGACATTAAATTACCAACTGAAACTGAGAGCAAACTACCAGACAATGTGGGGAAACTACCAGACTTTACCAACTGAAACTGTCATTTTCTTCCATAGATATTTGCTGGAGCAATAAGACTTTTGACTCAATCATTGTTGAAGAAGATCAAAATCTACAACTACAAACATTTTATATACCGTAATGATCCTAAGTAATGGGACAAACAAGTCTGAGCAGACAGTGTAGATCCTGATCAGACTTCCCCAGAAGGAGCAGACCAATAAGGGTGTACACTGTTTGTAATTCAGTGTGCATCTTTTTGGACAAATTACTGTGTGATATAAAAGCAATTTGTTCAAATTTTATGATAATTACAGTAGTTACACAGGGTATCCCAATTTTAAGGAATTTTAAGCTAGCCACGTAGTCCATAGATACACTTGATTTCAGTCATTATCATCGTCACCCAGTTTTTGATTTACCAAGCCAATGATTAATTCTTCTTAAGGGTTGGGCCTGGCTGTCTAGTCGGTAACAACGTCTCCCTCTCCATGCTTGGTAATTTTGTGGTTTGGTATTTTCCATCCCGAGAGCATTGCAATCATGTATTGTTTCACAAGGTCATCCCAAGTTAGCTTTAGTCTGCCAGGACTCCGCTGTGTTGTGATGTTCAAGATAGCTCAGAGCCAAAGGGGACATCATCTTCTGGCTTGACCAGGCAGGCCAATCTTTCCATGGCTCTGTCATTTTGCTGCAGTTGTCTGAGTGTGTATGCTGATACACAGTAAATAAGCAATAATTGTTGTTGATCATGAATCATATCAATGTTTTACTGTTTGTCTGTATTAGTTGTCATAATAGGGTTTCAATTATAAAGAGGAACAAATAGTACTAAGTAGTACATGTAGTTTGTAGCTCTGTATGCTGTTTTCCTAGTACATGGGAGTGTTTGGTTCTTCTGAAATCAAAAATGGTTTAAATTGCTGTCACAAAATAAAACTGGTTTTTGAAACCACAAAATAATAAACAAATGCCAGTATTAAAAGTCTGCCTAATTATTGTGAAAAATCATAAGCATAAACATTTATTGTACACCTCTTTTATGTCTTCATTTTTAAATATTTTGTAAGGCCAACCAGTGTTGAGGGGCAAGGTAAACATATTTACGTTTTGTCGTATCTTTGAATTAAATTTCCTAGATTTGCAGCTTTTATTACAGTTTTACATGTAGTTAGAAAGATTAACCTAATTATCACCTGGATTCAGTGTTCAAAATAAGTAGTGCAGGTTTACAATGGCCACTTTAAAGAATATATATTTGATATAATATTGGTTGATATAATTTTAAAGGTGGCAGCTTAATGCAGAACAAATGTAACACAGATGACTGCTGTATAAGTTTTGGCAGGCATTAAACATTTAGAGCTTTCTGCATTACATCTGTCTAGCATGAAGCTATATTATGTAGCTTTAGGTAAAGATAGTCATGTTTGTTTATTGAGTAGCATACACATATTGTGTTGAAATTGTTGCAGATTTATCATTTGTATAGTGAACATGTACACAGTGAGGAAAACATTCTTTCCTGTTTCACCCATTACTCCATAGTTATGCCTTTAACCCTTTGAACCCTAGTCCCGCTTATAGGCGTGATTTTCAAACAGTGTACATGTGAATAGTACACTTGTCCTGTGCAAACAGAGAAGACCCAGATCAGAGGGAGCCCTGTGATCAGGGTCTTCACTGTTTGTCGTAGTGCCAAACATTGACAAAACAACCCTTAAAAGTCAGAAATGGACTAGACTAAAATGGAAATTGGAATTGTCCATTTAAAGTTTCAGGGAGGAAAGAGTTAATATATTCCTCCTATTTATACAATCATGACTGCACCATTAGAAATAGTTTTATATCCTAGCAAATGGTAGCTTAAAGCAGGCTAAAAGTAAAGCAGAATGTGCCTCAAGGCACATTCTGCTTTACTTTCATCCTGCTTTAAAAGGTCACTCAAACTAAAGAAGGCTATGTGGTAAAGGATTTACTAAATGTAAATGGAATGAAATTGAATGGAGACAATTACAGGTGTATTAAAATGTTGACAATTATTTTTCAGTGGCAAACCGTTTGGAACCTGATGAGATGCCAGGTAACCCGGCACCCTATCAGGCTCCAAACTGTTTGCAATGAAAACAAGTGTTAAGAAAAATACATGTTTATTGAGAAAGAATAATGTCTTCTCCGCTGTACCACAAAATCTACAATATGATCAATATATCATCCCTTTACATGCTTAGTGCTTGTCTGGAATTTGTAAACTGTTTCTATTCAGATTAGATGCTAAGTAACTCGGCATCAGGTCTGGATTTAAACTGTTAGACTATCATGATTAGGGTTCACCATTTAGAAATACATTAAAAGAGAGTTTGAAGAAAATAAGGTTGACAATAATTCAGACATGCAGTGTTTTAGTAAGACAAGAGTTAACTCTTTCCTCCCTGAAACTATAAATGGACAATTCCAGTTTCCATTTTAGTCTAGTCCATTTAATTCTGTCTTTTAAGGGTTGTTTTTGTCAATGTTTGGCATTATGACAGACAGTGAAGACCCTGATCAGAGGGCTCCAATGAGCCCTCTGATCTGGGTCTTCAATGTTTGCATAGGACAAGTGTACTATTCAAATGTACACTGTTTGCTAAGGACGCCAATATGCGGGACTAGGGTTCAAAGGGTTAAGGCAATTTTTATGGCTCACCTACAAAGAAATATAAATCCATCTCCTGGTCGTGACTACCTATTCAGTCATGTTGCTTCTTACTGACAACAGTTACTGATTCTAGGGAGTATTCAACACCTGAAAATGATTGGGGACAAAATTACAGTTGCTCCTTGATATCTCAAACTCATTTAAATCAAACTTACCCCATATTTCAAGTTGATAAGTCGTTTTAACTTTGAAATACTGGCATGTTGGACTTTGAAATACTTGAATCATAGAATTTTAACTGAAAAATCACTTGTAAGTTCAACTCGAGTCATGAGGTATGACTAGAGTGAGTTTGAGTTATGACTTGACTTACTGTTGCTGGACTGTAGTTACTCTGTTGTATATTGTTCTTATATACCAAAATTGTATTGACTACTCAAAACAGCCATGGGCAGTCTTTGATACTGGTGGTTCCTTTCCGCAGTATATTTATTCTTCAGTTAGCAGTTACCTGTTTAGAGATATCCACACTTCTCAATCAGCGGTTGCCTGATACAAAATATGTTAAAAATCTGTTATAACAGAAAATTCAGTTTCATGTCACAATATGGAGGGAACAAAAACCTGCTGTAAAGAGGATTAAGTGTAACTATGTGTGCTATTGTTATTGTTAACATTATCAAGAAGTATGACTTTGTGTTCAGTGTATTTGTTTTTTCATGTGTATGCCAAGAATCTCTTTAGTGATACTATCATTTGCTAAAAAATTTAAAATGCGATATTGTGACAAAATAAAATTTTATATGGACCAAAAAAAAAATGTTTTATTTTCATAGAGTCTTTTATGTAACAAATCTGTCCTTCTAACCCATTACCCCATAGCTAGTTTCTGTTTTTGAAGACAGATAACCACATAAAGCAGGTTGAAAGTAAAAATAGAATGCCCCATAAGTGGTATTCTGCTTTACTTTCAACCTGCTTTAAACTAATATCTCCTAGAATATAGAAAATATATATAGTGGCGAACATTCATGACAATCAAGTGTAACTATTACCTTCAGTGCAGTAATCAATTCAAAGCATATTTATGGGATAATGGATTAAACAGGTGATCATTATACCCCCACTTCGCAGTTGGGGCTATACATGTATAGGAATCACTAGTCTTTGTCCGTCAGTGGACCTGTCCGTCCCCAAATCATCCAGAGCATAACTTCCCTAGGATTACCAAACCTGGTGATTGGATACATATACTACTCAGTTTTCTACATTTTAAGGTTCTTAGAGATGTAATCATGGGTACAATTGAACACTGAAAGGCAAAACATTATGTTTACCAACAAGTAACATCTCTAAGATTATTACATTGTAGAATTCAATGGATTTGAAAATTTTGGTGAATTCTCAGAAATTTCACATTTCCTCGGGTTTCCCCTACAGGACCTGAACAAGTGAAAAAGTTCTTAGAATTTGTAAAGTAAACCCATGGCCAAAACAACTCATAGTTTGGATGAAATCGAACAAAAATGTCGGAAGTTATGTGATAAGAAGTGACAGGGTCAATGCATTGGTACCTATGGAGATTTTACCCTTGGTGCTTAGCAAACTTTGAGTAGTATATAAGGATTGCCAAGTGCCAGCCCACATACCTCTTTCAGGTCAATTTGATCTTGACCCCAAACCTGAATAATCGAAAAACTTTGTCCGGAGCACAACTCCTATATCATATCGTCTATGATTACCAAACCTGGTGTGTGCATACATCTTGATGGAAGAGTGTCCGGTTCCACTTTCAGGTCACCTTGACCTCTTACCATGATTATTGAAAAACCTTGTCCGAAGCATAACTCCTGTACTTTGCCATCTTCGATTACCAAACCTAGTCTCTGGATTCATCTAAGGATTGCCAAACATCAAATACCACTTTCAAGTATTTTTGACCTTGATTATTGAAGAATCTTTTCTGGAGCATATTTCCTATTCTATAATCATCAAGGATTAAATAAACATGATGTGTGGATACATATTGGGATTGTAGAGTGTCACATACAACTTGCTTGTCAATTTGACTTTGAGCTTGACCTCAGACCTTGATAATCGAAAAACCTTGTCCTGAGCATAACTTCTATACCATATCATCTACGAATACCAAACCTAGTGTGTACATACATCTTGAGATGGAAGAGTGTTGTGTACCTCTTTCAGGTTCATTTGACCTTAACCTCTGACCTTAATTATTTAACATGGTGGCATATCTCTTTTACTATATTTTCCAGGATTATCAAACATGGTATATGGATATATCTTGGGACTGTCAAGTGGAGCTAACCATTTTCTTGTCACTTTGACCTCTGACCTTGATTTTAGATCAACCTTGTGTCTTTTACCGCCTCATCCGGGAATACCAAACCTGATGTGTGGATATAGCGTATCTTGAGATTGGGGAGTGTCACATTGCACTTACAGGTCTATTTGACCTTTGACCTTGGTTTCCAAAATACTTTGACTATAGCATGTGACAGGGTGCTGTAGTAAAGGTTTGAGTTGCCCTAGATAGTTCTAGTTAGAATAAAGCTCGTATTAAATCATGAGACCTGATCAGGATCCAGACCTGGGATCTGTGAAAATCAACAAAGACCAAACTACCCATTGTAAACAATAAAAAACCATCTGTGTTGTAAAGGGTTAAACAAACTTTAACAAATGAATTTAGTTGAATAATTGTACATGGTATTGGTATGATGAAATATTTCACAGCCAACTGTGAACCACCCAATTAATAATTCAACATGCCTCAAAACCAACTTTTGTCAAGGTTACAAATAAACATTACAGTTAATGGGTCCATTAAATTTGCTAAATCCAGCTCAAATTGCTCAACTGACAAATGGACTCTACCATTTTATGGTAAATTACCAATTTATATAAGCTCTGCAAACATTTTAAGATTGACAAACAGTGTAGGCCCAGATCAGAGGGCTCCCTCAGGAGCCCTCTGATCTGGGTCTACACTGTTAGCAAATGATTTTACCAACTGGTCCCTACATTTTAAGGGTTTAGAAATTGCAACACGTGAAGCTGTCTATTATAGTATTTGATAAATGGTGCACATGCATAATGCTGCATGTCGTGCGGTGGTGTATTTCCCGTTACAATGACACCTTTTATTATTGCATGTTCAGGTTGCATTTAACCCTTTCCCCCATAGAAGCGCCTTTTAGCGCATTCAGTTTATTCTTGCCCTGAAGAAAATAGTTCCAATTTATACAGTCATAAATATGTATCATACAAAATATTTTCTATATTCTAGCAGATGATAGCTTAAAGCAGGCTGAAAGTAAAGCAGAATGTGCTTAAAGCGCATTCTGCTTTACTTTCAACCTGCTTTAAGAGGACACCTATATTCAGTACTAGAGATTTGCTATGTGGGAAAGGGTTAAACCCTTGGCCTGCAAAAACATCAACTGCTTCAAAAGAGTTGACTGCTAAAACAAATCTCATTTACACACTGGCTTTATAGGTATGGCAAGCTTCATATAAGTGTCAAAAGAGATAGGTTCAGATTAGATGCCAAGAAACTCCAGTTTAATCTAGTTCTACACTGTTTTCAAATGCATATCAAGTTGCCCCCTGGCAAGGTTATATAGCACTGTGTGAATTCAATAAATATCCGATTGGAGTGAATCATACCTAGCTTGCAATCCACTTTACTCTGGAATTTTAACATTAATTCCCATACAACTGTGAATAAGTATCCTATGTTTAGCCGTCTGAATGTGGGGAAATGAGATTTCAAGATATTTTGTAAAAAGTTTAGATCCAGATCATATGCCAAGTAACTTTGCATCTTATCAGTATCAAAACTATGTCACTGAGATAGTACATGTGTATAACTGCAAATATAGAAAGAAAGTAAATGTCAAGGGTAAGGTAAAGTTTCATAAAGCAGTATATTACATCAGCAAACAATGTTTGCAATTGAAGATATTTTCAGTTAACGTTCAGACATTTTCCATGAAAGGAAGCAATATTTTAAACTATAGATACGGTAGTACATGTATAAAATATTAAACTTCAGACTGCATCAATATTATTATAATGATTAGTATAGTGTATTCTCTTAGCCTGGTTATATATATGCAATAACTTTTTATTGTTTGAATTCTAGAGTGATACACGACTTTACTGCCTTTTGAAATTTAGATCACGATCAAATACTGATTAACTAGGCATCTGATCAGGATCAGAAATGTTTGTTGCTTGTATTGTATTTATGGAAATATACAATGCCAGTAAGGTATGTAAGATGTAATGCTGAGAACAATTTTGAAGCTTTGAGGGAAAGGGTTAAATGTAAAAGTACAGACACTGTGTGTTTATACATGCCCATGCTGCAGTCGTCTTTACCGACATGGTGCAAACAGATGCAGCATGAATAATGCAAGTTTTACACTTTACTACTAGACATAAAGGCTTGAAATTTAAGTGCATCTGCATCTTGACAGAGTCATGGTATTGTTTCTCTGAGCACCAAGGTTATAAATGTACTTTAACCCTTTCATGATCAAATTTATCATGAGATTTTTACCCCTTTACCGCCATATTGTCGTCTGCTTCAATATAGTTGTCTTCAATATCGTTTCAAAGTTAGATTTAAGGCAGTATAACAGACATAATTTTGAAAACAAGTGGCAAACAGTTTTGATCCTGATCAGATGCCACATTACACAGCGTCTGATCAGGATCAAAACTGTTAACAAATGCGCTTTATGACGTCGGAGAGAGCAAAAGGGTTAAACAAGGGGCAGGTATATGAATAATTAATACTCAGGAACCAAAGCAAATAATACAACTGTTGAACTGACATCGATATTGAAGAATATAAAATTTAGAATGCCAATAAACAACATTGTAAAACCCCATCACACACTGCAAATTGTGGATTTGATTAGGGTCTGTACTGTTTGCTATTATTGTTGGGAGTTTATGGACAAATAAAACATAGCTCTAGGTAGAGCAAGTATTTCAAAATAAATATTTCCACCAAATCCCATGTCTTGTCCTGGTAGGTATTTCTGCTCAACCATAGCTATGCATTTTTAGCTCACATGGCACGTAGTGCCAAGGTGAACTATTTTGATCGTTCTCTGTCCGTCGTCGTTCGTTCGTTCGTCCGTTCGTCGTCAATAATTTCTTTAAACGACATCTCCTCCGAAAGTACTGGATAGATTTTTACCAAACTTGGCCTGAATGATCCTCTTTCAAACTTGGCCTGAATGGTCCTCTTTCAAAGTTGTTCAAACATTTCCGGTCCGTTGCATATCTAGGTCACAGGAGCTAAAAATAGATTTTTTCAATGAAAACTTAAAAAATCTTCTTGTCTGAAACCACAGTACCCTGAGCTTAGATATTTGGCACAAAGCATCGTCTTCAGGTCCTCTATCAAGATTGTTCAAATTATGTCCCTGGGGTAAAAAATGATCCCGCCCGGGGGTCGTAAATTTACATAGAGTTATATAGTGAAATCTTTAAACATCTTTTTCTCTGAAACTAATATGGCCAGAGCTTTGATATTTGGCATGATGATTCTTCTAGAAGCCCTTAACAAATATTGTTAATATGGTTCTGGTCAGTTGCATATCTAGGTCACAGGAGCTAAAAATAGATTTTTTGAATGAAATCTTAAAAAATCTTCTTGTCTGAAACCACAGTACCTTGAGCTTAGATATTTGGCACAAAGCATCATCTACAGGTCCTCTATCAAGATTGTTCAAATTATGTCCCTGGGGTAAAAACTGACCACGCCCTGGGGGTCGTAATTTTACATGTAGTTATATAGTGAAATCTTCAAACATCTTTACCTCTGAAACTAATATGGTCAGAGCTTTGATATTTGGCATGATGATACTTCTAGAAGCCCTTAACCAATATTGTAAATATGGTTCAGGTCAGTTGCATCTCTAGATCACAGGAGCTAAAAATGGATTTTTTCAATGAAAATTATGTCTCTGGGGTGAAAAGTGATCCCATACCAGGGGTTATGTGACCCTTGTGTTGGTTTTTCCAGGTGAGCGATATTTAGGCCCGCATGGGCCTCTTGTTACACCTTTAATTTATTCCTCCAGTGAGGAAAATAATTCAAATTTATACAGTTGTGAATATGTGTTATAAGAAATATTTTCTATACTCTAGCAGATTGTAGCTTAAAGCAGACATTGTAAGAAATATTTTCTATCTTCTAAAAGATGGTAGCTTAAAGCAGGCTGAAAGTAAAGCAGAATATGCCTTAAGGCGCATTCTGCTTTACGTTCAACCTAAGCTGACACACACACAATTTAATCAGTATGTTATATGTAAGTAGTGAAGAGCTGAATTTACAATTGTCTCCATGTGGGCATGTTTCCCAAGAAAGACTGCAGAAACCATTGTATACCCAGGAAGACTGCAGAAACCATTGTACATGTATAAACTATTTTCATTGAAACTTACAAGAGAAGGGAGGTGTTGTGTATTTGTTCACAAAATGCAGTCAAATTTCCATAAGTAAAACATCTCTATATGTGGCAAATGGAAATAACAAGCAAGACATTGTAAAGTTGACATAAATATATTGAGACATGCACAAGAAATACGAAGTGTATACACTTCTCTCTTCAATTAACCCTTTCCCCCATAGAACCGACTTTTAGTATATTTAATTCATTCCTCCGCTGAAGAAAATAGTTCCAGTTTATACCCTCATGAACAATTACCATTACAAATATTTTATATAGCCTAGCAGACTTTAGCTTAAAGCAGGCTGAAAGTAAAGCAGAATGTGCCTTAAGGCACATTCTGCTTTACTTTTAGCCTGCTTTAAGTGGTCACCTGTATTCAAAACTGTAAACAGGCTATGAGGTAAAGGGTTAAAGAAGCAGTACAGTCCACCTTGCATTAGGCAGCCACCCACAAGAACAAGAAATAACAGTCTTTCACAAACAGATGGCAGTCTAGTGCAGGACAAAAATAAAGCAGAAAACTCCTAAAGGAGCTTTCTGCTTTACTTTTGTTCTGCAATAGACTTCACTTTTGTTTCTTGTCTCCTGCATTAAGTACAAGTCACATGCCTTTTGAAAGACCACTTAACACAAGTAACTGTAATAAATAAGAAGAGTAACATCTAAAAAATCTCAGTAGGATATATTGGAATGAAAAAGAATGTATAAATCAACACAGATCTACAGACATTGATGCACAGAAAAGTTGTACACCAATTGGTAACAGAAGAGAAATCTTTCCTCACTCTTTCTTACGTGATGCCTGAAACAAAACATTTCAGTCTCTGAATTTCTAACCAACTTATTTCATGAAATCCCATGGCACTACTAGCTTAACACATAAATACATCGTTTACGCTTTTAATTTATTACACCACTGAAAAGAAAAGTTTCACTTTAAACCGTCATGAATCTGTACCATAAATATTTTCTATATCCTAGCAGATTGGAGCTAAAGGGAGACTGAAAGTGAAACAGAATGTGCCTTATGACACTTTCTGCTTCACTTTCAGCCTGCTTTAAGTGTGCTTCACTTTCAGCCTGCTTTAAGTGGTCATCTATCTCCAGTACTAGTAACAGGCTGTTGGATAATGGGTTAAAAAAGTTTTTTAGGTTACAAAAACAACCAAGCCTTTTTTAACCCTTTTGCCTGCTGATGGAAACTTGACTGGTATATGCAAAAGGTAAAGATCTAGATCAGATGCAAAGTCACTCGGTGTCTGATCTGGATCTTTACCTTTTGCATATACCAGTCAAGTTTCCATCAGTGACTTGAACTTGGCATCTGATCTGAACCAGAACTTTTTGTCAAGCATCTTTAGGTTTTTTCAATTTGAGAGTGCATATATATATATTAACTTGAAAAAGGATGTGTTTGGAAAACTCTATGTCCCCTGATGTGACCATGACCTCTAAATGACATTGACCTTTGTCTGGCAAGACCCAAATTGTATTGAGCTCAAGAGCTTGAATTGAGTACATATGCCAAATATGAAGTCTTTAAACAAAAGCTAGAACAAAAATCATGAAGAATCGGAGCAATAATACTGTTTTATGACATTAAATATTTTCAAAATGCAGCGTTTAATCCATTACCCCATAAATACGACTTTTTACACCTTTAATTTATTTATCCACTGGAGAAAATAGTTCAAACTTATAGTCATGAACATGTACCATATAAAATATTTCTATATTCTAGCAGATGGTAGCTTAAAGCAGGCTGAAAGTAAAGCAGAATGCGCCTTAAGGCACATAACTAGAAACAGGCTATGGGGTAATGGGTTAACATGAAACTGCAGACTGCAAACTTTCCAGACTTGAGGAATGGTCTCGATGTGTGAGGAAATCTATATACAGGTACCAATAGGAGATACCCGAGTATTGGTACAGACAGGTCTGAGCAAACCGTGTAGATCCTAATCAGACTGCTCCCTCAGGGGCAGTCTGATCAGGGTATTCACTGTTTGTCATTCAGCTTGCATCTTATGGACAAATTACTGAGTAACAAAAGCAACAAGTTAAAAGTCTTGGAAAATTACAGCAGTTATACAGGGTGTCTCAAGTTTTAGAATTTTTATAGCAAGTTAGTTTTTTCTCGACCTTTTCGCAATAGATGTACATTTTTGTACTTTTGAAACCTCTTACAACTTTAACTGTAGAACTTGAATACAGGACAGATGCTTTGCCTGCAGGCATGTTTTAAAATTATTGACTTTCACTGAGCAAAACAAAATCAAAAAATCAAAATCAAAATCTATTCTTCTGTTAAAACTAAAATGTTTATTCAATTTTGTAAAACAACAAACTTAACCCCTTCACTGCCATCAGCATGAAATCTGTTGTCTGCTTATACTTCTAAAGTTATGATTTTAGGAAGGAATTTTATCTTATATTAACATTGATATGAGTGTCAGTTTGTATCCTGATCAAACACTGAATAATTCCATGTCTGATTAGATTAAAAACTGTTTATGTATAACAGGACACTCCGGGTTAGGCATTAACCCATTACCCCATAAATACGACTTTTTATGCCCTTAATTTATTCCTCGTTACAATCAAGGATTACAAGAAATATTTTTTATATTCTAGCAGATAATAGCTTGAAGCAGGCTGAAAGTAAAGCAGAATGCACCTTAAGGTGCATTCTGCTTTACTTTCAACCTGCTTTAAGTGGTCACCTATTTTCAAAAACTAGAAGCAGGCTATGGGTTAAAGGGGCAAAGGATTACTCTAAATTTCTTCAAAGAAATGTTTTATAAACAGCTACCAATAAAAGCAATTATTTTTCATAGAAATAATTCATGACATGTCAAAAAGTAATCAAATACTTGTGATTGTATAGGTGTTGACAATCTCCCTATGGAATATAAAGGCATCAAGAATTCTTCTCGAAATGATATATAAATAAGAAACGAAAAAAGTTATTGGATTTATAAGTGGTAAGAAATGGATTTTTGACTTGAAGAATAATATATATATGCTAAAAATTTCTCAGACTCTAATTTTTAAACCTGAATGTGACTTAGAAATGGCTTTCTGGAAAAGTTGATTTTAAATAATTTAGTAAAAAGCGATGAGTATACTCATTCTTTACAACAGTGTACTTGTGAAGAGTATACTCTTGACTTGTCGTATGCAAACAGTGTAGACCCATATTAGAAAGGAGCCCTCTGATCAGGGTCTGTACTGTTTGTCATTTTGAAATAAAGTATAAATAACAACCCTAAATAGTCAAAATTTGACTAGACTTTATCGGACACCGTCCTTCTATAGTTTAACCCATTTCCCCATAAATACACATTTTTATGCCTTTATTGTATTCCTCCACTGAAGAAAATAGTTCCAATTTATACAGTTATGAATATGTATCATAAGAAATATTTTCAATATTATTCTAGCAGATAGTAGCTTAAAGCAGGCTAAAAGTAAAGCAGAATGCGCCTTAAGGCGCATTCTGCTTTACTATCAACCTTCTTTAAGTAGACACCTGTTTATAAAACTAGAAACATGCTATAGGGGCAGGGGTGTAAAAATTTCAAAATTGTTACTCGCCCTGCTGGGTGATAATGACATTTTGCTCATTAGTTACTGTTGTAAATTATCAGAAAATCTGCTCGCCCTGACAAAATGTTACTTGCCATGGCGAGCAGGCGAGTAGAATTTTACACCCCTGAATTAGGGTAATGGGTTAAAAGGTGAATGAGTTAATGACCAATGGACTAACACACTGTCTTGTTGATCCCATGTCACTGGCACATTATACACCTTGAAATGGACAAACAAACTACTCCCTGCCTTTCAATATCAAACTTACATACTGACACACTCCGAATAATGATTGTTTTTCCTTATCTTACCTTTTCAACATCCAAGTCTAGTCAACCATAATTAACAGTGTTGTGTTTATAACAAGTGTATCATGAACAACACAATGAAAATGCATAGATGATTACCTGTATTAGTCGTACAGGTAGAACAAGACATAACAAGATTGCGTATGATACTACACATCTACCCTTGATGGCAGGTTTAGAATCTCCTTGGAAATGGAGGTATATAAATACAGTAAACCCCCCAAAATTACAAATACTTAAAATAACTCTCATTTATGATATTAAAGACTTATAGCAGCTTCAAACGTAATGAAAGTAAAGTATAAAGCTCCTTTATAAAGAGTTTTCTGATTTTTTTCATCTTGTTTTAAGCGCCTTAGAGCAGAATGAAACAAAAGCAGAATAACCCTTTAGAGGCTTCTGTTTTATCTTCATCTATGCTTGTAGTAGTCATCTGCTTTAAAAACAAATAACAAGCATTCTTTCAAGTGTTTGTATTAGTGATGTTTTACTGCACATTAATTTTTTTTTTGTTGCTTTCTCTCATTTTTTTTAAATAGCCTACTGATACAAAAATATATGGCTAGTTAGGCATATATCAGAAAATACTCAATATACTATTGTAAGTATGTTGGTATTTTCAGCTCTTGGACCCACTATATATATATATTTATCTATATAAACTAACATTTATCACAGATATTAAAACTTGTATACATAATGTGTCATCATTTCAAGTCATCTCACACAAAAAGAGATGTATTACAACAAACACAGGGCTGCCATTTCTACGGATTTTTCCTAAATCTTCGGATTTTCCCCCCTGTACATGGTAGCTTAAAGCAGGCTGAAAAAAAGCAGAATGTGCCTTTCTGCTTTACTTACAGCCTGCTTTAAGTAGTCGCATGTCAACAAAACAAGAAACAGGCTATGGGGTAAAGGTATGATTCGTAAAAACGCACTCGAAAAATGAAAATTTGGAAATCTTAGGATTTTTCACGTCAACTTATTGCAGCCCTGCAAATAGTTTAAGTCCAGTAAAACATTCTATACAGTATACAAAATGTTCCATTCTATAGACATTAAACATCCTAGTTAACTTAGTGGTTTGACATATTTTACACACTTTCACATAAACAACCTCCAGTATGTACAGATACTAAAAATACATTATGGTATCATTTCAATATGAATAAAAATTATATATCTTTCAAAATTTGACCCTGAAAAAACAAATATGCAACATAAAGGAGTAAAAATACTGCATAATGACGCATATTTAGTTAACTTGGGATTTTGGCAAATAACTTTTGCTTTTGCTTATAAGACACTTTATTCTTTGCAAGTTTAACTTGGCCTTAACCCTTTACCCCATAGAAGCGACTTTTAGCGGATATGATTTATACCTCCGCTGAAGAAAATAGTTCCAATTTAATCAGTCATGAATATATATTATAGGGAATTTTTTCTTTATATTCTAGAACAGGATAGCTTAAAGCAGGCTGAAAGTAAAGCAGAATGCGCCTTAAGCGCATTCTGCTTTACTTTCAACCTGCTTTAAGTAGTAACCTATTTTCAATTCTAGAAATAGGCTATCAGGTAAAGGGTTAAACTTCAAAGTTTTCGTTGACTTTAGAAAATATTGGCAAGAATATTTGAAACAAATTGAAATGTTGTCATCAAATGTATACAGTTGCTGCCAACTAAATATCCACTCTATTTATACAATCATATTTGTATAATATCAGGAAGACTTGATTGGAGAACTTGTTCTAGTTCCAAATGTTCCCAGTGGGAACTTGCTCTGCATGTCTACTTCCTCTTGTAGAAGGTTACATTTCTGTTGCATGGATGAGACCTGAGACCTCAGTGCTTCTATGGTGTTCTCCAACTCCTGAAATAGAACCAGTGCAACATCAGTTTCCCTTTACTGTCTAGTGGGATGCTTAACTCTGACCTGTTTAAAATGTACTTATTACATTTGCAAACAGTGTAGACCCAGATCAGAGAGCTCCCAGAATTCCAAGTAGACTGGTTCACCCCCCCCCCCCCCCCCAATAGAAGCCTCTTTAGTAATTAACTTATTCCTCATACAAATGCCTTTTCATGATTCTACACTGCACTGAAAACAACCTATAGAGAACAATATTAGAGAAATTAGCAAGTGGAATAAACTAAGAGGAAATAGCATCTCGTCTAGGTCTGCACTATTAATGGTATATAGGTTTTATAGAGCGCACGAAAGGTCCTTTGTTGGGTAGGGAGAACAATAGATTCCATTCATTCCGTGATTGCCCTATTGTTATTGTTGGGTATTTTTGTGTACTGTTGGGTACTTTTAAACAAAAAAAACACCCAACAAATGTCCAACTGTGAGAACGTCCGTTGTATTCGGAAAAGATTATAGTAAAAGCATCATTATTGTTTGCTAACTGACTTGATCAAGACCTGATCAAGTGTAATGTTAAAGTACTATCCCTATCAAATCGATGATGTTTTATTATTCTTTTTATTCTAACAACCAGCTTACCTGTCTCACAGAAGAAGGCATAAGTCCCCTCATCTTCTCTTCATAGGACATCTTTAAGTGGGTTATCTGCAAGAAAACACAGCTTCATTAGTTCCCTCGTCACACCTTCTTTCCTACAAGACACACGGTCACGTCTACAGCATGTGCATGTGAAGTGTTATGCTTGAAGTGTTATGCTCCACACCAGTGAAGCCTGGCCTCTGACAAAGCCAAGTCTGCAGCGCCTGCAGCTTAACGACAGGGCCATGATCAGACAGATTAACAATGTCAAGCCAGAAGATGTGACCACTGTCCGTTCCAGGGAGCTGCTAACACAGCTTTGTATAGAGGACTTGGTGCTAATATTGAGGGAAAGACGGCTTCGATGGTATGGGCACGTCGAACGCTCCACTGAAGCTATCAAGTGCGCCAGAGAAATGAAAGTTGTTGGAAGGCGTGTGGTCACCTATCTTCACTACTAGACAAAGGCTATGGGGAGTAATGGGTTAAATGATAGTTGATCATACCTTCTCCTCCTGGTCAGCCTCCACCTGGTCTACCTGTCTCTCCAGCTGTCTGACTTTGGTGTACTTGGATTCTAGTTCCTTCTGTAAAGTCTGTAACACATACAATACTACATATTACATTTTTCCAAGTTTAACCCTGATAATTAAAATCTTTAAAACAGACTCATTTCTTAACCTATACTGTCAAATTTATCATGAGGTGTTTATCCGCTCACTGCCAAATTTATGTCTATTACAATATTAATGTCTCCAATATCATTTCAAAGTTAGATTTATGGCTGTTTGACTGACATAATTTCAAAACGAGTGTCAAGCAGTTTAGATCCTGATCAGATGCTACATTATGCAGCATCTGATCATGATCCAAACTGTTTGCAAATGTGCTTTTTGGAGTCATTGGCAGTGAAAGGGTTAATAATTTAGGGTGATAATGCTAAATGTTTAATAAACAGACTCATCCCTTTTTGATAAGTTTATATTGATTTTCGAGAGATTTGTCCCCATAATATACACCAGTATGACAAAGGGTACAGTCCCTGATCAGAGGGTTCCTGAAACATCCCTCTGATTCTGAGTTTACACTGTTTGCAAAGAAAGTGTGTATCTGGTTCTTGTTCTATAAGGGTTAACTTCACACCTCATGATATCCTTTATAGCCTGCTTCTGTATAGTAATCATATCATGAGGGCTGCTGTATTGACAAATGGCCAAATACATCATACAAATATTGACTTAACCCTTAGCCTGCCACTCACGACTATAGCTCCATATGCAAACAGCTTGGATCAGGATGAGACGCCGAGTAACTCGGCGTCTCATCCTGATCCAAGCTGTTTGACACTCGGACAACATTTTCAGCAATTTTGAGCAACTTTGAAGCACTTTGAAACTTGAAGCAGGCGATAAATATAGCAGACGACAATTTATTTGGCGGGCTAAGGGTTAATTGCCTGTTCTTTGAGTGGTTGAAATAATGATAGATAGATGTCGTGATAACCAACTGGCATTGCACTACATCAAAGGACATAGGAATGTTTTCTTTGTAAATGTGCAATTTCCTATTTATCCTCTTTGCATTTAATCACAACATTTAAACTGCTTCTTTTTAACTCATTCCATCCTAGCCACAAGTATACTCATCCTTTATAAACAGTGTACCTGTGAAGAGTACATGTGTCCTATGCAAACAGTGTAGACCTTGATCAGAGAAGAAGTCCTCTGATCAGGGTCTGCACTGTATGTGATATTGCAATATATTGTTAAAATCAACCCTTAATAGTCAGAAACTGATTAGATTTGATTGGATATTGGAATTGTTCATTTAAAGTTTCATGGGTTATTGGGCGAATTCGTTATAGAGTTGATATAACAATGGCTAGTATAAGTATCTCTCAAAATGAATGTTTTCCATGTTGTTGATTTTCTTTCTATTTTAAATTTCCTGCACTGTAATTTGAATTCTGATTCAATGACTTTCACATCAAGATCCAAACAAGTATCATTATGAGAATGTATAACAAGAGTTGTCAGAGAGACAACAAAGCTCGCCATTGGCACATTTAGAAACTTAAAAGCACACTCAAGGTCACCAAGGTCAAGCTTTTTGCCTGCATAGAAAGGTCTTGTCAATATACACATGAAAATTAAATATGAAGTTACACCTCAAGGGACATAGGAAATATAAGCGTTTTTCGCAACCTAAACACAGATTTCTAATCCTTAAACTCTGGATCTAAGTTCAAGGTCAAGGTCACAGGGGTCCAACTTTTTTGTGCATGGAAAGGTCTTGTCCATATACACACACATACCAACTATGAAAGCAATACCTCAGGGGACATAGAAGTTATAGACATTTTTCAATACCTAAACACAGATTTCGAAACCTAAACGCGAGCCCTAAGTTCAAGGTCAAGGTCACAGGGGTCCAAATTTTTTTGTGCATGGAAAGGTCTTGTCCATACACACACACATACCAACTATGAATGTAATACCTCAAGAGACATTGAAGTTATAGGCATTTTTCAAAACCTAAACACAGATTTCGAAACCTAAACGCGGGGCCTAAGTTCAAGGTCAAGGTCACAGGGGTCCAAATTTTTCTGTGCATGGAAAGGTCTTGTCCATATACACACACATACCAACTATGAAAGCAATACCTCAAGGGACATAGAAGTTATAGGCATTTTTCGAAACCTAAACACAGATTTCGAACCTAAACGTGGGCCCTAAGTTTAAGGTCAAGGTCACAGGGGTCCAAATTTTTCTGTGCATGGAAAGGTCTTGTCCATATACACACACATACCAACTATGAAAGCAATACCTCAAGGGACATAGAAGTTCTAGGCATTTTTCAAAACCTAAACACAGATTTCGAAACCTAAACGCGGACCCTAAGTTCAAGGTCAAGGTCACAAGGGTCCAAATTTTTCTGTGCATGGAAAGGTCTTGTCCATATACACACACATACCAACTATGAAAGCAATACCTCAAGGGACATAGAAGTTATAGACATTTTTCAATACCTAAACACAGATTTCGAAACCTAAACGCGTGCCCTAAGTTCAAGGTCAAGGTTACAGGGGTCCAAATTTTTCTGTGCATGGAAAGGTCTTGTCCATATACACACACATACCAACTATGAAAGTAATAACTCAAGAGACATAGAAGTTATAGGCATTTTTTAAAACCTAAACTCAGATTTTGAAACCTAAACGCGGGGTATAAGTTCAAGGTCAAGGCCACAGGGGTCCAAATTTTTCTGTGCATGGAAAGGTCTTGTCCATATACACACACATACCAACTATGAAAGCAATACCTCAAGGGACATAGAAGTTATAGGCATTTTTCGAAACCTAAACACAGATTTCGAAACCTAAACGTGGGCCCTAAGTTCAAGGTCAAGGTCACAGGGGTCCAAATTTTTCTGTGCATGTAAATGTCTTGTCCATATACACATACATACCAACTATGAAAGCAATACCTCAAGAGACATAGAAGTTATAGGCATTTTTCGAAACCTAAACACAGATTTCGAAACCTAAACGCAGGCCCTAAGTTCAAGGTCAAGGTCACAGGGGTCAAACAATTTCTGTGCATGGGAAGGTCTTGTCCATATACACACACATACCAACTATTGAAGCAATACCTCAAGGGACATAGAAGTTAAAGGCATTTTTGAAACCTAATCACAGATTTCGATACCTAAACGCAGGCCCTAAGTTCAAGGTCAAGGTCACAGGGGTCTAAATTTTTCTGAGCATGGAAAGGTCTTGTCTATATACACACACATACCGACTATGGAAGAAATACCTTAATGGATATAGAAGTTAAAGACATTTTTCAAAACCTAAACGCAGATTTCGAAACCTAAACGCAGGCCCTAAGTTCAAGGTCAAGGTCACAGGGGTCTAAATTTTTCTGTGCATGTAAAGATCTTGTCCATATACACACACATACCAACTATTGAAGCAATACCTCAAGGGACATAGAAGTTAAAGGCATTTTTCGAAACCTAAACGCAGATTTCGAAACCTAAACGCAGGCCCTAAGTTCAAGGTCAAGGTCACAGGGGTCAAAAAATTTCTGTGCATTGAAAGGTCTTGTCCATATACACACACATACCAACTATGGAAGCAATACCTTAAGGGACATAGAAGTTTAAAGGCATTTTTCAAAACCTAAACACAGATTTCGAAACCTAAACGCAGGCCCTAAGTTCAAGGTCAAGGTCACAGGGGTCAAAAAATTTCTGTGCATTGAAAGGTCTTGTCCATATACACACACATACCAACTATGGAAGCAATACCTTAAGGGACATAGAAGTTTAAAGGCATTTTTCAAAACCTAAACACAGATTTCGAAACCTAAACGCAGGCCCTAAGTTCAAGGTCAAGGTCACAGGGGTCAAAAATTTTCTGTGCATGGAAAGGTCTTGTCCATATACACACACATACCAACTATGAAAGCAATGTCTCAAGGGACATAGAAGTTATAGACATTTTCTTAAAATTGTTTACGCCGTTCACGACGACGCCGACGACAAGGACGACGACGACTACACCGGGGGTATTGCAATAGCTCGTCATGTACTACGTACAGGCGAGCTAAAAAGTTTGAGGCAGCTTACATTGAGATTGGATCCATACTGTTTCTTGATGGACTTTTTCTCCTCATCATAGCGAGATGACAGCTCTGACAGCTTCTTGTCGTAAGCCTCTCGTTGTCTGAAATAAAGCATATTCGTTACTGCAGTAAAACTTAGTTTAACTCTTTCCTCCATGGCCTAAAGTGCAAATCACCTCTATCCAACAGTGTTTTAAGACATTCAATCCTAAAGACGAGCATACTCATCATTAAAAATCAGTGTACCTGTGACGAGCACACTTTTCCTAAATAAACAGTGTAGACCCTGATCAGAGGACTCCTTCAGGAACCATCTGACCAGGGTCTGCACTGTTTGTCAATTGGCAATAATTTGTTAAATTAACCCCTAATAGTAACAAAAATGACCAACATAATTGGAAATTGGAATTGTCCATTACAAGTTTCATGGGTAAACAAACTTAAAACAAGTAAAATTTCACACAAAATCAGTATTTTAGAACCCTTTGAGTACCCTCTGAATGTTAAGTCTTAAATTGAAGTTAAGTTGAATTTTAGTTTTAAAAAAATACACAATATCTACTACTTTAACCCTTAGCCCGACAAAAAAATTGTCGTCTGCTATATTTCTCGTCTGCTTCAAGTTTCAAAGTGCTTCAAAGTTGCTCAAAATTGCTGAAAATGTTGTCGGAGTGTCAAACAGCTTGGATCCAGATGAGACGCCGAGTTACTCGGCGTCTCATCTGGATCCAAGCTGTTTGCATATGGAGCTATAATCGTGAGTGGCAGGCTAAGGGTTAACCCATTCCCCCATAGCTTGTTTTCAGTACTGATTGAAGTATCAGTATGTTACTCTGTAACCATACAACCCAGCAATACTTACTGTTTATTATCAGTTCTAAGTTGGTTCACTGTACCATGTAATTCTGATATGGTCTGAAAATGAACAATTTCAATGCTAAATTGATACCAATAAATCATCACATGCTTTACAACACAAGTGTCACATTGTTGATACTTAACACTTTACCCATAAGTATGTTTCTAGTTTTTTTAAATTAAAGTCGTAAAAAGTCATATTTATGAGGTAATGGGTTAACACTTACACTGCTGGCTATAAATTAAACTGTAAAAGATTACAGACAAAATTTTGAAGTAGGTGATATCATAACAGGCAAATAGCTAATCCGATGGCATTGTATAGAAAATGATCTAGATTTCTATATGGCTGACAACAATAGCAGACAAAGAACAACCATCTAGGCCTACACAGTTTGCCTCAAATAACATTAGCCATGTAACAATCAATGTGAATGGTTATTCTAAATGAGAACATTATATAAATATTAGATGGCAGTTTGCGTGACATTCAAATTGTCAACCCGAGAAACAGAATGTCACCCCCAGGCGTAGCCGAGGGTGACATTCTTGTTTTCGAGGGTTGACAATTTGAATGTCACGCAAACTGACATCTAATATTTATTTTATTACACCGAGTTTATCAACCCTGGCTTTGGAATCGTCTCATTCGTATTTTACAAAATGTGTTGTGAATACCAATTTAGCGTGGACATGTACTTAACGCGGGAAATCACGTCGCCGGGTACAACGTCACATTGTTTATAATTATATAACAAGAAAGAAAGAAGAATGTTATGACAAGAAGATTAAAGACACAGTGTCTTTTCATTGTCTAGTTGGCAAATATCCTCTGCCGAAATGATGGCAAATCGTTTATCAAGTTGGATTCTTGTAAGAAATTCGACAAAGGGAAGCAACTTGTACAGAAAATGCCAAATGTTGATTAGGAGTTACTACTCTTTAAAACGTTCTTTTATGTTACCATAACGAAAATCATATCATATAGTTGACAGTACCTTAAAGAGTGGAGAAAAAAAAATACTATCATTCAGAGTGACGTCACAAAAAGAATATCATAAAGAGTGACAGTATATTTTGGATAGATGTAAAAGACATGCAAAATGTTAACTTTAGGTCTATGGGAAATTAACATTGTAACTTAAAGCGAGGTGTAATAATAAACTATATTGTATAATACATGACCTTCAATAAATAATCAATCAAAAACCAAAGAAATACCTTGAGTCAAACCTCAATAATTGATATTCTCAATTGTGTTTTAACTCTTACAATGCAAAATTTTCAAATGGACATAAATTATCTGTTTTCTAACAAAACACCAATTTACAAATGAAATTCAAGGGGTTTGCCCCACAAAATATTTAATATTATGACAAACAGTGCTTGCCTATGATTTGAGTCTACACTGTTTGCAAAGCATGTGTATATCTGGTTCCAACACTGAAGAATTAATAACGTGTACTTGCTGTGTTAATCTCAGTTTCCATGCTTTAATATCAGTCACAGAATTTCTTAAAACTTTACTGTTAAAATTTAAACCCTTCAAACATTTTCAAAAACAATTCTTGACAGATTTAGAAAATATTCTTACATCACTAGATTTCTGTGCCCTTTCTGAGTATTCCCGTTCTATCTGCTTCAGTCTTTCATTGGTCTGCAAACAAATTGATCATATGGTATAACAGTTAGGGTGATAACAGTTCAAGAACTAAAATCAGGCATAAGTAAAATTTATCATTTTCATTTTTACTCTTTACCTAATAACCTGTTTCCAGTTTTTAAATCAGGTGACCACTTAAAACAAGTTGAGAGTACAGCAGAATGCGACTTAAAAGTGAACTCTGCTTTACTTTCAGCTTGTGGTGTTTCAATTAATAGATTTCCTGGAGCATTGGTTGGTTTGGACAGGTAATCAATTAATCATTTTGGTCGAAACAGATATAACCAGTACTATAAAATAAAAATATTATGATTCCAAATTTGTTGTGATGTTTTATACTTTTACCCTGCATTAAGCTGCTATTTTATATAAGCCTTTCTATCCATTATGTTTAAGTGATCGTTTATTACATGTTTTACAGTATAGTAGATGTATACCTTGCCCAGTACATGTTCCATCTCTGAGCTGTGAGTTTTCTGCAGCTCCAGTCTCTGTTGCTCCATCTCTGACCTCAATTTGGAAATCTACGGACAGAAAAATTAACACTTTTAGCAATGTAATTATTTTTTACATTTTGCATTAAGAATCTGAATTGTTTAACTTGTTACCTCAGAGCCTGTTTCTAGTTTTAAAGACAGGTGACCTCTTAAGTGCCTTAAGCTACCATCTGCCTTAAAACCCATTCTGCTTTACTCCCAGCCTGCTTTAAGTTACCATCTACTAGGTTATAGAGTATATTTCTTAAAGTGCATATTCATGACTATAATTTGGAATTATTTTCTTCTGACAGTGAAGAAATAAAACCGAGCCATAAAAGTTGTACATAGTTATGGAGTAATGGGTTGAGAGATAATCTTTATGTGTTTGACCTTTATGAGAAAACAGGCCCTCCAGCATTGCAAAGAAATTTTTCATAGCATACTTCCTAAAATATAGTTTGAACGGAGTAGAATATATAACTATGCATTATTTCAATTTTCCCTAACTGCCATCTATGTATCGTGCCATCCTTACCTCGGCCTCAGTCTCTCGCTGCATTTTCTGTTTCTCCTCCTCTCTCAGCAGTCCCAGTTCCACTAACTGTTGTTTCCGTAGCTGGTTAGACTGTACCACCTCCTCACGTAACTCCTGCTCTCTGTGCTCCAAACTGGCAATTTTCTGTGGTACACATACAGTCAAACCTCAATAACTCGCTTAGCAGAACTATGTTTTATGTTTATGCAAGCTCATAAATATCCTATTTCAATTGAAAAAATATTTGAAAGTTCGAAACCAAGTGAGTTAAAGCTACCTTTGGTTAACAATTCATCAAAACAAATTGTCAGCATTTCTTTACTTCTGTATTTACCTTTAAGTCATTTACAGTCAAATTTGAGTTCTGACTGTAGAAATTCATTGAAGATTTAGATAATTGTGTAAAACACAGAATGATACATGTAGTTGTTTAATGCTGAAACACATGTCTATAATTTTGCCACAAACAGCAAAACCTGTGTATACTAGTTTACTATGTAACTTGTAACATTTAAACGTGAAAGTTAACGATACAGATCACACACACACCTTGCCATAAATATTTGTTATTATTGTGATAAGCGTAGGATACCCATACTGATCAACAGTATTTCTCAGGTATGTATTTCTACCAATGTAGGCATTACACATTTACCTTTGTCTCTCAGATACATCTTTACCAATTTGTTTCATAGATGTGTCTCTACAGTTTACCCACCTTGGCATCTTTCTCCTGTCTCATGTGCATCCTACGTTCTAGGTCAGCCACCTCCTGTTTGTGAAGAGACTTCAGATTCTCGGTCTCCTTCTCATGTTCCCCATGTATAAACTCCTTCTGTACATGCACATCCTTCAGCATGTTAGCCTTCTCATTCTCAAATGACATCTTCAGTTCCACGATCTATTACATACAACAATAAATATTCAGTACAGTAAAACCTGTGTTAAGCAACCACTGAAAGACGATGAGCATAGTAATCTTTAAAGACTGTTTAATGCAGGGCAAAAGTCAAGTAGAAGGCTCCTATAGGAGGCATTAAGCTGCCACCTGTCATAAATACTACAAATTTAGAATGATTACTTAACACATGCTTGACTGGGTAAGCGGACATAAGCCCCCCCCCCGGGCACGAGCCCCTGGCAGATTTTGCGCGGGCGGACACGAGCCCTCCGCCTGTTTTGCGCGGGCAGACATGAGCCCCCGACCCACCGTATCATAAGAAACATGTTTTATTGTGTACAAAAATATATTTAAAACTTCAAAACGTGTTTTAAGTGTTATTTTGTCATAATTGCACTTTATATATATATTATTAATTGTGTTTTTAACCCCAAATGGTTGAGAACTTTGATATGTTTGAGAATTATGTGACACAAAACAACACCTTTAGCTTACGATTATAAGGACAATAGATTCAATCAATCTATCAAACTATCACGTTTCACTGGCGGTGTTTCTTCAGTAAAAAGAGTCAATTAAACAATTAATTCCATTTATCATCAAAGTGTGACCGACAGTTTGATTCCCTTATATGCAACGATTATCTTATTTTGTCACTGTTGTGCAATCAAGTTGACAATATAAATGATTAGATCTATCATCATTATCTTTTTCCTAAGTTGTATTATGATTAAAATGAAACAGTTAATAATTAGCGAATTATTACTAACAAGCAAGGCAATATTTATAGCCGAAGAAAAACTTAATTTTTAGCAAAAAATATTAACAAAACATTAGTTAATTATCTGTCCGACCAGGGGGGGCTTATGTCCGCCCGCGCAAAACAGGCGGGGGCTCGTGTCCGCCCGCCCAAAATCGGCCGGGGGGCTCGTATCTGGGGGGGCTCATGTCCGGCAATCGCTTGACTGCATTCAGTGCACTTTGTGCAGCAGCGATAATGTCTTGGATTAGCTCTCCTAATCCAAGTTGACATTGTTTGGAGTCACTTGTAAATGTAAGAATCAACATCATTTTCAACTACCAAATTTACTCATTACCCCATATATACACCTTTTTAATAGTAGCTTCAAGTAGGCTGAAAATAAAGCAGAATGTGCCTCAAGATGCATTCTGCTTTTCTTTTCACCTGCATTAAGCATCCATTTGTCTGCAATACTGAAAACAAGCTATGAGGGAAAGGGCTACAGCACCATAGCCTATTCATGGTCTACACTGTATGCAATTTCTAAAGTCTTTATTTCATGGCTTAAGGTTCAAGATACCACACTACTTACCTCCCTTTCATGTGTTGCTTTCTCCTCCTCCCTGTGTTTATTGAACTCCTTGGCCTGTTTTTCACGAGCCTGTTTTGACTTGTTTAAGTCAGTCTCCACTCTAGCCATCTGTTGTTTCATGTCATCAAACATACGTGCCTGGTTCTTGTCTACCTGGTCTTTGAAAGCTGTCAGGGCCTTTTCTGCCTCCTCGGCTTGATGCCTGTTCTTCTCTGACAGCCGCTTGATCTCATCTTCTCTGTCCCTATATAGTATATGACAAGTAGTATCAAAATTTGTAAATAAGAACAACTATTGTTATCTAAAAATAAAGAGATATTTATGATCTTTGCCTGACAACAGGGAAACTAATCTTTAACCAAGTTCATTGAAGAAGTATGGAGATATCTTTACCCTTTACTCCATAGTCTGTTTCTAGTTTTGAAGATAGGTGACCACTTAAAGCAGGTTGAAAGGAAAGCAGAATGCGACTTAAGGCTCATTCTGCTTTAGTTTGGACCTGCTTTATGCTACCATCTGCCAAGATATAGAATATATTTCTTATGGTACATATTTATAACAGGATAAATGGTAAAGATTTTCTTCAGTAGAGGAATAAAATAAAGTAGTAAAAAGACATTTGAATTAAGCTCAATTACGATCATCTATATGTCAATTTTGTCATCTTTGGTCATCGCCTAAGACATCATTGCAGAAAACATATACAGTCGAGCACCAGTATCTCGAACGTCAGAATCTCGATTACAATGCCTATCTCGACGATAGTCTCAAGTCCCGAAAATATTTGTTCTTATTCTTATGTAATCTTACCTGCCCTATTTCGACTATGGCTAATCTCGATTACCCCCGGTATTTCGACTATAGATTTTGCCCATATCCATTTAATTGTTCTCAATTAACACCCAGTATCTCGACGACTGTAAGTTATCATGCATTGATACGCTCGCCGACTTTGATCGCGAGTATCAGACTGTGGAAATGACAGGTAAAATCATTAACCGGAACTATCGGTAGATTTACACGTTGGCTAAATGGGTGTTAGGTGATAATTGTCAAACAACAGTAAATTATCACCTAAAGTTTGGTCGCTGCATCCTTAAAATCAGTCTCCTAATAACCGTCATTATCGGTGTTGATTCAATTCATCAAGAGTAGCGCCCCTTGATAAAACAGATGTTGAAAAAAAAAAAACAGTACCGCGGAGAAGGAAGGATACACGAAAAAAAAATCCGCGATAAACAAAACAGAGTGGTAAAAAGCTATACATAGCTTATGTTATATTGTTATGAACTGTCCGACAAATAAATATTGAGCTGAATCGACCGAGATGTCTTGCGGTATCCAGGTCAATGTCTCATGAATATTCAATGAGGTCAAACGCATGAAATGTACACAGTTGACCCACGTGTCTTAAATACTAAATATAAAGATTTATTAAGAATTATGCTTATCTGAATCTGAATATATACGTCGTAGACACCAAAAATGGCTTTCACACGACGGGGAAGAGTGCGCATGGCTAAATTAGTCCAAATTTCTGAGCTTCATGCGGAAGCTAGATACTGAGTCCGCGTTCACAACAGAGTCACTCAATTTGTTCCACTCTGGTACAGTCCTCACAAAGAATGAATTTTCAAAGTTTGTTGTTTTACTAGGAATATGTTTAAAGCACTTGAAATTGTTGGTTGTATATTTGTTCACAATGTTCGTGTGTACGTAGTCTTCGAATCGTTTTGCCCGTACTGGTCGTTTAGGTCTCTCTTTCTCCCAGTAGTGTTCAGCGTTGATTGCCGGTACTTGCCTTTCCACTACCTTATACATCAGTGCCAACCTCTGGTGTTTGCGATGCTCTTGAAGTGGTGGTAGGTCCAGTTTCTTGAGCATGTTCTTCATAGTACCTTCCTCCCTCGAAAGATAGTCTTTAGTAATGAATCTTGCGGCTGATTTCTGAATACTTTCAAGTTTATCAATTTCAGTTTTTGTATAGGGGTCCCAAATTATACAACCATACTCAAGCTTTGAGCGCACAAGGGCTAGGTAGGCATTTTTCCTGCATGATCGCAATTACTTTTTCTTAACCTAGGGTGGTTTTTCAACAGCTCCAATGAATTTCATTGTGATTTCCTAAGTAAAACGAGGTTTTCGTGAGTATTTGACAGCCGGAAGTAAACCGGTTTGTTGATGTGCAGCTTTACCGGACGCGCAGACTTACCGAACCAAAACAACCCATGTATAATTTCATGTTCGGTGTTTGCAAAATAAATATATAACGTTCGCAGCTATTCAATATAATCTCCCTGGTCAAGTACTTAATAAAATGTGAGTTATTGATTGTCTATCTTTATCGTCCATGTTTTGTGTACAAAAACTTCAGTAAAAGTGTAACATCGAAATCGGCATATAACGTGTTAAAAATGTTACGGCATTTCACAAACAAGCGAAAGTACATACGTACAGCGGTTTTATTGTTCACAGGCTTACTTTCTGTAAGTTTTGAATTTTTACCAGTTTGGTTATCTCGAGCCCATGCTTATCTCAACGCTATTTCGATCGTCCCGCCACCGTCAAGATACTGAAGTTCGACTGTATACTTTTACATCTGTCGTCTTGGTTTAATACTTATTCAATAATAATAATATGCTTTAAATTCAAGAATTTTGTTTAATCCCATAATCCAGTAACGAAACGCACTAAACGCACTACACTACAAAGGTGCTTGTGAGATGGGCTGTTTCCGCCAAGAATGTCTCAAGCTGAATACACTGATCTGTATAGCACCGCCAGCTGGTAATGTGTATATATTGGGTATATCCGAATTACCTGACAATATGCTCCAAGCCTTTGATTTTCTTGGTCAGGTCATAGTCCAAGACGTCGATCTCCTTTTTGACTGACTGAAGCTGAAAAGAAATACAAATGTAGTATAATTGGTATGCTATTGTTCCTAGTGTATTAAATACTAGATAACAGGTATGTGCTCTATAATACATCATCTTGCAACCTTATGCATAAACTTATGTTAAACTTTTGGTCATGGAGTATGGATGTATTGCAGTCTCAAAGCAACTTAACCCTTAGCCCGCCAAATAAATTGTCGTCTGCTATATTTCTCGTCTGCTTCAAGTTTCAAAGTGCTTCAAAGTTGCTCAAAATTGCTGACAATATTGTCCGAGTGTCAAACAGCTTGGATCCGGATGAGACGCCGAGTTACTCGGCGTCTCATCCGGATCCAAGCTGTTTGCATATGGAGCTATAGTCGTGAGTGGCAGGCTAAGGGTTAATGTACCGCAAAACAACAGAAGTCCTGCACAGAATTGTCACTTAACACAAGGGTGGTAGGGGGGTTGTATCTTTTCTACCCATATGTGTAGCAGGTAAGTTTAAAACATTACCCAGTTATAATATTAAACCTATTAATTCCTGGGTACTTTCAATGGAAACATACATTATGCTTGTGGGAAAGTTTCATTATCCACCATAGAGGTTTTATAAAGAGAATGCCTTGTTTATCCATAACTACAGGCAGCACACAATGCCTGGCTCTATTGATATGCCACATCTAGCATAGTCACGTCAAGGTGTTCACTAGCAGTTACTCAAATTAATCTCAAAAAACTCCTTGCAAATGTGTAAAGCCTACCATTGAACTAATTTAACCCTTTACCCCACAGACTGTTTCTTGTTTTGAAGAAAAGTGATCACATAAAGCAGTTTGAAAGAAAAGCAGAATGTGCTTTTTGGAACTATTTTCTTCAGTGGAGTAAGGTGTTAAAATGTATATTTTTGAAGTAATGGGTTAAGACAGGTTCCCATCCAGGTAACAGTACTAACCTGTTTCTCATGCAATGTCTCCATGTGGAACTTGTCTTGTTTGTGCAGCTGTTCTAGCTCCCTCACTTCTCGCTGTCTCTGTTCCTCAGACTCCTTCAAGCTCCTCTTCAGTGTGTCAATGTGGGTTTCTAACTCTGAGGCCGTCTCAGCAGTCTGTAAAATACATGTATAATGTAGAAGACTTATTTCAGACAACAAAAGGCAGTACATACCTGTAGGGACTTTAATCAACAGACATAAAAAGGAACAAACAAAATTTAACTGTTTTATTGAATTAAACTAGTTTTTTTTAATGAATCTTCTCACTAAGCTTGATGGAAACATGGAAATATTGAACAAGCACGCCCCTCTATCATCCTGATAAATGCAATCAAACAGATTGATTTAATATATCAGCGTAAGTTTAACCCATTTCCCCATAAATATGCCTTTAATGTATTCCTCTATTGAAGAAAATGGTTCCAATTTATACTGCTACAAATAGGAATCATTAGAAATAATTTCTATATCCTAGCAGATTATAGCTTAAAACAGGCTGAAAGTAAAGCAGAATGCGTCTTAAGGTGCATTCTGCTTTACTTTCAACCTGCTTTAAGTGGGCAACTATCTTCAAAACTAGAAACATGCTTTGAGGTAATAGGCTAAAGAAGGATGGAAATAAAGCAGAACACTTCTGTAAGCGCTTTCTGCTATACTTGCATCTTTTTCTCAGCAGCTACCTGCCTTAAATTTAAACATTCAATATATGCTGCTTCAGCTGGCAATTGGTGCTACAGAGGAAAGGGTTATGTCTTTTCCTGGCCAACTACCATAAACTCAGCCATATACAGTGGAGAATCTGTTATTCTTTCCCGTTTAAACGCAAACGCAAAGCACTAAAACGTAGAAAAGAACAACTTTTGGACAATTCTGAAAATTCTTGTTTATCTTGGTGGCAAACAGTTTGGAGCCTGATCAGACGCCGGGTTACCCGGCGTCTGATCTGGCTCCAAACTGTTTGCACTGCAAATAATAGTTTTAGCGTAAACGCGTTTATTGGGAAAGAATAACACATTCTCCACTGTACATGAACAGTCAGTACCACAGCATAACAAGTATATAATACATGTAACATTTATATTGCTACATAAAATCAGTATGAGTTCTGTGATTTAATGTCAGATATTCTCCACATAAACCGAATCATGCTGTTTATTTACTAATCAAGAAATAAACCCTATATGTTCCTTATATTGGATATTTTATTACCACAGTGACTAGTATACAGATTCCAAATACAATCAGCGTAACTGTGAAGAGTATTCTTTTCCTATGTAAACAGTGTAGACCAGACCTATAGTTTAGGGGTTAACAATGTCAAAACTAGAAACAGGCTATGGGGTAAAGGGTTAAGCAGACTGATAAAAAAAGGAGAATTTTCCCTTCAAAGGGAGAATTCTGCTTTGGTTTCAAACTGCTTTAGGCATCAGCCCTATTTGTTTTCAACTTTTATCTAAAAGCTCTATTTGAACAAAACTAAGTAACTATATCAAAAATGTTGGATCCTGTCAGAGGACAAAATACTTTAACATTTGTTCTAGATCCAAACTTTCAAATATTAGCCATAAAATGCATGCAATACGATTCTGGGTAAAGGTTTAGCTAAAAAGCATGAAAACAGCTAAATCATATAGTACATGTTGATCTACTAAAGTATCATTAAATATTTCAGATTATTTGAATATATTTTACCCCATTTGTTCTATATAAGAATGTATGGAAGTATCTCCCATCTCTGAACGTAGGTAATGCCATTTCACTAACAATTCATACTATCCTATCTCACTTATAAACTGATAATGACAGAACATCGTAAATACTTTCAATCTACATTAAACCCCTCACATTTCAACCACTTGACAGATGGCTTTTCATTTTCAATGTGTACAGCTTGTGACTACTTAAAACACAATAAAGGTAAAGCAAAAAGCTCCTGAAGGAGCTTTTTGCTTTACCTTCATCATGCCTTAACTCTTTCCTCCCTGAAACTTTAAATGGACAATTCCAGTTTCCATTTCAGTCTAGTCCATTTCTGAATTTTAAGGGTTGTTTTTGTCAATGTTTGGCATCATGACAAACAGTGAAGACCCTGATCAGAGGGCTCCTTTCGGAGCCCTCTGACCTGGGTCTTCACTGTTTGCATAGGACAAATGCACTTTTTACATGTATACTGTTTGAAAAGGACGCCTATATGCGGGACTAGGGCTCAAAGGGTTAAGCAACCACCTACATTAAGCACAATGGTGAGCCTCTTTTAGTGTGTTCCCAACAGCAGGGGTTTACTGTACAGTCAAACCTGAACTGACTGACCATTCAATATACATTATGCCTATAACTATATATAAGCAGTATATGATACAGATGGTTACTAAATGCAGAATATAAATAATGCAGAAAGCTCCTAAAGGAGCTTTCTGCATTATTTTTATTCTGCATTTAGCAATAATATGTCTTTGATCTATGTGTATGCTTCCTCAAAGAAAGGTTGCTTAATACAGTTTGCCTATTTAATCTAATAATTTAATCACTTGTGTAGAACTTCACCCCTCTGAAATTTGCTATTGTATGCTGTAATGTTGTTATAGTTTGTCAATACAAGTTTTCTACCAAGATGAAAGTTTCAATAGAAATCTTGATGAATAAAACCATAAACCTATTTAAGATGGTATCTCTAATCCAATACTGTTCTTATTAAATGAAAACTCTCAACATTGTGTACCTAACATACTATTAAACTGTTTATTCCAACAATACAATTGTAGCAGAGTGCAATTTGAAAGGATTAATCTATTGAACAAGCTGAATGAAATTTGTTTTCTCGAAATGTCATCTGCTGAAATTGTTGAATGAAATGTTTTTTCCATAATATTGTATAGAGTTGCAAACAGCTTGAATCCTGATCAAATGCAAAGCCATAAGGCATATAATTTGTTTGCCACTGTCAGTAATATATATTGTCCTCCATCAATGGAACAAATACATGCTTTGGGGCCAATAAAGGGAATCTTTCTAAACCTAAGGTGCAGTGAAAGGGACAGATAGATACACACATTTTGGATCATAAAAAAATTGTTGATGAAAGAAATCTACCCCAAATAAAATATCATACAATTTTATACAATTTTCAAGTGGTATCAATATTAATCACTAAATACTTTCAAAAACCTTTAACAATCATGAAAGCATCTGAGTAACCATGATGTTTGTTTTCCTAGAATTTATTCCTCATCAATATCTAAGTCTTGAATAACCCATCAAGTTTGATGTATCTTTAGTGATTTGGTGGTTAAACATTTGACTTTTCCATTTGAAGTTTCAAGGTTGAATGAGTTAAATAATGCATGACATTGTGAGATGTCAATTATCAATTTGGGAAGTTGTTCTTTCTTGTGTATAGGATAACTACAACTAATAACTAACTTATATTTGGCCTATTCCTAGAGGGGTCACAGGCTACCTCATTTCTAACCATCAATATGGGAACTCATTCTTTCTTGTGTACGGGATAACTAAACCTAGTGGCTGTCTAACTCTTGGTTGACCTACTCCTTGAGAGTTTAGAGACTATCTCCCTGTACTCTCATCACCAATAAGAAGAGCTATCTAAGCTGTGTTTCTTGTTTATGGGAAGGTTTTACCTAAGGGCGAGAGGAAGTAGAAGCTTCAGAACTAATCTAACAGAGAGTGTGTGATTCCTGTCTTGTTATTCCTCTGTATTCAGAAAACAGAAATCAGAGCTCAAGACAAATTGAGTATTTTGAATACATTACATCATTATGAAGTTATGTCTCAACAAACCCTATGCTATGTTGTGTACAATTCATTATTTTTGTTCTATTCTGATGGATAGTCACAACATAGTTTAGGGTTAATACATGAAGGAAAAATGCAGGAAGTTACATGCTAATGGTACTCTTTTTTCTCTGAAGCTCTTCAAAATTATATCATCAAACTAGTGTTAACCATTCTTAACCCTTTACCCCATAGACTGTTTCTAGTTTTGAAAATTGGTGACTACTTAAAGCAGGTTGAAAGTAAAGCAGAATGCACCCTAAGGCGCATTCTGCTTTACTTTCAGCCTGCTTTAAGTTACCATCTGCTAGAATTAAGAAAATATTTTTTCTGATACATATTCATGACTGTATAGATTGGAATTATTTTCTTCCGCGGAGGATTAAACGGAATGCGCTAAAAGGCGCTTCTATAAGGTAAAGGGTTAAAGGGAGGAGAACTTCCGTTCTCATCCTAATGTATAACCAGACATGGTTTATAAAAGTTCTTTGTATTATGAAATAAAATATGTTTAAACTAATCAACCATTCTGTGAGGGAGCTTTTATCAGTTTAAAGACAGGTGACTACTTATTGCAGGATAAAAGTAAAGCAGAAAGCTACAGTAGAAGCAATCTGCTTTACTTTTATCTAACATGCACCTATTACCTGTACTTAAAAGTCTAAATAATCTTTCTTAAATAGCTTACCACAAGTTTGACTGGTATTTTTTCTGTCATAGGTATTACCATATTTATATGATATTTAAATTATTTTACAGTAGAAATCCTATCACAACAGTCACTCAAAAGAGGACTCCTTCATTGTGTTAAAAAATTGTGACAACTTAAATCAGGGTGAAAGTAAAGCTTGTTTGGGCTCTTTCTGGTTCACTTTCATCCTGTTTAAGCAATCATAAGTCTTAACAACAAGAGGGCCATGGCCCTTAATTCGCTCACCTGAGGTCATTGTGCCTTAGCTTAATAGGCAAGACAACATTTTAATATAGCTGTAAATGGAATTATCTTCCAGACAAAAAAAAAATGACAAATTGGAATAACTTAAAAAAATATTGTTGGCAGAGTTATGGCCCTTATCCATGACACTTCTTCTTATCAAGCTACATGTATTTCCATATGATTATTTATTGCGCACTCTGCTTTACTTTCAACCTGCTTTAAGTTATCATCTACTAAGATATAGATACTATTTCTTATATCTTACATGTTTATAACTGTATAAAGTGGAATTATTTTCTTTAGAGGAGGAATAAATTAAAGGCGTAAAAAGGCATATGTATGGGGTAATGGGTAAACATCAGTAGAACTGGAGTTATCTCAAAGACAAGAAAATATGACACTGGGAAATATCTCAAAAATGACATTGACCTTTGTAGGACATGACCCAAGTTATAAAGTTTCTAACTTTAACAAAGTTATGGCTAAGATTAAGGTTGTGGACTGACAGACAAACAATGGACAAACAGACAAAAAAGCAGACAGACAAAAACAATATGCCCCCAACTGCAGGGCATAAAAATATAGCAGACAACACCATATGCTGTGAACCTCATCAGCTGACCAGCTGACCTGAGTTCAGTTATGTAACTCTGCCAGTAGGAAATTTGGCTAGGGTCTAACTCTTATAATGCTGAATTGCTGTCTGCTATACATATTTTGAATGTGAATTATGACCTAGATATTTAACCGACCAGAACCATTTGAACAAACTAGGTAAAGGACATTTAGAAGTGTCACCATGCCAAATATCAAAGCTCTGGCCATATTAGTTTCAGTGGAGAAGACGTTTGAAATTTTCACTATATAACTCTATGTAAAACTGTGACCCCCGGGCGGGGCCAATTTTGACCCCAGGGGCATAATTTGAACAAACTTGATAGAGGACCTGTAGATAATGTTATGTGCCAAATATCTAAGCTCTGGCCCTTGTAGTTTCAGACAAGAAGATTTTTTAAGATTTCCTTATTTTTTCACTTTGATTGCCATAGCAACCAGAGTTCTATATTGTTTTCAATTCAATATATTGATACAAATTTGAAAGAGCTTGACCCAAGGAACATTCCTGTAAAGTTTGGTTGAAATCTGTTCAGCCGTTTAGGAGAAGATGTCATTTGAAGCAATTGTTAACGACGACGCACGACGGACGACGACGGACACAGGGCCATCCCAATAGCTCACCTTGAGCCTTTGGCTCAGGTGAGCTAAAAATGTCCCTTTCTTTTGAGTGAGGTTTTTCGTTTTTATAAAGGTTCATATTGTAAAAAGTGACCTTCTTATCTGTAGCGGAAGATGTAAGTGTAATATAACCTTGTATGTAGTGACAGATGTAACTGTAATTTAACCTTCTTATCTGCAGCAGAAGATGTAATTGTAATATAACCTTCTTATCTGCAGCAGAAGATGTAATTGTAATATAACCTTCTTATCTGTAGTGGAAGATGTAATTGTAAAAAAAAACTTATTATCTGTAGAAGAATAATATAAGTGTAATATAACTAAATCAAAATATATTTATAAAATAAAAAATTGAAAAAAATGTGTGCATGAAATGAAAACTAAATTAGATAAGATATGATTGACTTCAATAACTCTCACTGGAATAGAATGCTTCAACCATTAGCCTGCTAATAACCACAACAACATTAACATTTGCAAACATTAAGATTCTATATCAGCTGTTGAGTAAACCAATGTCTGAACAGAAACCAACTTTGTTTCACACTTGTTTTGATGTTTCTACATTGAAAAATTAAAATTACTCAACTCACAAAGTTTTCAGTTGTTTTGAAGTAGATAATGTTATAGCAGAATAAGGGATGATATTTGACAGTGGTGTCTAACAGATGTTGTTCTTTGTTCCACTGGGAAGACTACAAGACCACATACCCACATCAAGGACCAGTTTCATAAACACATGTCTTAAGATGAAGTAAAACCTGTTTGACATCCATTAAAATTAAAATTCACTGGTGATGTTAAATATGGTAGTAGCTTAAAGCAAGATGACAATACAGCAGAATGCTCCTACAGGAGCTTTCTGCTTTACTATCCTCTTGCTTTACAGTCATCATAAACATAAACACTGCACAAGCCTTTTAATTGTCCTATAAGCAGGTTTTACTGACTAGTCTCTCGGCAAAGATATGTCTATGACATTGGCCCATGAACAGAAAAGGTCACAGAATATATTACAATGAAAACTGTTCTTACATCCTTATAAAATGTGTTTTATAAACAACCTATGCCTAAATATTTTCAGTGAGCTCTTCTAATGTCCTTGCTGTATACTAGTATTCCCTTACCAGTAAACAGGTAATGACCATACAGCTAAAATAATAGCAAATAGTGCAGACCAAGATGTGGCATTTCTCCATATCTAATCAGTCTACACTGTTTTCTATGTTTAGAGGTTAGGAATTCATGGCTATCATGCATGTACAAACAAACACCACTCCTGTGTGATACAGGCAACACAGATATACATGTGGTTAGCAATCACCCAATAAAGAAGCATTGAAATTAATACATAAAGGTTTCCACCTAATGCAGGTCAAAATAATGCAGAAAGCTCCCGAAGCAGCTTTCTGTATTACCTTTGTCTTGCATTAACCCTTTACCCCATAGCCTGTTTATAGTATTGAAGATATGTGACTACATAAAGCAGGTTGAAAGTAAAGCAGAATGTGCCTTAAGGCACATTCTGCTTTACTTTCAGCCTGCTTTTAAGTTACCATCTGCAAGAAAATAGAAACTATTTGCTTATAATACGTATTCACGACTGTATAAAATTTAACTAAATTCTTCAGTGGAGGAATAAATTAAAAGTGTTAAATGGCGTATTTATGGGGAAATGGGTTAAGCTGTTACCTTTATATATGACAACATTTTTCCTTTTTAAGTGACTGCTTAACACAGGTTTTACTGTATAGTAATTGATTTCTCTCAGTTTACAACTCTTAGAACTAGTCTCCCCTTCTTCATGCTTACATTATCCTACTACTAACACACAAGGCATGCAAATCATGCATTTTCATTATAGTTTTCAAATGAAAATTGATCTGAAGTTCTCAATCTCTGATCCAATGTCTATTCACAATTGTCTTTCTTTATCAATCAACATCCCTTTGTTAACCCTTAGCCTGCCACTCACGACTATAGCTCCATATGCAAACAGCTTGGATCCGGATGAGACGCCGAGTAACTCGGCGTCTCATCCGGATCCAAGCTGTTTGACACTCGGACAACATTTTCAGCAATTTTGAGCAACTTTGAAGCACTTTGAAACTTGAAGCAGACGAGAAATATAGCAGACGACAATTTATTTGGCGGGCTAAGGGTTAATGTCTCAACATTAACTTACGCTTACCCATGAACTCCATATAGATACACTAAGTTGTAACTTTTAAGAAGAATACATTGTATAACCTAAAACATATTTTATTCCACTCAATACACGGTTTGGTTTTTGTTGTTACAGACAGGTGACAGCTTAACCCTTTGAACCCTAGTCCCGAATATAGGCGTCCTTTTCAAACAGTGTACATGTGAATAGTACACTTGTCCTGCGCAAACAGTGAATACCCAGATCAGAGGGCTCCTTTCGGAGCCCTCTGATCAGGGTCTTCACTGTTTGTCATAATGCCAAACATTGACAAAAACAACCCTTAAAAGTCAGAAATGGACTAGACTAAAATGGAAACTGGAATTGTTCATTTAAAGTTTCAGGGAGGAAAGAGTTAAAGCAGAATATAATTAAAGCAGCAAAGCTCATCCCATTTTTAGCTGTTATCTGTCTTACAAATCTAAAGATGGTGGTTGTACTCAAATGGTATATCATATCATATCTAGAATCACAGCTTGGCTGGAAAGTTTCTAAGAATTTCATGCAACCTTAATAAATCATCACTCTTACATCTCGCTACCTAAAAGTCTCATGCATAAGGGCACTCTTATACATTGTCTTGTGATTATGTTTTCTCAAAACAACTTCACTCAGAAATATTGAATTGTTTGAATGTGATAGAATAGAACAGTTTTCATGACAGACAGAAGAGTTTGGTACAGACCTTGTTACTTCAGTTGTTAATATGGGCATACCTGTGCTAAGTGACCATCCATTGAAGACATATAATATATGTGAGAAACCCTGATATGCATGACAAAAATGTTTATATCCAGACCAGGTACCATGGAATTACTGCATGCTGTTTCCAAATGCCAGCAGCAGTGTGGGGGTTACAATATCTCAGGTTTCAGAAATAAATGTAAGAAAGAAGCAGATCAGTGGAATACTTTGATAAATAAAGAAGCTGCAATTGTTATTTGATATAAAAGACTGGCACCAGTGCAGTCACTATGTGTTATTAATTAAAAAAAATAATTGAATAATGTTTAAAATTGCAGTCAAACCTGCTTTATGCAACAATTCCATGATGAAGCATGAGCATCTAAAAAGACAGGTGGTTGGTTAATACCGAAAGAAAGTAATGCAAAAAGACCCTTACAATCTTTCTGCACAACTCATTCTCAATGAAGACTTTATCATACTATAGCTGATTTACAGTGTTTTAAGAGAGTTTGCAGCTTAAAGCAAGGCAAATGTAAAGCTGAAAGTTTTAAGCAGTATCTTGCCTTAAACCCAGTTGAATATAAGTGAATTGAAATAATGATTGAAATGGTTGTTAGTTGCCAGGATGAAGGAAAGAACATTTATATATTGGACAAAGTTAACACAGGCTTGACTGTATTGACATACTAACGAGAGCACCGCAAACGGGTGCTGGACGCTCGACTTTCATATATGAGACGGCTACATTTTTCAAATTTAAAGAATGTTTTTGGGTGTTTAATGCCCTATTGATCGTAGAAGTTTGTAAGCAACAACAACTTAAACATACTTGGACAGTCTACATTCCATTTAAAAGTAAACTATAAGTCAAAAGAAGGACAATATTTTTGCCTGCTTTACCTGCCTTGTTGTAATGAGTTGCCCTTTTGAAACTAAACAAGTATTCAAATATATTAGAAGTTTGAAATTAATAACTTTCTACAGTTACTGAATAATTTCATATACAAATTCTTAGTCAAAACAAGGGCAATAACTCTGCATTGACAAAGCCCATGGTTATCTGCTTTGTTGAAAGGTGATGCCCTTTTGAAACTGAACAAGTATTCAAAGTTTCAAGTTAATACCTATGGTAATTATTGAGAAATTTCAATTTACAAGTTTTATGTAAATAAAAACAAGGGCAATAACTCTGGAATGGCACATCCCCGATCACCTTTCTTGTTTGAATGAGTTGCCCTTTTGATATAACACAAGTATTTAAAGTTTTAAATTGATACCTTTGACAGTTATTAAGATATTGCAATTTACAAGTTTTAAGTAAATAAATCAAGGGCAATTACTCTGGAATTACAATCACAGAGTAACCTACCTTGTTGTATTGAGTTGTCCTTTTGATACTTAACAAGTATTCAAAGTTTCAAGTTAATATCTTTCATAGTTATTTAGATATGTTAATTTATAACTTTTAAGTAAATAAAACAAGGGCAATAACTCTGGATACACAAACCTCAGGGTTACCTGTCTTATTGTAATGAGTTGCCCTTTTGATACTGAATAACTATTCAAAGTTTCAAGTTAATATCTTTCATAGTTATTTAGATATGTTAATTTTTAATTTTTAAGTAAATAAAACAAGGGCAATTACTCTGAAATGACAGATCCAAGGGTTACCTGCCTTGTTGTAATGAGTTGCCCTTTTGATACTGAACAACTATTCCAAGTTTCAAATGGATACCTTTGATAGATATTTAGATATGTTAATTTATAATTTTTAAGTAAATAAAACAAGGGCAATAACTCTGAAATGACAAATCCCAGGGTTACCTGCCTTGTTGTTATGAGTTGCCCTTTTGATACTGAACAACTATTCCAAGTTTCAAATGGATACCTTTGATAGTTATTGAGAAATCAACTCTTACAAAAACCTTAAGCAAAAACTTAACCGACGCAGACGCTGACGCAGACGACAGGGTGACGACAATAGCTCGACTTTTCGAAAAAGTCGAGCTAAAAATTGAACAAGCAAAATAATGATGAATTAATTGGAAAGTTGTTAGACAGCAAAGAGAAGAAATGTTTGTAATTAGATCTGGTTTGAGTTGGCTTTGTAACTGTTATTTTTGCTTGAAAATGAAAAAAAAATGAAAAGAAATGACTCAACTGAGTTGATTCTCTGAAAACACAACTAAAATTACAACAAATGTTGAAGGAGACACAATTATAATAAATCAGGCATAAATATCAAAAGGGACATTACTTATGACAAACTGTACCAAACTCTTGAGTTACTGCCCTTTGAAGGGCTAAGATACTGTACCTTGTAAAACCTTCCCTGTTCCGTTTCACACAAATAAGTGCAATAGTTATAATATGATGTAATTACACTGGTGTTTTATTACATATATTTATACAGAACATCCAATGATAAGAAGAAAATGGTAACAGCCTTATTTCAAAAAGATGTAAAGCCAAAATTAAATAACCAAGAAATCCCCAAAAGAAGCTTTCTGCATTAATTCTGTATTTAAAAGTTTTTCTGCTTAAACACTGCCTATATACTTTCTTTTTAATGACCTTCTAAATTGTTTTTAGTATAGCTTGATTTCAGTGATGAGTGCACGTTTATGCTTAAAGCAGACTGAAAGTAAAGCAGAAAGCTCTCACAGAAGCTATCTACTTTAGTTTCAGTCTACATTTACCTGAAACTTGTCAGGATATAGAAAAGCTTTCTATGGCCCATTTACCTGGTAAAAATTTCCCTGTTCCATTTTCCCCAGTGCTATAGTTGCAATATCCGATGAATATGATGATACTACATCGATACTTTAATACAATGTAGTACATGTATATAGATATGCCAATAAGAAGCAAAAAAAATATTTCTAAAATTCCGCCACCATCACACAGGTGAATTGAAAGCAAACTTTCCACTACTCTGAATTCAAACCTAAAATTCTAACACCCTACATTTCTTTTCTACTTTTCAACAAATTATCTAAAAGCAAGGAAACATTATAGAGAGGTTTCTAAACCTCCATGTTTGCTGTAACACAACTGCACAAAAGGCAAATGATATGATAAGTGATATCTCATTGCCCTTATCATGAGAGTCAATAATCGCTGCTGTGAAGTGCTCCTCCAACAAATACATGTGAATTTATACACTTGACAGATCTTGATATCCAGCATTGTAAATTACAGACAGTTGAAATCCATATAAAAGAGGTTTCATGGCCAGAATGAGATAAAGTGTTAAAGTTAAACATTTCTATATCCTTTCAATAGCTGTTAATGTGTCATGAAATAATTTGTAACAAACTGACAAAATATGTTTGAATCTACTGGTATCATTGGAAGATAGAACTTCTCAGTGATTAATGTCACACAAAGTTAACTCTTTCAACACCATGGACCTGTTTAAAATATACTCATTACATTTGCTAACAGTGTAGACCCAGATCTGAGGGCTCCTATAGGAGACCTGATCAGGGTCTATACTGTTTGCTAATTAAGAGCAGTATTTATTTCACTACCCATAATTTTAAGTAGCCTGGTTCATGTTTGGTAAATAAAATGACCCACAGAGGAACATAATAACCCACAAGAGTTTCTTAGTGTTGAAAGAGTTATAAATGGTTAAGCTCAAGATAAGGGGAGAATTTAATTGCAACTTTACATATCCACCAAACACAATGTTGGGACCATTCATTAGAATGGTCTTACAGAGATGATTGTAACAAGAAGTCACAACATATTGTTTGGTGGTAAACTAAAGGAGAACATGTTGGAAATGCTTAGTTTACTCCTTCATATCCTATATCTATCAGAACGGATGCTAAAACCAATTAGAACTGTGATTAACCCTTTCCCACATAGCATATCTCTAGTATTGAATATAGGTGTCCACTTAATGCAGGTTGAAAGTAAAGCAGAATGCGCTTTAAGCGCATTCTGCTTTACTTTCAGCCTGCTTTAAGCTATCATCTGCTAGAATATAGAAAATATTTTGTATTATACATATTTATGAATGTATAAATTGGAACTATTTTCTTCAGGGCAAGAATAAACTGAATGCGCTAAAAGGCGCTTCTATGGGGGAAAGGGTTAATGTACATAACACAGAGCTCAGAGATATGCAATACAGTGAATCCTCTCCATTAGGACCACTAAAATTAAAGCTAATTGATTGTATAAAAGACAGATGACAGCTTAAAGCAAGGTGACAGTAAAACAGGAAGCACCTAAAAAAGCTTTCTGTTTAACAATCACCATGCTTTAAGCGGACACCTTTCATAAACACCTAATAATTAACACAATTTAGTGGTAGTATAGAGAGGTTTTACTATACAGTGAGTTTTGAGTGGTCTATGTAAACAGTTTTCATAGCTTGTTTATTATCTCATGAATTATACTAATGTGAATTAAATAAAAGCATTTGAAAGAACATCTGAATAGTATGTGATACAGGGATTTATTGGCAGATTAAGTCAAAGAACATTGATAAATGTGATAGTGAATAGTTGAATACACAATATAAGATTATCTACATATATGACAATGTTAGGGTAGGCAGGTAAGTACTTGTCTATTTCATGCATAGATAAAATATTGTTCATGATAATCTAAACATGGCAGTTTATCTTAATGCCTTCTCCACATTTTAAGAATCTAAAACTTCAAATTAACCAATATGATCTTAGACTTGAGATGTATAATCTCTCATCCTTTGTGTTTGGTTCCAAGCTTCTGCCATTCTGGCAGAAGCTTGGAACCAAACCAAAGGATCAGAGATTATTCTTAGATCTCAAACCTAACAAATGTTTGTGAATTCCTGGCCTTATAAATTTCTTCTCTTCTGATATTATAATCACCTAAACAGAAAATCAGCTAATAATGTTAGGTTGGTCAAAAGCAGGGCATGAGCTTTATCTACATTTACACTGTGGAGTATAATATACCTAATTATACAAATAAAGATCCTTTAAAATTGCAATCAGTGTAGAACCAGATAAGCAAACAAAGCTGGATATTGATGTCAGATCAGGTTTTGAAAGTCTGCATTACTCAGTCCACTGTATCTGTCTTAGATCTCAATGTATTTTACACTGAATGGCAAATAAGTATGTGCTTTACAGTAAAATATTGTTATGATTGAAAAACTTGGTCACTTAGGGAAAGGTCACAACAAGTAGAACCCATATAATTACAAGTGTATGTGTGTATGTATATTGCTCTCAGATTAAACATTGACTGTGATCACATCATATAGTGTTGTGAACAAATTAATATGCTGTATTAACAGTTAAACTTGCATTAAGCTGCCACTCTTTGAAGAATCATGGTAATATCTACAGTCAAGTGACTGCTTAATGCAGAACAGAAGTAAAGCAGAAAGCTCCTTAAGGAGCTTTCTGCTTAACTTTTATCCTGTATTAAGCAACCACATGTTTTTCAAACTCAAATCATCTCCATTTGACTGGCAACTAAACACAAGTTTTACTTCATCACCAACTGGGTCCATATCCAGGGCTCCAGATAAGGGGAGTATTTCAAAAACTAAAATCTTTATTTCTGCAATAAACCCTATGGTGTCGCTACTCATTAGAATCGTCTCTTCAAGACAATCCTAATGAGTAGTCACACCATAGGATTTGGTTCTGAAATGAGTGAGAAAATGTTGGATTTGTCAAGTTAACTCCCTCTTATCTGGAGCCCTGCATATCTATAGAACAGTGTGTCAAACTTCAGGTGACCTACCTTGGCTGCTGCTATGTTATGCTCCTGCTTGAGGAACTCAATGTTAGACTCTGTCTTCCTCTGCAGTGACCTCAGATCTTGGTCATGTGACTCCAGTGACCTCTGGTGGTCCTGCTCCATCGTCAACATCCTGGGGAGATAGTGTAAAACTTAAACATGGGGAATTTGTAATCATTTAATCACACCAATAGAGATGGAACACATTCATAAATGAGTATTTTTATGTTACTGTTATTCCTATGGACAAGGAGCAGTCGGTTGTGGTTGTTTCTTTTATTCTTCTCCATTATGACCATTACCAAGTTTGTTAATTTCGGCAAATTGCTGGTTCATATAAAGATTGCAATAAGCCTCAAAACCATTTCTGGTATATAAAAGAAAACAAGACTACATGTACATTCAATAATCTCTTATGTCCAAATGGCATCCATTTAAAAGGGAAATAGCCCATTCAAAATATTCTAAGTCCAAATTATGACAAGCTCAAGGTAAAGATCAAGGTTGTGTAATATGGGTAGATTGGTAATGGTTATGCTAAACAATGACACTAATCTAATTAGAAAGTGTCGATGATGATGCTTACTTGTCCTGGTGTTTGCGTAGCTCTGACTTGAGTCTCTCACCATGGGTCTCAGATTCCAGTTTGTCCTTCTCAAGGTTCAATTTGGACTTCTTCATGTTCTCTGTCTCATTCATCAACTGTTGTACTCGACCTTCAAGCTCCTTAATAACATTGCCCTGGAATATCAAACAATACCACAATGTCACCAATAAACTTGAAAAACATGTTTGTATACATAGATATATGTACAGTAAAACCTCTCTATAACAGCCACTAATTTGTGTTAGTTATTAGGTGTTTATGACAGGTGATTGCTTAAAGCAAGGTGACAGTAAAACAGAAATCTCCTTTAGGAGATTTCTGTTTTACTGTCACCTTGCTTTAAGCTATCACCTGTCTTTTATACAATTTATTAGCCTTCTTTTAGTGGCTGTTATAGAGAGGTTTTACTGTATGGTTAATTACTAGAAGATTTCCATACAATCTGATATGTTTTGCAATTCATACTTGGGTGTTTTGATTTGACAGTATATATCTGTTTTGGTTAATCAAAGTGAATATCTATACACATTCAGTTTCAGACAACAAAACATTAAAACAATCTGCATTTAATCATGTACAAATATAAACAAACAATAATTTCACAAATTTTCATAGCAACTCAACCACCAGGAAAGACTAAAGTATCACAATGATAAAGGCATTGCAGTGAAAATAGTGTAAACTGAAAGCTTAAATTTGGAGTTCAATCTAAAAAGGCGTGGTTTACTTATCTAATCCTTATTCTACATCATATGTACAGCTCCTTGATAGTTTCCAACAATCTTTGTTTCTCTTAAACCACTAATATTTCTCAATCAACTCACAGTTGAGATGGTCTGTTGACTGTACTCTTTCTCCATTTTCTGCAGTCTGGCATTGGTATCATCCAAAATCTCCTGAATGTTCTTTGTATGTTGTTTCTGCATCTCAAACTTTTCCTGCTCAAACTCGGCTACTATGTCATTAATCTGTGAGAGGTAAAATGGTGAAAAAATATGCGGTCAAACATGTGTTGACTGAATATTGAATGAAGAAGCATAGGTACCTCTTAACCCTTTCAACACTAAATTTCTCTTGTTGGTATTTATATCCTTTTGGACCCTTCTAGTACAGGTATTTTGAACCAGTTCACTGTCGCATTTTTGGTATGACAACAAAAACCAATGAAAATATCAAACAGTGCAGACACTGATCAGAGGGCTCCTGTAGGAGCCCTCTGATCAGGGTCTTTACAGTTTGCATAATTATGTACTTAGCAATCTCTACAGAGCAACTGTAGGGTTGAAAGGGTTAAATCATTTGAAAGGCAAGACAAAGTGTAAATGCAGAAAACTTCTAAATTTTAGGAGCACTCTGTATTACCTTTGTCTGTATTCACCCTTTCTCCCCATAGCTTTGTTTTCAGAATTGAAGACAGATGATTGCTTAAAGCAGGCTATTAATCAAGCATTCTACTTTACTTTCAGCCTGATTTAAGCTACCATCTGCAAGGATAAAGAAAATCTTTCTAATGGCACACATTCATGACTGTATAAAATGAAACTGTTTTTTCAGTGTAGGAATAAATCAAAGGCATATTTATGGAGTAATGGGTTAAGCTGTCACCTATATTAGAGACTACAATATATATTTTAACCCTTAGCCTGCCACTCAGAACTATAGCTCCATATGCAAACAGCTTGAATCCGGATGAGACGCTGAGTAACTCGGCGTCTCATCCGGATCCAAGCTGTTTGACACTCGGACAAGATTTTCAGCAATTTTGAGCAACTTTGAAGCACTTTGAAACATGAAGCAGACGAGAAATATAGCAGACGACAATTTATTTGGCGGGCTAAGGGTTAATAGATTCTGAATACAATAAATAATTTGTGGTTCAAACCAAAGAAGCAGACTGAAACTTTAAGGTAAAGTTAAGTGAATATGTGTGTTTGGATGTTCTGATCCATCTCACAAATCACAAGGTCATCCAGCTTACAACAATATTGTACAACATCAATGGTTTTACTCTACAATCTCTCACAACTAAACATTTTTCAGTTTTTCCCCTAATATAACACACCTTCTTTTCAAATTCATGTTTCTTGGTTGTGTTGGTCTCGTCTAGCATTTTCTTCAACTCATGCACCTGTCTGTCCTTGGTTTCCTGCATCATTTGGCTCTCCTTCATAATGCTCTGAACTGTAAAAGAGACAATAGATTTGTTAACTAGCTTAATAACATTGGTTCTCCGTAACAAATTCTCTAGATATATTGATTTACTACATTTGTTTGGCCTATAGATTTTGTTACTTCTAATAATACTGAAAAAGAACAGATTGTTTTCAAAGAAAACATCATTTCATGTTAGATCAATTGTTATCTAACACATCTGAAGGTATTGCAGTACTTTTTAAATGTTATCAATAATATATATAGTTTTTGTAGTATATATAGTCTTAACAGGAAAATAGAAGTGAGTTTTAGCATTTTAAATTTATTCCTCTGCTGAACAATTACCATAACAAATATTTTATATAGCCTAGAGTCTAAAGCAGGCTTCAAGTAAAGCAGAATGTGCCTTAATACAAACAAAATAATCAAATTAAGATGGTTCTTACTGTTTTTCTCCAGTTTTGTGACAGCATCCTCCATTTCCTTCATCTTGCTTCTGTGCTGCACTTTAACATCCTCAATCTCAGCGTTCTTCCTGTCCAGAATCTGAAAACAAACCACACAAACACCTGAACATTGTGTGTTTTTAGAGCCTGATTTAATACTTTCCTCTATCAGAGCAAATCACATCTATCCAACAGATACAGTATACCGGTTTTTATCTCACTTCTGGGTTCAAATCAAATTGGCTGTTTTAGCAAGATGAAAGTAGAGCAGCAAACTTCTATAGGAGCTGTTTTACTTTCATCTTTTTACTTTAAGCTGCAACCTGTATTCCTTTGAGGCTTAGTTAAGATGAAGTGCACAAACAAACTCAAAACTCAAATACTACAACATCAGGAGAAAAGGTGTAGACCTAGACTGATATTGTATTTGTTAAAATATAACAATAAATAATTAGTGATAGGAAAATGTATTCCTACGGTAAACTCTGCATTAGCAGGCACACTGGTGACAAAAATATTATTGCCTTTGCAAACAGTTGCCATCCTTATGAGATGCTGCATAATGATGAATCTCATCAGGATCCAAACTTTCACTCTGATTATAATTTGCAAAGAATTTTTCAAAATTCTACTTTTCGAACAGAAGCAGATTACAATTGTTGAAGGCAAAAACATTACTTAGCGGTTAACCCATTTACCCATAGCTTATTTCTAACATTAAAGATAGAAGAACATATAAAGCAGATTAAAAGCAAAGCAGAATGTGCCTTAAGGCACATACTGCTTTATTTTCAGCCTGCTTTAAGCTACAATCTGCTAAGATATAGAACAGTTTTCTTACAGTGCATATTCATTACTGTATAAAGAGTAAATATTTTACTCAGTGGAGGTGCTGCAAAAAGGTGTATTTATTGGGTAATGGCTTAAAGGCGTAAAATGGTGTAATTATGGGGCAACTGGTTAAACAATTAGTTCCTATCTCCAAACTAACCTTCTGAACAGCTGCGTCATGTTTCTGCTGAAGACGTAACTTCTCCTCATGGAACTTGGCCTCCATCATCTTGACCTTCATGTCTCCACTCTATAGTACGGTAAATAGAAACAATATAACTAGTTAACCTGTTACCCCATAGACTGTTCATGGTTTTGAAAATATGTTGCCATTTAAAGCAGGTTAAAACTAAAGCAGAATGTGCCTTAAGGCACATTCTGCTTTACTTTCAACTTGCTTTATGCTAACATCTCTTAGGATATAGAAACTATTTGGCATAGTGCATAATTGTTACTGCATAAATTTTAAACAGAAATATTTTTTTCAGTAGATTAAAAGATTCAAGGCCTACAAATATGTATATTTGGGGTAATGGGTTAAATACATTGAATAGTGCATCTAAATTTTGTTCAATTTTCACAAGTGTTTTTATAAGATGATCCATATGTATGCAGATCCTGAGATCTACATAACAATAAGATTAATTGTAACATATCTAAAGTTAATAGTAAATTTTGAAACAATCAATTTTGATAACTATTGTATGGTAAACATTTCTAAAGCTAAACACAACTTAACTTTATCATATTCAAAGACCTTGTATTAATTTAACAGATATTTCACCTGTCTTGCACCTTATATCTTGTTATTTTGGTTTGATTTGGATTTGTAATGATTTGACATCGCTTTAACAGCATTTCAGTTATATCGCTACGTGCAGATAAATACATGTAGAGAAGACCCCAGATGCCCTTCATACACTGTTTCAGGCAAAAATCAGCAACTTGGTCGCACAATACTGGAAGGCTTCCCCTTATGAAAAATCTAAAGTGCTAACACTAGGATTTGAACCCACAGTGGTGAGGAGCTTAGTGACTATAACCACTTGGCCACGGACTATCAAAACTAACTCAGATATGGTGTAAAGACAGGATGCGTCTTCAAGCAGGATCAAACGAATGAGCTCTTACAAGAGCTTTTTGCTTTACTTCATCTTGTTTTGGTAGCCATTGCCTTATACAACAAGCCCTTCCTTTGAGTAGTTGTAATAGCAGGTCTTTCCTGCATTCAATCAAATGAAAAATATAATCATATATTGCTTACATCATGGCCACCTTTAGGAAGTGTAGACTCATCAGCATATGTAATACCTGAAAAATAACACCACAAATATTATGCTCCTTGTTAAGGAAATGCACACATTTTGTACCTTCACCAATGCAAGAAACTGTGAGTCAGAATCCCAAAACAATATCTCAATTAATGCCTTTCAGTCTACTTTAAGCTATCACCTACTAGGATATAACAAGACTGCGGGTTCAATAAACGCTTATGCCCCCGGTGGCATCCTTGACAATATATTCTGAATCTTTTCTAAGTCCAAATTGGGTCAAGGTCAAACTGAGCTTGGGTATTATCGGTGGGTTGGTAATGGTCCAAGGCAATAACTGTATAAGTATCGAAGCATTGTAGTAAACAGTGTTAATGCTAGATGAAACGGTAAAATCTAGTTAACCGAGAAAGAGCCCATTTAAAATATTCTAAGTTCAAATTAGGTCAAGGTCAAGGTCAAAATCACAGTTTGGTGATGTTGGTAGATAGGGAGTGGTCCAAGGCAACAACTGTAAAAGTATTAAAGCATTGTAGTCAGTTGTGTTGATGCAAGACGAAACGGTAAAATCTAGTTGATCAAGAATTAGCCTATTTAAAATATTCTAAGTCCAAATTAGGTCAAGGTCAAGGTCAAAATCAAAGTTTGGTGGTATTGGTGGATAGGGAATGGTCCAAGGCAACAACTGTATAAGTATCCAAGCATTTGGGTAAGCGGTGTTGATGCTAGACAAAATGGTAAAATCTACTTAACCTTGTTACGGACAGACACACACACACACACGCACGGACGGAAGTTCTTACGGGAGGATACTTATGTGGCTATTTTCTATTATTTTCTTTTGCATGGCTAGCCACACAACAGGCAATTTCTTTTTGCTCTAACTTGAAAAATAATGATCTGGAGGCTAACCCTACCCCTAACCCTATGTCCCACAACTGGCCAGGTTAATGTCACAAGAAATGGCCAGGTTAATGTCACAAGAGACGGCCAGGTTAATGGGGCTAAGAATTTTAGCCACGTAAGTACCCTCTCGTAAGCACGGACGGACAGACAGACAGGACGATTACTATATGCCTCCGCATCTCATTCATATGGTACATATTCATGACTGATTAAAGAGGAATTGTTTTCTTCAGTGCAGAATATTAAAGGCGTAAAAAGGCACATTTGTGGAGTAATGGGTTAATAATTTACCTTTGAGATATGGGTTTGTGTTTGTAGAAGAGGCTGCAGTGGCTTCTGACCATCCTGTTGTCTGTAAGATGAGAGAAATATAACACAACAAGTTGTCAAGATAACAATAGCTAACCTTCACTTTTGAGTCATGCCTCTGTGAAGAAGCTTTTCAGTGAAGAATCATTGTGATAGCTCCCACAGAACTTTTTAGATTTCTTTGGCCTTGCTTTAACTCTTTGAACCCTAGTCCCGCATATAGGCGTGCTTTTCAAACATTGTACGTGTGCATAGTACACATGTCATGTGCAAACAGTGAAGACCCAGATCAGAGGGCTCCGAAAGGAGCCCTCTGATCAGGGTCTTCACTGTTTGTCACAATGCCAAACATGGACAAAATCAACCCTTAAAAGTCAGAAATGGACTACTCTAAAATGGAAACTGGAATTGTCCATTTAAAGTTTCAGGGAGGAAAGAGTTAAGCACAAACAGCAGCGATACAAAGAAGACAATAGACTGATAACTGACAAAGTAATGCAGAAAGTTCCCTGCATCAAGTACCAGTAACCATTATAACATTAAACTTTCACCACCATAGGGGACTAAAATCGACTTTTCAAATCATTTGGATCCAAATCAGACACTGTGTAATGCAATGTCTGATCAGGATCCAACTGTTTGGCATTTGTATCAATATTTCTTCAGTCAAAACTTGCATGAAATTGCAACTGACAACTTTATTAGATGATATTTTGTGTGAAAAGTTTAAGAGACAATTTAATTTGGTGATGAAAGAGGTAATCAATACTTTCTGTGCATATACTTTCACAAATTTCCTCAACACTAGTTTGATTTTATGTTCCTTTTTTATGTTCTATTAGAAGCTATGAATTACTCATTTATAAATTTATTGAAACAAACTACATTCAAATTGCTCTCTATTTTCCAGTACTGAACAACCAAGGTATACAAGAAATGTATTATATTGTCATAACTATAATCAAATCACACAATTTAACTCAATTTGGCATACTTGTGTTCCATGTTGTTAAACCATAAAACCATTTTCTCATTTTCTAGATTCAATAAATTTTATAAGTTTGTAGCATTGCAGTTAACCATTTATGCAAAGTACTTTTTACCCCACAGTCTGTTTCTAGTTTTGAAAACAGATGACTGGACTTAAAGCAGGTTGAAAGTAAAGCAGAAAGCACTTTATGGCACATTCTGATTTACTTTCAGCCTGCTTTAAGCTATTGTCTGCTAGCATATAGATAATATTTCTTATAGTACACATTCATAACTGTATAAAGTGGAACATTTTCTTCAGTGGAGGAATAAATTAAACATAAAAAGGTGCATTTATAGACTATATTGACCTGTAACATGTATAATTGTCCTGCAAAGAAAACATAGAAAACATGCCATACCGCTACAGTCAAAGAAAAATTCCCTATCACATTAGTGGACAGTAAAACCTGTGTTTACCAGTCACTGTAAAGAGTATTAACTCTTTGCAGGCTAGGTAAATTTTGCCGTCAGCAGCAATTGTTATCTGCTACTATTCTAAAAATATACTTCTAAAACTGGGTCAGAGTGTCAAACAGTTTGGATCCTGATGAGATGCCAGGTTACACAGTGTCTCATCAGGATCCAAGCTGTTTGCAAAGGTAATCACAATTTCACTGCTAAAATAGCCATCTTCAATTCAGATGGCAGATTAAAAGCAAACAACTTCTATCTATTTGATCATAAAAATGCCTTTTTAAGTTTTTACCATATACAGATAAAGAGACAGGCAACTTGTTTTCAACAGGCAATCTGTTTTCTTCACTCTGACAGGTAGCTCCTTAAAGCAGACTTAAAGTAATCAGAATCTCCCGAAGGGATGTCTCCTTTTCAACTTTCTGTCTGCAATGAGTACCAGTAGGTCAGCAGGCACCTGTCGCCAACACTGACTACAAGAAAAAGGACAAACACAAGTTTGACTGTAATAAAATCAAGTCACACATAACGCAAACCCAAGCAGAGAAAAACCACTGAATTTATTAAGACTGTATGATCTGTCCATCTTTGAAATACACACTTTCACCAGACTGATGTATATAGATCTTACACATACTTACCTCTGTCCTGGACATGAGATCAGCGGCTGGTCTCCTTTTGTCATCTGACAATACAAGGACATAAAACACATGCAAAGCTCCGATAGACGTCACACAATACATAACATTATTAACACAGTAACTGAATTATGCTAGAAATATGAGCCTTATCACAGGAAACTGGAGAATTGGGAAATTTCAAATCATGAACATGTATACCCAGATCACAATGTTTCTTTCCAATGCAGCATTCAATCAGAACCAGCACAGTTTGTCAACCATAGGAGTCAGACGTTTGTGTGCACTTTGCTAAATTGGCATCTCATGTGGGTTCAAAACAGTTTACAAACATCACTAATATAGATTATTAGCATCAGAAATGTTAAGATGAGCTTTACTTCTACCATAAACAGTGCAGATCCTGAAAGCAGTTTAGAATACAACACTAGATTCACTGGTGCTAATACGAAACACTTTTTTCAAGAATCCAAAAGTCTTTTTTCATATGACAAGGCTTATATAACAACAGCTAATTTTAAAATGAGTGTGTGTTTTCAGTTTTTGTCAATAATCACTGCGAAAATTAAAAAAATTGAAAGGATGATGATATCAAACATTCAATCATCCCTCTCAGAAAGTATGCAGGTTTTGCAGATGTTTAAAGAATATAAACACCTGTGTACAACCACTTCAAAGAGTCTCTTTTAGAGGCTTTGCTTAATATAGGACACAATTTATGTACAGCAAAATACTACTTTAGAAGCTTTCAGCTTTACTTTGAATTGGGCTCCATTCTTCTTCAAAGACTGACCACTTACTGTCCTTTTCACTCAGCTCTGTCACTCAATTTTTATCGAGATTTTTTTTGTTTCAAACGATATCAGCTTTGTACCTGCACGAGACAATCAGATTGTTTTTTACGAACTCACATGTAAAGTTTCAGATTTATCCAGGCTGTGAATGTAAAATGATCGTGAAAAATGTATTTTCCCCATAGTGAAATAGGCCTTAGTTGCTTACAAAATGGCTGACTTTGTGAATAGTGTGTGACGTTGTGGGACAGTCTATTTTTTAGAGGTGGAGAAGGCCTATTAAAATAAAACATAAAAATGATATTGTCAATCCGTGAATGGTAATCTAAACGTGAAATTAAGATAAAAATAGATTTTTACATCGCTTTTTTGAAGGTGATGTTAAAAAGAATATTAAAACACACAGCGGCCATTTGCAAACACAGCTGATCCCAAGTTTACTATAGGAAAAAACTATTTATTTAGGATATCTCCCTACTCATGGTCCCGATATTACTCAAACTTCGTAAAAAACGATCTGATCGGCTCATGTAGGTACAAAGCTGAAATTGTTTAAAATAAAAAAAAAATCGATAAAAATCGAGTGACAGAGCTGAGTGAAAAGGACAGTAGCTCATTCACCCCTGAAACTTCTAATGTTTGATTCCCATTTGCAATACATTCTAAACAGTCTATTTGTGACTATTTAGAGTTGTGTTTTACAATTTATTGCAAAATGACAAACAGTGCAGACCTTAATCAGAGAGTACCCTCTAATCTGAGTCTACACTGTAAAGTATTTGCATAGGACAGGTGTACTCTTCACAGGTACACTGGTTGTAAATGATGATTATACCTGTCACTTTCGCTCAATAACTATACCGAAACACCTAAAGGGAATATACAAATATTTCACACTCAGCTTAGAATTAACTTTTTCTTCTAGGGGTTTAAATTGAACAGCAGAGCAAATAGAAAGAATAACCCCATCACTTCCAAGCTTTACTCCAGTGAAACTTGCAAACAGTTTGGTTCCTAATCAGTATCCAAATAATTTTGATTCATATCTAAATTGTTTGAATTTCATACTAATATGCTTTCTTCATTCAAAATACCTACAACTTAAATTTAAGAGAATGCGCAGCCAAAAATGTCAATCAGATGATAGTTTGGCAGTGAAGGGGTTAGACTGAAACAAAAAACAGTAGAGAAGAAAGCAAATTTATGTATATGCCTCTTTAACCCTTTGAACCCTAGTCCCGCTTATAGGCGTCCTTTTCAAACAGTGTACATGTGAATAGTACACATGTCCTATGCAAACAGTGAAGACCCAGATCAGAGGGCTCCGAAAGGAGCCCTCTGATCAGGGTCTTCACTGTTTGTCACAATGCTAAACATTGACAAAAATAACCCTTAAAAGTCAGAAATGGACTAGACTAAAATGGAAATTGGAATCGTTCATTTAAAGTTTCAGGGAGGAAAGAGTTAAAGTTGAGTCATGCAATGTTTAATGATGAGTTACTACATGAAGTTCATTTGCCCTAAGAAACAAAACAAAGACATTTAGATTGTAATTTATTTGAAGTCCTTCATTAAAAAACTTGTTTAAAACTTGTTTTAAATAAGTATTTAATGTAGAAACATCGTAATTTCTGAAGATATATAACTACTTTTATTGCAGATGGAAGGTTATAATACATAAATTTCATGAAACAGAAGTTTTTAATCTAGGAAGAAACACAATAAGCTTTTTATGCTTTCGTTTCTATCCTAAACTTTAGTGTATGTTTGTGTAATGCATGTGAATATTTGAAATAAAATATGTTGAAAATATGTTGAAACCGAACAGATTTTTTTTTTACATTCCTTCTGCATCAACTTGTCAGTTGATCTTAACGCTTCCCCACAGAACTAGAATTCAGTATTGTAAAAAGTAAGCTGCTTAAAGAAGGCTGAAAGTAAAGCAGAACTCTCTGTACGGTGAGTTATGCTTTACTTCAGCCTATTTTATTTATCTATCTGTCAGGATGTAGGAAAAACTCCCCATGGCTCATTTATCAGAACAAGATAGAATTATGTAAAAGATGTTTTTGTGGAACAGGTACATGCTTGAAAATATGTTTCTGAGGGAAAGGAATAACGCTTTAGTAAATTAAACTCCATAGAAATGCATTTTTATGCCTTTTATTCATTCTTAAACTGAAGAAAATGGTTCAAATTTATAGTCATGAATATGTATTGTAAGAAATATTTTCTATATTCTAGCAGATGGTAGCTTTAAGCAGACAGAAAGTAAAGCAAAAAATTGACTTAAGGCGCATTCTGCTTTACTTTCAACCTGCTTTAAGTGGACTAAAGGGTTAAAGGCAACTTTTGAATATTTTCTTGCAAAGCAGCTCAACACAGATTTAACTCATTTTGTCTTTACATGTTTGATGATGACAACTAGTCTATATGCCAAACACACCTGTTTTTCTGTTCCTGGCATCTCCAAGTATGCTTTCTTCATCATCAGAATGAAAATTGAACCTTGTGAGAGCTGGCCTCTTGGATTCCAATATGCTAATGTCATCCTACAGACAATACACTCACATAAACACCATGCACACAAACAGCAGCAACAGAAACAAGGGAGATAACTAACAAGTATCATGCAAACTTGCAGGGGAGGTAACTACTCTAGCATTGTCACAGAACTGGTGGAAATGGACCACTGATCAAAATCTCTGACAAGCATATCTAACAATAGTTTTTTTACCCTTAAATAATCTCCACATCCTGAGCTTCCAGACCAATAGAAATTGTTCTATAGAAAAAGAAAAAGTACTGCTTATGCTACAAATGTTTGTTGAACTCTTTAAGAAGTCACTATACTTCTATGAACAGGCATTCAATAATAATTACTTTTAACATATTGTTTAATGAAACAACAATTTACAGTTGTACAAGTGATGAATGCCTTCCAGTTAATGGTGGAACAATTACTGACACACACTTCCAAAACAACTGGAGTAACAACTAGCAAATGTTCATATAGTTACTAAGCAACTAGCATAAAATTGTGTAATTACCAGTAGCAGGGATTTAGAAATGTGCCAGTCAACTATGTTTAATAATTTCTACATTTTCTCTATTTTATCTCCACCAAAGCCTATGTTGTGACTACTCAAGATATTTCTAATGATCAGTTATAACATGAGGTTAGGTGGAGGCAAAGAGGTGTTATCATTTGAAACTCTCTCCTTGTCTAGAGTCATGTACTAGCATGTAACTAAACTAGAATAGAATTACTAACAACTAGCGAAACTTTCCTTTCTTTCTGCGCTTAGTGAGTCATCAACCCACCTATACAGAAAGGACATGCAGAAGCCAAGACTATAGTGAGGATGCTAATTTTAATTAATTCATGTTGTTGTTTTTCCCCACTCTTTTCTCCACAGAAGCACCTTAAAGCGCCTCTACCTACTTCTTAATCCATTACCCCATAAATACGCCTTTTTACGCCTATAATTTATTTCTCCACTGAGGAAAATAGTTCCAATTTATACAGTTATAAATATAAATGATAACAACTATTTTCTATATCCTAGTAGATGGCAGCTTAAAGCAGGCTGAAAGTAAAGCAGAATGTGCCTTAGGGCACATTCTGCTTTACTTTCAACCTGCTTTAAGTGGTCACCTATTTTCAAACCTATAATTAGGCTATGGGGTAATGGATTAACATAAGTGCCAAAAATGAATATATGTATTCAATTATAGTGTAAAAAATGTGTGGCAGCTTAAAGTAAGATGATAGTAAAGCAGAAGGCTGCTATAAGTAGCTTTCTGCTTTACCTTGGTTTAAGCCGAATCTTGCATTTAACACAGTAGTACATAGACGTTTTGCACCAATGGCTATTGAGAAAAGGGTTAAGAAAATAATTCAAAATAAAGATTCCTGGCCTCAATCTATTCTGTTAACCCTTAACCTCATAGCCTGTTTCTAGTTTTGAAAATAGGCAACTACTTAAAGCAGGTTGAAAGTAAAGCAGAATGCGCCTTCAGGCGCATTCTGCTTTACTTTCAGTCTGCTTTAAACTACTATCTGCTAGAATAAAGAAAATATTTCTAATGATATATATTCATGACTGTATAAATTGGAACTATTTTCTTCAGCAGAGGCATCAACTGAATGCGCTAAAAGGCGCTCCTATTAGGGAAAGGATTAACACTTGAATTTGTATATCAATAACATTACTACAGGAACATATCTTATTTTTCAGTAATTTTGGCCTTTGAAAAAAATTTCATAACAAATCTTGACACACAAAGCAAAGTCAACTTTCCTATCTGTCTTATTATACTTTTCATAATTGCAACTTTAGTCAATAAATATTCTATGTTGACTTTATGCAATAAAATGCATTGAATATGCCATCACCTTTTCCAAACATTTTTGTAATCATCATAATAATGCAATCAGTAACCAGTATCTTGCTATAAGCGATATGACTGGTATTTGCAAACAGATTGGATCCAGATCAGAAGTCAAGTCTCTGATGAGGATCCATATTCAGGGCTCCAAATAAGTAGTAGTTATTTCAACAAATCAAACATTTTATCACTCATTTCAGCACCAAATCCTATGGTGTTACTACTCATTAGAATCGTCTCGAAGAGACGATTCTAATGAGTAGTGACACCATAGGGTTTAATTCAGAAATAAAGATTTTAAGTTTAGAAAAACTACCCTTATCTGTTGCTCTGCATATTTATTGACACTCATTGTGTTGTTCAGTTAACAATACAAAATTTTAAACAAGAAAGCGCACTGCACACCATCTTAAAGCAAGGTAAGGGTTTAACCTTTAACCATGGGTAAAATAAAAGGCCCAGCTAACAAAGCTTGCAACACAATAAGTGAAATTAACACTGGATATAATATAATAAATTCAGCAATTATTTCCCACCACCACAAGTTAGACATTCCTAAAAATGGTTTAACTATTTATCATTCTGTGCAGGGGTAATGCCGACACCCAACATCTTCAAGGTGGACAGTCATACAGAGCTTCTAACATCACATAGCAAACCACAAATACTACTGATCAAAACTACTACAACTGTCCAGGTGGTTAATTAGGCACTAGTTTTACCATGTACAGTAAAACCTATATATTACAACCACTGAAAGGAAGGCCAATTGATTGTATAAAAGACAGGTGACAGCTTAAAGAAAGGTGACAGCAAAACAGAAAGCTCCTACAGGAGCTTTCTGTTTTACTGTCATCTTGTTTTAAGCAGTCAGCTGTCATAAACACTTAATAATTAACACAATTTATTAGTCATATAGAGAGGTTTTACTGGATGTACAGTGTAATCTTGGGTAAGAAACCAATACATCAGGAATACTACGGATCTTTAATGGCATAAGACTGCTTAACCCTTTCTCCATGAAACTTCAAATGAACAATTCCAATTGCAAATTAAGTCTAGTCCATTTTTGACTATATATGGTTGTTTTTTGCTGATGTATTGCAATAACAAACAGTGCAGACCCTGATTAGAGGGAGTCCTCTGATCTGCATCTCCACTATTTGCATAGGACAAGTGCACTCTTTACAGATACACTATTTTGCAAAGGTTGTGTAAATGCATTACTTGTGTTGAAAGAGTTAAAGGAGCTTACTGTATATAACTGTTGTTCCACATTAAGCTCTCACCTGTTTTAAAGACTAAAGTTGGATTTGTCAGTGTTGCTAAAAAACAGGTTCCTGTATACTGTGCTCCAGATAGGGAAAGCATTTCAAAAACTAAAATTCTAATGCCTCCTACAAACCTCATGATGTGACTGCTCATTACAATTGTTGCAAAGCAATAAACCTAATGAGTAGTCGTTTGTTACTTTAGCATAATAAACCTGTAACTATAAATTGTCAAGCGTAATTTCAAGCTCCAATAAACCCTTGTTTTCTAGGAGCACTAGTCATGTATAATGATTCCATCAGGCATTGTTTTGAATGGTTGCTCAATACAGGCTTGACCCAGAGGTTGAATTTATATCAAGTGGCCATTATTTGAAGACGCACGGGAATGTGTGAAAGCAGGTGGCTGCTTAATGCAGGACAAAAGGAGCTTCATCAGGAGTGTTCTACTTTACTCTTGTCCTGTATCAAACTGCTGTATCAAAGACTGTGAATGTATCCTTTTTTAACCCATTACCCCATAAATATGTCTGTCGGCCCATTACCCAATAAATATGCCTTTTGACGCCTTTAATTTACAACATTGAAGAAAATGGGTCCACTATTATACAGTTATGAATATGTATCATAAGAAATATTTTCTATTTTTTAGCAGATTATATCTTAAAGAAGGCTGAAAGTAAAGCAGAATGCGCCTTGAGGCACATTCTGCTTTACTTTCAACCTGCTTTAAGTGGTCACCAATTTTTAAAACTACAAACAGGCTATGGGGTAATGGGTTAATTGGCCACATAGGTTTGTTTGTATAACAAATGAAAAGGTTGTTGTTTTTTTTTGGCAACTTAACACTAAATTATTTTAAATGACTATGTTTATTTCACTGCTAAACAGTCAAACTTCTACAATCATCTACTCTATCTCTACAACCCCAAACCACTGACAATCTCTACTCCTATCTGCCACACTTACATAGGCATAAGGAGCTGAGTCAACTGGCCGACTGAGGAAGTCTTTCCTGGGTGATGAGCTGATGGGATCTTTGTCAATATCAATTCCAAGTGCTGAGTGTGGACGGCTGTGAACAGAAAATTCAACAAACTCAGTACATCATTACACACATAGTTCTAGATTAGGAGATATTTCAAACTGAATACTAATGTCTCAACCAAATCCTATGCTGTGACTACTCATCAAAATTGTCTTTTGAGACAACTATAATATTACGTAAACATAAGGTTTGATGATGACACACAGGAGAAAAATCTATAGTTTACTGCCTCTCATCTGAAGTCCTGAATGGTGTAAGATAAAATTTTACAATAATTATTATTGTTTTAAATTTAAAATGCACTTGAAACAAACAGTTTCAATTTGGTCAAGAGCATTTCAGTATGAACATTTTGTAAAAGAGGAAACAAAACAGTTTGCTAACAGTAATTTTCAAAATGACTGGCTTAGAAATACAAACTCGTCATCATCATCCAACTGAATAGTACAAATTGAATAGTGTATAAACTTCACGGTTTTACTGTAATCTGTACTTGTGCCACTAAGAGAAACTTACTTTCTGATTGGGGACGCTGGAGGTGACAGACCTGAGCGCCAGGTGGAGTGGGCAGCTGGGTTACCAATGGTTGACCTGAACATGGTTGAACCTGCTGTAGTGGTCAGCTCCCCATTGACCCAGTCAGGTACCTTGTTAGTCTGAAACAAACAGCCACACAAATAATGAATGTGAATAATGGCATATTGATTACTGTGCAATAATAGCTAATTTTATATGAAAAGCAGAAACTATGTGACAAGTGTAATGAAATGCTGCATAGAGGCAATTACACAAGAATATACACATGTACAGTGAGTACTCCCTCACTTTAGAGACACAGAGCAACAGATAAGGGTAGTTTTACAAAACTTAAAATCTTTATTTCTGAATTAAACCCTATAGTGTCACTACTCATTAGAATCGTCTCTTTGAGACGATTCTAATGAGTAGTAACACCATAGGATTTGGTGCTGAAATAAGTGAGAAAATATTTGATTTGTTGAAATAACTACCTCTTATCTGGAGCCCTGGAGACATACTAGAATGGTGATCTTCATTAACCCATAACCCCATAAATATGCCTTTTTACCTTTTAACTTATTCTTCCACTAAAGGAAATAGTTCCTCTTTATAAGTCAAGAATATGTTACTTAAGAAACATTTTCTTTATTCTTCCACTAAAGAAAATAGTTCCTCTTTATAAGTCAAGAATATATTACTTAAGAAATATTTTCTTTATTCAATCAGATGGTGGCTTAAAGCAGGTTGAAAGTAAAGTAAAGCAGAATGCACCTTTAGGTGCATTCTGCTTTACTCTCAACCTGCTTTAAGTGGTCACATGTCTTCAAAACTAGAAACAGGCTATGAGGTATAGGGTTAACAGGAGACTATTTAACATTCTCCTGCTAAAACTGTATAATGATGCTTTTTGAAAACAGTGTAGACTCAAGATAAGACATATACTTGAGGAGCTGTCTGGTTTGGGTCTACAATATTTTTTTATACAATCACTCTGACATGAGCCTCCACTCCTTGCTGGGATAGTGTGTCCTTATTTTATTTACCAATGTAGGAAATAGCTCAGATAATAGATGTTCATAGTGGGATGAGTTTTGTATACAAATATTCAGTGCCAGAAGGATTAATAAGTATAATGCATTCTGCAAATTGTTCCAAAATCATGAAAGAGCTGATTTTGTATGCATAATTCTAAATGGTATAAGTCTTTGAGTAAAAGGTGTTTGGAATAAACATTTTATAATCTTCTAATCTAATGAATTTCTCACTACTATACATAGTATTAATGACAATAGATAACTTACTGAAATATACATGTACATATAATTAGGTAGAATTCAAATCACAGTCAAATGATATACAAAATAAAGATGAACATATATACTGATATAACACCAAGATGAAATCTTCCTAGTTTTACTTCCCGAGGTTAATAAATTTATTAGCAAGCATTGAAGTGTTAATCACTTTAACTAACAGTCAGTATACACAACCAAGCGAGCTGTGCAAGAGAAAATCAAACTTGATTTATTGCATTGCAAACAGTGTAAACCCAGACCAGCTTCTGCATCAGAGATGTGACACCTGGTCGAAGTCTACCTTGTATGACACTGTATAAAGCATCTACAGTATAATGCTTCGCGGCTTGTAAGACATTGTAGACCTTGATCAGATGCCAACACTAGGATGACTACCTGGCCTGGATTACACTGTAAGTCTGTTTTTGCAACATGCAGTAAACCTGTAAACAATTTAGTCCACAGCAACTATTGTTAGATTTATAGACTTTGTAAGCATCATTACATAACCAGAGCTCCACATAAGATAAGTATATGTCACAAACTTTATCATGTCACTACAAAGCCCTGTAGTGTGACTACTCATTACAACCCCCTCCTAGAGGTGATTCAAAGTGGTCACAACATTAGGTTTTGGTAGTGACATAAAGGGGAACTACAGGGCCCCAGATAAGAGAGAGTAAACTGAACAAATCTAGCATTTTCTCACTAATTTCAGCACCAAATCCTATGGTGTTACTATTCATTAGAATCGTCTCTTCGAGACGATTCTAATGAATAGTGACACCATAGGGTTTAATGCAGGTATAAAGATTTTAGTTTTTGAAATACTCCCCTTATCTGGAGCCCTGGGAACATGGAAATGTTCAGTTTACTCAGTTTTATCTGGAACCCTGCATAACTATACGGTATCAAGGATTAAGGCAGCCAAGTTCGTTTTTAATTAACAGCTATTCAAAAAGGAAAATGTATGGGCAGTTTTTAAGACATGATGAAGCTTAACACAAAACCAAAGTAATGCAGAAAGACCCTTCAGGGGCTTTCAGCAATATGTTTGTTGCTCAATCAGAATTTACCTATCTTATGAGATGCCCATGCCATTTTCATGGAATGACTGCCAAGCACAAATTATGTTTAGTAAGATGATATGATGGATTTTTGTTGTTTTATTTTTTGTTCCTTTACTTGCAACAAGTAAACAGTTTTACTGGGATATTGAATATTTTCTAAAAGCTCTTTACACTAAACTACAGGATTTCAGGGACCTATACTTGTTACAAGTCTCCACTGAAAAATCACTAATGCCATTTAGCTGGTATGCAATATATCCTAAGTCTATACAGATTTTGGTCATTTCTCTGATTATTTTATTCATTAAAGTACAATGAGTATTTTGTCTCTTCTGTCTGTAATAAGCCGGATGTAGTAATTTCAATGACACCCTGCTAAGTCAATATAAACAATTACCCTCATAGGTTGAGACAGAAACATCTAATCACACCTTTACCTATTCCTTGTAGAAATCGCACTTCATTATTCTACCCTACTCTGTCAAATTAATACTCAAACAATTTGTAAAAAACCCAGCCACCAATCATGCAAACTAACTGTTCTTCTACTTTATACAGCTTAAACGTAGCTCTTTTGATAATGCAGATACTAATGATGCTAATAGTCCAACAGTACAACATTCTGACTTACAACCATTTTTGTCCTACATTTCATAAAACGGACACATGGATTCTCCCAAGGGACTCTTCAATTGTGGCGATTAAGAAGGTTGCAATATAGACAATGCCATATTCATTCATACAACTGAATGTTACATTAATTTTACCATTGCAAACAGTATAGACACAGGTGGGACACTAATTTTTGCAGCTTCTCATCATGGTCTATACTGTTTGTAAATGACCAATTTAATTGCTGCTTACCATAAATGTATTTCTTGTCTTAGTTTTTTTTATATTCAACATGTAATATAGGAAAACATTGTAAGCAATGTACACTCACTCAGGTCTACATGTATGGCATGCCAGTCAGATAACTCTAGCAATGCAGGGGCCCATACCCACAAAACTATCATATAGCATATAACATGTACAAACAGTTCATGCATCAAGTATATACAAGTACTGCCCAAAACCCATTACAATTTCTGATAATGTTGGAATACTGTTTAGTCAGCAGTGGTTCAAGCAATTGCTAAATTTAACCCTTACTGTGAGAGAAACCAGTTTATGTTTCCTTTCAAAGAGTAGAGACACTGATCAGGTCTGCACTGTTTGTTTTTGTTTCAAATATTGTCTGGAAAAATACCTCAAAATCAACATAAAATGGTCTTCATTCAAAAGTGAAATAGTATTTTTTTAATTGCCAACATGGACAAGGGGCTAAAAATCCAGATACATGTAACTTTAGAGAATATGTTTAAAAGTACAGTACAGTATGAATACCACTCCTTATTTAAACAGGAACCTAACACAACTTTGAAATATTAAATTAACTTAACAAGAAAAGAGAACAAACCAGACATAGGTGCTTTACTCCGCTGGATATGGAGGCAAGGCTTGTAACCTCAACTTGTAAGTGTTAATTATTTAAGCATTCGTTCATAACAAGAATTCTGCAGAACCAACTGCATTAGCAGGAACAAAGAAGTGAAAGAGAGACCTAGTACATGTATTGCTAACAGATATAGTGTAAAAACAAAAACTTCATTTTGAGCTAAATCCAAAAGTTGCCATGAATAGAAAAGCAGTTCAATTAGTCTCGCTTTAATCTCTTTGTTGCAGTGAGACAAAGACTGACAAATATAACTATAAGGAAACATGTATTAAAAGTTAGCAACTCTGTTAACACATTAAACACTAGCTACAAGTATACTCATCATTAAGAAGCAGTGTACCTGTTAAGAATACACTTTTCATATGCAAACAGTGTAGGCCCTGATCAGAGGGTTCCTGCGGGACCCCTCTGATAAAGGTTATTACTGTTTGTCATTTTGTAATATATTGTTGAAATCAAACCTAAATAGCCAAACAGTGGACTAGACTTAATTGGACATTGCAACTGTCCATTAAAAGTGTCAGGGGTGAATGAGTTAATTGTAAGGATTCATTCAGTATTAATAAGCATGTTCTATACTGTTACACACTATTACAGACATAAACAGGTTACGCTATAATTATATAGACACCAAAGCATTAGAATTTTACATAACTTGCAAGATAAAAACAATCAAAACAGTTACCTCAAAATTATCAAATGGTTCATCCAAATAAACCGACTGCAAGTAGTACAAAACACACAAATATGATTTTTAACAAAATTAACACAACACACATTAATTCATCCTTCCCTTAACCCTTTATCCCATAAATACACATTTTTAAGCCTTTAATTAAATTCTTCCATTGGAGAAAGTAGTTCCACTTTATACAATCATGATTATGTATCATAAGAAATATTTTATAATATTCAAGCAGATGGTAGCTTAAAGCAGGCTGAAAGTAAAGCAGAATGCACCTTAAGGTGCATTCTGCTTTACTTTTAACCTGTTTTAAGTGATCACCTGTTTTCAAAACTAGAACAGGCTATGGGGTAAAGGGTTAAAACTAAGCTGAAATTACAATACTAAATAAAAAATAAAGTTTCTTTCATAGATAAACTTATACAAACATTTCAATGTGATTGAAAAGAGTTTAAAATCCTCATGATGAGTCGATCATCCCTTCCTTTTGGGGAGACAGTTATTCAATGCAGGGGTGACACTTTATCAAACTCAATAACGAGATACTTGATGATGATTTATGTTGAATATAGCCACTGTTGTTCCAGAGAAGGCTTTTCTGGATTCAGTATAAAAAGCATCTGAAAACTTCCTTATTGAACCTTTTCTATGCTGGAAACCAGTTATATTATGTATATCTTACAAACAGTGTAGATCCTGATCAGAGTATTCTCTAAGGAGTCCTATGATCTAGATGTGCACTGATAGTTTTATAAACAACCAAAAATTAACACAAACTGGTCATGTTTCAAAAATGGAATACTGGTAGACCATATGAATAATTCAGCACTCTAAGGGTTATTTACATGTACACAAAAGCCGCATGTTTGAGATAGTGGCATCATTTGAAGTAATACTGTAAAATACCGTAAAACAATGGTACAAATCAAGTACAGACAAACTTATATAAAGTAATCACTCAATAGTAGACCCATGTACATGTACAGGCTTTAATACAGGTGATTGCTAAATACAAGGGTAACTGGATCACTCCTTAATCTAGAACTCTAGAAATGCATTTTTCTCCTTTAATCTATTCCTCCATTCAAGAAAATAATTCTATTTTATACAGTTTATGTGCAACATAAACGAGAGCACCGCAAACGGGTGCTGGACGCTCGACTTTCTCGACTTGAGACGGCTACATTTTTCAAACTTAAAGAATGTGTATGGGTGTTTAATGCCCTATTGATCAAAGAAATTTGTAAGCAACAACAACTCAAACATACTTGGACAGTCTACATTCCATTTAAAGTAAACTATAAGTCAAAACAAGGACAATAACTCCGGAATGGCACATCCCCGGTCACCTTTCTTGTTTGAATGAGTTGCCCTTTTGATATAACACAAGTATTTAAAGTTTCAAGTTAATACCTTTGACAGTTATTAAGATATTTCAATTTACAATTTCTAAGTAAAAAAATCAAGGGCAATTACTCTGGAATTACAAATCACAGAGTAATCTACCTTGTTGTAATGAGTTGTCCTTTTGATACTTAACAAGTATTCAAAGTTTCAAGTTAATATCTTTCATAGTTATTTAGATATGATAATTTATAACTTTTAAGTAGATAATACAGGGGCAATAAATCTGGATACACAAAATTCAGGGTTACCGGTCTTATTGCAATGAGTTCCCCTTTTGATACTGAATAACTATTCAAAGTTTCAAGTTAATATCTTTCATAGTTATTTAGATATGTTCATTTACAATTTTGAAGTAAATAAAAAGGGCAATAACTCTAGAATTACAACTCCCAGAGTTAACTGCCTTGTTGTAATTAGTTGCCCTTTTGATACTGAATAACTATTCCAAGTTTCAAGTAAATATCTTTCATAGTTATTTAGATATGTTAATTTACAATTTTTAAGTAAATAAAAACAAGGGCAATAACTCTGAAATGACAAATTCAAGGGTTACCTGCCTTGTTGTAATGAGTTGCCCTTTTGATACTGAACAAGTATTCAAAGTTTTAAATGGATACCTTTGATGGTTATTGAGATATGTTTATTCATAATTTTTAAGTAAATAAAACAAGGGCAATAACTCTGAAATGACAAATCCCAGGGTTACCTGCCTTGTTGTAATGAGTTGCACTTTTGATACTAAACAACTATTCCAAGTTTCAAATGGATACCTTTCCTAGTTATTGAGATATGTTAATTTATCAATTTTTAAGTAAATAAAACAAGGGCAATAACTTTGAAATGACAAATCCAAGGGTTACCTGCCTTATTTTAATGAGTTGCCCTTTTGATACTGAACAACTATTCCAAGTTTCAAATGGATACCTTTGATAGTTATTAAGAAATCAACTCTTACAAAAACCTTAAGCAAAAAACTTAACCGACGCAGACGCAGACGACAGGGTGACGACAATAGCTCGACTTTTCAAAAAAAGTCAAGCTAAAAATGAATTCCATATCCTGGCAGAAGGTAGCTTAAAGCAGGCTGAAAGTAAAGCAGAATGCGCCTTAGCAAATCATGATCGATTATCGCTGATTATGGCTGTCTTTAATCAATTTTCAATTATAATAGATCATCGCTACAACACTAGCCTTAAGGCACATTCTGCTTTACTTTCAACCTGCTTTAAGTGGTCATCTACCTTCAAACTAGAAACAACCCATGGGGTAAAGGGTTAAGTTATATTTTTCCTGCATTTAACTACATGTACCTACATTCAGAGTTCTGGATGGTCCTTTAACAAAATTTAATGATGTTTTAGCTCTGCCAAAGTTTCTTGGAAAATATTGTGTCAAGCAAACGTTTTAGCATGGCTGAGAGATAATCACAATAATGTTGTTAATATGATTATCATGTCTACCTACTTTTCAGCTATAAACAGACACAAAGCACTATTTTTACCTCTGCGTATTCATGGTTAGACAAACTTTCATGCAAAACAAGCAGTTGTGTCACTCTTTATCTGTACCTGCTTGAACAAGCTGATGAAATGCAACCATGTCATTGTATAAACCTTTTCCAATAGAAGGGTTGTCTAACCATTTTTCATATTCCCGATTGAAATTCCTTTCATCCTTCTACCATGTCCTCAAAAGAAGCCATAGGAAAGTTAAACTACAAGTTCACAGGTTGCTTCTTATAACAGACTGAAAGCTAAGCAGAAATCTCTAAAACAGTTTGACACTTACAGTGTTACTGCTTTAATCATACGCCTATTTAATAATTATACACTGAAAATGATAGATCTAAGTGGGAAAGGATTAAACCGGTTTCATACACAGTTCACAGCAAGAGCAATAATGCATCACGGTGCAAATAATCATGTCAATCCATCAACCCTTATGTCAAGGCCCTAGATACAAGGTAGTGAACTCAACATTTCCAAAATTTTCTTGAATATGACTATATCAAGGTATATGTGGTGACTATTTAACCCATTACCTTATAAATACACCTTTTTACGCTTCTAAATTATTTTTCCACTAAAAAGTTCCAAGTTATACAGTCCTAAATATGTACTGTAAGAAACATTTGTTATATTCTAGTAGATGGTAGCTCAAAGCAGGTTAAAAGTAAAGCAGGATGCGCCTTAAGGCGCATTCTGCTTTACTTTCTATCTGCTTTATATGGTCACCCATCTTAAATACTAGAAACTGGCTATGGGGTAATGGGTTAAATCTGGTGCTAAGTGACTACTATGAAGATGATGATTTGAAAGTAAAATGAAGTCAGCTAAATACAGGACAACAATAATACAGAAAGCTCTACACAATACTTTTATCCTGCATCCAGCAATCATTTATTTTATGTTAAGAAGAGATGTCCATTCTTTTTTAATGCTTCACTCATGTTTTACTGTACTGTTCAAAAGGTTTGCTATCTTGAAAGTAGTGTATTAGCTCCAAATACAGTATTTCAAATGCTATTTAAAGTTTATATCTCTAACAAAACCCTTACTTGTTATTCAAAGAGAAATTTTAATGAGTAGTCACAAAATAGGGCTTGGTGTAGATATAAAGAAAATATTGAAAATATTAAGTTTACTCCCTCTTAAGCCTTGTTGCATATCAAACTATAAGTATGTGTATTAACTCTTTCCTCCCTGAAACTTTCAATGGACAATTCCAGTTTCCATTTTAGTCTAGTCCATTTCTGGCTTTTAAGGGTTGTTTTTGTCCATTTTTGGCATTATGACAAACAGTGAAGACCCTGATCAGAGGGCTCCTTTCGGAGCCCTCTGATCTGGGTCTTCACTGTTTGCACAGGACAAGTGTACTATTCACATGTACACTGTTTGAAAAGGATGCATATATGCGGGACTAGGGTTCAAAGGGTTAAGTCCCACTCTGTGAGTGTACATACCATATATTGTGGCAGAGCTGGTAGTGCCCCTTCTTGTGGTTTGCTGGTGAATGGTGCCTCTAACACTCCTCTCTTCAGCATGTGCAACATCAGCTGTCCATATTTGTTACGATTTTTCCTGAAATGAACACATCCCTCCATAAAAGACGCTTTTTACGCCCTTATTTTATTCCTCCACTCACGAAAGTAGTTCCCCTTATTACAATCATGAATTATTACAGTCATGAATATGCACCATAATAGATATTTCTATATCCTTGCTTAAACAGCCTGAAAGTAAAGCTGAATACTATTTCATATGAAATGTTCTGCTGCTTGGACTAACCCTAAAATGTCTTTAGATCACTTTTGCATATCTAATGAGATCTTCTAGCAAGCACACAGAAAGAAGTCATTCCAGAATCTAGGCATAAATAGGTTAATCCTTAAAAATGTTTTTCGTTAAAGGACAAGGTTTTGTAGGCAAATTGAAATGTACCGGTATGTGCTTTTTGAAAATGTAATTATGCTACCAAATGTGGAGCATTTTAATTGTGCCGAATCATAATGCAAAATGTACTGATACTGAGATAACTTCATGATTCTTAAAATTTCATAATGGGTTTACCTTCCTGCAGATCCAGATGTTGGTTCACAAAGTTTCTTTATCCAAACTGCACATTTTTGACGATCTGAAATTATCATGGAAAATCCAAAATACGGAATAGGAAACTTGTATTCAGTAGCAACTCAATTCATATTAAGTCTAGTCCATTTTTTACTGTTTAGGGCTGATTTTAACACTATAAATTGCAAAATGACAAACAGTGCAGACCCTGATCTGAGGGCCCTCACATCTTGGTCTTCACTGTTTGCATAAAACAACTGTATTCTTCACAGGTACACTGTTTGTTAATAATGAGTATACTTGCTGATAAGGTTGAATGTGTTAATGCGGGACAAAATGTGTCAAGCAATTGCCTGTCTTGAAAGGCCATCAGGATTCTTTATTCAATGGTTGCTTAACGTAATTTTGATTTATCACTGACACTGTTACCTTTACCTCTCCAAGTTTCATGCATGGCAATTCAATGCTTCCATAAATACAATACTTTAACAATGAAGACTTTACACTCTATGAAAGTCAATCCCAATATATTTACAATCGCCCCATTCAATTCCATTGACAAAAGTGTGTTCATTTCAAATAAACACCGATTTTCGAGAGGGCGGGGCTTGTGGAAAAGTTTCGAAGGGGAGGCGGGGCATATGCAGTTTTCATTCGCGAATTAATCTATGGAACTTGGGGCAGCAAACATTTGGCGGATTTTTTCAAAATTTGTTCTTAACCGATCTATGCCTTCCTACTAGTGGAAACCATGATTCCCGACTAATATTTTTCTTCATAAATGAGATAAATTGCAAGACAATTGACATAAGAATCTACCTTATAAACAGCGGCCTATATCTGCATTTCTTTATGACAATAACACCACGATATATTTATCCTACTTTAAAATTACGTCACTTCTAACGACGTCATAAATCAGCATTTTTCGCGCCAAACTGTCAAGTTGTTGACAGTGGAACTTATTTTTTCTGCTTTCGAATGTACACAGATTCAGTAAATCGGTCATGGCTGTTCCTTATAGGGTACACATTATTCGTGTTATCGACCTATAATATGGATTAAACATACATGCGTACTGACAAAATGTTTATTTAATGTTAGAAATTACAGCAAATATATTGTAAATATAAGAAATGAATTGATTTTTTCGGTGTTCAAGCCAAATGAACGACAGAAAACTATCGGCAAATTTACCATGTATTTGCCGATAATTTTCTGTCGTTCATTTGGCTTGAACACCGAAAAAAATCAATTCATTTCTTAAGCATATGAATCTCGTCATCATAACAAACCTGCCCTCTTCTGTTTGAAATTATCTTCTTTCAATTGTCATTTATCTTTTTTACGAAATTGTAAATACTTCGACGCTTTTTAATAGGTTCAAGGCCTTCATGTTGCAGTGATATTTTAGATGTTTTGGAAGTAAAAATTTAACCCCATTCTTTTCCTTTAAGAGAATATATATTCCCATTATTCAGTTACAAATATCAAAGAAATGACAAATACCATTTTACCCTCTCTTTCAATCATAGATAAATAAGGGACAGAGCCAAAGGAAACTGTTCTTACATCATGACCAGCAGGTTTAAAGTAAAACGAATCTCCCAAAGGATGGTTAATATACTGAGGCCAGTTTCATAAAACTTTGTACAACAAATATTGTTATATAAGTCAGATTGTAAAAGTCTCATTTATTATTTATTTCTCCATCTAATCCTGTCTTTTGACATCTCTTTGGAATCGTCTTGAAGAGATGATTCCAAAGAGATGTCACAAGACAGGATTAGATAGAGAAATCAGAAATTAATGTATTTTAAAGTTTTGACTTACGGCCGTTTTTGTCGTACGAAGTTTTATGAAACCTGGTTCTTGTATGAAAGAGAATAGGAATGTATGTAACAGGAACAGACTTAGTGTCAACTATGATACAATTTCTAATGATCAAACAAACCTGTTTTATGTGGCAGTTTCAAAACATGTGGTTTCATTTCTGCCAAACATCTGTCAAACTCCTGATCTAATTTCAGGTATCCAGAATCATGACTGTCCATTTTTTGCTGATAGTATGTGTTGCCTGAAATAGTAGATCAGAAAAAAAATTCTCTCCATCTTAATTTAATGACTCTTCAAAGTCAGATTTTTGGTTATCAAGAAAACAAGTATCTACTCTAGCCATTTGGGTATCTACTAGGTCCCAAAGGTGGCTGTCTTATACAGGTTTGACTGTACATTGTGTGTGAACACAGTCACACTTGACTATAACGTGAGGGGTGGTTTGTCAGAATAAGAAAAGTGAAATGATACTGAATGTAACTAAACAAGAATATCGTTCCCAACGATGGATGCTCCCCACAAAGAAAAAGCCCAAGGTACAGCATGTTTAGTAGGTGAACACAGTAACAAGTTTCATCAACTTACGATGTAACAGAGACAGTGTATAGCCAGAGATACACGACTCCAATGATTTATACATACGAGACCGTTGAGCGAGATTTCGCGAGAACAGGTCCTCGCGAGTTATATAAGCTTTAGCGACGATCGGGAAAAAAGTCGATATTTGGAATTACTTATCAGTTGCTTCGTTAATACGGTCTACAGTTATTTTACAATACAAACATTCCTTAAAGAAGTCTCTTTTTCGAGGTTTAACACAAAGAATAATAAGAATAAAGTCTGAGCATCAATTAACCCCTCCGCGCATCGCACACACGTTAATTAGTGTTTGGAAAATGCCGATTGAATGAAAAGTGACGGCAGTTTGCACGAAGGTGTGAATGGACCCATGGGTGGCCTCATTAAAATTTAATTTATAGCAAAATGCGTGGACAGATTGACATGAAAATTTCGCCATAACTGTATCTTAATATGAGCTACATGGACAACCCATTCTTATTCATGTTTGAATGTTCAAACTGATGTTTAAGCGTTTACGGCAAGACGATATTGCATCGATCTTCAATCGAAGCTCCAGTGGGTGGCCTCAATAAAATTTAATTGCAAAATGCGTGGACAGATTGACATGAAAATTTTGCCAAAACTGTATCTTAGTTTGAACAACATGGATAACCCATTCTTATTCATGTTTGAATGTTCATACTGAAGTTTTAAGCGTTTACGGCAAGACGATATTGCATCGATCTTCAATCGAAGCACCAGCTTGTAGGTGGCCTCAATAAAATTTAATTTATAGCAAAATGTGTGGACAGATTGACATGAAAATTTCGCCAAAACTGTATCTTAGTTTGAACTACATGGATAACCCATTCTTATTTATGTTTGAATGTTCATACTGAAGTTTTAAGCGTTTACGGCAAGACGATATTGAATTGATCTTCATTTTTTTGGAACTTACCAGCAACGTATCTTCCGTTGAGCCAGGAATACACTTTCTCGGTTTAATCCACAACTCATATTTTGGTTTCACTGGATTAGAATCACAAAATATCGTATAAAAACGAAATAAAGTCAATATTTATAAGTCAACTGGTCGATATGTGCATTTTTTTTCCATTATCGCGACGCTGTCATTACCTGTGCTGGTCACGTGACTGCATCGACATACGTCACTGCCTCTCAACGGACACCTGTTATATGGGGAAAGAAGGAAAATAAGGGAGCCGTGTATCTCTGGCTATACACTGTCTCTGGATGTAACATTCAGGAGATATGCTTCGGACAAAAATGAATTTATTATGAAAAAGGGAGGCAATTCAATATTTGGAGATGACAGAGTTATAATTCTTGTGTACTAAACTTCTTGTTGTCATCCGCTAACACAGTATCAAGGTTCAAGTTACAACCTGCTTTAAGATACCATCTTTAAGTTACCATCTACTAGCATATTGAAAAGATTTCTTATGATATATTTTTAAAACTGTATAAATTAGAGCTAATTTCTTCAGTGGATGAATAAATAAGAGGCATTAAAAGGCGTATATATGGGGGGGGGGGGAGGGTTAACTGGTACTTTTTAACTTTAGTTTGCTGCCCATTTTGGGACAGGTACTGCAGTGTCTGCAAAGCCAGCCCCATAATGACAAGCACTCTATGAATATAATCAATTATACCATAAACTGAGCCCTTGAATGAGAAATGCAAACCAGCTGACAAAATTGTGTGATTTTAAGACAGACAGAAGTGAAGTGAAGCCTATACTAGGAGAATTGGCCATAATATTTGATTGAAACAGACACATAAACATTGGCCACCGAATAAGTGTTTTGAATTGTGTTTATACTAACATTGTGTGACTTTAAAGACAGACAGAAGTCAGATGAAGCCTATACTAGGAGAATTGGCCATAATATTTGACTGAAACAGACTCATAAACACTGGCCACTGAATAAGTGTTTTGAATTGTGATTATACCAACTTCTCTTTTCGGTTCATTTAGACTATAACCCTTTCCTTTACAGAGACAGTTTGGGTGGGATGAGGTTAGAGCAGAAAACCCCAACAGGAGCTTTCTGCTTTGCTATATTGTCTTGCTTAAAAGTTAAATCCTTTGAACCATAGTCACACATATATGCATGGCTACAGTATACCTGAGAAAAGTAAACTGGTCCTATGCTGACATCACAAGGAGCCAGTTCAGAGGGCCCCTAAAGGAGCCTACTGATTAGGGTCTGCACTGTATGTCTTATTGCAATACATAAAAAAATTACCAAACTGAAAACAAAAAAGGGGGCTAGAGTATATGCATGCATACATGTATGGGAAAAAAAACTATCCAATCAGGAGGAAAGGGTTCAATATTGATAATAAGTTGATTTGTATTTTTGGTCGATGCATTTAATCTTAGTAAAGAGTATCAATGTACATATGTCTGAAAATGTTCAACCCCCCTAAGCATTCAGTGTTGACCCTGATCAGAGAGCTCCTGCCGGAGTCCTCTGATCAGGATCTGCAGTGTTTGTTAGTCTGTCACTTTGAATTTTTTATATATAAATTCAACCCTAGATAGTCAAATACAGACTAGACTATATTGGGAACTGGAATTATCCACTAGAGGTATGAGGGATGAACGAGTCAAGCTAATGCAACTGCATTTTATTGAGCTGTGTACGTCTTCTGAAAAGGATATGCCGATAATCAAAAGTTGGCATTTACAGATAAAATTGACTATATATAGTTGAAAGTAGTTTGGATACAGATTGGTCATTCTACTAAGTAGAGTAACATGATGATTAGTAAGGCCCATTCTCAACAATACTGTCTTTTGCACTGAATCACAAACTGTAGCTTATGATGTTGGCACTTTGTAAGCTGGATAATTTTGTCGTCTGCTCCCGTTCTAAAATTAGAATATTCAAAACATCTCTTCAAAACAGGATCAGAGTGACAGGTAGTTTGGACCCTGATGAGACACTGCGTTTTGTAGCGTCTAATCAGGATCCGAACAGCTTTCAATGGTAATCACGATGAAAACAGAAGCGAGGTAGCTTAACTGACCACTTGCTAAGCTGTTTACAGTATAAGGCATATTTCTTGAATGATGCAAGGAAAAAAGTTGATTCTAAAGAGCAGGCAGACATCACTTTTGAAGCAAACAACATATGTTCCACATGTTAGGAGCAGTAAAACTGATGTGTGCAAGCGCATGGTCAGTTCTATCAATAAAATATATGTACGGATCACTGGGGTGGATATGAGTTCAAGTTTTATGGCCAAACTTCCATGGTGATCGAACTGTGAACCTCTGTGTTTAGCACTCTCAGTGACAAAGTTATATTTAATAATTAGATGCTCTTTATTTTGTCTTATATACATGTATACATATCAGCCTTTTGAACAGGTGAGATTCTGGACTGGCCAAACATTAAAGAATTGGCAGAATAGTCACGATATCACTTTATTTTGAAGGATGAACTATTTTGATGTTTTCTGATAGACTAGAATTAAACAATTACTTTTAACCTCCAACTGCTCAAATCAATTACCTAATCTTGTTACTAGTTTTCATGACATGCGATCACTTGAAGTGGGTTGAAAGTGAAACAGAATGGGCTTTAAAGTGCATTCAGCTTAACTCTCAACCTGCATAAACTGATAAAGCTACCATCGACAGGAATAATGGGAATTTATTTCGTATGATGCATATCCATGACTGTAAATCAAAACTATCTTTTCAGTGAGCTAGAGAAAGATTATGAAGGAATGAGAGGAAATCATTCTAATTAATTGATTTATGCAGAACCTCTCTTGAGTATCTGAATGTTTTATGTTGAATGGAGATATATGAATTCAAAGGACAGATAGGTGAAGAGCACAGCTAGGTGCTGCATGGGTTTGTCCAGCATTTAACCCATTACCCCATAGCCTGTTTCTAGTGTTGAAGAAAGATGGCCATTTAACGTGGGTTTGAGGTGTCATGCCAAGGGCTCCTTAACACGCATCCTGCTTTACTTTCATCCTGCGTTAAGTAACCACCTGCTTGAATAAAGAAATATTACTTATAACACATATCATGACTGTATAAATGGGATTGTTTTTTCTTCCATGGAGAAATAAATTAAAGACGTAAAAAGGTGTATTTATTGGGTAATGGGTTAAATTCATCCCTATCGCAACGTAATCCATTCATGAACCATATTCCTTATTTTGCTTCGAGAGGGAGTTATTATATATATATATATGAAATTAAGGTTATATATTACCAATATCAGTATAGCTTGTTGGTTGATGTTACTTGTTTACATTTGCCAGTTTGCATATGTCTCAATCTTTTGGAAAGAGACAATGCTTTTTGTTTCTTTTGTCTTTGTGATTTTACTCTTGGGGTTAGCTTCTTCTCTGCTGAAACATGTACAAATAATATATGCTGATACCAAATATGATGGAAGCTAAGATATTATCAGTCAACTGTCAGGGTTTAGGATCCAATGAAAAACGTCTTGACGTTTTCAACTTTCTTAAAACAAAAAATTGCCATATCTATTGCTTACAAGATACACATTTTACAAGTCAGAAAGAAAAGTTTATCCGAGCCCAGTGGGGATTTGACTGTATATTTAGTGCAGGAAGCTCCAACTCGAGAGGTGTTGCAATAATGTTTCACAAGGATGTAGAATACACTTTACATAGTCACAAATCATGCGCAGAGGGGAATTTCATAATAGCTGACCTTACAGTTGAGAAAAATAGATTTACTTTGGTTAATCTTTATGGCCCAAATAACGACTCCCCAGAGTTCTTTGACTCAATTATTACGTTATCAAGAAACTACAATAATGATAATATAATCATATGTGGAGATTTTAATGTTGTACAAAACCCAAACTTAGATTGTTATAATTACATACATATAAACAACAAAAAATCAAATGTTAAGATACAGCAAATCAAGGAAAGTTATGATCTAGTGGATCCTTTTAGGGAAAGTTATCCTAACTTAAAGCGTTATACTTGGAGGAAAAAAACTCCATTAAAACAAGCTAGATTAGACTACTTTCTAATTACCGAAACTTTTTTAACATCTGTAAAAACATGTTCAATAGAACCTAGCTATCGATCTGATCACTCAATGGTTATTCTCAACCTTCATTTTTCTCAATTTCTAAAAGGTAAACCATTATGGAAACACAATAATTCATTACTCCAAGATCTAGATTACCTAAATATAATTAATGAAAAAATATCTGATATCAAAAGGCAGTATGCACTGCCAGTGTATAATTTTGACAATATCTATAACATACCAGATGAGGAGCTACAATTTTCGATAAATGATCAATTATTTCTGGATACTTTGTTGATGGAAATCAGAGGCAAATCAATTTCATATGCAAGTTATAAGAAAAAAGCAAATAACAAATTAGAAACTGAAATTACAAATAACATAAAAAAAATAGAATCAAATTTGACCCCTGAAAATCTCATACAGCTTGAAACCCTTCAAGAAGAATTACTGAATCTACGCCAACAGAAAATGCAGGGATATTTAATTCGAGCTAGGGCTAAGACAATTGAAGACGATGAAAAACCAAGTAGTTATTTTTGCAGTTTAGAATCCCAAAATTATGTTAGTAAGATAATTCCAAAAATCGAGAAAGCAGATGGTGCTATTATTACTAATCAAATGGATATTCTTGAGGAAACGAAAAACTTTTACCAAGCTCTTTTTTCAAGTAGGGACAACACTTTAGTAGATGTTGATTTAACAAAAGAATTGAAAAATTTAAATATACCTACACTAACGGACAACGAAGCTGAATCGCTGGAAGGACTAATTACGTTTGAGGAAAGCTCTATTGCACTTAAGCTAATGAAAAATAACCGCAGTCCAGGATCAGATGGTTTCGGTGCAGACTTCTTTAAGGTTTTCTGGGGGAAATTAGGACATTTTGTCACAAGATCTATTAATTATGGGTATAAAAATGGGGAGTTGTCCACAACTCAGAAGGAGGGCATAATAACATGTATCCCAAAAGATAACAAATCAAGACAATTTTTAAAAAATTATAGACCAATATCCTTGCTAAACTGTGTATATAAAATTGCTTCTAGTACAATAGCTAATAGAATTAAATCATTTTTAAATAAACTCATTAATCAAGATCAAACAGGCTTTATTGCAGGTCGCTATCTGGGCGAAAACACTAGGCAAATATATGATGTCATGAATTATGCAGATGAATATAATATACCTGGATTAATTTTGCTAGTTGATTTTGAAAAGGCATTTGATTCTTTATCTTGGAGTTTTATTATGAAAGTTTTGAAGTTTTTTAAGTTTGGTGAGTCAATCCAATCATGGATTAAAGTATTATATAAAAATGCAAAACTTCGCATTAACCAAGGGGGAAATTTGTCAACATTCTTCACAATTGAGAGAGGCTGCAGACAGGGGGACCCTTTATCTCCGTACATCTTTATCCTCTGTGCTGAAATCCTAGCTATAAGGATCAGAAGTAATGAAAAAATAAAAGGTATTAAAATAGGTGCAGTGGAATATAAATTCTCTCAGTATGCAGATGATTGCTCAGCAATCCTAGATGGTTCCTCAACTTCATTAAATGAAACACTAAATGAACTGGCAGTTTTTGCGCGCTATTCAGGGCTTAATGTTAATTTTGACAAAACTCAGGTTGTTTGGATAGGATTAAAAAAATACAGTAGTGACACTATAAATACAAGATGGAAACTTAAATGGAGAGTTACAAGCTTTAAACTATTAGGAATTAATTTTGATGTAGACTTAGACAAAATTATTTCTATAAACTATGATGATAGAATTTCTCAATTGAAAAACATTATTAATAAGTGGAAAAGACGATATTTAACACCATTAGGAAAAATAACAGTTATAAAAACTTTACTTTTACCTATATTCACACATTTATTTATATCGATTCCAAATCCAACTGATGATATTATTAATCAAATAAATTCATTGCTTTTTGAATTCCTCTGGGAAGGACCAGCAAAAATAAAAAAGAAAGTTATTATAAAAGAATACCAGGAGGGCGGATTAAAAATGATAAACCTATTAGCTTATATTCACAGTCTTAAAATAACATGGTTAAGAAGACTTATTATCTCCCCTGGTAAATGGAGCAAGATTGTTCCTGAATTATTTGATATGACTAACATGATAAAACTTGGTGATTCATATGTACAAAAACAGAGACAAAATGTGAAAAATCCTTTTTGGCAAAACGTTTTAGATGCTTATTTGGTTCTACTTAGAAAAAACAATCCTTCAAGTTGGGACCATTTTCTTTCTACACCAATATTTTTTAACAATAATATTAAGATAGGTGAACAACCTATATATTTCAAGAAATGGTGCCAAAAAGGAATTTTCCTAATCAATGACCTGATACAGGAAAATGGTAACTTTTATAGTGCAACAGACTTAAGAGAAATTTTTAATATTAAAACTAATTTTTTACAGTACTATGGAGTATTGAAGAGTTTAACTGAATTTGCAAACTTACATAATATTCAATTATCTTATCAGAAATTACAAGCTCCAATTATTCCCTATACATTCTCAGTTTTGATAAGAAGTAAAAGGGGCACTAAAGACATTTACAGTATTTTGAATAAAAATGATGATTCTGCAACGGCTAAACTGAAATGGGACAAAAAATATCAAATAGAAAATGAAACATGGAAACAAATATTCATGTCCCCTTTTAACTCTTCGACTAAAACCTCTTTACAATGGTTCCAATTTAGAATCAACCACAATATATTACCTACCAAAAAGTACTTGTTTACCATTAATGTAATTTTAAGTCCATTTTGCCAGTTTTGTCAGGTTGAAGAAGACCTTGTTCACATGCTCTGGTCTTGCCCAAGTACACAGGAATTTTTAAAACAAGTCAAAGAATATCTCCTATCAAAAGGCATAGCCTGTATCTTTGAGGAGAAACATTTTATCTTTAACATTAATGAGAATTATTCAGATCTTTCCTTCTTCATTCAGCTAAAACACTATATTTTTCTATCCAAATTCCACAATAAACCACTATCTGTCATTGCTTTTATGAACAAAACTAAAACACACTATCAACCAATAAAATACTTAGCCCAAAAGAATAATAGAACAGAAAATTTAATCAAATATTGGGACAAATATATGCATCTTCTGGACAGTGATTAAATAGACAAAAAGCACAATAGCCCCAAATATGTGTGATAAAGATTACTCATAAGAAAAACCCTGACAGTATACCTAAAAATATCATATTTTGTTTAAAATTGCAAAAGCTACGATAACTCAAATAGTTTGACATGGTTTCGGCGGGGAGAGAAGTCCCGAGAGTAAAATCACTAAGAAAAAATATTTTTATACTTATAAATATTCCATACCCCATATTAATAGAGAGCGAGAGAGTGAGAGAAGAATGAATAGAGTAGAAATATAATCGTATTAATAGAAAAAGTTTAAAGTATCTTTAAAATGTTCAAATATATGTCTGTTTGTATTATACAGTGAAGCCTCTCTGTAAGCGACCACAAAACTTGGTTAATTACTAGGTGTATGCCACAAGTGACTGCTTGGAGTAGGATGACAGTAAAACAGAGAGCCCCAGTAGGAGCTTTCTGTTTTACTTTCCCCTTACTAAAGGCTGTCTTTTTACAGAAATATTTGTCTCTTTTTAATTGGTCGTAATTGAGAGATTTTACAGTAATGGATAACATGTTCTTCTTTCAAATGTTGTAAAGTATGTTGAGGGATGGCCCACCCCGACCCTCTGCATACTGATTGGACGGGGTGAATAAAGTATAAAAAAAAAAAAATATTTATAAGTCAACTGGTCGATATGTGCATTTTTTTTCCATTATCGCGACGCTGTCATTACCTGTGCTGGTCACGTGACTGCATCGACATACGTCACTGCCTCTCAACGGACACCTGTTATATGGGGAAAGAAGGAAAATAAGGGAGCCGTGTATCTCTGGCTATACACTGTCTCTGGATGTAACATTCAGGAGATATGCTTCGGACAAAAATGAATTTATTATGAAAAAGGGAGGCAATTCAATATTTGGAGATGACAGAGTTATAATTCTTGTGTACTAAACTTCTTGTTGTCATCCGCTAACACAGTATCAAGGTTCAAGTTACAGTGCGGCAGAAAATTTGATTTTTTAAAAAAATTATGTAGAAAAAGGGAGATAATTCAATATTGGGAGATGGCAGAGTTATGGTTCTTGAGTACAGCACTCTTTCTGTCATCTCGTATCACTGTAACAAGTTTCATCAACTTACAATGCAATGCTCAGGAGATATGCTCAAGAAAAAATTTGATTTTTTTTAAATAGAAAAGGGGAGATTATCAAATATTGGGAGATGACAGAGTCATGTTTCTTGTGTACTGCACCTCCTTATGTCATCACCTATCACTGTATCAAGTTCCATTAACTTACGGTGTAGCAGTCAAGAGATATACTCCGGACAAAATTGTTTTGTATTTTTAGAAAAAGGGAGATAATTCAATATTGGGAGATGACAGAGTACTGTTCTTGTGTACTGCACTTCCTTTAGCCATCCTCTATCACTGTTATAAGTTTCATCAACTTTCGGTGTAATGGTCCAGAGATATGCTCCGGACAAAATTGAATTTTTTATGAGAAAAAGGGAGATAATTCAAAATTGGGAGATGAGAGAGTTACTGTTCTTGTGTACTGCACCTCCTCCTGTCATTCTCTATCACTGTATCAAGTTTCATCAACCTACGGTGTACAGTTCAAGAGATATGCTCCGGACAAAAAAGCGTGACTAACGGGAGAATACTTATGTGGCTATTTTCTATGCATTTCTTTTGGGTGGCTAGCCACACAAGCGACAATTCATTTTTGCTCTATACTTGGAAAAAAATGATCTGGAGGCTAACCCTACCCCTAACCCTATGTCCCACAACTGGCCAGGTTAATGTCACAAGAAATGGCCAGGTTAATGTCACAAGAGACGGCCAGGTTAATGTTTTTCAATTATGGGGCTAAGAATTTTAGCCACATAAGTACCCTCCCGTAAGCACGGACGGACGGACGTTCAAACGGGAGGATACTTATGTGGCTATTTTCTATTGTTTTCTTTTGGGTGGCTAGCCACACAAGCGACAATTTATTTTTGCTCTAACTTGGAAAAAAATGATCTGGAGGCTAACCCAACCCCTCACCCTATGTCCCACAACTGGCCAGGTTAATGTCACAAGAAATGACCAGGTTAATGTCACAAGAGACGGCCAGGTTAATGTTTTTCAATTATGGGGCTAAGAATTTTAGTCACATAAGTACCCTCCCGTAAGCACGGACGGACGGAAACACGGACGGACAGACAAAGCGGCGACTATATGCTCCCCTCCTAAAGGAGAGCATAAAAAGCAAATCAGACACTCGTTTTTCTTAGATGTAACATAAAAGTCCATTCTGAAAAGCTCAAAGCTGTAGCCTATATAAGACACTTGTGTGGCCACAGTTTGAATACTGCTCAACTATCTGATCACCCTACTACAGCACTCTGATAGACCAACTTGAAGCAGTGCAAAGGAGAGCGACTCGTTGGAACAAAAGAGACTTCCTCTGTAACTGATATGCTAAATGCACTAGAGTAGAGACAACTGGATCTCAGACACAACCCCACTAACTTTTTGACCCCTATCTCTAGACCCTCTTGAAATTCCAAATACAAACCAAAACTGACTACCATAAATTCTCATTTTTCCCCAGAACAGTATTCCAGTGGAATACCCTGTCATCAGACATGGTCACTCCGTCTGGCCAAGAGTTCAATCTGGCTGTTAGCAAAATAATTTAAATGAACATGTCTCACCTTAAGATCACCTATCCTGTTTTATCTATATTTTAACAACTACTTCCTTAATTAACCCATTTACCCATAAATATACCTTATGACGTTTTGTTTTTTTTCCTACTGAAGAAAATAGTTCCAATTTATACTGTATAAGAATCATAAGAAATATTATCTAAATTCTAGCAGATAATAGCTTAAAGCAGGCTGAAAGTAAAACAGAATGCACCTTATGGCGCATTCTGCTTTACTTTCAACCTGCTTTAAGTGATCACCTGTCTTCAAAATTAGAAACTGGCTATGGGGTAATGGGTTAAATCTTTTAAACACTTCTTTTATATGTTCTTATGAATTTTCTCGGCAGTTGACACATGTCATAGTCCCCACAAGGGGTTTGACTTAAACTTTAAAGGCAGATAGATAGTACTGTTTTTCCTTCTTTTAAATCTTTTTCCATTTTTTTTCTTTCTTTCTTTTTGAATTTTGTAAATGCATGTGATTTGGTAGTTGAGCATATGAGCGTGATTAGGGTCTTAAATGCTTTTGACACTCTTCAATTCTTCCTATTAATACTTCTCTCCATCACGATTGATGATTATGAGCAGGGCAACTTTTTAGGTGCACCATTTGGACTGTACCCAGCCAGTCAGTTTATCCTGAGACCGACGAACTAGTTGTAATGCTAACCCAAAATCCTGAGCGCCAAGGAGGGAAGCCATTACTATCAATTCTCAAGTCTTTCGTATGACCCCGCCTGGGATTGAACCCGCAACCTCCCGCACTGCAAGCAGATGCTCTACCACTGAACTCTCATACATGTAATATTGCACGAGACTTACAAGTGTCACAGGGGGAGAAAAAGATGCAGCCTGACCGGGGCTCGAACCCGGGACCTTCGGACTACCGTTCCGATGCTCTACCGACTGAGCTAACCGGCTGACTACAAATTAATCTCCCCAACTGTGTTAGGTTCGGTACCGTGACATACTTCCCCACGAAATTGAAATTCGTCCTCGAATTAAACCTACATGAAAGTAATTCAATTGTGAGTTAGTCTATGTTATACATGCAGGCGCTGTTAAGCTAACCATGCAATAACAGTCACGGTCCCTCGTTGGCGCCAAATGTCACAGGGGGAGAAAAAGATGCAGCCTGACCGGGACTCGAACCCAGGACCTTCGGACTACCGTTCCGACGCTCTACCGACTGAGCTAACCGGCTGACTACAAATTAATCTCCCCAACTGTGTTAGGTTCGGTACCGTGACACAAGGTATGGAAACTTTTTAGCTGTCCAAAACTACCAAAGTAGAGGAAATTATTTTTACATATGCAAGCTTAATTGAAACATTATTATAAAGTGTAAAAGAGTTGTTTTTGCCAATATTTTCCTTAGCTTTTTTCTTTTTTGTTTCCTAAGCTTACAGCAGAAATGCATTTTTGATGATTTGAGGTTTTGTGTTCAAGTTTATTTCATATGATTCAAAGCCTCCAGCCCATAACATAATAACAGTTATTCCATGTAAATAACCTCCAACACATACTATAGATAGGTAATATAAGCATCAATACCAAAGCTCTTCTACGTCATATAAAAGAAAGAACCAAATAAAGTACTTGTCCTGTCAAACAGTAGACAGACACAAACTTACAGCATTGCTCTATCAAATTTTCCTTAAATAAAAGAATGCGTACGATAATGCGTGACATAATTTTCAATATACCGGTGACATATGGTTTAAAATAGTTTGACTTTCTTCAGCTTATTTGCGTAGTATATGTAACTTCCAAGGTCCTGCACTGTCCTTTCTGACTTTGAAGAGAACAAATGTACTATGGCATCAATATTTGAGTCCTCCAAATACCTTTGAGGTATATACTTCTGCCTAAGTTCTCTTAGAGATGAACACTTGAAAAGAAAACTATAAATAGCCATTTCTTGGTTGGTAAGTTTGAGTGCAATCTAAGATTTGGAACTCTCATATCTAAGAGTAAGACACCATTTCTGAAGAGGAAGTGGCTAGACATCCGGTTCCGGACGGCTAGCCTACCCTGTGAGGGTCAGGCTAGACGTCCGGAATAGATTTTCGTCAGAGCATAAAATGCATATTTATGTTATAGTTACTGCCTGGATATATATGGCAAACAACCTTAAATGCAATTTTGAACTTCAGAAAATCAGTTAGATCAGAATCAAGCCACACTTTTGTCTGTAAGGAATTAATTTACCATCACCATTAGCTACGTTCGCATCCGCCATTGGTGTTGTTGTCGCCGTGTTCTTTTCCCACATAGTAGGAGAACCGCACTCTCGCAAGCATATTTAATTGATGATTGAATACCTGTACGTTTCGCTAAACTGCCACTTTTCGAGTATGTACATGCATGATATCTATCTGAATTTTGTTTGCATGGCTTTGTTAATTCCGATGCATTCACAGTTTGCTGCTAGCGACAATACATGGAGATACCGGCTGCCATAATTAGATATGGCGATAATCTACGTATTTATATCATATACTCCATTTGAAATACTTTCGGCATTTGATCTTCAATCTCTAATTATAACATTCAGTTGATATTTACATGCATAAATTACGACAAAACCAACAGAATTGTCTTGCGTCCTAATCTAATAGCGACAAAGTCAGGGTAGCAAGGTCAATTAAAATGGCGGTTTCGAACATCGGTCTTAAGTGAAGGTAATTAAATTCCTTTATATGCATGTGATTTGTTTATACTCTCTATTGATTTTTGGAAAATTAAATGCATTTAGGTTTGTTTCAACTTGTTTTAAATATACCTAGTCCAAATTATTTAGACGTTTCGCTTGCTCTTTTTCATCATTCCTTTTTTGTAAGCTTCAACGTCTAAAAGTTATTGGCTAATTCCCTAACGCATGTTCTACCTGAATCGATTTTCGTCATTTATCTTAGTTCATAGAGAATATGGGTTTCATTTGATACATTAAACAGTTTTATATTGTATACTGCCTAAAATCCATGTCACTCACCTACCTATAGGTCAATAACGCTTACAGTAATATTCCCAGTCGAAAAATGTTCAAACAGTCCGCCATGCTTGTGATGACGTCATACGGTTACACAATTGTATAATTCATTTGAACGAAATAGCTTAAGAATGGAGGGGGAATTGTAATGGTGGATTTCGTTTAAATAATTAGTTTGTGAACCAACTTCCGGTTTACCTCATATGCAAATCAAGGGAATTCCCTATACTGATACTAATAATAGACATGGGTTACTAATGAAATGTGTAGGAGTGATTCAAATCAGATAAATAAACACAAAATGTGAGTACTGTAAACTATTTTGTGGCAAAATATGTTTGAAAAACAGTCATTGACTCATTTTACAGGACTGAAGTGAATTACGAGCTCAAACACACCTAATTTGCTCAATATGTCTCTTGAATCGTTCCTCCGTGGTTTTCCGTGGGAACGTTGCGCCGAGTTTTCATTGAAAAAGTGAAAGACGTTGCATATGCCAGAAACTGAAAACTGTTAAATATCACAAAAAATGATGGGAAATGTTGATATTAGCATATGCAACGGCTTTCTATGAAGGACTAAAATATACCCAGACACTATCCCACGTATAAAACAGTTTATTTCCTGAAAGAACTTTATTCCGGACGTCTAGCCCGTCCTGTGAGGGTTGGCTAGCCGTCCGGTTCCGGACGTCTAGCCACTGCCTTCTGAAGAAGCAGATTATTGACAATGTAGATACCGCCTCGATAGCTCGTAGAGCGTCCGCTTTCGAGGCGGGAGGTTGTGGGTTCCATCCCCGGCTGGGTCATACCAAAGACCAGTATAAAAACGGTACTAGTAGCTCTCTTGCCTGACGCTCGGCATTGTAAGGGTAGTGCTAGGAAGGCGACTGTAATGCCCAGGTTAAGTATGCATGTTAATGGATAACTTGTTTGTCGCAATAAAAGCTCTACAGAGCTTATGTTGGTTGTTTACCATATGCGACGTTAAATAAAGCTTGCCTTTGCCTTTTATCGCTACGAACAATGTTTAACTTAGCATCTCATCATAGACTTACAAATCTGTCATGAATAGACATGTTACTGATGGCATGATTGATAGACGTATTAAATGAGAAAAACTTATCTCTGTCACAACAAGCATAGCTGCAGAAAACTTACATATGTTAAATATTAAAACACTCCTCCTATTGGGTTCAATCAACTGCACGCAGGCATAGTAAAAATGTGAAAATTCTTTTGTATTTGTGCAGAAATTTGAAACGGAAGCGCGATTTGTTTACATCAGATACGCATGAGCAGCATGAATCGTCAGAATCACAAAAACGCTCATTGCATTTGATACGTTAAAAGCGTCTAAGATTTTAACCGACTTCAGTTGGGAGACTTTGGTTTTAGTCGAAGGATGAATAGAGTTGTCGTTTCTACTGTTTTCGTAAGTGCTGCTGTCACGATTGGTACTGCAGTAATATGGATGAAGTATCGAAAGAAGAAACCTATAAAAAAACCAAAGATGAAATTGTATTGCTATGACAATTTTCGATCTAAACGTTGCGAATGGCTACTTGCAGGTGCGTGTCTTAAGAGTTGCTTCCCCTTTATATTAACCCCCTTTATTTTCTTCCGCCCCTGCATGAGTTTTCTTCCGAGCAATTCTAAATTGTAGCGGGATATTTTGCAAAATAACTTTTGAATATGGCACTGAGTCTTGACGACAAACTTCTTGGTGAGAAGACACATTACTACTGCAGCAGTAGTGAGGATGAAAGAAGTGATGAAGAATCTGGGGAGGAGGACGGAACAAAGGAACAAGCACAGGCTCCAACATTTATTCCGGAACCAAAGATGCAAGAGTACAGTGGATCATGTACCAACACTGGACCAAAAGGTGTCTTAAATGACTGGCGTGAATTCAAACGCTTAGAGGCAGAAAAACGAGAGAGTCAGGAACAGGAGAAACAACAGCTAATGAAAAAACTTCGAACTACTTGCAGGTAATTTTTTTTCTTTGAAGTTGTTAATAGATGCATTGTGTTACAATATTTGGGAATTAAAACTCTAGCCATTTGGGCATCAAGAAGTTTTGCACCATAACAGACCGTTTCGCACCGAATTAGGGACGATGTGAACCACCGCCGATGTGAACCACCGCCGATGTGAACCGATTTAGCAGACGATGTGAACTACCCAATAAGACGATGTGAACCTATTTGTTTTTTTAGTTTTATCATGGAGAAATTATAATTCCTCCATGGTTTTATAAATGAAATATCAGAGTTATTTGTAACAATTGGAAATTGTATATACTTTTTAATTACGGAATTCCGTTAGTGCCATTTGAAGTGTTGTATGTCGTGGTTTTGAGGTCGACGCACGACACACAATACAATTCATCCGACGTACGACACGACGCACGACAATGCGATACGACGCACGACATTTGAACACTAACATTGTGCTCCGTCGCTCTCCCCTGGTTAATCATTTGACCTCGACAAAATGAATAGTCGTGCGTCGTGTTGTGCGTCGGGTGAATTGTCATGCGTCGTATCTTGCGCCGACTTCAAACCATGACATTAGACGCACGACAAATGAAGCGACAATTGATATTATGTAGCGCAATTAAATTGAGTTTACAACTTTAAAATGCCAAATTGGAGTATGGTTATGCAATTTAATTTTAAAACTCTATAATCAATCATGTATGCATTTGATGGGTAGCCAATCTGTAATTTTTAGTCTGAGCATTTTTTTCATTTGTTTTTGTTAATTTAAAATTTTCTTTTCAATATTTATATAAAATCTCCTGTATAAAAATACTATTATGATTTGGGTGAATTTTTTCTGGGCCGTTTTGACCAGGGCGGTTGGGATCTAGGTCGTTTGGATGTGAACACTGTTCACTTTTGAAGGAGTATTTTTTAATACAAGGAAAAAAGAAAAAGACTTGGGTTGTTTTATTTTGGAAAAAAATATAGGTTCACATCGTCCAATAGGGAGGTTCACATCGTCCTGAAAATCGGTTCACATCGTCCAAAAAACCGGTTCACATCGTCGTGGTTCACATCGACGGTGGTTCACATCGTCCATATACCTTCGCACCTAGTCAATTTTTGTATGATGTACTAGATGTGTCTTGTGCGTTCGTGAAAATCTTCTTTATCAAACTTGGTAAGAATGACTATCTGGACAAAATCTAGGTCAAGTTTGAATATGGGTCATGTGGCATCAAAAAGTAGGTCAAATCTTAGAAAAAGCTTATGGACACTCTAGTAGCTACACTTTTAGGCCAATCTTAATCAAACTTGGTCATGGTGAATATCTTGTCAGTTTACAAAATCTATCATTCATGTCAGGCTTGAATATGGGTAAAAAAGTAGGTCACCAGGTCAAATTATAGAAAAAGCTTGCAAACACTCAATAATACACAATAGAAAAAGTTTGTGAACACTCTAAGTAGCCACAGTTAATCCAAATCTTTATCAAACTTGGTCAGAATGACCATCTTGACAAAATCCAGGTCAAATTTGAATATGGGTCATGTGGGACAAAAAGTAGGTCACTAGGTCAAATCATAGAAAAAGCTTGCAAACACTATCTTCTTGTTGATACTTCTCTCCATGTTTATTTTTATTATGAGAAGGATATAACTTATAAGAGACCATAGAAAAGCTTGTGAACACTGTAAAAGCCACATTTATCAAACTTGGTCAGAATGACCATGACAAAATCTAGAATATGGACGAATATTGGTCATGTGGGACAAAAAGTAGGTCACTAGGTCAAATCTTAGAAAAAGCTTGTGAACACTACACAGTGCGTAGTACTAGTAGCCACAATTTTAGCCATATCTTTATTACACTTGGCCAGAATGGTCATCTTGACAAAATCTATGCCAAGATTGATTATAGTTTATGTGGGTTCAAAAGTAGGTCATTAGGTCAAATCTTAGAAAAAGCTTGTTAAAACTCTAGTAACCACAATTTAAGCATATTGTTTATCAAACTTTGTCAGAATGACCATCTTGACAAAATCTAGATGCAGTAAGAACAGAACTTTTTCTTCGGCTTGTTTATAATTTACTTAGGTTTGAAATGCAGCTGTGTTTTGAAATTTAATACTTTGATATGGAAATTTATTTCACATCAATATTGAGAAAGATGTATAAGTACTTTTTAGAATTTAGTGAAAAACACTGTACATAACTACATATGATTATGAAATTTTTGAGTTTTGCATTATAAATGGAAAGTTTATCAATTGCAGATCCCATCTAAATGATGAAGAAGAAAAGAAAAAGGATGAAGACTTTATGGCTCAGCTGGATGATCTGGAGGACGAGTTTTTGAAAGAGTACAGACGGAAGAGAATTGAAGAAATGAGAATGGCCCTCGAGACAGCACCAAAGTTTGGACATGTAGTTGAACTTGAGAAAAACAATTTTATTGATGCTGTTGATAAAGAAAAATCTGGTGTGAAAGTCATAGTCCATATTTTTGAAGAAAAAAATGAAGCATGTGATTCTATGAATGGTTGCATTCAGTGTCTGGCTAAGGAATATCCAAATATAAAATTCTGCAAAATAAAAGCTTCTGATGCTCGCCTAAGCCGTAAATTTGCATCGTCAGGAGTACCAGCCCTGCTTGTATACAAAAACGGTGAATTGATAGGGAATTATATCCGTCTTTCAGATGAGTTTGGTGAAGATTTCTATGCCACAGACGTGGAGAACTTTCTCCAAGAGCATGGAATTTTGCCTATGTTAGAGGTGAAAGTTATTAGGGACAAAAACACAGGAGAAACTCGTGGAGTTTTGCCCGAAGATGAAGATGACTTTGATATTGACTAATTGAGAGAGTTAATCCTTACTCTGGCTTAATGACATTTTGGCCTTTGAAGTATTCCTCCTTAAATAAAGGTGGTACAATGTAGGATAAGATATGTCTTTCTTCATTCATCTTTTTTATCCATTACTCTGCCAATATGCCTTTTTATGCCTCTACTTCTACAATAAGTAATCCCCACATCTAGGGATTCCTCAACATGAAACACAGAAAGCATTTCCAATATCCTTCCAGATGGTAGCTTAAAGCAGGTTGAGAGTAAAGCAGAATGTTCCATTTGGAGCATTCTGCTTTACTTTCAACCTGTATTAAGTGGTGATATGTCTTTCAAAACTAGAAACAGGCTATAGAGTAAAGGGATAGGCATCTCCGGATCCCTCTGTCATGTTTTGAGGATTCTTTACACTTCACTTATGTTGTTAAATACAGATAGTAGTTTATTGTTTAAAGCAAGATTAAAGTATTCAAGAAATATCCTATCAGAACTTTCTTTTTTACTTTCATCTGTCTTACTTATAAGCCAACTACTTTAACCCATTACCCGATAGCCTTATTTTAGTTTTAAAATAGGTGAACACTTAAAAGCAAGTTGAAAGTGAAGCAGAATGTGCCTTAAGGCACATTCTGCTTCACTTTCAACCTGCTTTAAGCTTCCATGTGCTAGAATATAGAAAATATTACCTATACTATATATTCATGACTTATTAAATTGGAACTTTTTTCTTCAGCGGAGGAATAAATCATATCAGCTAAAAGGTGTGTCTATGGGGTAATGGGTTAAGCACAGAAGTACTTTATATTTATGATACTATCAGATGGATACAGGGGATTTTGAACTGAAGGCAGTGGAGAAGACAGAAGTATTACATTAATTGTTTTATGTTTTCTAAACTTTACAATTTATGTTAAACCATTTCTAATGATGCATATTCATGACTGTATAAAGTACATCTTCAGTGGAGGAATAACTTAAAGGCATAAAAATGTGTAATTATTGAGTTATGTGAGTGCAGATGTGTATGCCAGTGTAAAGGTTAAAGCATGACTAGAATCTGGGGAATTAATTATTGTGTTCATTAGACCAAGAACACCTGTCATCTGAGCTATTGTATTGGCTCATTATTATGGATTAAAAATATATACTTTTTCCCCAGGAATGAGTACAGACTGTGTCAAACAGATCTTATAAAAAAAAATGTGCAGTTGTGCACACCCTGAAAAAAGTGCAGACCAGATCAGACAGCTACTAAAGGAGCTGTCTGGTCAGGGTCTTCACTGCCTTTAAAACAAAGCACCAATAATATGCTAATAGCAAGGGGAGGGATAACTCATTAGGATCTGAAGGATTGTAATTGTGTTCCTTTGGCTATATTAAGAACTTTTTAAAAAGTAAAAAAAAAAATCTCGCTGTGACACTATAGTGAAATTATAACTAAGGTATTGCTTGATGACGGCGACACCTTACAGAACTTTATTTAGCTCAGCCTCTAGGATAAGTTTTTGCTTTCAGGCTATTTACGCTAGCATGATTGAGCATGCAATTAATAATGGTATTTTCTTCTTTAAATCTTAAAATTGTGGAACAAACAGACTGGGTAGACTCCCAGTTGTTCAGGGTCTATGATCGGGTCCCAACTGTTTAATGCAAGTTCTAGCTGTCACCATAAGAACTGTATAAGAGCTACTGACAAGAGTAAACATGAGTCCAACTTGTGTTAGCCATCATTATTTCAAGAAACATATATATATATACCCTATTGTGACTTTCTGTAAGGACATGTGACTGTAAATGTTAATGTCCGAATATATGTAAAGCAGAAAATCTCCTGTTGGGGGTTTCCCCATAACCCATTACCCCATAAATACGCCTTTTTATGCTATTGAATTTATTTATTCCTCCCCTGAAGAAAATAGTTCCAATTTTTACAGTCATGAATATGTATCATAAAGAAATATTTTCCATATCCCAGAAGATGGTAGCTTAAAGTAGGCTGAAAGTAAAGCAGAATGTGCATAAGGCACAAATTTAAGTGGTGATCTGTCTTCAAAACTAGAAACAGACCTTGGGGTAATTAGTTTACCTTTGTTCTGCAGTTAAGACTACTTATTCATTTTCCTCTTTAAAATAAGTTTGATTGTAAAATAGTTATAAATGAATACTTCACAGTTTAACCTATCACTCCATAGGTATACATTTTAACACAGGCCCTAATTTATTCTTTCACTGAAGAAAGTAGTTAAATGTATACAGTCATGAATATGCACCATTAAGAAATAGTTCCTATATACTAGCAGATGGTAGCTTAAAGCAGGCTATAATGCTTCACTTTCAACATGCTTTAACCCTTTCCCTTATAGAAGCGACTTTTAGCACATCAGTTTATTCATCCGCTGAAGAAAATAGTTCCAAATTATACCATAATGAATATGTGTCATATTTAATACTTTCCTTATTCTAGCAGGTAATAGCTTAAAGCAGGCTGAAAGTAAAGCAGAATGCGCCCTAATGCGCATTCTGCTTTACTTGCAACCTGCTTTAAGTAGTCACCTATCTTAAGTACTAGAAATAGGTTATCAGGTAAAGGGTTAAGTAGTCACCTGTCTTCAAACTCAGAAACATGCTATGGAGTAAAGGGTTATGGAATGTCTTGCATAAAATAAAACTGTCCAGCACTTTGGTAGTTTGAATGTTACAGTGCTCCCTCCCTACAACAATTTCCTCCTTACAACAGTGCTTGTAACTGTTTCCATACAACACAGTTATGTTAAACCCATTCATAGCTGCAGTGTCATCTGCTTCTTTGCTTACAATTGTCGTCTGCTTTTTTCCCAGGGTTTCATATTACTATTATTAGCCATTTTGACAAAATTTAACGTAATGATGAGTGACAAACAGTTTGAATCCAGATCAGACGCCGTGTTGCGTGTCATCTGATCTGCATTCAAACTGTTTGCACTTGATAGGTATTCATTTCCCTTCTTATAACAACTCCCATATTCTTTGTTTCCCATTGGGTGTTGTTGTAGTGTTGAGGGAGCATATGTACTATGTAGTACACTTGAGGTTTTAGCCTTTCTTTTGTGTGGATCTTGCATTAGAATCTCATATAAAAATCTATTACGGTGTTCCAGGACATTTAAGAGTATTTATTCATCTTATCTTACATTTTGTTTTTTCATATACATGTACATGTAGTATAAATGAAAGGGCTAAGTAAGAATGAAAATCATCCAAAAGCTTGTGCCATATGTGCAGTCAAGGATAATTGAATTTCACTGTGTATATTCACTATTATTACAAAGTGCTCTTTTAAGTGGTATTTTTTATATTCAGTATGTTGTTTGTTGTGTATTGTGAAAGTGAATAAATTTATACAATGACACCTTTGATTTGTACTTCTATATGTTTGACTTCCAAGTTCAAGCTTTGAATTAAGATTCAATGACTTTCATTTCAAATTTGATAATTTCTCTCAAAGATTCGTATTCAAAGATATAGATTCTTTATTTGCTAGAGGCCTCCGTGGCCTAGTGGTATATAGTCACTGTGACTTACAATTACTCAGCTCCTCATCACTGTGATTTCAAATCCCGGTCTGAGCACTATCATAGACTATCATGGACATCAATGCAATAGTCATTTTGATGTCAAGGTGATTGACCTATCAAACTACTTCAATTGCTAATTAACTCTGAAATGGTTGGTTTTTAAGCTCATAGGCTTAAGTAATCATAAGACCTATGAACCTTTTGTTTTTCATGTATTCAAGCTTTTCAGCACAAAGTGTTATATACCAATAGCTCCAGATAAGGTTACTATTTAGAATGGTAATGCTCTTATGTCTCAACAAGGCCCTATGATGTTACTTCTGATTAAAATCAACATTTCAAATGAAATATTAGAGCATAGTTATACCTTAGTGGAGGCATAACTCCATAGATACACATATTTATGACTTTGATTTATTCCTCCACTGAAGAAAATAGTTCCAATTTATTTATAGTAGTGAATGTGTATCATCAGAAATATTTTCTATATCCTTGCAGATGGTAGTTTCAAGCAGGCTGAAAGTAAAGCAGAATGTGCCCTAAGGCACATTCTGCTTTACTTTCAACCTGCTTTAAGTGGTCGCATATCTTCAAAATATTTTCAGAAACAGGGTATGGGGTAATGAGTTCAAGATAAAGGTAAATGTTGGATCTGTTCAATTAAGTCACTCTCATCTGGAGCCAAGGTAACAGATAAAATATAAAGCAATGTCACAAACTAAAGGATGGAAAGGATACGACATTCTGTGACAATGTTGTGTATGGTAACAATTCCAACCATAAGTCACTGTTTGACTTTTTCTGAACAGAACTACATGTAATTTTAATCCATTAATCCCAGTATCATCTACAAACAGTGTACCAATGAAGGATACTTAACCCATTACCTCATAGCCTGTTTCTAGTTTTGAAGATATGTGACCACTTAAAGTAGGTTGAAAGTAAAGCAGAATGTGCCTTAAGGCACATTCTGCTTTAAGCTATGATCTGCTAGAATATAGAAAATATTTTTCATGTTATATATTCATGATTGTATATAAATTTGAACTATTTTCCTCAACGGATGAATAAATCGGAGGAATAAATTATATGCGTATAAATTGCATCGAATAGTTCGAATAAACATCGTTACATATCGGATTCTGTTGAAAGAGTTTAAGAATACCTTTCCTAACAGCAGGAAAAAAAAGCGTCTCGGTGGGAAAAAATAGTTCCGGCTACAGGTCATGTGACCAACTGACATAATAACATCGATCATGTGACCAACTAGCATAATAAAGCAAAGTTTATCTGTCACCCCTTTATCCGTCAGGAAAATAGGCACGTGACGGGATAAATAAACCACACTTGCATACCGTATCTCCAATGAAACAATGTAGGATACCAGGGCTCCATAATAATAAATTATAAGGGAAGTATTTCAGAAACTAAAATCTTTATTTCTCCTTCAGCCTCTATGATGTTACTACTCATTGGAATTGTCTCGAAGAGAATTCTAATGAGTAGTAAGTTCTAGTTACTATATAGCCTTAGGATTTGGTGCTAAAATGAGTTAGAAAATGTTGAATTTGTTCTGTTTACATTCTTTTATATTGAGCCCTGAGATACTGGTTCTGAGAACATTTTGGTGAAGACCAGGCTGCAGTATCAGAATTATTCAGCAGTCCATTTTTGACTCAGGATTTTCTTTTTACAATACACACTGTATTAACCCTTTACCCCGTAGTCTAATTTCTAGTTTTGGAGACGGGTGACCACTTAAAGCAGGTTGAAAGTAAAGCAGAATGCACCATAAGGTGCATTCTGATTTACTTTCAGCCTGCTTTAAGCTACTATCTACTAGGATATAGAAAATATTTCTTCAGTGGAGGAATAAATTATATGCGTAAAAAGGGGTATTTATGAGGTAATTGGTTAATACGCTTAAACAGGTTCAAAAGTAAAAGCTGTAAATGCGCATGAAGTTGCATTTTGTTTTACTTTCAGTCTGCTTTAAGCTACCATCTGCTAAGATATAGAAAATATTTCTTACAGTAGATATTCATGACTGTAATATAAAGTGAACAATTTTTCTACAATTGAGGTATAAGCTAGAAGCATCAAAAGGTGTATCCATGGAGTAAAAGTTTAAGAATTGAAAACGTGTTTAGTGGGAGAGGTAACAGTAAACTGTTAACCCTTTACCCCATAGCCTGCTTTAAGCTACCATTTGCTTGGATTTAGAAAATGTTTTTAATCCATTACCCCATAAATACGCCTTTAATTTATTCCTTTATCAAAAAATAGTTCTAATTTATACAGTCATGAATACATATCATAAGAAAAAATGTCTATGTCCTAGCAGATGGTGTCGGCCTGGTCTAATTTCGCCTTATATAACAAGGGCGTAGCGCCCATTACGCACAATACGCACGTGCGTATAAAAAATTCTCCAAAAAAAAAATTAAAATAAAACAAGAGAAAAAAAATTGACCGTCAATGCTAAAGCTAGTCGCCATGTTTCTCTTTATTGAAACTAAATCGTGACCGACCATTCAAACTTGTAGATCTATTATCATTGTGCGTATTGTAGATCTACTAATAGAATCTATATCTATTCAGATCAATTAGATAAGTGTCAAGTCCGGGTCCACGTACTAGCAACAGGAAAAACGTGAAAACATAGACCTGTATGCCTAATAATTGTAGCGTGGCTACTAGCTACGCGTACAGGTCCGTAGGAACAGGGTGCATGACCCACCCCTAATAATTTTGCCAATATTAGTACAAAGACCTAGATCGTTACATAGCTTTCTGTGAGTATTTTACCTGTTTTGAAAGTTAGAAACGCCCATCAGAACGCACCAGAGACCCTCTAAGAAAATAAATCCCGCGTGAGAATACCCCGATTCCCACTGCGCACACTTATATGAGTAAGTAGGGATATGGGTAGGGTTTTATAATTTATGACTGGAAAACATCATGTTGAACACGATATTATCCTAGATTAAATACTCAGTAATTTATGTTATTTTCTGTCGAATTTTGACAGAGATTTATATCAGTAATATACATGTTTTGAACCGTCCCCAGAACGCACCAGAGACTATCTAAGAATAAAAATTTCTGGCGGGGAGAAAATGATCCCGCGCCCCTCCAGTAAGAGTGCATACACTAATCGTAGTGGGTACGGTATGGTAGAGTAGGGGTTAGAGATTAATGGTTGGAAGGCAACCTGTAAAAAAGTAAATTAAAAAACTCGTAGATTAAATATTTAATGTCCTTTTGAGGTTCCCTTTTTTACATAGATTTATGTTTGTATCATATCTGTTTGGAATGCGAGATACGTCTTCAGAACGCATCAGAAACCATCTAGGAATAAAAAGAAGCCCAGGGTAGAATGCCTCCGGGCCCACCTAGTAAGAGTGTACACAAATTGACCTGCGACAAATACGCCGAATAACCAGAACAGGGGTCTCTGTTGCAACGCCTCTAAAAAGATGGCCCTTAATTCTAATGATAAAACAGAGGGCTCAGGAGTGAGAACAAACACCGATTTCAACGATGACGACTCGCCCTAGCTTCAACATGTGAAGCTCCTTAAACAAACCTGTAGATAATCCTGATTTTGCTGCATAAGGACCCCACTAAGGCGTAAGTCTGTAATACCATGGAGAAATGTCATTTCTCCATGGTAATACAGACAAGTTAGGATGCTAAACTCTTCATTATCATTCTGCTGAATCTGCAAATGTTCCTGAAGCAAATCAGACTTCCCTTGTAGCAAGTCCAAGTTCTCTTGGACTACCCTTTTTAGAACAGAACAGAACATAATTTTATTTCAACTTGTACATAAACGTACCTAGTTGATACATACATTCTATATAAAAGAATAACGGTCACCTAACATGCAAAATTTCACATTCATCCAAACAAAGCAAATATCAAACAATGAAAATATAATTAGGTAGCTTAAACATGTAATGCAATGACTATATATTTTAAGATAATCTTATCATTATTTCATTAACAAATACGTGTACAAAATACAAACTCTTGTTGTTGTTTTTTTATTACCAATCAAGTAGAAAGTTTGAAATGAGTTTAATCTGTATTTCCGACTAACGAAGTGTGTCTACTAAGAGCAAACTTAATAAATTTGGTTAGGTTGTTACGTATAATTTTGTTAGTAGACTGCATCAACTGACAAAACTTTACGAAACTTGGTCTTATGTAGTAATATTTTTTTTATATATTGTTTCCTTAAATCAGTGAAACTTGAACAAATTAACCATTATGAAGTGATATTCATCTTCAATATCTCGCTTCCCACACACATCACAATATCTTTCATTCATCGGTAGACTATTCTACCATATCTGCCAGTTTCTATTTTAAGAGGATGAGAAGACAGCCTTAATTTGGTGAGATAAAATCGTAAATTTTTAGGTAATATATACAAATATGGTTCAATTTCAAAATTTGTTTTAAAATGTTTGTATGAAAATAAGACACCACTAGTAGCAATGTTTTCATTCCAAGATTGAATAAAACAATCTATAGCTCTTCTTTTAGATATAGGGAACCTAGACATCAAAGACAGACTATACCTATGTCTGACACATTTAAATCAAGAACTATATATAATGGTCTAGCAAAGTTAGAGGCCGATCTTTTAACCTTGCAAATTCGGTTATTTATGAAAACGATACATCAAATTGAAAAAAAAAAGTGGAAATCAAGCGCATGAAAAAGCTACCTAACACATGTCAGAAACCACCATTTCTCATCTTCATTTCCCGCACCCTCCCCACTCGGCACTGCGTGCCTCATTCGGCACTCTGTGCCGAATTGTGCGTATAACTTTTAAAACTCTGGCTACGCCTATGTATAATCTATAGTAAAATGCCTAACATTCCAAGCCAACAGCTCCCTCAAAAACAGGATCTATGCTATAAAAGACATACCCTTCAATTCTATGGATATTTCTCTGTTGATTGAGGCCAGTCAACCTATAACATCGGCGATTACATTTTTACTATCAATGATTTTCTAAGGTCATTGTCAAAATAAAGGTGAACAACTTTCACTTTCGTCCCATTCACTGTGTTTCCATATGCATCCGCCTGGGGAAAAAGCACTGAATTGAGATCCCATAAACAATGCCATTTTGGTGGAAATGACCACAAATAACCAGTTTTCGTCAACAAAACCATTCAAACTCACCCACAGGCAACACTAAACATTGCACATCTTGGAAAGTGCATTTTTCAAGGTATATATACTACTTGCAAGACCACAACGACCCGGAAGTGAATCCTGACAATGCCGACACCAGATGGCAGCTTAAAGCAGGTTGAAAGTAAAGCAGAATGTGCATTGAAACAAACTGTTTAAGTGGTCACCTGTCTTTCAAAACTAGAAACAGTCTATGGGGTAAAGGCTTAACTCTTTCCTCCCTAAAACTTTAAATGGACAATCCCAGTTTCCATTTTAGTCTAGTCCATTTCTGACTTTTAAGGGTTGTTTTTGTCAATGTTTGGCATTATGACAAACAGAGAAGACCCTGATCAGAGGGCTCCTAGGAGCCCTCTGATCTGGGTCTTCACTGTTTGCATAGGCCATGTGTACTATTAACATGTACACTGTTTGAAAAACACGCCTATATGCGGGACTAGGGTTCAAAGAGTTAACTCATTCATCCCTGAAACTTTTAACTTTCCAATTTCAAAATATGTCTAGTCCATTTTTGACTATTTAGAGTTTATTTCAATAATATATTTCAAAAGGACAAACAGTGTAGACCCAGATTAGAGGGCTCCTGATCTGGGTCTACACTGTTTGCTAATTTAAACCAGTGTTTATTAAACTACCCAGAATTCCAAGTAGACTGGTCCATGCTTTGGTAACTTAAATGATCTACAAGTGAACCCGATAACCCACAAGAGTTACTTAGTGTTGAAAGAGTTAAGCAACCACATGTCTTTAACCCATTGAGCTCTACCAACATAAGACTGAACCCTTTCCAAACAGTGTACCTGTAAAGAGTATACTTGTCATATGCAAACAGTGTGGACCTTTATCAGAATTAAGGCTCATAAAAAAGGAATTGTAACAAACAATTTAACCCTAGATAGTAAATAATGGACTTTTGTAGACAATACGGTAGACAATGTGAGAATATGTCATATGATTAACCAATTACTCTAAAACTATGCCTTTTACACCTGTAACAGTTTATACACTAAGGAAAATGTCCCTACCTAGGAAGTCCTGAACATGAAATTTAATACAGAAGATGTCTCGGTAGCTTAAAGCAGGTTATAAGTAAAGCAGAATGCCTTACTTTCAACCTGCTTTTAGTGATTACCTGTTTCTAAATGCAGAAACAGGTTATGGGGTTACAATGGGTCCACCTATGCATAACCATATTATTATGAGGTCTCTCAATGAGATGATGTATGTCAATGAACAAAATATGGCAATGCTGAATAAGATAAAAACACTATCAGAATGCAATACTTGTAGAGTTGCAAGCATACAGATTTCCCTTTTCAGAGCTTGGTGGCTTGAATGATGTTGAACTAGTCAGCTTGAACCCACAGGATCCTAATTTAGAGACTCTGGCCCAATACAAACAGCTCCACCCACACGGCACTATTCCCTGCTTGACGGTGGAAGGGAGACAACCCATCATAGAGTCAGGAGCTATTTGTATGTACTTGGCTGATTTGTATGACAATCTTGGGCCAGGAAATTACAAAGAGGCTTATTACAGGTTTGTAGTTTAAATTGGTCTGCCTCTTTTGCCAACTATAGTAACAATTTTAATTCTTGTAAAACTTATGTTTTGAATGATGACATCACTTCGGTGTCTTCGTTGATGTTGTCGTTGTCTGAAATCTTAACGTTGTGCATAACTTAAGAACTACATGTGATACAGACTTTATATTTGGTATGTGTACTAATCTCAAACAGGTCTTGATCTCAGTAAAAGTTTGGTCATGTCCAACAAAAGTCAAGGTCATTAAGAGGTCATTAAGATGTAAAATAGGGTGGGTTTAATATTGACCATAATTGCAGACAAGCCTTGGCACCTGCATGCTGTATGTGCTCTGGTTTAGGTGTACTGTCCCTTGAATATTTCTAAGCAGTCTCCTGGATATTCTAAAGTATGACAAACAATACTGATAATGATCTGAGGACAGTCCACCATGAAGGAGCCCTATAGTCTGGTTTTACACTGTCAGCAAATAATTGAAGTGTAGTGTAATCTTGGCAAAATACATCATTCCAGTTTACTATAAACTACTCGGGCAGCATACGAAAGGAGGAAGATAAAGCAGCTTTTGTTGGAATATTTCTGCATACTTTCACCCTGGTTTCAACCTGCCCATAGCCTGTTTCTAGTTTTGCAAACGTGACTACTGAAAGCAGATTAAAAGTTAAACAGAATGCTCCTTAATGAGCATTCTGCTTTACTATCAACCTGATATAAGCTACCAACAGAAAAGATACTTGATATGCCATCTGTGGTGTTCTGGACTTCCTGGCTTGTGACTTCTTTTTGTGTCACCTGCTGCAAGTAGAAGGGACATTTAGGGATCACTATTGTGTCTTCCGTCCATAATTTATTTCTTACTATAACTTCTGTTCTACTGAAGCTTATAAAATGAACTTTCATTTATGTAAAGAATTTGACAAATGGAAGTGTCTTGCACAAGGGTCATAACACTTGCATCAATACTGTGAGAGTTGTACACTTGTCCTATGCAACCAGTGAAGACACAGATAAGAGAGCTCCTAATGGAGGAGCTCTCTGATCAGGGTATGCACTATTTGCCCTTTTGTAATAAATTGTCTGAAACAGCCCTAAATACATGTGGTTAAATATGGACTAAACTATATTAGAATCTGGAATTGCCCTTTAAGTTCTCCTCACCCCTGAAACTTAAATGAACAATTCCAATTTCATAATAAGTCTAGTCCATTTTTGAAAATTTAGGGTTGATTTTAACAATATATTTTATTATTTATAAATGACAAACAGCCTGTTGACCCTGATCAGAGGGCTCCTTAAGGAGCCCTCTGATCAGGATCAATACTGTTTGCATAGGACAAGTGTAACCCTCACAGGTACACCGTTTGTTAATGATGACTATACTGGTCGCTAGAGTTGAATGTGTTAAGTTTCAGGGGTAAATATGGTAAAGTGTAACAGTAGTTGACATTGTATTGCAGCTGGATTCTATACTGTGTGGTGACCCTCGATGAGGTGATGGAGAACCTGTTTGTCCAGTGGGTGTTTACAGACCTCAAACATCAGAACACTGAACTCATCAATAAGATGGTACTCAAGTTCCAGACCTTTGCCAAATACCTCTCCAAAACTCTCAGAGACAGGGACTATATATGTGGTGACAGGTAAACTGTTAAATCATTTCTTCTGTTTAAGACTGGTGTCTGCTTAAAGCTGGCTGGAAGTAAAACAGAAATTTCCTTAATCCCTTACCTCAAAGCCTGTTTCAAGGTTTTGAGATAGATAGTGGCTTGAAACAGTTTGAAAGTAGTGCAAAATGCACCTTAAGGCACAGTCTGCTTTTTTTTCAAGCTTCTTTAAGCTACATGAATCATTTGCTAGGGTATAGAAAATGATATGGTTCATGTTCATAACTGTATAAAATGGAACTATTTTCTTCAGTGGAGGAATAGATTAAAGTCGTAAAAAGGCATATTTATGTGGTTATTGGTCAGGGGAAATTTCTGCTTCACTTTTAATCTACATTAAGCAGAGACCCACTAGGACGAAGGTCAATTCCGAATGGTTTCTGATCAATAAACATCAACCCAACTTCCTCAGAACGACTATTTCAGGGCTGCCAAATGTTGATCATAAAAATTCTAAGATTTCAATTTTTCAGACACAATTTTACTAATCGTACCTTTGCCCCATAGTCTGTTTCTTGTTTTGAAGACACACGACTGCTTAAAACAGGTTGAAAGTAAAGCAGAATGCGCCTTAAGGCGCATTCTGCACTTTCAGCCTGTTTTAAGCTACCATCTGCTAGGATAAAAATCCGAAGACTTAGGAAAAATTTGGAGAAATGGCAGCCCTGCTTTTTAGCACAAGTTGACTTTTACGGTACCTGTTTATATTCTACAGATTTACAGCAGCTGACTGCGTGTTGGGCTACAACCTGTGGTGGGCTAGTGCTATGAAGGATGGAGTCTTGTTTCCAAATGATACAGCCATACAGGAATACTGGCTTAGGCTGAGTCGAAGGAGTGCATTTCAGAGGGTGATGGACAATGGCAGCTGATCTCATCAACAAGAAAACACACTCATATCCAGCATACTTTACAATCTCTCTTGATTGACTTACTATTTATGGGTATATATTCGAGAGTAGTTACATGCTTAACCCTTTCAGCCCTAAATTTCTCTTGTGAGTATTTATAATCCTTTTGGACTCTTTTAGGTACATGTATTTTGAACCAGTCTACTGACAACAATAACCAATGAAAATATCAAACAGTACAGTCCCTGAAAGGCCTGATCAGAGGGCTTCTATAGGAGCCCTCTGATCAGGGTCTACACTGTTTGCATATGTAATCAGTAATCTCCACAGAGGGCTGTATTGTTGAAAGGGTTAATGCAGGACAACTGCATTAAGCTGTTACATGTAATAATAGTGGGACTAGTTTTGTTTGTTGCTTAAGAGAGGTTTTATTGTACATGTATGTGTAAGCAGCATTATTGCCAGCAATGTAGACTTTGATCAACTGTATTAGAAATGTTCAGAACATTTTACAAACCTTTTATTACAACCACTTAATGACATTTAGTTTTGATGTTTATTAGGCAGGTGGCTTTTAATCTTTTAAAAGTTTAGATTAATCATTAGTTTGAATTTACATGTTTGTACATTTTGTAAATGTTATTTCTATGTGTCTGGTATGAACAGACGACCTATTTCAGTATTTATCTACCTCTCCAAGGACTTTTATTACAGGAGAATAAATTAGTGTACAGTGTAATAATACAATATCAGGAGCACTTGTCTTTAACTCTTTACCCTGTAGTCTGTTTCTATTTTTGAAGACAAGTTAGTACTTATTAAACAGGTTGAAAGTAAAGCAGAATGCTCCTTCAGGAGCATTCTGATTTACTTTCAACCTGCTTAAAGCTACCCTATGGAAAAAAACTTTGAATATTTTATGTTAAAGACTTGTTTTAGGGGACTATTTTTTATCGTGTAGTAGTAATTAGAGACGTAAGCAGGCATATTTATGGAGTAATGTGTTAATCCATTATGTCATAGTAACCATGCACACATTTATATAACGTAATCATCATAGCAGTCCTGATAAAACACTATAGTCAATTTTACTGCACCCTACTGGTGGCTGATTAAAGCTGGTTAATGGTGAAGCAGAAAGCTCCTGCAAGATTTTTCTGCTTTATAGTCAATCTGCTTTCTTAAACACTGAAAGTGCTTTGAAGTGAAGGTTTAAGAAACCTGTGATGGATCTATGCAAATACTAGAAATACAGTTGTGTCATCAAAATTTAATGCAGATTCATTGATTATTACAGATTGATTTTTTTTTTTAATATTGTAAAACTAGCCGTTAACAGATTTGACCTTTCCAACAAAATATTAATTAAAGCAGGATGGTAGTAAAGCAGAAAGGTTCTTCAGAAAATATGTTGCTTTAATTACATGCTGCTTTAAGCAGTCATATGAGAATAGTTTGCAGTATGGTATAATTGTGTTACCCTCTTTAAATAAAGTCTTTAGTCTTTATTATTATTATTATATAACATAATGTAAATGTTGGTTTCAATTGGGATTTTTGTGTGTGGTCATTTTACAAACCCAAAAATTGTATTTTTTCATATATGTACATGTAGATCTAGTGGCTGCATCAGATCACTACATCTGTTTTGATTGGTCTTCAACCCCATCTGCCTCCTTTAGCTAGCGATCAAAACTATTACAAGAAAACAAGGAAATCATGAACAAAGAATAGAATTGGGTTTGTCTAATCATATTAGTGTACACTTGATGTACATGTTTACATAAATCTTCCCATACATGTGTATTTTCTTTGATTTATTAAAAGCTAATGTTGTGTAGGTTATAAAACATTGTTTCTTTATGAGTATTTAAATGATTATAAATATGTAGTTAAAATAATACTGTTAAGAGAATATTAGTGGTGACTATTAGTTTAAAATACAATTTGGAGTCTGTATTTGCATAAAAAAGGCCAAGGTATTGCTTTTTGGAAGACAGCATCAAAGTTTTCTTGTCCATACTATTTCTCTGCAATCATGTGTCAGAATTTAACTTTTACCACGCTAGCGGAGGATAATGCTCCATGGTGATTACCTTTGCAAACAGTTTGGATCCAGATGATACGTTGCATAATGCAGCGTCTCATCAGGATCCAAACTGTTTGACACTCTGACCCTGTTTGAAAAGAAGTTTAGACAGTTCTGTTTTTAGAACAGTTGCAGATGCAACTTGTGCACACTTTAAAATTACCAAGCATGCAAAGAGTTCATGAAACTTGACTTGCTAGGATGCCCCATTCTGAGTGAAGTTGTCATATTAATTTGGGTTCCTGAACTTCCTGGGGCTCGTTTCATAAAACTTCGTACGACAAAAATTAATGTTGTCGTAAGTCAGATTATAAAATTCTCAATTTTTATTTATTTCTCCATCTAATCCTGTCTTGTGACATCTCTTTGGAATCATCTTAAAAAGACGATTCCAAATAGATGTCACAAGACAGGATTAGATAGAGAAATAAGAAATTAAATGCATTTTAACGTTTGGACTTAGGATCGTTTTTGTCGTACAAAGTTTTATGAAACGGGCCCTAGCACGGTAATGAATACCTTAGTTTTGATGTTCGCCTCTTCATTGTGTGCTCCATCTGATTCTGCTGAGTTCCTGTTTCTAATTGCTAGGTATAATATTCAGTACCAGCCTACCAGGGTTGCCTCTTTCTTCATGAAAAGAAAAAAATGTATTTAATCAGGGGCATTTTGTTTTTAGCTCACCTGGCACAAAGTACCATGGTGAGCTATTTTGATTGTCCTTGGTCTGTCGTCCATCCGTCGTCAATAATTTCTTTAAACGACAACTCCTAAACAAATGGATGGAATTTTACCAAATTTGGCAGGATTTGAGGAATTATCCTTATATTGTCCTCTTACAAAGTTGTTCAAACATTTCCGGTCTGTAACATATCTAGGTCACAGGAGCTAAAAATAGATCGTATCAATGAAACCTAAAACATCTTCTTGTCAAAAACCACAAGAGCCAGAGCTTAGATATTTGACACATGACATCATCTATATGTCCACTGTCACAGTTTTACATAGAGTTATATAGTGTAATCTTCAAACCTCTTCTTCTCTGAAACTAATATGGCCAAAGCTTTGATATTTGGCATGGTGACACTTCTAGAAGTACTTTACCAATAGTGTTCAAATGGTTCCGGTCTGTTGCATATCTAGGTCAAAGGAGCTAAAAATAGAAATTTTTCAATTAAAACTTCAAAAATCTTTTTGTCTGAAACCACAGTACCCTGAGCTTAGATATTTGGCACAAAGCATCAAGTACAGGTCCTCTATCCTGATTGTTCAAATTATGTTGCTGGGGCCAAAAATTGTCCCACCCCGGGGGTCACAAATTTGCATGAAGTTATATAGTGAAACTTCAAGCAACTTATATGGCCAGAGCTTTGATACTTGGCATGGTGAAACTTCTAGAGGTACTTTACCAATATTGTTCAAGTGGTTTTGGTCTGTTGCATAATATATAGATCACAGGAGCTAAAAATAGATTTTTTCAATGAAACCTTAAAAAAATCTTGTCATACACCACAGTACCCTGAGCTTAGACAGTTGGCACACATCATCATCTACTCGGCAGTTGGCACTTTCATATTGTCATAATTTCTCAGCTTTCCAAGGTATGTTACATTTATATCAACAGTTCCAGGTGAGCGATTTAGGACCGTATATGGCTCTTGTTGTATTGTCTGTTTATCTGTCTACAATTTCAACATTGGCCTTTTCTTCAAAACTACATGTAGTAGATAGTTGAGTCACAACTTTTTAGCTCACCTGAGCCAAAGGCTCAAGGTGAGCTATTGGGATGGCCCTGTGTCCGTCGTCGTGCGTCGTCCGTCGTCGTTAACAATTACTTCAAATGACATCTCCTCCTATACCGCTGAACAGATTTCAACCAAACTTTACAGAAATGTTCCTTGGGTCAAGCTCTTTCAGATTTGTTCAAAGAATTAAAAACAATGCAGAACTCTGGTTGCAATAGCAACCAAAGTGAAAAAATAAGGAAATCTTAAAAAATCTTCTTGTAAAAAACTACAAGGGCCAGAGCTTAGATATTTGGCACATAGCATCACCTACAGGTCCTCTATCAAGTTTGTTCAAATTATGCCCCTGGGGTCAAAATTGGCCCCGCCCTGGGGTCACAGTTTTACATAGAGTTATATAGTGAAAATTTCAAATGTCTTCTTCTCTGACACTAATATGACCAGAGCTTTGATATTTGGCATGGTGACACTTCTAAATGTCCTTTACCTATTTTGTTCAAATGGTTCTGGTCGGTTGAATATCTAGGTCATAATTCACATTCAATATATGTATAGCAGACAGCAATTCAGCATTATAAGAGTTAGACCCTAGCCACATTTCCTACTGGCAGAGTTACATAACTGAACTCAGGTCAGCTGAGGTTCACTCAACTTCACTGTAACCACAGCATATGGTGTTGTCTGCTACATTTTTTATGCCCCTGCAGTTGGGGGCATATTGTTTTTGTCTGTCTGCTTTTTTTTGTCTGTTTGTCAATTTGTTTGTCTGTCAGTCCACAACTTTAATCTTAGCCATAACTTTGTTAAAGTTAGAAACTTTATAACTTAGGTCATGTTCTGCAAAGGTCAATGTCATTTTTGAGTTATTTCCCAGTGTCATATTTTCTTGTCTTTGAGATAACTCCAGTTCTACTGATGTTAACCCATTACCCCATACATATGCCTTTTTACGCATTTAATTTATTCCTCCTCTAAAGAAAATAATTCCACTTTATACAGTCATAAAAATGTAAGATATAAGAAACGGTATCTATATCTTAGTAGATGATAACTTAAAGCAGGTTGAAAGTAAAGCAGAATGGGCAATAAATAATCATATGGAAATACATGTAGCTAGATGAGAAGAAGTGTCATGGATAAGGGCCATAACTCTGCCAACAATATTTTTTTAAGTTATTCCAATTTGTCATGGGTTTTTTGTCTGGAAGATAATTCCATTTACAGCTATATTAAAATGTTGTCTTGTCTATTAAGCTAAGGCACAATGACCTCCGGTGAGCGAATTAAGGGCCATGGCCCTCTTGTTTTCACAATGTTTCAGAAATGCAGAAATATTTAATTGGAAAAGAGTATAGACTCATGTCAGATCCTATTAGAAAAAGTGCTGACTTTGATCAGACCTCTGCTTTCAGGAATTGTCAGATCTGAGTGCACTGTTTTAAAAAAAGTGTCAATATACATGTACACTATATGCAAGAGAAAGGTCAATCTTAATTATTGTCCCCCTTGGTTGCTTGAATACAGACTGCAGTTTAACACATTCCCCCATAAATACACCTTTTTACGCCTTTAATTTATTCCTCTACTGAAGACAGTAGTTTCAATTAATATAGTTATGAATATGCACTTTATCCTAAAAGATAAAAGCTTAAAGCATGTTTAAAGTAAAGCAGAATGCGCCCTAAGGCGCATTCTGATTTACTTTCAACCTGCTTTAAGTGGTCATCCATCCTTAAAACTAGAAAGAGGCTATGGGGAAATGGGTTAAAGCAACATGAAAGGACCATGGTGTACCCATCTAGGGCCATCTTTGCCCTCTTTCTTCTTTTTTTTCAACATACAAATATTTGCAGTAGATAAATATAAGGATAGATGTCAATAATAGTGACAAATTCATACCAAAAGGTTAGTCTTTATCAGCACAGAAGTGCCAAAGGAGGTGTCTATCTACACTGCCATATAATTTTGACAAATAACTGCATTATTTGAATGGTGTTGAGTATAGGTCACAGCTTATATTGAAACCAGATGAAAGCAATGTACATGTACTGCTTTAAACAGTAACCTGCTTTAAACACGGTAATAGCTTATTTTAACTTTCAGCTTTTGGATGAAATGGTTTAAGTATACAAGAAATTTGTACAAATTGAATATACTTTGAAAATGTATGTGCCATTTTGTTGTGAAAAAAACAAGAAATACTTTTATGTTATTAGATGGATTTAAGTTTATTTATTAAATGTTATTGAAAACACGAAATATTTGGGCTTTTTGTATATGTGTATCTCTGAATCATTCTTTAAACTCTTTGCATGCTAGAATGGAAATCGTGATTATCTGTGCAAACAGTTTAATCCTGTTGAGATACCAAGTAAGGCAGCTTCTCATCAGGATCCAAACTATTTGACACTATGACCTTGTGTGAATTAAATTCAAACTTCTAATCCCTTTAACTCATTGAGCCCTAGTGGCGCATATATGCGTCTTTTACCAAAAGTGTACCCGTGAAGAGTATACATTTGTCTAATGCAAACAGTGAATGCCCTCAGGAGCCCTCTAATCAGAGACTTCACTGTTTGTCATTTTGCAATACATCATTAAAAACAACCCTATATAGTCTAAAATGGACCAGCCTTTATTGTAAATTGGAATTGTCCATTGGAAGTTTCAGGGTAAAATGAGTTAACTCTTTCCTCCCTGGAACTTTAAATGGACAATTCCAGTTTCCATTTAAGTCTAATCCATTTCTGACTTTTAAGGGTTGTTTTTGTCAATGTTTGGCATGATGACAAACAGTGAAGACCCTGATCAGAGGGCTCCTTTCGGAGCCCTCTGATCTGGGTCTTCACTGTTTGCATAGAACAAGTGTACTATTCACATGTACACTGTTTGAAAAGAACGCCTATGTTTCATCTCCATAACTTACTTTCTTTCTACATTTAATTTCTAAAGTCAATTTAGCTAAGTGACCACCCAGTAAAGCAGCAATGAGCTTTTTAGCTCACCTGAGCATACAGTGCAAGGTGAGCTATTGTGATTACATTTTAGCTCACCTGGCACAAAGTGCCAGGGTGAGCTTTTAGGATTGCTGGATGTTCAGGGTCCGTCTTCGGGCGTCTGTCTGTATGTCCGTCCACAATTGTTTGTTAACACTCTAGCGGCTACAAATTTCATTTGATCATCATGAAACTTGATGACAATGTTTATCTTGAAATCTAGGGGCAAAAAATCTTACTTGATCTTCATGAAACTTTGTCAAAATGTTTGCCTTATTGATATGTAGGTCAAGTGTGAATGTTGGTCATGTCCAGTCAAAACCTGGTCACTAGGTCAAATCATAGAAAAACCTTGTTAACACTCTAGAAGCTACAAATCTTACTTGATCTTCATGAAACAGAATGTTTGCCTTATTGATATCTAGGTCAAGTTTAAATGTGGGTCACGGATAAAAAACTAGGTCACTAAGGTCAAATCATAGAAAAACCTTGTCAACACTCTAAAGGCTACAAATCACATTAGATCTTCATGAAACTGGTCAAAATGTTTTCCTCATTGATTTCTAGATAAAGTTCAAATGTTGGTCATGACAGGTCAAATACTTGGTCAAATCATAGAAAACACTCTAGAGGTTACAATTCTCATTAGATCTGAATGAAACTTTTAAAAATGTTTGCCTTATTGATATCTAGGTCATGGGTGAATGTGGGTCATGTTGGGTCAAAAACTAGGTCACTAGGTCAAATCATGAAAATGGAAAGGACTCACATAGGCTTTGCCTGTTGTCCAATCCTTTTCTTCTGAATAAAATATTGTTTAAACTAAATCATGAAAACACACTCTAGAAGCTACATCTCTCATTTGATCTTGAAAAAACTTGCTCTAGAAGCCTCATTGAAATCTAGGCCATGGTTGAATGTCATGTCGGGTCAAAATCTAGGTCACTATAGGTGACCTATAAGTTTTACATGGTGTACCAGGTGAGCGATATAGGGCCATAGTGGCCCTTGTTGAAAAATCTTTTGAAAATAACCAGAGGGCCAAGATTTTAGATTTTGCATGATAGCATCACCTAATAGACCTCTACCAAGTTTATAACTACTTGTAATAATAGCCAAGGGGCCAAAACTAACCCTAATCCCGGTGTCATATCAAAATTGGACCCCCATAAAAAATGGACCGGGTCCAATTTTGATAGCGAAATATGGACCCCCGGGTCCAATTTTCGCTATCAAATTTGGAGCCCCCCCCTGTAAAAAATGGACCCCCCATGTAAAAATTTAGAATGGTTAGAAAACGTAATAAAAAGTTAATTGCAAGAAACCAATGAATATTTTAACCCTTTACCCAATAAATATGCCTGTTAACATCTTAAATGTAGATAAAACACAGGGGGTGTCGATATATGGAGAGTGTCGGTATTAGGTGACTTTACTCTATTCCTACATTGAAGAAAATAATTCCATTTTATACAGTCGCAAACATTTACTGTAGGAAATATTTTCTGTATCCTAGAAGATGGTAGCTTAACCCATTACCCCATAAATATGCCTTTTTACGCCCTTAATTTATTCTTCCACTGAAGAAAGTAGTTCGATTTTGTACAATCATGCACATGCACATTAAGAAATATATTATATCCTATCAAATTTTGACCCTCCTCTCCAACTGAAATAATTTGCAGGGCATAGTAAGGAGAAAAACATAACTAAAATTTAACAACTAATGGAAAAGAATTAAAGTTGATGTGTATATCAAATGACTTAAGGTTTGATGGTTAGGAGTTGACAATGGAGGGGTCCAATTTTGATGCCATCAAATTTGGACCCCCTTCTCCAACTGAAATAATTTGCATGGCAAAACAACCTAAGGATAGGAGTTATCAATATTTTGCATTAATTAGGGAGAAGCATTACCAACTTTTTTTTTTGGGGGGGGGGGGGGGCAAAATTTACAAGGGGGGGGGGGGGGGGGGTTCCATATTTCGCTATCGAAAATGGACCCGCTGGTCCATTTTTTACGGGGGTCCAAATTTGATCTGACACCGGTGTCATTAGTTCTTGTCAAAAACCTCAAGACCTTCACCTTGAATATTTGGTGTATAGAGGTCTAGTAGACCTTTACCAAGTTTTGGGGTTTAAATTGGTCTGGACATGGGGTCACTATTCAATATCCTTGGGTAGGCCAAATCAGGGTCATGTTGGCCCTCTTTTATAACATAGCTTTGTGTGCTAAACACTTGTCCTATCTAGAACTAACATAAATTAGTAAATCAAAGTGCTGAAAGCACTGAGAGATCCGCGATTAGTGAAATGATCTAGTTTAATTGAACGTATTGAAGATTTTACACCTATTAAGTGCACTTAAAGCAATCAGTAAGTATAAACAAGTACACTATCTTTGCCGGCCTTGTTGTAATTAGTTGCCCAATTGATACTTAACAAGTATTGGAAGTTTCAAATAAACAGTAACCTGTCTTGTTGTAACTAGTTATCATTTGATATTTAACAAGAATGCAAGGTTTGAAGTTATTACCTTTCATAGTTTTAAGATATTTAAATTTTACAAAATTTATGTAAATATAACAAGGGCGATAACTCAGGAATGACAAGTCTCAGTGTGGCCTGTTTTGTTTGGAATGAGCTTGCCGTTTGATACTGAACAAGATCATATGTTATATTGATTTTGGTCGATTGATTAGTGTTTTATGGCCCATCGACACCAATGGTCATTTAGAGCCGAAAAATATTAATGGTAGAAAAAAAATCAGAACTGAAAATCAATTTTCAACTTCATTTTATTTTATAGTCAAATGGCATATTGAGGACTTATTTCTAAATTAAGAAATGATCACATGATCAAAGAGTTATGGCCAGCTATGATGAGTTATCTCCCTTCCTATTCACTTGAAATAATATAGGATGGGTTATCTCCCATTTCACCCGATTTTACCTCTAAATGACCTTGACCTTTGCCAGACATGACCCAAGTTGTACTGACCTCAAGAGCTTCTTGAGGTCAGTACACACGCCAGATATAAAGTCTCTATTCACTGTTGTTCAAAAGTTACGACCAAGGTAAAAGTTGTGTACAGACAAACAGACAGATCAAAAACGATTTGCCCCCGACTAAGTCGTGCGGGGCATAAAAATGAAATCGAAATAGATTTATGCTGTGTGGGCAAAACTTGCATTATGTTGCAGTATAAGTAATTTTATTTATTGTAATGAGATGTCAGTGGTGCACATGAGGTAGTTCAAAGCAAGATAAAAGTTAAGCAAAAAGCTCTGGCAGGAGCTCCCTGCAAAAAGTTACTTTCATCTTACTTTAAGCAGTCAGTGTTTTGACATAATGTAGTTCACTCACTGTTGGATATAGGAGATTTGCACTTTTGGCTATGGAGGAAAGGGGTAAAGCAATGCGAAAGTAATCAGAAAGCACCTAAGGAGCTTTCTGCTTTACTTTTATCTAAATAATCTTGCATAATGCAGCCACTTGACAAGTTGTCCTGTAAACCAACAATTGGACCTCATGTAGTGGTTGTAATAGATGTGCTTTACTGTAAATGAAACTATTGTTGGCATCGAGATTCAAAATAAGCATCAGAGAGTGAAATGTCGCATACAAAAAGAACGAGAGCACCGCAAACGGTACATTATACTCCCACTGGCAAAGAAATATATAGTTTTATCAAATTTCATTTTAATTTGTAGACACTTAGAGCTCTGAGAGCATAAACAATACTGAAATAGAGCATTTTCTAGCATATCTGAATACACCAAGGGCAGATAACTCTTGGCACAATGATCCGATTTCAATAATAATTAACCCTTTCATGAACTTATACTTCTATAATTATACTATGGGCAAACATAATCAAAATCCATTCAAAACTGTAGTTGCTAAGTGTGTTAACACTGTCAAATAAGCCTTTTATAACATATTTGAGTACACCATGGACAGACAACTCTGTAATAAAATATCAAATAAATCTCAAACTTTACTCAGCTTCAGATCTTGATGCATTAAATCTCTCTTCATTAATATCGGAATATCCTTGAAATAGTTTTCCAAGAAAACTCTGGACAAGCTCTTTATAGCATATTTGAGTACATCAAGGGCAAATTACTCTGTAAAGAAAAGTTGAATGAACCTCAAACTTGACTCAGCTTTTGATATTGATGCACATAACACATGTGTGAAGTTTCATTAATATCCCTCCAATAGTTTCCCCAGAAACCTCCGGACAAGCTTTTTATAGCATATTTGAGTACATCAAGGGCAGATAATTCTGTAACAAAAATTCAAATGAACCTAAAATTCGACTCAGCTTTAGATCTTGATGCATATAACATTTATGTGAAGTTTCATTAATATCCCTCCAAAAGTTTTCCCAGAAATCTCCGGACAAACAAAATGTTGACGGACGAACAAACGAACAGACAGGGCCGCGCCAATATACAACCACCTTTAGAGGTGGGCGTATAAAACATGATCTTGTTAAAATTAAGGTTATCTCGGGCTTTCAATTCTGATTTTATTTACTCGCACTTATACTGTATCAAGATATTATGAATTATCTATAAACACAACAGGAAAAATATGTAATTTATATTTAATTTGCTTTTTTTCCTATTTCATCAGTTCTGATAATACACAGCAGTTAAAAATACCAACAACAGTGAACACTATAAAGTTGTAAACCTTACGTTTCAATTTAACAGCTTTTTGAGAAACTATATTAAAATCTTTAGTTAAAAATCACAGCATAATTTTCTTTCAAATAAATAACATGGATTCAGGGCTCCGCATAAGGGAAGTACTTCAAGAACTTAAATCTTTATGTCTGCATTAAACCATATGGTGCGACTGTTCATTAGAATTGGTTCAAAGAGACAATTCTAAAGATAAGTTTAACCACACCATAGGATTTGGTGCTGACATGGAATTTCCATCCAATTGAACATATCCATCGCTCTAATCAGTTCATATATTTATTACTCAAATTCAGCACATAATTATGTTGTTCGCCCTTGAAAAAAGTCAGTTTTAATTTGCATCATAGTCTCTGACTCTGTTTATGAAAGTCCATCTTGGATAGGAAACTGCTGGATGTCATGTTTACTGCTCGTCCTACATTGTTTACCACTTCAGGCAGGGAAACATTCCAAAAATTGCACTGGTTATGAAACACCACACAGGCTATGATGATTCTGCAATAGATAGTACAAACATAATTGATTGTTATCATATGCATAAGGCTTTCTACAGGCCTGAAACATCTCAGGACTTTTGTGTTGTTTTTTTCTTTTATAATTTTTGTACCACTTAACATATTGACCAAATAGCAGATTTTATTCCACAAAATGACACTAGTGGTCTCTCACAAGTTCCTGCTTTACCAAAGTTACTTGTGCAAAAGCAGGAGATTATGTTGAAGATTCTTCAACTACCGGTATTCTTTATAAAGCGTAAGCTGAATTTTGGAGGCAATGTTAAGTTTTATTTGGCGTTATGGAAACATGTGATCAATAAGGCATGGTTGTGGCTTATTTGTACTTTCCCATGAATTTTTCAGCATGTCTGGTATATGTATTCAATCAATGGAGTTAAAGTTCTAAAATAGAATGATTATAAATTAATGTTGACGTAGTTCTACTCATACAGGGTTTCAGATAACTGAAAAGTAAAATTCTTTATGTCTACATTAAACCCAGTGGTGTGACTACTTATTAGAATCCTGTTTTCAAGACAATTCTAATGAATAGTAACACCATAGGCGTTGGTGCTGACGTGAAGAAAAGCTGCATTTGGTCTCATTACTCCAACTTATGTGGAGCCCTGACTCGTAATTATATATCGGATTTCATGGACTGAAATGAAAATAATTATACTGTTAGTGTCAGGACTGTACACATTACTGTCTTATTATTTTTCAATCTAAAGACCCAAACACATAGTCATTGCCTTTAACTTGTCTTTTAAATGTTTTCTTTCAATTATTTACTATATACTGTACTTTGTAGGCTCTCTAAATTATAACATAACATACGAAACTATTTTGCATTTTAAGGAGACTCAGCTTTTAAAGGCCAAATACGCAAAATGTAACATTGGCCATAAGTCCTTAACTTTGTGACTACATGTGATAGAGACTTCATTTTGGCATGTGCACTTAAGAATCTCTTGAGAACAGTACAACTTTGGTTAAACAGACAAATGTCAAGGCCATGTAGATGTCAATTAAAGGTCAAATAGGATGAACTTGACACAGGCCACGACTTTGCAACTACATTTGATAGATACTTCATATTTTGCATGTGGGTCTACACTGTTTGCCAAGGTAGTTTGTATCTGGTTCAAGTACTTGAAGGTACAGCCCTTAACATGTATTATCTATTACACATAGTCTACACAAAATAGCTACATGCTCAGTATTGTATGATGAATTAAAAATCTATTTTACCTAACAGAATAAGAATCTGAGTGTCAAACAGAGTAGATCGAGATCAGGCCCCGCATAAGTGGTGCCTTATCTGTATCAAAACTGTTCCAGATGAGTAGCATGTTTTTTCACCATGTTGCAATTTCAACAAGAGGGCCTGAAGGCCCTGATATCGCTCACCATTTGTAATGAAGCCTGATAGCTTTACCTTTGAATTTCACCCGTTTTATTCTAAATCCAATCAAGTTTGTCGACCTACTGTAGTATAGTAGAGTACATCAAAGGCATATAACTAGAGCCTAAACAATACTGAAATGAAGCCTTTTTCTAGCATTTCAAAGTATATCAAGGGCAGGTAACTATTGCCACAATGATTACATTTCAACAATAATTGCACTCCTTCGAGAACGTATAGCTACATCCTTTGTGTACAAGTATAATCAAAATCCATTGAAAACTCTAGTTGCAAGAGTGTAAACGCTGTAAAATATGGCATTGTCAGCAATTCAAAGGTACATATCTCTTGATCTATTTGTCTGATTCCAACCAAAATCACCCTTTTTCGAACTTCTATGGTCATATACAATCTGGGCAAGTTTGAGAGAGCTTGGATAAATATTGTGGCCTCTAGAGCATAAACACAAATATATCATTTTCAGCAATTCAAAGGTAGATAACTATTGACCTATTGATCCGATTACAACAATAATTGATCTCATCTGAAGTCTTATGGTAATATACAATCTGAGTACGTTTGAGAAAGATTGGATAACATTTGTGGCATCAAGAGTGTAAACATCGTTAAATATGGCATTTTCAGCAATTCAAAGGTAGATAACTCTCGTCCTAAACGTCTGATTTCAACCATAATCAAACATATCTGAACTCTTATAGTCATCTACAATCTGAGAAAATTTGAGATAGATTGGATTAAATTTTTGAACTCTAGAATGTAAACACTGTTAAATATGGCATTTTCAGCAATTCAAAGGTAGTTAACTCTTGGTCTATTTGTCCGATTTCAACAAAAATCGAACTCATCCGAACTCTTATGGTCATATACAATCTGGGCAAGTTTACGATAGATTTGATAAAAACTGTGGCCTCTAGAGTGTAAACACTGTTAAATATGGCATTTTCAGCAGTTCAAAGGTAGATAACTCATGATCTATTACATGTAGTCCGATTCCAACCATAACCAAACTCATCCGAACTCTTATGGCAATATACCATCTGAGCAAGTTTGAGAAAGATTGGATAAATATTGTGGCCTCTCGAGTGTAAACACTAAAATAGTTGACGACGGATGACGGACGACACACGATGGATGATGGACGCCGGACATTCAAGGATTGCAAAAGCTCACCCTGAGCTAGCAGCTAACAAAGGCTAACCTCAGCTGACTGGTGTATAAGTTTTAACTTTTTCTAAATTTATGTAGTTTTTTAAAGAAAGAAGCAATAATTTACCTTATTGTATGGCTGTTGAATTCCCCTTGAAAGGTCTGGTACCATGTTAGTGTGATGTTACCATGCCCTTCATCACAATCAATGAGATTAGATGAAATCAGCTGTCCTGAAATCATCTTCATCTCTTCATCCCTCATCATCCATCGGTGCTTACTGCTAAATGACCCATTTAGTGCTGTGGTGCCATACAATCTGACCCATCCATGGGATCCATCCATACCATGTTACCATTTCCCCTGTTGAAATACATGTAGTTAAAAAATATGTGTAAGTTTTCACAATAAACAACCAATATAAATCAAAGAGTGAAGGTCTTGAGAGTTGCCAAGGATGAGGTTTTGCAATTCAGTAAACCACTCTGTAGCCACAACTGAGGCTACAGTAATCATTTATTGTATAAGGCAGGTGGTCACTTAAAGAAAGATGAAAGTAAAGCAGAGAGCATTTAAATATGTTTTCTGCTTTTAATTGTTTCACTGTGCTGTAAGTTGTCAGCTATTTTTGTTCCATCAATAAGTATTTTTTAGTCCTGGTTACAGAGGGGTATACATCAAATGATTAAGCAGAATTCAATTTAAGGTACATTTTGCACCGAGATGGATCTACTGCTCGATTCACAGGGGTAAAGAATTTGAAATGTAACCAGTGTCAAATTCCATCTTTAAAAGGCAGTTGAATTGCATTTAATTCTTTCATGAATGATGAGAATATTTTAAGATAGATCTATTATTTTTATTCTGTAATTTGTTGATTACATGTACCTGCATGTGTACTCAGCTGAGAAGGCTTTTGAGCTTGAGTACAAGTTGGGTAATGTCAGACAAAGGTCACGGTTTTTAAGAGACCTGTCACATAAGGGGGCATAGCGTTTTGCAAACAAATCTTGTTTTCATTTAATTTACTTAACTTAACAAAAATAGAAACTTTACATACTTTAGAGCCCGTTTAAGCGATGTTTAAATGAGGTACTATACGTGTCATAAAATATACGCACATTTCACAATTGAGTTATCGATAAAGACCATAAAGAGCCACACTCTCACTAATTTGTACTGTGCACAACGTAGCACGCTTTCCACTTCCAGTATTTAACACTGACGGCGAGTTGACCTAGTCAGGTTTTTTGAAAGTTTATTTAATGCAGCACGGCACACACAGACTTTAGCCAAACACCGAAAAAACAAACTTGTAAACACCTGCGTTTCAAAAATGAGATGCCACAGTTTTATGACAAGAGGGCCTGAAGGCCCTGATATCGCTCACCATTTGTAATGAAGCCTGATAGCTTTACCTTTGAATTTCACCCGTTTTATTCTAAATCCAGTCAAATTTGTCGACCTACTCTAGTATATTATAAGAGAGTACATCAAAGGCAGATAACTAGAGCCTAAACAATACTGAAATGAAGCCTTTTTCTAGCATTTCAAAGTACATCAAGGGCAGGTAACTATTGCCACAATGATTAGATTTCAACAATAGTTGCACTCCTTCGAGAACGTATAGCTATATACTTTGTGTACAAGTATAATCAAAATCCATTGAAAACTGTAGTTGTAATAGTGTAAACGCTGTAAAATATGGCATTTTCAGCAATTCAAAGGTAGATAACTCTTGATCTATTTGTCCAATTTCAACCATAATCACCCTTTTTCGCACTCTTATGGTCATATACAATCTGAGCAAGTTTGAGAGAGCTTGGATAAATAGTGTGGCCTCTAGAGCATAAACACTGTTAAGTATATCATTTTCAGCAATTCAAAGGTAGATAACTCTCAACCTATTGATCCGATTACAACCATAATTGAACTCATCCGAAGTCTTATAGTAATATACAATCTGAGTAAGTTTGAGAAAGATTGGATAAAATGTGTGGCCTCTAGAGTGTAAACACCCTTAAGGTGGTTCGCGGGTCAGCTTATTCTGTGTCAGAATTCTTTGAAACCTTGATTAAATTGAAATATACCATATGGAGAGTGAAAAATCGTTAATATAAAAAAAAGTTACAGTGCCGTTTTTTTCTGAGAGGACCTTTTGTCGAGAAAAGCTCCTTTTTTAATAAACAGGAATAATTTCTTTATAAAATGATATAACTCAATAATTTCTGTACATTCAAGTAAACTGTACATAGACTATAAGATAGTGGGCAAACAAAAGTATTTCATAACATATTTTCTGGAAATATCAATATTTTAAAAAAGTCAAATTCTGAAAATCTCAAATTACAAAAAATCTAGCTGTTTAACATACACTAATTTTACTCTTATTAGATAGATATAACTTAATTCTACTAGTCACACAAATTTAATGAAAATCTACAGTGGAATTTGCATTTTATACATGCTTTCCTGAAATTCTGACAAAATGTTAACACAAAACGAGTAACCTCCCTTGAGTTCAACTTTAAAATGCCGTCAGCTCTAAATAATACCTTAAGTCAAACCTTTAATAAGGGACCATTGAATACGGTAGCCTGTAGATCTTTAAAGGCAAGTGGCTGTTTAATGCATAACAAAAGTAATGCATAAAAGCTCCTTTAGGATCTATCTTTTAGCATTACCTTTGTCCTTTGTTAAGCTGCCATCTGTCATATAGGCTATAATCCTCACAAATTTAGCTGTCACATGACTATACTTGCATCTGATATTATTCATTATTACGTGGCTTAACATAGCCTGTCCTTTGATCACTGCGTTATGGATTGACTAGTCACTAAAATCGGAGAATTTGTTAAAAAAAAAGTTTTGAAGCGAGTGGGAATCGAACCTAGAACATTTGGATTGCAAGTCAATCACCGTATCAACTGCACTAACAGAGAAGACACTAGAGCAGTTCAAACTTTTCTTTATCTACATTTTCTACTATAAGCACATGCCGCAAAGATCAGGTGAAAGTCATCAGCATTTCCGGAACTCGAAATGCGGCCCGCCCGCTGTCGAACCACCTTAAATATGGCATTTTCAGCAATTCAAAGGTAGATAACTCTCCACCTATTAGTCTGATTTCAACCATAATCAAACTCATCTGAACTCTTATGGTAATATACAATCTGAGCAAGTTTGAGATAGGTTGGATAAAAATTGTGAACTCTAGAATGTAAACACTGTTAAATATGGGATTTTCAGCAGTTCAAAGGTAGATAACTCTTTATCTTTTTGTCAGATTTCAACCAAAATCGAACTCATCCGAACTCTTATGGTCATATATAATCTGGGCAAGTTTTAGAAAGATTGGATAAATATTGTGGCCTCTAGAGTGTAAACACTGTAAAATATGGCATTTTCAGCAATTCAAAGGTAGATAACTCATGACCTATTTGTCCGATTTTAACCATAATCGAACTCATTTGAACTCCTATGGCAATATACCATCTGAGATTGTTTGAGAAAGATTGGATAAATATTGTGGTCTCTAGAGTGTAAACACTGAAATTGTTGACGCCGCACGACGGACGACGGACATTCAAGGATTGCAAAAGCTCACCCTGAGCTAGCTCAGGTGAGCTAAAAATCACAGATATCAGGCCATTTGGCATGCTTACTTTGGTTGCGTCAGTAACTGATGTTGCGCGTCATTTTAGACGCATAAGATAGACAATTCATATCCTAACTACTCGTTACAGACTGAGAGCTACGGGTTATGTCTAGGATCGTCGGACTCGGAGATCGTTGACGTCACATAGAGACGACCACACTCTTACGTCCTATCCGTAACAGTAGACCGTATACAGGGCAGATCTTAACTTATGACTAAACTGTCTTTATGCAAAAAAAGTCGATCACTTAAAATGAAACAGTAAAATGAATAAAACACATCTTGCGTACACGTTCACATCTCTGATAATTTTAAAATCGACCCCTTTGCATTTTGACGTCAAATAACGACGTTGCTTTTGGATTTTTTTTCATCACCATTGTTGAGAAATTGCAGACATTGATCCAAAGTTTCGAATAACACTAACTTAAGCCTTCTGAAAAATTGTGTTTGTAGACAGAAATATACACATTAGAATCCAATGTAAAGTTTCTATTTTTGCTGTGTATAGTTCTGAGTTTTCTAAAAATTCTTCTTTTAAATATATTGAAAGCGAAGCGGTTTCATACAAGTGTCCAGGTTTTTTTTCATACCTCCATGAATACAATAAATGTTCCCAATTGTTCCTCATAATTTAATATCACTACTGAATTTAAGAGGGTTAAATAGAGAATCTGACACGAGTGTTCATTATTTAACACTTTAAAACGTAGGTTGTAGTCCCTTCGCCATATATATTTTCCGCCAAAACGCGACATTGTTTTGTAGTAAAGTCAATGACATCATTTGGCGTCCTGCTTCATGCAGCGCTCTTGGAGAGCAGTAACTGTTGGACTAAGAGAAAGTAGTCCTGACAAGGCGCGGCCTGAATTATTTTTTTCATGGGGTTATGAAACAAAAGTTACAGCTAATCAGAGCTAACCAAAGCAATATCAACAAATTAGGAAAAATGGATAGACACTCATTTAAATCCAATCAGGACTAGTAATGAGTATTTGTTTACTCTCCGTTTACAAACAGTGCACCTCTGAAGGTACACATGACTATGCAAACAGTGTTGCTCCAGATCAGAGGTCTCCAAAGGCAGTCCTTAGGCAAGCCACCTTGATAAACAATCAATTATGGTTGGACAAGACAGATATTTTATTATGGTGAGTAAGGTTGAGACAGATTCCATTTATAATACATTGATTCTAAATATAGAACAAGAGGGCCTGAAGGCCCTGATATCGCTCACCTTTTGTACTGAAGCCTGATAGCTTTACCTTTCTGTTTCACCCGTTTTCATCTAGATCTATTCAAATTTGCAGTATAGCATGTAAACCATTTTGGAATACAACCTCATAATTCTAGTATAGTAGAGTACATCAAGGGTTGATAACTAGACACTAAACAATACTGAAATGAAGCCTTTTTTAGCATTTCAAAGTATATCAAGGGCAGATAACTATTGTCACAATAAGTTTTAAACAATAATTGCACTCCTTTGAGAACCTATAGCTATATACATTGTGTGCAAGAATAATCAAAATCTGTTCAAAACTGTAGTTGAAACAGTGTAAATGCTGTTAGATACGGCATTTTCAGCAATTCAAAGGTAGATAACTCTTGACCTATTTGTCTGATTTCGACCATAATCACCTTTATTTGAACTTGTATGTTCATATACAATCTGAGCAAGTTTAAGAAAGCTTGAGTAGATATTGTGGCCTCTGGAGTGAAAACACAGTGTTAAATATATCATTTTCAGCAATTTAAAGGTAGTCACTCTTGACCTATTGATCTGATTACAACCATAATTAAACTCATCTAAATTTCTTATGGTAATATACAACCTGAGAAAGATTGGAGAAAATGTGTGGCCTCTGGGGTGTAAACACTCGCGTTAGTTGGAATAGTTGTCAACAAGTTCTATTCGAATCACCACTAACTTGATGTTTTCCGTTGACAAAATGTTAACAAACCCTAAAATCGAGCGATGATTTAGTCACGTGACCATGTTTATACCATGTGATTTGTGTCACTAGATAAAACAAACATGAAGACCTCAATTAATCGAATGGATCCAGACCGCATGGCATTATATGCGTTTATAAAAGGAAGTGGCTATAGCCGTCCGGTTCCGGAGGGCTAGCCTGCCCTGTGAGGGTAAGCTAGATGTCCGGAATAGATTTTCGTCAGAGCATATACAGGGGTGTCAAATTCCACTTGCCCGCTCGCCAATGCGAGTAGGTTTTGAAGTCGGGCGAGTGCTTTCAAATATATACTCGACCTTAAGGGCGAGTGGATCTTTTGGGCAGTGTAATTAGAGTGCAAATAAAAACGGCTGAAGTTCTCCGCGTGTGTCAACATCAACGACACATTTTCTACAATGTTTTGCATTTCACTATTATCGACAACGAGTTTGGAGGCGTTCCGATTCACGGGCTCCTGCTTGGGCGTGTTCGATTATCAGTTCCAGAACTGTTTTGGACGATTCCATGGAATTAGTAAATCGAATAAAAACGGAATTGAACCCTTGATAATGTGGTAGTCTGGTTCCCTGCTTAGTACAACTTTGCTGTCGAAGCGTTGGCAAATTGTGCCGGTAACCATGATGATACGTCACAATTCTGCTCACACCACCTCCTTGAACAGAACTGATAGAACAGTTCTGGAATTGAATTCCGGACCATTCGATTTCGATTCCGTCAATCCCGCAGATTCCGGACTGATAATCGAACACGCCCCTTGTTTCTTCTTTATATTATTCGGCCTTCAAAGTACGAAAGTTTCGGCCCAAAAAAGGTTTATTTGTGTTGAAAGTATCGAGGGGTGGTTCAAATATTTATTCGAATTAATATAACTATAGGTAAAACCTATATACGGCCGAAACCTGTTCTTACAAAGTATAGGAAATTAGGTATATGATTTAATTTAACCTTGATTTAACGATGGTACGAAATGACATAAAATAGGGTGCGAAAAGGCTAGGGTACGAAATGCCGTTTGCCGCGAGAACAACATTGGCGGCCATTTTGTTATCGCCAGCCGGTTTGCTCGATTCACTAAATCCGGTGCGGCGTACCAATCACACGATAGGGATATTTCTATCGGTATAAGTATGTGTATTCAATCGTGTATACTCATTGCACACAGGTAAATTATGTACGACTGTAATAAAATATTTCCATAGAGGAGAGCCTGATGAGCCGGTTCAGGCGTCGCTACGGATTTTTCGAACGCTCGGTTGGTTGGTGAATTAGGCATTCCCTCGCCGGAAGTGGAATCGAGCCAGATAAAATGGCGGCGCCCATAAAACTGTGCGATAATTTTTCAGGAACATAGGATAATGAAATTTATTTCTCTATTTCTTGTTTTATTCACGCAACGCGTACACATTATCTAAAGGCGACCTGCGCAAAAAGCTGGCCTTTGGCCAGCTTTTAGTTTCGGCCGTATAAAATTAAAGTATGAATAACAGTGTTATAACGTGTTTTATTGTTCAATCATCTGTCAAACTGCAAACATTTCTTAATATAAAGCTTCGACGATTTCGTACCTAATTTGAACGAGTCAAAATTATACATGCCGAAAAAACCGGAAGCACGTTAGTTCCCGCTACTTGTCAAAATGTAAACAACCTAACAAAACTATCTTCAGTCGTTTTCGTAGTAAAATAGCGGCATTAACAGGGATGTCGAAACGATGACAAGACCCACAAGAATTGAAACAGTTAAACAGTGCGTTTCTATATGTTGATATTTTCGAATTTAAATAAACGAATAAGAAAATTGTGAAAGTTTTAGTACATATGAATTATATATGAAAATTCACGGACGAGCAAAAGTTGCAGAAGGGCGAGTGGATTTTAATAGCTACTAGTCCTACAGGGCGAGTAGCTTTTGAAAGATTTTTACACCCCTGCTATGCATAATTTACGTGAGTTAGTGCCTGGATATATATGGCAAACAACCTTAAATACAATTTTGAACTTCAGAAAATCGGCGAGAACAGAAACAAGTCACACTTTAAGGAATTAATTTACCGTCACTATGAGCTACGATCGCATCCGCCATTGTCGTTGTTGCCGTATTTTGTCCCCACCTTAGTAGGAAAACCGCACTCTCGCAGGCATTTTTAATTGATGATTGAATACCTGTACCTTTTGCTAAACTGACACGTTCGAAAAAATGTACATGACGTCCACGACAGAATGTTTCCCTTTTTTAATTGTTTTCCTTAATGTCAGAGAAATATCTCCAACTTAGAATTTCACAGCGAACTATGGTAATGGAAAGGTCTTCCTTTTTTCGAAATATAATGACCTTCATAAATACATGTATTACTCAAACTTTTACTCCAAATGCCACTTTATGCCGATGCTTAACTGTTAATAACAATGGATTTTTTTTACATGGCTTTGTTAATGTTATTTCCGATACATTCACAGTTTGCTGCTAGCCACATGGACATGGAGATACCGGCTGCGATAATTAGATTTGGCGATAATCAACGTATTGATATCATACGTAGTCCATCCATTTGAAATACTTTCGGCATATTTAACTTCAATCTCTAATTTTAACATTCAGTATGATATTTACATGCATAAATTACAATAAAATCAACAAAAATGTCCTGCGTGCTAATCTAATAACGACAAAGTCAGGGCAACAGTCTATTACCAATTAAACTGGCGGATGCGAACGTTGGTCTTAAGTGAAGGTAATTTAATTCCTTTATATAAATGTGATTTGTTATTGCTCTCTGTTGTTTTATGGAAAATTAAATGCATTTAGTTTTGTTTCAACTTGTTTTAAATATACCCAGGCACTAACCCACATATAAAGCAGTATATTTCCTGAAAGAAATTTATTCCGGACGTCTAGCCCGTCCTGTGACGGTTGGCTAGCTGTCCGGTTCCGGACGTCTAGCCACTGCCTTTATAAAAATCGGGGGCATTACGACTGTTTTTAAAGGGTGTTTTATTCATTTCCTTTTGTCCGGAAGTATTGTTCGATGTTTCTGACCTGTCAAAGTTATTTTTAGAACAATATAGTTAATAATGGTAAAAAGGTAAGCAAGGTAACATCGGATCTATATAGTTGCACACTTTCAAACTTGAGATATTCAGCATGATCCTCGTGCAGCAAGAGACAGCTGCGCTAATTTTACTGATATGTTATTCATTCTCAATAAAGGTGTTTATGAATCTGAATCTGAATATAGAACGTCGTAGAATCCTATAAAATGCTAAAAACTATTATGTCCATTGCAAACAGGTTGGAGCCAGAACAGACGCCGGGTAACCTGACGTCTGATTAGGCTCCAATCTGTTTGCCAACCTGAACCAGATTAAAAAGATAAAATAAATCATCTACAGTTTAGTGCATTGTCAGTGATTGTGTTTGTGTTTATTCTTCTCTACTATAAAGACTACTGTACATTACGCACAATAAATACAGCTTTCCGTATCCCTGGCTAACTGTACGGAAATCAACGAGTACGGTGATCATCCCTTTTAAATAACTCTGATATGTAAGAAGAAAACACTAATACAAAGTTTTCGTTGACCACAATTTCTATTTGAGTCGGGCCAAAATCGTTGTCATCAGTAAATCTTCGCGCATTTGCTCCGCCCACTTTTCGTTGTCAACAAACTCAATGATTCGAACACGACCAATATCTACGTACTTACTTTGAAGTAATTCCGTCGACAATCTCTCTGAGCAAATAACAATTTGCTAATCTCCTCTTCGTGTTTTTCTTTCTGCTCAGGTTAATCTCCACTTCAGCAAAATGGCATGTTTTATTTACCCACGTAAAATATCTCGTTCTGGTTCCCGGTTAACACGCACATAATCCTACAGTACCGGAAACCAGACTAGACGTTTCCCGTTATAACTGATCGGCTTTCCCCGTATGCTTGTCGATCCAAACTATTGGCTATACGGACAGGACCGAGTATGCTTCGTAAAACGGACATCAGCGATTTTCGCAATGTAATACGAACAGCTGCTCGGCTTTCCCCGTTATACTCGTCGGTCGATACTATTGGCTATACGGACAGGACCGAGTATGCTTCGTAAAACGGACATCAGCGATTTTCGCGAATGAATACTATTCAACATTTTCTTAAAAATAAAGCAAAAGACATATTCTGACCTTCCGGAAAACATTGAAAAATCTCATATTAAATTAATTAGAAGAGATACAACTTACTTCAACCCACATGTAGTGCTATCAAAGCATAGATCACTTCTAAAAGCAAGCACTATTTTCTTGTTAGATTTGGCTGTAGTCAGTTTTGCAGTATGAAATGTGTTACTTTGCGAATTTGGTATACATGAATCCGCGAAAACGCTACGCTACGCTGCGCTATTGCGGATCAAAAATTGACCACAAAAATTATAACTGCTGTAATTGTCATAAAAAAAAAAAAATAATTGCTTTTATCCATGCACTCATTTGCCCAAAAGGTGCAAACTCAAAAGCAATCTGATGAGGGTCTACACTGTTACACTAAACTCATTTAAGTCTAGGCTAAACAGTCACTGGGGGGTCACCTATAAGTTCAATGCCAAGTGCTATTACCCATATGTGTGAAAAAATTGTGACAATGATAAGTGACAGTGAATAGTGACAGAGATTGTGATATGAATTTTTAACAAGTGTGTAAATAGAAGCTGTACAGATTAATATATGAGTGTATACGTAATATTGTACACATATAAATTATTGAAAAGCCAGATGGGAACCGGAAGTCCAGAAACAACTGTAAATTAATAAGTCTTCCAATAACATGAAATAATATAAAAATGGGCCCAAGAAGCAGTTATGCTTATGCGACACTTGTGTTGCATCAGGCCTCTAGACTACATGAACTACATGAACTGTTTGCTCAGGCCTGACTGTCCCAATACAGAAGAGCCCCTCTATTATGGCCACTAAATTGTCTTAAGTATAAGGTGTTTATGACAGGTGAATGCTTAATGCAAGGTGACAGTCAAACCGAACAATTGCTGCAAGAGTGCAGCAAAGAAATGGTGCACGGCGTAAAAAACGCAGATGGGGTGGTTGAATCAGTGTTAAATTCAAAATGAACCTACGATAGAAAGAAATGAATGATTTGTAACTAAGTAATTGTTTAATAAATTTTGTTTATCCTTTACTCATTTTACTCTTGGTTAAGCAACGAAACACAGAAACAACGGGACCAATAATTCCCGGCTGTAGATTTTCCCTGCTGTCCACGGAAAATCTAACAATATTCCATGGTTTTCCACGGAAAATGAGCCTTTTTCCAGGGAATTTGGTAAATCACATAACTTTTCCACGGAAAATTAAAAAATGCGGAATCTGTTTTCCGGCGTAGCATGGAAAAACGCTGGAAAACCCCAGAAAAAAGCAGGGAAAAATGGACTTAGTTTTTTTTTATGCTGGAAAAAGCCCGGAAAAGAGAACTTAGAAGTTTTCGAGGCCGGAAAAAGCCTGGAAATGAGAACTTAGAAATTGTGTACGTCGGAAAAGTGCGGAAATGAGGACTTAGAAAATTTGAAGGTCTGCAAAAGCCTCCAAATGAGAACTTAGACATTTTTCTATGGGCTGAAAAATATAAAGCCCTCACTTTTTTTTTGTTCTATCGAATTGCACTGATGAAATTTTTAGCATAGCCAACTGAATGCAACACTTAAACAACAAAAAATATTTTTTAACATGAGTTTATTTGCATCCAAAGAAAACAGTTTAAGGCATATTCTAACATAGATCATTCTGTAAGAAACTGCTAGACCTACAGCACTGCAGTTTGTTAAGACAAACCAGGAACGTACTAATCTACGTTCCTGGACAAACCCAGCTTATGACTGGTTTTTTTTGTAACAAGATGTTATCTAATCTGCGTGTCTCTGTTTGCACTAACTATTTGATACTAATTATGATGCTGGAAATAGTTAAAATATTTCAGAACCTAGTTATCTTCAGAACACAAATAAATATGATCTGGGTCCTCACTGTTTGCCACACAGTAAGGTCTGTCTCTATTTATATAATATCGACAAACAGTTTTCAAAAGCTTTTAGCTTTGTATAGCTATATATAAGGAAACTCTGCCCCACCCACTAGCAGCCATGTTTCCAAAGCTTGCAATTGGAAATTTATTTTAAGATAAAGTCAGCAGTGCATGGATTATTTCTGTAAAATTATTTTCAAATCGGAACAGTTGTTTCTGACAAGAAGATCTTTAAAGCTTCTTTCAATTGGTTGTCACGGCAATCATAATTTCAACTAATTGATGACCTATAATAGAATCAGATATTTGAAGAGATCTAAAATTCTAATAGAGGGTAAAATGCCACATGGAGTTTTTATTTAAATTATTTTTAAATCGGACCAGTGCAGCATGGTTTCAAACGAGATTTATTTTTAAAAGTTTTCACTAGATCTATATGAAGCCATGTAAGGGAAATCTACCCCACCCACTGCATGGTGCACACTTTTTTTTAACTAGAAATTTATTTTTTTTAGTTTGATAGAGATGTCACCTCTAATTTGGTCCTATTAAAGCATCTGTTTAAAATTGTTTTCAATTCAAAACAAATAGTTTCATCGTTTTCAAGAAGATATTTTTTAATTAGTTGCCATGGAAACCACAATTTTAACTGCATGGCCTATATTTGAAGAAATGTTATATAGGGTCACCCATAGATCATATGTGTGAAATTATTTTTAAATCGTACTGCCAGTGGTTTCAGAAAAGATTTTTTTTTAAGTTTCACTATATAGCCAAATATGGAAAATCTACCCCACCCACTGGTGGCCATTTTTAAAAAATCTATTGCAAACATGAGACACAGGGTCACCCATGGATTTTTAAATCAAACCAGTGGTTTCAGAAAATAAGATTTTTAAAGTTTTCACTATATAGCCAATAAGGAAAAGTTTCCCACCCACTGGTGGCCATTTAAAAAAAAATCTATTGCAGAAATGTGATACAGGGTTACTCATGGATGAATTGTATGAAAATATTTATCTATAAAACTTTGTTTTTTCAATTGCAGACATGTGCCCTTTTAATGCCAATCGTGATGGCCTTGCCATGTAGCATATGATCTAATTCAAATTAAGTTGATTTGTCAATGAGGCTTTTTGTAAACTTCATAGATCTATTTGTAAACCAAATTAAACAACAACAAACAATGATTCTGAAGTCTGTAACTCTATACACTCTCTATACTCCAAAAGCCATTTCAGAACACTATTTTAGAATTCTCTTCAAATAACGTTTTAAGTTTAACACAAATGTGAGTTTTAAGCAAATTGCACATGTATCGTTTCAGATATAATCCACTTTTAGTCTTCGTTTCTAGAAAGAATGACTCCCGGTTTACGTGAAAGGCCGAATCGATGGGGTCGAAATTGCTAGAAACGTGTGCTCATTTCCGGACCACTTCAACATCCGGTTTGAATTTCAAATGAAAAATCGGTAAATTGTGTTGTAATAAAAATACAAATAGCTGTTTTACCGAGGAAATCACGCCTTGTGTGTAGCTGTATGGTTCATGCACGCTGTCCAGGACGCTGTGTGTTGTGATTAAAGGTAAATTGTGTATTAAATGTTCGTGTATTTGAGATATCGTCTCTCAAGACTGAACGTGTTTTACTGTTTATGTTTTTGTCAGATTTACATTTACTCCATTTAATGCATATAGATGTTTTACATTTATCAATATGCGCAAGTCGAAGTTACAAATATTAATTTACGAATTCCCTCACCTGAAATTCACTTCTAAAGCCGCAATCTCTTTTAACGTCCGATATCAAAGCGGTTCGATTCGCCCCCAGTCAAATCGGAATTTAACTAACTCGGCCGGTTTATGGTGAATTCGCCTAGAGACGAACTCGCCTACAATTAGATACATAGTAACCCAAATGGTGAATTCGTCTACAAAGCAATTATATAGTGATTGTATTTCACACTTATTGTAAGGTGTCTTTAACATAATAAAACTTGTTTTCAGGTAGAGTTTACTAAGATCGGATGATAGGTGTAGCCCCTGATCATCATATGCAGGTGCATGGAGAAAGGACATGTCCTTTCTCCATGGCAGGTGTTAATAATGTGGACCATGGAAATATAATATATTTCCTTGTGTGGACCTAGGTGCAAGCAGCATTTTTACTTTCAATATGATAAATGATGTATTCTACGTTGGCATCATCCCCTTTCAAACACGTTACAGGTTGTCAAATCTGGGTGAAGTGATTAGGGGCTACACTGATCTTTCGGGTTTAAAAAAAATGGATAAGGAAACAAGATTAGTTGATCCTCTACAAACATTTTTATTTCATCTACCTGTAAACGGTAAATTCTTACACTGTACTACAAGGTGTGAAATACAATCAGTATATAATTGCTTTCTAGGCGAATTCACCATTTAGGTTACTATATATCTAATTGTAGGCGAGTTCGTCTCTAGGCGAATTCACCAGCACCCACTCGGCCTACTATACTATAGAATAATGATTGCAACATATATTTTGATAGGGAAACACGTTTAAACGGTTTGTTGTAAGCTGGCCCGTATTTGTTTGTTTGTCTTAAATACTTTCATTTAGTTTAATGGGTGGTAATCACATTTGTGATTTTATTTAGCTTCTCAAACACATTAATTACACTCTTTTTTTCCTTTTTATTTTTAAAAGGCATATACTGTATGTATTGTTTCAGGGTCCATGCAGCAACCAATAAAGTAGTTCCAAACCCTGTTGAAACATCATTGAAAAGGGTAGGATGCAAATAACCTGTTGAAACATGTTCAGAAGTCCATCAAGAGATAATGAGGTTGCTAGCTGTAACCTTTACACGAGGTAAGAAGAACTATTTCAAATAAAATGGAATTTTTTTAATTTCCCCGGGAAAAGAGTGGGGACTCGTTTCAGACAGATCCTAATACAACAGAGCTCCAGATAAGGGGAGTATGTTGCAAAAACTAAAATCTTTATTTCTGAATTAAACCCTATGGTGTTACTACTCATTAGAATCGTCTTTTCGAGACGATTCTAATGAGTAGTTACATCATAGGATTTGGGCTAAAGTGAGTGAGAAAATGTTGGATTTATTCAGTTTACTCCCTCTTATCTGGAGCCCTGAATACAAATAAAATGCAGACTCTAATCAGGAGGATCTGTCTGTTCCTTGGTGGCAAGTCTTAACACAATGTTTCAAAAATCAACAATATGAAACCTATAGCTAAATGGAAAAGCATCTGCTTGCAGATCAGGAGGTCACAGGTTCAGTCCCTGGCTGAGTCAAGACAAAGACATAAAAAATTGGTGATAATGGCTTCCCTATTAGGTGCTCAGGATTTTGGGTTAGCATTACATTACAACTGGTTTGTCTATGTCAGCATAAAGTTAGGTCCCTGATACACCTCATCATAAGTGCCCCTATCTATAATAATTGGTGAACAATTGTGGACCGTATAAATTATACAAGTGTAAAGAAGCTGGAGGGGGTTAAGTATCCTCGACTAACCATGGGTCGCCGCAATTAATATCAAACATGAATTGCAAAATAAAAAAAAATGTCAATAAAACTCCACTGACTTGTTTCAGAAAGTATGTTCTTTTACTTACATTTTCATCATAAATGTAAGCTATAAAGTTAGGTTCAATGCAAAATAATCTCTACAAATAACATCCATATAATCACGGCCATCTAATCTTTGTTTAAAATGTACCTTGAATCGCCGGAGATGACGTCATATGAATAGCGGGTCTTCAATAAGAGGTCAAAATTAGTGACATTCATAAATGTAAACAAAGTAAACGGACCAATTCGTCAGCTTTAAAAACGGCTTTATGAACAAATAAAGGAATAATAAAAAAAGCTTTATATGGATAAAATACTCTTTTATATGCAAATTGCCTGTTTAAAACGTATTTTGTCCAGTACAACTATTTCTTTGCATGTGTAAACTTTGTAGTAAACTATGACGTGAAATTCTCGTAGGTGCGTGAAAAACTCGCGTCATCAAAACAAAAAACAAAATGGCGGCGATCCAAGGTTTACGGGGATTTTAGGGAGATTGACAATATGAATTCAAATTACTAGAAAGTCTTTGACTAGTGGTTCTTTAGTTCATTAAAAGTTATTTTGATCCTACCCCCCTCTTAGCTAAAGAAAAAGTTACCGACAATTTTTTCACGGTGTTATAGATACCAATAACAATGTAAGAACTTAGAAATTATCTTGCTTGAACTCTTACATACTTTACTTAATTTATGATACAGAAGGAAGGACGCAGCCCCGGACCATCTGGGTTCACCACATCAAAGTCAGTGAGTGTGGCAGCCCCCCATCACATAAAACCAACTGGCACCCTACAAAGCTACATCAGACAAACTGGAAACCTTGAGGCATCAAACAGCTATACAGACCCATACCCATCTGGCATCACCAATAGCTGTCTATGGAGGTTTTGCCTTTAGTATAGGTATTAGTGTTTTCTTCTGACCTGACCTATTTATTTTTAGATTGGAAAATGGAACGTTCTAAAACTGAAAATGGGATGATCATTCACAGTGCTCAATGATTTCCTTACAGCCAGGTAGGGATATGGAATAACAAATATATGTATTTATTATGCATAGTGTACAGTAGAGAAGACATTATTCTTTCCAGCAATGCATTAAACAGTAGAAAATTACAACTACCTATTTAATCTGAGTGACAAACAGATAGGAGCCTGATCAGATGCCGGGTTATCCAGCATCTGATCTGGCTCAAACCTTTCTGCAATGGAAATAATACCGTATATCGGGTATTTTTGGTGTGCTGGAAATATTGACTAAATTTGGTGGGCTTCACAAAAATTCCAATTTTTAAACAATCAAATTTACACACTCGAGTTGTCTATCGAACACTGCCTTAATCCGTGTCTTGCGACGCACATTAATATAACGTAACATCGAAATTAACAGTATGATTAAATCAAACTAAATTGCATGTTTTTATGGATTTTGGTTATAGTTGCACACAATGTATATAGCCATAAGTAGAATTATCTGCCCTTTATATACTTTGAAATCCTGGAAAAGGCTTTCTTTCAATATTGTTAATACTCTAGATATCTGCCCTAAATGTACTCTACTAGAATATTTTGTATTCCAATATTGTTTACACACTATAATATAGTCTACAAATTTGAATGAATTTAGATTAAAATGGGTGAAACTCAAAGGTAAAGCTATCAGGCTTCTGTACAACAGGTGAGCAATATCAGGGCCTTCAAGTCCCTCTTGTTTGTTTGAACACTCAGAAGTTGTACCTCTTTTTATTTTCAGAAATCATGAGCGAAAACCACAGCGTCAATGCAGTTCAAGTCAGAGAGAAACTAAGAGAACTGATGAAGCCGAGCGGTGTAACAAGCCGTTAATGCAGATTAGGTTCAACACAACACTATTGTAGCTGCAAATTACTTAGTCTTCCAAATAACAATAATGTGTTGAAGGACTTGAATTGTGTAAAACTGTCAGTGGTAACTGGTGTTGACCCCGGATAAAGGTCTCTACAAGAGCCCTCTGAATCTGATTAGTGTCTCCATTTTTTCACATTTTAAGAAATTTAATTTTCATGATAGAGGAGTCTTATTTAGGAGCTAATTTCCAATTTATTACAACAGGTGAGTGATATCTGGGCCTTCATGCCCTCTTGTTTTCATTAGTATCTAGCTGGCAGTTTTGGCTTGAGTCCGGATCTCATAAGCTAGGAGACACGTTCTCCAGCCAAGACTTCAGCAAGTTGCAAGTGCATATGTGCTCTGGTGTATATAGTGTTTCAAGTGTTTATAGCTGATGTTATTTGTCAGTGAATATTGACTGTTCTTGTATGTATTTTGGGACCGTGGCATTCATACTTTCTGAGCTGCTTATATTTGAAGGCCGCGGTGATCCTTCTTTTGAAAAATTATGGTGCTGCACTAGAGGCTGGGGCACTCAGTCTGATGTGGTTTTGAGCTGTTACATAATCCTTTGCATGCCGTCTTCTTTTATTTGGGGCTCTGACATGTCTCCATCAATATTACTTATAACTCAGAAATCAGGACACTTGTGTTGGTTGAACGAGGTACCTAATGACAAATGGTTGCACTGTGGGTTGCGGTAGTGTTGCAGAGAGCTCTAATATGAGCTTTCTGTGATATTATCCTGCAAGAATCTGTATAACAAATTTATTATACTGCAAAGTTTTAATTGTTCAAATTAAATATTTCGGAATTTGTCGTGCACAGCGTTCAAAGTAAACAGTAACAAAATCGCGTCAAAACATGAAGTTGAGCGTAAGTGACGTCATATGTTTATGACATTGTCATTCAAAAGAGAAATAGGCAAACTCGTATATAGACAGTTGCATCAAACTTTTTCAAGAAAAAAATGTGACTGTTGAAAAAGCCCACCCCGATTAGTTCTTATCCGAAATGGACTTAAAACGGAGGATGCACGAGACTGAAGAGCCTGTCAGCCAATGAAACAGCTGCATTTCTATGTACCCTGTCAGCTCACAGGATACTTCGTGTCAGGTCTACGGCTCAGTCAGGGTTGGCAATCGACCGGTCAATAAGAGTATTGACCACCCGGGCGGTCAATACTGGTTTTAACCGGTCAATACTGGTCATTAGTGGTCATTACCGGTCATTACTGGTCAATTCAAATGACCACTTCGAACCAACTTATAACTTATGTATCATACCCTTAGCAATGTAAATTGTTGTTTAATATATACAGTACATACAAACTGTACTGTTAAGGATCTTTTTAAATAACAGTATGATATTTGGATGTTGTTTTTCAAAGTTTTTCTGAGCCGCTCAGTAGAAGTAAGGAATTTACTTTGCACTTTTGCAGTATAATAAATTAGCATTTATCTGACAAATTCTGACCGGATACATACGGTATTTAAATAGATTGAAAGTATGCATTGTTGCTTTAGAAAAAATTAAACTGGCAAGTTTACTTCTTGGTCATATATTCAAATAATATGCAGAAGTACCCTATAAATGTGCTTATTAGTGTAAATATCATCTTTCCTGTTCCTGTAAACTTATTATTTTTGTCATGTTGTTCATAGGTCAGTACTGACCTACATTGAATATAAATAAAAGTTCGCTCATTCCTATTATATAGAGTGAATAATATCAGTTGTATTGTTTTCTGCTATTTGTCATTTTGTGAATGCAATTTGTTGGGTTTTATGTCACACAAACTTAATTTCATTTATTTTGTTATGCCCGTCTTATAATAAATGGAGGAAGACTCCAGACACCGAATTTACACTAAGCTCCAAGTCAAGCATCTTAGTTTAACCATTGACCCTTAGTCAGCCGGGAAACTTCTGATGCCTATCAAGGCGGGAATCAAACCTACACATTATTGAAAGCCACAGAAAACTCTCGGCCACAGACGGCCCCTCGCTGAGGCTTTTTTTCATAACCGTACCCCGGAAATCCAGGGAAAAAATTCTGGCCTTCCATGGAAAAATGCTTTAGTACTATGGGGTTTTCCGGGGTAGTTCAGAACCATTTTCTGCATTAAATCCAGCTTTTCCATGGAATTTTTTCCGGCCTAGCACGGAAAACCCTGGAAAATTCAGCCATTTTTCCGGGGTATGCTAGAATTTTTTTCCATGGAAAACCACGGAAAAATGTCCATGCTTCCCTGGAACCTATTCCATGGAAAAACTTTCCGGCCACCATGGACAAATGTCCAGGGTTTTCCGGGGTTATTTGCAACTTTTTCCGCGCTTTTCAATCGGTGGAACTTCAATTCATTTTTCCGCATCTTTTCCCTGGTACCCCGGAAAAAGTGCGGAATTTTAGTCCGAATACTCCACGGAATTTTTTTCATGGAAAAATGACAAAAACCCTGGAAAATCTACAGCCGGGTGTGGCCCTAAAGCGCTAATGTGTGTAGACCATGTCAAACTGTTAATCTTTTGGTGATTTGATTGTGACCCCCTGATACCCTTTGACCTATTTTTTCACTCGGCATAACCTACATTCTAACTTAACCTACATTAATATGAGGCAAACATTCTAACAAACTACATTGAATATTCAGTGTAAAACGTACTCTGTAGAGTGTTGTTTGGTGTAAACCTATACTATAGTGAACCTGTGTGTAACCAAACCTGAATCATATTCTGACTTGATTTGAATGAGACAAAAAAGCTCGATAAAACCATTGGCGGCAAGTAGGCACGTGCCTACACTTTTTTTCAGAAGTCCAAAAAATAAACAGGAGCCCCATGGGGCATATTTCGCTCACCTGAGAATAGCTGTACATCAAAATGGAGATAATGATTTATGTCCAGGATGGGGTCATTTTTTACCCGAGGGGTATCATTTGAACAATCTTGATAGAGGACCTGTAGATGATGCTATGTTCAACATATCTAAGATCAGGGTACTAGGGTTCTAGACAAGAAGATTTTTTTAAGTTTCCATTGAAAAAATCTATTTTTAGCTCCTGTGACCTACATATGCAACAGACTGGAACCATTAGAACAAAATAAATAAAGGACATCTAGAAGTAACACCATGCCGTATATCAAAGCTCTGGCCATATTAGCTTCAGAAAAGAAGACGTTTGAAAACTGTGACCCCCGGGGTGGGGCCAATTTTGACCCCAGGGACATAATTTGTACAAACTTGATAGAGGACCATCGAGGGCTTGGTGCAAAACTATTGTAACTCCTTCACAAAGGCTCAAGGTGAGCTATTGGGATGGCCCTGTGTCCGTCGTCGTGCGGTGTGCGTCGTGCGTCGTCCGTCGTCGTTAACAATTGCTTCAAATGACATCTCCTCCTATACCGCTTAACAGATTTCAAGCAAACTTTACAGAAATGTTCCTTGGGTCAAGCTCTTTCAGATTTGTTCAAAGAATTAAAAACAATGCAGAACTCTGGTTGCCATGGCAACCAAAGTGAAAAAATAAGGAAATCTTAAAAAATCTTCTTGTCAAAAACTACAAGGACCAGAGCTTAGATATTTGGCACATAGCATCACCTACAGGTCCTCTATCAAGTTTGTTCAAAATATGCCCCTGGGGTCAAAATTGGCCCCGCCCCGGGGGTCACAGTTTTACATAGAGTTATATAGTGAAAATTTCAAATGTCTTCTTCTCTGACACTAATATGACCAGAGCTTTGATATTTGGCATGGTGACGCTTCTAAATGTCCTTTACCTATTTCGTTCAAATGGTTCTGGTCGGTTGAATATCTAGGTCATAATTCACATTCAATATATGTATAGCAGACAGCAATTCAGCATTATAAGAGTTAGACCCTAGCCACATTTCCTACTGGCAGAGTTACATAACTGAACTCAGCCCAGCCAGGTCAGCTGAGGTTCACTGTAACCGCAGCATATGGTGTTGTCTGCTTCATATTTTATGCCCCTGCAGTTGGAGGCATATTGTTTTTGTCAGTCTGCTTTTTTTTGTCTGTTTGTCAATTTGTTTGTCTGTCAGTCCACAACTTTAATCTTAGCCATAACTTTGTTAAAGTTAGAAACTTTATATCTTAGGTCATGTTCTGCAAAAGTCAATGTCATTTTTGAGTTATTTCACAGTGTCATATTTTCTTGTCTTTGAGATAACTCCAGTTCTACTGATGTTAACCCATTACCCCATACATATGCCTTTTTATGCCTTTAATTTATTCCTCCTCTAAAGAAAATGATTCCACTTTATACAGTCATAAAAATGTAAGATATAAGAAATGGTATCTATATCTTAGTAGATGATAACTTAAAGCAGGTTGAAAGTAAAGCAGAATGGGCAATAAATAATCATACGGAAATACATGTAGCTTGATAAGAAGAAGTGTCATGGATAAGGGCCATAACTCTGCCAACAATATTTTTTTAAGTTATTCCAATTTGTCATGGTTTTTTGTCTGGAAGATAATTCCATTTACAGCTATATTAAAATGTTGTCTTGCCTATTAAGCTAAGGCACAATGACCTCAGGTGAGCGAATTAAGGGCAATGGCCCTCTTGTTTAATATAGCAAACACATCTTGGCGTTTTTAATTAAGTTTAACCTTTAGCCATATAAGAAATACAAGTCACATCTATCTGCGGCAATTTTTCAAAGCTTAGATAGGAATTTTACTTATTTAGAAGCGGGCTGCCATGGATCATGTCAAGAAATTTTCAAATTGTGCCAGTAGTTTTAAATAAGATTGTGTCGTGTGTTGCTTTTTAACATACGTTTGTCCATATATTCCTTTATAACGAAAACTGGCCGACCCACAGGCAGCCATGTTTTTTAAGTTGAGAACTTGTTTGTGAAAGCTTGTAAAACTTAATCATTGGACCATTTGTGTAAGAATCAGTTTTCAAATCTCGCAACTTTCACGCAAGATTTTGTTTGGACATTTACCTTTAGTTGGCCCCCTTAGGAAAAAAGAAGGCAGTTAGCTTGTAGAGAATTAGTAGGTGTTTTGTTTTTAACCAGTAAAAGACAGTTAGCTTGCAGGTTTTTAAACCATGTTTTTAGCAGTGATAATGCAATGAAATGAGCCGAAATATGCAAATGAGCTAGCAGTTTAAGCAGTTTTAAAAAACTACAAAACAACTGCAGGGCATGGCGTTACCAGTTTCTACCAGTTATATCAAACTGCAAATAACTGGTCAATCTTCTTAAAAAAGTGTGTTTCAGAGCCAGTAAAAGGCAATTTTTAAGCAGTTATTTTACAAGTTTTTAGCAGTGAACGTGCAGATGAATCAGTTGAAATATGTAAATGAGCTAGAAGTTTTAAGTTGTTATAAAAACAAAGTACAAAATAACTGAGGCGCAGTTTTGAACCAGTTGTATGACATCTTGAAACTGGAAGAAAATACTGTCAATACTTAACCCCATAAATATGCCTTTTACACCTTTAATTTATCCCTCCGGTGAAGAAAATAATTCCACATTATACAGCCATGAATAGTCTAATCATTAAGCACCATAAGAAAGTTACACTTTCTATTTCAACAAGATATTACCTTAAACACGGAGTAATAACAGCTCTTATTACTCCGTGCCTTAAAGAAGGCTGAAAATAAAGCAGAATGTGCCTTATGGCATATTCAGCTTTACTTTCATCCTGCTTCAAGTACCATAACAAGTTACCCCATAGCCTGTTTCTAGTATTGAAAATAGGTGGCCACTTAAAGCAGGTTGAAAGTAATAATAATAATAATTATAAACATAATAATAAAGACTTTATTTCAAGAGGGTAACGCAATTAGAACACACAAGCAACTAATCTCCCTTGTGGCCCTCAAACAGTAAAGCAGAATGTGCCATAAGCTGCAATCTTCGAGGATATAGAACATATTTTTATAGCACATATTTCATTACTACATAAAGTCGAACAATTTTCTTCAATAGAGAAATTATTTAAAGGCGTAAAAGGCCGTATTTATGGGGTTATGGGTTAAACTTAAGTAACTTAAAACTAGAAACAGGCAACTTGAGTATTTCGAAATAAATCTAGATAGATCAATCTGCATAAAATTAAGATTTTTAATTTTAAGATCCCTGATTAAATCTACCATAGTAAATTCCAACTGTCTGACAAAAACATAACTCAAAAATTTCAAGTGACCACAGCATATTTCAAGAAATTAATATGAACTTTATCTTACAAAAATACATTATGTACAACACACAGATGAAAGCAAAATTATCCTCTATAGGCGTATGAACCAAATACAGTAACAACTAAACACTAGTCTAGATCTTTTATGTAATGTTATTTTTAACTTGTGGTGGGATTTTTTACAGGTAGTTATTTTTAAGTATATACGGAAAATCAGTCCCATCCTCAGCTGATCAGAATATGTACTGCTTGTGTTTTTAATTCATTGAAAGTAGATATAATCATTGCAAGATGTTTCGAGGAACAACTTCACTACATAGAACATATTTAGATTATACATATCCACAAACAGTGTACGTGTGATGATTATACACTTATCCCTTAAATCGTAAAACTGTCGACCCAAGTCAGATGGTTCTCGCAAGAGCTGGTCAGTGTGTGCACTGTTTCTGTTGTTTTTGTTTTTCTTATTTTATCGCAAGTTTTGCAAAAAGTTTCAGGGGAAAACTGAACTGTATAGACAAAATATGTTAACACGTATTTACGAAGTGTACCCGTGGAGAGTACATTTGTCCTCAGTGTGCAAATCTGATGTAGACTCAGCTCAGTCTCACAGGCTGAGTCAGATGAGTTCAATAAGAGCCCTCTGGTCAGTGTTTGCACTGTTTGTATATAAGATTTTACTTCGTTGCAAGAGTACATTTGTCAGATGTAAACAGTGTGGACTTAGATCAGAGGGCTTCCACAATAACACTCTGATCAAGGTGTACATTGTTTGTCATTTCGTAAATGAGTTATCCCATTGGTGAGACCAAAACTATAAGTACATGTAACAGTAGGTTTTGAAACTTACAACTCATATTTCTCTACTCTTCAACGACTTGTTTTCCACATGTAGATCTAGATCTAGCTTTCTAGCTGCATATGATTTTATCATGAATGAAGAATGATGGAAAAATAGCCTGTGTACGAAGACGGGCTGTACACATAGCGAACAGGGTAGGGACACAGTGGATCCCCAACACATACCGCGCTGAACTTATATTATTCCCTGAAAAAAAAAAAAAAATTTTGCCTAAAAAGTGTGTGTGTCCCGTGTTAGGTAAATGAATACAGATACATGTAGGTATGTCAGTAATTGAAACTATATAAATAGAATGAGCTATTTTTAACCTGGCCAAACTCTCGTTAGTTTCCGTTTATTTCCGATACGTTCCGTGTCGATATATGTCTAAAGTACCGAATGTGTTCAACCGTTCACGGAACATGTCGAACTAACACGATAACTACATATAACCTGTCCCGTTCCGTTTTAAACAAGAAATATCTTTAAAAAAGATATTCGGCGGAATGAGTGGCTGAACTAAGGCTATATAGATGGGTGTGCAAAATTGAATGAAATTGAGGTTTTCAAAAGAATTGTAATATCTTGGATTGAAAAGCAAAAAATAAAAGTATACAATTGAAACAGTAACTTTTATTTAAAATGCAAAACTATCATGTACAGAAATGCAAAACAAAACAATAATTTAACTCATATCCTAGCTACTGGTAGGAGATCCTCACATTAATCTATTGTTCTATATATCAAACTTTTCATTCATAGAGTTTCTTGAAACAAACTATAGCATACACAAATGTACAGATTCAACAGTCTGCTCTACTTCACTCTTGTAAATAATGATGAAACCACAAAATTGTGTTTAACTCACTTGAGGCCATTTATATTTAATATTGCTTTTAATGTATGGTAAATGTGTACAAATAGTTAACAATTAAAAACAAATTGGTAGTAAACAATTACAAAACACCTAGCTTCCTCTGTATTTCAGATGTCATCTTAAATTGCATCAGCCCCCAGTGTAGTAAACAGTCTGGTCTGTGTCTCTAAATTTTACACTCACAGCCATATCTGGGAAAACTGTAATTGGACATAGACCAGCCTACAGGGCTCCAGATAAGAGGGAGTAAACTAAACAAATCACATTTATTCACTCATTTCAGCACCAAACCCTATGGTGTTACCACTCATTTTGATTGTCTCGAAGAGACAATTCAAATGTTTAGTGACACCACAGGGTTTAATGCACAAATAAAGATTTTAAGTTTTGAAATAATTCCCTTATCTGGAGCCCTGGCTACTATCCAATCAGACTATTCAGTTTCAACAGGTGCTCTCAAGTCTAAATTTCTGATCAAATATAATTGGTTGAAATGTGTGGCCAAACAGAAAGTGTGGCTAAATAGAAACCAGACAGCTCCGCCGAAAAAAATATGTATAAATAAGCCTAGTCTAGATCTACGTGAAAACAATGCTGTCCTACCCACGTTTAAGGAACCGAATCAAACTAAAAATGATGATTTTAAACTGTAGAAATGCGGGAAATTTTGTGCTGAGTTCGTGATATCCAGGTTCGATTGTAATAATGTAACGACGAGAAATCGAAGGGAGAAAATTTAATTGCATCATTTCCGAAACTAAACTAAATCAATAGAGAAGCCTACGTATACAATCTAAAAAAAGTAGCCATACTTGTTGTTTAGAAATCGCATTTTGATAATATTCGTAGTATTCTGTATGTGCTTGTCCATCCCCGGAAGATATCGGAAATAAGTAACTGTCAGTGAGTGTTTATCCATTCGATTTATTCATCACATCCTACGATGTTATCAAAATGGCTTATGCGATGCAGAAAGGAGGATTTTCACTCGCTTCCGCCCAATAGTATTATAAGAGAACCAGAAACTCAAAAATACCGATTGAATTTCGATTATTTATGTTTTGTTTTGTAGCAGCCTTCAATTTCGTTACAATAGAGTAACTGCAGGACATTCTGATTCTTTTTTAAACTGCAATAAAATTCGCAAAAAGAACACTAAAGTTCGTAAACGACAACCCCTTCGATTAGATCCGGACTGAATAGCCTAGTGCTTTCGAATGCTCAAAATAACCACTTGATAGATAAAAATCGAGGGTTCCGAATGATAGCTTTTGCCAATATGGCGACACCCATGCCTAGCAACCACGAACGAATACAAAGTGCACGGCGCGTGGACGGTCGTAATAGAGAGGTTGTACTGTACTAGTATTAGAGTATATATGGTAAGCTCTATTTGTAGAGTTGTTATCAATACAGATAGGGTAGATGTAGGACACTGGACTCGGGGGTCGGTCCCTATACTATGCACTGTATCAATAAAACATGCACCCAACATTTTATCAGGCACCCTCCATAATAGGTCAATATTGACTTTGAGGGACGTCTGGATGATTTTACATATTTCAAAACAGAGCACACAGAAATAGCTCCAGTGAATGGCCCATAAATAAACAAGCTAAACGTACTGAATTGTGACACGAAGGAAATATATTGGAATAGAAATGAATGTCAACCTTTCAAAACGCTCTCGTGAAGAGAACAGTTTAAAACATGATTGTAATTCGCTGCCAACTGAGACCAGGCAGCTATACCCTTCTCAACGTGAACAGTTTAACCGTCCATGGCCTTTCTTTATGAAACCAGTAGAGCTAGGTTATTTCTCTAGGGATTTAAGCAAGAGGTTTTCCGACACCAGACGAGCTCTGAAGTTCTACATCAAGCCAAGAAATTCTTCCAGGGTAAACTTTGATCTGAGAAAAGGATATGACTCCATGATCCGTAAAGATACAACAGAGAAGACATATATAAATAGCATCTTGGAATGGATTGTCTTACATCGAGACAGGCTTTCAATCAACCAAGAGAATCAGACAGACAAGGATGAAAAGCCTAAAAGGTTAGGGATGTTTACAAACAATGTGTTGAGGAATTTCAAATTGGACCTGGTTTATCTAATTTTAATTCTCTTAATCTTTCCTTTGCAGCTTTTTATTCAGTGTTTAACCCTTTAATTAATCCTTTCCCGCATAAGTACGCTTTTTTATGCCTCTAATTTATTCCTCACTGAAGAACATAGTTCCAATTTATACAGTAATAAATATATATAATAAGAAATATTTTCAATATTCTAGCACATGATAGCTTAAAGCAGGCTGAAAGTAAAGCAGAATGTGCCTTATGGCACATTCTGCTTTACTTTCAACCTGCTTTATTCAGTCGCATATCTTCAATACTACAAACAGGCTATGGGGTAATGGGTTAAAGGTAAAGTGTTAGACATTTAAATAAGAATAATTAAATGATTATCATGGCTGGGATTCAAACCCAGTGGTGAAGGCAGTGTCACCAGCAACAAGTTATACAGTGTTTCAGGATGTTACAAAAAAGTTTGGTTAATATGTTTTGATATGTTAAAGCATGTCAATGTGTATGTAATCTTGACATTTGTCCTTGGCATCTGTGGCCTTGGTTAAATTTTTGGGTTATGTCATGCAGTTATGGATTAAGTACTGCAGGTACAGACATGCAACTTCACATGTTTATTGGTCTCATTATGAGTACAGCATATTGCAATTCAATTTGGTCACCTTGACCTTTAACCTCTATGGCATTGGGTAATTTTTTTAGGTCAGTTATTGTCTTAGTACTGCAGCTGCAGTCATGCAACTTCAAATGTTCATGTGCCTCCATAAGTACAGGATGATGCATCGGTTACCTTGACCATTGGCCCTGACCTCTGATCTTGGTTGAGTCTTTGCATTTAGATCAGTTATGGTTTTGCAGTTACAATCATGCATTGCAGTGTGTTTATTTAGCCTTCAGCATTGATCTCTGTTACCTAGGTTAAGTTTTTACTTTTTAAGTTAGTAATAACTAATAAGCTAAAAACATGTTAGAATTTGCATTTATGATCAGACGGTTAGTGAGCTATTCATTTTTACAAACACATGTAGTTTGTTTGGTGTTTATTTTAGACATCTTGACCCAGACTTCATCTGTTGGAGGGGACTATTTACTAGGCTCCTGTGTTCACCATATGAGACTAGAGATGATTGGCAGATTGCTGTTATATTGTACAATGGAACTTATTACATGAGTGAAATTGACACTGAAAAGAAAATCAAGGAGGAGGAGAACTGGACAGAGGCTCAAGAACAGATGTGCTGCGGGGGCTGGAAATTTGAACAGTATTTGACAGCTGGTCAGCATTTTTAGTAAATCATAACTGGGTTTTTTGGCACTAATTGAAGAAAGCCCTATGAAAACAAGTGGCAGTTTAATGCCAGATAAGAAATGGCAGAAAGCTTCAAAAGGAACTTTTTGCTTAACTTTAATTCCACATAAAGTTACCTGAGCTGTGCTAACCCATTCCCCCATAAATATGCCTTTTTAGCTCGACTTTTTCGAAAAGTCGAGCTATTGTTGTCACCCTGTCGTCTGCGTCAGCGTCAGCGTCTGCGTCGGTTAAGTTTTTTGCTTAAGGTTTTTGTAAGAGTTGATTTCTCAATAACTATCAAAGGTATCCATTTGAAACTTGGAATAGTTGTTCAGTATCAAAAGGGCAACTCATTACAACAAGGCAGGTAACCCTGGGATTTGTCATTTCAGAGTTATTGCCCTTGTTTTATTTACTTAAAAATTATAAATTAACATATCTCAATAACTATCAAAGGTATCCATTTGAAACTTTGAATACTTGTTCAGTATCAAAAGGGCAACTCATTACAACAAGGCATGTAACCCTGGGATTTGTCATATCAGAGTTATTGCCCTTGTTTTATTTACTTAAAAATTATAAATTAACATATCTCAATAACTATTAAAGGTATCCATTTGAAACTTTCAATACTTGTTCAGTATCAAAAGGGCAACTCATTACAACAAGGCAGGTAACCCTGGGATTTGTCATTTCAGAGTTATTGCCATTGTTTTATTTACTTCAAAATTGTAAATTAACATATCTAAATAACTATGAAAGATATTAACTTGAAACTTAGAATAGTTATTCAATATCAAAAGGGCAACTAATTACAACAAGGCAGGTAACTCTTTGATTTGTCATTTCAGAGTTATTGCCCTTGTTTTATTTACCTCAAAATTGTAAATTAACATATCTAAATAACTATGAAAGATATTAACTTGAAACTTTGAATAGTTATTCAGTATCAAAAGGGCAACTCATTACAACAAGACAGGTAACCCTGAGGTTTGTGGATCCAGAGTTATAACCCTTGTTTTATTTACTTAAAAGTTATAAATTAACATATCTAAAATACTATGAAAGATATTAACTTGAAACTTTGAATACTTGTTAAGTATCAAAAGGACAACTCATTACAACAAGGTAGGTTACTCTGTGATTTCTAATTCCAGAGTAATTGCCCTTGATTTATTTACTTAAAACTTGTAAATTGAAATATCTTAATAACTGTCAAAGATATTAACTTGAAACTTTGAATACTTGTGTTATATCAAAAGGGCAACTCATTCAAACAAGAAAGGTGACCGGGGATGTGCCATTCCAGAGTTATCGTCCTTGTTTTGACTTATAGTTTACTTTAAATGGAATGTAGACTGTCCAAGTATGTTTGAGTTGTTGTTGCTTACAAATTTCTATGATCAATAAGGCATTAAACACCCATACACATTCTTTAAGTTTGAAAAATGTAGCCGTCTCAAGTATATGAAAGTCGAGCGTCCAGCACCCGTTTGCGGTGCTCTCGTTTAGGCTTTGAACTAATTCTTCCAATGAAGAAAATATTTCAAAGTTATACTGTTACAAATAAGTTTTATTAAAAACATGTTCTATAATCTAGCAGATAATAGCTTAAAGCAGGCTGAAAGTAAAGCAGAATGCGCCTCAAGGAGTATTCTGCTTTACTTTCAACCTGCTTTAAGTGGTCACCTATCTTCAAAACTAGAAACATGCTATGGGGTAATGGGTTAAAGACTGATTGTTCACATTCTTTCGAGTGGCCCACTTAACCCTTTACTCAATATCTAGATAGATCTATATCCACCTTTAATTTATTCCACCACTAAAGAAAATTGTTCCACTTTATATAGTCAAGAATATGAACCATAAATATTTGCTATGTCCTAGCAGATGGTAGCTCGAATGAGACTGAAAGTAAAGCAAAATACAAGGAGTATCCTGCTCTACTTTCAGTCTGCTTTATTCATCTGAAATACTGAAAACAAGCTATGGCAGAGCTGCCATATCTACGGATTTTTCCTAAATCTTCGGATTTTTTTTCTGGAACGTTGTAGCTTAAAGCAGGCTGAAAGTATAGCAGAATGCGCCTTAAGCTTTACTTCCAGCCTGCTTTAAGTAGTCACATGTCAACAAAGCTAGAAACAGGCTATGTGGTAAAGGAACGATGCGTAAAATCGCACTTGAAAAATACAAATTTGGAAATCTTAGGATTTTTCATGTCAACTTATGGCAGCCCTACTATGGGGTTGGGGTATGGGTATGTGTGTATATTTAGACTTATAATACATGAATCAAATAACAATTTGCAAGATCCATACTATCTAATAATCCGTGTACTTTCAACACTGTAGTTGACACTGTATTTCCATTAGTTCAGTCGTCTCTTTATTTACAGAACAAGGTCTGAGTGACTGGACTGGAGCCTGATCAGGCCAACATCAAATGGCCCTTGATCTAGATCAAACCTATTTGCAAAGCTGTTTAATACAGGTTTTTCAGTATTGAAAACAGTCAACGGTCTGCTGATATGGTTTTTAAGTTCGGTTTTATGGACTTCCTACCTTTATTATTAAGGACATTTTCAGGCACCTGAGAGTGGAAACTTACAATATAGAATAACTCTTTCTAGATTTTCATGTTTTTGTACACCGTAGTGTAAATCTCTTCTGAATTAGCTGGGACTTAAACTGTCCATTCTCATTCCCCAATTACCGTACAGTCAAATATGTTTTAAAAAATAATCTTAAGATTGTCACAAAAACAGTATTTAGTTGTCTTGTTTGATTTGTTCTTGTTTTGTTTATTGCTATAAATTATAATCTTAGATAAAGATTAAACATTTTCAGACACTGCTGATGGGACACCAGACACTGACGCACCATACAACAATATAGAGTACTTTGCAACTGTTATCAGTTCAAGGCTGAATAACCATTCATTAGGTAAGACAGTAAATACAATGTAGTCATAAACCCCCTCACAATATACTACGAGGGGCATTTTTTAAGTAATAAGTGGCAAAAGATCAGTAACTTCAATATAAGTGCAACATGCATGAGTGATATATCATTTTAAAGAGCAATTCTTTGCCGTCACGATGGTATAATGCACAATAAGATCACAAAAATCGATAAGTCACATTAACCTTAATGACCCCTACTTAAGGACACTAGACCTTTTTGTGTATTTTAGAGGTAATTTTTTTAACAAAACTGTATACAATAATGATTATTGCGGCTTTATTATATTGAATAAATTATGAACTTTTCTGTCAATTATGCATACATTTCACAGTATAAAATGATATTGTTTTGAAAAATAAAAATTATATGATAAAATAAAATAAATAGTAAATAAAAAAAATGATAATAATAAACAAAATAAATAGTAAATAAAAAAAAACTCCTCCATTTTTATATTAAGCCAGGCTTTAATTAAAGTCATTGAATTAGATTTTGATGCATCGAAATCAAAATGTAGATGAACCGATCTAGAAAATGATTATAGTGTTCAAAAGCATATTTTGTGACACAACTAAATAGGTTGTTTCCATATTTTGTGAGGTTTCTTAAGCAAAATAAGAAATGTTTTTGAAAAATATATATCTTAAGTCAGATAATTCTTTCAATGGTAATGAAATTTTTAATTTACATTAAAATAGAGACATAAACTGATATATTTAAAAAAAAAAGAAAAAAAGTTGCTATTACGTCAAAAATAATGTCTGACAAGTTCTAGTGCCCTGAAGTAGGGGTCATTTAGGTTCATGTTGTGACTTGTCGACTAATGTGATCTTATCCTGCGTTACACCATCGTGTTGGCAAAGACTTGCTCTTTAAAATGATATATCAGGCATGCATTTTGCACTTATAATATTGAAGTTACTGATCTGTTGCCACTACCTAAAAAATGGCCCTCATATAATTATAGTATGGTATGGTATATACACATAGTCAAACAAGTTTGTATGAACTCTTTGCATGCTAGTGGTGGATACATGTGCCACAGTGATTACTTTTGCAAACAGTTTGGGTCCTGATGAGACGCCACTTAATGCAGTGTCTCCTCAGTTTTCAAACTGTTTGACACTCTGACCTTGTTTTGAAAATAAATTTTGAAAATTCTATTTCCAGAACAGTAGCAGATGCAAGGGTTGTTGTAGGGAGGGAGCACTGTATAGACCGTGATCAGAGAGCTCCTGTAGGTCTATACTGTTTGCATAGGACAAGTGCAACTCTTCACATGGACACTTACTGAAAAAGGTGCATACATGTGTCGCTAGCTTTCAGTAGGTTAAATTAGTAGATGCCTTTACATGTATTATGCAATTTTATAAACAAAAACAAATTTGGGTAAAATGATTATTTATGATTTTTTGCTGGTTGACAATGAATATCCAAAGATGAGTGATGTATGTGTAATTTGTATATCTGCAGTGTTTGCAGGGGAAGTAGATGCCGTTCAGAGAGACGACCAAGGAACAGAGAATTATGTTGAGTTCAAAACCACTCGTGTAATAGAACACCGTGGGCACCATGTCAGCTTTAAAAGGTTAGATACATGTACAGCGTTAACTCTCTACAACGGCACCCTATGAGAGACAAAACTTTGTGCGTTGCTCTGAGGGAGTGAGTCCTTATATGGAGGGAAATTGCCTTTCATTTGCAAACAGCTTAAATGCAGATCAGATGCCGTGTAACGCGGCGTCTGATCTGGATTTAAGCTGTTTGTCACTCCTCATTAAGTTTTTTAGTCAAAATATCCATTTAGTAACTTTGAGAAAAACAGCAGACGACAACTTTAAGCAGACAACATTGCAAAAGTAAAAGCGTTAGACATAAATATCCTATTTAGGGAACTGCAGCAAGTGTCATTGTCAGGAGGGAGTTGTTGTTGGGAGGGCCATTGTAGAGAGGGAGCACTGTATGTTTCAACCTGTATGGAGACTGAGAGAGTTTCACCAACAAAAAAAATGACAGTTCAAATTACCAGTTGATGCTTAACAATGCTTGCAATGCTAAATTGTCAAATGGACTCTATTGTTTTCTGATAAGTGATCAGTTTTATCATGACTTTAGATGAGTTTGTCCATAAAAAAGGGCAAACTTGGCACTAGGGAAATGGACAGCTGGTGATAAATATCTTTTAAATGAAAGATATTGAAAAAAAATCGCATTCTGCCTTTGAAATTTTGAAAAATAATAAAAAATGAAGTAGTTAGAGCCGTTTAAACTTTGTGATATATGACTGTGCAAGCGACCATGGGGGCCGCCATTTTGTTTACCTGTGTGACGTAACTAAGGCCTTCCGCGACCTTCCGGTTATAGCGAGTCTAACCGGGAATGCCGTAGAGTGCGCGGAATTTACATCGATAACATTAATAAACTGAAATACTGAGAAAAATTGGGCATGTGGAGGAAGTTAAAAACACTTTAGAACTTCAGTGTTACGAATTCGATCCTAAATTATCAGAGAATGTAATATTAGAAGACAGAGACTACGACGGGTCGGGCGAAGAGAAAGCGCATTCGCCGGACGAATTTGCGACTGCAATACTTGTGTATAAATGCCTACAAAGGAGGTTAATACTTGCTGAAGAACAAATGAAATGACGATTGGGTGTCTTGGTGACAATGAGTGCATAGCAGAACCATCAAAATTTCGAACTATTAGTGCTTAATCCAGCCATACTTGAGGTAGCGTATATCAGGCAAATATCATAGGACACCGGAATCGGGCACGGATACTCTTGATAATATTTGCATACTGGTTGTGAATAAAGGCATCGAAGCCCTGTGACTTTCGAAAAAAGTTTCTCCGATATATTTAGTCTTATCTGTTAATATTTCCGTAAATATTAATCATAAACATCGGCTCCAGGATATCTTCGTTTTTTTACGGGGCTACGACTAAAACACGAGCAGATAAAGACGATAGTACATGTGCCGATTTTTATAACATACAGTCAGAGACAGTGTATAGCCATATGGCTATACACTGTCTCTGCATCCAGTACAAAACGGATGAGGTATTACATTTTTATTTAATAAAATAAGGGGGATCAAATTATTTTTCTGGTCTGTTATGAATTTTCCGTGACGTTTAACATCGGTTCTGGTCCTCAATCGGACATACATTTTTAGAAAATAGACCATTTATTCTCGGTATCGCAACATCCGGGAACTTTCGTACATCCAGGTCTCAATCACAGAGTTTCTCAATATCTCATTTGGATCCAAACTGTTGCTGACCTTTAAGTACAGTCAGTTTTGATTCCGATCTGGTTCCTAACTGTTTGTCAGTCTCTCGTACGGATAAAAGTTTCTTCAATGAGCTTTTCAATACATTCAAACCTTAGTTTGGATTTTCAATCACAGAGTTTCTCAATATCTCAGTTGGATCCAAACTGTTGCTGAACATTTTGCACAGTCATTGACATGACAAATGTGGAATATCAATTTATCATCTAGCAATTGAGACTGGCAATGTCTGATTAAGATCCAAACTGATTAATTGTCTGCTGAACAAAGTATTTGATATTCTGATCTGGGTCAAAACTGAACGCTCTAGATAACGTGACCCGAGTGCTCATTTTTTGTATTAATGTCGTTTTTTACTTATCGTTATATATCTTGAGCTTATATAAAGATCTATGAAAATCATAATCGAAACAGATTCAGGACATATTTCAGCAGGCGGCTTTGATCTAGATCGCATTTTATGCTGACATTCATCATCAACCACTAATCAATTAAGCTGCCTTGCAAATTGTACGATATGGACCGGAATTAATTACACACAACCCCTTTCTGCCTAAGACCCCCTCTGTGAAGAAGTAAGAAGCTTTAGGGGCCTGCAGGGCATAAATATCCATATTACGCAATCTAATTAGCCGCACTTGTCAAACAGGGTTGTGATTTAAACACAGGCTAGCAATTTGGCTACTTAAATATGCGATTACACGCCACGAGCCTTTTACCCTGTTTCTACTTCTGAAAATATGTGACCACTTAAAACAGGTTGAAAATACTTTCAGCCTGCTTTAAGCTTTTATCTGCTAAAATATTGAAAATATTTCTTATGATTTTTATTTGTGACAGTATGATATTGAAACTATTTTCTTCAGTATATGAAGGAATTAATTAAAGGCGTTAAAAGGCGTATTTATGGGGGAAAGGGTTACATCAAAACAAAAAAGCCAAGATCTTTAAAAAGAAAAAAAGAATATTGGACACTTCTAGCTCTTGTGGTTTTGTATTGATCTAGATGTGTATGCTGCTTTTTTTAAAAAGGCTAGAGTCTACCATAAAACTCGAATTTAAATCTTAAATTAAAATTCATTTAGGCCTATCTAAAAGTTGTTTGAATTTTTTTCTACAGAAATGACGAGTGTAAAACTACACCCAGAAATAAGAACGATAAAACTAAATCCAATCAAAATCGGATTTGGACTCAAGTAAGATCGCTCTATCAGATCGGGATCTAGAGAATCGCGATGATTAAATTAAGAAAGAAAAAACCGATCTAGATCTACCCGTACAATATGTAGATCTAGTAATGAGACTTTTTTCATTAAGAATTTCTGTAGCGTTGAATTCCTAAACCGAGACGAACCAGCTAGAAAATGCTGATTTGTAAACGAGTTGGTAGATCTAAGCCAGTTCAACATTTAGGTCTAGATCAGCACAATATCGCACTGATTATCAGATTTTTTTTTATTGTAGATCTAGATCTATTATTATAAACATCAATCAAGGTATTATGGATGTCGCCATACTCTACTGTTAGCCGTTTCGCAGCATTGTTTTCCCAGATTCTATAGCTGGGAATTGGAACGGACATTTCTCTAAGCCGATTAACGATAGCTTCTGATCGTTTCTGGATCTACACGACCTTTCAAGTTCATCATAATCAATATGAATATACCATCTATCTATTATCTTTTATTTATCTGTATGCGACCTTGAATTAAGCTTGCCGTTACCCTTACTGACGAAGTGTGAAATGTCCGTCCAAGTTACAGTGGTTGAGTGAAAGAGCCAATCAGCGTTTAGGCCTTTGTGTCGTCACAAAATGGATAAAAATCGAGGGTTCCGAATGATAGCTTTGCCAATATGGCGGCGCCCGTTCCAATTAGCGATAGCTTACCTGTATGCAGTAAATCGATCTTTTTCGTACCTTATCGATGAGTAATAATTGCAGGACCTTCATGAATGTTGCTTTTAGGATAAAATCTAGGATCTAAGACCATATTGTCATCAGCTGTCCGTTTTCCTTTAAACAACTCCCAGTCACTGTGACTCAGGTTAGGCCACTTTGGTCCACTAATTTCTACGGTAATGACCCTAAGTACTGGGACACGCAGGCCTGAACTCACAGGAGAAGTCTGATCAGGGTCTACACTGTTTGCCAGGGCGGCCAAATATTTAGATTTTTTACACTATACTTCAGGTACAAATTACTGAAGTGGTGGGCGCAGAGTTTCCTAGCTGGGATACCAGATATAGTGGCTGGTTACAGGGATGATGATGGAACAGTACACAGTCTGGAGACCTTTGATGTCCTCAGTATACCAGACATGGTCACGGTAAGAAACTAGGCATTGCATACATAATAAACTCATTCCCCTGAAACTTGTAACGGTAAACCCATTACCCCATAGCCTGTTGCTACTCCATAGCCTGTTGCTAGTTTTGAAGACAAATGACCACTTAAAGCAGGTTGAAAGTAAAGCAGGATGGGGGGACCCTAAGGCACATTCTGCTTTAATACTTTCAGCCACCTTTAAGCTGCCATCTGCTGCAACATAGAACATATTTCCTATGATACATACTCATGGATGTATAAATTGGAACTTAATTTTATTTAGTGGATGAATAAATTAAATGTGTAAAAATGCATATTTATGGGGTAATAGATTAGGGGACAGTTACAGTTTCCAAATAAATCTAAATACAGTTTAGGCTATTTAAGGTTGATTTCAACAATATATTGTAATTTTACAAACAGTAGGGGTTCCTGTATTAATGTGTCATTATTTTTAGCTCACAAGAGCATGTGTGGTATTATGATAGTTTTAGACACTGATGTAACTGTATTTTAGTCAGGTGTTACTGTATTTGAATCAATATTTGTATTTACTTCCGGCTATGATACGAAAAATATGCTTCGGTATAAAATTAATGATTGCTGTATTTCCAAATTAAGTAATAAAAGTTATGAAATGCGCCTGGATAACGGTCCTTTCAGAGGTCAGTTATGTATCAGTGTATTTGGCGTTTCCGTTTAATTTCTGTATATAAGGAGATCTTATCTCCGTCTCAGGGAGGATAATTTAGAAGCCTAGCGAGATGCTAGTTAAGGTCAGATAGCAATCAGAAGACCGAAGCATATGTTTAGAAGAGATGTTAGATGAATAAAAGTTAAAACGAAGTCTGCTTGGTACTTATTGATACGGCCATAGTACAACAAGCACAAAGTGCCCACTTAGGTGAGCTTTTGTAATGCACATATGTCCGTTGTCCATATGTATGTCAACAATTGCAAACGACTTCTCCTCTGAAACCAACAGCCCCAGTGTATCCAAACTTGGTCAGATACATACTGTTGGAATGAGCTTCAAAATGTGATTAAAGAAAGTGGGTGGGGCCAATGGTCTTCTTGCCATGACATTGACCATGCTTAAAGTCTAGAAAAATCTTCTCCTAATACGACTGGTCTAATTTCAATTGGTTTCACCAAAATGTTTCTCATTTAATGGACTTTAAAATTTGTTCAAAGAATTTTGATCCATGAAAAACATGGCTCGCAGAGGGCATTGTCATTTTCTGTGTTCAGTAATTGATCCATCAAAAGGTAAGAACCTTCTAGAAGTCATAATAATGGCTATATCTGTATGGGATTATGTCTCAATCATGTCCTTGGTCAATTTAGGTCATACATGAACATAGGTCATGTCAGGATATAAAGTAGATCAGTAGGGCAAATCACAGAATAAAGCTTTTGGACACTCAATGTGTCATAATTTTAGCCCACTCATATAGAAACTTGCTTAGAAAAATCATCTTGACAAAAGCTACACAATGCATGTAAATATGGTGGGTTACATTAAAGGTTAAAAAGTAGTTCTAAACACTGTAGGTGCCATATTTTTAGTTGCCAATTAATAAAACTTGCTCAGAATGATCACCTTGACAAAGTCTAAGCAATGTAGTAATATGGATGATTATGACACGGAATAAAAAATGGGTTACAAAATAGATCAGTAGGTCAAATCACAGAATAAAGCTTTTGGCCACCCAATGGGTCATAATTTTAGCCCACTCATATAGATATAGGATCTGTCATGAGTCAATGTTTAAGACAAGCTGATCTCAAACGAGTCTAGAATTGAAATGTTATTAAGCGAGACTTGGCGAGCTCAATAAATTTTCTATTCTAGACGAGTTTGAGATCAACTTGTCTTAAACATCGATGAGTGACAGATTCTTTTTCTCACATTACCAACGATTTAAGCTTTTTTTTCAGGAATATGCATTTTTTTTTAACCCTGGTGACGTCAAAACGCCGTTATAAATAGTGACGTTATAGTGACGTCATCAAAATGGTCTTACGCGTGTTGGAGATAAGGATATTCGTCATCGTTGTTCGCTATAGAAAACAGGGGTAGATATGTGAGAAAAACTTCATCTTGACAAAAGCTACGCAATGCATCAAGATCTGAATATGCGTTACATTAAAGGTTAAAAAGTAGTTCGAAACACTGTAGGTGCCATATTTTTAGTTGCCAATTCATAAAACTTGCTCAAAATGATCACCTTTTTTGGCTCAGTGGGTCAGATCATAGAAAAAGCTTCAGGGTACTCTAAGGGCCATACTTTTTGCCCTAATTCATGAAACTAGCTGAGAATGATCACCTTGACAAAATCTAGGTTGATCATTAATATGAGTTAATACTTATGTCAGAGTAAAATTTAGGTAACTAGGTCAAATCATAAAAAAGGCCTCTAAACACTGGTACCATAATTTAGCCCCAAATTCATGAAACTTGCTTATAACTCTTTGCATGCTAGCGGCGGATATATCCGCCACAGTGATTACCTTTGCAAACAGTTTGGATCCAGATAAGACGCCGCTTAACGCGGTGTCTCATTAGGATCCAAACTGTTTGACACTCTGACCCTGTTTTGAAAAGAAATTTTGAAAATTCTATTAATAGAACAATAGCAGACGACAAAATGTGGCTGACGAAAAAAAGTCCCAGCATGCAAAGAGTTAAAACAATCACCTAGACAAACTCTGTGTAATGTATGAGTATGAGCTATGTCAGGTAAAACAAAGTACCGGTAATCAGTTTACTATTATAGAAGAGGCTTCTGAATATGCTAGAGGTCACAATTTAAGCGCAAACATTATTAATCATACTCAGTATGATCACCTTGACAATATCTAGGTCATATGGAAATATTGGTCAAATGGTAGAAAAAGCTTCTGGAGACAATCATGTGTACAGTTCGATTTTCTCATTTCTCTGGTGTGCGTTTCTGGGCCTCGTGCCCCTCTTCTTGTTTATCAGGCAGTCAAAGGTATCCGTGCTTATCCGTATAATTATATGTTCAAGTGTTGTAGTTTTTTTTTTTAATGTTTTTCTATTTTATTCAGGACATCAGAGATCCTTGGAGACCTAATGTATGTTTCAACTTCCTAGACCAGTTTCTAGGGTTTGTCAAAGACACGGTTAAAACAGACAATCACAGGTAAACAAACAGGTTATCATGGTATATTGTGGACCAGTTTTTAGGGTTTGTCAAAGACACGGTTAAAACAGACAATCACAGGTAAACAAACAGGTTATCATGGTATATTGTGGACCAGTTTTTAGGGTTTGTCAAAGACACGGTTAAAACAGACAATCACAGGTAAACAAACAGGTTATCATGGTATATTGTGGACCAGTTTCTAGGGTTTGTCAAAGACACGGTTAAAACAGACAATCACAGGTAAACAAACAGGTTATCATGGTATATTGTGGACCAGTTTCTAGGGTTTGTCAAAGACACGGTTAAAACAGACAATCACAGGTAAACAAACAGGTTATCATGGTATATTGTGGACCAGTTTTTAGGGTTTGTCAAAGACACGGTTAAAACAGACAATCACAGGTAAACAAACAGGTTATCATGGTATATTGTGGACCAGTTTTTAGGGTTTGTCAAAGACACGGTTAAAACAGACAATCACAGGTAAACAAACAGGTTATCATGGTAAATTGTGGACCAGTTTTTAGGGTTTGTCAAAGACACGGTTAAAACAGACAATCACAGGTAAACAAACAGGTTATCATGGTATATTGTGGACCAGTTTTTAGGGTTTGTCAAAGACACGGTTAAAACAGACAATCACAGGTAAACAAACAGGTTATCATGGTATATTGTGGACCAGTTTTTAGGGTTTGTCAAAGACACGGTTAAAACAGACAATCACAGGTAAACAAACAGGTTATCATGGTATATTGTGGACCAGTTTTTAGGGTTTGTCAAAGACACGGTTAAAACAGACAATCACAGGTAAACAAACAGGTTATCATGGTATATTGTGGACCAGTTTTTAGGGTTTGTCAAAGACACGGTTAAAACAGACAATCACAGGTAAACAAACAGGTTATCATGGTATATTGTGGACCAGTTTTTAGGGTTTGTCAAAGACACGGTTAAAACAGACAATCACAGGTAAACAAACAGGTTATCATGGTATATTGTGGACCAGTTTTTAGGGTTTGTCAAAGACACGGTTAAAACAGACAATCACAGGTAAACAAACAGGTTATCATGGTATATTGTGGACCAGTTTCTAGGGTTTGTCAAAGACACGGTTAAAACAGACAATCACAGGTAAACAAACAGGTTATCATGGTATATTGTGGACCAGTTTCTAGGGTTTGTCAAAGACACGGTTAAAACAGACAATCACAGGTAAACAAACAGGTTATCATGGTATATTGTGGACCAGTTTTTAGGGTTTGTCAAAGACACGGTTAAAACAGACAATCACAGGTAAACAAACAGGTTATCATGGTATATTGTGGACCAGTTTTTAGGGTTTGTCAAAGACACGGTTAAAACAGACAATCACAGGTAAACAAACAGGTTATCATGGTATATTGTGGACCAGTTTTTAGGGTTTGTCAAAGACACGGTTAAAACAGACAATCACAGGTAAACAAACAGGTTATCATGGTATATTGTGGACCAGTTTCTAGGGTTTGTCAAAGACACGGTTAAAACAGACAATCACAGGTAAACAAACAGGTTATCATGGTATATTGTGGACCAGTTTCTAGGGTTTGTCAAAGACACGGTTAAAACAGACAATCACAGGTAAACAAACAGGTTATCATGGTATATTGTGGACCAGTTTTTAGGGTTTGTCAAAGACACGGTTAAAACAGACAATCACAGGTAAACAAACAGGTTATCATGGTATATTGTGGACCAGTTTTTAGGGTTTGTCAAAGACACGGTTAAAACAGACAATCACAGGTAAACAAACAGGTTATCATGGTAAATTGTGGACCAGTTTTTAGGGTTTGTCAAAGACACGGTTAAAACAGACAATCACAGGTAAACAAACAGGTTATCATGGTATATTGTGGACCAGTTTTTAGGGTTTGTCAAAGACACGGTTAAAACAGACAATCACAGGTAAACAAACAGGTTATCATGGTATATTGTGGACCAGTTTTTAGGGTTTGTCAAAGACACGGTTAAAACAGACAATCACAGGTAAACAAACAGGTTATCATGGTATATTGTGGACCAGTTTTTAGGGTTTGTCAAAGACACGGTTAAAACAGACAATCACAGGTAAACAAACAGGTTATCATGGTATATTGTGGACCAGTTTTTAGGGTTTGTCAAAGACACGGTTAAAACAGACAATCACAGGTAAACAAACAGGTTATCATGGTATATTGTGGACCAGTTTTTAGGGTTTGTCAAAGACAAGGTTAAAACAGACAATCACAGGTAAACAAACAGATTACAAACTTATAACTGTTTACTAAAACTGATTTGAGGTTTTTAAAATGTGTATTACAGGACTTGGCCAAGAGAGAGAGTCTAATGTTTTCAACATTTTCTTCTTTATTTCTCTGCCAAACCCTGTATAATGACTGCTTTTTAGAATAACCAGAAATACCGGTAGTAGATCATATGAGTTAGCAGTCACAATATACTAGGGTTTGGTGGAGAGCTTGAAATTTTCCTCCGTAGCTAATCAGTGCAAAGTTCCTCTATCAAACTGATATATAGCATACACATGTATAGTATTTCTGTAACTCTTTAAAAACTAAGAAACTCTTGTGGATTATTAGGTTCCCTTGTGGATATTTTTAGATACCAAAACATGAACCAGTCTATGTGGAATTCTGGGTAGTTTAATAAATACTGCTCTAAATTAACAAATAGTATACAGTAAAACCTGTCTTCAGCGGCCAGTGAAGGTCATTCTAATCATTATTGGAGGGATAAATTAAAAGAGAATAGGGCGTCTTTATGGTGTAATGTGTTAAGACAGTTTGAAGCGCTAAATAGGTAGAGGTCTCCAGTTCAGCTTTAATTTCAGCAATCATCTGCCTGAGTGTATGCCTATGTTTTCTATGTTTCTTAATCAAGAAAGGGTAGAAACAATAAAAACCTCTCTATTACGACCACTAAAATGATGGCTAATTGATTGCTTAAAAGACAGATGACAGCTTAAAGCAAGGTGACAGTAAAACAGAAAGCTCCTAAAGGAGCTTTCTGTTTTACTGTCACCTTGCTTTATGCAGTCACCTGTCTTTAACACCTGATAATTAATGCAATTTAATGATCGTAATAGAGAAGTTTTACTGTTTTGAAACCTTCTTTGGTGCAAAGGTGGATAAACCACTTGTCTTTTAATCAAGAACAAACTTTCTTTGGAGAGTCATAATACTGATGTCTTACTGAGATTGATATATTCCAGAGCTGTTTATATGTTTGCTTTCTTTAGAGTGGTCTTAATATTGGAGGTAAACTCATTCACCCCTGAACATTGCAATGGACAATTCCAAAGTCCAATTAAGTCTAGTCCATGTTTGGCTACATTGTATTTAGGGTTGATTTTAATGTTAGTTTGCAAAATGACAAACTGCAGACTGATTAGACGGCCCCAGCCTTCTGATCAGTTTCTACACTGTTTGCGTAGGACAAATGTACTCTTCACATGTACACTGTTTGTTAAGGAGCATGCAGGAGCCTTCTGACCAAGGTCTACACTGTTTGCATAGGAAAAATACACTCTTCACATGTGCACTGTTTGTTAAGGATGAGTACACTCACTAGGATTGAATCAACTTGAATGTTTTATTTTACACTGTCTATTTCAGAGTTGTTCACATGTTTCAATGGAGTCCTGGTAATGAAATCACATGTACCAAACTGCCGGAAGATTCTGAATACTGTTTCTTACCAGACTGGTACATAAACCCAAAAGAGGCTGAATCACCCAAACCCAGGGATTAAGTGTTTGACATACACATGACTTGGAAGTCCTTAAGTGCTTATAATGCAACTGTGATAGACTGTTTATTGACTTATACAGTTGCATAGTTTTACCGTCCTATTTGTAGTATAAGGCCGTTACACTTGTATAACTCTTTGTATGCTGGTGTCAATTTAAAAGTTGTTGATAACTGTTCCCAAATAGTTTGGATCCAGATCAGGCCCCACAAATGTGGGGCTGATATTTATCCAAACTGTTTGAAACTCAGTTCCATTTCTGAGGTTAAAACAATATCATTACTAAGACATTAGGTAGCACTGGAAATATGTTAGTATATAAAGAGTTAATGGTTTTTGAACTTTGATGGATTTGTGTTATGATGTATCAAATACACCATATTGAATGTAATGCATAAAGTCTAATCATCCAGCAGTGTGTGTACTATACAGCCAAATCTGTTTAACCCTTTACCCCAAAATACGCCTTTGAAGAAAAAACTTCCAATTTATACAGTCATGAACAGACAGTTTCTATATCCTAGCAGATGGTAACTTAAAGCAGGCTGAAAGTAAAGCAGAATTTGCCTTAAGGCACATTCTGCTTTACTTTCAACCTGCTTTAAGTGGTCAACTATGTTCAATACTAGATTCAGGCTATGAGGTAATGGGTTAAACCATGCACCTTTTTACATATTAAATTAATTCCTCCATTTGAATAAAATTGTCCATTTTATACAGAATGTGCAACATATGAAATATTAACTAATAGCTTAATTCGCAAATAATATCTTAAAGCAGGCTGAAAGTAGAGCACAAAGACACATTCTGTGTTACCTTCAACCTGCTTTATGTTGTAACCTGTCTTCAAAACTACAAACAGGATTTTGGGTAAAAGGTTAAATGACTTTATTTGTAATAGATTGATGAATGCATCCTGTACAACATAATGACTATATGTATAAAGCTTTATTGTCCTGCAATATTCTACTATACGGTACATCAAAACCTGAAATTCAACCAGGGGAAGAACACAATCTTAAACTATGATAATGATGCAAGGACAAGAAAGCATCAAGTGTTACTGTTGGTTCTGAAATCCTGTTAAGATGTACAGAAAGCTATTAAACCCATTTGGGCCAAATATTTATCTTAGTTATTTATTAACAACTCAGACCTTTCTGTAACCAAGGGTACCAGTGTTAACTGGCTATTTACCTGGTCCTGTCAGATTTATTAAGGAGAATGAATTAAGTTATTCTTTTGATAGGACACAGAAAAACTGTTACCAAAGTAAACTTGTGTCAATTTTTCATGTATACCCTCCCCCATAGTCTTTTTTTCAGAGTTTAATAGAGGTGGGTGTTTATAACTCTCTACTCCATAGATACACCTTTTTACACATGCAATTAACCCCTCCTCTGGAGAAAATTGTTTTATACAGTAATAGATGTGCAACATAAGAAATATTTTCATATCTTAGCAGATGTTTGCTTAAAGCAGACTGAAAGTATAGCAGAATGCGCATTCAGACACATTCTGCTTTACTTTCAACCTGCTTTAAGTGGTCACTTATCTTCTTTTCAATACTAGAAGCAGCCAATGGAGTAAAGGGTTAAATCAGACTGAAGGGAGATTCTTGGTTTACTCTGAGCCCACTATTAGCAGTTACATATAGGAGAATATGAGTAAGAATATAGGAAAACCTTTTCTTTTGCTCCTAATCAGGACATGGTAGAACCATAAAAAATGCAATTGGGTACAGTATAAGTTAACCTGACTTATCCGACACCTGGTTATTCCAAAAACCTGCTTTATCCGGCAATGAATTTCAAACCCTAATGTCGAATGGCATATAGTCGAGCTAGTCCGTATTTCTTTTGATGAATTGCTATCTAAAGCTTGCTTAAGTGGAACATACCTGTATTTCAATACGGGTATGTTCCACTTAAGCAAGTATGAGATATCAATGTTTGACTTTATATCTAAAACCTGCTTTAACTGGAACACTGCTTTATCTGACATCATCAGTTGGTACCGAAGGGTGTCGGATAAGGCAGGTAATATGATTACTGTATATATTCATGCGTCTTAAGGCACCACTATAGGGTACTGTATATCAACTGTATGATGGACAGTGGACACTTTGACCTGTGGTGGAATTGAAGTCATTTGCATACAAATTTTGTTGTACAGAGAAATTGTTGAATTAAAACAACAAAGTTATCACAAATGAAAACTTGATGCAGAAGATTTTTTTAAGCCTTGCATGGTGATGCAGTGACAAGAAAAGCTACATAGAAGACAGACAATTCGACTTCTTTTTAGAAACTATATAACATTATTGTAGGAATGAGTGTTCTGAACAAGTATCGATCGATCGTTCTCTATTCTGTAAAATACCATAATTAGGACACAGACTCCAAAACAAATAAGCTGTTACAAAGACTCAAAACCCTAAAGACAATGGCTATTAATACGTTAAAATAATACTTATTGCTGTCATGAGAAGTTTACCCCATAAATATGCCTTTTTACAACTTTAATTTATTCCTCCACTGAAGAAAATTGTTCCATTAAACTAATACATTCATGAATTTGCATGAATTAGCAAATACATGTAGTTTCTATATTCTAGCAGATAATATTGTAGCTTCAAGCTTGCCGGTAAGCTTTAGACACATTCTGCTTTACTTTCAACCTGCTTTAAGTGGTCACCTGTCTTCAAAACTATAAACAGGCAATGGGGTAATTGGTTAAACTAAATGTAGATTAGAGACCATGATGTTGTCATCATTATGGTCTTGCACGCAAGCACACTGAGTTTAGACGATAGGGACAGTCACGTAGAAAGAAGATAGGGTAGAAAGAAGAACGAAGGAGTTAGCTTGTGTATCTGATATCGAACTACGCATGTATTAGACTGTCTCTCAATGATGCTCTCAGCACTGTTATATGTGATATATTGAAATAAACATGCATATAAACTTTTGTAAAGCAGATGACAAATTAATGGTTCCATAAAACTAAGTTAGTAACTCATTGCATGAAAACAATACATCATCTGCCTCCATTGCTAGGTAACGTCCAGCATAATTTTCAGAAGAAAATATTGTCATGGGGTTATCATGAGGTTCATGTTTCCATTCACCACATGGCAACTATATTTCAGTTCATTGAATTTATTTTTAAACAAACAGTCCTTAAAGGGACTCGCAACCGGATGGTGTACTTGTCAAAATAAAATAAAATACTCAAATAAAAGCAAATTTGTGGCATTATTTGGCTTCTGACATTAAAAAAATATGATCAGTCCAAAAAAAGTCTCAAGAATCGTCACCGAATCTTAGTTTTTTTTAGATATTGTCCATCGTTTTTCTATAGCGTTAGCTAACGGTATAGTTGTTGTTGTTGCTTCTCTACACGGGCTCAGACATAAACACGAGCCGAATTACGAAGTTGTATGCACTTTCGATCGCTACACATTGAAATACGTTAAATCGATCCGAGATAAACAGATAGTTCCGTGGTCCATTGGTCTAAGCGGTTTCCCCTATTTTGCCTTCTGTTCGCCAATGCCGGGCCCCGGGTTCGAATCCCACCAGAGACCAATATTTTTTTTTATTGAAATACATTTTTTTTAAACAGAATTTCTTATCCTAAACTAATTCTTTACCATTTATATAAGCGTTTGACACATATTTACAAATTACTATTTTTAATGCACCATCTGGTTGCGAGTCGCTTTAAGTGTGAGTTTATTATGATGAATTCATTCAACCCTAACCATGAGTTAAATAATGCCTCCTTTACAAATACTGGTAGTATACATGAGAAACATACACTTGGCCTATAGATGCAAACAGTGTACTGTCTCACATCAGAAAAATCCTAAACCGGCCCTCTGATCACTGGGTCTTTGCTGTCTGTCATTTTGAAACATATTTAGAAGAGAAATAGCTCAAGAAAGATAGTAAAAAAATAGACTAGACTCTATTTGAAACAGGAATTGTCCATTTGAAGTTTCAAAGGGTGAATGGGTTCATCTTGAAAATTGCATTTTTAATAAGAATTTATTGAAAACAATGTGCCACCTCTCTACACCGACACCTTATGGGAGACAAAAATTGTGTCCCTTGTTCGGAGGGATTCATTATAGGGAGGGAAATTGGCTTACATTTGCAAATAGCTTTAATAAAGATAAGATGCAGTGTAACACATCGCTTGATCTGGATTCAAGTTGTTTTTCACTCGTCATTAAGTTATGTCCATTATGTAACATTGAGAAAAACAGCAGACGACAATTTTAAACAGATAACATTTCAGTCATAATTGTCTTTTGGGGGCTAGGGGGGAGGGACAAACGTTGTTGTAAGGAATAAATCGTTGGAAGGGCCGTTTATGGAGGGAGCACTGTATAAATCGACTATTCGTGGTGCGCGTTTTAGCCCGGGCCTATTCCATTTGTTACAGAACACCATTTCTTACGACACCGTTTTACAAAACCGCAGCATCTCGCGCAATAATCAGCCGACAAAATCCGATGGTTTCCAATAAACAAAACTGAAAGTACAATGCAGAAAACTGTGCTCGGATATTTTGTGATAAAATGAGTTTAAAACACCCCCGTGACGAAGACAATGAAATATATAACTGTAAGCGATTGCGAACTGAGACCAGGCACTTGTATCCTTCTCAACGCGAACGTTTTAACCTTGCATTTCCCTTCTTTAGGAAACCGGTCGAAGTTGGTTCTTTCTCTACGGATATAAACGGAACATTTTCAGACTCCAGAGAAGCTCTGAAGTTCTACATAAAACCGAGAAATCCTTCCAAAGTAAACTTTGATCTGAAAAAGGGATATAGCTCCATGATCCGTAAAGATGAGACGGAGAAGACATACATAAACAGCATCTTGGAATGGATTGTCTTACATCGAGACAGATTCTCAATCAACCAAGAGAAACACACGGACGAGGATGAAACGTTAAAACGGTTGGGGAATAAATGATTTACGAATTGAACAGGGTTATTTTAATGTTTCATTTGAATTGTGACCTGAACAATATGCCTAATAGTAATAACCTATTTAACCGCCTGTATAGCTCAGTGGTAGAGCGTCCGCTTGCAGTGCGGGAGGTTGAGGTTTCAATCCCCGGCTGGTTCAAACCAAAGACTTGAAAATTGGTAGTAATGGCTTCCCTCCTTGGCGCTCAGGATTTTGGGTAAGCATTGCGACTGGTTCATTGATGTCAGGATAAAGTGACCCGCTGGGTACAGTCCCAATGGTGCACTTAAAATGCCCCTTCTGATAATCATCAGTATTGATGGAGAGAAGTAATAAATATATAATTAGAGAGAAAAATAGAAAAGGTATTCAATGTGGCCAGTACCTGGAAGAACTTACTCTAGACTTCTGGAAGCAGAAGTCTAGAATTCCGGTTCCGGAACTTAGTCTCCCAGCCTAGACTAACAGTTTTGAGCTGTAGGCGTAGGACGACCAATATATATTTGCTTTGTTACACTTTGTACATGTTATACAAACATAAATACCATGCTTAGCATTTCACCTTATATCACACTTGGCTAGATGGATGAATGAGTTGGGTTTTACGGCACTGTGACATAAAATAGGTTATATAGTGCGGACGAATAATGAGGGATGTTAAGATGAAGAGATGATGATTATTTCAGGAAGGTGATTTCAGTAAATCTCATTGGTTACAAACAGCCAACTACATGAGATCAAAACCAGAATGTATCAAAATGTATGTCATAACAATTGTTTTTTATTGTTTATTTCAGAAATCTTCACACTGATTTCGTCTGCTGGAGGGGACTTCTCACTAAGTTGCTGTGTTCACCATATGAGAATAGAGATGATTGGCAGATTGCTGTTATATTGAACAATGGAACTTATTATATGTGTGAATTTGACACGGAGAATAAAGTAAAGGAGAAAGAGAACAGGACAGAGGCTCAAGAACAGATGTGTTGTTGGGGCTGGAAATTTGAACAGTACTTGACAGCGGGTCAGCATTTTTCGTAAATCACTTTAGCATCTTAAAGCAGACTGAAATCACTTTCTGCTTTACTTTCAGTCTGATTTAAGCATATACCTGAAGTAACCACCAGTCTTTTGGTTATTTAACAGAACCAGAGTGGTAGAAGCATGAATAAGCATTTCTATGAGGAAAAGGTGAAAGCATCAAAAAGTATTTCCCTCATAAAACGGGTGGATGCTTAAAACAATCTAACAGTAAAACAGAAAGCTCTTTAACCCTTTACTCCTTAGCCTGTTGCAAGTTTTGAAGACAGGTGACCACTTAACTCTTTGGACCCTAGTCACGCATATATCCAACAGTGTACATGTGAGGAGTACACTTATCATATGCAAACCTCTGATCAGGGTCTACACTGTTTGTCATTTTGACATATATTTTAGAAATCAACCCTAAAATGTCAAAAATGGATGGGACTAAACTGAAAATTAGAATTGACCATTTGAGGGTGCAGGGAGGAAAGGGTTCAAGCAGGTTAATAGTAAAGCAGAATGCACCTTAAGGTGCATTCTGGCTTGCTTTAAGTTACATGTACCATCTTGCAGGATTATAGGACCTATTATTTATTATGCACATTCATTACTGTAACAAATGGAACCATTTTCTTCAGAGGAGGTATAAATTAAAAGCATAAAAATGGAGTAAAGGGTTAAGTATCCACCTGCAATGTCTTGACAGGGTGCAGGAAACATTTTCTAACACTTTATAAGGACATGAAAAGGGTTTGGCCAAAAGTTATTATACCATTATACCCAAGGCGTCAGATAAGGGAAGTATTTCGAAAACTAAAATCTTTATTTCTGCTTTAAACCCTATGGTGTCATTATACTCATTAGAATCGTCTCGAAGAAGCAATTCTAATGAGTAGTAACATCATAGAATTTTGTGCTAAAATGAGTGAGAAAGTGTTGAATTTGTTCAGTTTACTCTCTCTTATCTGGAGCCCTGTAGACCTGACTCTCCCCTTAGGCCTACAATATAAATGTCTAGTACTGTTATCAATGGCATACAGGTATAACTAGAGCAATGAATTAACTGTAACTATTTTAGAAACAAGAGAGAGAGAGAGAGAGGGAGAAAGAGAGACCTATACACCAGCAGAGAGAGACAGAGAGAATAGAAATAAAATCAGGGCTTTATAGACCTTTATGACAATCAAAGGATATTTATATATAATATAGCTGGTGGCGAAGCAATTCTATTGAGTTGTTTAGCTACCAGTCTGTTGTTATGCACTGTGTGTCTTAGCTAGGCGCTGCTGTCGCACCTGACTGATTGGGGTAGTGGACTGTATTAGAGTGGTTTACTGCATACAGAATGAGTTATCCAATTACCTCCCTTTAATACACAATATGCCATAATGCTGTATAGACTAAGCTATGCAGTGAGCATTCTGCTTTACTTGCAGCCTGCATTGCCCTGTTTCTATTTTTGAAGACTGGTGACCACTTAAAGCATGTTGAATGTAAAGCAGAATGTGCCTTTCAGTCTGCTTTAAGCTACCATATGGAAGGATAAAAAATATTTCTTATGATACAGCCATTTCTATGAGGGAGAGAGTAATTCTGGATTATGATATTTCAGACACTGCTGATGGGACACCAGACATGGACTCGCCATACAACAACATAGAGAACTTCTCAACTGTAGTAAGGTCGAGGCTAAATAAGCATTCCATAGGTAAGATTGAGATGATCAACAGTTTACATTGTACCAGTACAAACTACCAGTATTTAAACATTTACTCTCTGTCAGCTTTATCTTGTTACCCCATAATCTGTTTCTAGTTTTGAAGACATGTGACCACTTAAAGTAGGCTTCAGCCTGCTTTAAGCTAGCATCTGTTAGGCTGTAGAAAATATTTCTTTTGGTAAATAATTCATGACTGTATACAGTGGAACTATTTTCTTTAGTGGAGTAGTAAAGGCATAAAAAAGGCAATGGGTAAAGTTTGTTAACCCTTTACCTGATAGCCTATTTCTAGTATTGAAGATAGTTGACCACATAAAGCAGGTTGAAAGTAGAGCAGAATGCGCCTTAGGGCGCATTCTGCTTTACTTTCAGCCAGCTTTAAGCTTCCATGTGCTAAAATATAGAAATATTCCCTGTACTATATATTCATGGCTGATTAAATTGGAACTATTTTCTTCAGCGGAAGAATAAATCATATCCGCTAAAAGGCGCTTCTATGGGGGAAAGGGTTAATGGTTTAACTTTTCAGTCACATTTAATCCTAGGTGGAGAAAGACCACACTTGTTCCAGGGGATTTGTTTTGTTATGAAGCATGTTTTAAAGCAGATATTAAACCATTAAATTTGGTCACTAATACAACTGACCTACTGAAAGCTAGCTGGAAGGCTGCCTCGTTTAATAAATCTAGAAGCCCGGACTAAAGGTCAAAGCCATAGTGTTGAGGGCTAAGTGACTGCTGGTCCATAGAGGTCCCGGTGTTTGATTTAACACATTAAACACAATTACATAATTATGCGTTAACACATTAAACCCTACCAACAAGTATACATATCATTTACAATTGGTATACCTGTGAAGAGTACACTTGTTTATACAAACAGTGTAGACCCTGATCAGAGTTCTGCACTGTTTGTCAGTTTGCAATATTTCGTTATATCAACTATAAATTTTTAAATATTGGATAATGGTAGACATAACCAATTACCCCATAGCCTGTTTCTAGTTTTGAAGGTATGAGATCACTTAAAGCAAGGTTGAAAGTAAAGCAGAATGTGCCTTAAGGCGCATTCTGCTTTACTTTCAGCCTGCTTTAATCTACTCTCTGCTAGGATGCAGAAAAAAATCTTTGATGACTGTATAAATTGGAACCATTTTCCTCTGAGGAGGAATAAATTAAAGGCGTAAAAAGGCTGATTTACACATGTAGTTACATGTATTTATGGGGTAATGGGTTAATTGGAAACCTTATCAATGTGAAGTGTCAGGAGTCAATGAGTTAGGTGGTTCGACAGCGGGCGGCCCGCATCTCGAGTTCCGGAAATGCTGATGACTTTCACCTGATCTTTGCGACACGTGCTTATAGTAGAAAATTTACATAAAGAAAAGTTTGATCTGCTTCAGTGTCTTCTCTGTTAGCACAGTTGGTACTGTGATTGACTAGCAATCGAAAGGTTCTACGTTCGATTCCCACTCGCTTCAAAACTTTTTAAAAAAACAAAATTGTCCGATTTTATTGACAAGTCAATCCATAACGCAGTGATCAAAGGACATGCTATGTTTAGTCACGTAATAATGAATAATATCAGATGCAAGTATAGTCAAGTGACAACTAAACTTTGTGAGGATTTATAGCCTATATGACAGCTTAACACAGAACAAAAGTAATGCTCCGAAAGGAACTTTTATGCATTACTTTTGTTATGCATTAAGCAGTCACCTGCCTTTAAAGATCTACAGGCTACCGTATTCAATGGTCCCTTATTACAGGTTTGACTTATGGTATTTAGAGCTGACGGCATTTTAAAGTTGAACTTAAGGGAGGTTACTCGTTTTGTGTTAATATTTTGTCAGAATTTCTGGAAATCATGTATAAAATGTAAATTCCACTAGATTTTCATAAAAATGTTGCTACTAGTAGAACTAAGTAATATATCTAATAAGAGTAAAATTAGTGTATGTTAAACAGCTAGATTTTTTGTAATTTGAGATTTAGTGACTTTTTCAGAATTTGACTTTTTTTAAATATTGATATTTCCAGAAAATATGTCATGAAATATTTATGTTTGCACGATATATTATAGTCTCCGTACAGTTTACTTGAATGTACAGTTAATTATTGAGTTATATTAGTTGATAAAGAAAATATTCCCGTTTATTTAAAAAAGACAAAAGGTCCTGTCAGAAAAAAACGGTACTGTAATTTTTTTTTATTTTAACGATTTTTCACTCTCCATATGGTATATTTCAATTTAATCAAGATTTCAAAGATTTCTGACACGGAATAAGCTGACCTGCGAACCACCTTAACTGGATTCCATAAATAAGTATCAGTAATACTGTTGAAATACATAAAACTATGCTTTTATGATAAAAATAACTCCTAAGAAGATCTGTCCAAAATGCAGGAAATAATTCAAGTGGCTGTATATTTATATAATGAATAGTAGACTTCCCAAAATGAAAACAAATGGTATTATGAATGTATTTTGTTAAAAAGTTACCCTTTTCTCCATAACAAAAAGTGCAAAATGTCTACATATATTGAATAATGTAGAATGCAGTTGGTTGCTTAACCATTTACTCCATAGCTTGTTTCTAGTTTTGAAGACAGGTAACCACTTTAGTGTTTCCCCCAGGATTTGAAAGGGGCATGGTAATTTTTCCTGAAAAGGGCACATTATAACGCGCGGCAATCACCTCTTAGTTAAAAAGGTGCAAAGTAAGGTGGAACACAAGATATGTTAGTGAAACACTATACCCTATTATGTGACCATTATTCTGAATGACCTTGATCTTTGTCTGACATGACCAACTTGTACTCAGAAGCTTCTTAAATAGAGTTCACATACCAAATATGAAGTTTCTATCACATGTAGTTCCAAAGTTATTGCCAAGCTTAATTTTACAGTAGCATAGTTGACCTCTAAATAGCCTTGGCCTTTGTTGAACATGACACTAGTTGTACTGAGCTAAAGCACATCTTGACTTGAGTACAAATACCAAACATAAAGTCTATGTCATGTAGCTCCCAAGTTTATGAGCATGAAATGAGCATTAATAATTTGAAAAAATGAAAATTGCAGACAGTGCAGAATAAGATCAGATGGCGTTTTCAAGAGCCCTCTAATATTGGTCTGTACTGTTTTCCCATTTCCAGATATGTAGCCCTTTTTTGTACCATAATTCTGAATGTCATTGTTTTCCCCTTCAATCTTCAGACTTAGTAACATTAGGTTTAACAGGCATTATAACATTTATTCTTCCCGCTTCACGCAAGCCGACGGCGAGGAAAACTGGTGGAAAAAATCAATTGTCATATCACATAGAAACACGGCAAACATTCTTAATAAACCTTCTTTTTTATCATAAAATCGAATCATCATTCGTATTTTTATTTCTATGTTTTCTCTCTTGGTGGTTGGGGTCACATTACTTTAAGTGGAATATCATTTCTGTTGAAAAAAGTCGCTAGCGTATATTCGCGAAAACTGATGACAAAATGTACGAATGTACGTTTAATCTTTCCAACAAAATTATTTCCGCTAACTGTGAAGTTACCAGCCCCGCGATGTTTAACATTCTTTTTTCAAACGACCATTCTCAATAAAACAGTAACGTAACAGTTTCAATGAAATAGATAGATAAGATCGATTTGGAGTTGATTGGACGTCGGAAGTTTTCTGTCGCTACTTCATTTGGTCTAGAAATGTGGGCGGGGCTACTTCCAGTGGCTGTAAATGACAGGGAATGAGCTAAAAATAAACTCGAAAATCGACTACGGAAATTAATGATGGACTATTGGAAGCCTTGTTTGAAAATGTTCGGTCACTTCCGACACTATCCGAGTATCTATTAAGAATGGGTTACGATTATTTATGGGTGTGGTCGCGAAAACGTAATTGCTACGCTTGATCATAAGGATGATAAGCGAGGCGTTCAGATTGTAGGATGTGCTAAAATTATGCGCAGTAGAAACAATAACATCCGGATTGTCGTTGCCATCGTGTAAAGTTAAAAGATACATAGAGGATATTGTATGAGTGTTCATTATTTATCATTTTTAATAAACGAGTTGACTAAAATAATATGACGCGAGCCTTGGCGAGCGTCATATTCATTTTAGTCAACGAGTTTATTAAAAATGATAAATAATGAACACGAATGTGATATTCTATTTATCACATTACAAGTTCAAGCACCTATTAAATTGATTTGAAGCCGTAGTTTGTAGACCCTCCGCTATATAGATTTTCCACCAAACGTTACGTTGTTTACGTTAACGTCATAGTAAATGACGTCATTTGGCACCCCGCTACATGCAGCGCTTATGGACGAGCAAGTTAGGCCGGAGCCCAAAAAACGATATTCCACTAGTGGATTACGATATTTATACAATCGCTTTATGCAACTCCCAGACCGCAAATTATGTGATAAAGTTAATTACTTTAGTTTTGGTTATAAATAGCAGGTGCTATGAAGGTGAAACCGTCTGATACATTTTGGGAAACTGAATAACACGTCATATTAGCGGACTTTTACTTTACAAATCCTTCTTTTTGATTGGATTACTTCCTTAGTTCTCAGCGTTCCATTGGTTCGTTATCGCAATTCGTGTGACGATGCATCGCTTACGATATGGTTCAATGCATATCGCCTCAGTAAGGGGTCAATTAGCGATCTATCAACCAATTTACCGAGTATCCTGTCAAGGTCTAATCGGCGCGTGTCAAGTCAGCCGGGTGACCAAAGGGGCATAAAGGCCACCAACATGAAAATAGGGCAGCTCGGCGTTTGTAAAGGGTAGGATGGCGGGGTAAAAAAGGGGCACGGCGCTGCGCCGTGCTAAAAATGCCTAGGGGAAACGCTACACTTAAAGTAGGTTGAAAGTAAAGCAGAATGTGACATTCTGCTTTACTTTCAACCTGCTTTAAGCTACCATCTGCTAGGATATACAAACTATTTCTTAGGGCGCACATTCATGACTGACATAATGAGAAGTAGGTAGAAGCGTGCTAAGGTGTTTCTGTGAAGGAAACAGTAAAGAAACTGTATGTTTTATTTGGATATCTCTAGTTTTCTCAGGGGAAGTGGATGCCGTCCAGGTAAATGACAAAGGAACCAAGAGCTATGTTGAGTTCAAAAGTACTCGAGAGATAACTCACCCCAGGCAGTCAATCAGCTTTAAAAGGTTAGATATTGTTTACAAACAGTGGATTGACATAGTACTCACATTTTGTTTTAGTAGCCACCTGTATATAATTTCACCAAATGAAAGGGAGAATTAACTCTTTGACACTTTCCTTCCTACAAGTGCCTAAGGCAGTCTCTACCCTCTCCTGATAAATGCACTCAACCACTATCTCATTTAACCTGTTACCCCATAAATACGCCTTTTTGCACCTTTCATTTATTCCTGCACTGAAGAAATTAGTTCCAATTTATACAGCAATGAACATGTATCATAAGAAATATTTTCTATATTCTGGGTGGTTGTAGCTTAAAGCAGACTGAAAGTAAAGCAGAATGCGCCTGAAGGCGCATTCTGCTTTACTTTCAACCTGCTTTAAGTGGTCACCTATCTTAAATACTAGAAACAGGCTACCCCATAGCCTGTTTCTAGTTTTGAAAACAGGTTACTTCTTAAAGCAGGTTGAACATAAAGATTAAACATTTTTTCAGACTGCTTTAAGATCCCATCTGGAAAGGTACTTAAAACATGGTTTTACATCTCATCTTCAGGAGTTGCTAGTTTAGTTTTACTTTTGTTAGTGTATTATTGATTAGAAGCGTAAAAATGTGTATTTATGGGGTAAATGTTTTAGGTCCCTACTACAGTAAGCCGATTTTGACCAGAGCAGAAAGAGATGGGATGACACATCATTGCAAGGCTTAGGACAGACATTAATCCTTCTGAGAAACAACAACTATGTTTTTGTTTTACTTGTATTTGTCAGGTAGACGCATTTTGAAAGTAAATAAAAAAGTTCATTATTCTGCAGCATCCTGTTTTAAACCTAGGAGTAAAATATAATATGCTTGATCTGGTCCATATAGATGATTTGACTAGAGTCTAAGCGGACTGTGGAGGAAAGAGTAAAAGCCAAGAATGGAATGCAACTGATGAACACTAGGGGAATGTAAACATGATGGCATGGAACTTGGTTTTAATCCATTACCCCACAAATACACTTTTTTTACACCTCTTATTTATTCCTCCATGAAGGAAATTAATATCATTTTATACAGACATGGATATACTCCATAAGAAATATTGTCTATATCCTAGCAGATTTTAACTTAAAGCAGGCTGAAAGTAAAGCAGAATGTGCCTAAAGGCACATTCTGCTTTACTTTCAACCTGCTTAAGCGGTCACCTATCTTCAATACCAGAAACAAGCTATGGGGTAATGGGTTAAATGAAATAAAATGGTTTTCAAACAGATATGTTTTGTATTTCAGGTACAAGTTAATCAAATGGTGGGCCCAGAGCTATTTGGTTGGAATTTCAGATATAGTGAGTGGTTACAGGGATGATGATGGAATAGTAAATAGACTGGAGACAATTGATGTCCTCAAAATACCAGACATGGTCAAGGTGAGTATTACAGAGCTGGCGTAACACTTACAATTCTTCATTTTCAAATGAACTGTTCTATTTGTGGAGGGAGTTATATTAACCCATAGCCTGGTTCTAGTATTGAAGATAGATGACCGCTTAAAGCAGGTTGAAAGTAAAGCAGAATGAGCCTTAAGGCGCATTCTGCTTTACTTTCAACCTGCTTTAAATTACTATATGCTAGAGTGAAGAAAATATTTCTTATGGTACATATTCATGACCGTTTAAAATGGAATTATTTTCTTCAGTGGAGGAATAAATTACAGGCGTAAAAAGGTGTATTTATGGGGTAATGGGTTAAGACAGGTGACTGCTGAATGCAGGTACCTGTCAGGACAAAGGAAACATTTCCTATGGCTCTATCAGAACATCTCTGGAACTCTTACAAGTATGAGAGGTTAAATGAAATCTTTCCAACTTGCTCAAAGATTATTAAGCTTTTGAGTTGAGTCTTAAGTCATTCTAAAGCATTTGATTGATCAGATTTGAGCCTAGGCTTAAATCTAACCAATCAAATGCGTGAGAACATTTTCAGATTCAATCTCAAAAGCTTTATTACCTTGGAACCTGGTGTAATACCGGATTATGACGAGATGTTTTGAAAAGGAGTTTCTTATATTGTATTGAACCATGATTAATGATATGTTCAAGAGTATGCAAACAACCTGTAAGTATGTGTTTAGTTACATTCTTTTCTTAATTTTCAGTTAAGGTTGAACTTTTTGTGATGACTTTTATGCCCTAAATGACATAGTTAGCATAATGTTTTCATTCTGTCAGCATAATGTTTTCATTCTGTCAGTGTATATATGTGTGTGTGTTCATACACAACTTTAACCTTAGACATAACTTCGAAACTACCATTGTACATACCGTATGATAGACACCTTATATTTAGGTACACAACTCTAGAAGCCCTGAAGTTCAGTACAACTTGGGTAATGACCAACAAAGGTCAAGGATATGTAAAGGTCAAATAGGATGGATTTAACCTTGGCCACAACTTTTGAACTACATGAAGTTACATTGTGATAGCCTTCATATTTGGCACTCAAGCAGATCAGTACATGAAGGGTCATGTCAGACAAAGTTCAAGGTCATTTAGAGTATTATGGTCACATCTGGGGGCATAGTGTTTAAAACACATACATGTATCTTGTTTTTTTTATTCAGGACATTAGGGATCCATGGAGACCTAATGTATGTTTCAACTTCCTGGACCAGTTTTTAGGGTTTGTCCAACAAAGGTCAAGGTTATATAGAGGTCAAATAGGCTGGATTTAACCTTGGCCATAACTTTTAAACTACATGAAGTTAAATTGTGATAGACTTCATATTTGGCACTCAAGCAGATCAGTACATGATGGGTCATGTCAGACAAAGCTCAAGGTCATTTAGAGGTTATGGTCACATCTGGGGGCATAGTGTTTAAAAAACTTGTTTTTTTATTCAGGACATCAGGGATCCATGGAGACCTAATGTATGTTTCAACTTCCTGGACCAGTTTTTAGGGTTTGTCAAAGACACGGTTAAAACAGACAATCACAGGTAAACAACAAGGTTATCATGGTATATTGTTATTAATTGGTTTTTGGTAGAATGAAAATACAGTAAACCCTCTCTATTATGACCACCAAAAAGAAAACTACATGTAATTGATTGTATAAAGCACAGGTGATAGCTTAAAGCAAGGTGGAAGTAAAACTGAAAGCTCCTAAAGGAGCTCTCTGTTTTACTTCCACCTTGCTTTAAGCAGCCACCTGTCAGAAACACCTTATAATTAACACAATTTAGTTAACCTTTAAGGCTTTATGTCTTAGCCACCCTATGTTTGATTCTAATGAGTAGTCATACCATAATGGTTTAGTGGTAACAAAAGGCAGGATAAAAGTTAACACAGAAAGGTCCTTCAGCTTTAAGCTACCTCCTTAACTTTTACAGCAAAAATAAACCTTTTGAGTGGTCATTATTTGGAGGCTAACTGTTTATTTTACAATGTCTATTTCAGAGTTGTTCACATGTTTCAATGGAGTCCTGGTAATGAAATCACATGTACCAAACTGCCTGAAGATTCCGAATACTGTTTCTTACCAGACTGGTACATAAACCCAACATAGAGCTAAACACATAGATAAAGAAAGATGGAAGCATGATCAGCAGTGTCCGTCAAGTATGTTGAGAGCCGAGTACTCTACCCTGTAGCTAACTGGTGACGTGTTTATTAATATATATACTGTAAATATATGCCACCAACAACTAATTAAAATGTTTCATTAATTTTATATGCAGAAATATTTGATATTGGAAGCAGTGCAAAGCTCTTTAATGTCACAAATGACTAGACCTATCACAAATGGTGATTCATACCCCCAGTAGGGTCTTGTCACAAGAGGTAAATGTTTCTGGATAATGTTAATGTGTGCACTTAAGTGCTCCCTAATTTGGAAAAGAATAACAAAGGGCAACAACTCCAAAAATGGATAAAAATATAACAACAAAGGACAATAACTCCAAAAATATGGATGACAGAGTAGAGGTTCTTATGCACTGCACTCCATGTCAATGAGATCTATCTGTATATGAAGTTTGAAGTCAATAGCTCTTATACTTTGGAAGTTATGCTCCGGACAATCCTAAATTGGATAAAAAATATAACAACAAAGGGCAATAACTCCAAAAATACTGATGATAGAGTTATGGTTCTTTTGCACTGCGCTCCTAGTCAATGAGATCTATCTGTATATGAAGTTTGAAGTCAATAAGTATTATACTTTGGAAGTTATGCTCCGGACAAGCCTAATTTGGATAAAAATATAACAACAAAGGGCAATAACTCCATAAATACTAATGATATAGTTATGGTTCTTGCGCACTGCACTCCTAGTCAATGAGATCTATCTATATATGAAGTTTGAAGTCAATAGCTCTTATATTTTTTAAGTTATGCTCCGGACAAGCCTAAATTGGGTAAAAATATAACAACAAAGGGCAATAACTCAAAAACTAGAATACTGACCAGTCAGAAAGGGCCCCACAAAAGGAGTCTGGAGGAGAAAGGCACAAGATAAAACTGCAGATTTTATACTAATAAACATTTTCAGCAAGTTTTGTAAAGATCCAAAATAAAATGTTTGAGTTAAGAGAGCGGACAAGGCTGAAACAGTCATTTTTGTATAATTCAAGGACAATAACTCTGAATTGCCTTATGCGATTTGAGTAGTTATCGAACTTAGCTTAGATTTCATACCAATAAACATTTTCAGCAAGTTTAGTGAAGATCAGATAGAAACTGTTGTTTCAGTAAGGGAGCGGACAAGGCTTAAAAAGCTATCTTTTAATAATTGAAGGGCAATAACTCTGATGTGCCATAGGCGATTTGGGTATTTAACGAACTTGACCTAGATTATATAAACATTTTCATTAGGTTTGATAAATATCCAATACAAAGTGTTTGTGTTAGAAAGTGGACAAGGCTGAAACAGCCTTTTTTAATAATTTAAGGGGTATAACTCCAACATGCCTTATGCGATTTGGGTATTTATCAAACCTGGCCTAGATTTTATAACAATAGAAACTTTCATAAGGTTTAGTGAAGATTGGATAAAAACTACTCAAGTTAGAGAGCAGACAAGGCTGAAACAGCCATTTTTTAATAATTCAAGGGCAATAACTCATACATGCCTTATGCGATTTGGGTAATTATCGAACTTGGCCTAGATTTTATACCAATTCACATTTTCGTGAAGATTGGATAAAAACTACTTGAGTTAGAGAGCGGACAAGGCTGAAACAGCCATTTTTTAATAATTCAAGGGCAATAACTCAAACATGCCTTATGCGATTTGGGTAATTATCGAACTTAGCCTAGATTTTATACTAATACACATTTTCATAAAGTTTGGTGAAGATTGGATAAAAACTACTTGAGTAAGAGAGCGGACAAGGCTGAAACAGCCATGTTTTAATAATTCAAGGGCAATAACTCCAACATGCTTTATGCCATTTGGGTAATTATCAAAATTGGCCTAGATTTTATACTAATACACATTTTCAGCAAGTTTGGTGAAGATTGGATAAAAATTACTCGACTTAGAGAGCGGACAAGGCTGAAACAGCCATTTTTTTAATAATTCAAGGGCAATAACTCCAACATGCTTTATGCGATTTGGGTAATTATCGAAATTGGCCTAGATTTTATACTAATACACATTTTCAGCAAGTTTGGTGAAGATTGGATAAAAATTACTTGAGTTAGAGAGCGGACAAGGCTGAAACAGCCATTTTTTAATAATTCAAGGGCAATAACTCCAACATGCTTTATGCGATTTGGGTAATTATCGAACTTGGCCTGGATTTTATACTAATACATATTTTCAGCAAGTTTGGTGAAGATTGGATAAAAATTACTCGACTTAGAGAGCGGCCAAGGAAAAGTGTGACAGACTGACAGACAGACTGACGGACAAGGCGATTACTATAGGGCACCCACCTATCGTGGGGCCCTTAATACTGATGATAGAGTTATGGTTCTTGTGCACTGCACTCCATGTCAATGAGATTTATCTCTATAATATGAAGTTTGAAGTCAATAGCTCTTATATGTTTGAAGTTATGCTCCGGACAAGCCAAAATTTGATAAAATTATAACAACAAAGGGCAATAACTCCAAAAATACTCATATGACAGAGTAACGGTTCTTGCGCACTGCACTCCTAGTCAATGAGATCTATATGTACATGAAGTTTGAAGTCAATAGCTCTTATACTTTGGAAGTTATGCTCCGGACAAGCCTAAATTGGGTAAAAATTTAACAACAAAGGGCAATCACTCCAAAAATATTGATTATAGAGTAATGGTTCTTGCGCACTGCACTCCTAGTCAATGAGATCTATCTGTATATGAAGTTTGAAGTCAATAGCTCTTATACTTTAGAAGTTATGCTCCGGACAAGCCGGACGGTCTACTAACTTAGGTCTAAGGGCCAGCCTGCTAAGGGGCCAAATTTAAAGGGCCATCTGTCCAAGTTGATATTATCTGAGCAACCAAAATGGCCCTTTAAAATCACACCCCTACATATGGACATTTGTGGTAAAGGGCCTTAATTTGAAAACTTATTTTTTATTTCCCTTGAGGCCCTCTGATACCATTTTTGCAATTTTTAGAACCAGTTAAGGGGCCATGGCCCTTTAACTGCCAATAGCCCTATATTTGTTCACAGTCCACTAAAATGGCCCCTTACTCTAAGTTAGCTGCACAGACGGACGGACATGGTGACTCCAGTATACCCCCCCAAACTTCGTTTGAGGGGGTATAATAACTCTGAACTTGTACATGATGTCATGCTTATCGACAATGAGGTTGGTTCAATCAGGGAAATCACCTACAGAGACTTTGAATATGATTGGGAAAACTAATATGAAATCAACAATTACTTGTTGTCTGGCGCTTGTTAGCTCACCTGAGCCAAAGGCTCAAGGTGAGCTATTGGGATGGCCCTGTGTCCGTCGTCGTTAACAATTACTTCAAATGACATCTCCTCCTATACCGCTGAACAGATTTCAACCAAACTTTACAGAAATGTTCCTTGGGTCAAGCTCTTTCAGATTTGTTCAAAGAATTAAAAACAATGCAGAACTCTGGTTGCCATGGCAACCAATGTGAAAAAATAAGGAAATTTTAAAAAATCTTCTTGTAAAAAACTACAAGGGCCAGAGCTTAGATATTTGGCACATAGCATCACCTACAGGTCCTCTATCAAGTTTGTTCAAATAATGCCCCTGGGGTCAAAATTGGCCCCGCCCCGGGGTCACAGTTTTACATAGAGTTATATAGTGAAAATTTCAAATGTCTTCTTCTCTGACACTGATATGACCAGAGCTTTGATATTTGGCATGGTGACACTTCTAAATGTCCTTTACCTATTTTGTTCAAATGGTTGTGGTCAGTTGAATATCTAGGTCATAATTCACATTCAATATATGTATAGCAGACAGCAATTCAGCATTATAAGAGTTAGACCCTAGCCACATTTCCTACTGGCAGAGTTACATAACTGAACTCAGGTCAGCTGAGGTTCACTATAACAGTAGCATATGGTGTTGTCTGCTACATTTTTTATGCCCCTGCAGTTGGGGGCATATTGTTTTTGTCTGTCTGCTTTTTTTTGTCTGTTTGTCAATTTGTTTGTCTGTCAGTCCACAACTTTAATCTTAGCCATAACTTTGTTAAAGGTAGAAACTTTATAACTTAGGTCATGCTCTGCAAAGGTCAATGTCATTTTTTAGTTATTTCCCAGTGTCATATTTTCTTGTCTTTGAGATAACTCCAGTTCTACTGATGTTAACCCATTACCCCATACATATGCCTTTTTACGCATTTAATTTATTCCTCCTCTAAAGAGAATAATTCCTCTTTATACAGTCATAAAAATGTAAGATATAAGAAATGGTATCTATATCTTAGTAGATGATAACTTAAAGCAGGTTGAAAGTAAAGCAGAATGGGCAATAAATAATCATATGGAAATACATGTAGCTTGATAAGAAGAAGTGTCATGGATAAGGGCCATAACTCTGCCAACAATATTTTTTTAAGTTATTCCAATTTGTCATGGGTTTTTTGTCTGGAAGATAATTCCATTTACAGCTATATTAAAATGTTGTCTTGTCTATTACGCTAAGGCACAATGACCTCAGGTGAGCGAATTAAGGGCCATGGCCCTCTTGTTTTCAAATGACATGGACAGTTTAAAAATAGACTAACATCAGTTTAGGACAATGAACGATACAGGCGTTTTGGAACTATAAGGGAAACATTCGTTAAATTTGACTAAATTAACAGATAAAAGAATATTGTGTCAACCTTAAATGAACAGTGGTATAGAGACACATATGAAATGTGGATAATGCACCATGAGAAATGTATCCAACTCACTGGAAGTTACCTTGAAAATAATGAATCTTTAATATGGTGAAATTGAGACATGACGTCATTGTGACGTTGCTTTATTGCTTGAACGTGCCCGGGTCTGCTTAGGTGCATTTATTTAAATTCCAATAACTCCACGATGGCTTTATGCACCGATATGAAATTATGTCTTATACAGTAATCAGAAAAAGAACAACTTTTCCAATAGTGCTTGTTTTATTTTTCAGCTACAATAAGTAAAAGCTTTAGTGTAAAAAGTCTAAGAACTTAAATACAGTTAAACTTATCTTAACCCTTTAAACCAGTGACCGTTGTACGCATAATTAACAAACATTTTACCTGTATGAAGTACTGTGAAACAACCCTTAACAGTAAACAAGAGGACAATGCAGCTCTAAATCGCTCACCTGGGAAACACTCTGTGCTGGGTCATTTTTACCAAATGGGAATAATTTGATAGAGGAGTTGTTCACTTAGACTGAAATTTACATTGGTCATAACTTTAGAACTACTTGTAATAGAAACTTCATATTTGGAATGTGTACTCAAGAAGCTCTTGAGCTCAATACAAATTTGGTCATGTCTGACAAAGGTCAAGGTCAGAGGTCAAATGAGCTGAATTTAATATTGGCCATAACTTTGGAGCCTTCTTAATTAGCATGTGTACTCAAGAAGCCCTTGAGCTCAGTACAAGATTAAAAGTTCAAGGTCATTTAGAGTTTAAATAAACTGAACTTTACATTTGGCCATAACTTTAGAACTACATGTGATAGAGACTTCACACTGATATGTATGTTCAACTAAAGAAGCCTTTGAGTTTGGTACAAGTTGGGTCATATCCCACAAGGTCATTTGAGGGCATATAGACTGAATTTTACATTAGCCATAGCTTTTGGAACTATATGTAATGTAAACTTTATATTTGGCATGTGTACTCAACTCAAGAAGCTCTTGAACTCATTACAAATTTGGTCATGTCCATCAAAGGTCATTTAGAGGTCCCTAAATAGGCTGAATTTTAAATTTGCCATAACTTTGGAAGTACAGGTGATAAGACCTCATATTTTGCATTTGCACTTAACTTGTTAAATATGTGCTCAGTACAAGTTGGGTCATGTCCGACTAAGATAAAGGTCATATGTCATGGTCACATCAGAGGGTATAGTATTGTTTTTACTATTGTCACCGATAGTCACCGATTTAATTTGTTTAATACTTGTTTATGCATTTTAGTGCTTGCTGTAAGTCTATTTATGGAATAAATAATTTGGAATAATCTACAGCATTTTGTTTTTATCTTTACTGCTGCTCAAGACAGCTATAGCTTTTAACCCATTACCCCATATCCTGTTTCTAGTTTTGAAGATAGGTGACCACTGAAAGCAGGTTGAAAGTAAAGTAGAATGCGCCTTCAGGCGCATTCTGCTTTACTTTCAGCCTGCTTTAAGCTATTATCTGCTAGAATATAGAATCTATTTCTTATGATTTTTATTTGTGACAGTATTAATTGGAACTATTTTCTTCAATAGAGGAATATATTAAAGGCGTCAAAAGGTGTAATTATGGGGTAATGGGTTAAACTCACCCTAAACAAACACTCAAGAAGAGCTATCATTAAAATATTCTTCCATTACTGGTTTAGAGGCCTGGAAAACTTATTCTAGAATAAAGAAAAGGAAAATCAAATAAAAACAACTGTTGTTTTTGTGTTAAAATCTTTTATGTTTATTTGGGTCTTTTAAAAAAGGCAATGATTTGTATTGACTTGAGTCAAAACCTATGTATATATCATGGTACACATAATGTACAACAGAGTGGCCGAGGATTGTGCAGGCAGGAGGTAAGGCCTCCTCGATCTCCACAGCCCTGGGCAGTCAAAGAAAACCACATCGCAATAACATCATGATTAACAATCGTAATGTGTGTATGAATGCATAATAATATGGCCATGATTACACCTTGTAAAGCTGTTGAATGTATGTCAATCTACAGGGTGCAACAAATTGGTTTGAATGAACAATTAAAACCTGTTTACTGATCATTCTAAAAAGAAGGATAGGTCACTAAAGATAAGTGACTGCTTAATGCTTAACAAAAGTAATGCAGAAAGTTCCCTTTGGAAGCCATCTTCATTATTTTTGTTCTGCATTATGCTGCCACTGGTCTAAAAGACTGACAAGCATACTTTGACTGGGGACTGTTATGTTTATTCTAATACTTGCTAAATTTCGAATGGAATTTTGTCCTATGTTCATTTGCAAAAATGCCCAACATAATATATTTGAATGGACCTAAATTTATAGAAATGTTCAAATGCACTGTAATTTAATATCAAATTACCAACAAGTACCCAACAGACTAATTTGGATGAAGTTGATCCTTCAGAATATAACCAAAGACTTTGCAAACCAGCTACAGATAATAGAGGTATAATTATCTTACTAAAACAGTCATTTGTCATACACAATACACTATCTTCTTATCACATTACATCTATAAGTTAACCCCTTCAATGTCATCACCGTCTCTGTTATATAAATTGCTGTTTGCTTTGATTTTGCAAATTTAAATTTTAAGTATTTTGACTTAATAAATATTGAAATGAGTGTCAAACAGTTTGGATTCTGATCCGACACCTTGCTACACTGCATCCAAGCAGGATCTAAACTGTTTGCAAATAATCATGGTACTTCAGGCAAGGCTGAGAAGGGGTTAGTGCAATATATTTGCTTCCTGTAAATTAAAGTGTTTGTATAAATACTTCTCGAAAATTTTCATCCTGTTTCAATAAATAAGCATGACAATAGCACTGATAGTAAAATAAATAAATAAGATATAGTCTCTATTGAAAGCACAATAAAAACTGATTGCCACGAATCACCACTACATGCAGAAGTTGTAGTATAGCAAAATTTGATATGACAAATAGGGTACACCCTGATCCAATGAATGATCAGAGTCTACACTTATTGCAATGGTCATTTTTTCTTGTGATACATTTCAAACATAAACAGTTTCTATGGTTGCCTTAACCCTTTCCCTCATAGTTGGTTCCAGAGTTTTAAACAGGCCAAAGCTTAAAGCAGGCCAAAAGAAAAGCAAACATCTCCCCCAAAAGAGATTTCTGCTTTACGTTCAGTCTGCTTTAAGCAGCCACCTGTAATGGTTGAGGGAAGAGATTCCTTTGACTCTTCAACCCTTTACTCCACACTTTTACACCTTTTAATTTATTCCTTTACTGAGTAAAATAGTTCCAATTTATAGTCATGAATATTTATGGTGAGACATAATTTCTATATTCTAACAGATGGTAGCTTAAAGCAGGTTGAAAATAAAGCAGAAATCTGCTTTACTTTCAACTTGCTTGAAGTGACTACCTCTCTTCAAAATTTGAAACAGGCTATGAAGTAAAGGGTTAACCCTTTACCCCATAACCTGTTTCTAATTCTGAAATCAGGTGATCACTTAAAGCAAGTTGAAAGTAAAGCAGAATGCGCCTTAAGGCGCATTCTGCTTTACTTTCAGCCTGCTTTAAGCTTCCATATGATAGAATAAAGAAAATACTTCTTATGGTACATGTGTATCATTGTATAAATTTGAACTATTTTCTTCAGTGGCATAATAAATTAAATGCGCTAAAAGGCTCTTCTATGTGGGAAAGGTTTAATATGGCAAATGGTTTCAGCATTTTAGCTATTAGTGTAAACACTGTCATTCTGTCAATACTGTTTCTCCTGGTATCCTGCACCAATAGGTAATGTTTCAGTCAAAAAAAGTTTAGTTTTTTTGTAAAGATACAAAAAATATGTACTAACAAGAGCGTGTCCCAGTTACACGAATGCCCCCGATGATACAGGGAGGGGAATCCAGACTATAAAACGTAAAAGTTAGAGAGCTGAAACTGTAGTGGAGCGCCATTTTGAGGACTTCAAGGGCCATTACTCCAAAGGGCCTAGCATAAATTGGTGCCGCTGGTTATCCAAATTGGTCTCCATTTTATGTCAACAAACATTTTCAGAAAGTTTGGTGATGATCAGATGAAAAGCAATGTGTTTGTGAAACACAAATGCCCCCAGCCAGCATCATGCTCTGTAATGTAATGCTTATTTGCAAAAGTAGGTCAAAAGTCATGGTCGTAGGGTAAATGAAACATTGGCATGGTTGGAGAAGTCTTAACACAAGAAACATATAAAGTATGGAAGCTCTAGGCCTACTGGTTCAAATGTTATAGGCGTATAAAGATTTATACAAATAAAGGTCAAAGGTCAAGGTCACAAGGGCAAAAATGTAGGTATGGTTGGAAAGGTCTTGACACAAGAAATATACATACAAAATATGAAAGCCCTGGGCCTACTGGTGCAAATGTTATAGCCATTTAAAGATTTTAACAAAAGTAGGTCAAATGTCAAGGTCACAAGGTCAAAATGTTTTGTATGGTTAGAAAGGGAAAACACATGTCAAGTATAAAAGGCCAAGGTGCAAAAATGCAAGTTATATCCAAGGTTAAGGTTTTTGGTTAAAGTTTGATTAAATAGGTCAAAGATCGAGGTCAAGGTCACATGGTCAAAGATGTTGGTATGGTTGGAAAGGTCTTGACACAAGAAATATACATACAAAATATTAAAGGCCTTGGCCAACTGGTGCAAATGTTATAGCCATTTAAAGATTTTTACAAACGTAGGTCAAATGTCAAGGTCACAAGGTCAAAAAGTTTTGTATGGTTGGAAAGGTCTTGCCATGAAGAATACACATGCCAAGTATAAAAGGCCCAGGTTCAAAAATGCAAAAGTTATAGCCAATGTTAATGTTTTTGGTTAAAGTTTGATTAAATAGGTCAAAGGTGAAGGTCAAGGGCACATGGTCAAAGATATTGGTATGGTAGGAAAGGTTTTGACACAAAACATATACATACAAAATATTAAAGCCCTATGCTAACTGGTGCAAATGTTATAGCAATTTAAAGATTTTTACAAAAGAAGGTCAAATGTCAAGGTCAAGGTCAAAAAGTTTTGTATGGTTGGTAAGGTCTTGCCATGAGGAATACACATGCCAAGTATAAAATGCCCAGGTGCAAAAATGCAAAAGTTATAGCCAAGGTTAAGGTTTTTGGTTAAAGTTTGATTAAATAGGCCAATGGTCAAGGACAAGGTCGCATGTTCAAAGATGTTGGTATGGTTGGAAAGGTCTTGACACAAGAAATATACATACAAAATATGAAAGCCCTGGGCCTACTGGTGCAAATGTTATAGCCATTTAAAGATTTTAACAAAAGTAGGTCAAATTTCAAGGTCAAGGTCTCGAGGTCAAAAAGTTTTACATGGTTGGAAAGGTCTTGCCATGAGGAATACACATGCCAAGTATAAAAGGCCCAGGTTTAAAAATGCAAAAGTTATAGCCAAGGTTAAGGTTTTTGGTTAAAGTTTGATTAAATAGGTCAAAGGTCAAGGTCACATGGTCAAAGATGTTGGTATGGTTGGAAAGGTCTTGACACAAGAAATATACATACAAAATATGAAAGCCCTGGGCCTACTGGTGCAAATGTTATAGCCATTTAAAGATTTTTACAAAAGTAGGTCAAATGTCAAGGTCACAAGGTCAAAATTTTTTATATGGTTGGAAAGGTCTTGCGATGAGGAATACACATGCCAAGTATAAAAGGCCCAGGTTTAAACATGCAAAAGTTATAGCCAAGGTTAAGGTTTTTGGTTAAAGTTTGATTAAATAGGTCAAAGGTCAAGGTCACATGGTCAAAGATGTTGGTATGGTTGGAAAGGTCTTGACAAAAGAAATATACATACAAAATATGAAAGCACTGGGCCTACTGGTGCAAATGTTATAGCCATTTAAAGATTTTTACAAAAGTAGGTCAAATGTCAAGGTCAAGAGGTCAAAAAGGTTTGTATGGATGGAAAGGTCTTGATACAGGGAAGACACATGCCAAGTATAAAAGGTCCAGGTACAAAAATGCAAGAGTTATAGCCAAGTTTAAGGTTTTTGGCTCAGACAGACGGAAGGACAGACGGACGTTCTTAGGAGACGGTTGTTGTGGGGTTTTTTGCTATATAAACCCTAACCCTAAAACTAACCCCACATGCGTGATTTTGAACCACACAATACTCTCTTTCAACCCCACAATCACTAACTGGCCAGGTTAATGACCGAAACGGACCCCATAAGGTAGCTCCTGTAAGCCCGGACAGACGGACGGACGGACGAACCAACAGACATGACAAAAACTATATGCCCCCGAATCGTAGATTCTGGGGGCATAAAAATGACATTTGTATTTATTTGCACCAGCCAAATCAATAATGTCAGCAACGTTTAAAGAAACTATGACCCATTTCTTTCCAGAGACAAAGGTCTAAGATTCCCTTCTAAAATACAATTTTATCCAAGACTTTAATCTCCTGCCAAATCTGGTGCAAACAATAGTGTTGAAACCTGCTAGCCATTGCACTTTTGTTTTATGTACCTACAATTTGTCAGGAGAACCATATTGCTGCTTGATTTGAAGAGAAGGTTTTTTTTACCAGACCTGCGTGTTCTGTATAGTGTCAGAACTTTTACAAATCATCATTCAAAAGAGGCTGTATAAAGTGTTTTTTTAACACAAAGATGTTTAAACCGTTTTAACACAAAGAAGATGTATAAACTGTTTTAAAGCATTCAGTCCTAATGCAAATATATTCATAATTTACAATGCACATGTGTAGAATATACTTGTCCTGTGCAAACAGTGCAGATCCTGGCCAGCGGGCTCCTACAGGAGGCCTTTGATAAGGATCTGCACTGTTTGTCATTTTACAATATATTGTTTAAATCACCTCCAAATGGACTAGACTTAATTGGCAACTGGAATACTAGTAGTCCATTTGAAGTCTCAGGAGTGAATGAGGTTAATGACAGATGCCATCTACAAGCTGCAAAATGTAATGAAGAAACCTCCTGTTATACTGTCGTCCTGCATTAACACATTTATGCCTGGATATTGAAATGAACTCTCCGCACTTGCTGGAAGAGTTCATTATAGATATACAAGGGCAACATAAAAACACTAGTGTTTGCTTAACTGCTGAGCAATTCATATGTAATGCAACAAAGTGTCTCATCAGGGTCTACTTTGTTTGCCAATGTCCTCTTTAGTGGACACTAGGCTTAAATGGATTAACTCATTCTCCCTGAAACTTTTATTGAACAATTCCAGTTTAATAATAGGTCAAGTCCATTTTGGACTATGCAGGGTTGTTTTTTGTAATATATTGCAAAATTACAAACAGTGAAGACCATAATGAGAGGGTAGGAGCCCTCTTATCTAGGTATACACCATTTGTATAGGACATGTGTACTCTCCATAGATACACATTATGTAAAGGATGAGTATACTCGTGGTAAGGATTGAATACTCAATAGGTTAACCCATTACCCTATAGCCTGTTTCTAGAATTGAAGGCAGGTGACCACTTAAAGCAGGTTGACAGTAAAGCAGAATGCGTCCTCAGGTGCATTCTGCTTTACTTTCAACCTACTTTAAGTCACTATTTGCTAGTATATAAGTAATATTTCTAATTGTACATGTTCATGCCGGTATAATCTTGAACTATTTTCTTTGGCGGAGGAATAAATTAAAATGCGCTAAAAGGCGCTTCTATCAGGTAAAGGGTTAAAGCAGCCTATGACTATCCAAAAGGTCAATTTACATGGAACTGACAGAGTACTTTGAAATAAACAAATGAAATTTTCATTTTTTAAAAACCTTTTATATAGTTTAACCAAGTATCGCTGAAAAAAACACACACTGAAAACTGCAAAACCAAAAACTAAACCATACACAAGTTTTCCAGATCAAAGTGTTTTTTGATGGCATGATTTCAATTGAGGATGATGAAAATTAACATGATAATATTTTCATATCTGACAATTGGTGCAAGTGCTTTTATAATACAGTGCCATCTTAATCCTTACACAGCTGCATACAAAGCTGTACATGATGCTGTTTGTCAAGTGGAACCTTACGAAAATCAACAAAATATAAACACTTGAAATCATTCACTTCCTGAGCCAGGAATGTTGAACAACGACATTGCCTAAAATCACATACACAACAGCTTGTATTAAGAAATCACTTAAAGATGGATTGATCTGTCGTCTATAGACAAGGGATGGCTTAATGCAGACAGAAATATGCAGAAAGTCCCTAAAGGATATTTCTGCATTACTTTTGTCCTACATCAAGCCACTTGCCTTTAAAGATTGCCACACTATTCATTATTCAGTGATTGCTAAATACAAGTTCGACTACAAAGCCTAATTTATCTTAGCATAAAGCAATTCCTATTCATTTCTGCAACAAAGTTAGAACATAACATTGTAACTGCAGAGCACAATAAAATGACTGCATTCAAAAACGTTTTGACTGGCACGATTTTATAAAATGTAAATGAGTATCCTACAACTCTCATTTGCCATCGTTGTAAAAGAAGAAATTGGTAAAAGAGAAAGGTTCAATTCTACGCAAAGACATTATGTCAAATCTTGCCATTTTGATCACTCAAATGAAAACTTGCTGATAGTAAGATGACTATTAAAAACAGATGGCAACTTAAAGCTTTAAGAAAGTCAAGTAGAATGCTAAAATAGCTTACTACTTTACTTTTTTTCAAGCAGCTACCTGCCTAACGCACTGAACATAGCAGGATTTTAACTATTTGGTTTCTTTCTAGAAATATGTCAATATGTTTCTTCTTTTTTTTAAACACAAAAATGCAGACAGACATACACACACACAAAAATTAGATATTAACTCACAATACCCCTTATAGACAGGTTCTGAGGGGCTGCAACAAGTTACGAAACAAATTAACACATGATTATAAAACAAGCAGTTAACACTGGAATGGTCAATGAAACAGAAGCAGAATGTAAGGCGGCTGGCACATCCCTGATTTGCAGTTACAGTTAAACCTGTACTTAGCAACCATTCATTAGAAGATGCATGGTGGTTTATTCAGAAATATGACAAAGCTCCAGATAAGTGAAACATTTAACCCTTTAGGTGCATTCTGCTTTACTTTCAACCTACTTTCAGTGGTTACTCGTCCTTAAAACTAGAAATAGGCAATGTGGAATGGGTTAAAACACTAAAGTTCCATCAAACATTATGTTGTGAACACTCAATGGAAGCGTCTCTTTGAGATGGTTCTAATGAGTAATCAAAACATATGGTGAAGTGAAGAAATAAGAAAATTACTGATTTATTTTTTATTGAGTCTTCTTATCTGGTGTTCTGCTTATGGCAGCTCAATTCAAATCAAATGTACAAAATTCTTAAATTCCTGTTCTATGGATGTCCATGCATCTCCATTGACTAGGCACTAAACACATGTATGTCTGTTTAAGTGTATAGCATACAGCACAATACCTCCTATGTCCCTAACATTTCTCATATGACAGAAAATCACAAATAATGAAAAATTACCATTAGGCCGGCAGTTTCAAAATTTCAGTGGCATATCGCCTAGAATTCAAAGAAATCAAATAAATTTACAACCTTTGCTTTACCCAATACAGCTAAACCTCTATGTTACGACCACTAAATTATGTTAATTATTAGGGTGTTTGTGGTAGGTGACCACTTAAAGCAAGGTGACAGTGAAACAGAAAGCTCCTTTAGGAGCTTTCTGTTTCCCTGTCACATTGCTTTAAGCTGTCACCTGTCTATTATACAATCAATTAGCCTTCGTTCTAATGGTCGCAATAGTGAGGTTTTACTGTATATGATATCAAATTATTTCCCTACCCTTTATTTTAAATAAGTCAAACTTGTGTTCAGCAACCACTGAATAAAGGTGCATGGTGGAGAGGGGATTGCTAAATACAGGGGAAAAGTGATGCACAGGCTTCTATAGAAGACTTCTGTAATACTTTTGTCCTGTATTAAGCTGCCATCTGCCAAAGATACTACAAGTATTTTGAGTGGTTGCTCGACACCAGTTTAACTGTTAACTTATTTTGCAACTGGAGTCTAGTAATGTGGCAAAACATGATTCTTGGATTTAATAAAATACAGTAAAAAAACCTCTATATTATTTCAACCACTAAAAAGAAGGTTAAGAGATTGTTTAAAAGACAGATGAGAGCTGAAAGCAAGAAGAAAGTAAAACAGAAAGCTCCTAAAGGAACTTTGTTTTATTTTCACCTTGCTTCAAGCAGCCACATGCATTAAACACAAAATAATTGAAATAATTTAGAGGTCATAATAGTGAGTTTTTAATTTATACAGTAAAACTAAAGTACAACAACCACTCAATTAAGAAATTGTTTATCTCTAAGGATAGATTACTGCTAAATCATACAGTGAAGAACTAAAGCTGCATAATGAAAACTAATGCAGAAAGTCTCTTTCTATTAGAACTTTCTTCACAACTCATATTCTGCTCTTATTAAGCTGTAAAGTTGATATAAAACTGAAAAATCATCTTTTGAGAGGTTATTGTACACAAGTTTATACTGAACTTTAATCCTTAACTCCATACTAATAGATACCCATTTTTAAGCATTTAATAAAGTTCCATTATGCGCCTTGTGGTGCATTTTGCTTTATAGTCTAGGGCCCCATATTCTCAAGGTATTCCGTGTATCAGATTTTGTTAGACACACCCGCAAGTTTTACCGTTCTACGTAGTTGCTGCCAATTCACTCAAGCTTGAAGTAAATAAATAATGGTAAAAGATCCAAAATGTCAAATATACTGGTAATACCCGACTCCTGAGGACAAGGGTATTCTAAAATGGCGGAAGGGGCCTCCATGGCCTAGTGGTATAGTCACTGTGACTTACATCACTAAGCTCCTCACCGCTGTGAGTTCGAATCCCAGTAGGGTCGTTCGGATTTTTCAAGTGGGGAAGCCTTCCAGGTGGCTTGCGGAAGGTCGGTGGTTCTACCCAGTTGCCGATTTGTGTCTGAAACAGTGCAGAAAGGGTTTCTGGGATCTTCCTCCACCTGTAATTGGCTGGACGTCGCGATATGACTGAAATACTGTTAAAAGCGACGTAAAATCATAACAAATCAAATCAATCTAAAATGGTGGAAATTAAAATCCTAAATATATCCACCATTTAAATCCAATTCATTATGTGTCTTGCGTAATCCGAAGAAATATTTTCTGGAGTTCCTTTGTTGTCTGCTGACCTACTTTAGTGAAGGAAACCTTTCACATCTGGGGAAATCTTGCCAACCTCGGGAAAATCGACTTGTGGCGCCCCTTAATTATTAAGGGGGAATTACTCAATAAAAGTGAGGTTGTAGAGGGGTCATATCAGTTCCAAGTCATATTTTGAGATAATAAAATGCAGTTTAAACTTATTTTAGATTGATAAAATCCAATTTTAATACAAAGTCAAAATAGTTTCATTGAATCTGTTAGTAGATTTCAACCAATTATTTGGGTATTAATATCCTAAAATATAAAAGAATAATAATGATGATTTTAGATCTAGATTTGAATGTGAGCTCTTTATTAGCTCCCCTTGTGTTTTTTAAAAATGGATTAATTTAGTTTTATATGCAGAGATTTCTTGCAGAGATATTAGCCTAAAATGCAATTTTCTAAAACATGTATATCACAAGAAAGCAATAAAATATAAGTTGTTTGCCGTTAACCCTTTACCTGATAGCATTATTTCTAGTATTGAAGATATGTGACTACTTAAAGCAGGCTGAAAGTAAAGCAGAATGCGCCCTAAGGCGCATTCTGCTTTACTTTCAGCCTGCTTTAAGCTATATACTGCTAGAATAAGGAAAGTATTAAATATGACATATATTCATTACGGTATAATTTGGAACTATTTTCTGCAGCGGATGAATAAAATGAATGCGCTAAAAGTCGCTTCTATAAGGGAAAGGGTTAAATACTTAATGCCTCGAGAACTAGGGAAACCATGCTACTTTCAACCTGCATTCAAGTGATCACCCGTCGTCAAAACTAGAAACAGGCTATGGAGTAAAGGGTTAAATTCAGCCAGAATTATTGTTCCACTCTACATGATAGTGCTATCATTCATTATTTTATAGCGATATGTTTGTAAAAATGTGCCTATATGCATGAAACTACATGGACTAAACAAAACATCTTGTGAAATAGTAATGATCTTTTATACTACATTTCATTATCAGTAAGAAGCCAATCCGTAAACCTCTGCCTACAGTACAACTGAAGAGATACCAAACAGCTTTATCAGTTAATAGATGAACAGTAGTAACAGATACAGTGTAACCTTCAAATACCAGAACTACATGTATAACGAAAGCAAATTTCTCACTTCCAAACAATTATTTTCTATTTGATTATTCAACTGGGAGGTATACAGAATCCATAAAGCCAAAGGCTGTTCAAAGTAGGATAGTGCTTTCTGAATTGCTATCTTCCAGCATTAATTTAGCAACTTACTGTCTTGAATGTCTGACCATTCAAACTCATTTGAGTGGCTGCAAAACCTCCCTCTTCTGGAAACCTCTGGCTTTCTTGCTCCAGACGGATGTGTATTTTGGAGAGTCTACTGTATAAAGTTTGTTACCTTACAAAACAGGCTTCTCCATATTACAGCTACCTTATTCTAAAACTATTACTCACATGAATGTAAATTATCTGTTAAAACAAAGACAGGCATGCATTAAACAAAACAATCTGAATTCAAAACATAAGCACATCAGAGCCAATGAATTATGAAAGCAAGACAATCCTAGCTTGCTTTTGAGACAACTCATTTAATTTTTTTTTAATTCTTTCATTTTGATTAGTGATTTCATTTTGGAAAAAATGCCAGCAAGATATGTCGACTTACAGTAAAATCTCTAAAAACCAAGCCCTTCTGGACTGTCCAAGAATGTTAATCTTTTACACACATTTTATAGAAAATAGTCCCATTCTATACAGGAATATGTAACAAAAGAAATATTTCTTATATCCTTGGAGATAGCAGCTAAAAGTAGGCTAAAAGTAAAGCAGAATATGCCTTAAGGTGCATTCTGCTTTACTTTCTGTCTGCTTTTAGTGGTCACCCATCTTCAAAACTAGCAACAGGCTATGGAGTAAAGGGTTAATGAGGTTCCTCAATAAGGGAGGTGCTGCATCATTTTAAATAAGATGACTCTAGTTCGGTTTTAAAGGGAAATGGACAGCTCCGGTTAAGTCGGTCTTATATTGTAGATTTTGTCTTACAAACAACATATGTCCAAATCCCGTTGTCATTAGGATGCATATAAGCGTAAAAAATAGATTATAAACTATCCAGGTAACACTTCACTTATTAAATAGGAGGCCGCCATTTTTGCATATTCGCCAGCGGAACTATTTTGTCTTTATCCTATTTGCGACGTCATATCTCCCCACGCATGTTGTTGGGTACTTTGGAGGTACATACAGCTTAAGTAATTATTTTTCTGATAAAAGGCTTTGAAACTCTTAGTGATTTTCTAATAAATACTAGCTAAACTGTTGATAAAAGTACAATTAAACTTAGTGATAGATGGGAACCTATTTTTCCACATTTTGTTTTAACACGAAATAAATATTACAACTTTACACACACGCAATTTATGTGTATTAACAATGGCATGCTGCATCCTGATTGCAATTAGTCAATCCCTCGTGATAATTGCTGTCCTTACCATCGGGAAAAAAACCACTTATCCAATTAGTGACACTAGAGTTATCAACCAGACCCATAAACCACCTGTCTTGCATTTTCGCCGACATGGGGCTCGCCGCTACTGGAAATGCATGATAAAGACTGCAGTCTTTACTTGCCACGTGAAAGGTCGGAACATTTGATGTCTTGCTCACTTTGTTACTGACCCGTGTCAATATTTCAGGACTATTCTTTAGAAAATAAAAGGCATTAAGCCGCGAAACGTAATGTAAAACTATGGACAGTTATGGATATTTCAAATTAGTTTTGTAAATTAAAATGTTTTTATAAAAATCAATCGAAATACCAGGAGCGTTCAACTTACATGGGTATTCGCATTAACACCAACCGTACATAAAACATGTATGTTTAAAAGGGTTTAACTGATTAAATTAATATTAATTTCACAAACTGTCTTTCTTCTTTGTTGTAAACACATACCAACAGGGTATAAATGATGTCACACAGGTAAACAAAATGGCGGCCTCCATAAAAGTTCTTTATCCAACGAATACATGCTATAATTGCATTATTTTGAAAGTGTTTTGGGATTTGTTTTCAATTTTGGCATTTTCAATATGTACACTTTTGTTTTAAACCAAGTTGTAATCAGCCGTCCATTTTCCTTTAAGAGGTTACACTGTAACACAGGACTCTTGTGCCAAATCAATTCAACATGCAAACATCACTGAACAAAAATACCAAGTCACAAAATGCTAGATAGTTGAATACAAAATTATATGGAATATTGATAGTTTGTACTGCATGACTGAGAAAGACACACAAAAAACATCCTTAACACTTCTTTAACCCTTTCCCCCATAGCAGCGCCTTTTAGCGCATTTAATTTATTCCTCCACAAAGAAAATAGTTCAATTTATAAGGTTATAAACATGTACCCAAAAAAATATTTTCTATATCCTAGTAGATGATGGCTTAAAGCAGGCTGAAAGTAAAGCAGAATGTGCCTTAAGGCACATTCTGCTTTACTTTCAACCTGCTTTAAGTGGTCACCTATTTTCAAAACTAGAAACGAGCTATGGGGGAAAGGGTCAACTCTCTCCTTTATAGCCACTAACAGAAAGGCGTATCACACATTGTGACTGCTCAAGCACTATGAAGTAAAGCTTTTTTGAAGCTTTTTGCTTAGCTTTCATCTTGCTTGAAACTGCCATCTGTATTCAATACAATATATGAATCTTCAATTGTAACACTTATGTGGAGGAGTAGGTAGACACAGCCCAAAACTCTTTTGTGGAGGAGAGGGTTAAAGCCTTGATACGGGAAGACAACCAGTACTTCAAAAACTTTAACTCTGAATATAGGTGTTCTACAGATAGAACAGCGAGAAATAGTTGAAATAGAATTCAAAACCAGTTTTCAGCCAGTATTCAGCCAAGAATAATGAAATCTCTATGTTCAGGTGACAGCTTAATATCAAGCAGGAAATTTTTAGCTTTCTACATGTTCAGTCTGCATGAACCCTTTACCCCATAGCCTGTGTCAGGTTTTGAAGATAGGTGGACCTCTTAAAGCAAGTAGTAAGCAAAGCAGGATGGCATAAGGCACATTTTGCTTTATTTTCAGCCTGCTTTAAGCTATCATCAGCTAGAATAAACAAAATATTTCTTATGAAACATACTCATAACTGTATAAGGTGGAGTAACGGGTCAAGCTGCCACCTCTCACAAAAAAATGTCTGTGGCTTTTCTTTCAAATAGTCTCTAACACAAGAGCTTGACTACAATCAATCTTGTATGAAGCAACCACACATTAAATAGCATGGAGGCCTCTAAAGACAGAAGACTTAATAAATTATAAATGCAGGAAAAAAATAATACAGAAAACTTCTGTAGATGCTCTCTGTAATAATTTTAATTCTGTATTTAGCATAAACCTGTATTTAAGACTTCCTATGGGTCTCCTATATCAAGTGGTTACTGAATACTATTGTTGTATATCATCTTAGTCTGTAGTTTTCTTAATTAAAAAGACAAAATATGTAATTTCAGAAATATTCTCTTCTACTTTTTGGCACAGTTACAGTACTTACAGTATACATGTTAAGAGTCCAGTACAAACCAGATATGTAATAAAGTACCAGCATACTATGCCCAAATGTGTGTATTAGTTATTATGCTGTATGTATACGTATGCTAATTGTTTCTAGGATACTGTCTATGTTATGATGATTGAGACTGTTCCAATATTGAGGAGTCTTGCACTTGTTCTAGAATTTTGGTAAAATATGATGCAGTATCCACCTCTAGTTCCTGATATCTTCGTATGAATGCATGCTCCTGGAAACAGAAAAACAGTATGCTCATTTCAATCAATGAACGTTCAACAATATGACATTTTATGAAATTCAAACTATATGGGGTAAAATAATGCAACAAATTACAATTGAAAAGAAATTCTGAACAAAGTTGGTGATGAGAGAATTTTATTTTAACTTTTAATCAAATCTATTCAAAAATAACACAGATAAACAACATTTATTGACAGTTACAAGAGTACCATGGACGATACGCCTACCTGCAATATGTTGCCCTCAAAATATGTCTTCAAAACTACATACAACAAATTTCAGTTCAATATGGAAAAAAGTGTGGGAAACGATGTCTATTTAATATTTTTAAGTTAAACAAGAGCCCCATGGGGCATATGTCGCTCACCTGAGAATAGCTGTACATCAAAATGGAGATAATGATTTATGTCCAGGACGGGGTCATTTTTTACCCGAGGGGCATAATTTGAACAATCTTAATAGAGGACCTGTAGATGATGCTATGTTCCAAATATCTAAGATCAGGGTACTAGGGTTCTAGACATGAAGATTTTTTTTAAGTTTCCATTGAAAAAATCTATTTTTAGCTCCTGTGACCTACATATGCAACAGACTTGAACCGTTTGAACAAAATAGATAAAGGACATCTAGAAGTAACACCATACCGAATATCAAAGCTCTGGCTATATAACTCTATGTAAAACTGTGACCCCCGGGGCGGGGCCAATTTTGACCCCAGGGGCATAGTTTGTACAAACTTGATAGAGGACCTGTAGATGATGCTATGTGACAAATGTCTAAGATCTGGCCCTTGTAGTTTCAGACAAGAAGATTTTTTAAGATTTCCTTATTTTTTCACTTGGTTGCCATGGCAACCAGAGTTCTACATTGTTTTTAATTCTTTGAACAATTTTTAAAACAACTTGACCCAAGGAACATTCGTGTAAAGTTTGGTTGAAACCTTTAAGCGGTATATGAGGAGATGTCATTTGAAGCAATTGTTAAAGACAACAATGACTGTATAAAGTGAAATTATTTTCTTCTGTGGAAGAATAAATTAAAGACATAAAAAGGAATATGTATGGGTTAAAAGGTTAATAAATATCATTATTTACATTTTCTAAATATAAGAAACTATATGTAAATGAGTGGCAAATAGTTTGGATCCAGATCAGATGCAGCATTATGTGGCATCTGACCTGGATCCATACTGTTTATGGCCAAGAATTAATTGTGGACCGATAGACAGAAAGATAAACAAAAAAACAAACAGACAGACCAAAAGTAATATGCCTTGAACTAAGTTGTGCTTGAGCATAAAATAGCAGACATCATCATTTCTGCTATGTATCTCAGTGACCTGAGTTCAGAGCTAGCTATGGGTCAGTTATGCAATAAGAGACGGTCTCAGGGAGAAATGACTATTATCATGCTGAACTGTTGTCTGCTCCAAATGTTTGTATGTGAAATATGTAATAAATAATAACTTATATTTTCTAAATATAAGAAAATATGTAAATGAGTGGCAAATAGTTTAGATCCAGATTAGATGCTGCATTATGTGGCATCTGACCTGGATCCAAACTGTTTGCAAAAATGTTGCATTTAGTATAAGGGTAGCTTCTTAGCCTGGAAGATACAATGGGTCTGTATAAAAACGGATCATTAGAGAGTTTTTACTGTCAGACCTGCATCAAAAAGCACTGATACGGCCAGGGTTGAGTCAAATTTGACCCTAGGGTTTTGATTTTTTACAATTTTGAAAGTGATTTAGTAGAAGATACTATTCCTGCAATATCTAAGGTGTGGGAACAGTGGTTTTTTACAAAAAACTTGTTTAAAGTTTTTCACTTTTTTTAATAAATTTCAATAAGTAGTCAACATTTGAATTTTATTTTAACGATTTCTGTAGAGAAGCATCCAAGGAACACCATCAGCAATTTAGTTTTTCCCTCAAACTCGCGGTTTCAGAGGAGATGTCGCTTGAAGTAAAATTTGAACGGACGGACGACGGGCGATCACAACAGCTCACCTTGAGCCTTCGGCTCAGGTGAGCTAAAAAGGGGCAAAACTCATGGAGAAGTTGACAAGTTGTGAAGTCGCTTAGATTTAAGGTGCAATTCATCAAAATGTCATATTACAAATTTCAGCTTCATATGTCAAAAGCAAAGAGAAAAGTACTGAAAAACAGAATAGACAGATGTACGGACAGAGGGACATCACCATACCATAATAAGGGCATATAAAAAAGCAAATGTGGTAAAAAGGGGTATAACTCTTAAAATTTTAAAAACAGAGTTATAGGACATGATCACTTGAGTAAGTTTCAATTTGATTGGGACTTAGGTGATGAAGATATAGTCACTTTAAGTTTGTTACCAAAAACTTAAAACCTGACACAAATGGAGACCGCGAAGCCAGAGTGAGTACAATAGCCCGCCTTATTCTTCAAAGAAGTTTAAATTCACTGTTAAACAATCAGGATTGATACATAAAAGTTTGTTAGAAAGTGTTACAAAAGAAAATAGCAGAGAAATGTGTACTCACTAGTAATTTATTGTACTTAGGCCGTTGTCTTTCATCTTTTGTTAAACTGAAAATACAAAAAACAAAATCAATCAATAAAGATTAGTCTTGCAGCAAATGACCGTTTTGATGTTTATATACATGTACTCTTTAGAATCTTGTGAACTGTCAGATTGGTTGAAATTGACATATGTGTTTATGTTTCATATATACTGTAAAACAGGTATTTTTCGCGTCATGAATATTTCTCGTAAATACTAATTTGTATTAATTCGCGACATCATGTTTTCGCGATGATGTCCCCCGCTAATTTTATCTACCGAATACAGAAGTATTTAGAGGGCTGCCGAGCGCTAAGAGTAAGACTGAATTTATGTCAACTTTAGTAGTTGCCGTCAGCAATTTTCGGAATTTCCAACTGATACTTGTGAACGAAGTCTATGGTGATTTCTGCAAACACAAAGAATAATGGTCAGTTGGGATGTTAATGATGTGAAAATATATTGAAAGGTCTGTGTCCATTTTTTTATTTTTTTTTATCTAAAATGTTTGGTTTGGCATGCATTCGGTTGCCACAGGCATGTCAAAAGTTTGAGATGACCCAAATATTGTTTTAATGCGGCTGGGAACAAGCCAGTATTCAATGTTGTAGTCAAAATGATTGAGTTGGTTTCTCACAAAGGCTGTGTACGAGCCAAACCTGTCCTCAGCATCTACTCTCGAAAAAAGATGATACATTTGTAGTACTTACGGAGAAAAATTAATATGGTAAACACAAGCGATATAATTATGTTTGTTAGAGTTACTTCCCTTTTTACAGAGATATTACGCCAATTTATACTTTTTACCAGATAATTAGCTAGAATATTGAATTTGCGAGGAAACGCATTCTGGAATTTATCATATTGTCGCGAATAAATCAGGTTTTACAGTAGATTAGCCTATATTGACAACTGATTTTTTGTGTTTGTTTATTTGACTGGTTATTCTCATAATGTAAATTGGAACAAATCAGTATGTGATATTTACCCCGAAATGCAGTGTATTGTTATTCCACTGATGGCAATGAAAGGCAGATGCTTATGTTTAGATTATATATTGATATGGTTGGTTGAAGATGAGCTTTGCATTGTTCTTATAAAGTAAGTTGTCTTGCTATCACTAATCAAGTCTATTTATTCAATAGGCAGGAAAGTAACTGTAAAAGCATGCAGCATGTGGCATAGCCATCTCATACAGACTAGGGAGGACCTGACATACCCATACTCTAGGAATTTTCCAACCAAACCATCAAAAATAAGAGACATTCAAGAGGCTCTGAATGTTTATTTGCTAACTTTTTACCCAACTAGGTGGAACCGTTTAAGCTAGGTGGAGTAATGTCTTTAAAGTATGGCTGCTAAACAGAAATTTCATATTTCATTTCAAGCATTCTTCTTACCATGTATTGAGGAAATTGACAAAGTCTTCTGAAAATCTCCCATCTGAAGAGTTCAGCTGTGGGGCTGGCCCCTGCACAACTTGGGTGAGCTGATCAAACACACTGTTCCATTTTGGGTATGGAAATCGACCCGTGGCTAGTTCCATCTGAAAATATCAATCACGAAATAATCAATAAGGCAATGGATTTTTGCCTGGACATATTATAAACTATATGTTCCCATGTGACTGTTGATAAAATTATTGAAACTTCCAAAGGGAGTGTGCAGAAAGCTGACAAAAAAATACAGGACCCATGGTAAGAGAGGGTTAACTGCATATTTCATGATTCCTTAAAACCCTCTTTAGGACGATTCTAATGAGAAGTCACATATTAGGGTTTGTTTGAAATAGTAGCTGAAAGCAGGTGGAAAGTAAAGCAGAATATGCTATAAGGCACATTCTGCTTTACTTTCAAGCTGCTTTATATTATTTTATTTGTTATGATTTTAGGTCACTTTTAACAGTATTTCATTCATATTGCAATGTCCAGATAATTACAGGTGGAGGATGACCCTAGATCCTAGACACCCTTTCTGCACTGTTTCAGGCACATATTGGCAACTGAGTAGAACAACCAAACTCCCATAAGCCAGCTGGAAGGCTTCCTCACATGAAGAATCTGAATTACCAGACTGGGATTCAAACTCATAACGGTGAGGAGCTTAGTGATGTAAGTCAGAAAGACTAGGCCACGGAGGCCCCTCAAGCTGCTTTAAGTGATCATCTTTCATCCAAACTAGAAACTGGCTAAGGGGTAAAGGGTTAAAGTTTGACAAAATTAATCTGTCTAGTTAAATATGATGCTCACAAGTAGAAAGTCCCAGGAGCAGGAGGTTTCAATATTCTGCTGCTGCCAGCTGTGTTAACCTATTATCCCATAAATACACCTTTTTATGTCTATTCCTTCACTGCCAAGAATATGTACTATAAGAACTATTTTCTATATTCTAGCAGCTGGTGGCTTAAAGCAGGTTGAAAGTAAAGCAGAATGTGCCTTAAGGCACATTCTGCTTTACTTTCAACCTGTTCCGAGTTGTCAACTATATTCCATACTAGAAACAGGCTGTGGAGTAATTGGTTAAAGACAACACATATATATATATATCAACTTTCCAGTCATTACTAACTGATCTTTTATATATATTTTTTTTAAAATACCTTCAAGATGTTGCTTGATATAGCACAGTACCATGTAAATCAGAAAACCCTATAGAAGGGTTATTAAAATAAATGTTTCCATACTGTAAACTTACCAAAGTTATTCCTAAACTCCAAATATCTGACCGGACATCATATCCCTTCGAAGAGGCTCTTGGGTCAATACGTTCAGGCTAAAAGAAAGAAAGAGGATTCAATCAAACATGAGGTATCCATGGAAGTTTACTTACTACATGTAATGTTTTTTAACAGTTTTGTTTCTTAAGAAATAAATTGAATTACATCCATTCTAACAGATAGCAAAATACCGAATATTTAGTAGTTGGTTGATGCCACTTCGACTATATGTACAGGAAAATAATCCAATTGATAAACAGTTTAGATACCAAACTCCATATTCGGTGGGGCCTGACCTGAATCTAAACTAGTGTTTCAATATATTCAATACTGGTTTTCAGTGTTCAAAGGGTTAAAGCCCAATTCTCACTGTCCCAGATTTGGCCCTATGTTGGTCCCGGAAGTGCAGTCCCAGTGTCACCAGGAGTACAACCTTGGCGGCACCGTGGATGAACCACGATCCTCTGTCTTAAGTCTGCAAGCAGCCCCGGATGTTCTTAAATGTTGAATACAACTTTGGGTCACCGAGATGGATAACCAGAACCGGCTTAATCTGGGCAATGCCAATACATCCCGGTCTCTACGCTGTGTCTACCTTGATGAACCTGGGTGTCAGGGGAGCATAGAAATAATTAGAAATTAAAACAAAAGGGCTATAATAGCCCTAAATCGATCACCGGGTATCCCATAGTCAGTGGTTTTCACTAAAAGCCATCATAGGTAAACTTGCCTACCCACTGACGGCCATGTTTTTTAAGCTAGCACAATTATTTTACAAAATCTGGCAGACAGTTATCAATTGATCATTTGTGTAAAATTGTTTTCAATTTGCACCAATAGTTTTAGGGGAAAAGATTTTTGAAGTTCTCACTTTAAGCCACCATAGGTAATCTTACCCCACCCACTGGCAACCATGTTTTTTGAGACAGCAAAATCATTTTAAGAAATCTGGCAGAGGGTCACCCATGAATCATTTGCGTTCAATTTTTCAATTCAGACCAGTAGTTTCAGAGAAGACTTTTTTTCTAAAGTTTCACCATATAGCCATTCATGTATAAGGAAAATCTGCCCCCACCACTGGCAGCCATGTTTTTTAAGCTAAGAAGAAATCTGATAGAGGGTCACCTATGGACCAAATTGTGAAATTCAGTTCAGTAGTTTTTGACAAGAAGCTTTTTGAAGTTTAATTTAATTTGGATGACCTATTTGAATAAATCTGAGCGAGAGAACAATCCTATGAAGATTTGATGAAATTGGCCAAGTGATTTCTAAGTAGTAGTTCTTTAATGAAGTTTGAGGATGGACATAGGACGATCACAATAGCTCACATTGGCACCTTTTCTACATTTTTTTCAGTTTGTGTTTAAATGGAAAGGAAAATTAATGTGTCACTGGAGAACAATCAAGGTAGGACTGGATGATACCCGCGGTCAAGGAATACCACTGGAGACGAACTGGGTTATACCATGTCCAGGTTTAACCGGGAACAGGCCGGCCCTGTACCAAAATTACACCCAGTCAAACCTGGATAGTCCGGGGAGATCCTGCTTCTTGACCAATGATCCACCAGGGAAACGTCAAGAATATGAGAGTGCAATTCCTTTTTTCATTAAAATAACTCCCTGGGCCCGGGTGCATGACACATAGTTAGTGGCTACCTGTATGCTAAGTCCTTCCCAGTTAGTTTATCTATACTGAGTATAGTTGTAAAAAATCAATATTTAACTCTCAGCGCTGGACTTAGCATACAGGTAGCCACTAACTATGTGTCAAGCACCCTGCCCTGTTCACTGGCAGCACTTTTATCATGGTTTTGGGGAAGTGTGGCAGGGCCTTTAGATGGAGGAAATTTGCATTTAACGAGAGCATCGCAAACGGGTGCTGGACGCTCGACTTTCATATACTTGAGATGGCTACATTTTCCAAACTTAAAGAATGTGTATGGGTGTTTAATACCCTATTGATCATAGAAGTTTGTAAGCAACAACAACTTTAACATACTTGGACAGCCTGCGTTTCATTTAAAGTAATCTATAAGTCAAAACAAGGACAATATATTTGCCTTGTTGTAATGAGTTGCCCTTTTGAAACTAAGCAAGAATTCAAATATATTGGAAGTTTGAAATTAATAACTTTCTACAGTTACTGAATAATTTCATATACAAATTCTTAGTCAAACAAGGGCAATAACTCTGCAATGACAAATACCATGGTTATCTGCCTTGTTGAAAGGTGATGCTCTTTTGAAACTGAACAAGTATTCAAATTTCAAGTTAATACCTATGGTAGTTATTGAGAAATCTAATGAAATTCTAAAAAGTCAATACCAAAGGGCAATAACTCTGGAATCACAAAACCCAGGGTTACCTGCCCTCTTGTAATGAGTTGTCCTTTTGATACTTAACAAGTATTTAAAGTTTCAAGTAAATACCTATGGTAGTTATTGAGAAAATTCAATTTACAAGTTTTATGTAAATAAAAACAAGGACAATAACTCTGGAATGGCACATCCATGGTCACCTTTCTTGTTTGAATGAGTTGCCCTTTTGATATAGCACAAAAACTTAAAATTTCAAGTAAATACCTTAGACAGTTATCTAGATATTTCAATTCACAAGTTTTAAGTAAATAAAACAAGGGCAATTACTCTGTAAATTACAAATCACAGAGTAACCTACCTTGTTGTAATGAATTGCCCTTTTGATACTTAACAAGTATTCCAAGTTTTAAGTTAATATCTTTCGTAGTTATTTAGATATTTAAATTTACAACTTTTAAGTAAATGAAACAAGGGCAATAACTCTGGAATGACAAATCTCAGGGTCACCTGTCTTGTTGAAATGAGTTGCCTTTTTGATACTAAACAAGTATTCAAAGTTTCAAGTTAATATCTTTCAGTCATTTAGATATGTTAATTTATAAATTTTAAGTAAATAAAACAAGGGCAATAACTCTGAAATGACAACTCCCAGGGTAACCTGCCTTGTTGGTATTATTTGATCTTTTGATACTTAACAAGTATTCCAAGTTTCAAACAGATACCTTTGATAGTTATTGAGATATGTTAATTTATAATTTTTTAAGTAAATAAAACAAGGGCAATTACTCTGTAAATTACAAATCACAGAGTAACCTACCTTGTTGTAATGAATTGCCCTTTTGATACTTAACAAGTATTCCAAGTTTTAAGTTAATGTCTTTCGTAGTTATTTAGATATTTAAATTTACAACTTTTAAGTAAATGAAACAAGGGCAATAACTCTGGAATGACAAATCTCAGGGTCACCTGTCTTGTTGAAATGAGTTGCCTTTTTGATACTAAACAAGTATTCAAAGTTTCAAGTTAATATCTTTCACAGTCATTTAGATATGTTAATTTATAAATCTTAAGTAAATAAAACAAGGGCAATAACTCTGAAATGACAACCCCCAGGGTAACCTGCCTTGTTGGTATTATTTGCCCTTTTGATACTTAACAAGTATTCCAAGTTTCAAACAGATACCTTTGATAGTTATTGAGATATGTTAATTTATAATTTTTTAAGTAAATAAAACAAGGGCAATAACTCTGAAATGACTGATCCCAGGGTTACCTGCCTTGTTGTTATGAGTTGCCCTTTTGATACTGAACAACTATTCCAAGTTTCAAATGGATATCTTTGATAGTTATTGAGATATGTTAATTTATAATTTTTTATTTAAATAAAACAAGGGCAATAACTCTGAAATGACAAATCCCAGGGTTACCTGCCTTGTTGTTATGAGTTGCCCTTTTGATACTGAACAAGTATTCCAAGTTTCAAATGGATATCTTTGAAATGAACACACTTTTTGTCAATGGAATTGAATGGGGCGATTGTAAATATTGAGATATGTTAATTTATAATTTTTAAGTAAATAAAACAAGGGCAATAACTCTGAAATGAAAAATCCCAGGGTTACCTGCCTTGTTGTTATGAGTTGCCCTTTTGATACTGAACAACTATTCCAAGTTTCAAATGGATACCTTTAATACTTATTGAGAAATGGACTCTTACAAAAACCTTAAGCAAAAAACTTAACCGACGCAGACGCTGACGCAGAAGACGGGGCGACGACAATAGCTCGACTTTTCAAAAAAGTCGAGCTAAAAAGGACCTTTTGGTGAAAATTTACACATCAAATTCAATAACTTTTTTTTCCCCAAGCATTGGAGAACTTTGACAAAATTTTTGGGGAAAAAGAATACTATTTAGCCATAGAAATGGGGCCGAATATTGACTCAAAACTTGTATAGATAAGGGCTGACCAGCAATCTTTCGCCGGATGTACAGGGAACAGCACAGTGACATTGAGAACTACGATTAATGCTTAAGAAAATGAAACACATAAGGCAGAGAATGCATTTAATACAAATAGTTGCTTGATAAAAAGTAAGCTCACCGCCATGTAGGGTCTGCACCCAGCATCCCTGCTTTTGGCAATTGAATCTACCAGTTGACCACTGATACCGAAATCACAGAGCTTTATATTGCCTTTTCTGTCCAACAGTATATTCGACGGTTTCACATCTGAAAACAAAAACAGGATAGAATATGTCATGTATAAAGCATAAGAAATAAATTGAAATCAGTAAACAAAACATGGAGGACTGTTTTAACAAGAGCACCGCAAGCCGGGCACATTATACGCCCGTCAAAACGATCTTAGAATGTAGTCATACCAAAACCCTATCAAGGTAAAAACAAAAGGGGAAGAACCCTGAAAGTTAGGGGTCATATGCTGACCAAGTTTCAAAAGGATGGGAATAAATTTGTTTGAGAAAGAGAGCTACAAACAAAAAAATGCCCGTTTTTGACGATAAAAGGGGCATAACTCTTGAATGTCTAAGGCAATCTTGCTGGTTATGAAGCTTGACCGAGACATTATGGTCATACACATGCTGACAAAGTTTCAAAAGGATTGGAATAAATTTATTTGAGTTAGAGAGCGGACAAATTAAAAAATGCCCGTTTTTGACAAAATAAGGGGCATAACTCTTGAATGTCTGGGGCAATCCTGCTGGTTATAGAAGATAACTGAGACATTATGGTAATACACATGCTGACCAAGTTTCAAAAGGATTGGAATAAATTTGTTTGAGTTAGAGAGCGGACAAACTAAAAAATGCCCGTTTTAGATGAAAAAAGGGACATAACTCTTGACTGTCTGTGGCAATCTTGCTGGTTATGAAATATAACCGAGACATTATGGTCATACACATGCTGACCAAGTTTCAAAAGGATTAAAATAAATGTGTTTGAGTTATAGAGCGGAAAAACTCAAATATGCCCGTTTTTTTACGAAAAAAGGGGCATAACTCTTGAATGCCTGGTGCAATCCTGCTTGTTATCAAACTTGACAGAGACATTATGGTCATACACATGCTGACCAAGTTTCAAAAGGATTAAAATAAATGTGTTTGAGTTATAGAGCGGACAAACTAAAATATGCCCGTTTTTTACAAAAAAAGGGGCATAACTCTTGAATGTCTGGGGCAATCCTGCTGGTTATCGAACCTGACCGAGATATTATGGTCATACACATGCTGACAAAGTTTCAAAAGGATTAAAATAAATTTGTTTGAGTTAGAGAGCGGACAAACTAAAATATGCCCGTTTTTTACGAAAAAAGGGGCATAACTCTTGAATGCCTGGTGCAATCCTGCTGGTTATCGAACTTGACCGAGATATTATGGTCATACACATGCTGACAAAGTTTGAAAAGGATTAAAAAACATTTGTTTGAGTTAGAGAGCGGACAAACTAATATGCCCGTTTTTGACAAAAAAGGGCATAACTCTTGAATGTCTGGGGCAATCTTGCTGGTTATCGAACTTGACCGAGATATTATGGTCATACACGTTCTGACCAAGTTTCAAAAGGATTAGACTAAATTTGTTTGAGTTAGAGAGCGGACATGAAAAAGTTAACGGACGGACAGACGGACGGACGGACGGACGGACGGACGGACAGCGCCACGACATAATACGTCCCGTCTGAAGACGGGCGTATAAAAATGCAGGACTTAAGAAATGTAGCAAGCTCCTGTGAGTGGTGGACATTATCTTAGGCCGGCATTTCACTAGTACCCTTAAATATGAATATATGTTCTTTTGAGTGGTCAGAAAACCGTATCTTGATATCGCTTACATTTTTACCAAACCTCTGTTTATAATACAATGTATAATAATTATTCAATATTTTCAGTATATATAGGATAAGCTTTTTTTTTTAATTCAAATACAGTTCAGTACTTTATTTTTTAATATTATCAACTGTGATTTAGACAACACAGTAACAGTTTACACAATTAACCCATTACCCCATAAATACACCTTTTTACGCCTTTAATTATTTCCTCTACTGAAGAAAATAGTTCCTATTTATACTGTAACAAATAAAAATCATAAGAAATATTTTCTATATTCTAGCAGATAATAGCTTAAAGCAGGCTGAAATAAGGCGCATTCTGCTTTACTTTTAACCTGCTTTATGCGGTCAAATATCTTCAAAACTAGAAGAAACAGGCTATGGGGTAATGGGTTAATTCTTTGTCTTCATATATATATATACATGAATCTACATGTTTATCTTTTATATGAACAGCCATTTTTCTTTAAAAATATCAAGGACAATGCATAAAATGATCAAGATGCTGTGTTAAATGAACACATATGCCCAAATGGCATCCTTGACAATAGCTTTGAATATTTCTATGTCTAAATCAGGTCATGGTCAAATCAAGGTAAGGTGATACAAGTTGATTTTGTAATGGTCTGAGGCAACAACTGTGAAAGTATCCAAGCATTTTAGTGAGCAGTATTGATGCTAGAAGAAATAGCCTATTTAAAACATTTCAAGTCCAAATTAGGTCAAGGTCAAGCTGAGGTTGAAGATAGAGGTAAATTGAGAATGGTCGAAAGCAACAACTAGCAATGTTGATGCTAAATGAAACAGTAAAATCTGGTAACAGTGTCTGCACAGACAAATGATTATATGCAAAGGTCAATCATTTTATGCCTCCCCTATCAGTAGACACTTGGGGCACAAAACTAAAGAATAGGAAATATTCAAAGCTGAATTTCATTCTGTTATGTACTATGGCTTTATCACAAAATATATATAGTCAATAAAGTAGGCTGAATGTTCAGAAGAAGCTCCGTAAGAATCTTTCTGCTTTACTTTCAGTCTGCTCTTAGCAACCACCTGTCATGATATAGGAGCTTTCCTATAGTTTGGACCAGTGACTGTTTGTCTCTGACAACTGGGCAACTGCTTATTTCGCAGACTGACGTCTGTTGTTTGACATACAGATACAATGACTCACCTCTGTGTATAATTTTCAATTTCTCCTTTAAATAATTTAAAGCTTTTACTGTCTGAAAACAGAAAGAACAACATCTATATTGTATGACACAATAATATTTTTATGAGCTTATCAACTGCCTGAAAGCAAGATTAGCATACGTTCAGTGTTTGCAATGTATGCAACAATAGCATATGTGTAACAAAAGTGTAGAACCTGATCAGAGGTTCAGTTTTGAATTGCTCTATACATTGTATGAGAAAGTCATTTTCTCCAGGCAAAACTCAAACATCTACAGTCAACCATATGTAAAGTTACCACCTAAAAGAGGATGAATATTTGGTTTTAAAGCATTATTCTCAGTCCTCTGTGTGACATTCGCTTCATTTGTTCTCAATAAGTGTGAACGTAACTGTAAATGCATGCAGCATGTGGCATAGCCATCTCATTTAGTCTAGGGAGGCCCTGACATATTCAAAGGGTTCTTTCAATAGGTTTTTCTGACCAATTATCAAATACAAGAAATGGCCTCATATGAGACACTTCACTGATCTTTTATTAGTACATTCAGCAGGCTTTGCATGCTTTCTGACGAACCTTTTACCAGACTAGGTGTAAACACCCAAGCTAGGTAGAGAATTGTCTTAAAGACAAGAGACAGCTCAGTGTAGGTAGGACATAAGTACAGCAGGAAGCTCCTATAGGAGAGAGTCCTGTGTTTCTTTGAAAAGTGGCTGCTTAACACAATTTTGACTATATAAAATAAATACTTATAAAGAACAATCTGTATACAAGAGGGCCTGAAGGCCCTGATATCGCTCACCTGTTGTACTGAAGCTTGATAGCTTTATCTTACTGTTTCATCAGTTTTAATTTAAATCCATTCAAATTTGTAGTATAGCATGTAAACAATTTTGGAATACAACCTCATAATTCTAGTATGGTAGAGTACATCAAGGGCAGATAACAAGAGCCTAAACAATACTGAAATGAAGCCTTTTCCAGCATTTCAAAGTATATCAAGGGCAGATAACTATTGCTACAATGATTAGATTTCAACAATAATTGCACTCCTTTGAGAACTTATAGGTATATACTTTGTGTGCAAGTAAATTCAAAAACCATTCAAAACTGTAGTTGCAAAAGTGTAAACGCTGTTCGATATGGCATTTTCAGCAATTCAAGGGCAGACAACTCTTGACCTATAGGTCGGATTTCAACCAAAATCACACTTATTTGAACTCTCATGGTCATATACAATCTGAGCAAGTTTGAAAAAGACCGGATAAAAAGTGTGGCCTCTAGAGTGTAAACACCCTTAAATATGACATTTTCAGCAATTCAAAGGTAGATAAATCTCAACCTATTGGTCAGATTTCAATCATAATCGAACTCTAATGGTCATATACAATCTGAGCAAGTTTGAGATAGATTGGATAAAAATTGTGACCCCTGGAGAGTAATCACCCTTAAATATGATGACAATTTCAGCATTTCAAAGGTAGATAACTCTCAACCTATTAGTCTGATTTCAACCAAAATCGAACTCATCTGAACTCTCATGGTTATATACAATCTGAGCATGATTGAGATAGATTGGATAAAAATTGTGGCCTCTAGAGTGTAAACACTGTTAAATATGGCATTTTCAGCAATTCAAAGGTAGATAACTCTCAACCTATTCATCAGATTTCAACCATAATCAAACTCATCCGAACTCTTATGGTCATATACAATCTGAGCAAGTTTGAGATAGATTTGATAAAAATTGTGGCCTCTAGAGTGTAAACACCCTTAAATATGGCATTTTCAGCAATTCAAAGGTAGATTACTCTTGACCTATTGGTCCGATTTCAACCATAATCGAACTCATCCGAACTCTTATGGTAATATACAATCTGAGAAAGATTGGATAAATATTGTGGCCTCTAGAGTGTAAATGCTAAAATTGTTGACGACGAACGACGAACGCCGGACATTCAAGTATTGCAAAAGCTCACCCTGAGCTAGCTCAGGTGAGCTAAAAAGTGATAACATTAAATTGTTCAGAATTTTGCCTTTATTTAATCATTGCAAAGAAGTTTGGCAACAATATCAGGGCTCCAGATAAGAGCAAGTGAACTGAACAAATCCAACATTATCTTACTCGTTTCATTACCAAATCTTATGGTGTTACTACTCATTCTAATGAGTAGTGACATCATAGGGTTTAGTGCAGAAATAAAGATTTTAATTTTTGAAATACATGTATTCCCATTATCTTGGGCCCTGAATATTCATACATCAAATTAGAGTACGTTTTAGCTCACAGAAATTAATTTCTGCATACAAATAAAACATTAGCACAAAATTACATTTTGTTCAGGAACAATATTTCAAAGCATTTCCTCTAATTGAAGAAAAACAAACACAAAGGCTTAACCCTTTACCTCATAGCCTATTTTTAGTTTTGAAGACAGTTGACCACTTAAAGCAGGTTGAAAGAAAAGCAGAATGTGCCTTAAGGCACATTCTGCTTTACTTTCAGCCTGCTTTAAGCTAAAATCTGCTAGGCTATATAAAATACTTGTTATGGTAATAGTGCATGAGGGTATAAACTGGAACTATTTTCTTTAGCGGAGGAATAAATTAAATACGCTAAAAGTCGCTTCTATGGGGGAAAGGGTTAAGACATGAGGTTTTTCCCAGCTTTACTGGCCTTTTCTAATATAGACCTGACCTTGAGTACATGAACAGTCAATTAATAGGTCCACCCTTTTTTGCCATAATATTCAATTGTGTGTTTCACAGTTGCTATCAGCAAAAATATTCAATAACAGTTTTGAAAGAAGTGTCAAGCAGTTTGGTTCCTAATCAGACAACACATTACAGTTTGTCTGATCTGGATCCAAGCTGTTTGCAAAATCAGTCAAGTCAAATATAGCATGGTAAAGGTTAAATTTACTTGAAACTTTTGAACTAGGAGATAAAAATGTTACACTGAATCTATAGCTTTCCTTCTCTACAATGACACCCAATGGAAGACCAAAAGTATGTCCGTTGTTCAGAGGGAGTCCTTATAGGGAGGGATATTGGTTACATTTGCAAACAGCTTGAATCTAGATCAGACGCCGCGTAAGATCTGGATTCAAGCTGTTTGTCACTCCATTAAAAGTTTTTTATGTCAAAATGTCCTTTATGTAACTTTGAGAAAAACAGTAGACAACAATTTTAAGCAGACGGCATTGCAGCTGTGAATGAGATGGACATAATTGTCCTGTTAAGTGAACAGTCGAAAGTGTCGTTGTAAGGAGGGAGTAATTGTTTGGAGGGCCATTGTAGAGAGGGATCATTGTATATGCAGGCTGCTCAGTTACTTACTGCTACTGTAATTTTTCCTAAAATTTCCTCTGGTATAGACGACTTCAAGTGAACATAAATAAATTTATAAAATTTGTCTAGAGAAACATCCATCAACTCCATGCAGATCCAGCAGTCTCCCTGGAATAGAGAAGAGCATGAAGGCTAGTAGAAATCAAGACTGAAACAATAAAAAAGTAAACACTATGAAGAAGCATCAAGACAACTTAACCTTTTTCCTAATTAGGAATTTACCAATCTGTTTCTGTCGTTTGTTTCGCTTAAATGCCGAAAAAAATCAGTTCATTTCTTAATTAAGCCTGCAATGGAAATACTGTAATATTTAGATATGCATTCTAAAAACTATAACTTAGTCCTTTACTAAAGACTATATTTTTATACTGTCATGAATATGTATCATAAGAACTATTATCTATTTTCTGTCAGATGGTAGTTTAAAGCAAAGTAAAGCAGAATGTACCTTAGGTGCATTCTGCTTTACTTTCAACCTGCTGTGTTCAACTATCTTCAATACTAGAAACAGACTATGGAGTAAAGGGTTAATCCAAATCTCTTGTGATATTACTTTCAGTGTTGCACCTAGGATTTCAAAAGTAGGGGGGATTTTCCCCCCTCGTCTGAGAAAAATGGGGGGAATTGTAAACAAGAGACCCAGAGGGTCACATTTCGCTCACCTGAGGACACTGTACCATAGAATCTGACTGGGCAAGACAACATTTTGATATAGCTATGACCCAGGTGCCATAATTTTATCTTGGTAGAGGACCACAATGCGAAGCTACATGTCAGATATTAATGATCAGGGCCTTACGGTTTAAGAGAAGAAGATTTTTAAAGGTTTTCCTATATAAGTCTATGTAAAACTGATAAGCCCCGGGGCGGGGCCAATTTTGACCCGGGGGTCATAATTTGAACAATCTTGGTAGAGGACCATATGGCAAAGCTACATGTCAAATATTAATGATCTAGGCCATACAGTTTCTGAGGAGAAGATTTTTAAAGGTTTTTCTAAGAAAAACTGATAAGCCCCAGGGCGGGGCCATTTTTGGCCCCAGGGTCAAACTTTGAACAATCTTGGTAGAAGATCATTAGGTTATGATACATACCAAATATCAAAGGTCTGGGCCTTTGGGTTTCTGAGAAGAAGATTTTTTAAGATTTTCTTATGCATTTAAAGTTATCCATACGGTCATGTTAGAAAATCTGGTCCCACGGCAAGGGGAATAACTCTAGCCAAAAACTTTGAACAAGATTTCGTTCCCCCTTGTCACTGATGCTTCTGACAAAGTTTGGTTGAAATCGGGTCAGTGGTTTCTGAGGAGAAGTTGTTTGAAAATGTGGACGGACGACGGCAGACGGACGGTGGACGACGGACGAAGAGCGGTCACAATAGCTCATCCTGAGCCTTTGGCTCAGGTGAGCTAAAAAGAGGGGCAATCTAATAAAAAAAACTGAAAATAAGGTTAGGTAACCTTTATTCACCTAAAACTAGTCTACATGACCATGTATTCACTACTGTATTGTATTCACCCTCAGTCGGGGATTCCATACATCCACGCTCGAGTTCGCCGGCATTACTTTTATTATTAGATATATGATCTATTTTGTCTGTTTGCGTAATTTCGGGGGAAGATGTACCTGGGGCAGAAGTCGAAGGGCCCAAAGCAGTAAAATATTCACTAATTTTGCCTTTTTGACATCTTGATATGTCGTGTAACTTACAAAGTTTAACTTTCTATGACAGTGCTACAACCACTCGTCTCATATAGCCTCTTTTATTTCAAAATATCTATTTCAAAAGATTTTACCCCCATAACCGAACCACAAATGTATTCTTTACTTTGTATACATAACCCCATGCTGTATATCATATACCTGGGTGAAATAAAGTTCTGTTCTGTTCTGTTCAGTAAACCCGCATCGACCCCGTCGCTTTAGTCGTGACTGGAGACAACGGCCGCGTTTTATATTAAGCGGAAATGGTTACCGGGTCGAATCTAAAAGCGGTGCTACAACTGATTTCAAAGTTGAAAACAGCTCGACGAAAACAAATTTTTCTCATGAGTTTAATGCGTGATTAATCGCCCCTTGCCTTTGTCAAAATGCGCGAATGCTCAAGAAATGGGGGGAATCGCGCAATCGCGCGTCCTAGGTGCAACACTGTACTTTAATTTCCGGACAATCTACTTGCTTGCGATGAGAGCACTGCAAATGGTACATAATACGGTACAAAGACTTTTAAGTATATATTACAGGATTTATTTATAAACTGTGCTTGCTCTTCTTTACTTCACACTGTGCTCCATTTAAGGCAGTACAGAAATTGAAACAGCTGAAAATAATTCTACTTATCATTTTTTTATTTTTAGAAAAGGCAACATATGTCCGCAGAAAATACCAGCTATATGGTACCACAGAAAGAGCAACACAAACAAATGAGAAATGAAAAATTGTTTAGGTTTCTTTACCTCCTTGAACAAAGCACCATAAAACTGTACAATATAGGGACAATCGTTACTTCGCATAACTGCATCTAGCTCCATCAACATCTGTCCCTGCTCCTTCTCATCCACTATAGAACGAATTCTCTGTGGGGAAAAAAATCATAAGATGAAACACGGAAATTACCTTCAAAATTAATTGCCATGGAAAATACAGTATTACCCTATTATGAATGAATTAATGAATTGTGTTTTACGGCCCATCGACATAAATGGTTTGGTGAAGTTTGTTTGTTAACGTCCATTTCTGACATCTTTAGGCTAATTGGATGCCCCAGACGAATAGTTTGATATACTCTCAGTTTTAAGTAAAAATTGAGTTCTTTAGTCTCATTATTCAATGAGCTTGATTTTTTTGCCAGGTCTGCCTATAATCTATTACTAAATATATCTGAGTGGGGAAAACACCTTTCTCACCAAGAACTGATTTTCAATAAATGTTTATTCTGAGTTTCGACTCTTATATTATTCAATGGATACTGTTTACTTTTTTGCTCCTATAAATGGATACTAGTGTCACTGTGAGGCTTTTATATTTATCCCCCTCCCCAAATTTTACCTGCATTTTATGAAGCAGTAATTTAAAGACATTGTAAATAGTGAAGACCTTAATCAGCCATCTCATATTGTTACAGTCTCTAAATGCCCTTTTCCTCTGACATGGCTCAAAAACTTCAATTACTAAAGGTCTCTTTCCTTCATGGCAACTAGTCCCATCACCTGCATCAAGCTGATAAAACGAAAATTATGCATCTGTATTTGACATAAAGAGCTGCTTAGATACAGATGAAAGTAATGCTGAAAGCTCCTATGATGAGTTCTGCTGTACTTTCATCTTGCTTTCAGCTTTCCCTTGTATTTAACTAATTGAGTAAATCATAAAATAACAACATTATTTTATTGGCTCAAACATTTTTACAATGTTTATTGCCATTTGAAGGCAATACAAGATGAACATATTAATTTAGTAAATTATTAGTAAATCCTCATTTCGTGTAATTATCAGAACAAGGTAGAAATACTTAAAGTAGAATGGACCTGCTTTAAGTGGTCACCTGTCTTTAAAGCTAAAAACATGCTTTGAGGCAATGGGTTAAACACTTGTTGACTCTTGCTGCATTTCTATTTCTTACCTTTACTGACATGATCTTGTTACTTTTTTCATGTAACATTTTGTTGACAGTTCCATAGTTGCCTCGACCTATTTCTCCTAAGTCTTTAAGGTCATCTGAAGTAAACTCATAGCCCTGAAATATACATATACAATGTATTTAAAATGTAAATTACATGGGAAATAGGCATATGGTGAATGCAGCATGTAAATAATATTTTAATATTCAATTCATAGTTCTAGTTCTTTAATCGATAGTATAACAATAATCCTGTTTCAGTATTAACAGGAAAAGCATTTCCTGTTGTGTTTTTTTACTCTTTACATACTAGTAATTTTCAAGTATTAAATTTGACAACATTATGAGTAAATCTTCTCTTAACCCATAACCTGTTTCTAGTTTTGAAGAATGGTGACCACTCAAAGCAGGTTGAAAGTAAAGCAGAATGTGCCTTAAGGCGCATTCTGCTTTACTTTCAGCCGGCTTTAAGCTACATTCTGCTAGGATATAGAATAATTTTGTTGTGGTATATATCCATGGCTATAAAAATTGAAACTTTTTTCTCCAGTGGAGGAATAAATTAAAGGTGTAAAAATGCATATTAATGGAGCAATGGGTTAAATTCTTATTGCTACAGAATCAGTCAAATTTATCTTACAATACCTTTACTTAATTACTGGTCATCGATTTAAATTACAGTTCTTAAGCATATTAATTATTTTATGTCAAATGAAAACGACAAAGCTATAAGCTGTTTTAAAGGCCAGTTTTATTGTTAAGTTGGACATAAGATAGCATAATTTACTATTTAGTTAAATTTTAAAAGCATAATTTACTATTTAATTAAATTTTAAAAGTAACACATACTTGATCATCTATTTGTAATTTTCCTGCAGTGTCAAGTTCTCGTATTCTTTCACTGAAATGTAAAAACAAAATCATGATAGACCAAACGAACTATGTGTACAATAAATCTAAAACCCCTCTATTACAACCACTTGTATTAATTATCAGGTGTTTATGGGAATGACTGCTTAAAGCAAGATGGTAAAACAGACTGCTCCTTTAGGAGTGGTCTGTTTTACGTTCACCTTGTTCTAAGCTGTCACCTGATTCTCATCCAGTCAATTAGCCTTCTTTTTAGTGGTCATAATAGATTATAGAAAGGTTTTACTGTAACAGTATGAGTATTACATGTAAAAACAAAAACTTAAGAATATTATTATATACACTTTGCAATTATTTCATCAAAGCACATGAGAATGTGACGGAATATGACAGTATTTAGTCAAATACTGACCTAAACAAAAAACTAAATGCAAGAGAGGTGAAGGTCACAAAACTGTTTAACTCTAAATGCATCATGTGCAATGGCAGTCATCAGTGTGCATGAATGAGCAGGTGAAGTTGTAGGACTTTATATCTGCAGTACTTCGTCCACAACTGACATAAGACCAAACCTTAACCACGTCACAAAACTGCAAGGAAACATGCTATATTCAAAACCCATACTGGTGTACGAGCATGTTAAGTTACATGACTGCTGTCTGCAGCTTCAATACTTAGGTTGGCATGAGTTTTGACAAGCTTTGATAAACCATAACAGGTAATAAGAGATTAAGAAGCTCACCTCCTGCAAAGAACAGACTTAACGCAAAACCTTAATGTTGACACTAGAGGTCAAGGTCAAAGTTCTAGGTCGCTAAACTTCGGTGCCTCGTGGTCTACTCATTGAGGCGCATCAGCATATATGAAGTTTCGTTACCAGAGGTGCAGTTGTTACCTCAGAACAGACTTTAACGCAAAACCTTAACATTGACCCTAGAGGCCAAAGATCAAGGTCACCAAACTGTGATGCATCATGGTCTACTGAATGAGGTGCATCAACATATGAAGTTTCATGACCTTAGGTGCAGTCATTTGCTCAGAACAGACATTAACACAAAACCTTAATGTTGACCCTAAAGGTCAAGGCAAAAGGTCAAGGTCACCAAACTATGGTGCATCTTGGTCTACTCATTGAGGCGCACTAGCATATTAAGTTTAAGCCCTTGATGTTAAATACTACATGGACAATCAATGATAAGCTACACAACTTACATTTGAGTTCTGTGTCCCATGCTAGCGAGTGAAGGTGTTTTACCCAGGTTAAAGTCGATGTGTAATTTGCCACGGTAGTTCTGGTCACTTGCTGGAATTAGAAATGAAAATGAAATGATACTCAAGAACTTCACAAACGTAATAGATTGTATTTTGCATTCTTCCAAAATATGGTGACCAGTATTTATAAACCACTTTTAAACTTTCAAAAAAACATCAAGAGATCAAGGAAGATTTTGAAGATTTTTTAACTACATGTACCAGTATCTTCATTTGCCTCCTATCATTTTAAGTTAACCCTTTACCTCATAGCCTGTTTATAGTTTTGAAGAAAAGTGACCACTTAAAGCAGGTTGAAAGTAAAGCAGAATGTGCCTTAAGGCACATTCTGCTTTACTTTCAGCCTGCTTTAAGCTAAAATCTGCGATGCTATATAAAATATTTGTAATGGTATTTGTTCATGAGGGTATAAACTCACGTTACTGTAACTATTTTCTTCAGCGGAGGAATCAATTAAATACACTAAAAGTCGCTTCTATGGGGGAATGGGTTAATATATTGTAGACATGACTGAAGCAGGGCTCCAAATAAAAGACCAATTATTTCAATATTTTTTTCTTTATGCCTCTAAAATTAAACAAGAGGGCCTGAAGGCCCTGATATCGCTCACCATTTGTAATGAAGCCTGATAGCTTTACCTTTGAATTTCACCCGTTTTATTCTAAATCCATTCAAGTTTGTCGACCTACTGTAGTATAGTAGAGTACATCAAAGGCAGATAACTAGAGCCTAAACAATACTGAAATTAAGCCTTTTTCTAGCATTTCAAAGTATATCAAGGGCAGGTAACTATTGCCACAATGATTACATTTCAACAATAATTGCACTCCTTCGAGAACGTATAGCTACATCCTTTGTGTACAAGTATAATCAAAATCCATTGAAAACTGTAGTTGCAAGAGTGTAAACGCTGTAAAATATGGCATTTTCAGCAATTCAAAGGTAGATATCTCTTGATCAATTTGTCCGATTCCAACCATAATCACCCTTTTTCGAACTCTTTTGGTCATATACAATATGGGCAATTTGAGAAAGCTTAGATAAATATTGTGGCCTCTAGAGCGTAAACATTGTTAACTAGAACGGCTATCACTAAAGGTGATAAATACCCCCACTATGCAGCACTCTGCAGCCGTTTTCAATGAGGTTTGACAATGGCAGGGTGCTGCCACCATCATAAAAACTTGGAAAATTTATGGCAAGTATCAAGTAAATCAGGTTGAAAGTGAAGGAGTTCGCCGTACAAGATTTTGCCTGCTAATTTCAAGACCAATATCAAGGCCAAAGGTCAAGGTCACAGAGATTTGAAATGTGTGTCTTGCACATCTACCACTCCTGAGTAACATTTATGCAAAGTATCAAGTGAATCAGGTTGAAAGTGAAGGAGGGGTTAAAAGTACAAGATTTTGCCTGCCAATTTCAAGACCAATTTAAATGACAAAGGTCAAGGTCACAGAGACCTGAAAATTGTGTCTTGCACATCTACTACACCTGAGTAACATCTATGCAAAGTATCAAATGAATCAGGTTGAAACTGAAGGAGGAGTTGAAAGTACAAGATTTTGCCTGCCAATTTCAAGACCAAATTTAAGGCCAAAGGTCAAGGTCACAGAGACCTGAAATTTGTGTCTTGCACATCTAGTACACCTGAGTAACATTTATGCCAAGTATCAAATGAATCGGGTTGAAACTGAAAGAGGAGTTGAAAGTACAAGATTTTGCCTACCAATTTCAAGACCAATTTCAAGGCCAAAATTCAAGGTCAAGGTCACAGAGACCTGAAAATTGTGTCTTGCACATCTACTACACCTGAGTAACATCTATGCAAAGTATCAAATGAATCGGGTTGAAACTGAAGGAGGAGTTGAAAGTACAAGATTTTGCCTGCCAATTTCAAGACCAAATTTAAGGCCAAAGGTCAAGGTCACAGAAACCTGAAATTTGTGTCTTGCACATCTAGTACACCTAAGTAACATTTATGCCAAGTATCAAATGAAACGGGTTGAAACTGAAAGAGGAGTTGAAAGTACAAGATTTTGCCTACCAATTTCAAGACCAATTTCAAGACCAAAGGTCAAGGTCAAGGTCACAGAGACCTGAAATTTGTGTCTTGCACATCTACTACACCTGAGTAACATCTATGCCAAGTATCAAATGAATTGGGTTGAAACTGAAGGAGGATTTGAAAGTACAAGATTTTGCCTGCCAATTTCAAGACCAAATTTAAGGCCAAAGGTCAAGGTCACAGAGACCTAAAATTTGTGTCTTGCACATCTAGTACACCTGAGTAACATTTATGCCAAGTATCAAATGAATCGGGTTGAAACTGAAAGAGGAGTTGAAAGTACAAGATTTTGCCTACCAATTTCAAGACCAATTTCAAGACCAAAGGTCAAGGTCAAAGAGACCTGAAAATTGTGTCTTGCACATCTACTACACCTGAGTAACATCTATGCAAAGTATCAAATGAATCAGGTTGAAACTGAAGGAGGAGTTGAAAGTACAAGATTTTGCCTGCCAATTTCAAGACCAAATTTAAGGCCAAAGGTCAAGGTCACAGAGACCTAAAATTTGTGTCTTGCACATCTAGTACACCTGAGTAACAGTTATGCCAAGTATCAAATGAATCGGGTTGAAACTGAAAGAGGAGTTGAAAGTACAAGATTTTGCCTACCAATTTCAAGACCAATTTCAAGGCCAAATTTCAAGGTCAAGGTCACAGAGACCTGAAATTTGTGTCTTGCACATCTACTACACCTGAGTAACATCTATGCCAAGTATCAAATGAATCGGGTTGAAACTGAAGGAGGAGTTGAAAGTACAAGACTTGGCCTACCAATTTCAATACTAATTTCAAGGCCAACCAATTTCAAGGCCAAAGGTCAAGGTCACAGAGACCTAAAAATTGTGTCTTGCACATCTACTACACCTGAGTAACATCTATGCCAAGTATCAAATGAATCGGGTTGAAACTGAAGGAGGAGTTGAAAGTACAAGATTTTGCAGACAGACTGACGACCGCCGGACCGACCGACGGCCAACCAACCGACAGGCTGATTCCAGTATACCCCCCTCAAACTCTGTTTGTGGGGGTATAAATATATCATTTTCAGCAGTTCAAAGGTAGATTACTCTTGAATTATTGATCCGATTACAACCATAATTGAACTCATCCTAAGTCTTATGGTAATATACAATTCGAGTAAGTTTGAGAAAGATTGGATAAAATTTGTGGCCTCTAAAGTGTAAACATCGTTAAATATGGCATTTTCAGCAATTCAAAGGTAGATAACTCTGGACCTATAAGTCTGCTTTCAACCATAATCAAACTCATCTGAACTCTTATAGTAATATACAATCTGAGCAAGTTTAAGAAAGATTTGATAAAAATTGTGAACTCTAGAGTGTAAACACCGTTAAAAATGGCATTTTCAGCAATTCAAAGGTAGATGTCTCTTGATCTATTTGTCCGATTTCAACCAAAATCGAACTCATCCGAACTCTTATGATCATATACAATCTTGGCAAGTTTTAGAAAGATTGGATAAATACTGTGGGCTCTAGAGTGTAAACACTGTCAAATATGGCATTTTCAGAAATTCAAAGGTAGATAACTCTTGATCTATTTGTCCGATTTCAACCAAAATCGAACTCTTACGGTCATATACAATCTGGGCAGGTTTTAGAAAGATTGGATAAATACTGTGGCCTCTAGAGTGTAAACACTGTTAAATATGGCATTTTCAGCAGTTCAAAGGTAGATAACTCATGAACTATTTGTCTGATTTCAACCATAATCGAACTCATCCGAACTCTTATGGCAATATACCATCTGAGCAAGTTTGAGAAAGATTGGATAAATATTGTGGCCTCTAGAGTGTAAACACTAAAATTGTTGACGACGCACGCCGGACATTCTAGGATCGCAAAAGCTCACCCTCAGCTAGCTCAGGTGAGCTAAAAACCCTATGTGAGACAATTCATCAAACTCATCAGTTGACATTTGAGTACATGTAGTTACATCATAGGTTTTGATGGAGGCACAAAGATTCTAGTTTTAGTTGATGTTAAAATGGTTGGCATACCTACTCACTTATTATTGGGTTCTTCTCGTTTAAAGTAGTCATGTATAGTTGTCCCTATATAATTATAACATTCTCAGTGCCAGAACCTCAAACTTAAATTAGCACTAGTCCACTAGCCCCTGGTTGCTTGATTTTTACTGGGGCTACCTGATTTTTGGATTTTATAGTAGTCTATGCCTAGCTGCTTCAGTCTGCAAAATAAGCTTTCTATTTTGGCTGTCCTCTGGCAAACAACTTCATTTGAATTTCTATTTCAATTTCTATTGACACTATAGACTATCCTGAATCTATGACCCTGTGTTTGTCGTTTCCACAAAACAGGAAACTGACTGAAAAGGCCGAAGATAGCCGAATGTCGCAGTGCGACTCTTGAGAAAGACATCAGGAATGACGAAACTGTTGAAGGTAAATAATTTATTCAAGTAGTGTAAAAAGAACTTTCTATACTAATGGATTTGACCTACTCAATGAACATATTCAAGGATACAGGTAGATATTATATTGATTGTATAAATTAGTCTTACAACGCCCAAACTTTTATATAGTAACCATTGTTTCGGACAGCACACAATTCAGACGGTAAAGCTAAACAGCAAAAGGAAGTTCCTTCCACAGAAGAAAGATTTTCCTACAAAAGGAAGATTTAACTTCTCAATGTGTACACACATAAACGAAAAAAACAACATAATTTTGAATGAAATTATGTTATTAATTGCTATTAATATAAAATTATTTTATATGAATATGCGATGTCAGAATTATAAAATCAGGTGTTAAAGGAATACCAAATACTCCTTTTGTAGGTTCCTTCCCCAAAATTAATATCTTCCCTTTGCAGTTGAGAGTATCAAGTTATCAACACTTTTTACATTGTATATATTCTATCATAAAAGCAGGAGATGGCACTATAAACAAGAGGGCCTGAAGGCCCTGATATCGCTCACCTTTTATAATGAAGCCTGATAGTTTTACCTTTGAATTTCACCTGTTTTATTCTAAATCCATTCAAATTTGTAGTATAGCATGTACACAACATTGCAATATGACCCATTCTAGTATGTATAGTAGAGTACATCAAAGGCAGATAACTAGATAATACTGAAATTAAGCCTGTTTTAGCATTTCAAAGTAAATCAAGGGCAGATAACTCTTGCCATAATGCTCAGATTTCAACAATAATTGCACTCCCTCGAGAACTTATAGCTATATACACTGTGTGCAATTATAATTTAAATCCATTGAAAATTGTGGCCTCTAGAGTGCAAACACTGTTAAATATGGCATTTTCAGCAATTCAAAGGTAGATAACTCTTCACCTATAAATCCGATTCCAACCATAACCTAACTCATCTGAATTCCTATGGTTATATACAATCTCAGCAAGTTTAAGAAAGATTGGATTAAAATTGTGGCTTCTAGAGTGTAAACACCCTTAAATATTAGGGCTGTAACGGTTCACTCGAATATTCGGTTCTATGAATATTTTGATTTTGGCGAATACGTATCGTATTCGCGTGCTCAAGAACCGAATATTCGCCAATAAAAAAAAGAAATTTAGAACATAAAAAAATTGAAAACTGCAGCTTTCCAGCACTCGCCAGTACAATTTTTGGCCCGGTAAACGCACGCAGAGCCATGTAGTGTTTGTTTACGGTTAGGGTGACTGCCGTAGTTGGGTATAACAAAGATATTACGACATCTCATAGAGCAATATAAACTAAATTATAAAATCAAAAAAGCGAAATAGGCCATTTAATATAAACATTTATCGGCAAATTCACAACACAAATAAGTTATAATACTTAAACTTTCTTGTTAACATATTACGACAATCGTTACCGTAGTCAAATCGCGACTATTTTCGCGAACAATGTCGGACGAACTGGTTGATGCACCGGCAAAATTCAAGTCCCCCGTGTGGGAATACTTTGGATTCCCAAAGAAAAAAGACGGCCATCGATGGGTAGCCAATGAAACACTAACTGTGTGCAAAATATGCAAACACGAAATCAAGTAAGTATTTTGGAAACCGCACCCACGTGTATGACAAATCATTGCATAAAATGTTATTTCATATTTTCGTGTGTGAACTTACAAGCCGTGTGTAAATTTAAGAATATAAACGACTTTCTAAAAATTATTTAACTCTACCGGTAAGTGATATTTTGCTATGTACCATCTCTCTCATTCTGTGAGTAGGTATGATTCCATATTAAGATGTATTCATCACTATAAATGGAGTCTGTCCCAGCCTACTCGCTTATCAAACTCTGTCTTCTCCAACCATCTTGGGAGGGTCTTTTACAATGGATATCTGATTGGTGGCACGGCCTTAGGGGGAACCCATGCCCAATTTTTTAATTTTGACCGTTTTCTTTTTATCCTTTTTCTACAGAACCAGAAACTATGAGATATTCCATGAGACATCTTGCCTTGATGTAGTAAGAGTAACTTAAAGCATACAATGTAGACTCTGACTAGATATTTCCTCCTTTGCATGTCTTCACTATCTGACAAACTGACATAAATACAATGTGAGAATCAAAATGGTTATTAATATAAATTGAGATTAGCTATGAGATTGCTATGATGGTAATGTTTATCTAGACCTTACACCAATTACATAGGGTGTCTCATGGGGTTGCTCATATAACAAATAAGCTATTAGTGGAATCATGTTGACTTATGATGTGAACTGGATCTAAAATATGACACAAAAAACTTACTGCTTTACAATACTTTTATTTTAAGAGGTAAAAATTTACTGAAACTCAAACACAAACAGTACACTAAACAAATTAGTACTAATAAAGTTGTGTTAGAAGAGATTTCACATGAAGATCTATAAAGAAACTATTGCATTCATATTCGTGAATAATTATTCGTATTCGTCACCCTATATCGTGATGTGTATTCGTATTCGCTACATGGTGTATTCGTTACAGCCCTATTAAATATGGCATTTTCAGCAATTCAAAGGTAAATAACTCTTGACCTACAGGTCCGATTGCAACCCTAATCAAACTCATCTGAACTCTTATAGTCATATACCATCTGATGAAGTTTGAGAAAGATTGGATTAAAATTGTGGCCTCTAGAGTGTAAACAAGCTTAAATATGGCATTTTCAGCAATTTAAAGGTAGACAACTCTTGACCCATCCATCAAATTCCAACCATAAATAAACTTATCCGAACTCTTGCAGTAATATACAATCTGAGCAAGATTGGGAAAGATTGAAGTAAAATTGGGGCCTCTAGAGTGTAAACACTGTTAAATATTGCATTTTCAGCAATTCAAAGGTGGATAACTCTTGACCTATACGTCCAATATCAACCATAATCGATCTCATCCGAACTCTTATGGTAATATACAATCTGAGTAAGTTACAGAAAGATTTGATAAAAATTGTGGCCTCTAGAGTCTAAACACCAAAATTGTTGACGACGGACGACGAACGACGGACATTCAAGGATTGCAAAACAAAACAAAATCTCCCTTTCGAATGAAAATTTACGTTTCCTTATAAAAACAAGGGTATTAGTGAACTTTGGGGCTATACACTCCTTTAGACATCTGATTTGATCATTTTTATACCGTGTGTTCATATCATATAGCAACTAATAACATTATTTCATTCAAAATAATTATTTTTTGTTCATATGACTGTGTAAACACTATTGAGTAATAAAATCTTCCTTTAGTAGGAAAATCTTCCTTCTGCAAAGGTAACCTTCATTTCGCTGTTTAGGGCTCTTTACCCCAATTTGGATACTGTCGTCACAATACATCAAATTGTTTGTAATGATATTTGGATGTAACGATATTTATTCTACGGTCCCCTGAATATCGTTATAAGCGGAGTTTACTGTATATATAGCTTTGTGCAGGTTCGATCCCCGGAAATTTTTGTCGGCAAGTGAGAATTCCGTTGTAACGGATGTTGTTGTATCGAGTCCTGACTGTAGCACCAATTTAGCTCGCAGGGGGGTGCCATAATGCTTGGGAAAAACAGCATTGTTACATCCAGATTATCTTTAATTTTGATATTGTTATAGACTTAACTACCATAAATTATATAGAAAGCTGACAGCAGTGACAGGGACCGAAGGATCTGTATTGTTACAAGCGATATATTGCTACATGCGATATCATTATAAGTGGAGTTTACTGTATATCATTATGACATTCAATATATATAACAAGTTAACAACAAACTCGTTACGACAACATTTTCGTTGGGAATGAACAGTGTTGTTGTATCGAGTCCTGACTGTAATTGGTTTTAGGGTTATAATAATCTAAGTTATATTGTGTCAGGATTGTGACACTATTATTTTATGTAGGATCAATCAAGCTAATATTGGTGTATACAGGGCTGCACAAATCCCATAGCCCGACGTCCAGGACAAGTGGGAAATGGCTCCGGACAAGTGACCATTTTCTAGAATCTAGTCCCGGACAAGTGACAATTTTCAATTTAAGTCCCGATCTAAATTGATAAATTCCAAAAATAGCTGGTCAATTAACTCTTCGCTCGTCGTCAATATGTTTCAGGTAACCCATATCATGACTGCCGCGAGTGCCCCTTACCTACCTGCTGTGCTATATATGCTTATCCAGTTTGAGAAATTTCCCTATGCATCAAGTCAATTTTAAAGTCAACTGAGACATAATTGTGTATTTAGTTATTTACAGGAAGCCTACATGTGTTATGTCAATTTCGTGTGACCTCACACGTTTCCTAGGCACCGCCTTTGATTATGTAATCTCACTGTGTTACACAAAGGGTTTTTAATCAGTGTCTTACAAATGACAAGCGTTCAGATGATGCAGATCAGTTGCAGTGCTCCATGTCAATAAGAGCTTGAAACTGACAAATCAAGAGTGCAGAAGGTTAATGTTCAGAACTGTTAAAGTCTTATTGTGCACATACAAAATCTGCATCACACGTTAGATTGCATACAAATTACCTGGTACGTTTTGTCCGTATATGTAATGTGATTTAGAAGGTAGCATTTAAAAAGGTAGCTTTCTTTTGATTAAAAACCAAAACATATTTTTTATATCTGATAAATAGGTTTATGATTTAATATGTGGAAATTTTGTCTTTTAAATGTCACCTAAACATGATTTAATCAAGCCAAAGTGTAGATGAAGATTGTGTAAATGTGAATGAAGAGAAAATCTTAAATTACAACAATTTTGAAATAAAGGGAAGATAACTAAACACTTTAACTGTTTTACATAGAATTAATATACAAAAGGTAAACAAAGTTAAATTTAAATCTCTGTTGAAGGTACAACTGGCAATGATGTTCCTTTGAATCTTGATGATTCCATATGTAAAGGTATTTAGATTAATTGAAACCATGTAGAACCCTGGTTGCCATGCCAACCAAAGGAAAAATCTATTAAAATGTTCATGTCAAAACTGTCAAGGCCTACAGCTTAAATAATTGGTGCATAGCATTAACTAAAGTAATAGACCACTGCCACTATTGTAAAAATTAAAGTTCTGGGTAAAAATGTCCCTGTCATAGGGGTCCTTTATTTTACTTAAAATGTAAAGTGTGAAACTATTTTCTTTAGTGGAGGAATAAATTGAAGGCATACAGGTGTATTTGTGCGGTTTAAAGAAATGGTAGAGATACATTACCGGTACTGCATTTAAGTAGAATGGTGTGTCTAGTTATTTGTGTTTTATAGGTATTATATTCAAATCATATAATAATAAGTAATGATATAAATTTTATTTTGTCTTTATAACTATTACAAACTGATATGTCCAATTTTAAAGTATCATTTAAACTGGTTCTGTTTTACTGGTTTATACGTTGAACCATGTTTCCGAATATACTTGCAGTGTTCTGCCCAGGCCGCGCCCTTGGCGCATAAAAATCACAAAAGGCGCGGAAAAATTCCCGTAAATGGGCCCGAGGGCGCGCTTAAAAAAATCGCGAATTTTTTTTTCCTCGCACTGACGGTCAATGTTTTAGTCTATCCGTACTATTAGAGCATTTAAAACGACTAATTTCATTGGATACGTCGACCGGAAGTATCCGCTGTAGTCCAATCGCTGATAATCTCTCATGCCTTCTCGTTTGTTTCGTTGAAAGATGGCTGACCAAAAACGTAAGGCAGCTACACTGATAGACTTTTTTCAAAGTTTTCGAAATACGCGGAGTAAAATTAAGGAATTAGACCAAAATAATATTAAGTATACCAAAGAGAAAACGTGCATGACGCTGTTGCGGATCAGAATACAACCGTAAGTAGTAAATTGATTCTCAAAAACAGAAACCCCTCTCCAGCCGACGGCCGAGTCTGATAAAGTTGACGGCTCTTCGAAACGCACGAATAGTATATCCGCCGAGAAAAAGAGGGGACGAACCTTTCAGCATAGGTGGTCAAAAGATCATACGTGGCTGGCTTACAATGGTGGGTCAGATTCTATGACAATCTCTGTCTAGACTAAAGCAATTTAAAAATAAGAGCACACCACTGGTGAATGTCGTAATTGGAAAACAAGTTATTTTCATTGTGTTTTCTATTATTTTCATGACAAAAAATGTGGGGCCCACACTTTTAAAAAATGGCCCCCTTTTTTCATGTCCAGTGGGCCCTGGGGCCCATAGTTTTGGATTTCTAGGCAGAACACTGATATAGTGTATAAAATGTTGGACAAGTGGCTTTTTGTTCAGGACAAGTGACTTTTTGAAAGTCAGTTGTCCTGGACAAGTGACTAAAAAAAAAATTTGTGCAGCCCTGGTATACTATATCTTCATACAATATTATTTCGGTGTAATCCGAAAAATCCAAATAAACATCGACTTCTCTTCATTTACGTACCGGAAATTTACATAGAGAACAGATATACTCCCGCACCAACCGCCAAATCCATAAAAAGTGTCTATTACAAGCTATCTTTTATGTAAATGTACATTTTTCTCAATAAAAGTTCATATTTGCAAAGAAATTCAACACATTTCTACCATTTTCAAGTGACCCTTATGTTTTTATTCCTGAAATTCTCTATATATTTTAGTTGTGTCTGCTGCTGCGCATATTACGAAACTGTTTTCGGTCATTGACTAGAATCGTTATGTCTTGGACATTAATTTACACAAAGGCATTTTTCTATAGGAATTTTTCACAGATGCACCGGTAATAAAGAGGAAATGACCCTTATCCTTTAGTGTGTATCGGCAGAAATTAGGTAAAACATCAGAAAACGTATGGACTTTCTTGCTGTTTTGACGTTTCAATGTCATAAATAAAACGTCCAGCAACCAAAATAACCAGGGAAGCAAATGTAAAAGGTTTTTATAATTATTTTAGTTTTCCATTACATTAAGACTACCGGTAGTAGGAAGCAGAAGCATATATCTACGCAGTGGCTATGTTTACGACGAGTCGTAAAGATAACTGAGATTCTATGTTTACGTCAAAAAGAATTCCGGTCACGCATGCGCACATGTTAATATTTCTGACTTAGTAAAAACACTGTCATAAAAATAAACGTGATCGTCTTAACTTTAAGTATTGACTAACTTTGACGAAAAAGTTTAAAGATTCATAACTTCCTTACGAATGAAGTCTTCTTAGATTCTTTTATCTAACTTTACCAACTAGAAAAGCATAAATTACATGCCTTTCATTTGTTGACTGTGAAGGAGAAGGCTAACTTGCTTACGGAATCTCTGAGTATAATAAACAAGGGCCACTATGGCCCTAAATCGCTCACCTGGTAACCATGTACACCTTGTGACCTAGTTTTTGACCGGGCATGACCCTCATTCTAACTTGACCTCGATTTCAATGAGACAAACTTTTTTTTTAAGTTTCATGAAGATCAAATGAAATTTTGTAGTCTCTAGAGTGTTAATAAGGTTTTTCGATGATTCGACATAGTGACCTAGTTTTTGACCGGACATGACCCACATTCGAACTTGACCTAGATTTCATTGAGGCAAACATTTTGATGAAGTTTCATGAAGATCCAATGAAATTTGTAGTCTCTAGAGTGTTAACAAGGTTTTTCGAAGATTTGACCTAGTGACCTAGTTTTTGACCGGACATGACCCAAATTCGAACTTGGCCTAGATTTTATTGAGGCAATCATATTGATGAAGTTTCATGAAGATCCAATGAAATTTGTAGCCTCTAGAGTGTTAACAAGGTTTTTCGATAATTTGACCTAGTGACCTAGTTTTTGACCGGACATGACCCACATTCGAACTTGACCTAGATTTCATTAAGGCAAACATTTTGACGAAGTTTCATGAAGATCCAATGAAATTTGTAGCCTCTAGAGTGTTAACAAGGTTTTTCGATAATTTGACCTAGTGACCTAGTTTTTGACCGGACATGACCCATATTCAAACTTGCCCTAGATTTCATCGAGGCAATCATATTGATGAAGTTTCATGAAGATCCAATGAAATTTGTAGCCTCTAGAGTGTTAACAAGGTTTTTCGATAATTTGACCTAGTGACCTAGTTTTTGACCGGACATGACCCACATTCGAACTTGACCTAGATTTCATTGAGGCTAACATTGTGACCAAGTTTCATTACGATCCAATGAGATTTGAACCTGCTTGAGTGTTCACGAACAATTGTGAACGGACGGACGGACAGACGACGGACATCCAGCGATCCTAAAAGCTCACCTTGGCACTACGTGCCAGGTGAGCTAAAAAATCCGACACGGAATTCATTTAAAACAAGACATAAGAAAACCGATGTATAAGTCTAAAAGAAATACGATATGGTGAAACATCTGCATAATTATTCCGCTGATCTAATTAGCCTCGGTAAAAAAAAACTTTATACACATCGATCATTGCGGCGCGATGTGCATATTTAAGTTATAACAAGGGTCCGTGACGCGGACTTGATTGACAGTTGATTGTAAACAAATGCCTCCCATAATCTGATAATTAGCATATTAGCGAACTCTGCCAGCTTAGGGTCACGGAGTAAATACACATGCATACTTACTCCGTGCTAGGGTGAAATAATTTTCATATGACTGTTGTGTTTGGATAGACTTATTTGCGATATCGCAACTGTATTAATGCTGAATATTTAGACCTTTGTCTCCAGTTACGGTGTAGCATCGACTGAGAACGATGACAATGTCACGGTAGTTTGCTTAAAGACATTAAGCCAGTCCATTCACTGATTCCCCCCTCATTGATCTCACTTGGTGGGAAAATACAGGTAGATCACGTGAAAATTGCTCAGGTAACGGCTCAGCCATCTGAAGCTTTGAATAGAGACCCTTACATAATAGATCTCAATAAGTTTCTCAATGGGTTTTGCGAAACAAGCTATCAAATAATAGGTGCAGGCCTCACATGAGACGCCTGAATGATTCTTTGCCTAGACGCTAGCCGAGTAAGTGCATGGGCTCCATGCTTTCGACTCAAACTGTCTACGGTGTAGGTGTTACCACCCAAGCTTGGTCATGTAATGTCTTTAAACCTCTTTACAGTGATTAAATAGGCGAAAGTTAAGTATGTCACAGACATTCGTGTATATATAATCATTTGTAATGTATCTAGTTAGGTAGAATGCTACAGAACTTCTGCAGCATTCTGGTTCTCTTACCGACTGTTTATGCATCAATATGCCAGGAAAAAGATTACCCACATCGCAATTAAAATTGGTTATTTTTACGCCGCTATCAAGATCATTCCGTGAACAAGTTACTAACTATCTCCTACACAGTCAACAATGGCGTGAAAATGCATTTCTACTTGGTAAATTCTTTTTTTTTTTAAATCTTAGAACACAACAATAAAATTGTAAGGAACAGAGCTGTAGATAAGTTTTTCTTAGAATAGGGTATTTACCCCACTAGTTTTAAGGTAATTGCTTTTTTCGTTTTTTTATTGAGTAAAATTATTTTTTTACCCCACTGATATTTGGTTAATTGCGTAAAAAGCAACTCATGGTGATTTTCTGAACTCTTTCCCTCATAGATTGTTTAAGTGTTTAGACAGTTAAAATGAAAAGCTTTGGTAGCTTTCTGCTTAACTTTCAATCTTCTTGAGCACTTCCCAGCTTAAACTATGAAGATTAAACTACTGCTTGTCACCTAGACACAGAATTGGATCTTCCAAATGATTTTTTTTTATTCGACAAGGATCGCGTTTCTTTTGAGTATTACTGAGAGTGCAAACCCCGTCTAAAATTTGCTTTACTGTTCACATCCGTTTCACTACGAAAGAGAATGTCTTTCAAAAGATAGTCAACGAGAGAACGACAACTTTTCTTACTATTTTTCACCACGGGACTTTAGAGATGTAGCCAAGTAATGTGTTTGTTTTCGCCGAACTCGCGGCATCTTGAAAACCGAAAGCGGAAACAGAATTTTTATGTAAGACTGGTTCACAATCATCACAAGAAGAGCCAAAATGAGCGAAATGGACTGCCTATGTTCTTATATGCAGCACGGAACGCTGCGAAGAATATGATTTTATACCAGTCTAACAATAACACGCACTGACCGATGACGTAATTGATATGCTGTCTGTTTACAAGAAAGAAAGTTAAGTAACGGCGTACGAACGTTTGCTTTTCATAACGCACTGAACTTTAAAGGATTTGCTTTGACTGATTTTTAGTTGCTTTTTATTACGCTGACAGATTATAAAAATTGCTTTCTGGTCATTTTTGTGTGTGTAAATACGCAAATACGCAGCTTATCAACAGCCCTGAGGAAGTTGCGAATGTTTAAACTTTTTATTCGACAAAGCCCATTTTTATTGTTACGACGATCGAGAATGTTATTTTTACGGCAGTGTTTATACTTTGACACAATATGTAATATACATGTGCGCTTATAGTTACGACGTTCGTGGTTATCTTTACGACGGTTGGTATTTTTACGTAAGTTTTTCCCTACTTTTTATCCCTCAAAACCATTACTTATAGTAACGACGATCATGGAATTATCTTTACGACGGTTGTTATTTTTACGTCAGTGTTTAAATTCGGCCAAAAATTAAGATGTGCGCATGCGCGACAGGAAATTGTTTTTGACGTAAAAATAGAATCTCCTTTAAGACTCGTCGTAAACATAGCCACTGCGATATATCTATTGTGACATATGTGAATCCAACTAACAATCATTTAAGAGCTGCTAAGTACAGCGAACCTTGTATTACACAGGCATTTAGACCTCTACAAACATATATGACAACTTATAGGCAGGACAGATATTGAGAAATCTCTTGTAGGAGAGCTTTCTACTAAAGTTACTGTTCTTTTGTTCTCCTGAAGCTGACACCTGTCTTTAAGACAGTAATGTCATTTCTTCTACAATGACCAGTTAACACAAGTTTGACTCTTAATTACTGAAACTGGTAATGGCATGTGACAAATCTAAACCACACACAATGCATGGACTGTCTTGCATCTCATTTTGGGTCAAAATGATTGACGTAATCAATCACAGAAATGGGAGTAACAAGTGAAGTGATTATTTCCTTTATATAGTGAATTATACTGCAATCACACTTAAGCTATGACATGACTCATAGAATCCAAAAATAGTGCGACAGAAAGTAGGTTTCCGTACAATCGGGACTACCCACCTTGTCCCCCACCAGGCGGTTTCTGTTGATCCGCCATCTTGAAATTTTACCAGATATAGAAACAAGTTAATTCGTTCATTTGTAGTGTTTTTCCCACTCAGATCAATTCCTTATATTTCCAGAAATTCCGAATGAACCGTTGGCCACCTCCCTACGTTGATTGTAAATATGAGTAGGCTCAGGAGATCATTTCTTGTCGATGACTCATCAATAACATCTACTCGGGAAAATCCCTGTGACGTCATTAACTCGAACTTGGTCACGAGACTAGACCGATCTCTCTCGTTTGTTGTTCGGACATTTCCGACTTATTCGCTTTAGCTTAAGGTGGTAGTGCAGGATGGGGTTAAATCTTTCAACACTGAGTTATTCTTGTGGGTTATTAAGCTTCCTTTGCGGGTTATAATAATTACCAAAAAATGAACCAGTCTACGGAATGATATACTCACTTTTTGTTGCATTATTCCGCAAGGAGTAAATACACAGTTTATTTACTCCGTGAATTCCGTGACCAGTCCACTAAGAACTCTGGGTAGTTTAATGTATATATATATATATATATAAACTGGTCTAATCAGCAGACAGTGTAAATCCAGATCAGAGACTAATTAGCTTCTGCTTCTGTCGTAAACGAGCCTCCTTCAACTGGTTGAAGATTATACTCGGTAAGAGGCGATTTACATGCACAGTGGACATAGCAGCCCAAAAAAAAGGAGCCCTCTCATCTGGGTATACACTGTTTCACGAATGAAGAATGTCATTCTTCATCTGTGACTGTTTGCAAATGTTCTGCGTATATCTATTCAAACAGGATCTTGGTGTTAAAAGAGTTTTAAGTTTTTAAACAGAGTAGAATCTACATTGCTTTGATCTGGTACAAACTCATCTTTACATTTTGTTACGATTCATTTTAAGGAAAAGTGCTCATGCACAATGGTTGAAATTTGATCTGCTATAGCTTAAATCTTTAGTCTTTATCCTGCTGTAATATTGACTGCTTTGAAATTGTCTTCTGCAAATTTCGTAAAATTAAGATTTATGCAATTTTGAATTCTAGAAAACTAAAGATAAGTGTCAAACAGTTTGTATCCAGATCAAATGCCGAATGATGTGGCATCTTATCTGGACCCAAAGCATTTACAAACTGGAACCGTACAGGAAGGCATGGTCCATTCGTAGCAGACTCAGCTACAATGCCAGAGGTTGTGAGTTTGATCCCCCGCTGGACCAAGTCCTTTGGATGTGACTTTAAAAAAAACGTGGTACGATGTATCAGTGCTTTAAACTGGGCATCTAAAAGGACCAGATAACTCTGTAGATGATAAGAGTAGGGCATCACATCCCGGTTTTTTGTATCCGCTCCCTTCTATCACGGAAAAACAAAACATTCATACCTCAAAGTGTGCTCTATAAAACTAAAATGTGGCACATGCTCAAAATAATTTCGTGCCTGTAGGCTTATAATTGAGTTGAGTAATAATAACAACAAAAAGACATAAAAATATCCTAAGTTAGTTAGTTGGACCCAGATTTTACTATTCAACTACTGTGTGCGTTTAAGTTGCTGGAGTAGGCAGCAGGTGGCTGGAGTCTACTGAATCTTAAATTATTGTTTGCCATTAATTTGGCCATCACTTGTTTGTGATCAGTTAAGTAACAATTTTGCTACACCCAATGATTTATATTAACTATGGTATACATGGTCTCTGCTAAACCCAATAATATAATAAGATCCAGTTAATTACTACTCCCTTTGCATGTCAATTCAACTCATTGTTAGATTAAGATACATACAGTATACAACTAAAACAACCATATAAATATTACAAAAACACAATTGCAGTTTGATTGTTACTGGTAGAGGATGGTATACTTTATGCTATAAATTTTACTATAATCCAGAAGTGGTTCCTGAGACATTTTCATTCAGATTCAGATTCAGATAATTCACTCATTTACCCACGTAATAATACAAGACGAAATCGCAACTCAGCTTAGTTGAAAAGGACTGCATCTGAGCTCTCGCAGCGGTTGAATTTTGCGCGATTATGTGTCACGTGACAACATTTTCCCTTTTTGCCTCTCTATCCCCCATTTTGTGTGTGAAAATTTACCGACTCAAGTGTAATTATTGACATTTTAGTGGATTTAAACAACTTAATTGGTGGACATTCCTATCAATTCACGGGAATATAAACCCATGAACAATGCTTCGAAACAGACATTAATCATATTGACTACCAATAGACATTATCTTATCAAGTATCACGAAGTCTCGATTGCGCCGCACGAGATTTACTTCACGAGGTTGCAATTCCGTGAGTGTATAATTCCGTGATTTACCCAAAATCATGTTCGGAGACTCCACATTTTTATTTAATATTTTTACACATTATGGTAGATATAGATTTAGATCTTCTAGCAACACACAACATTTCAAAATAAATCTGAATGTGTCTTTCCCCGGTGTGCTAAATTTACTGGTCAAATATATGTAAACTTCCACCTTAAACTTGTAGACCGGAATCTCACGAAGTGAGGCGGACTTTACCGAATGTAGGGTGAAAGGTTATTACAGGTGTGTAATGCAGACTACATGAATATCAATCCAATCGGGAAGTGATATTCAATATTGACACGGCGAGAGTGACAGAAAAGTGAAGGTGTATTTAAAACTCACTATCTTTCGTTTCGAAGACATTCCGATATATTTAAGTTGTTTAGTAAACATTTTCTTTATTTCCGTGTTCAACACGATGGATTATTTGAAGGTGTTGTTTATTCTCACCGCGCTGGTCGCGGTGACTTTCGCACAAAACAACACAGGTGGACAAACAACAGTTGTGACGGATAATGTTGAGGAGGATGAAAAAAGCTCGATGGAGAAAGGCATGGAACCAATCTTTTCACTGTACCATAACTTTCTCGAAACCGTGATGTCCAAGAGTTTCTACGATTCGGATACCCCCTTTAGTAAGTTACAGCTATTAATTGATCTCCCAATCTTGACCTTAAATATTTAACAATATTCTGTGTCATTCGAATTGACAGGGCTTTCTTCTTCTTCTTGATACTTCTCTCTATCAAGAATGATGATTATGAGAGGGGGTAAACTGAAGAAATCCAACAGTTTCTCATATAGCTATACAGTATAGAACTTCGATATCTCGAACTCGTTTAACTTGAACTATCCGATAGTTCGACATATGAACTGCATTAATTCATGCTCTGTTAAGTCGAACATACCCATATTTTTAACTTTGAAATACGGTATCTTCGAGATATCGAAGTTTGACTGTATTTCAACCCCAAATCCTATGGTTATAATTTGTGAAGAAAAAAGTATGACAGACATAATTTGTGAAGAAAAAAGTATGACAGACATAGAATCTGGACCGTCACTTAGCACACAGTCCGTCATCTGAAGCCAGTGTGAATAGTATGTACATCGACACCGTACGTTTTATGTGAAAATAGCGCAACATTTTTTCTAGAGTAAAAACAATATTTCACAGTTTTCAGTCTCATTAAAGTATCACACAAATAGTTTAAGATCAAGCCGCATTAATTGTTACCATAATCAATTACAACAACACTGATCACCCGATTGTAACCAATCAATTAGAACAAGCATTGATCATCCGCCTTTATTGGCGGTTAAAAAGTATATTGCCAATTAAAGATAAAGATGCTATTGGTGATCGCACATAATTATGTTCTGCAATACACACGTCATAAAGTGTTTGTGTAAACCGCTGAAGCTGGCCTCTGCCTCGATTGCCACTTTATCAGAAATATGTTGGTTTAGACAAATTTATGAAGGCAATAAATCGCCGTTGTTTGCTGAAATATGGTGCCCAGCCGCTCTATATAGGAGCGGCGCCTCTGTTCTGAAAAATCCTGTATAGGAGATGCATGAACAACTTATTAAGGCACATTCTGCTTTACTTTCATCCTGCTTTAAGTCAGATCATGTATCTTCCATACTAGAAACAGGCTATAGGGTTCTGGTTTAATTGAGTATCTTGAATCACTGGTTAATTTAGCAAACATCTGCTTCGTGAAACGTGTCTCATAGAGTGCTATTATGTTCAACATCTTTGGTGCTATGTTTTGTTAGAGGACCCAAGTTAACTCATTGCATTGTCATATCGTCATAATTTCCTCACATGGTTTGTACACAATACCTATTGTTTACCTCAGACCTGGTAACATCAACTACACGATTAGAAACACTTGATTATCACTTAAAGAGGCTCGCAACCGGATTTAGCATTAAAAATAGTAATTTGTAAATATATGTCAAATGCTTATATAAATGGGTAAGATTTAGTTTAGGATAATAAATTCCGTTAAAAAATCCATTTCAAAAAAAAAAAGAAGAAGAAGCCCTGGTGGGATTCGAACCCGTGACCCTCCATGCAGAGAGAAACGTGAAAAAATGAGGAAGCTCCTATACTACCTCGGCTACCAGCGCTCTCTATATCTATAGTAGCGAATTAACGTACTTCACTAGTAGCGATCGATAGTACTTTTACTACTTTATTCGTCTCGGGTTTATGTCTGAGCCCGTGTAAAGAAGCAACAACAACAACTATACCGTTAGCTAACGCTATAGAAAAACGATGGAAAATATCTTAAAAAACTAAGATTCGGTGCCGATTCTTGAGACTATTTTTGGACTGATCATATTTTTTAAATGTCAAAAGCCAAATAATGCCACAAATTTGCTTTTATTTGAGTATTTTATTTTATTTTGACAAGAACACCATCCGGTTGTGAGTCCCTTTAAAGAAGGTTTGCTGTTGACAGGTGGCTGTTTAACCCATTACTTCATACTGTATGATACAACACACACTTTTATGCCTTTAATTTATTCTTCCACTGAAGAAAATAGTTTCAATTCATACAATAATGAATATGTATCATAATATTTTTTTCTATATTCTAGCAGATGTTTGCTTAAAGCAGGCTGAAAGTAAAACAGAATACACCTTCAGGGACATTCTGCTTTACTTTCAACCTGCATTAAGTAGTCACCTGTCTTCAATATTATAAAAAGCTATGGGGGTAAAGGGTTAAACAGAGGATGTGGTTTAGGTTTCAGAGAATTTATTAGATTAACAAGAACAGGAAATCGTTGCTAACAGTGTTGATTTCAGCACAGAGTGTGTACTCCATGATTTCAGTTACAGTTTCTAACAGTACTGTTAATATCACATAAAATGATAAACATAATAGGAAGAAGACATCTATCTTAAGTATGTTTAATTGTTTAGTATTTCTTTGACATGGATTGGTTTCCGAGTGATCATGTACTTATACACATGTACAGTTAAACTTGAATAAAACATACACACAAACTGAGGTTAATCATAATGATCAGGATTTATGACCAGTGTAAACTTAATGCAGGAATAATGTAAAGCAGAAAGCTCCTTAGGTTTAATAAGGCTCTATATAAGAAAGATGAAGGGAATGCTTATTAAACATAACATGTATACATGAAGTGTTTAAAAAAGTTTTGCCATATCTTATTTATTATTATAATTTTGACATCAAGGCATAGTCAAGATGAAAAGTTCAAACAAACAATCCAATGACAAGCAACATGATTCAGAAGATACCTGAGCAGTGACTGTCACTCTTCAAGAGATAGACAGCTGTTCAATGCAGGACAAAAGTAATGCAGAAAACTCCTACTTTTACTGCATTAAGCAGTCATCAGTCTCTTGGAGATCTTATTTCATTTCCATTGGATTGTCTCTGTGTAAAGGTCTGACATTATCTTAACTCTTTGCAGGCTCAAAGTGACAAAACCATGATAGCCTTTGCAAACAGTTTGGATCCTGAGTAGACGTCACATTACAGGACCTTTCATCAGGATCCAAACTGTTTGCCACTCTGACACTATTTTGAAAATATTTTTTTTGAAAATTGCATTTTAAGAACAGTAGCAGACAACAATAATTATTGCAGATGAAAACAAGATACTGAGCATTCAAAGAGTTAAATATATATATAATACTTCTGCACTTTAATGTCAACCACAAAACCTAAATGTCAATGAGGCTCAATTCAATGCAGCACATCAGTTGATCTTTAGGCTGTTGAATGAAACTCTATTGCTGATAACATGGGGGAAACATCTGTAGAAACATTAGTAAGAAGCTTTCAATGTCAACAAGACTTGGACACCTTTCAGGAAAGTTACATTATGAAGTGTTAACCCATGATTACCCCATAGCCTGTTTCTAGTTTTGAAAACAAGTTCTACTTAAAGCAGGTTGAAAGTAAAGCAGAATGTGCCTTAAGGCACATTCTGTTTTACTTTCAGCTTGCTTTAAAGCTATCTTCGGCTAGGACATAGAATATATATAGTAATTGATACACATTCATGACTGTATCAAATGGAACTTATTTTCTTCTGTGGAAGAATAAATCAAAGGCGTAAAAAGGTGTGTATATTGGGTAATTCAGGTTAAAAGTGATGGACACAAAAGGTCCTCATAGTCATAGTTGATGTGTCTGTCAGAGAAATTTACTTCTGTACTAAGTAATTGTATTCCACATAAAGTTTCTCCCCATCTCTATCTTTAATTTGTCTCCCAGTATCTTCGTCTTAGTATGTGTGTGTGTGTGTGCATGTCTCAATCTACGACTCAGGGTTCCAACTACAAACAGAGTACTCTGCATCTGATCAGAATTCAAACAGACTGACTCTCATTTGTATTGATATTTCCTATTTACACTTAGCTAAATTTTTGAATCAGCTGATACTTCAGGTTGAAATAAGAGTATGGGGACTATACAAAGGGCTATATAATACACAGTACACCAGTCATACTCAAACAAACACTCATTGATTGTACTTAAGACAGGTGGCTGCTTAAAACAGGATGAAAGTAAAGCAGAAAGCTCCTTTACTTTCATCTTGCCTTAAGCAGCCACCTGCACTAAATCATTTTTCAAACTTTCCCTCATTTATTGTTGTAGATAATAGGGCAATACTGTACTCACTTTTAGCCTATCAGTGGATACCCTTAATTATATGCCTTTAACAAAGACCATTGTTATCAAGCAGGGAGAGAATTGTGAAATCTGATAGCCCGAACCAATCTTATATGTGACATGCCTGTGTATCAGGATATAAACACAAATGGTGACTGACCAAGGCAAACTGCATGTATATTAGCTATAGGTCTATGTTAATTATAGACTCTATATTTATTTACCCAATCATGTAATCTAATTAACCACTGAAATGTAATAATGCAGCTTTGCTGTAACATATGTGTTCAGTAGAGCCTCGATATAACAGCCATCCAATAGAAAACATGTTATATCACAGTGTTGAAAGTTACAGACTGATATAAGCAAGAGGAAAATAGCGCAGAATTTATTTTCTAAAGGAGCTTTCTGCTCTTCTTTCAACATGCTTTGAGTGTCACCTGTCTTCAAAACCACTAACTTACCTAGTTGGGCCAGATCAGGATACAACATGTTTACAAAAATCTTTGATACTGGGTTTCAATGTTGAAGTCTTGTTCTTGCAACATCTTGCAACATATATAATGATAGCCTGAAATAGTCAAAGCTAAAAAATGTAGACCTTTAAAGTGTAAAGGAACTGAAGTGTGTTTATATTAAAGTAATAGAATATTAGTTAAAGTTAGATCATGGATTTAACTGATATAAATGTTGTAGGGGCTAAATAATATACTTGTGTCACAGGGTGTAGGTTTATCATCACTTGTACGGCCTTGCTGTAGACAAGCCCGCTTTTATGGCGATGTGGTAGAGTGCATGACTGCGAACCTGGCGATTCGGGTTCAATCCCGGGTTCAAACCCGGGTCGGGGGCGGGCGTTTCTTTATAAGAATTTGGCGCCCAACGTGGTTTCTGTGACTGTATATGCTCCGAGTTTGACCCCCCAGTCATTCTCATACCCATATAGAAGTTGTCGGGGGGAGTATGTCACAGGGTGTAGGTTTATCATCACTTGTACGGCCTTGCTGTACAAGCACGCTTTTATGGTGACATGGTAGAGTGCATGACTGCCAACCTGGCGACCCAGGTTCAAACCCAGGTCGGCACGGGTGTTTCTTTATAAGAACACCTGGTTACACTTGTTACATTCAACTGTATAGTTGAAGTAGGATGATAAGTCCTAAATTTAAGGTGTGGAGTTTATTTCTATGCACTAAGTTAAGTGTAAAGACCAATTTAGTAATTACCTTGGCAGAACAAACAGTAAAGTCCCACTGTGATGTTCCCTTAAAAGAAGATAAAAGTGTTTGAAATTTTAATATTTCAGGAAGATGGCTGCTTAAAACACTATGAAAGTAAAGCAGAAAACTTCTAAAAGGATTTCTACTTTTACTTTTATCTTGCTTTAAGCTGTCACCTATCTATAATACAAGTCTTTTTTTGAGTAGCTGTATTAATGGAACTTTACTGTACCCGACTTTCTATCAATCTGACCATAATGTTTATATCCTCTATCTTATTATGGCTCTCATAAACAAGACTCAAAGTAAATTTTACAGTCAATTGTTAAGTGAAGCTTTACTTTGATACGAAGAAAGTAAAATTTACAGTATCCTGAGAATTTGAAATATTGTCGATGAATTGTTTGTGAATATCAGAACTATATGTCTTTATGACAAAATGAAAACCTATGACATGCAGCTTTGAAGGTGTATTTCAGGCTTGCTAATTTGTTTCAAGCCTGGACCTGAAATCAGGCTTCAAGTATTCTTTGTTTAGCTCATTGTAACCTAGCTACACAGGAGGATACTCATCCTTTACAAACAGTGTACCTGTGAAGAGAACATTAATCCTATACAAACAGTGTAGACCAACATCAGAGGACTCCTTAACCCTTTACCTGATAGCATTGTTTCTAGTATTGAAGATATGTGACTACTTAAAGCAGGTTGAAAGTAAAGCAGAATGCGCCCTAAGGCGCATTCTGCTTTACTTTCAGCCTGCTTTAAGCTATTAACTGCTAGAATAAGAAAAGTATTAAATATGACACATATTCATTACGGTATAATTTGGAACTATTTTCTTCAGCGGATGAATAAAATAAATGTGCTAAAAGTCGCTTCTATAAGGGAAAGGGTTAAGGACTCCTCTGATCAGGGTCTGTACTGTTTGTCATTTTACAATATAAACAGGTTAGAAAACAAAGATAAATTGTGTCAGAAATGGATTAGATTTTATTTGAAAAGTTTCAGGGATAAAGAATTAAATGGTCAATCTGAAGTTCCAGCAGGTACAGTATTCAGACTTTAGACCCAAGAATATTCTCTAATCATTTTGCTCAGGGCTCATTTGGGCAGAAGCTAAGACTTTTAAAGCAAGGTGACAGTAAAACAGAAAGCTCCTAAAGGAGCTTTCTGTTTCACTGCCATCTTGCTTTAAACAATCACCTGACTTTAAACACCTAATATTTAACACAGTTTAGTGGTTGTTATAGAGAGGTTTTACTGTATTGGCTTAACCCTTTGAACCCTAGTCCCGCATATAGGCGTGCTTTTCAAACAGTGTACATGTGAATAGTAAACTTGTCCTATGCAAACAGTGAAGACCCAGATCAGAGGGCTCCGAAAGGAGCCCTCTGATCAGGGTCTTCACTATTTGTCATTATGCCAAACATTGACAAAAACAACCCTTAAAAGTCAGAAATGGACTAAACTAAAATGGAAACTGGAATTGTCCATTTAAAGTTTCAGGGAGGAAAGAGTTAATTAATAGGCTGAAAAACTATAAAAAATATTAAAAAGAATCGCGTTCGAAAACAAATCTGTAATATTAAAGACCAGTCACATTTTTCATGACCATCAATGAGCCAACTGAAGGCCAGGTAATTAGATTGGAGAATACAAATCAGTTACGAAGCTGATTACATCTTCAACAAACATTCAGCTGCAGTCATAAAATGAAAAGTGGGAGATACATTAATAGGGCATAATGTACTGTGTTCCCAACCCATTAAATCCTCTGACTACAAACTATCAAGGTCATAATTTTGCATGGCATATTATTTAGTAAAAACACTCTATTACACAACAAAAAAAATTAAAATATTTAATTGTTCTAAAAACAGGTGACAGCTCAAAACAAAGCTAGATTAAAGTAAAGCAGAAAAGGTTTGCTTTCAGAAGCCATCTGCCTGAACAACTAAAAACTTAACCTGGTGTAATGGTAGTACTTAGAGAGGGTCTACTTTATGAACGATCTTTGAAGGATGGTAGAGGTACGATCCATGTGAAATTGTACAGTTTTCTGTCAAGATTTTGTTTGCCCGTGGCAAAAGATAGCTATCTATAAAGCCCATTAGTGGTCAAAGGTAGATATTAGTCGGGAAGCCAAGAGTTACACTTCGGTCACTACTGTTTTTCCAAACTCCTGCTTATCATGACCACTAAAAACTCAGGCTTGATTTATGTGTTTAAAGCAAGTCACAGATTGCTTTAGACTTCCTGCTTTACTTTCCTTCTGCTTTACTGCGCCAACAGATTTTTACACTAAAAAATTAATAACCTCTTAACACATTCAACCCTAGCGATGAGTATACTCATCATTTACAAACAGTGTACCTGTTAGGATTACATTTGTCCTATGCAAACAGTGTATACCATGAAAAAATCAGCCCTAAATAGTCAAAAATGGTCTGGACATATTTTGAAAATGGAATTGTCCATTAAAAATTTCAGGGGTGATTGAGTTTTAAAGTATGTAAGGACAGTGGTTTCTAAACCCATTTCCCCATAGCTTATACCTTTTTATGGCTTTAATTAAAAAACAAAATTATTCCTCCAAATTGGTTAACCATGCAATGATTAAAATGGTCACACTTTATTCAATCATGAATATGCTCCATAATGAATATTTTCTATATCCTAGCTTTACTTTCAACCTGTTTTAAGCGACCATTTGTTTAAAATACTGAAAACAGGCCATTGGGTGAGGGTTAATAGAGCAAAATTAAAATACAGCAGAACCTGCTTTTAAAGCTGCCACATCTCTTAAACACCATCAATGGGTTAAACATTGATTTTTGCGGCCTAACATACAAACCCCAGTTCATCTTTTTTGCCATATCTAGTTTAGGGTGCCTTGTTGGGTATCTCTGCATCTGTTGGAACAACCCCCCCCCCCCCCCCCCCCCCCACCACCACCACCACACCTTCATGGCTGCCTTTGGTGTTTAGGATAGATGTAGGCTAAATGGAAGGCTGAAAGGAAGGGAAAATCTTGTTCCTTCCATAATAATAATTATGATCAAGATCCTGATTTTAGGATTTCTTCATTATAGTGCTTGTTCTTCACTTAAAAGCTGTCACATGACCTTTATTTAAGCTCATTACAGGTTTGACTATAGATCTCTGTATAATACTTTCTCTGGGAATAAAGGTTAGAATAAGGAACATTATGGTTATACAATATGACCACACCCAGTTCTCATGACAAGCATATACAGCCTAGAAATCCAATGACAATCCACGCTCCACATCAGATGTATGTTATAATGATTGGAGATGATGTGTTAGTACTGTTAAACTTTTCCGGCATACAGTCTTTTTCAGTGTTTATTGATTGATTGGTTGTAATTGTTCATCCATTTAACTCGTTGAAACCTAGCGATGAGTATATACTTGTCCTTTTAAAGCTTGGTACCTTTGAAGAGTGCACTTGCTCTAGACAAATAGTGTTAACCTAGCGATGAGTATATTCCTTTAAAGGCTGGATGCTTGTGAAGAGTGCACTTGCCTTAGACAATTGCATTGATTATAATTATATGCTTCATTGTATGCATTCTGCATAGAATACTCGTTGCATAAAAAAGTTGACCGACCTTAGGCTGCGATTTCATCTGCTTTTTGAATGGCAGTAGTCCACAATTATACTGAACAGTAAAATCCCACTATTACGACCACTAAATTGTGTACATTAGTTTGTGTTTAAAGCACTGAAGAATGCTTAAAGCAAGGTGAAAGTAAAACAGAAAGCTCCTGTTGGAGTTTTCTGTTTTACTTTGACTATGCTTTAAACTAGCTGTCACCTGTATTTTATACAGTCAATAAACCTTGTTTTCAGTGGTCATAATAGAATAGAGAGGTTTCACTGAAAGTTGGTTCAATTCTTGAGTTTTTAGACACCAATTTACAATCTAGTGATTTGTATGCATTGTCAACACTTCTTTATCAAGTTAAACATAGTTTTCAGAGTAAGAGGTCAATGTTTGTTCATTGTGTTGAATAAATTTGAAATTTTGAAGCGTTTGATTTTTATAAAAAATGCAAAAATCTTAGCCCATTTATCCACAAAAACACATTTTATGCCTTTAATTTATTCATCCACTGAAGGAAATAGTTCCACTTTATGCAGCAGTCATGAATGTGAATCATAACACATACTTTCTAATTTCTATAATGCTAGCAGATGGAAGCTTAAAGCAGGTTGAGAGTAGAGCAGAATGTGCCTTAAGGCACATTCTGCTTTACTTTCAACCTGGTTAAAGTGGTCACCTGTCTTGAAAACTAGAAACAGGCTATGGGGTAAAGGGTTAACAAATGTATATTTTGTCCTGAAACTAAATCGTACAGGCAATAGTCATGGTAATTAAATTTAAATTGCTTTAGTTATTTTACAGTGTAAATTAATTAACCCTGTCTGAAAAAAATTCTCAAATGACTGATTGCAACAATCACCCTAATGGCATAAGCTCATAAAATCCCATTTTCTCCCCCATCAAAGATTAATATCTCTTGTTCCTTGTAATGAAGTATTGCAAAACACTTTCTATACTTTAGAGACCAAAAATAAGTAGCAAAGGACGTAGTCGAGGGGTAAAGCACCCGCTAACGACGTCAGGGGTTGTGAGTTAGATCCCCAGCCCCAGCCCCACCCAGTCCTTCAGATGAGACTTTATAAACCGAGGTCCGATGTATGAGTGGTTTACACTTTGCATCTAAAAGAACCAGAGAAGTCTTTTGATACTAAGAGTAAGGCATCATAACCCGGGTTCTCTGTATCAGCTCCCCTCACTCTGGGGCGTCCAATTAGCCCATAGAAGGCAGAAACGGAGGTTAACAAACAAAACAAAAATAAGTTGGCCACCAACCTGCTTTTGATTTAGTAGGTAAAGTTAGTCAACTGAAAGATACTTGATGAATTTTAAAGGCAGACCTGAAGGTCTGCTTAACCCTTAACTCTTTCCTCCCTGAAACTTTAAATGGACAGTTCAAATTTCCATTTAAGTCTAGTCCATTTCTGTCTTTTAAGGGTTGTTTTTGTCAATGTTTGGCATTATGGCAAACAGTGAAGACCCTGATCAGAGGGCTCCTTTCGGAGCTCTCTGATCTGGGTCTTCACTGTTTGCATAGGACAAATGTACTATTCACATGTACACTGTTTGCAAAGGACGCCAATAAGCGGGACTAGGGTTCAAAGGGTTAACCCATAAATACGTTTTTTTACTCCTTAATTTGTTGCTCATTTGAAGAAAAATAGTTCAATTTCATACAGTCATGAATATACACAACGGAAAATAGTTTCTATATCTTATCAGATTATTGCTTAAAGCAGATTGAAAGTAAAACAGAATGTGTCTCAAGGCACATTCTGCTTTACTTTCTATCTGCTTTAAGTAGTCACCTTTCTTTAAAACTAGAAACAAGCTATGGGGTAAAGGGTTAACTGAGCTAACACCATAGCATCTTTCTAGTCTTGAAAATACATGTAGGATTACCCCTTAACCATTTACCCAATAGATACACCTTTTATGTCTTAAAATTAGCTTATTTCTCCACTAAAGAAAATAGTTCTACTTTACTGTCATGAATATAATTTTAATGACAGTAACCATGGGATACCAGGTGAGCAATATTAGACCATCATGGCCCTCTTGTTTGTATTTGAAATTGTCACCTTTGTGGAAGAAAATAACCATGTCGTTTAAACATCTCTATGAATTGTTAATATTGGCCTGTCTCACACTTAACCACAGTCAAACTTAAGTCAAGCAACCAATAAGTAGTAATAAGTTTATAGGTAGCCATTATGGCAAATGGTCAACTCAGTGCATGGATGAATTATGTTTTACAGAAATGTATACATTATTCGTGTCCTGTGCCTGTTTAACGAGATTTCAATCCTTTACTTGAATCACTATTTAGTATGTACAAGTACAATTCCTGTGATGATCTAATGTAAGGTATGCTGGCATACCAGAAAGAGGAAAAAATAGATTTGCAACATTGTTGTCACCTTCAAACCCTATGTTGTCACTACTCATTAGAATTGTCTCGAAGAGACAATTCTAATGAGTAGTCACAACAATAGGTTTAAAAGACAACATGGAGATTTTATTAATTGAAGTGTATGCACTCCCCTTTAATATATATAGAACCACAGTGAGGATTTTACTTCAAAGTAGTTTATCCCAAGAGTAGCATTGAAAACTGCTACTAGTAAACCACAAAGTGGCACTTTGATCTGATTGCTCTGGCTTTTTTATAACCATGGAAACATGCTTGTTTCACATGCTGTATACAATAGTATGAGACAGGGAATGTGATTTATTAATTCAACATCAAATGTCTGTGGAAAATCAATAGCTCAGATAGATCAATGACCAAAGTGTGGTTCTTGTAGGTGCTTGAGACACACTGCCCACCTGGTGTGACCTTTATATCGCCATGGAAATCACAACTGCTGAATAGTGTTGTCTGCTTAACCCTTCTTCTGATAATAGTATATATTGATGCTTTTTGAAAACGGTGAAGACCCAGATCAGACAGCTCCTGAAGGAGCTGTCTGATCAGAGTCTGCACTGTTTTCTTACAGGATCTGTTTAACATGTCAGTCTGAACTGCCTTATGTTATCTAAGCCAATGTAATAGTTCAGGTGATAGATATTCATAGTCTGGCCAAAGTTTTTTATATGAATATTCAGTGGGAGAAGGGTTAATACATTTAAGAATGACAGTACTGTCAAGTATCATCATGGAATGGAAGGCAGTCTTTGGTACAGGTGTGTTGATTAATGCATGATAAAAAAATAATGCAAAAAAGCTCCAAGCTCTGCATTGTTTTTACTTTGCATTATGTAAACCGCCTGTCTTTAGAAGCTTTTTTTGGCCATTATATTAGAATAATTTATTTATCCTATTACTCTTTAGCCTGTTTCTAGTTTTGAAGACGGGCAATAACTTACAGCAGGTTTAAAGTAAAGCAGAATGTCCCTTAATTTAAGGCACATTCTGCTTTAATTTCAGCATGCTTTAAGCTACAATCTGCAGATGGAGAGAAAATAATTTGCATGGTTCTTATTCATGACTGTATTAAGTTGTGTAAAGTAGAGTTACTTTCTGAAGTGGAGGAATAGATTATAGGCAAAAAAGGAGTATTTATAGGATAAGGGGTTATTATAGAGATCTTTTATGCTTTCAAGTGATGAGGTTGACTTCTCTCAAAGTACATCATTATAAGCGACAAACAGTTTAGAACCTGGTCAGACACTGTGTTACTAAACATCTGATCAGGATCAACACTGTTTGAAAAAACCCCTCCAAAATCGGTGTTAATTTTTTTTAGCACCTAAAGTACATTTACATGTACCGGTATTTGTATTGCATTGGTAAGACATGTACAATTCAAAGGTTACTGTAGATGGATATAATGCAGTCAGTCCAAGAATAGATTGTATATTGGATTAACCCTATGAGTACAGGAAAACAAGTCATACAAACTTGGCACACAGTTAGGATCCTGATCACATGCTGATAAACTCTGTAGCTGACCAGTGTCCAGTATGGCTGTAAACCTGAATGTATATTCTGCAATAATAGAGACGAATGAGTAAACTTTAGAATTGAGGCAACAACTGTTTGGCAGATAGTATTTTATCTCCATTTAAAGGGTTTAACCCTTAGCCCGCCAATTAAATTGTCGTCTGCTATATTTCTCGTCTGCTTCAAGTTTCAAAGTGCTTCAAAGTTGCTCAAAATTGCTGAAAATGTTGTCCGAGTGTCAAACAGCTTGGATCCGGATGAGACGCCGAGTTACTCGGCGTCTCATCCGGATCCAAGCTGTTTGCATATGGAGCTATAGTCGTGAGTGGCAGGCTAAGGGTTAAGATGTTACCATCACTAACAAAGCTGGTGCAATCAATGTATTATTCATTAACACATTTACCCCTGAAACTTTTAATGGAAAATTCCAATCTTCAATTAAGTCTAGTCCATGTTTTACTATTTAGGGATATTTATTTCAATATCTTTCAAATAACAAACAATGTAGACACTGATCAGAGGGGGCACCCTGATCAGGGTCTACCCTGTTTGCTTAAGATAAGTGTACTTATCATAGGTTTCATGTTTGTAATTTAAATGATGAGTATACTCGTAGCTTAGGGTTGAATGTGTTCAGGAGAGTATATGTATGTACAGTGGAGAATCTGTTATTCTTTCCCGTTTAAACGCAAACGTACGCAAACGCAAAACACTAAAACGTAGAAAAGAACAACTTTTGGACAATTCTGATAATTCTTGTTTATCTTGGTGGCAAACAGTTTGGAGCCTGATCAGACGCCGGGTTACCCGGCGTCTGATCTGGCTCCAAACTGTTTGCACTGCAAATAATAGTTTTAGCGTAAACGCGTTTGTTGGGAAAGAATAACAGATTCTCCACTGTATGCTAATAAAATTATGCTCCATTTCTTGTGAGAATAACCTACAAAACTTGCCATCTTTTTAAGCTATTAGTTACCAAAGGGTGGCATGATACATTATTAGCGTAACAACAACAACAAACATTCTCAACCTCTTGCTCTGCACCTTCCAATTATCAACATAATTATGATCATTCAGCATTCTGTCACAGCATCCAATAAAACCAACATACATACCAAATAGATGTTTACATCATTCTGTATTATGCCACTGTGATGTATGGCTTTAAAATTCATAGTAATTTGTATTTTTTAAATTGCAGTAAATTAAGCCACCGGTATTTACCATGTAGTGTTTATCAGTGTGAGCTTATTTGAAATTAGGAACTTTACATTATAAAGTGTGCTGGTACGGGCTCATCTGTGTTAATCTATTACTCCTTAGCCATTTTCTGGTTTTGAACTCAGGTTACCACTAAAAGCAGATTGAAAGTAAAGCAGATTGCACCTTAGGGCGCAATTTGCTTTATTTTCAGCCTGCATTATGCTTCCTTCTGCTAGGATATATAAAATATTTCTTAAAGTGCATATTCATGACTGTATACTGTAGAAATATTTTCTTCAGTGGAGGAATTGAGGGTCACAAGGGAGATTAGTTGCTTGTGTGTTCTAATTGTGTTACCCTCTTGAAATAAAGTCTTTATTATTATTATTGTTATTAATAATAAATGAAAGTGACCTAAAAAGGTGTATTAATTGAGTAATATTGGGTTAAAAAGGTACTAAAAATAATATTATCAGTCTTGAAAAAACAGATGGCAGCTTCATGCAGGACAAAAGTAAGGCAGCATTAGCTCTAATAGGAGATTTCTGTTTCTCAGTTTTGATGCATAAATTTAGCTAACGCATGTCTCTAGATGTCTTCAATGCTTTATCAATGAATAAACACTTGAGTTGACTTGACACAAGTGATTTTTGTACATTCTTGTTTGTTGTTGTTATGCTTCCTTTTTAAAAACAAGGTCATAATATATATCCAGACAGCCTAGATCTTGAGAGGGGAATTGCTTTGCCTCTTATCCAACCCTTTATAATAATGTCTGAATAAAATAATGTTTATAACATTATTACAGGTCAAGTTTGACAGCGTTATATGCCCCTTTGACATAGATTTTTTTTTTTTATCATTTTACAGTTTATGCACATCATATCTTAAATGCACATATTGTGCATATATAACTATGAATTCAGATAGACATTTATATTCATTTGTGGCTGGGACAAATCTTATCAATTTTTTCCTCCATGTATTGGACCAAACTTTTTTTTTACTCAGAATTCCATTTTTCCTGTAATTTAGCTGTGGTTAAAGAAGGCAAACGTATTAACCCTTATCATACTGAATTGTCATCTGCTTCAAATGTATCGTCTGGGTAGAAACTCTAAATCATTTTTAAGCTATTTTAACTGAATAACAGTTGAAAATGAGTGCCAGACAGTTTGGATCCAAGTTAGACGCCTCATTATGCTTAGCACAATAAGGGTTAAGTCTAAATATGTGAATAATGGGCAAAGCAGAGACAGCACTTTTAATTTCATGGAATTCTTGTTTTTAGCTCACCTGGCACGTAGTGCAAAGGTGAGCTATTTTGATTGTGCTGTGTCCGTCGTCGTTCGTCGTCCGTCGTTCGTTCGTCGTCAACAATTTCTTCAAACGACTTCTCCTCCTAGACTACTGAATGGATTTTCACCAAACTTGGCAAGCATGATCCTTGTATGGTCCTCTTTCAAACATCTGTCTGTTGCATATCTGGGTCACATAAGCTAAAATTAGATTTTTTTTTCAATGAAAAGTCTCTCTGTCTGAAACCATCCATGTACAAAATATTTGACAGAACACTTAATTTTCAAATTCATCAGCAATATTTTTGAAATTATGTCTCTGGGATAAAAAACGTTCTCACCCCAGGGGTCATGTGACCCATGTGTTGGTTTTTCCAGGTGAGCGATATTTAGGCCCGCATGGGCCTCTTGTTATACATGTGGTTTCTACATAGCAAATAAAATCACTGCAGTGAATAGTTAGCTTTAAAATGTTGAAACCCTAGATCGTGTAGATTGTTCAATTATTTTGAAACTAAGGAGATTTGCTAAATGCTGGTTAAAAATTAAAAAATAAATAAATTCTGGGTTCAAGTGCTAAATATACATGTAGGTATAGTTTAGATTCTGATCAAGAACTGTAGGGTATAATGATTTTCAATATATTTGCCTATATTTAAATATTTAAAACAATCAATCAAGGGTGGATCACGACCTTCATTGAAGGAGCTATGACTTGTCAGCCCAGCATTAGGACCTCATTAATCTCAATTGTGATTGGATCATGTTTCAATTTTATATCTTTAGTCTAATGAAATTGTAGTTTGAAAACAACAATAAAAAACAAAATATGAAAATAATCAGTAGATCTGCATTTAATCAGACCTGAAAATATATTGAGTTGAGTTAATTTCAAATATAATTTTAACTACTGGAAGGAAGTGTCCTGCTTTTCTCAATTGATGTTCCATTTTTATATTTCTCTCTCTGTACTATGAGTACATGTACTTAATGCAAATAAAATTGTCACGATATATCTTGAGTGTCTTGCACTTCAAACACAGAGGTGAATGTCCCTTACCCCTGTCTATGCAGGAAACCAGCATTTGTCAATTTTGAAAACAGTTTAGATCCTGTTCAGAGGGAAACCGTCTAATACTAAAAAATACTGTCATTTGTTAAACTGTCTTCTGCTGAAAATTCTATGTAGGTATGAGTTTATCAATATATTGCAAAATTAATAAACACAGTGCAGATCCTGAACAAAGGGCTCCTTTAGGAGCTCTCTGATCCAGGTCTGCACTGTTTGCATAGTACGGATAAGTGTACACTTTACATGTACATCGTCTGTAAATGATGAGTATAATCCTCGCTAGGGTAGAATGTTAAAGGATTAAGCAATAACAATTTTAGAAGTCTCTGAATCATTGACATACATTGAAACCTCAATATTAACACTGCGAAAGTGTCTTAATTGTTAGGTTTAAGACAGGTGGTTGCTCAAAGTAAGGTGACAGACTGACAGTAAAATAGAAATCTCCTTAAGGAGCTTTCTGTTTTACTGTCACCTTGCTTTAAGTTGTTTATAGGAATAAACAACATCTTTTTGACGTTCATGACGGTATGACTACATTAGCTTCGCAGGGGGTAAATTTTGTAAACGCCCGAAGGGCGTTTTCATTTAATTTACACCCCGAAGCTAATGAAGTCATACCGTCATGAGCGGCAAAAAGATGTTGTTTATTCCTTATATTTATATTTTTATTTTCTGTCATCCATTTAATGTGTAGTTTGACCAGATTTGTTTTCATGTATATGAATATACCATATACCGGCCAAATGGGTTTGATAGATGTAATATCGATGTAATAGCCATTCCAGTTTCTAAATATGGTGTCAAAAGTAGTCCTTACTACATGTACTGTATTTGCATGATAATTTCAGGGTTTTACGCAGTAAACTTTCTCGCTGTGCTTTAAGAACGCTCGTAAGAAATTAAAACAAAAATTTCAATCTGAATATCCATTATCAAAGCATATTTTAAACAATTAGGTGGCGCACGTTTTTATACACGCTTTACACTTAGCAACGCGAATAGCAACGCTGAAATGCGACTACATGTACACAGTCAGCGTGTACACACACCCGCGGCTATCCGTGGCATATCCGATACACATAGACTAGTTTAAATATGTCATAACGGAACATTACGTTACCAATTTAGTAAGTGTGAATGCATTATTTTGCTTTATGTTTGAGCGACTTTCCTATGTATTCTGGTGAACAAATTGTTTGAAATTGTCAATTTCAAACCGTAATTGGAAGACAACTTGTCTAATCTATAAATAGATCCCTGCTCATCGGAGAAGGGAGAGAACGCGTACAGCTTTAATGACGGAGTGTAATATGATAACCTCCCTTAAAGCGACTCGCAACCAGATGGTGCATTAAAAATAGTAATTTGTAAATATGTGTCAAACGCTTATATAAATGGTAAAGAATTAGTTTAGGATAAGAAATTCTGTTTAAAAAAAATGAATTTCAATAAAAAAAAATATTGGTCTCTGGTGGGATTCGAACCCATGGCCCGGCATTGGCGGACAGAAGGCAAAATAGGGGAAACCGCTTAGACCAATGGACCCCGGAACTATCCGTTTATCTCGGATCGATTTAACGTATTTCAATGTGTTGCGGTCGAAAGTGCATACAACTTCGTAATTCGGCTCGTGTTTATGTCTGAGCCCGTGTAGAGAAGCAACAGCAACAACTATACCGTCTACTAGTCTGTATAGAAAAACAATGGAAAATATCTAAAAATCTAAGATTCGGTGACGATTCTTGAGACTTTTTTTGGACTGATCATATTTTTTTAATGTCAGAAGCCAAATAATGCCACAAATTTGCTTTTATTTGAGTATTTTATTTTATTTTGACAAGTACACCATCCGGTTGCGAGTCGCTTTAAAAACAGCAATTAATTTATTTTTTTATCGCAATTTGATTTTAATTGAACTGTCTGCGACTTTAAATAGGGGTTTCGAAATACCCAAACGAATAATCTAAAAGTAGATCCTAACTTGGTCGGTATCTCTCCGCCGTATGGAAGATTTTCTTCGCGGCGGAGACTCCGCCCTCTTTCTAACTGGCTGGGACCGGATTCGATTCGTAGGTTCATCGAGAATTGACCTGCATATTTTTAATACGATTACATAGAGACTTTACATGTTGAATGTAAATATTATATATAATATCTTTATTTCAGTCTCATCATGGTTCATATACATATATACATTTATCATAAAACAACATTAACCATGCCATTCAAATAAGAATTATAAGAGACTATTAAGTAGTTATCACAGCAAACTACTACCTGAATATCATCTTTCAATTATCAGCAGTTTTAAATAGTGCTAATCTCAAAGTTAAGACCTGCCATAAAGTTTACTTAAAATCTGACATTCAAAAAAATGCATTAACATGCCTTATTAAGAAATGTTAGTAATTCCATTCTTACCATTGATCAGATCAACGATAACTTGATTAGCACGCTTTACATGGACGAGATAATATTAAGTTATATATTTAAACAACATATTATAATTATACACATACAATGTATAAGAGTTTCCTTTTTACACTAGATATACATGAGAACCTCGTATTGTTATTGCACATATTATGTATTGTACAAAGGAGCTTTCTGTTTTACTGTCACCTTGCTTTAAGTTGTTTATACACTCAGCCTTTGTTTTAGTGGTCATAATTGAGAGGTTTTACTGTTTGTTTGAGTTTTACAATCATTTGTCTGAAAACATATGAGTCATATTTCAAAATTCAGCATTAAACATGTCAATGCCCAATAAGTTAATTGACCTACATGTATTAGCAGATGTTGGACTGTATTTAAAAATATTTTGAACACTTTCCATAAGTAATCATAAAAGCATAGGTTTTTTTCTGCATCCAATTTTAAAACTGCTAATTATAACAATTCAGGTATAACAGCAGTTACTGCAGTATGTGTAAGATCAAGTAAAACTATCAATTAAGGTACATGTAGCTACTTCTTGCCCTCTGAATGACCCTTGTTTGTAAAGATACATGAAAACACATGTACATAGCTGCTAAACCATTTGATCCTTATCCTGTTATGATTGTGTAAGATTCAGAATATGATACAAGTTGTGAATGGTTTTGATCCTGATTCAAATCTGAGATGTTGGTATGATATATGATCAGGGTACAAACTGTTGAAATGAGCTGTCAAGATGTAAGTTGCCGGATAAAAGTGAAGTACAGTCAAACCAGTGTTAAAGGGCCTGACTTAATAGATTAGCATAGTGATTGTTTAACCCATTACACCATAAATACTCCTTTTTACGCCTTTAATCTATTCCTCCATTAAAGAAAATAGTTCTAGTTTACACATTTTCTTTATTCTAGCAGATTGTAGCTTAAAGCAGGTTGAAAGTAAAGCAGAATGTGCCTTAAGGCTTTACTTTCAACCTGCTTTAAGTGGTCAGCTATATTCAATACTAGAAACAGGCTATAGGGTAATGGGTTAAGGAAGGTGACCACTTAATGCAGGATAAAAATAATGTAGAAGGAGGCTTCTGTATTTATTTGTCCTGCATTAAGCTGGTACAGTCATAAATGCTACAAATGTAAAACTAGTGTGCATTACCCCATAGCCAGTTTCTAGTATTGAAAATAGGTGACCACTTAAAGCAGGTGAAAAGGTGCATTCTGCTTTACTTTTAACCTGGTTTAAGCTACCATCTGCTAGGATATAGAACATTTTTCTTTTGGAAAATGTTTATGATTGTATAAAGTCATGGAGAAAGGACAAATGGAGAAGTATCCGGCCTGCTCGCGATTTATCGTGTCGTTCAATCAGCGGCGCTCGCTGGCGGCTAGAAAACAACGTTTTTCCGAATGTTTGGTGTTAATAGAAATGCTTTTAATGTTATCTTTTTGTTATAAATTTTAATACATATGTTTTATTAGACCATGATCTCACGACTAGTACAAAATTTGAGGCGATAGCTTATAATTTGTTTGTTTAGTGAGTTTGTGAAAATGAGAGAGAAAACGTACAGTACTGTATTTTCCGTTTTTCCTACGAAAGTTTGGTGTTAATAGAAATGCTTTTAATGCTATCTTTTCGTTATAAATTTTAATACAGATGTTTTATTAAACCATGATCTCACGACTAGTACAAAATTTGAGGCGATAGCTTATAAATTGTTAGTTTAGTGAGGTTTTGAAAATGAGAGAAAAACGTATTTTTTCGTTTACCTACGAAGTTTGGTGTTAATAGAAATGCTTTTAATGTCATCTTATCGTTATAAATTTTAATACAGATGTTTTATTAGACCATTATCTTACGCGTAGTACAAAATTTGAGGCGATAGCTTATAAATTGATAGTTAAGTGAGGTTTTGAAAACGAGAGAAAAACGTATTTTTTTCGTTTACCTACGAAGTTTGTGCGTGTCTATATTTCTCTGACACTGTCTGTATTTATGTCTCTGTTTCTCTTTGTGACTGTCTCTCTGTCTGTCTGTTTTTCTCTTATCTCTGTCTGTCAGTCTTTCGCTTCTTCTTTTCTGTCTCCATCTTTCTGTATGAATGTATGTCTGTCTGTCTCTCTCTCTCTGATGATCCTCATGCGGAGAAAAGGTAAAATGTGTCATAAAGAGCTTAATTCGAAAAAGGGGTAAACTATATTTCAAGCGACATACTCTATGAATCCTACATTTTTGCAGCCTGGTCTGGATTACAACTGTTTGCAATTGCAATAGTCATCATGTTACTGGTATTCAGTAATGAGAGGGTTAATCCAGTCATCAACCAAACCAGGTGCATTGATGTTGGTGTTTTTTTCCCAATTCAATTCTATTATCTTTATTTTTTGTGATTTGTATAATATATAAACATCATGCGGTTACAGAAGTCAAAAACACAGGTTCAAGTTACACGCACGGGTAGCATTGATCTTTTTTTTTATTAAAGTGGCAACCCCCTGCAGTCCAGTTCCCTAACATGCACTTCATAGATAATCGGCATTTCAAGAAGCATGGACTTCATGCTGGGAGAGTTTTATGACGCTTATAAATGTCCTGCTATCTGTCTACGGTTACGTAATGTGTCACATTCCTTTGTGATGTGTAATATGACAGACATGTAGTTTGCAGATGAATAGACCTAGCGATCAGCAGGCAAAGAGTTTAACAGTTACTAAAATAGATTGCTTTAGGCATTGGCTGCTTTATAATTTACTCCGTTATATAAGACATAAGTAAAGCAGAAAGAAATGGAGATCTCATGTTATCATGTTTGCAATTAATTTCTGAAGATAATGCAAACTGTTACCTCTTTCATAGAAATGGGACGGATAATATGTATATTTTAGTCTGGATGTAAAACTAACCCTAAATTCATTTTTTTGAAGTAATATGTTAATAATTTTAATTTTCCTTTCAATAATAATAATGATCACCTACGACATTATAATACAGTTACAACTTTGGCCGTTTTGGATTTTGGCCGTTTGACGCGCACTCCTTTCAAATGTCTCTTTACATACAAAATGGATTTTTTTTTTGCCTCCAAGGAAATATTTCCTCCATGTAGAACATTGTAACAATGCATGAACACATTTTTAGAAGTTTAGAAGTTTGCTTAAGTTTTTATACGGAAGGAATTCTTTTCTTACGCGAGTTGGTCTAGTCATTTCATTAGCCAGCAACCTTTGTAGGTCATCATTACTTTTTTCACTTCAAGAAAAACCCTGGTATTTTTACAACCGAAAGATAAGTGTCACGGCTTTATATCAAGACCTTTTTTAATATATATATATATATATATCGGACGAAAATTATGGATTAAATTCAAGTTTTTTAAACGGGACGTAGTATATATTTCGCAATCGCCTGCTCTCGTTTATCGACTATTTCATTTGGCCATCGCTCTTTAACTCGCCATAAAATTTGTCGATTTCAAAAATAAACACTTGCATTTTTACAACTGAAAGAAAAATATCTAAGCTTTCCTTTAAGACCATTTCTTTGAAAATCGGTCGAAAATTGAGGGTTTTATGAAAGGTTTTGTAACGGGGCGTGATATATTTATGCGCGAGTGCTTGCTCCCTTTTATCGGCAAATTCATTTGGAAACCACTCTTTAACTCGCCATAAAACTGATCAATTTTAAAAACAAGAAATATCTTTAAAAAAGATATTCGGCGGAATGAGTGGTTGAACTAAGGCTATATAGATGGGTGTGCAAAATTGAATGAAATTGAGGTTTTCAAAGAATTGTAATATCTTGGATTGAAAAGCAAAAAATAAAAGTATACAATTGAAACAGTAACTTTTATTTAAAATGCAAAACTAACATGTACAGAAATGCAAAACAAAACAATAATTTAACTCATATCCTAGCTACTGGTAGGAGATCCTCACATTAATCTATTGTTCTATATATCAAACTTCATTCATAGAGTTTCTTGAAACAAACTATAGCATACACAAATGTACAGATTCAACAGTCTGCTCTACTTCACTCTTGTAAATAATGATGAAACCACACAATTGTGTTTAACTCACTTGAGGCCATTTATATATAATATTGCTTTTAATGTATGGTAAATGTGTACAAATAGTTAACAATTAAAACAAATTGGTAGTAAACAATTACAAAACACCTAGTTTCCTCTGTATTTCAGATGTCATCTTACAGTGTAGTAAACAGTCTGGTCTGTGTCTCTAAATTTTACACTCACAGCCATAGCTGGGAAAACTGTAATTGGACATAGACCAGCCTACAGGGCTCCAGATAAGAGGGAGTAAACTAAACAAATCACATTTATTCACTCATTTCAGCACCAAACCCTATGGTGTTACCACTCATTTTGATTGTCTCGAAGAGACAATTCAAATGTTTAGTGACACCACAGGGTTTAATGCACAAATAAAGATTTTAAGTTTTGAAATAATTCCCTTATCTGGAGCCCTGGCTACTATCCAATCAGACTATTCAGTTTCAACAGGTGCTCTCAAGTCTAAATTTCTGATCAAATATAATTGGTTGAAATGTGTGGCCAAACAGAAAGTGTGGCTAAATAGAAACCAGACAGCTCCGCCGAATAAAATCTGTTATTTTTACAAGTGAAAGATAAATATCTTAGCCTTCTTTTAAGACCATTATAATGAAAATCGGGTGAAAATTAAGGATTTTATGTAACTTAAACTAACAGTAGGTAACCATTCAACACGATAAAAAACGCGATAGCCCGCTATCGGCGTACCGGTGCAGTTGAATTATCGATCGATTAAGCGTTATCGCACATACAGATAACGGACGACACCATTTTCGGGAAAATGCAGATTTGAGTATAAGTTACTTCTCCATTTGTCCTTTCTCCATGATAAAGTGGATGTATAAAGTGGAGCTATTTTCTCTAGTAGAGCAATAAATTAATCAGTGTTCTGCCCAGGCCGCGCCCTTGCGCCATTGGCGCATGAAAATCACAAAAGGCGCGGAAAAATTCCCGTAAATGGGCCCGAGGGCGCGCTTAAAAAAATCGCGAATTTTTTTTTTCCCCGCACTGACGGTCAATGTTTTAGTCTATCTATTAGAGCATTTAAAACGACTAATTTCATTGGATATGTCGACCGGAAGTATCCGCTGTAGTCCAATCGCTGATAATCTCTCATGCCTTCTCGTTTGTTTCGTTGAAAGATGGCTGACCAAAAACGTAAGGCAGCTACACTGATAGACTTTTTTCAAAGTATTCGAAATACGCGGAGTAAAATTAAGGAATTAGACCAAAATAATATTAAGTATACCAAAGAGAAAACGTGCATGACGCTGTTGCGGATCAGAATACAACCGTAAGTAGTAAATTGATTCTCAAAAACAGAAACCCCTCTCCACCCCAGCCGACGGCCGAGTCTGATAAAGTTGACGGCTCTTCGAAACGCACGAATAGTATATCCGCAGAGAAAAAGAAGGGATGAACTTTTCAGCATAGGTGGTCAAACGATCATACGTGGCTGGCTTACAATGGTGGGTCAGATTCTATGACAATCTCTGTCTAGACTAAAGCAATTTAAGAATAAGAGCACACCACTGGTGAATGTCGTAATTGGAAAACAAGTTATTTTTATTGTGTTTTCTATTATTTTCATGGCAAAAAATGTGGGGCCCACACTTTTAAAAAATGGCCCCCTTTTTTCATGTCCAGTGGGCCCTGGGGCCCATAGTTTTGGATTTCTAGGCAGAACACTGATTAATGGGGTATTTATGGGGTTATAAGGGTTAACACAGGTTTGACTATATGTGTTACTTTAAGCAATTATTGCAGACTCATTGCTACCCGTTTGTGGATTCAATTCACATGATGCTTAAAACTTATCATATCCAAATGATGATCCATAATATTTGCCACTTGGGTAATGTTTACATAGAAAATTACTTAAGGGTGAATTTCAGAATTTTTACAAGATATTTTAAGCAGTAAATATTTAGTGCTAATACAAAATGTTATTAACAGATTTAACCTTATAAAACACTGAAGGATATTTGCATACAGTTTGGATCCAGATGAGGCCCTGCATGTTTGGGGGCCTGACCAAGATCCAAACTGATTGTCCTGAGAATTCCAGGGATTATAAAAAAAAAAATCCAGGATATATTTCTGCAGAGGAATATCCTCCAAATGATGATTTTTTCTTCAATTTTTAGCTGATCTATGTTGTCTTCTAACAACTCATAACAAGTAAGCAGTACTCGGGATTTGATAGGTAAAGTTGAAGTCATTTACATTGAGCTTGCAATGTTATCAGCACTTTATGATCTAATATTTCAAACATTTGAAATGTTATCTAGCAAGTGTAAACCAAGATGACATATTGGCATGTAATTAATCTTACTTGTATTGATATGATGATATAGTTTTATGCTATTTTCGATGAGGATGTTTATTTCCTATATCCTAGCAGAACTGATGCTTAAATCAGGATGAAAAGAAGAGCAGAAATTTCCTTAAGGAGTATTCTGCTTTACTTTCAACCTGCTTTAAGTGATCACCTGTCTTCAAAACTAGAAACAGGCTGGGTAAAGGGTTAATACTAAAAACATCAGCTATGTGGGGGAGGGGGTTAACTGTACCAGACACAAGACAGTACTACAGGGTACTCACAGTATCTGTATCTAATCTGGAATCACTAAGGCGAATTATCACACTGATTGTATGCTAATTTGTGTTTTGTTGGGTTTCCTCTTCCAAAATAATTCCCACATACAGTCCAACTTATGCTCAGCAACACTTTATAACTTAGCTAATTGGATATCTTTAACTCTTTGAACCCTAGTCCCGCATATAGGCGTGCTTTTCAAACAGTGTACATGTGAATAGTACACTTGTCCGATGCAGACAGTGAAGACCCTGATCAGAGGGCTCCGAAAGGAGCCCTCTGATCAGGGTCTTCACTGTTTGTCACAATGCCAAACATTGACAAAAACAACCCTTAAAGGTCAGAAATGGACTAGACTAAAATGGTAACTGGAATTATCCATTTAAAGTTTCAGGGAGGAAAGAGTTAATAAAAAAAAAAGTGGCCTTTTTCTTGATACAGAGTACTCCCAGATGTTATTTTTTGACAAAACTATTGTTCCTTACATTACACTGCTACCAGTCTACCAAGATTGTCCACTCATAGTTTAGTTGGTGACTTTATAACACACAGGTATGTCTGTATCTTACTGATGTATCTGTTGGTATTTATAATAGCCACTGTAACATACTGAACAGTTCTTTATCTCTTTCTATCTCTATACAGTAGAGCCTGTCTTCAGAAACCATTCAAATGAAGAAATAGTAAGATCATTTAATACAGATTACTTCTCGATGCATGACAACAGTAATGCAGAAAGCTCCTTTAGGAGCTTTCTGCATTACTTTTGTCTTGCATTAAGCTGAAACCTTTGTCAAACTGCAGTTTTCTTTTGCTTGTTTGTAGACTTTACTAACTTGTTTCAAGGATATGTTCCAGGTGGACCATACGTAGTAAACCAAATAAAATATCTTCCAGGCTATATTTTTGATACCTATCTACAATCAGATAAACCATCGGTCCATGCTTGTTATTTCCCCCCTCAAGCTAATATATACAAAACAAAACCAGTGTATATAGACAAATCTGTGTTAAACAACCATTGAAAAAAATAGAATCACACTCTTCAGCACAGGAGATGACTTAATTCAGTTAAAGCAGGACAAAATTAATACAGAAAGCTCTTAACATGAGCTTTCTGTATTAGCGTTGTCCTTTATTAAGCAAATAATGTCTTTGAAGGACTCACATCTGCTTATACATTCAGTGATTGCCTTACATGTACATGATAAGTTTGACTGTACAATTTCCTAGAAAGATACTAATCATTTCAAAGAACTCTTTATATTTAATTCTTCCCCATATCAGAGTATAATCTTGAGATAGTATAAGATGTTATAATACAGAAAAATTTAGTCTCAATAACTTAAACGGCCTTATTATAACCCTTTCCCTCATACAAGCGCCTTTTAGCACATTTAATTTATTCCTCCACTGAAGAAAATAGTTCTTATTTAGTCGGTCATAAATATGTTTTATATAATAAATATTTTCCATATTCTAGCAGATTGAAGCTTAAAACAGGCTGAAAGTAAAGCAGAATGTGCCTGAAGGGGCATTCTGCTTTACTTTATACCTGCTTTAAGTGGTCACCTACTGGTATCTAACAGGCTATTGGGGTAAAGGGTTAAAGGGATTTGCGGCAAAATTACCTGTATACCCCCTTGTTATGTTTTATCAGTTTCCGAGTTGTTGGACCGTATGAATTTTGTTATATTGTTATATGGACAACAAAGTTTGCTAAGATAAGATCAAGCTGATACTTTTAGTAGGTGTCTGTTTACAGTAGAGATGTATGGGAAATCCCGAGTGGCTTAACTAGCCAATTAACCCGTGTATGTGCTGGAAATGGATATACCCATCCTCTGCAAACCGTGTAGACCCAGATCTAGGTCTGCACTGTTTGTCATAATCTATTATATTATGTGGACAAACCCTTTGGGATCATTGTAAATAAGTCATGTATTTAACCCATTATCCCATAGCTTGTTTCTAGTTTTGAAGATAGATGATCACTTAAAGCAGGTTGAAAGTAAAGCAGAATGTGCCTTAAGGCACATTCTGCTTTACTTTCAGCCTGCTTTAAGCTACCATGTGCTAGAATATAGAAACTATTTCTTCTGATTTTTATTTGTAACAGTATAAATTGGAACTATTTTCTTCAGTAGAGGGATAAATTAAAGGCGTAAAAGGGCGTATTTATGGGGAAATGGGTTAAGAATGGATGGGTGCAGGTAAGGTAAGGGTTGACATTTTGCATCAACTCATGAGGTCATAATTTACTGTTGGTGTATCACATGATATTATGATCAAACATTGTAGAAAAGATGGATCTTATCACTAAAGCGACCTTGAATTACAGAAACTCAGCTTTAATATGATATACTGGTAGAAAAAGGGTTTTGTGGCAACATCTTACTTATTGTGACCTTTATACATTGGATTTGATTATGATCACTTTTAAGTCAACTTAAAACAGGGACAAACTGCAATACAATATTTTGTAAAATTTATGTTGGATGCCAAACAAAAGTAGAACAATAAGCTCATGTATGAGCTTTCGACTAAAAGTGCTTTACCTTCAGCCTGCTTTAAATCACAAGTCAGAATGCTGGGGAAATTCCTATGGCTCTTTTACATTTGACATGGAAGAAGAAATAAAGCAAAATCTAGGAGGTATAATATAGATAAGAGGCCTGAAAAGTTGCTTCTATGGATGCAGTGATACCAATTTTTCAACACCATCGACCTGTTCAAAATATACTCATTATATTTGAAACAGTATAGACCCAGATCAGAGGGCTCCTAGGAGCCCTCTGATCAGGGTCTGCACTGTTTGCTAATATAGACCAGTGTTTATTAAACTACCCAGAATACCAAGTAGACTGGTTTCTGTTTAAACAGTTTTGGTAACTAAACACAAGGGAACCTAATAGCCCACAAGAGTACTTAGTGATGAAAGAGCTAACACAAGTTTAACAGTTATATTTCTCTTGCTGGAGTCTTAAACCCTGTTCAGAAACCCTGATGTATTTTCAATCAATTTGGAATCAATCATTCAATGCAGCATTCATAATAATTCAATCTTTGCTTCTAGGACCCCTCAAGTTAGCCAAGTCAAAGATGTGGTGACACACTCGGGTACCTTAACCCATTACTCCATAAATATTCTATTTTATGCCTATATTCATTGTAACACTAAGGAAAGTTGTCCCTCAATCAGCTTTACACCCTATCTTCCTTAACTCTTTGCATGCTGGGTAATTTTTTTCTTCTGCAACATTTTGTTGTCTGCTATTGTTCTAAAAATAGATTTTTCTAAATTTCTTTTCAAAACATGGTCAGAGTGTCAGATAGTTTGGATCCTGATGAGACGCCGCGTAACGCGGCATCGCATCTGGATCCAAACTGTTTGCGAAGGTTATCACTGTGGCAGATATATCCGCCACTAGCATGTAAAGAGTTTAAATAGCCAACTTATTGAGGATACCTTTAACTGAACTCCTCTTCACAGCTAATTCATTGAAAATGTTGAATAGAAGTGACAGCTTAATGCAAAATTAAAGTAAATCAGGAAGCTCTTAAAGGACTTTTCTGCTTTACTTTTGTCTTGATTTTAGCAGCTGACTTAACGCATTTAGGCATTATAAGTGATTTATACATATAGTTTCGTAGGAAAGGGTTAAAACATGGTTACAATCTCCAGAAGCCTTTCAACGGCTTCCTACGCTAGAAACTATTATTGAAGAACTTTGCAAACCTCGTTTGATCCAGTCCAGACCTATAACATTCTGGATCATAGCTTTACAACTCTGTTATATAATTTTATGTTTATGAAATGGAGATGAAAGTATGGAATTAATTTCGTTATTTCAAAAACTGTTTTGAATTTAATTATTACAAACAACATCATTCACCATTTACAGGTTTAACACTTTTTGAAGGCACAATAAAGAGTTTCGAGACTTATTTTAGTTTTAACTCCTCATTATTTAATTACAAGTGTTTGTCTGAAGTGCTATAATTTAATCATAGCACAAGAAACTGACACTAATTATAAATCATTGATCCTCAGTTACTGCTGTTTTCTATTGGCTTTGAAACAAATTTTCTGCTTCTAAAATTGGTTACATATCAATTATGAAAGGAAAGCTCGCTCAGGTTTAAACTGTTTACACAGAATGGGAGAGAAAATGAAGTTAACTCCTTGGCATTCTAACAGTGACTGATAAAACTGTGGATCCTGATCATCCTCAGCATCTGATCAGGATCAAAACTTTTTGTCACTTTGTGTTTTTGAAAGTACATGTATATAAGGAAATAAATGGAACTTAGATTACTGCAGACAATAAGTTTTCAGCAGATGACATTTGTCTAGTGTTTAGCAAATTGAACGCATTCAGCTTCTTGTACTTGCAATACTAAAGTAAATGAATGGTTGAAGACCTTTGCCAAGCCCCCAATTTAGTGATCTAACCTGGATCAAATTTAATATGCTGCTTCAGTCACCATGATTATAATGTGGGTCTTTTCAAATTCTTTAATGTGCACAGTATAAAGCACTGATACCCTGAACATTTAAGGCAACAGAAACATCAGAAGGATCAAGGGTTATCTTATCTTACTCCCTGTTATAAGGCTGAATTTTCAAATCAACTCATCCATTTATGATTAAAGACAGGTTAACAAAGACTCGTAAGGGGATTGTAATCCTCAGAATATTTCAAAGTATGACAAACAGTGCAGATCCTGATCAGAGAGCTCCTTCATAAGTCCTGATCTGGGTCTATACTGTTTGCAAAGGATGTAATATACTCTGATTTCATCACAGTAAGGGTTAACTCTAATACAGTCGAACTTCGATATCTCGAACTCGCTTAACTTGAACTATTCGATATCTCGACACATGAACTTCATCATTTCATGCTTAGCCACGTTTTAACTTTGAAATAAGGGTATGTTCGAATTAATCGAGTTCGAGATAGTATCAAAGTTGGACTGAAGTTGAGAAAATAGATAGATTTCAAGGAACTGAGCTGTCATGAATGCTATGATAAATAATAAATTACAAGACAATACTAATGTACAGTAGTTATGATGCTTTTGAATGTGTGCTTTTGAGTATATCTTCGGCTATTTTTAGCTCACCTGAGCCTTCGGCTCAGGATGAGCTATTGTGATACCATTCCGTCCGGTGTCTAGTGTCCGTCGTCCGTTCACATTTTTCAAACAACATCTCCTCAGAAACCACTGACCTGATTTCAACCAAACTTTATCAGAAGCATCATTGACAAGGGGGAACGAAATTTTGTTCAAAGTTTTTGGCTAGAGTTATTCCCCTTGATGTGGGACCAGTTCTTCTAACATGACCGTATAGACAACTTTTAATGCATAAGAAAATCTTAAAAAATCTTCTTCTCAGAAACCTAAATGCCCAGACCTTTGATATTTGGTATGTATCATTACCTAATGATCTTCTAGAAAGTTTGTTCAAATTTTGACCCTGGCCCACATGGGGCTTATCAGTTTTTCTTAGGAAAACCTTTAAAAATCTTCCTCTCTGAAACTGTAAGGCCTATAGATCTTCAATATTCGGCATATAGCTTTGCCTTGTGGTCCTCTACCAAGATTGTTCAAATTATGACCCCCGGGCCAAAAATGGCCCCACCCCGGGGCTTATCAGTTTTACATTAACTTATATAGGAAAACCTTTAAAAATCTTCATCTCTGAAACTGTAAGGCCTAGATCTTTAATATTTGGCATATAGCTTTGCCTTGTAGTCCTCTACCAAAATTGTTCAAATTATGACCCCCAGGCCAAAAATGGCCCGCCCTTGGGCTTAGGAAAACCTTTAAAAATCTTCTTCTCTGAAACCTTAAGGCCAAAATCATTTATATTTGACATGTAGCTTTCCCCTATGGTCCTCTACCAAGATTGTTCAAATTATGACCCCTGGATCAAATTTGGCCCGCCCTGGGGCTTATCAGTATTACATAGACTTATATAGGAAAATCTTTAAAGAGGCTCGCAACCGGATTTAGCATTAAAAATGGTAATTTGTAAATATATGTCAAATGATTATATAAATGGGTAAGATTTAGTTTAGGACAATAAATTCTGTTAAAAAATGCATTTCAAAAAAAAGAAAGAAGAAGCTCTGGTGGGATTTGAACCCGTGACCCACCATTGCGGAGACAAACAAGACAAATGAGGTCACGCCTTTACCGCCTCGACCACGGACGCTCTCTATATATATGGTTGCGAATTAACGTACTTCACTGGTAGCGATTAATACTACATTATTCGGCTCCGGTTTATGTCAGAGCCCGTGTAGAGAAGCAACACCAACAACAAAACCGTCAGCTGACGCTATTGAAAAACGATGGAATATATCTAAAAAAACTAAGATTCGGTGACGATTCTTGAGACTTTTTTGGACTGATCATATTTTATTAATGTCAGAAGCCAAATAATGCCACAAATTTGCTTTTATTTGAGTATTTTATTTTATTTTGACAAGTACACCATCCGGTTGCGAGTCCCTTTAAAGTCTTCTTCTCTAAAACTATAAGGCCCAGATCTTTAATATTTGACATATACATGTGGTTCTCTACCAGGTGTGTTTAAATTATGACCCCCGGACAAAAAAGTTGTCTTGCCCAGTCAGCTTCTAATGTTCTCAGGTGAGCGAAATGTGACCCTTTGGGCCTCTTGTTGTATGATGATTGGACATTAGAAATAATGAGGTCATTGCACCCTAAGCAATGAATATACTTTGCCAAACAAACAGTGAAGAAAAACATTTGTGGTATGCAAACAGTGTAGATCCTGATGGGAAAGCTCTTTCTGTAAAGGAGCTTTTCACTTTACTCTCTGCCAGCTCTAAGCATCTGGACCACCTCCTGAAATACAGGAAAAGTTTTAATGGATCTTTCACAAGACATAGTCCAAGAATGAATCAAATCCCTGCTGGCACTGATGTTTTTACAGCATTTACATGCCTTCATCTGGCATCCAGTGCCAACTTCAGCTATGATTTTTAAGCATGATTGTATTGTTAAAAAATATCCAAAGTTTTCGGTCCACGGGATTCAAACCTCTGACCTCATGTTTCGCAGTACTAAGAGTTGTCCAATGCCAGCCACTCAGCCAGAGCGACACATGTTTTTGATTTTGTTTTTAAAGATACAGTCGAACTTCGATATCTCGAACTCGTTTAACTCAAACTATCTGATAGTTCGACTTACGAACTGCATTATGATTATTTCATGCTCGGTTTAGTGGAATATACCTCTTTTTCAAAGTTGTGTGGCTTAGCCACGTTTTAACTTTGAAATACGGATATGTTTGACAAAACCGACTTTGAGATATGGAAGTTCGACTGTATATGACGTCTATTTCAATTCGAGTCAAATTAATGCCTTTCATTACGAACACTAAAAAGAGGGTTAATTGATTGTATGAAAGACAGGTGATAGCTTAAAACAATGTGTAAATAAAACAGAAAGCTCTTAAAGGAGCTTTCTGTTTTACTTTCACCTTGTTTTAAGCAACCAGTCCTGCCTTCAACACCTACAAATAACATAATTCAGTGTCCATGTTATATATATTGCATAGCTCCCACGAGTTATCTCAATTAAACGCGCACACTGTACATGAGTGCGCGCATGCGCACGAGTGTATGTGGGCGTGTTTAGTTAGATAACGAGTGGGAGATACTGCAATATATTGCTTGTAATATGGCTAAATATAGGCCAAGAGGTTGGGCTCTGTGCAATTTACATCAACTATTGAGCGCTTTTGAAATCCATTAGAATCCCCATTTGAACGACCAATCAGTGACAGGAACAACATCGCTATCTGCGCAAGTTATACCAAATTTTGAGCGCTTTGCTAATCAAAGGTAGTGTAAACCCCATAAAAGAGACCAATCAAAGACTGGAACGTATACTCGTTAACCAATCCGACAACTTCCAGCATAGATCGCTTTCGCGGGCAGTGTGTTAAAGTTTTGCTGTAAAGACGAATGTTCTAGTTTCTGGGAATATTTGCAGGGTTGCCATTTCTCCGGATTTTTCCTAAATCTTCGGATTTTTTTTCTAGTACATGGTAGCTTAAAGCAGGCTGAAAGTAAAGCATTTTGCTTTACTTTCAGCCTGATTTAAGCAGTCACGTGTCAACAAAACTAGAAACAGGCGACGGGGGATTCGTTAAATCGCACTTGAAAAAATGAAAATTTGGAAAACTTCGGATTTTTTTGTCAACTTATGGCAGCCCTGTATTTTCGTCACTAGCTTTCGCGCGTGTTTACTTAAAATGATTAATACATGTAATATGGATATCGGCACAGTGATGACGGGACGATTTGCAGTAGAGAACACGTTTGCATTTCTCAATCAAATATTTAAGCAAGTTTTCCTTTGCACAATATTTGGACCCAGATAAGACGCTTTGTACAAGGCGTCTGGTCTGGATACAAACTGGTTGAAAAGGAATTATCAATTTTGCACAAAATCGTTTATTGTTCAAAACAAATCGTGTAATTTCTCCATTGTGACTTGTGCTGCTATTACTATGCCAAGGCTCCAGATAAGAGGAGTATTTCAAGAACTAAAATCTTTATTTCTGCATTAAACCCTATGGTGTCACTACTCACTAGAATCGTCTCTTCGAGACGATTCTAATGAATAGTAACACCATAGGATTAAATGTTGAATTGAGTGAGAAAATTTGGATTTGTTCCATTTACTCGCTCTTATCTGGGGCTTTATATCTGCCACACCGGATGTGCGCCAGACTGTGCGGTTAACTAAATGTCCGCCATTACTGTGCGGTTAAGTAGTTAACTGCATGGTTTTCTACCAGTTATTGCATGGGCGGGGAAACTCCGCCCACTACAAAGTGTGCGGTATCCAACTTAAACTGGGATACTTTTCTATAGAAAAATGCCGCAGCCGTGTTACAAATCATAGATATCTTTTAATGTATTTGACAGCCTTTTCCCAGTTTTCTCCAACATTCGTTCTATAGAGACTGAATAAATCAAGACATACAATTTTACATTATGTACATAGAGTACAACAATAATTATACATTTATAAATGGGTATAATTACTTTGACATTTTCATTAACTTTTAGCATGCTAACAACATTTTTGTGATTCCCTTGCTAACAGTTTGGACCCTGCTTAGATGTCAAGTAACTCGGCATCTCATCAAGGTCCAAACTGTTTGACACTTTGACCTTAAATTTGAAAATCAATTTGAGAAAATTCTAATGTTAGAATAGTAGCAGACAACAACCCCTGCTGGCTAAAATTGCCTAGCATTGAAAGAGTTAATTAACAGTGTATCCTAAAGAATGATACATAAATTATGTACAGTCGAACTTCGATATCTCGAACTCGGTTAAGTCAAACATACCCGTATTTCAAAGTTAAAACGTGACTTAACCATGTTTTAACTTTGAAATATGGGTATGTTCAACTAACCGAGCATGAAATAATGCAGTTCATGTGTCGAAGTATCGGAAAGTTTGAGCTAAGCAAATTTGAGATATCGAAGTTCGACTGTAGGTATAGTGACATCCCACAAATAGACCAATTCAAACAAGAACATATTCATGATGACCGCTAAAATCAGCATGGAAAGAAAACAGATTAAAGTCAAACTTGTGCTATCATTTGCCAACAGTTTGGATCCAGATCAGATGTAGCCCTTAACCCATTACCCCATAGCCTGTTTCTAGTTTTAAAGAAAAATGATCACTTAAAGCAGGTTGAAAGTAAAGCAGACTGCACCTTAAGGCACATTCTGCTTTACTTTCAGCCTGCTTTAAGCTATTATTTGCTAGGATATAGAAAATACATACCCCCGGTATTCATGACTGTATAAAAGGGAACTATTTTCTTCTGTGGAGGAATAAATTATAGGCATAAAAAGGCGTATAAATGGGGGAATGGGTTAAAAGTGTGCATCATTATATACAGTGTTTTCAAGCAGTTTGTAGATATTTATAGTCATTATAGATTTCTCTATAATTGGCTATCCTTGGGTGTTAACAAGATGGTTTGGTTGATACCAGCAACATGTTTGCTAATTGTTGTGGCTTTAAGTCATGCTTCACATCTATTCTGTCATGAAATCTACTGACTAACACATTTATGTACAGTTAATACTTGTAGATATAATCTTAATTAACATCTCATCATTGCACATCCAAAAAACATACATACATTATACAAACATAGCATTAAAATAGTGCAACGCCATTCCTTAATGGGATTATAAGAGATGATATGAAAGGCATTATATGCCATACATTACATATAAAACATTGTATTGAATGAACCAATTGAAGAGTTTCAAAGCTGATTTCACATATTAAAAAAGGTGTTATGTTTATTTTTTGTTTCATTGGTTGTTTTGGTTAACCCTATCTTTCTTTTTTAATGGATCCAGAAGATGAGTTTATTGTGTCCATACTATTGAAACTGTCCAACAATTCTGGGTACTTAACTCTTTGCATGCTAGCGACAGATATAGCTGCCACAGTCATAACCTTAGCAAACAGTTTGGATCCAGATGAGATGCCGCTTACTGTGGCTTCTCATCAGGATCCAAACTGTTTGCCATTCTGACCCTGAATTTAATTTTTTTTGTGAAAATTTTCAATTTTAGAACAAAAGCAGACGACAATAATAGTTGCAGACGAAAAAAAATACCCAGCATGCAAAGAGTTAACAAGGAAGTGTGCGGTTTATAAGTTTACCTGATATGAAATAAGATACGGTAAATGGTATGATCAAACTTTGACTAAATTGTGTACCTGACTTACAGGTAGATCTACCAAGAAAATCTTTATCTTCTGATAAATTTGCTTAGAACAGTGCAACTTTAAATAGGTTTTATTTCAGAAGTTAACTGTATTGCATAGAAAACTTATACTTTTCAAACTATTGCAGACAAAAGTTGCAGATTTACAATCTCAGCAGTATAATAAAAACGCAACTTTTTGAGAAAAATACTATTACTCCACAATTAATTTATGCCCTTTTATTCCTTAAATTTATTCTGTAATGAAAGAAAACAGATCTACTTTACACAGTCATGAATCTGTACCATACCAAATATAGTCTATATATTTACTAGGGATGGGTATTGCCAGAAATTTCGTATTGCAATATATTGCGATACTCGATCACCGTATTGCAATACGTATTGCAATATATTGCATGTTAATAAAGTGAACTTAAAAAGTGTATATGGGTGTTGAAATCTGGATGTTATCTTGGAGATGCACCAATTAACAATGATCTATTACATCCATTTAACTTTTAATCTCCAACAGCTTGACTAGAAACAGTATCCAAACATTTGTGGAATAGTAGAACTGCTATGCTAGTTACTGTGGTTGGTTTAGTGAAACTTTTTATTCAAAATGGGTTAAATCCCTAAAAAAGGTTTGTAAAATCCGGGAAAACGATTTCAAAAGAGCCTAAGAAACGTATGGTGAATGCCATATTTGGCTTCGAAACTACATGACATCCATGAACTACATGAACTTGAATCCAATCCGTTTTTGTGACAATGAGCGCTCTGAAAACAAGAGAGACACTTACTGCCCCCGCCGCTGAACTGCCAGTTGCACCAGTAGTCAAAACTTATACATGTATTCGGGAAATGCCGGCGAATATGCAAAGTCAAATTTGTCGTACCGCCTAGATTTCTCAACTGCATTGCATTTCAGACAAATGGCACTATTTTCGATTATTTCGTTCGTTGATGTGTTCTTTTGAATACCGACATTGCGCCCCACTGTGACTGCCGATTTTCCCTTCGTTTTTTTCAACGTTATGAAATTGTCCGCCATGATGGTTTCCAATGATAACATACAGGGTATGGTATAAAACGGAGCCAGTTGACAGTATCAGACAAATTTCTTATAACATTTTGAAAATATAGAAAACGTTTCTAAAATAACCAACACTGGTCAGTATTTGATAAATATCTAGATTCTATCGGAAACTATACGTTTCAAATTCAGAAATATTTTTTTTCTTCTGATTTTTATAAAGATGTTAAATCTGGGATATACGCTGATTCGTCAGCGATTTATACCATACCATGTGTTGAAAACAACAACGGATACTTCCTGTTCTCTGTAAGCGGCTTATAAAGCTCCAAGAAAACAAGATTATGAACATTTTCAGGCGCGAGACAAAGCAAATTGAATCAATTCATCATATAGGAAAAAACCGGTTTATTGCGGCAACGAACCGGTTTTTATTGTTTTCAGAACGAATTGCAATAAACCGGTAAATCGGTTTTATTGCGCATCCCTAATATTTACAGGACGATGGTAGCTTTAAACAGGTTGAAAGTGAAGTAGAATGGACCTTAAGGTGCATCCTCTTTTACTTTCAACCAGCTCTAACACTTTACCCCATAGTCTGTTTCTAGTTTTGTAGGATGAATACTTAAAGCAGGTTGAAAGCAAAGCAGAATGTGCCTTAAGACGCATTATGCTTTACTTTCAGCCTGCTAGAAAATAGAAAATATTTCTTATAATACTTATTCATGACTGTATAAAATGGAATAATTTTCTTCAGTGGAGAAATAAATTAAAGGCGTAAAAAGGTGTATTTATGGGGCAATGGGTTAAGCAGTCACCTATATGTAAGACTAGTAACAGGCTATGTTGTAATGGATTAAAGCAGTCCCATGATGTTGTTAGAGGTCTGCAACTTTCATTGAATGTTCACCTTATAGAAGTTTGACTGTAAAACAAGTGGTTGTGTGCATCACATTCATATCTGGCACTTATAACCATAAATGGTGATACTATTTATCATCCCTTTAAAATGGGCAATCACAACTGTCCTATAACAAAGCAAATTGCTGATATTCTTATCCATATACATGTAATTTCGATATTTACCATAGTCCTGTCAAAACGGCAAACATTTTGGATCCAGATCATATTTCATGTAGCTGGGCTACATAATATCATATGCAAATACAAGTTAAGATTGTAGCAAACTAAATGGGATTCTGGTTAAGTATGAAACAAGCAGTCATATAATATCACCCTTTGTGTATAACCACATCACCAGTACCAAATTTATAAAATTCCCCATTTGATAACATCCTGTATCCTGTATGAGTTCATGGTTTAACCGATATCCTTTTAACCTTTTCCGCCATAGACAGATGGTTGCTTAAAGCAGATTGAAAGTAAAACAGAATGTGCCTTAACCCATTACCCCATAAATATGCCTTTTTACAACTCTAATTTATTACTCCATTGAAGATAAAAGTTCCTCTTAATACAATTCTGAATATGCACAATATGGAATATTTTCTATATCCTGTATGGTAGCTTAAAGCAGGCTGAAAATAAGCAGGGGCATTCTGCTTTACTTACTTTCAGCCCGCTTTCAGGTTATTGTTCAAAACTAGAAACATCCTATGCATTCTACTTTGCTTTCAGCCTGCTTTAATTAACTAACATCTTCTAGGATTCAGAAACGATTTCTTGTAGTGCATAACTTTATAAAGTTTTCTTCAATCAAGGAAAAGATTAAAGGGGTTTAAAGCCATATTTATGGCCTAATGGGTTATCAAAAGCTCACAGATTACACTGGTTGATAGAGTATGCATGAAGAAATAGTTATCCTCCATCATTTCCAAGGAGAGATAACTGAACTTACATGTTTCTTGGGACTTGTTCTAGTTACATAATTATGTCAGATGCTCCTAAAATTATGTCTCCTATACTTTCTACATCATATTTGGAAGTAAAGATTGAAGTAATTTCATTAACCCATTACCCCCATACTAGCCTGTTTCTAGTTTTGAAGACAGCCCCAGAGAAAAAATGGGTGTGATCTCGGGTGAGACCACGGCCGAGTCTCACCTGAAATCACGGCGTGACAAAATTGCGGGATCTCAGGTGAGATATCAGCAGAATCTCAGGTGTGATCACAGCCGTGATCTCACCCGAGGTTCTGCTGATATCTCACCTGAGATCCCACAATTTTTTCACACCGTGATTCCAAGTGAGATCACAGCCGTGATACCGGGTGATATCTCACCTGAGATCCCACAATTTTTTCACGCCGTGATCCCGGGCAAATCACAGCCGTGATACTGGGCGATATCTCACCTGAGATCCCACAATTTTCTCACGGCGTGATCCGGGATGAGGTCACAGCCGTGATATTAGCTGTGAATTCACCTGAGATACCAAATTTATCACGCCGTGATCACATGTGATATCCTGTCCTATTCTCACATGAGATCACAGCTGGGATATCAATGAGATCTCACATGGGATTTAACCCGAGAAGTGATCTAAACTAGGTCACCTTCAAACAACATCATATTTTCAAATTAATACAAAGTTAAGTTAAAATCTAACAAGCACTAGTAACAGAAATACTTTTGACTGTTTTTCAAACTGGCAAGTACTTTGCTTGCAAAGGCATATAGATAATGTGTCTTGTGTCATAGAAAACTACTAGTGGGTGGGGTACCACATGCTTTTGTTTGTATCATGTAAATATCCAAAATATATCATGCTCATGATAAAACTGTATTTATGTAAGTTATGTAACTTACCATGAACCTGTTGGCAGGAGTCTGAACTGATTTGGAGTCTTTAATTTTTGCCACATTCACATTTTAAAGTATAGATAAACAGACAACTTCAAATATCTGACCTTGTGATTATGTTGTGAGCAGGTGTCCTCAGCAGGGTGTGTATAATATTCACTGTTTTGTGAAACTTACACTTGTAGCAAATATTACTTATATTCTGTCTGTCACACTTTTTGTCAAGAAGATATCTCCAATTCTACTGAAGCTAGGGACATGAACTTTCATGCATAGAAAGAACTTGATCAGAGGAAGTGCCACTTGCAAGGTTCATAACTCTGGTATTAATATTGAGGGAGTTATTTCCCTTTGTCATTTGTTCTTAGTCTGCATATAACTCAAGTTCTACTGATGCTAATTAAATGAAAATTCATATATGAACAGAGTTTGATGACAGAAAGAGCTATTTAAAAGGGTTATAACTCTGGCATCAACATATTTTGAGTTATTCCCCTTTGTCATATTTTCTTCTCAAGAGGATAACTCCTGAGTACTTCAGTTCTAAAGATGCTATAAAATGAAATTAAATATAGAAGAAGAGATGGATAAAGAAAGGGCCACTGAAAAGGGTCATAACTCTGGCATCAAATTTGTTGGAGTTATCTCCCTTTGTCATATTTTCTTGTCCTGAAGATAACTCTAGTTCTACTGAAGCTAGTGAAATGGAATATCATAAATGGAAAGAGTTGGATGAAAGAAAATGCCATTCATGATGTCATTACTCTAGAATCAATATTGCTAAGAGTTATTTCCCTTCATCATATTTTCTAAAGCAAAAAATTCAGCATCATTTTTATTTGTAATTTTTAAATTCTAATCTGAAAATTTTATTTGCAAGTGAGATCACGCTTGACAAAGGTGGGATATCACATTATATGTGATATCTCACTTGACATGCGAGATCTCACATTCATATGTGAGATCTCACTTGACAAGTGAGATATCACATGAATCACGCAAGTTTATGTCAGATATCGACTGATATCTCACATCCCACCTTGCTCAAGTGAGATCTTGGCGAGATCACGCCGTGATCTCACATACATTTTCTCTGGGGAGGTAACTACTTAAAGCAGGTTGAAAGTAAAGCAGAATGCGCCTTAATGGCGCATTCTGCATTACTTTCAGCCTGCTTTAAGCTATTACCTGCTAGAATGAGGAAAGTATTAAATATGACACATATTCATTACGGTATATATTAAAAAGAATTGGAACTATGTTCTTCAGCGGATGAATAGAATGCATGTGCTAAAAGTCGCTTCTATAAGGGAAAGGGTTAAGAGTGTTCATCAGTTTCTGAAAGTTTTCTCATCTAAATTGTCTCCACCATACTGTATGTTGTGTCTACACGACTAATTAGAACCATCTCTTTGAGTTGATTCTTAACCCTTGGCTCCATACACTGTTATAAAAGCAGATTGAAAGTATAGCAGGGTACACCTTAATTTAGGTACATTCTACATGTACTTTACTTTAATCCGCCTTTAAGCTATACCATCTACTAGGATATAGGAAGTATTTCATATGATGCTCATTAATTACTGTATTAAAATAGAACTATTTTCTTCAATTGAGGAATGAACTAAAAGTGTAAAAATGGTGTATTTATGGGATAAGTATTAAAGTATTTTGAATAAAACTCTCTTTATGCAAATTGACCAGAAACAGAAACGCCTTTTCACAGCTTTACCTATCACTCATTTGAAAACGTTTAATGCTTCTACCCAGTCATGATAAAAAGCAATAGAAAACTACCTATACGATCGCGAAATATTATCTGCTTAAAGCAGGTAGAAAGTAAAGAAGAAATCTCCCAGAGGGAGATTTCTGCTTTACTTTCAACCTGCTTTAAGAAGCAAACTGTCTTAATCACACTGAAAACAAGTTAGAAAGGGTAACGTAGCTATATATTGAGATTTATACTAATATTACATAGTGTAGGGTCAGCAGTATAAAGGATAAAGAATGTCACGTTTTATGAATGACTGGTTTGAAAGTCGGGGTGCAGTGGTCACGAAATGAAAATACTACAGGTGAGATCATTACCGTATTAGTGAGAATTTTGTCTTGTTTACTTTCTTCTTGCTTAACCCATTACCCCATAGCCTGTTTCTAGTTTCGAAGACAGGTGACCACTTAAAGCAGGTTGAAAGTAAAGCAGAATGTGCCTTAAGGCACATTCTGCTTTACTTTCAGCCTGCTTTAAGCTAAAATCTACTAGGCTTTATTAAATATTTGTAATGGTAATTGTTCATGAGGGTATAAACTGGAACTATTTTCTTCAGCGGAGGAATAAATTAAATACGCTAAAAGTCGCTTCTATGGGGGAAAGGGTTAAATAGCGACCTACACAATTTGATATAGGAAATTATTGGCACCTATGGTTTTGGAGAAAATGGTTAAATGTCGTTCCTAAGTTGACCTACCACTGTTTTATCATTTGAACATTTTTTTTAACTTACATTGGCTAAGTCTTAAGATATGCGTGGATGTAGCTGTCATTTATCAATGATAAAGCTTCAAATTATCTTCTTAAATACATTAAAGAAATGACCTGACATATTTATCAAATAGTTTGTTCTAAATAGATACAAACAAGTCCTTCAGAAATACCACCAATTGTGATTGGTTCGTCTCTAACCTTAGATTATCTTTGCTTTTCTGAGAATTAGCTCTTGACTTTCATAAGTTGTATCCTGAATCATACTTAAATAATTTCCCAATCTTCATTAATTAACTGTTTACTCCATAGATGTGCATTTCAACACCTTTAAATTATTCCTTCACTCAAGAAAATAAGTTCATGAAGATCCACCATAAGAAATGGTTTCTTTGTCCTATCAGATGGTAGATTAAAGCAGGATGAAAGTAAAGCAGAATGCGCCTTAAGGCGCATTCCGCTTTGCCTCTGATCTGTTTTAACTAGTAAACTTTCTTCAAAACTAGAAACAGGCTATGGAGTGAAAGGTTAACCAATTCCCCCATAAATATGCCTTTTTACGCCTCAAATTTATTCCTTAACAAAACAAAATAGTTCCAATTTATATACAGTTATGAATATGTATGATAAGAAATATTTTCTATATTCTAGCAGATGGTAGTTTAAAGCAGGCTTAAAGTAAATCAGAATGTGCTTGCTTTACTTTCAACCTGCTTGAAGCGGTCACATGTCTTCAAAACTAGAAACAGACTATGGGGAAATGGGTTAAACTACGTATTATCATCAAAATATAATAGATTTGTATTCCTACAAAATCAGTGTATATAAATGTTTTGCTAGTTCATTGAAGAAAATAGTTCCACTTTATAGTTATGAATATGTACAGGAAGAAATATTTCCAATATCCTAGTAGATGGTAGCTTAAATCAAGCTGGAATTAAAGCAGAATGGGCCTTTACTTCAAACCTGCTTTAAGTGGTTGTCTGTCTTCAAAGCTAGAAACAGGCTATGAGGAAAATGGTTAATGCTCGTCAACTGCAGTAATAATAACATGGTTCTGATCTTGTGCAGACATTTAAACTATGTGGTTTGTTTGCCATCATAATTGCCATATTGCGTACAATTATCTTGCCTAAAAATGTCAGTTCAATTCAATTCAACATTTATTGTACTAAGGCCACCGGCCCATACACAAGATGATATATACAAATGTACATTTAATAAACATGTGTAGTAGTGAAAGCATCCTGGTAATCTGCCTTAAGATCAATTAAATCCATACTTGAAACTTTGGAAAAAGATCATAGCACTATACATAAATTAAAATACAGAACAGAATTAAACAGACGATTTTAGTCATTCAGGTGAAAAGCAATACAGAAGGCTCCTGAAAAAGCCTTCTGCATAACTTTTATCCTGGATTGATCAGTTATCTAGGCAGAACATACAGGTCACAACAACATAGAAAGCTGATAAAAAAGCTTTACATATAAAGTTTGTCAATACAGGTCAAAAGCAATACAGAAAGCTCCTGAAAAAGCCTTCTGCATAACTTTTATCCTGGACTGAGCAGTTATCTAGGCAGAACATACTACGTACAGTTTGCAAATCATTTCTTCACTGGTATAATCATATTTTAATCTTCAGAAAATCATACAAAATATCAGATCATCAAGAGGGGGAAAGAAAAACAGTTTCAAACATGAGGATTTGATACTTTTACATCTTTAATTTATTCCTCCACTTTCATGATTATGCACTGTAAAAAATACTTTCTATATCCTAGCAGAAGGTAGCTTAAAGCAGACTGAAAGTAAAGCAGAATGTGCCTTAAGGCACATTCTGCTTTACTTGCAACCTGCTTTAAGTCGTCGCCTGTTTTCAAATTTAGAAATGGGGTAATGGAGCTGTTAACCATGGTATTTACCTATTAACTGATGAGTCTGCATCTTTAATATATGTACATGAATCAGTGTAATCTGGATCCAAACAGTTTGTGTTTCTGACTTTATTATAATGACAAATTGGCTATTAAAATTATTTCTACATTCAAACTTGTGTTTAGCGACACTTCAGTATTCAGTAAAGAGGCATGCATATCTTAATACACAAGTGATTGGTGAATGCGGGGCAAAAATTATGTAGAAAGCTCCTGCAGGCTTACAGGGTCTCAGTTTGCATCAACTTGTATCAAAGAAACATCTAATAAGACTGTCTGATTCTTCTTCTTTTGTGTTGTTGCCGAACTCTTTACTCCAATAAAAGTACAATAGGACACATACCTTCTCTTCCATAATATTGGAATGTTCAGCGTACAGTGTTTTAATACAAATGTCATCTTAAAGCAAGATGAAAATAAAGCAGAAAGCTCCTCAGGAGCTTTCTGCTTTACCTTCATTTTGCCTTAAGCTGTCACCTGCCTTAAACACATTGGATATAGGAGATTGGCAAAAAGGTTCTGGAGGAGTTTAATTGTACTTTAAATTTGTGCCAGATCAATTGTGTGGGAAAACTTGCAATGAGTGCAGAGGGTAGAAAGATCAGAGGATGATGGGACTTAAGCTGTCACTGTCATAATACATCTATCATCTATAATCAGTTGGAGACTGCTTCACATTATTGATTGTAAATAGCTATATATAATACAGTCAAACCTCTCTATTAGGATCACTAAAACAAAGGATAATTGATTGTATAAAAGACAGGTGATAGCTTAAAGCAAGGTGGCAGTAAAACAGAAAGCTCCTAAAGGAGCTTTCTGTTTTACTGTCACCTTGCTTTAAGCAGTCACCTGATGTAAACACCTACTACTTGAAAACAATTATTTGTTGTAACACTAAACAATCAAACTTGTACACAGCTGTCAGTAACTGTCAGTGTATGTAAAATAGTATTGATCCTGATTACTTCACCTCTCATCTGGATCCAGACTGTTTGCAAAAAGGAAGCTATTAATATAGTAGAAGGATAATGCATGAAGTAGCATGGTTATGTAATCAATGAATATTCATTTGTGATGAATTTTTCAGATGAGTGGTCATAGAGGTATCATGTTGAGTTTCTGCGAAGGAAAGGGTAAAAGAAAAAATATGAACTTTTAGCATTTATGTCTTGCATTAAGTTATCACCATAAGATAACATAATTTTCATTTTTTATACGCCCACCTCTAAAGGTGGTCGTATATTGGCGTGGCCCTGTCCGTCCGTCCGTTCGTTCGTCCGTCCATTCGTTTGTCCGTCAACATTTTGTTTGTCCGGAGTTTTTCTGGAAAACTATTATAGGGATATTAATGAAACTTCACACAAATGTTATATGCATCAAGATCTAAAGCTGAGTTGAGTTTGAGGTTCATTCCAATTTTCGTTACAGAGTTATCTGCCCTTGATGTACTCAGATATGCTATAAAAGCTTGTCCGGAATTTTCTGGGAAAACCATTGAAGGGATATTAATGAAACTTCACCAAAATGTTATATGCAACAATATCTAAAGCTGAGATGAGTTTAAGGTTCATTCCAATTTTCGTTACAGAGTTATCTGCTCTTGGTGTGCTCAAATATGCTATAAAAAGCTTGTCCGGAGTTTTCTGGGAAAACTATTGGAGGGATATTAATGAAACTTCACACAAATGTTATATGCATCAATATCTAAAGCTGAGTCGAGTTGTAGGTTCATTTAATTTTTCGTTACAGAGTTATCTGCCCTTGATGTACTAAAATATGCTCTATAAAAAGCTTGTACAAAGATTTCTTGGAAAACTGTTTGAAGGATATTAATGAAACTTCACAGAAAGGTTATATGCATCAAGATCTGAAGCTGAGTTAAGTTTGAGATATATTTTATATTTCTTTACAGAGTTATCTGCCCTTGGTGTACTCAAAATATTCTATAAAAGGCTTATTTGACAGTGTTTACACACTTAGCAACTACAGTTCTGAATGGATTTTGATTATGTTTGCCCACAGTATAATTATAGAAGTATAAGTTCATGAATGGGTTGATTATTATTGAAATCTGATCATTGTGTCGAGTTATCTGCCCTTGGTGTACTCAGATATGCTAGGAACGGCTTTATTTCTGTATTGTTTATGCTTTCATAGCTCTAAAAGTCTACAAATTAGAATGAATTTTGATGAACTTATATTTCTTTGCCAGTGGGCGTATAATGTACCGCTTGCGGTGCTCTCGTTTAAAGGCTGTATTCTACAAGTTCAATTGTTATATAATTACATGTATCCTTCTCATCCTTTCAAACAATTTGGATCCAGATCAGATGATGAGTTAAACTTAGTGACTATTCTGGATCTGATTGCTATAAATGTTTATCCTGTTAGAAATAAACACAATAGGCCTGCCATTTCTTCGAAATCTAACAGATGGTACCTTAAAGCAGGTTGAAAGTAAAGTAAAATGCGCCTTCAGGCGCATTTTGCTTAATTTTTAACCTGCTTTAAGTAAATTTAACACGCTTGAAAAACAGAAAAATTTGGAAATCTTAGGATTTGTCACGATCAAGTTCTGGCAGCCATGACGTAAAATCCAAGTAATTTCAGATTACATTTATAACACTGACAATATCATGGCAGGAACAAGGTAAACAGCCACTTGCTGAAAGTCATGTTGCTTTGACCTTTTATTCGCTGTATGAAAAGGATTTGTTAATCATGTTGTTCAGCTCTGAAAATTTGTGGATCAGTATATTATCTCTTAACCTGCTGAGTTCTTGTGTGTATCTAAACTGTCTTCACAACAGTTACTGTAAGCACAATTCAGGGTTCCAGATAAGGTATATATATTCTTTATTTCTCTCAGTTTGTAGATAAGAGGAAGTAAACTGAACAAATCCAACATTTTCTCAAACATTTTAGCAACAAATCCTATGGTGTTACTATTTATTAGAATCGTCTCGAAACCATAGGGTTTCATCCAGAAATAAAGATTTTAATTTTTGAAATACTCCCCTTATCTGCAATGCTGACAATTGATTCACTGTAGGGGAAACTTTACCCCATATCCTGTTTCTAGTTTATAGAGTCATGAATATACACCATAAGAAATATTTTCTATATCCTAGCAGATGGTAGCTCAAAGCAGGTTGAAAGTAAAGCAGAATGTGCCTTAAAGACTTTTCCCCAGTCCATTGAGGGACCACCACCCCATTGTTCAGGAGGTGTCAATGTAACTGTCAAAGCATGTGCAGCACAATCTCAATTTACCTGGTGAGGTCCAGATTATACTCATGCTCTAGTGATTTTCAACGGTTATTTCTAACCAAACTATCAAATATAAAGGTAGAGTCTCACATGAGAAGCTTCAATGGTACTTTGCTAGCGACATGTCCATAAGATCCATGATTTTTGCAAGGAAATTGTCTGGCAAGGCGTTATTATTGAAAGGTCATCTAAGGATGTCTTTAAGGCACATTCTTCTTTACTTTCAATCTGCTTTAAGTGGGCACCTAGCTGTCTTCAAAACTAGAAAAAGGCTATATGGAGTAATGGGTTAAAACATTCAGCCTGCTTTATTTAGCTCCCATCTGCTGAAATATAGAAACATATTTGTTATGATAAATATACATTACTGTATATGTTGGATTTTACTATCTTCTTTAGTGGAGGAATAAATTAAATGCATAAAAAGGTGTATCAATGAAGTAATGGATAAATGTTTCAATAGCCTTGGAAAGAAGTAACTCTGACATGACCGCGGCTTGCTCCCTCATTTTGGTATTGACACTCTTGAACATGTGCATGAATTATGCAACCTAACCAGAAATGACTTTGTACCATTCCCCTGCCTACGACACAATATAACTGGAATTTTCTAAGAGTTTGGATCTGGATCCAGATCAGATGCTGAGTAATTTGGCATGTAATCTAGATCCAAACTGTTTGACACTAAAATTTGTAGTTCTTCAGGAGGAAAAAGGTGAAAACTAAAGCTCAGACTATGCAGACAAGTAGTTTGAAGCAGACAGTATTATAGCATGAGAATTTGGAGAAGGGTTAACCCCCTCCTGTTTTAATCAGACTAAATATTGAATTATTCATTGGTCCAAGAGAACCAGGAAAAAATACAGTAAAACCTGTGCATAAATGACCACTCAATACAAGATGAAGCTGCAGTTGGTTATAATTGTGACAGCTTAATGCAGGACAAAAGTAATGCAGATAGTTCCTACAGAAGCTTTCTGTATTACTTTTGTTCTGCATTAAACAGTAATCTGTATTGAGGAAGTCGGCCTGATTGTTTATTGAGTGGCCACTGTACACTGATTTTACTTAAGAAGGGCACCTTCTCCATTTTAATTGACATACATTGTATCACCAAGTGTCAATCAGTCTCTGGTTATCCAATCAAAAGTGGTTCAAACTTACACGAAAGCACATGTTTTAGATAAAACATGAACTCTTGTGTTTCAGTGGCTGCTGAAAAGAAGAACAATGTGTGCAGTCTGTAAAACAGGTAGCTACTTAATACAGGACAAATGTAATGCAAAATGCTTCCTTGGATAATTCTGTGTTACTTTTGTCTGGCAGTAATGAGATATATTTCAATTCTTCCTCATTTAGTGGTTGTTTATACAGATTAACATATAATGAAGTAAAACCTCTGACAGAGGGGGACTGATGTGCTATATATGTGTTCAGGAAAGAAAACGTTCACCAGCCGTTGCCAACATTGGCCAACAATAGACACAAATTGCCTATTAGCCACAATCGATTGTCATTAGTTGCGAACAACTGTTGGATGTAGTGTGTAGCGAATAATAATCGAAGACAATAATGGCAACCAAATAAGTAAAGGAATTTCCTATCAACTGCAATTTCTCTCAATAACCCAAACTTTGTAGATACTTGATGCATCAATCAAAGCCACTTATGATATTATATCTTTAATATTATTTTTTCATGTTGTTAAATTAATGCATTTCAGTTGGTTGATTTGATTCATATATTATTTATTCGTACTTATTGAAAGCACATGGACATTGGCCGCAATTATGTTATTACAGAGTATTCTGGTATGTTAGCAGTTGTTCAATAAGGGATTTGTTGGCGACAAACTGTTATTGACTAAAGTTTTCATAACTGAATTCATAGCAGTATTGGCCATAGGTCATTTGTGCAATTGGCAGAAAGGTGTTACAGGTAAAAGAACAAATTTTCAATAGAGTAAGTTTGTAAAATCCTGTGTTTTTATTTTATATTTTTGTTTCTTGTCATTTCAGATGTTCAGGAGTTGAACGCGATAATTCGAGATGAGAAGTATAGCGAACTACAGGACAAATGGCAGGATGTGAGTATAGAATACAGTGAAACCTCTCTAATGTCACTACTAACTTGTGTGAACTATTAGGTGTTTCACACAGGTGACTGCTTAAAGCAAGGTGACAGTAAACAGAAGCTCCTTGCTATAATTGAAACCTGTCTTTTATTCAGTTAACCCTTTACTCCATAGACTGGTTCTAGTTTTGAAGACAGGTGACCACTAAAAGCAGGTTGAAAGCAAAGCAAAATGCGCCTAAAGGCGCATTCTGCTTTACTTTCAGCCTGCTTTAAGCTACTATCAGCCAAGTTATAGAAAATATTTCTGGTACTTGTTTATGCCCGTATAAATCAGAACTACTTTCTTCAGTGTAGGAATAAATTAACTGCATTAAAATGCGCTTCTATGGAGATAATTAACCTTCACTTAGCCTCATACATGCATATTTTCCTATCTAGGGGCTCCAAGAACATGCAGTAGTTATATATATGCACCATGTACATGATTGTAGTCTGGCCTGTTGACATAATGAAAGACCAGAAAGATCAAACGAATATCATTTGTCATAATTATGTAACAATACAGTTAAACTTGATTTAAGAGACCTCTTGGTGAAGAAGCATGACAATTGTTCAAAATTTGTGATAGCTTAAAGCAGGACAAAAGTAATGCAGAAAGCTCATATTATGAGCTTTCTGCATTACTTTTGTTCTGCATTAAGCTACATGTTTTACAGACTACCAGTATAATTGTCTTGTTATCAATGGTCACTGAACACACACACGCCTACTGTATCACATGTCATAACTCTGTTGCATGATTTGTTTAGCAAATTAAAAATGTTTTAAAACATATGGGACTTCCTGCAGGCTTCAAACTGTCAACATATTAATTTTAACCTTTACTATGCTGAATGTTTAAAATGGACCCATCTGTTTCCTGATTAATGACTAGTTTACATTGACTCTGGAGGGATTTGTACCAAATAATATTATACCGTATAACAAACAGTGAAGACCCTGATCAGAGGGACCCTTTACACCATTAACCCTTTCCCCAATTGAAGCGCATTTGATTTATTCCTCCGCTGAAGAAAATAGTTCCAATTTATACAATCATAGATATGCATCATAAGAAATATATTCTATGTCTTAAATTAGCAGATGGTAGCTAATAAAGCAGGCTGAAAGTAAAGCAGAATGTGAATTAAAGCACATTCTGCTATACTTTCAACCTGCTTTAAGTGGTCTACTGTCTTCAAAAATTAGAAGCAGTCTGGGGGTAATGGGTTATGGATGGGCATATCTTTTGGGATGATCAGATGTAATATATAAGTGCAGCTCAAATTGTGTCAACTGATTCAATATAAGATGCATGAAGAATTCTAAAGACAGAATATTGGTATTACAGAAAGCTTTTTGGTATGTTGCTCATTTACTTCTGTTCTGCATTAAGCTGCTTCATGTCTCTGTCTAAGACCACCTGTGTAGCTCAGTGTTAGAGCGTCTGCTTGCAGTGCGGGAGGTTGCGGGTTCAATACCCGGCCAAGTCAAACCGAAGACTTAAAAATTTGTAGAAATGGCTTCCCTCCTTGGCGCTCAGGATTTCGGGTTAGCATTACAACTGGTTTGTCTGTGTCAGGATAAAGTGACCGGCCGGGTACAGTCCCTGGTGCACCTCATAAGTGCCCCTTTTCATAATCATCAGTATTGATGGAGAGAAGTATTAATAAGAAATAGAAGCCTATGTATCTTCTCTCAATCAGCCAATTTACACAAGGTTTACCAAGTTATGCAGAAAGCCTCTAGGACATTTTAGAATTAAGTTTATACTGTATTTAACTGCTCCAAGTCTGCTGACTATAGATCTTCTCTAGAATGGACAATTAGATCTACCACAATATTGACAAACCTTGCAGAAAGCTCCTAGGTTTTGAGAAAATATAATGGACCAAGTTTATATCTTAGAATTTATTAACAGTCTTTGATGTAGATAATGTTGTCTCCTTGAACACAGTCCTAGATTAACCCAATACCCCATAGCCTGTTTCTAGTTTTGAAGATATGTGACCACTTAAAGCAGGTTGAAAGTAAAGCTGAATGCGCCTTAAGGCACATTCTGCTTTACTTTCAGCCTGCTTTAAGTTATTATCTGCTAGAATATAGAAAATTATTATGATTTTTATTTGTGACAGTATCAATTGGTAACTATTTTCTTCAGTAGAGGAATTAATTAAAGGCGTAAAAAGGTGTTTTTTATGGGTTAATGGGTTAAGAGAATGGGTCTGATATCAGTATCAGGTGCATTTCATTTCAATTGGATTGTTTATAGCATGAGGTTTTCACATGCAAACAATGCAGAAATTGATCAAAGGCTTCTTTCAAGAGCTCTCTTAATTATCAGTTACTGCCTATCAGTTGCTACTGCATGGATTGAACATTTCCAATTTGAGACTCAACGTCAGTATGTTGAAATATTGGGGTTGTTAAAATACCTTTTCCCATCAATACCGAGACACAACCTGCTTCAACTCTTTGCATGCTAGCGGCGGATATATCTGCCACAGTGATTACCTTTGCAAACAGTTTGGATCCAGATGAGACGCCGCGTAACGCGGCGTCTCATCAGGATCCAAACTGTTTGACATTCTGACCCTGAATTTAAAAGAAATTTTGAAAATCCTTATTTTAGAACAGTAGCAGAGGACAATTATTGTAGACGAAATAATTACCCAGCATGCAAAGAGTTAACTTATTGATCCCTGAAACATCAATTGGATAATTCCAGTACCAAATTTAGTCTTGTTTTATTTTTACACAATTTTGATATTTTAACAATAAAACATTGAAAATGACAAACATTGCAGGCCCTGGAGCCCTCTGATCTGGGTCTACACTATTTTGCATAGAACAAGTATACTTTTCACAAGTACCCAATTTGTTAAAAAATAAATATCTTTAAGCTAACATTGAAGGCCAAGATCAGCAACATCTTTTGAGTCTTCAGTATTTTGTCACAAATCTGTTTTAGCAGTATTTCCTTTCACAGAGCTTAGCACCAGATAAGGAAAGTAGTCAAACACTAAAACTTCTCAACAAAACCCTATGGTGTGACGTCTCATAACAATGATTGCTATGCAACAATTCTTATGAGTAGTCACAATAAAGGCTTTGGTGAGGGTATATAGGAGAAAACAAGGGATATAGTTTGTCTACTTGTTCTAATATGTGGAGCACTGCTGTCATCAGTTTTATAGGTTTCCCATGTTTTTTAACAGAACAGATTGGAAGGGGAAAATTCATAACTGTATATAGTGGAATTCTTTTCTTCAGTGGAGGATTAAATTAAATGCTTAAACATGTATATCTGTGGAGTAATGGGTTAATACTTAGGGTCATTACAGTAGGTAAAGGCATGAAAATCTAACTAACTGCTAGCAAATTTATCTAAGTTGCGTCATTTCTTTGATTGTGTCCATATTGAATTGTGTCTTGCACATACTGTGATTCTATAAGCTTATATGTAACACTGCCTGTGTCCACTGCATTCTAATTATGTATTTATGGAATATTGTGTATATATGGGCCAGAGGCCTTATTATACAATAAAATGAATTGAATTGAAGGCATGAAAATCATTACTACAAAACTTGAAATTTGAAAACTTGAAACTTGATCATTACTATAAAGGAAAAGTTTGTACAAGTTTGATTTATAGTTTGTATGTTGTGTTCTGTTTCAGTTAGTGAAGACATATGGTGGTATAGCTGGGTGTATCATCTGTGGTCTGCTGTTTATCATATTCATGCCTATAGCAGGACTTATATATTGCTGCTGTCACTGTTGCTGTCATAAATGTGGGGGCACCAAGGCTACAAGAGACCCGAAAAGGGCTGGATGCATGCGATTCACCTTTGCTGGAATATTGCTCATTTGTACTACCCTAGTTTTGTGAGTACCTTTGTGATTTGTTCTATGTTCAACTTTCAGAGTGTTAAGATACAGTTAATTGACTTTGTTTTCTGCAAATAGCTTGGCTCCAGATCAGATACCAATTAAGTCTGATCAGCATCTGATTAGAATCCAAACTGTTTGATAGCTTGTAGTTCTTGTAGAGAATGAAAATATATCTTTAGATTTTGATCAAATAGTTGACCGTTGAGGTGATTTCTATATATATGTTCGTCTATAAAGCTACCCTTTACCTAAACGAAAAGTAAAATGATCTGTTGTGAAATTGACTGTTTAACACAATTTTGTTTGTAACTACATACCTGTGTTAAGTGATCTATCGTAGAGGAAGGGTTGAGGTAATGAAATCCAGATGACTGCTAAATGCAGGATAAACATAATGCAGAAAGCTCCTTCAGGAGCTTTCTGCATTATGTTTATCCTGCATTTAGCACCCATCCATACAAGAGACTACTAATGGACATTGGATTTAATGGTCAATTAATACAGATTTAACTTATATATATTATGTTCTGTTATTATTTTGACAGGTTTGGAAGCATTATAACCTTCCTTAATGCAGACCTATTGAAGAAATCCCTTAAAGATGAGCATCATGAAGGTCTTCTATCAACTGTGGATTCCAACCTTTATTTATTACAGAACTTTTCTGACTCCACTATCAAGGTACTGTACCACAATACCCCTTCTTCAGTGCTACCTCTCTTGAATGACATACTTCTTAGACAATTGGATTCAATAATGGCAGGAAAATGCTTAATGTAGAATGAAAGTACCCCAGAAAGCTAGTATTAGCTTTCTGCATTACTTTAAATTTATCTTGGATTAAGGCTTCTAAGCTGAGAGAGAGGGAGAGTATAGTACTGTTTACCAAAGTAACAAATCGGTATTTAGGCACACAGGCATTTATCCCTTATGCATTCAAGCCTTACCTCCATAGAAACGCCTTTAAACACCTACCTACACCTTTATAATTATAAACACTACAAATGAGTATTCAGTAATGATTTTGATTGAGGTTGCAGCTTAAAACAATATAAAAATAAAACAGTAAGCTCATAAAGCAGCTTTCTGCTTTACTTTCATGTTGCTTTAAGTAGTAATCTGCTTTAACCCATTACCCCATAAATACCCCCTTTTAACGCCTTTAATTTATCCATTCAAAGTTGAAAATAGTTCTTTTTTTACAGTCATGAATATGTACCATAAGGAATAGTTTCCATATCTGAGCAGAAGATAGCTTAAAGCAGGCTGAAAGTAAAGCAGAATGCGCCTTCATTAAGGCGCATTCTGCTTTACTTTCAGCCTGCTTTAAGTGACCATCTTTCTTAAAACTAGAAACAGGCGATGGAGTAATGGGTTAAGCATAATGGGACATTGGTGAATGTACATTTGGCTGTGGAGGATATGGGTTATTATGACAGTGTGCATTATTTTACAGGAAGTGAAGAATGAAGCCCGACAGAAGATAATGGTTGAAGGACTTGGAGAAATACTTCCCAAAGTTGAAAGTAAGTCCAATCTATGTTCTAATGATGAACTCTAGTTCTCATCCAATCACCAAAGTTAAGCAATGCTGAGCATGATTTGTATTTTGATGGGTATTAACCTGGGAATAACAGGGGCTGTAGACTTTAAAGAGAGTCCCAACTACAAATTGGCTATTGCAGAATGTCATGGCAGGGGATTGTATGTCATATCATAAAAATGCCCGGATAGATGTGCAGTAAAACCCCTCTATTACAACCACTAAAGTTAATTATTAGGTGTTTACAACAGGTTGACTGCTTAAAGTGAGGTGATAATAAAACAGAAAGCCCCTTTAGAAGTTTTCTGTTTTACTGTCATCTTGCTTTAAGCTGTCACCTGTCTTTAAAGAGGCTCACAACCGGATTTAGCATTAAAAATAGTAATTTGTAAATATATGTCAAATGCTTATATAAATGGGTAAGATTTAGTTTGGGATAATAATAATAAATTCTGTTCAAAAATGCATTTAAAAAAACAAAAACAGAAGAAGCTCTGGTGGGATTCAAACCCATGACCCTCCATACGGAGACAAACATGAAAAATGAGGAAACACCTTTACCACCTCGGCTACCAGCGTTCTCTATATATATGGTAGCGAATTAACGTACTTCACTGGTAGCGATTGATAGTACTTTATCCGGCTCGGGTTTATGTCTGAGCCCATGTAGAGAAGCAACAACAACAACTATACCGTCAGCTGACGCTATAGAAAAACGATGGAAAATATCTAAAAAAACTAAGATTCGGTGACGATTCTTGAGACTTTTTTTGGACTGATCATATTTTTTTAATGTCAGAAGCAAAATAATGCCACAAATTAGCTTTTATTTGAGTATTTTATTTTATTTTGACAAGTACACCATCCGGTTGAGAGTCCCTTTAATGCAATAAATCAGCCTTTGTTTTAGTGGTCGTAATAGAGAGGTGTTACTGTAAATCCTGCTATAGTGTGATTTGGATGTTTTTTCCTACATTTCAGGTGCTGTGAATGAAACAGTAGAAAAAATAAAAAGTACAATTAATGCTACACAGTTGTTAAAGCAGGCAGAAGATTTAGGCGAAGGTGAGTTGTCTGACACAGACATGGAGCTAGCAATTTAGTTAGGAGGGGTGTATGTATCGGGAATAACCCAGAGTGTATTTCGTTCTGCATTAACCCTTTACTTTATAGCCTGATTCTAGTTTGGAAGAAAGTTGACCACATAAAGCAGGCTGAAAGTAAAGCAGAATGCACCTCATGGTGCATTCTGCTTTACTTTCAGCCTGCTTTAAGCTATCATCTGTTAGGATATAGGAACTATTTCTTATTATGGATAGTCATTACTGTATCAAGTGGAATTATATCTTTAGTAGAGGAGTATATTAAAGGTGTAAAAATGTGTGTCTATGGAGGAAGGGTTAACCTGGCATGTAATAAATTACTGTCCTATCATAATTATGTATCCTACCTTTTTTTGAGTGGCGGCTAAACACAAGATTGATTGTAGTTATAGTTCAAATTAACAAGTATTAATTATTTACAATTCTGTAACATTGAAATTGAGCAGAACTACCCCTTTTGAAAGCTTTTTAAAAGCTTGTAATTGTGAATCAATGATGTCTTCTCAAAATATTGCCTGCTATAAAAGTTCTAAAATTGACTGTTTCTTCTGTAAAGATACACAGGAACCCAATAGCCAGGAATACTTAAAATAATCATCATAGATGGGGTTTATGAAGAAATTATATTGATTGAAGTAGCATGTCCCTGTTTTAGTCGCGTCTGTGTTGAAAGGTAGCAGAACACTAGTCATGTCATAGAAGCCATGAGATTTTTCTAAACTCATATGACAAAATGACCCCCAGTTTTCTCTGCATTTGTCAGTTGTACATGAATATATTTTATGGGAAAGCATAGAGTAGCACCTGTAGTTGGAATAGAAATTGGCATATCTACCTTGAAAATGACACATTTTATAGAAATTATATATGAGAGTCTATTTGGTGACCCTTGCTCTACATTTGCAAAATTACAAGAAGCAAATAGTATGGATTTCAGACTAGGCTGAATGGTCTGTAGCCAACTTATTCTGTCCACTTCTTATTTCTCTATAGTAAAATGCTTATTTATTCTCCAAACCGTATGCTGTGATTACTTGTATCATTGCCAACCCTGTGTTGTTATCATAAACAAAAACAAAACTTGGTACACCCTATAATAATACTGCTGTAATTATTGCAAAATTTAAACTAATTGCTTTTATCATACAGTTATTTGTCCAAAAGGTGCAAACTGAATGGCAAACAGTGTAGACCCTGATCAGACTGCTCCTGAGGGAGCAGTCTGATCAGGGTCTACACTGTTTGCTCAGGCCTGTCTGCCCTTATACTTAGGGTCATACGGTAGATCTCATTAGAATCATCTGGAAGAAAAGATGCTACTGAATAGTGACACTAGAGGGTTGTGTGGCAGATCAATGGAGACAATGTTAGAAATATTTAGTGTACTGGACCCTCCTATTATTTTGAGCCCTTTACAATATCTACTTTAACTCTTTCCTCCCTAACACTTTAAATGGCCAATTCCAGTTTCCATCTTAGTCTAGTCCATTTCTGACTTTTAAGGGTTGTTTTTGTCAATGTTTGGCATTATGACAAACAGTGAAGACCCTGATCAGAGGGCTCCTTTCGGAGCCCTCTGATCTGGGTCTTCACTGTTTGTATAGGAGATGTGAACTATTAACATGTACACTGTTTAAAAAGGACGCCTATATGCGGGACTAGGGTTCAAAGGGTTAAGAAAATATTATTCATGTCTTTATATACTTTTAGATGCCAAGACTGCATTGAATGATATTCAAAAGATCAGAGAATCGCTTCAAAACCTTTCCAAACTACAGGATAACATAACTACAACACTGAACAACACCAAGACCAGTATTGATAATGCTTGCCAAAGTACTTCCTGTAATAATTTAGATACAAGTGGCTTAAAGTTCCAACCAAATTTCAACAATGTAAGTCATAAATGCGCATCAAAAGAATGATTTTAATCCTTCTAATGGTGATCAAGTTGTATACATGTAAATACAAATTTAAATCATTCACCCCTGAAACTTTTGATTGAAAATTCCAATTTACAATAAAGTCTCTAGTCCATTGCTTATTATTAATGGTTGAATTTAACATTATAATTATTCCAAAATTGCAAACAGTGTGTACCCCTTTCAGAGGGCTCCTGAAGGAGCCCTCTGGTCAGGGTATACACTGTTTGCATAAGACATGCACACTCTTCACAAGTATACTACAAGTGTTTGTAAATGACAAGTATACCCGATGCTGGGGTTTAATGTGTTAAACAAGTTGTTCTTGAAATTAATATGTAATTAACTTTGCTTCTCAATCTTTATATGGACTGTAAAATTTGAATGTCAAAAATCTTGTATCAGGATGAGATGTTAAGGTGTTGTTACCTCATCTAAACATGTGCAGAAAAGGGGTAAAAGTGTCCACATGTCCTTATCATTATATTTATAAAAGATTGAATTAATAAGGTATTGTTCTGACATAAATTTATCTTTTGCTTTCAGCTTGACAAACTAGATAGAGAGTTAAACAAAACTACTAGTGCCAGTAGCATTGACCAGTCAGTTCAGACAGTAAGTAAATCATGAGTAGGTTTTTAGCTCACCTTTTGGAGCTTTATGCTGCTATAGATTGTCAGCACAGCTTTCACTTGTTACCTTTTATACAAATTGAATAAGCTTCTAATAATGAATATTTTCCATAAGCTTTCAGTAATTTATTGATAAAATAACAGATATACTAGAGTGTACTTATCTTTGAAAAACTCATGAAGTTTTCTGTATGATTCTAGGCAAAAGACGAATTCAACAAAATATCTGGAAATGTAGATGCAAAAGTAAATGAAAGTATAGCAGGTAAGTCTGTCTGTCCATATGTCTGCCTTCACATGTCTGTCTGTCTGTTTGCCTTCACATGTCTGTCTGTCTGTCCATCTGTCTGTCTCTCTTTCAATAAGTCTGTATATATGTGTGTGTGTGTCATTTCTATAAAGATAAGGTAAAGGCAAGAGGTGGCATTTCTATATAGAAAAGGGTTAAGTGACATTCAAAACAGGTTATTTTCCATATATAAGGTAGGTGATAGCTAAATTCAAAACAAAAATAATGCAGAAAGAGCTTTCTTAATTACTTTTGTCTTGCCTTAAGCTTCCTCCTGTCTTTTAAGATCCTAATTCTCATGTGACAATTAATGACTTAGAGAAGTTATACTGTTTTTAGCTCACCTGGCACGTAGTGCCAAGGTGAGCTCTTTTGATTGTCCTCTGTCCGTCGTCGTTCGTCCGTGCATCCGTCCGTCCGTCGTTCGTCCGTTCGTTCGTCGTCAACAATTTCTTTAAACGACATCTCCTCCAAAACTACTGGATGGAGTTTTACCAAACTTGGCCTGAATGATCCTTATATGGTCCTCTTTCGAAGTTGTTCAAACATTTCCGGTCCGTTGCATATCTAGGTCACAGGAGCTAAAAGTAGATTTTTTCAATGAAAACTTAAAAAATCTTCTCGTCTGAAACCACAGTATCCTGAGCTTAGATATTTGGCACAAAGCATTGTCTTTAGGTCCTCTATCAAGATTGTTCAAATTATGTCCCTTGGGTCAAAAATGACCCCGCCCCGGGGGTCGTAATTTTACATAGAGTTATATATTGAAATCTTCAAACATCTTCTTCTCTGAAACTAATATGGCCAGAGCTTTGATATTTGGCATGGTGTCACTTCTAGAAGCCCTTAACCAATATTGTTAATATGGTTCCGGTCCGTTGCATATCTAGGTCACAGGAGCTAAAAATAGATTTTTTCAATGAAAACTTAAAAAATCTTCTCGTCTGAAACCACAGTACCTTGAGCTTAGATATTTGGCATAAAGCATCGTCTTCACGTCCTCTATCAAGCTTGTTCAAATTATATCCCTTGGGTAAAAAATGACCCCGCCCCGGCGGTCGTAATTTTGCATAGAGTTATATAGTGAAATCTTCAGAACTTCTTTTATTTTTGAAACTAATATGGCCAGAGCTTTGATATTTGGCATGGTGACATTTCTAGAAGCCCTTAACCAATATTGTAAATATGGTTCCGGTTCGTTGCATATCTAGGTCACAGGCGCTAAAAATAGATTTTTTTAATTGAAAACTTAAAAAATCTTCTTGTCTGAAACTACAGTACCCTGAGCTAAAATATTTGGCACAAAGCATCATCTTTAGATCTTCTTTCAAGATTGTTCAAATCATGTCCTTGGGGTAAAAAATGACCCCGCCCCAGGGGTCGTTATTTTACATAGAGTTATATAGTGAATCTTCGAACATATTTTCTCTAAAGCTAATATGGCCAGAGCTTTGATATTTGGCATGGTGACATTTCTAGAAGCCCTTAACCAATATTGTAAATATGGTTCCGGTCTGTTGCATATCTAGGTCACAGGAGGTAAAAATAGATTTTTTCAATGGAAACTTAACAAATCTTCTTGTCTGAAACCACAGTACCCTGAGCTTAGATGTTTTGCACAAAGCATCATCTACAGGTCCTCTATCAAGATTGTTCAAATTATGTCCCTTGGGTCAAAATTGCCAAGGCCCTAGGGGTCGCAGTTTTACATAGAGTTATATAGTGAAATATTCTTCTCTGAAACTATTATGGCAAGAGCTTTGATATTTAGCATAGTGACACTTTTAGATGTTCTTTACCAATATTGCTGAAATGGTTCGGGTCTGTTGCATATCTAGGTCACATTAGCTAAAAATAGATTTTTTTCAATGAAAAGTCTTCCTGTCTGAAACCACCCATGTACAAAATATTTGACAGAACACTTAATTTTCAAGTTCATCAGCAAGATTTTTGAAATTATGTCTCTGGGGTAAAAAGTGATCCAACCTCAGGGGTCATGTGACCCTTGTGTTGGTTTTTTCAAGGTGAGCGATATTTAGGCCCGCATGGGCCTCTTGTTTATGTTTGCAGAAGCCAAAAAGCAAATTGGTGAAATCAATGGGACTGTTGAAAGAAGCATCACTGATTTGGATGGCAACGCTGAACCATTTGTAAGTTGTACTACATCTTGTAGTATATGTTTTTCATTAATTTACCATTTTAATACATATTGTTATGATTTGTGGTGTCATCTGATCTTAATAGTCTCACATTTTTAAAACTCCCTTAAGCTGTCAAGCAGTTGAACATGTATCAGCACTTTAGTAAAGAGGAAGTAAATATTTCCCTGGCAGAGTTCCCACATTTTTTCTTTTATGATACCAAGTAATTCAATGCCAAGATAGGTCAGTAGAATTGTTAAATGTAAAAGTCACATTGGAAAAATTGGTGGAGATATGAGGAAGTACTCAACTATCTAGAGTAACAGTGCTCCCTCTCTACAACAACATCCATTCTCTCTCTCTCTTCAACAACACCCATTCTCCCTCTCTTCAACAACACCCATTCTCCCTCTCTTCGACAACACCCATTCTCCCTTTCTACAACAACACTCATTCTCCCTCTCTACAACAACACCGATCTTTCCCTCTCTTCAACAACACCTACTTTCCCTCTCTACAACAACACCATTTTCCTTCTCTACAACAACACACATTCTCCTTCTCTGCAACAACATCAATCTTTCTCTCTCTACAACAACGCCCATTCTACCTCTCTACAACAACACCCATTCTCCCTCTCTACAACAACACACATTCTCCCTCTCTACAACAACACCCATTCTCCCTCTCTACAACAACACTCATTCTCCCTCTCTACAACAACACCCATTCTCCCTCTGTACAACAACACCCATTCTCCCTCTCTACAACAACACTCATTCTTCCTCTCTACAACAACACCCATTCTCCCTCTCTACAACAACGCCCATTCTACCTCTCTACAACAACACCAATTCTCCCTCTCTACAACAACACCCATCTTTCCCTCTCTACAACAACACCCATTCTCCCTCTCTACAACAACACTCAATCTCCCTATTTACAACAACACTCATTCTCCCTCTCTACAACAACACCCATTCTCCCTCTCTACAACAACACTCATTCTCCCTCTCTACAACAACACCCATATTTCCCTCTCTACAAAAACATCTATTTTCCTTCTCTACAACAATACCTACTTTCCCTTTCTACAACAACATCCATTCTCCCTCTCTACAACAACACACATTCTCCCTCTCTACAACAACACCCATCTTTCCCTCTCTACAACAACATCTTTTTTCCTTCTCTACAACAATACCTACTTTCCCTTTCTACAACAACATCCATTCTCCTTCTCTACAACAACACCCTTTCTCCCTCTCTACAACAACACCAATTCTCCCTCTCTACAACAACACCCATTCTCCCTCTCTACAACAACACCCATCTTTCCCTCTCTCCAACAACATCCATTCTCCTTCTCTACAACAACACCCTTTCTCCCTCTCTACAACAACACCCATTCTCCTTCTCTACAACAACACCGTTTCTCCCTCTATACAACAACACCCATTCTCCCTCTCTACAACAACACAAAGTCTCCCTCTCTACAACAACACCCATCTTTCCCTCTCTACAACAACATCTATTTTCCTTCTCTACAACAACACCTACTTTCCCTTTCTACAACAACAGCCATTCTCCCTCTCTATAACAACACCATCTTTCCCTCTCTACAACAACACCCATCTTTCCCTCTCTACAACAGCACCCATTCTCCCTCTCTACAAAAACACCTACTTTCCCTCTCTAAAACAACACCCATTCTCCCTTCCTTCGACTACCCATTATCCCTCTCTACAACAACACTCATTCCCCTCTCTACAACAACACTCATTCTCCCTTTCTACAAAAACACCTACTTTCCCTCTCTACAACATCACCCATTCTCCCTCCCTACAACAACACCCATCTTTCCCTCTTTACAACAACACCCATTCTCCCTCTCTACAACAACACCCATTCTACCTCTACAACAACACTCATCTTTCCCTCTTTACAACAACATTCATTCTCCCTCTCTTCAACAACACTCATTCTCCCTCTCTACAACAGCCATTCTCCCTCTCTACAACAACAGCCATTCTCCCTCTCTATAACAACAACCATTCTCCCTCTCTACAACAACACCCATCTTTCCCTCTTTACAACAACACCCATTCTCCCTCTCTACAACAACACCCATTCTTCCTCTACAACAACACTCATTCTCCCTCTCTACAACAACACTCATTCTTCCTCTCTACAACAACACCCATTCTTCCTCTACAACAACACTCATCTTTCCCTCTTTACAACAACACCCATTCTCTCTCTCTACAACAACACTCATTCTCTCTCTCTACAACAACACCCATTCTCCCTCTCTACAACAACACCCATTCTCTCTCTCTACAACAACACCCATTCTCCCTCTCTACAACAACACCCATTCTCTCTCTCTACAACAACACCCATTCTCCCTCTCTACAACAACACCCATTCTCTCTCTCTACAACAACACCCATTCTCTCTCTCTACAACAACACCCATTCTTCCTCTACAACAACACTCATCTTTCCCTCTTTACAACAACACCCATTCTCCCTCTCTACAACAACACCCATTCTTCCTCTACAACAACACTCATCTTTCCCTCTCTACAACAACACCCATTCTCTCTCTCTACAACAACACCCATTCTCCCTCTCTACAACAACACTCATTCTTCCTCTCTACAACAACACTCATTCTCTCTCTCTGCAACAACACCCATTCTCCATCTCAACATCAACACCAATCTTTCCCTCTCTACAACAACAGCCATTCTCCCTCTCTACAACAACACCCATTCTCCCTCTTAACAACAACACTTACTTTCCCTCTCTACATGAACAACAATCCTTCCCTATCTAGAACAACACCCATTCTCCCTCTCTACAACAACACTCAATCTCCCTATTTACAACAACACTCATACTCCTTATCTACAACAACACCCATTTTCCCTCCCTACAACAAAACCTATCTTTCCTTCCCTTCAACAACACACACTTTACCTCTCTACAACAACACCCATCTTTCCCTCTCTACAACACCACTCAATCTCCCTCTCTACAACAATACTCAATCTCCCTCTCTACAACAACACCTATTTTCCCTCTCTACAACAACATCCATCTTTTACTCTCTACAACACCCATTATCCCCCTCTATTACATCACCCATCTTTCCCTTTCTACAAAAACACTCATTCTCCCTCTCTACAACAACAAACATTCTCCCTCTCTACAACAACACTCAATCTCCCTCTCTACATCAACACTCAATCTCCTTCTCTACAACAACACTCATTTTCCCTCTCTACAACAACACTCAATCTCCTTCTCTACATCAACACTCAATCTCCTTCTCTACAACAACACTCATTTTCCCTCTCTACAACAACACCCATTCTCCCTCTCTACAACAATACTCAATCTCCTTCTCTACAACAACACTCATTTTCCCTCTCTACAACAACACTCCATCTCCCTCTCTACATCAACATTCAATCTCCTTCTCTACAATAACACTCATTTTCCCTCTCTACAACAACACTCCATCTCCCTCTCTACATCAACACTCAATCTCCTTCTCTACAACAACACACACTTTACCTCTCTACAACATCACCCATCTTTCCCTTTTTACAACAACACCCATTCTCTCTCTCTAAAACAACACCAATATTTCCCTCTCTTAAACAATACTCATTCTCCCTCTCTACAACAACACCTTTTCCCCTCTCTACAACAACACCCATTCTCTCTCTCTACAACAACACCCATTCTCTCTCTCTACAACAACACTCATTCCCCCTCTCTACAACAACACTCATTCTCCCTCTCTTCAACAACACCCATTTTCCCTACCTACAACAACATTCTGACAGAGACAAAAGTTTTGCATGTTGCTCAAAAGTAGTTGTTAGAGAGGGAAAATCACCCCCTTCACTGCCTTACCCAGACAGTTTGGATCCTAGCAGATGGTTGCCTCAAGCAGGCTGAAAGTAAAGCAGAATGTGTTTTAACTTTTAACCTGTTTTAAGTACTCACATTTATGTTCAATACTAGAAACAGGCTATGGAATAAAGGGTTAAAATATTAAGTAGCTAAACTACATGTAGTTCTACTATTTTTAGATTCACAATATACAGAAAGGACGTGATAGAGTTCGAGATGAAAAGGACTTATTCCAAGATATAGGAAATTACACGTAAGTCCACTGCCCATTGCTAAAACCTTTCTGCCTTGTTCTTATTTCTCATAGAAATGCTTTTTTGTGTGTGTACTATTTCCTTTTAACCCATTCTTTATTAATACAAGTTTTTACAACTCTAAATTATTCCACCATTGAAGAAAATAGTTCAAATTTATACAGTTATGAACATGTATCATAACAAATATTTTCTATATCCTAGCTTATGGTAGCTTAAAGTGGCTGAAAGTAAAGCAGAATGCGTCAAAGGGAACATTCTTATTTAATTTCAACCTGCTTTAATTGGTCACATGTCTTCAAAAATAGGAAAAGGCTATGGGGTAAAGGGTTAAGAGACATTGGAAAATTTGCTACATCCAGATGAGTCTCTGCTTTACGCATTACCCTTGAATTCCAGTCCAATTTGAATTATTTAATAAGGTTGTTTGTAAATACATTGCAAAAAGATAAATTGTATAGGAGCCTCTGATGAGTCTGGTCTGAGTCTACACTGTTTACATAAGACAAGGCGTTTAATGTCACTGGTCTATCTATAGGACGTGCATGGTTAGGGGCGTGCACGATATGTATTAGAATATGTGTTTATGACAGGTGACTGCCATAGGAGCTTTCTGTTTTACTGTCACCTTGATTTAAGCTGTCATCTGTCTTACATACAGTCAATAAACCATCCTTTTAGTGGATGGTTTTTACTGTAGAATGAAACCGTTGTATTTTACAGGTGGTATGCTTGTATTGGTATGGGCTGTGCAGTTCTAATCGTTGTAGTCTTCTATTATCTGGGTGTATTGTTTGGGCTGTGTGGAGAAAGACCCGGACATAACGCTGCTTGCTGTAATAAGGGAACTGGTGCAAATCTTCTTTGTGCGTAAGTACAAGTTACACAACAACTTCCTTCATACAGAATCACTATAAATATCATACTTATAAGTTACATCTGTGAACAGAACTCAAACGCCTCACAATGGGGAAAACTTTCAAGAAAAAATACACCTACGACTGTGAAACAAGTAATGTTATCTACCTCTTATCTTGTGGAAAATGCCATAAATATTATGTCGGATAGTGCTAAAGACCAATATGAAATTGGATCTATGAGCATGTCTGGTACATGAGGTAGAATCTCAATAAGCCCAAGGAAAGGCTCTTTAACCCTCACAACTTTGAAACCTCTGATGCCAACTTTGGAATTATCAAAGAACTGTCTAGCCATCTGGTTGATTCAAAATCACTTAGCCTATGAAACAAATTGGAGCTAGTCTGGTTCACCACTCAACAATTGTATGTCCTAAAGGCATTAATATCCAATTAGCATGATAATGTTCCTGCCTTTTGTTCTTGTTGTATGTAATTTACTTCAGGAACATTGTTGTGCTAACTGTAGGATCAAACTCAATATACATGTATATAGAAAATAGTTAAAACTTCCAGATACTAAATCAGTCTCCACATACTAACACTGGTATATGACTTTGTAATACCAACTAAAAAATTTGGACATGTCAAATAAGATGTAATCCAAACATATGCATATACGAATTTCACACAGGAGAACATAAAACATACATGTTCCCACAGAGACTCATGCCTAAGAATACCCATATGAGTGCATTGAGATATGCTCACATCCAGGGCAAATCCAAGAGACTTGCTCCCATACAGGAGCAATCCAGGAGACATGCTCCAATCCACAGGAGCAAGTCCAAGGAGCCTTTTGATCATGGTTTATACTGTTTACATAAAACAAGTGTACTCTTCACAGGAATACTATTTGTAAATGATGAGCATTCTCATTGCTAGGGATCAATATGTTTATGCTTTTTCAAAGACAATATTTAGGTACTATAGCTTTATAAAGATAGGCCAATAATTGAATGGTTAATCCACATTCTGCACAGCATTAGTAGTTATTACAAGGGTTACAAAAGTTTATACCAACTAGGATACATTGACCATAGCCTCAGATAAAGATAGCTTTTCAAATACAAGAATCCTTAAATTTTCACCAAATCCTATGTTTTGACTAGTGATATAAATTTATGTCAGTACAAGAAAATGTAGGACTCTGATCATTAGAGCCATGACCATGATATTGTTTTGTTTGTATGTTTTCCAGGGGCATACTGTTTTCATTTCTCTTTGCGGCTTTTCTAATGATGGTTGTCATCCTTATGTTTACACTTGGTGGTCTGAGTTTCACAATGGCCTGCAGATACCTTGACGACGGAGTAGAAAATATCAAGGTAAGTCATGTGTTTGTTTTATATTGAAAATTATGAATTAAACCTTTCCTTCATAGTTATGCCTCACAAGTGTTTGTTTCACCCATCCAACCGTAGCCTGTTTCTAGTTTTGAATATAGTTGACCACTTAAAGCAGGCTGAAAGTAAAGCAGAATGTGCCTTAGCAGGTGGTAGCTTAAAGCAGGTTGAAAGTAAAGCAGACTGTGCCTTAAGGCACATTCTGCTTTACTTTTAACCTGCTTTAAGCGGTAACCTACTTTCAAAACTAGAAACGGTCTATGGGGGTAATGTGTTAATACAGGTTTTACAGTGATGAAAGGTTATTATGTTTTACCATTCCACAGTCGGCTATTTCAGTTGTTATTTTCATTTGTGTTTCAGACCATTGAGCCAGTTCTGAATGATGGATTTAAGTGGAACATCAGTGAGGCGTTCAATGTCACTGGTCTATCTATAGGACAGATGTTTGAGTAAGTATGATGAGGGATTGTATTCATTCAACATAGAATGTCGCACCCACTTAAAATGTAACGTAGTATAAATATAATCTCTGAACATTGCAGTGTAAAAATACATATAACATTACAGAATGAAATAATAAGACCATGGTAGTGTATTAACCCATTGAGTTCAATAGGTGATAAGTATACAAACAGTGTACCTTTGAAGAGTATGGTTGTCCTATGTAAACGGTGAAGACTCAGACCAGAGGGCTCCTAAGGGAACCCTCTGACCAGGGTCTACAATGTTTGTCATTAGGCAATATATGGTAAAAAGAAGAAAAAGATCATAAATAGATTAGACTTAATTTGAAACTGGATTTGTCCACTTGAAGTTTCAGGGGTGAATGAGATGAGCTACTGTGGTAAAGAATATACATGGCAATTGTACGCATAGTAGGCAACTAAATGCAGGACAAAAGCAATGCAGAAAATGTGTGTAGGAGGTTTTTACATTACTTGTGTCCTGCATGATAAACTTTCTTAAAAAATCACCATGCTTCTTTATCCTCTTTTATGTAGAGCTCTTATAAAGGACAGAGGAAACTGGTATAGGTGTTATAAAACATTTGGCCTTGTTAGGATTAATACTAGTTGCTTTCAGACATGTGAAGAGTCCGCTAAAATGAAGACCACAAATGCAACAACTTCTGGTACAACTTCTACTACTTCTATTAGTACCTCCTCTTACCGGCAGACGTAGTTGATGGGTCAAGCACCCGCCTACGACGTCAGGGGTTGCCAAGTCCTTCGGATGAGACTTTATAAACCGAGGTCCGATGTATGAGTGCTTTACACTTGGCATCTAAAAGAACTAGAGAACTCTTTCGATAATAAGAGTAGGGCATCGTGCCCAGGTTCTCTGTATCCACTCCCCTCTCTCTGGGGCGTCCAATAAGCCAATAGATGGCAGAAATGGACGTTAACAAACAAAACAAAAAACAAAACAAACCTCTTCTTAAACTATTACTACTACAACTACACCTACAACAACTACTACTACTACTACTACAACTTCTACTTCTACTTCTTCTACTACAACTACTACCTCTATAATGCTCCTTTTTGAAAATATGCTTACTACAACTAATACTACTGCTGCTACTACTACTACTGCTGCTACTTCGCTATTCTATAATGCTCTTTTCTCAAAATCTGCTTACTTTGTTAGTTGCATCATGTATTTTAGACATTCTTTTTTCTTTCAGAGATTGCAAAAAAAATGAAGGGGTGTACACAGCTTTGAAGCTAAACAGCATTTTTAATATTGATGAAAAATTCAATGTTTCTGTAAGTATTGTTTATTTGACTATTGCTAGTATTTATAACTTCTTTCTTATGGTTCATATTCATGATTGTATAAAGTGGATTTGTTTTCTTCAATGTGACCATTCTTTCACTCTGTTTCATTGTAGTACAGTTTGCTTAACCCATTACCCCATAGCTTGTTTCAAGTTTAGAAGACAGTTGACAACTTTAAGCAGGTTGAAAGTAAAGCAGAATGCACCTTAAGGTGCATTTTGCTTTACTTTCAGCCTACTTTAAGCTAGCATAGATCTGTTAGAATGTAGAGAATGTTTCTTATGGTAAACTTTCATGACTGTATAATACAGAACATTTTTTTTCAATGGAGGAATATATTAAAGGTGTTAAAAGGCATATTAATGGGATAATGGGTTAAACATGCATCCAATATGCCTAGAAAAAGATACATATTTATCCAATGTCATAGTACAGTAGAACTGATGATCTGATTTTCTTATATTTCCAGGATGTCAAAAAGCAGGTTAGGGACATGACCACTAAATCATTTACTTTAGACACTATAGACTTGCTTACACCTGCACTAGAAGAGGAGTTGAGGTCATATATAAATGCCAATTTAACTACAATAAACTTCACCCAATACACAGAACAGGTGAGTAGTATAAAGGCTTAACCCCTTACTCCACAGTGTGTTTCTAGTTTTGAAGACAGGTGACCACTTAAAGTAAGTTGAAAGTGAAATAGAATGCAACTATTGGCGCATTCTGCTTTAATTTTAGACTGTTTTAAGCTACCATCTGCTAGGATATAGGACATTTTTCCAATTGTGCAAATTCATTACTGTTACTGTATAAAATGTAACTATTTTTTTTCGTTGAGGAATTAATTAAATGTGTAAAAATGTGTATCTATAGAGTATTAGGGATATACACATGTTTTCTATAAGGTTAAGCTAAAAGCATGAAAAAAGTCTTTTCTACGACAGATGTATTAACATAATTATTCATAAGAGTCTGTAAAGTTAAGCTTTTGATATGTTAAAGCAATTTGTATGTGTTGTATGCATTTAGTTTTGTGTTTGTAATGTTACCATAAACAAGAGATCTAATGTTTTTAAAAGTAGAATTTAATCCTGCTCAAAATACCAAAATATGCTAATTATAAAATCATAAAACTCTGTTTTGGATGTCGAGAGAGCAGGTCATGGATTTTTTGCTCTGAAAGATTTGCTCGTTATCTCTACTTAGACCTGACTCAGAAAAATAAAAGTTATACTGTGACATTCCTAATCAAAAGTGCTTTTGAGTGTTGTATAATTTCTGGATTTAAAATTTAAAGTTTTTATCAAAAAGTGCTTTAAAATTCACGTTTTTTCGAAAGGAATTAGTTTACTCCAGAGGAATATGTGGATTAATAAATATGGGATTAGCTAGCTCAACTATGTGATCATTGTACATGCAAAGAGTACAATAGGTTAATCATCACCTATCAAGATAACAATGGATCTTGATAGCTCATCAGACATCAGCCAGTTCTCTGGCTTCTCAGCCAGTGATTTACCATTGGATTACAATGATGACAATAATGGTGTGCTATACCATATTAAAGAAACAAGCCTGGGAGAATGCATAACAATTACCTTCTATGACAACATAGTGTTTGAAAAAACAATGGCAAGTTTTTCCAACATTTATGACTTTTCTCTAAATAAGCCACAGACTGGGAAAACAACAACAACTTCTATCAAGAATGAAAGGCTTGTAATAACAGCCTACAAAACATGCAAGATTGTTGCACAAGGGAAAGAATGCAGACTGTGGCTAGAGTCTGTTTTCCATCCAATCATAGAAAGCAACAATGTTAAAACCATCAATAAACCTCCAAAAAAGACTTGCCAAGTTAATACACCATCTTCAAGTGATAGCCATCTCATAAGAATAGCACCGACAAAATCAAAATCAACCAGCATTCTTAGCAGTGTCTCCAAAGCAATTTTTGGTCCTTCAGTCAGCAACCAATTGCTTAAACTTGGAAAAGAACTCAAAAAAGCTAAAAAAAATGCAAAAAAAGGTGGCCCTGAAGTGGACTACCAGGAGCTTAATAGACAGTTGAACATCATTCAACAAACAGGTAGAAAACCCATACAAAAACTTCATAAACAAACTGAACCCAAACCTTCAAAAAAATCAAAACCAATAAATCACCAATACCGTCAATGGCTAGACAGTACATTTACAAAGAAAAACCAGGAAAACATTTCTGTGAACAGCTCTGCTGTAGACAACATTTCAACATCACAGAACACAGAAAGAGAAGAAATCTTGTCCCGCACTTCTAGTAGTGATGACCAAACGTACCTGAAACAATCAATGCCTGCAATATGTGTAAGTGAGAAGAATCAATACAGTGCAGACATACATACAAATTCAAAAGAAAACGTGCAGACACCAGAAAAGACAGAAACCTTCAAACAAGATAAGGAAATTACTACTAGGATATCGAACCTTGTCAGCAAAAACAATGAGCAACAAAAACTGATCAAATCCCTCGAAGAACAACTTCAAAATTACATTAATATCCAGACCACTACTCCGACAGAAACTATGAATAAACTCAAGGCCTGTAATGAGAAACTTGCTGAAGCAAATGGGAAAATACTTGTTTTAGAAGAAGAACGGAAAAAAAATCAAAACTCAATGCAATCAATGAAGATGGAAATTCGTTCACTTAAGGAAAAACTAAACAGCAAACAAACAATCGTAGAAAACACTGAAGAAATTGGTTCTACTGTCAAATTAATTACTGATGACATTCAAGAAATAAAACAAGTATTAAATCTAGTACAACAGAAAAGTGACAAATCAGCTTCATCCATTGATATCAATCTGTTGCAAATAGAGGTAAGAAATCAAAATAAGGAACTTGATCAACTCAGAAAAGAACTTCGGTCAAGTCAGGAAAAAACAGAAAAAGCCAAAAGTCCTGTCTCTGCATCTTTATCAGACAGCAAAGTATCACCAGTTAAAGCTAGTGAGCCACATATCAGTGCACATAAAAGGGTGTCTGCCACAAAGTTAACGAAGCCACAAGTTCTCATTCTTGGAGATTCAGTTACAAAATCGCTTGACACCAACAAATTCTCAGGAGAAAGCCTTCAAGTGCACATAAAGTCTCTTCCTGGTACAAAAGTAATAGACATTTCAAACAAAATACCACAATTAACAGAGACTGTCCAGCTGTCTGATGCCATAGTCATTCATGCTGGTATAAACAACATCACTGATGCTGACAACCCTGAAGCGATAACAAGCGAGTACATGGAACTATTGAACAAAATACGTAACAAAAATGAATCGGCCAAAATAATAATTTCATCACTCCTTCCAAAGAAATATGACAAACTGTCATCAACAGCCATAACAACAACAAACTCAAGACTAAAACAGCTGTGTAATGAAAACAACTGCACTTTCGTAGATCATACAAGCTCATTTGTGAACAATGGGGTGGTGAAAAAATCACTGTTAAAAGATGAAATTCATTTAACTGGGTTTGGAACTTCCGTGCTAGCCGGAAAACTGAAGGCAGCAGTATTCCAATGCCTAGATTTCCCAGTCATTACCAACCAGTCCTCTGGAAATTTTCATCAGGCCAGCCTCCCTCATCACAACCGACGCTCATTTCGGCCGAGACCTCCACATTTAGTTCATCCGAGGCAGAATCTGCGAATACCTCCCTGGATGATCACTCCTCCTTGGATGCCACAACAACAACCATACCATTAACAGAACATTCCAATAATCAAAACCTCCAGGAAAACAACAATCCATTACCAAGTCTAGACAATATCACTGAAACAGAACCAAACCCTACACAGTTCAATTTTGATCAAAGTGGACTAAATTTCATTCATTTAAATATTCATTACTTGTTTCCAAAGTTTGACGAGATAAAATCTTTAGTTGATAGTGACTCCCACATTGATTTCCTTGGTCTCTGTGAAACGTTTCTCAGTGACACGTTTTCAGATACTGAATTCATGCTTAAAAATTATCAGTTGTATCGCAGAGATAGGAAAGGTAACGGTGGTGGTTTGGTTCTGTACGTAAAATCTGTTTATCCCTGTGTCCAAAGAACTGACTTGGAAAATGATTCAATAGAAGCTATCTGGATTGAAGTTAAGTGTCAAAATCAAAAGCCATTCATTGTTGGATATATATATAGACCACCGCAATCCCCAGTTAGCTGGAATAATGACTTTGAACAACTACTTGATACATTATATCAGGAAAATAAGGAGATCATTTTGTTCGGAGACTTCAATTACAACTTTGTCAACTCAAAAACTAATAACTGTGCCTGGAATAATATAACAAATACCTTTAATCTTAGACAGCTGGTTGAAAAGCCTACCAGAGTATGTTACCTCCACTACTGCTACTACTATAGATCATGTTTACACCAACTATCCATCATATATTGTTAATGTACAAGTACATGAGTTGTCTCTCAGTGATCACTTTGCTGTGAGTTTTGTTAGAAAATCAGGCAGTAAGAATAAACATGGCCCAGTTCATACTGTGATAAACTATAGAAGTTTAAAACATTTTAATGAAGAAGCATTTATTCAAGATTTAACAGAACAACCATGGTCAGTTATAGAAATGTACAGTGATCCAGATGATGCACTAGATTTTTTCACAAAACTTTTCTTTTCTGTTTTAAACAATCATGCACCCAACAAACAAAAAAGAGTAAAACAATTAAACCAGCCTGACTGGTTTAATAAAGAAATACAACATGCAATAAGACAAAGGGATTATGCAAAGAAGTCTGGTAACACTGTACAATTTAAACACTGGAGATATCAAGTGAAAATTTTGTCATCTAAATATAAAAAAGATTTTTATGATAAAGCCATAAATAAAAACAAAAAGAATGCAAAGGTATTATGGAAAAATCTGAAAACTCTTTCTGGTAAAGCTGCTACTCCACAGACACACTTTATAAACGACAATGATGGAAATCCTATTCTTGAACCAAAAACAACTGCAGAAACATTTAACAACTTCTTTACAAATATCTTTAAGAAAGTGCCAAATATTGATGGTTTAAATGAAATCTTCACATCAAAAATACATGAATATGTCAAAAGCTGCAGTTCTACAGAATCTTTTTCTATTCCTCAAATTAGTGTAGATCATGTGATAGAGACGCTTTCATCTCTTGACAGCAGCACAGCGACTGGTCTTGATGGCATTGGTGCCAGATTTCTAAAATTAGGAAGTCATGTTATAGCAAAACCGCTGGCACAAATCTTTAATCTTAGTATAAAACAAAGTCAGTTTCCAGAATGTTTCAAAGTAGCAAAAGTAACGCCTATTTTTAAAAAGGGTTCAAAATCAGATGTAAACAATTATAGACCAATCTCAGTCTTACCTGCATTGTCTAAAATAATTGAAAGACATGTATCTGACAGTCTTAAACAGTTTCTTGAAGACAACAACTTACTACATACATTTCAGTCTGGTTTTAGAAAGCATCACTCATGTGAAACTGCTCTTACAGTGCTTGTCGACAATTGGATTAGTGCAATTAATGAAAACAAGACTGTTGGAACCATTTTTGTAGATCTAACTAAAGCATTTGACCTTGTAAATCACTCCATTCTCATTGAAAAATTGCATTGCAATAACATTTCAGCATCGACAGTAACTTGGTTTGAATCATATCTAAACGATAGGTCCCAGAAGGTATCAGTTTGTGGCAACCTGTCTGATCCACTTCATATATCTTCTGGAGTACCACAGGGCTCTGTTCTAGGACCTATACTATTTCTTATATACATAAATGACCTCCCGTTACACCTAGAGCAATCTTTGACCGACATGTTTGCTGATGACACTACTGTTACCGTCATAGGACAATCAGTACAAGAGGTAAATTTGATAATGCAGACAGAGCTTAATGCCATACAAGAGTGGTGTAATCAAAATGCAATGATACCTAACACACAAAAAACAAAAGCAATGTACATTTCTTCATCTTCACAAAGTCTGAACAAAATCAAATCAAACTCTGATTTTCAATTAGTTTTAAGTAATGATACCATAGAGTACACAGAGTCTGAGAAACTTCTTGGTGTTCAGGTAGACAATAACTTAAAATGGAAAAACCAAATTCAACAAACTCTGAAAAAGTGTAATGCAAATCTATATTTGCTTTTAAGAATAAAAAAATACATAAATGTTGACACCCGCAAACTCTTCTTCAATGCTTATATTCTACCACATTTGGATTACTGCTGTTCTATCTGGGGAAACTGCTCTGAAGAACTTCAAAATCTTATGCTTAAATTTCAAAAAAGAGCTGCACGAATAATACTAGATAAGGACTATGACACACCATCTGAGGCATTATTCAAAGAACTACGTTGGATGAAATTTGGTGACAGAGTTGAATTCAAAAAAGCCATCCTCCTTTACAAGTCCTTTAACATTCATAGATTTCCAGCATATATGCAATCCAAATTCAAAAAGACTCAATCCATTGGTATATGTCAGCTTAGATCAGCAACTAATAATGAGTTGCATATTCCTAAACCTAATCTAGAGTTCTTTAGAAAGTCACTATCGTATTCAGGTCCTAAAATTTGGAATACAATACCTTTGTCAATACGACAGTCTGATACTTTAAGTAGTTTCAAAAGAGCCTATTTGCAGTGGAGGTTCTCTGCAGATCAAAATACTTAACATTTTCCACCATAGGCAAAGAAGTTTACTCTATTAAAGGCAGGATATTGCTTAAGGCTGGAAGAAAGTGAGCAGAAAGCTCATTTATGAGCTTCCTTCATATATGAGCTTTCTTCTTTACTTTCGTTTTGCCTTAAGCTGCCACCTGAATTCAACATTATTAATGAATATCAATGTGTGATGCCTATGGGGTGGGGGGGGGGGGGGTTAAATCATGCAGACAGTTCATAATCCCATTGTAATGATATGAGTACCAGTCAACTTAAAGTTTCAATGTAAATTGTTTTCATTAAACATGTTATTTAACCCATTATCTCATGAATACAGCTTTTTACCCCTTTGAAGAAATTGCCCCCTTTGGGCAGTCATGAATATGTTTGATGACAAGCATTTCTTGTATCCTAGCAGATTGTAGCGTAAAGCGGACTGAAAGTAAGACAGAATGTGCCTTTCTTTCTACCTGCTTTAAGTGGTTATCTATCTCTAATACTAGAATCAGGTTAAGGGTAATGGGTTAAATAGATGTTTTCTTTAGTTGTAGATTTATTGTCTAAATTATTGAAGTTGAACTTGTATTAAGTGGCCACCCAAAATATAAAAAAACAAAAAAAACTTTCCGTACTATATATAAACAAGTGGCTGCTTAGTGTAGGACAGGAGTTGAGTAGGAAGGTCCTAAAGGAACTTTTTGCTCTGCTTTTGTCCTGCATTGGGCAATCCCACAGTACCTGTGTACACGTTTCTTCAAACATTGGCCCCTTAACATAAGTTTAACCACATATTGTATTCTGTTTGTTTCATGATCTGTTAAATATGATGTAACTATGTATATATGTCGAGGCCCACATGGAAGATTGGGCTTGCCTAAATGTGTAGCCTCAGTAAATAAAGTCGTTATTATTATTATTATTATTATTATTATTATTACATTCTTTTGTGTATCTTCAGCTTGAAACAGCAGTTACAGGAGTTGATCTATCTCAAATCATCACAGATCTTACGAGTGCTGCTAACACCCTTAAGGCAAATAATGCTGCGGTAAATAATCTACATACCAATTCTATCCATAGAGGATCTTACATAAGTGCTCATTGATTATAATTTTTAATAAACGAGTTGACTAAAACAATATGACTCAAGCCTTGGCGAGCGTTATATTTATTTTAGTCAACAAGTTTATGAAAAATGATAAATAGTGAGCACGAATGTTAGATTCTATTTATCACATAAACATTTTAAAATCCTATTAAGTCAAACATTTTAAAATCCTATTAAGTCAACTGAATCCTAAGTTCGTAGTCTCTCCGCCATATGTATTTTCCGCCACTCTAGGGGCCATATATAATAAACCTTACTAATTAATGACTCATTGCTTTCAACATGTAATCTAAAGCAAATGATGATCTACTGGTTGCTTTATTTTATAAAACAAGCAAACAAAAACAGCCATGTGTTAATATGGCACCAGGACTCAAGTGGGTGATGTATGGTCACTTTAGCCCTCTTTTTACCATGATATTTTTTAAATAATATTCTTCGGGCTGTATGGGGAATGAAAGTGATACCTTCAGACTATGTTAATAGTTAAAATCTAATGGTTTATTTGACAAACGATTATAGAGTATAATCAGGTACTAAATATCCAGATCATTTCTTGATTTTTTCTGTACAGTGAAACCTCTCTATTACAACCACTACATTGTGTTGATTTTAAGGTGTTTACGGCAGGTGCCTGCTTAAAGCAAGATTGATGTCAAACAGAATGCTACTTCAGGAGTTTTCTATTTGACATTCATCTTGCTTTAAGCTGTCACCTGTATTTTATACAATCAATTAGCCTTCTTTATAGTTGTTGCAATAAAGAGGTTTTACTGTAATTTCTAATGGTCCTTCTCTTTCTGAGGTTCATATTCTTTTGTTGCTGTATATTTTTTCTAGGATCCTAATGCTGCTGTCTTAGTTGCTGCTGCTGCTGAATTGCAAAGTTTGAAAGATAATCAACTGATGACTTTGGAAGATGAAAAGGTGAAATTCTACTGCATCAATATGCCATATTATGCCTTCAATTTATTCCTCCACTGAAGAAAAAAGTTACACTTTATACATTCAATAATATGCACCTGAAGAAATATGTTTCATTTTCTAGCAGATGGTATTTAAAACAGGCTGAGGGTAAAACAGAATGTGCATTAAGGCACATTCTGTGTTACTCTGAACCTGCTGAAAGTGGCCACCTGTGTTCAAAACTAGAAACAGGCAATGGGGGAAAGAGTTAAAGCAAATACTTGCCTTGAATACGGTTATATATAGATATTGAATATGATTGAAAGGCTTAATATGTAGTATAAACTACTAATGAACCAGATATGCAGTGTGCACCTTCAAGTCATACCAGGACAATGTCATATCAAAGGATATCATAAGAAGAAAAAAGAGCCAACTTGCAAAGTTACGCAGCGAACGTTATAACTAGATTATAATTAATTCACCTTTCAATTAATGGTTAATAGAAATTTAAGTGCCATAACTATATGGGGCCATATAGAGTAAATCTTATATTAAGCGATCGCTTACTGAAGTAGCATAGAGATCTTTAAGACAGAAGGATCCTATTGGAACTTTCTGTATTGTTTTTATTCTGAATAAAGCGGCTGTATGTACGAGGGGTGATCAGGAAATACGCGGAAAAGTGCTCTAAATTCATTACTGTAGTATTGACAGTGCTCCAAAAATTGGATAGCCCAACGCCCGGGGCTCCTATATTTTCAATTGGGGCCTGTCATAAATTATGGTGATCATGCCCGCCGGGCCTGTCTAATTATGAAACTACACATATGCACTGTTCTGGTCAGTAGCCTGGTGATTGCAGGATGTTGGCTTTACAAGCCGCGAAGCGTGTTAATTCTATTAAGCACTCAGTTTTACTAGTGATAATTACACAATCAGTGACCAATCAAGCGTGTTAGCATGTTTACCTCTAATCAGGGTTGACTTTTACCATAAGATAAGCGCTTACGGTCACGCCTCATGATCAATGTCTAGAGTCTGTTTCATTGAAAATCTCACAGGTGTGTAAACAAAAGGATTTACGATTTTACTGAAATTTCCCTTGAAATTACTGTATAAGGGTTTCACTCACCTAAAATAACAATCATATATCCTCCAATGCATTAAATTTTCACTGTAAGTCAAATCATAACACTTTCCATCACTCAAACAAAGTTTAGAAACAAACTTCCAAATATCCGCCATTTTGTCAAATTTGTGCAAAATGGCATCCTTCACATTGAATAAGCATATGAAAGAAGAGATTAATTAAAGTAAGATTTTTATGTAAAATTGGTACAAAAGCAGTGTAGGGATGAGTTAAATGATTAATTTAGATAAAATAATGGATTATGATAATTGTTACTAAAAATAAAATCTGGAAATCCCATAAGAACCACTTTACAGTTAGAATCACTTTCACTGACTACAGAACTTAAAAGGAAAATGAGGCTGTCTTAGATCATTTACAAAAAAATCGGGCAAGTTCATTTGGGACAGGGCTTGTCAATTTTATAAGCCTACTTGCCCTGGGCTTGTCAGTCAAAAATATTTTCTTGGAGCACTGATTGATTTTGCTGAAATTTTGTGTGAATATACATTAAACCAATTCACATTATGCAGTATTTTTTTACATCAGTAGCTTGCACATGCACAACGTTATTGTTACTATGGTAACATCAACTAGCCAACACCGGCCCAACGTTATATAACGCCATCGTCAACGTAGCTGTTCATGATACGCGTTACACTAAAAACGCTCAGTCTTTTTCCAAATACTCCCCATTACATGAGATACACTTCCTGCAACGTTCTAGCCATGAAACACAGTCTAAATGAAGATGGTTGTATTTTGGATATTGCCTTCTGCACTGCCGCTGAAAGTTCATAAGTATCATCTAAGTGTGTTCCTCTAAGGAAGGTCTTCATTACCGGGAAAAGAAAGAAGAAACAGGGGGACAAATCCGTACTGTATGGTGGATGACTCAAAAGCTCAAACCCTAGTTCTACATCGTCGACTGAGCTTTGGTCTCTGGCGTGTACAGGCTGATCCACGTTTCATCAACGGTGACAATTCTGTCCATGAACTTTTCCCCATCTCGTTCGAATCTCTTCAGAAGCTGTTCACAACATTCCACACGAAGTCTTTTCTGATCAGTATCGAGCATTTTGGGAATCCACCTAGCACACATTCGACACATATTTTATTAGTTATGAATAATACCGGACACTGTACCGTAACTGTAGTCAGTTTTTGCAACAATATCCCTGTTGTGATGTGCCGATCATTATCCAGTAGCTGCTTTGCGGCGGCGACGTGAGATGACGTAACGACGCTTGGACGACCAAGTGTGCTGCGCTGATCATCCTTGACGTTTTCTCTGCCCTCTTCGAAGCGTTTATACCACATGTAAACTGCTGGTTTTTTCATGGCCTTTTCTCCATATGCGTTCAGTAGCATGTCAATAGTTTTTTATTTTGAAAATCCATTACGCACGCAAAATTTGATAGCCAATCTCTGTTCATCACTAATTTTCACACGATAAGCACTAAAAACAGACATTGTTTACATGTCCGACGTCAGAAATCAACATGACATAATTAACGTCATGACGAAAGTTCGTGCGTTTAGTCCCTCTCGTTTGGTGAAGTTATCTTAAAAACTCTACGAACGCGACGCGGTGTTTCGTTACCGCTTAGTGTTCAAAATTCGTAAATTTGGGCCGGGATGACGTTGTTGACGTTACTATAGAAACCACATTTCCTTCTATGCAGCTTCTAAAGTCCTAAAATTTTCGACTTGAATTTAGATTTCTTATACCTTTGTTTCTGTGAAATACTGTGAATGTCGGGCGAAAAATAAAAAAATAAGAGCACTTTTCCGCGTATTTTCTGATCACCCCTCGTATTACATATTTCCAATGGATCTTTTATCAAGTGGTTGCTAAACCCTTTACTCTATAATCTGTTTTTAGTTTTAAAGATAGGTGACCACTTAAAGCAGGTTGAAATTGAAAGAGAATGTTGCTTTAAGGCACATTCTGCTTTACTTTCAATCTGCATTAAGCTATCGTTACTAGAAAACAGAAAATATTTCTTACGATACAGTCATGTTCATGATTGTATAACTTGGAACTATTTTTTTCAGTGGAGGAATAAAATAAAGGCATTGAAACAAGCTGAACTGTAGATCTTGAACTGTAATGGCTATTCTTAAAGATTCTCCAAATTTGTCTGAGTATGAATGTACCATACTGGTTCTAAGTATTGGGCGGACATGCATGAGAAAACAGTGTAGACCCTGATCAGCCTACTTTCTCAGGAGCAGTCTGATCAGAGTCTACACAGTTGGCCATTCAGTTTGCACCTTATGGACAAACTACTATGTGATTAAAGCAATTTAAATTTCATGATAATTACAGCTTTTATGCAGTTTATGCAATTTTAAGAATGTTTAGATAATCTGTAACATGTCTCATTTCAGAACATTCTGAGTGATGCAGTGGATAGTTTACAAAGGCACTCTACAACTACAGTTGTAAGTAACATGATGTATGCACCTTTGTCACTTGAACTCACTAGGTCAATATTACCTGTATTACAATCATTGCATTTCAGTTACTCAAATTGGCCTAACCCATTACCCCATAGCCTTTTTCTAGTACTGAAGATAGGTGATCACTTAAAGCAGGTTGAAAGTAAAGCAGAATGCACCTTCAGGTGCATTCTGTTTTACTTTTAGCCTGCTTTAAACAATCATCTGTTAGAATATAGAAAATATTTCTTATGATACTTGTACTTAGCTATGACTGTACAAGTTAGAACTATTTTCTTCAATGAAGGAATAAATGAAAGGTGTAAAACTAGGCGTATTTATGGGGTAATGGTTTATGACAAACATACCTGTATTTCAAATTTAAACGTGGCTACATTTTAATTATGAAATATTAGTTTGTTTGACTTAAGCAAGCTCAAGTTATAGAGCTTGGGTGGTTAAAAGTTGTGTACAGTAAAATCTCTCTGTTAGGACCACTGAAAAGAAGGCTAATTGGTTTTTATAAAAGTCAGATGACAGCTTAAAACAAGGCGAGGAGAAGCTCCTTAAGGAACTTGCTGTTTACTGTCACTTTGCTCTAAGCAGTCACCTGTCTTAAAACGCCTAATAATTCACACAATTTAGAGGTTATAATAGAGAGGTTTTACTTTACATTACTATAAAGTTTCTCAACTTAGGTCACAAACTAGGCATACAGAAGAAACAGATAAAGCATCTATTTAGCTAAACATTCTTCAGGAGCTTTCTGTGCACATTACCTTTGACTTGCATTAAGCACCAACCTGCTTTCAGAAATCTCCATGCTTCTTTATTAATGTTTGTTCATAACTTGGTTGATTGTGATTGAACTTTTTTTCAGAATGACGTGGAAAGCCTTATCAACAGAATAAAAAAGTCTGAAGATGACTTTAACAACGGATCAGAAAACATTACCAAAACTGTGAGTAAAAGACTCTTTTGTGCTCTAACATATACTAACTACTATATAGTGGAAGCATTCTTTATATAAAGTGAAGATAAAGTAAGAAATTCTGTTCTATGTATCCGTTGTATCATTTGCTTTTGGCCCATTAATAGAACAATCAAGTATAGAATCTGATGCAAATGCATATGAATTTGATTTATCAATAATACATTATGTCTTCACCAAACCCTCTGTTGTGACTTCTCTGTAACAAACCCATTACTCCATAGCCAGTTTCTAGTTTTTAAGACAGGTGACCACTTTAAAGCAGATGGAAAGTAAAGCAGAGTGTGCCTTAAGGCACATTCTGCTTTACTTTCTGCCTGCTTGAAGCTACCATCTGCTAGGATACAGAAATTATTTCTTAAAGTAAATATTCACGACTGTAGAAACTGGAACAATGAATGGATGAATAAATAAATTAAAGGCATTAACAAGCATATCAATGGGATAATATTCAGTTTGTATTGAGTGTTTTATTATATTACAGCAAATTGGGCATGCTGTTGATGACATTTTGGCTGTGATTGACAGGACAGTCAGTTCTACCAAGGACGCAGTAAGTTTCACTGTAACACCAGATAAACTACATGACAGAAATTAGTAATCATAATTACTTTCATAGTCAGATATCATATAATGGGTAATTTTCACGACTGTAAAATTGGGAAAAAACACTTGATTTCAATGTGTATTATTTTAATCTTTATGAATTACAATGACCAGTAAAAATTGAACTTATAAAAATAGTCAGTAAATGCATAATTAAAATTAGATATGAAATTGCTGTAAAAATGAAATTATTCTAGAAAATAGAAGATAAGAATCATGAAGGATAAAAAAAAGATATTTACTTTGCTTATCTCCTTGAAATTTAAAGGCTAAACAAAATCATAAAGAAACAGAGTAGACCCAGAGTAGAATAATTATTAAAGCTCGTTATGGAAAGCCATTGAAAAAAATTACTTAGGTGTATGTGTCTACACTGTTTTCAAAACGTGTTGATATATCGGTTCACTTTTTGTAGAGGAAGAGTTAAACAAATTATATGAAGTCGGGTCAGAATATATAAAAGACCTTCATTGGCTATGTTAGTTTAAGCATATTTTAATCTATAATACAAACATATAATTTTAGTCATACCTAGATATACATTAGGACCAGTAGAAAAACAATTGCTTATTCAATTCTTCTCCTATCAGTGGCTATGTTGTCAGTAAGATAAAGGCCAATGACCAAAATATTGAAATAAATGAAGCAACAAGTAAACAGTTGTGGTTTTATGTTCCCTTTGACATCTTTCTACATACCTTATTCATCCTTAAGATTGGAACACCCCGTATAGCTGCTATAATTATCCTAAAATTAAGAGTAAGTACAGTAATTTTCCAAAAGGTACAAACTGAATGGTAAACAGTATAGACCCTGATTAGACTGTTTCTGAGGGAGCAGTCTGATGAGGGTCTACACTGTTTGCTCAGGCTTGTCCAGAACTTAGGATCATTACAGTGTTGTTATAGGAAGTGTTTGTTCAGTTATTTGCTCTTTCTGTTTTTAGTTTTGTGATAAATATACATGCTAAATCATCTTTATTTTTAGATTGAGAATAGAATTGGGAAATGCAAGCCATTGTACACAGCGGCCCAGAATGTTGCTGATGCTATATGTATTAAAACACTGGATCCCTTTGTAAGTATCTGCACATTTTGAAAAGGTTGTTAGATTGAAAATTGACATTTTTTCCCTTTTCAGCTTGTTTTCAGCTTGTTTTCAGCTTTGAAGACATTGGTACTTAAAGCAGACTGTTAGTAAAGCATTAAATTACTTTAGTATGCTTAAAGGAGCCTGAAAGTTAAGCAGAAAGCTCCTTTAGGATCTGCTTCACATGCAGCCTGCTCTAATCAGTCACCTGTAAGCGTATATAAATCCATCCTAAACAATGTAGACCATGATCAGAGGGCTCCTCCTGGATTCTTCTGATTATGGTCTATACTGTTTGTATTTGGTAAAGTTTAAAACATTGTAGGATCCCTCATTTCCCTTCGAGAGCTAAATGTTGTATACTGGTTATTTGTCAAAAAAAGGATAAGTCCATGTTTAAATTCAGCATTGTTAGAGTATATTCCTGTTTTGATTTATTTTCAGAATGCAATATGGTTTGGTCTTGGCATGAGCCTGTTTTTCTACATTCCATGTATCATATTTGCTGCACTTCTAGCCAACCTATACCAGAGATCAGATAAATATGTGGCCAAGGGCAAGTTTGATGATCAGTAAGTCACAAGTGTTTTATGTTCTCACTGCAAGGAAAGAGCTAAGTGAGACTAATGTTTATTGCTGTCCACTTCTGATTATTTCCAGTTATGATGGATCTTGTTCTATATTTTCAAAATATCATGTCAATGTATAGGAGAATTCTGTCTCAAGAAGTTTGAATAAGCAGCCACATGCAGCGGGGAAGATGTTATTTCTTTCTGTTGAACCCATTACCCCATAAATATGCATTTTTACACCTTTAACCCTTAGCCCGCCAAATAAATTGTCGTCTGCTATATATCTCGTCTACTTCAAGTTTCAAAGTACTTCAAAGTTGCTCAAAATTGCTGAAAATGTTGTCCGAGTGTCAAACAGCTTGGATCCGGATGAGATGCCGAGTTACTCGGCGTCTCATCCGGATCCAAGCTGTTTGCATATGGAGCTATAGTCGTGACTGGCAGGCTAAGGGTTAATCTATTCCTCCACTGAAGACAATAATTCAACTTTTTATGTTCATGAATATGTACCACAATAAATAGTTTCTATACCTTTAGCAGATCATGATAGCTTAAAGCAGGTTAAAGTAAAGCAGAATGCACCTTAAGGTGCATACTGTTTTACGTTCAACCTGCTTTAAGTGGTTACCTATTTGCATTACTAGAAACAGGCTATGGGGTAATGGGTAAATCAAAACTAATGTCAATGCAATAAAATTATTATTGAAAATGTGGATGCTTTATTGTAATCTGATTGGCCAACAGTTTGGAGCCTAAACAGGCAAAGAGTTACTTACCAATAGACAGAATTGTTTTAACCCATTACCCCATAAATACGCCCTTTTAAGCCTCTAATTTATTCCTCCATTGAAGAAAATAGTTCCATTTTATACAATTATGAATATGCACCACAGGAAATATATTACATATCCTAGCTGATGATAGCTTAAAGCAGGCTGAAAGTAAAGCAGAATGCGCCTTAAGGCGCATTCTGCTTTGCTTTCAACCTGCTTTAAGTGGTGGCATGTCTTCCAAACCTGAAACAAGCTATGGGTAAATGGGTTAACACAAACATATTTATTGGTAAAGAATAAAGTCTGTCCCACTGTAACAGTAGAAACTCTGTCTGGGATATATTGGGAATCATTACATTCTGTCCCAATAAACATGTGTGCTTAAACATTGATTCCAATTGAAAAAAGTTTGGAGCCAGATCAGATGAGGGAAAACCCTGCATCTGATCTGGCTCCAAACTGTTTGCATATCGGATAGAAATAGATTGTTAATTTTCAATAAGTTTCTTCATTTAAATGCAGTTGTTTGTCAAAATGCTTAAAATCTAAAATCTTGAAGAAAGTCACCACTGGCAATATATTAATTAAGTGAAAAGGTTTAACACTTTACCCCAATGCCTGTTTATAATTCTGAAGACAGGTGACCACTTAAAGCAGTTTGAAAATAAAGCAGAATGTGACTTAAGTTGCATTCTGATTTACTTTCAGCCTGCTTTAAGCTATCATCTGCTAGAATGTAGAATAGATTTCTCATGATGCATTTCTTATGAACTATTTACTTAAGTAGAGGGATAAATTATAAGCGTAAAAAAGAGTATTTATTAGTTAATGGTTTAATTGTTGTGCATTGTGTCTGCTTGAAGCCTGCTATCATACAGATTGTCATTTGTAGAGACTACCCAGGGTATGCAGGCTATGGAGGTCGGGGTCAGGAAGATATGTTCCCATTAACAAGGTGAGTTCTCTATCACTTATTTTTTGTCTCATTCCAGTAATTGTCTTTAAATAATACAAATTTGTATTCATATTCTAATTACTTCCATTAACAAGGTGAGTACTATTTCTGGACTTATTCATGTAGTTTTCTCCAGAGTTTACTCTTAATATCAGAATTGACTCCTGTTGTATGAGCTACTTAGGAAGAAAAGGAGTCTCTAAAATTGAAAACAATGTAGACCCAGATCAGCAACTGCATTAGTAATAAGCTATCTAATTTAGGTATACACGGTTTGCTTCTTGTTTGATGATAAGCATTAAAGTCAAACCTGTATTTATAGATCGTTTACTAAGGAAGTGTGGAGGTAATCAAATCAATGTGACAGCTAAGTGTCGGATAAAAATGATTGAGAAAGTTTGTATTATTTTCATCCAACATTTAGCAACAAACTGTCTGACTGCTTATTGGCATTGTACTGAGTGGTGACTTCAATCAATACACAATAAATACATGTTTTACGCCTTTAATTAATTACTCCACTAAAGAAAACAGTTCCAGTTTAAACAGTCATGAATATGCCCAATAAGAAATATATTCTATACCCTTGCAGATGGTGCCTTAAAGCAGGTTGAAAATAAAGCAGAATGTGCCTTAAGGCACATTCTGCTTTACTGTCAACCTGCTTTAAGTGATAAATTGTCTTCAAACGTAGAAATAGGTAATGGGTTAAATCATTTGTGAGTGTTTGTCATACTTCTGCCACAAACTATGTGATCAGATGCTAGATTTTCAGTGAGGGGTGGGATAATCTTGGTCTACACTGTTTAAGATGTCTGAAGGTCCAGGTTTCTTTGGTACAGTTCATTCAGTAGCCATTCTATTGAAGAAGCATTAAGATTGCCAACAACAGGGTTACTGCTTAATGTAAGACAAATTTATGCAGAATGATGCTCCTACAGGAGCTTCCTGTATAATCTTTGTTCTGCATTAAACTGTCAAATTATGTCAGAATATTGATTCCTTTTCTTTTGAATCTCTGCTTAACCCTTTCCCCACTAAAATATATTCCATGTTTAGAGATGATTGCTTAAATCAGACTGAAAAGAAAGCAGAAAACTCTTTCAGGACTTTTTGCTTTACCATGAGCCTGCTTTAAGCATACACATGTCAGTGTACAAAAACAATTTTCTATGGCTCATTAACAGAACACAGTAGAATCATGAAAAAGGCATGTCTATGAGGAATAGGTTAATGAATTTTATGGGGGAAAAGTGTTAACACAGTTATATATTTCATTCTCCTATTTATTAACTATATCAATCACTTTATTCAGTTTTATTTCTGTATGAATATACATCATATGTATTTATAACATTTCTGTTATTATTGAAAGTAGTGGCTTTCATATATAGCAGTCACTTTGCATACACAACTAGTTTGCTGCAAGCTACATGTATTTGCATTTCACATTGCTTCAATCATTCAGGTGAATTATAATATATTAATTAAAATATAGATTATTTACCTATTAACTCATTGTGCCCTAGCCAGGGAGTCTAATTGCCCTGTACAAACAGAGTACCTATGAAAAGTACATGTGTCCCATGCAAAATGTGTAGACCCAGATCAAAGAGCTCCTGTACGCTGATCAGGGTCCGCACTCTATGTCATTTTGTAATAAATTTCTAAGCGACCAACAATTGAAGTGTAATTGAACAAGAAATCAAGGTTCTTTAATGTTTTTTTCTGTAATCACTTAATGTCCCTTGTATCATATGTAGCGAGTCTACTGCTTGCAAACTTTGATGTGGTGATTGCAAAAGGGAAAACAGTAAAACTTGTGGTTAATGGGGATTATTTAAAAAAGCTTGGAATCATCAATATACAGAATGACCTGTTTATGTGAGGCAAAAGTAAAGCAGAAAGCTGCTATAGGAGCTTTCTACTTTACCTTTGTCCTGCATTCATCTGTTACCCATCTAAAAGCTGCTAATTCATAAATGATGGCTTAACACAAGCTTGACCGGTAACAACCATTATCCATTCTTCGTTTTCCGTCCAGTACTGGAGGAGGAGATAGGCGAGACAGATCTAATGGCAGCTATAACCAAGGTTACGACAGCAGGGATCAAGTGCCTGAATCCCGTTACCATAGAGACGGTAATTATAATGAGCCACGTGGTTATGATGATGGTGCTAGAGGTGGTAGGCATGTGTATGACAGGCCCGTGACTGACCGTCATAACAATTACCCACCCTATGAAAGTCCCCCTCATTATGATGAAGCTGTCTCATCATCTGCTTACCAACATGGTGGCTACCCAAAGGACCCTAGATACTAGTGCATGTAAGTATATTCTGGTGTTAACTGTTAAGTGTTTAAGTTCTTTTGTTTTGCCCTGATAAACGAGAGAAGAAGAATGGCAATTCTTTGACACATTCAGCCCTAGAAACAAGTATACTCATCATTTACAAACAGTGTACCTTTGATGAGTACATTTGAACTATTCAAACAGTATAGTCCCTGATCAGAGGGCTCCTTAAGGAGCCCTCTGATCAGGGTCTACACTGTTTGTCATTTTGAAATTTAGTGTAAAAAACATTTTTGAAAAAATCAAACTTAAGTAGTCATAAATGAACTAGACTTTATCGGAAACTGGAATTATCCATATATTGTTTCAGGGGTGAATGAACTAATGTCTATTTCTTTTATGAGATTGGTGTAGTCAAACAGTTTGATTTAGCTTCACACATAAACATAAAGGTTCTGGTTTTACATAATTTCTCTGTGCAATAGCTTAGTCTCATTTTCGCTTCTTTGTCTGGTTTAACATCTAATGATTATAGAGGAACTACCGTACTAAGAAGATTCTCAGGTTTTTCTTAACACTAAACATGATACACAATCATCTTTGCTTCTGAGTGCATGGTGCAAACATGGAGAGGTCACATAGAGGCTGAAGTTATAGTAAGCATGCAGGTCAAAATGCCATGCTTTAGTATTCATAAGTCAGGGCTGCCATAAGTTGACATGAAAAATCCTAACACCCCGGTCACACAGAGCCATCGGTGATAGATCGGTTGTTTTTTTCGCCAAACTAGGGAGGGGACCGATGACAAGCTATTTACTACCGACATCACCTATTGGCCACCTGTTTTCCACCTATCGAGAATTGTAGAATCCCCCAGGAATTTATCAACACGAGTAAATGCGCTTGATTTCTTTAATTTCTTTTGTGCATACATAAGCGATTCTCTGTAATAAAAATAAAAACACATTTTACAATCACATAATAATCATAGAGAGCAGAAAGAAGGGAAATGATAAGGCGGGCAGACAGACAGAATAGGAAAAGCAGGTAGATAGATAGCGAAATAATAAACTGAAATATAGAGATACACATAGACGCATTTTTGCTCAACAAATAAAATTATGATAATTAATATTATAGAAACACAAATATTAATTAACAGAACAAATATAATGTTAGAAATTTAAATACAATTCATTAACATACCGATTTTGTTCTCCTTCCTGGATATTCTATATTTTTCTTCTTGTTGTTGTTTTCTTCCTTTGTTTATTTTCTTTCAATAACGTTCTGACGTCATATATTTTAACGTAATCCGACGCGACGTGACGTTACCCGCTAATAATAGACAGGTTAACGTACAGTCGCGCCAGATTCAAATTGACAGAAAAAACAATAATGGCCAAAACAAACATCGGCCGTTACACTCCCCACCATGAAATTACACAATTTCATAACATGAAATTACATAATTTCATAGAAGAGAATGTAACATATTTCATAAACATAAATACATTATTTAACATTTTTACACATAACTAGAAGGTTCATAACTCCATGAACCTCACTCTCTCTATCTGAAAACAATGCACACTCTTTTACCTGTAATTTATATCGATCAGAAGACTTGTGCAAGTGCAAAAAATATACAGCTTGTGACATATGTTTTGCTTCAAACAACACACTGATGATAAAACGAATTGTTTACATCACAAGTGGCCCATATACTACTTTTGATACAAAAAAAGGTTGCAATATGTCTCAACACATATAAGATGAAATGAAAAGCTTCAGTGAATGATTGAATAAAACCTTTAACGGATATTTATATAAGTTTAATCAGTTTAATATAGTATTCCTTACATGTGATTAATTGGTCACATCAATGCTGATTTTTGGCTTGTAGAAATCTTGAAAAACTATATTTACATTAATAATTGTAAATTTAGACAGAACTTTCAAGCAGACACACTTTTGTCACTGGTCTTGTCAACTGATTAAATTGAGTTCTAATAATACAACTCCTAGTTAAACCATCCCTACCCACGTTAACTTCTACAACTCTTGCCAAAGGCCACTGTCCTCTCTGAACGTTCTCTGTAGCTACAAGGACAACGTCACCTGTTTTCAGGTCTGTGGGTTTACGTTGCCATTTTTGACGTTTTTTCAAGGCAGGTAAGTACTCGCGTAACCAACGTCTCCAGAATACATCTGCTAAATACTTCATCTGCCTCCACCAGTGTTTTATGCATATTTCTTCCATATTGAAGATGCAAGGAGGCAAACATTGCTTTGCTTTCATCAGCAGTAACATATACATGTATGGTGTTAAAGCTGGCAGATCCCGTAAGTCAATACTCACCGGTGTCAAAGGACTGTGATTCATAATATTTTCTGTTTCAGGCATAAGTGTCAATAATATTGTCAACAATAGGTGCGTGAACAGACATCCGTAGTGCTCAGCTTTTGTATCATCTACGTCTATTTCCGGCGGAAGTGGTTGGTGTGACCAGTGTACTTCGTCCTTTCTGATGAAGTCTGGTCCATTTAAACAAATATCTAGTGTGTCTTTGTCAGAAGTATCAGGGTCTCCAGATGCAATATTAGCTGGGGGTTCAGAAGTCATGTATTGTTTTTCGATTCTAACTTTCTCACTTAAGTCCGTATTCCGCATTTTCCCGGGGTGCTGTTGCACCGATTCATCAGCGGACTGCTGAAAGTTTATGTTTGCACTATTGTGTGTGATTGTTGCTGACACCGGACCGCGCACAGCCCAACCTAATTTTGTCCTCACAGCATAAGGCTCGTCGAATTTACCTGAACGTACTTCAAGTGGCACGTGCGCTTCCGGCGAATCAGTCCCGATCAACAACATCACGGCACCTGCGTCGACTTCGTGAATGTTGATGTCTGATAAGTACGAAAACTTACTGAATTCAGATTTCTTCGGCGCTGATCTCATCGAAACTTTCCTTAGATTAACTGCATCGTTTCCCTTTAACGGATGCACAATGAGGTCTACTTCTTGTTCTGAAATTGTACTTCCGGCAGAAGTGGCTGTGGATATATTAAACGTCACCGGCCGGCTGGGTAGATCCAGAGTCTGAAGAAGGCGCTCGTCACACAGCGTCTTGTCAGCTCCGTCGTCTAACAGGGCATACGTTTGGCAAGATGTATTATTCCCTCCCACAATAGTGACCGGTATTATCCCCAAACAATTTCTAACAGACCCTATGGTAGCAGCACAATTTACTGACGGTTGAACTACTGCATTCTCAGTATTATTTACCCATTTATGTAAAAGGTAATGATGCTTAGATTTACAATCTAACGCTGCACAACCCTTACTTCTTCTACATGCAATTGCAAAATGTCTACCTTTCAAACAATTGAAACAAAGTTTTGATGTGCGTACAAATTCTTCCCTATCAGACAGACTCATGGCTTTGAACATTTTACAAGACTCTAAGTCTGTGCACGTACCAGAGCAACAAGAGCAAACTGGTATGTACACGGAATTACCATCAACACGTGCACCATTTACACGTGCACCACTTGACACAAACGTTTCTTCTTCAGATTCCATGTTTTCACTGTTTGTAATCAGTGTATTTACCCTATGGTTTTGGTCATTTTGTACAGTGTGCTGTCTATTTACATTAGTTACAATATCGTTACGGTTTTTGAAATCATTGGCAAAATCTAGACCGTACATGGATGTGGCAACCCGGGTTCTCTCTTCTACAAATTTGACAAAATCAGAGAAGCTCGGTTCTCTGCCAGATTCTATTACGGAATGTGCAATTTCAACCCACTTGCCACGAACATGCATCGGGAAACGTTTAACAAGCTTCCGTAGATTGTCACTACTATTAACGTCAGATTTGAAACCTATCTGCGACAATGTTATTTCACATTTTCTAAGTTCTAAAGCAAATTTGGACAGACCATTAGTGTCAGAAGCCTTCAAAGTAGGTCCATTTACTAAGTTATCAATGTGAGTTCTAGCAATAAGGTAAGGCCTGCCATATCGGGAATACAGTATGTCTCTAGCACGTTTGTAGCCTTCATGGGACTCTAATAACACACAGTCTTCTATTGCCATTTTGGCCTCACCGCCACAGTACTGAATTAGATAACCGAGTCTGAGTCTATCCTCGGTCACTCTTTGCTCAATAGTAGCTTCAAAATTACAAACAAACTTACAGTATTCCAGCGGCGACCCATCAAACCTCAGTATATCTGGCTTCGGCAGGTTGAATCACTCGTGTAGAGCTGATGCCAGCCGCTGGAATGCCTGGTCAATGCTGGTCACTGACGCTGCAGCTTGCTCACCACGCCCCACATGAACACGCTCTCGAATACCTGTGCCCGGATTATCGGTTACTGACGGGCGATGTCGATCCATTTCACTAGAATTAGTATCTTTGATATTTTCTGTTCGCACTATCTGAACTTCTTCTTGTTCTTCCACTGCTGCTTGCCACACAGATTCTTCCAATTTAGCCGTATCAACAGCGCTCTGTGTCTCTAACAACTGTTGTTGTATTTCTATTTCTTTCTTCGCTCGCTCTAATTTTACTTTTTCATTTAGCGCTTTGTGTTTTTGCTCCGCAATTAAACGTTTCGCCTTGGCACTGTGCAGTTTGGATCTCGATGAAACCGTGGAGGTACTCAAACTACTAATAACCGAACCTTTATCATCATCATCAGGGGTCTTCTTTTCTACAGCGGACGATAGCCACTGGGAATACCTTTCCTGGAATTCATCAAAGTTCGTCTTAGCACTTTCATAATTCTTCTCCAACGTTTCACACGCGTCAACATTTTCACACACGTCCAAACACTCTAAATGCGCTTCTCTAAATCGTTCAAAACACTGGCACAAAGCGGCGTATAGCTTCTTAACACTGTCCACGTTTTCACTGGTTATCATCTGACTTTCCAACTGTTTATAAAGTGGTGTCATCTCTGACAGGTACATGTATGAAGCTCGAGTCCGTTTGAGCGTAGTTATACTCCGCGACTGTCCCGGGTCTTGGTTTTCCATGACTTCGTTTTCAACGAGATAGTCGAGTATGTGCCTCAGAGTGAATCGAACTTGACCAGAGAAAATCGAGAATTGTAGAATCCCCCAGGAATTTATCAACACGAGTAAATGCGCTTGATTTCTTTAATTTCTTTTGTGCATACATAAGCGATTCTCTGTAATAAAAATAAAAACACATTTTACAATCACATAATAATCATAGAGAGCAGAAAGAAGGGCAATGATAAGGCGGACAGACAGATAGAATAGGAAAAGCAGGTAGATAGATAGCGAAATAAATAAACTGAAATATAGAGATACACATAGACGCATTTTTGCTCAACAAATAAAATTATGATAATTAATATTATAGAAACACAAATATTAATTAACAGAACAAATATAATGTTAGAAATTTAAATACAATTCATTAACATACCGATTTTGTTCTCCTTCCTGGATATTCTATATTTTTCTTGTTGTTGTTGTTTTCTTCCTTTGTTTATTTTCTTTCAATAACGTTCTGACGTCATATATTTTAACGTAATCCGACGCGACGTGACGTTACCCGCTAATAATAGACAGGTTAACGTACAGTCGCGCCAGATTCAAATTGACAGAAAAAACAATAATGGCCGAAACAAACATCAGCCGTTACAATCGCTATTGGGTAAAGATGAGTTTCGTCGGCGAAAAATCACCGATTGGGATTTTTAAACGTGCTTAAAATTCTCGATCGGTGAAAATATTTTACAAATAACCGATTGACAACCTGTCTACTACCGATATCACCGACGAGTCACCGATAAACCACCGATAAAGCACCGATAAACTGATACTTACCACCGATGAAAAAAGATAAGAATTAAAACGCAGGATCTCGTCGGTTTTCATCGGTTGTTAATGGCAGTTCAATTGGTGATCAGTTGGTGATCAATCGGTTGCCGCCAGCATTTCATCGGTGTTTTATCGGTATTCGTCGATTATTGATAGGTTGTTGGGCGCTTTTAATCGATGGCCCATAGGAGTTCATGAGATGCCAATCGATGGCCAATCGGAGGCGGGATGGCGTTTCACCGATTGAACAATTATTTATCACCGATACCCGGTCACACAGAAAGCCTAAAATTAAATCACTTATGACCACCGATCAAAACAGCAAATAATTCGACCGATTGGGTACCGATTTAAGTCCGACCGTCTGTGTGACCGGGGCATAAGATTTCCAATTTTGCATTTTTCAAGTGCGAATTTACGAATCATACCTTTAACCCATAGCCTGTTTCTAGTTTTGTTGGCACGTGACTACTTAAAGCAGACTGGAAGTAAAGCAGAATGTGCCTTATGGCGCATTCTGCTTTACTTTCAGCCTGCTTTAAGCTAACATGTTCTGGGGAAAAAATCCGAAGATTTAGGAAAAATCCGGAGAAATGGCAGCTCTGATGTATGCTTTGCATGAACCAGGTGATTCAGTATTGTATTAACTACATTTGTATTACACCACTACTTTTTTACAGTCAAACATGTGCTGAGTCTATTCAGTAAAAAAATATAAGTAATATTTAGACCGGTCAAATATTGATGCAGAATATAAGTTTGGTTGTGGAGAAAGCTCCTTTGGAGTTTTCTGCATCACTTGTGTTCTGCATTAACCCTTAGCCCGCCAAATAAATTGTCGCCTGCTATATTTCTCGTCTGCTTCATGTTTCAAAGTGCTTCAAAGTTGCTCAAAATTGCTGAAAATGTTGTCCGAGTGTCAAACAGCTTGGATCCGGATGAGACGCCGAGTTACTCGGCGTCTCATCCGGATCCAAGCTGTTTGCATATGGAGCTATAGTCGTGCGTGGCAGGCTAAGGGTTAAGCAGCCAATGTTCTTTAGAGCTGCCAATGCATCTTCATTTAATTATCACTAACACTAGTTTGATTGCTAATAGAATTTCCTGACATAGCGATTTTGCTCATTTGTAATGTAGAATTTCACATTGGCTGACAATTTCATGTACCAGTAATTTTAAACAGTGCTCCCTCTCTTGAGAGTTGAGACATAAAGTAAAAGGGACTGTGGACCTTTATAGATGGATGGATGCTTAATGCAAGACAAATATAATGCCAAAAGCTCCTTCAGGAGCATTCTGCATTATGTCTGTCTTACATTCAGCTGTCACCTGTCTGAAACAACCACATTTAGGTTTAGTTTGAGTGTCATTGAAGAGAGGGTTACTGTATACATGTACAGTAAAACCTCGCTATTACGACCACTGAATTATTTTAATTATTAGGGTGTTTACGATAGGTGACCGCTTAAAGCAAGGTGACAGTGAAACAGAAAGCTCCTATAGGAGCTTTCTGTTTCACTGTCACCTTGCTTTAAGCTGTCACCTGTCTATTATACACTCAATTAGCCTTCGTTTTAGTGGTCGTAATAGCGAGGTTTTACTGTATATACAATTATCAAATAAGCTGAGGCACCATTGATACATGGTTTAGCCGTCACATGCATTTATTTACCTTTATTTTACAGGTATAGGCCTTTCCTCTAAGATAAGAACTGCAATGACTGTTATGTTCATTTGTTTCACATTTACTTAATACAAAAAATGGTCAGTATAATGTGACTGTGTCAGAAAGGAAAACAAAATCCAGTGAACATGTACATTGGCACTGTATTGAGTGACTGTTTACATGCTGCATGGGAATTTTTTAACATTGTGATTACCTAATGCAGAACAAAAGTAAAGCTGGCAGCTCATCCTGTCCGTCTATCATTTCATTCGTGTGAGTGTCTGTCCTAACGAGGTTAACTAGACTTTACCATTTTGTATAGTGTCAAAGCAACTGTCTAGAAAGCATGAATACTTATACAGTTGTTGCCTATATTTATTTATTTTTACCATTCCGGATCCAATGTGACCCAACCTTGATTTTGACCTTGACCTTGTCCCTATTTGGACTTAGAATATTGTAAATTGGCTATTTCTTGGTTAACTAGATTTTACTGTTTTGTCTAATGTAACCACAACTTACTACAATGCTTTAGTTGTTGTCTTCAACCATTATCAATTCTCCTATATTGCCCAACCTCAATTTGACCTTGACCATATTTGGACTTAGAAAAGTCTGGGGGCATAAGCATTTATTGAATGAAGTCTGTTTGTTTAAACTTACAAGATACAAAACAATTGCTAACAATTTCCAATTCAAGTAAGGTTGTTTGAATTCTTCAATAGCTTTTCTTATTTTGTAATATTCATCTTCATACTACATGAAGACTATAATTTCAATGAAATTATGTTTACAACACCTGGTTTTCGATCCTTGTTAGGTGCACATGTCTATAATAAAATAAATGATTGTATGATTACAGTAGCTGCATTTGCAATGTAGGTAATTGAGTCTTCACTGCTAGTTGTAAGAATAAGATAATTCTCAATAAAGGTGTGATTTATTTATTTGTAGTGATAGACTTTCTGATACAGTCACTGTTATAGCTGATTTCTCACAGTAAATCATTGTTTAATTACCAGCACTGCCTGACACACTCATTTAGTTAACTCTTTCTTCAATAGGCAACCGGGCAAATTGCTAATATCCTACTGTTTCAAGTGCTGGAAATTGCATAAAGCAAGATGAATGTAAAACAGAGAGCTCCTTTAGGACCTTTCTGTTTTACATTCATCTTCCTTTAAGCTGTCATCTGTATTAAAAAAACCATAATTGTATATTCAGTAGTGGCTCCTATTAGGTGGAGGAGTATAGTAGGTAGAGGTGCTCTAATGTTCCTGTGGAGGAAAGTGTTAATGTCAACCCTGTGAGTGCATGAATCCCAAGTGTTTTGACCTTTGCAAACAGTTTTGATCCTTATTAGATGTAAAGTATCTCAATATCTGATCAGGATCCAAACTGTTTTTGTGGCTCTGATCATGTGTAAATATTAAAAAAAAAGCATATTTCAGAAGAGAAGCAGATGACATTTTGAGCAGACAAGATTTTTTCAGTACTTAACCCATTACTCCATTAACTTACCTTTTTACACCTTTTATTTATTCCTGTATTGAAGCAAATAGTTCCTTTCTATACAGTTATGAATATGTACCATAAAAAATATTTTATTTATCCTGGCTGGCTTAACCCTTTGAACCCTAGTCCCGCATATAGGCGTCTTTTCAAACAGTGTACATGTGAATAGTACACTTGTCCTGTGCAAACAGTGAAGGCCCAGATCAGAGGGCTCCGAAAGGAGCCCTCTGATCAGGGTCTTCACTGTTTGTCAGTAATGCCAAAATTGACAAAAACAACTCTTAAAAGTCAGAAATGGACTAGACAAAAATCAAAACTGGAATTGTCCATTTAAAGTTTTAGGGAGGAAAGAGTTAAAGTACCTGATTGATTGATTGGTTCCTGAAGACACAGTCTGCTTTACTTTCAACTTGCTTAAATTGTCATCTGTCTTCAAATATAGAAACAGGCTCTAATGGGGTAATGTGTTAAAGGGTTCAGCACTAGTGTTCTAGATGAGTGAAAAAATAAGAGTCGTTTTAGGAAATTGTTGCAAGGCAAGGCTGTTATACATGTACATGTACTAGAATGTTTTTGTGGTCAAACTGTGAAAGAAACAAAATGTCATCATCATCATCATCATCATCCAGTTTAGTTTAACCAGGCCATTGATTAATCCTTCTTATAAGGGTGAGGCCTTGAGGTGTGACATCAAATATTTCAGCCGGGTTTCTTTTGGCAGTATTCTATATTTTGGAATTATGAAAGAAAAATTATATTTTGCAATAACTGGATTTTTTAATGTTCTTAATCTCTAACCCATTCCTTCATATTTCTTTTTTAGAGGGATGTTTATTTAAAGAATTCTTTAAATTCAGACTGCTTTAAGCAGCCATTTGTCAAGATGTAGGTGTTTCCTATGTTTTTATCAGTTTGATCAGTTTCCTATGGTTTTCTTTAGACACCAACTCTCTAAAAAATATGAAGCCATATTTTCCTGTGACTGTCTCACTTACAGTTCATTGGACAGGCATGTTTTATGACTGATTGGCACTGTTATTTCATTTTCTGCACATATCTAAATAGTGGTACCGTATATAATGATTTGGGGGATTTTAAAATGCACTGAGTTTGCACAATGAGTGTATGCACTTTTTGGTATGGTGGTGAAATGCATGCCATTTGTTCCACTACTTGCATGTATAACAATCATAATCATTAGCTACTTCATTATCATCATCATCATCAACATCATTCTTTTTCTTCATTATCATCAAAAAATTTATATTTTCTTTCCAGGTACATTTGTACAAGTGTTAAGTTTGTATAAAATATCTATCAAACTTACCAGAATAATCTCTGTACAAAAAAGTCAAACTTGGGTTAAGTAGCTATTCAGTAAAGAAGCACCGATCTCTCTTTACCCTTCTCCAAGTGAATATTCATACATAAAACTCCACCCACTATGAACATCTATCATCGGTACTGAACTGTTACTATAATAAAATGAGGATTTTCTTCTCCAGAAAAGAATGTGGACTCGTAAAATTGCAAAACATGATGTTTATTTCATATGAACGTCATTCTCAAAGGAGGTTGGGCTAATGGGTTCATTTCTGTCCACAGGCCCAGCCTCTTCTGAAAATGACATTCATACAAAATGAATGCCAATTTTTCAATGGAATGAAATGGGGCAATGTAAATTTCTGTTAGTTAATCTATGAGAGAAAGAGGCAACAAGATTATTCCTTATTTGATGGCTGATTAACCTTTACCCCATAGCCTGTTTCTAGTATTGAAGACAGATTATCACTTAAAACAGGTTGGAAGTAAAGCAGAATGTGCCATAAAGCACATTCTGCTTTACTTTCAGTCTGCTTTAAGCTACCATCTGCTAGTAAATAGAAACTCTTTTTTATGATACATATTCATGAATGTATAAATTGGAACTATTCTTCAGTGGAGGAATAAATTAAATGTGTAAAAATGTGTATTTATGGAGTAATGGGTTAACACATTTGATGGCTGTTTAACACAAGTTTGACTGTACACGTGTTAGTGGATATGGGCTGTGAATTGTTCTGAATGCATATAGTGTAGTTCCCCCATTTAGCAGAGGTCTCAGTCGCCAGTGGCTTTGTTTCAATAGTTTGTTTGCAGATGAAAGACTCCATACATTACTGGTGTGCTTTAATATCAGGAAAGCTGCTTGATGCTATGATTTCTTTGTTTGCAATTTTGGAGCTTTTGTGACCATTTCACCCATAGCAGGATTTCAGTGTTTAAGACTGGTGGTTACTTAAAGCAGGTTTAAAGTAAAACAGAAAGCTCCTATTGGAGCATACTGGAATTCTTTGCCACCTGATATCTCGTCAATCCAATCAACAGCAGATTTCAAATCATCACTCATCAATCATCAATCAGTCTATTAAACTAACGGCCTTGTCACCCGTTTTGCGAATACAACTCTGACATAATCTTCAACCTGATGAAGGTGGTCAGTAATGTTTAGATGTAGAGACCTTTAGCTTGCTTTAAGAAGCCAAATGTCATGATGTTGGAAACGTTTAATGGAATTTTATCAGGACAGGGAAGAAGCATTAAAGTCATTTTAATATGGAATAGGAAGAGGTGTCAAAAGGTCATACCCAGCTTCTAGTTTAAGGAACAGGTGACCACTTAAAGGGACTCGCAACCGGATGGTGTACTTGTCAAAATAAAATAAAATACTCAAATAAAAGAAAATTTGTGGCATTATTTGGCTTCTGACATTAAAAATATATGATCAGTCCAAAAAAAGTCTCAAGAATCGTCACCGAATCTTAGATTTTTAGATATTTTCCATCGTTTTTCTATACCGACTAGTAGACGGTATAGTTGTTGTTGTTGCTTCTCTACACGGGCTCAGACATAAACACGAGCCGAATTACGAAGTTGTATGCACTTTCGATCGCTACACATTGAAATACGTTAAATCGATCCGAGATAAACGGATAGTTCCGTGGTCCATTGGTCTAAGCGGTTTCTCCTATTTTGCCTTCTGTCCGCCAATGCCGGGCCCCGGGTTCGAATCCCACCAGAGACCAATATTTTTTTTTATTGAAATACATTTTTTTTAAACAGAATTTCTTATCCTAAACTAATTCTTTACCATTTATATAAGCGTTTGACACATATTTACAAATTACTATTTTTAATGCACCATCTGGTTGCGAGTCGCTTTAAAGCAAGTTGAAAGTAAAGCAGAATGCACCTTGCTTTAAGCTACCTTCTTCTAGAATAGAAAATATAGTACATATTTGTGACTGTATGAATTGAACTATTTTCTGTAGTTGATGAATAAATCAAAGGCGAAAAAAGGCATATTCATGGTGTAATGGATTAAATGGGGGTACTGGGTTAGGTACAGAAGCTGCAGAGAAAATTTGTAGTTGAAGCAACTGCTGAATTAATTGCATGATAGAAAGTAGGATAGTAAAATAGGGTGGTACGTGGGCTAATTATGTTCTCTGGCTCCTGATCATGTTTAACATACTCAGTCAATAGTCATTTAACCCATTACCCCATAAATACACCTTTTTATGCCTGCAATTTATTCCTACACTAAAGAAAATAGTTCAAATTTATACAGTCAAGAATATGTACCATTAGAAAATATTTTTTTATATTCTAGCAGATGGTAGCTTAAAGCAGGCTGACAGTAAAGCAGAATGCGCCTTAAAGCGCATTCTGCTTTACTTTCAGCCTGCTTTAAGTGGTCAGCTGTGTTCAAAACTAGAAACAGGCTATCGGGTAATGGGTTAAGAACTAGTTTAAATCTACTATAAATCTACTATCACTCTCAATAATGGGAAATATCACATGAACTGTACTATTCCAAGTTTTAACTGGATTATGCCAGCACATGTCCATGAGTTCACTGCTTGCAATTTTTAAAAGATTACACTGTCAGTATTTAGGAATATTATCACGGATGTTTTGTGTCTCATCTCATTGAGTTTATTCTGTGTTTAACCCTTTACATCATAGCATGTTTCTAGTTTTGAAGACATGTGACCAATTAAAGCAGTTTTAATGTAAAGCAGAATGTGCCTATATGTACATTATGCTTTACATTCAGTCTGCTTTAAGCTACTATCTGCTAGGATATTGGAAATATTTCTTACAGTACATATTCTATTTTCTTCTGAGGAGGAATAGATTAAAGGTGTAAAAAGTTATATCTATAAGGTACTGGTTTAACCCATTACCCCATAAATATGCCTTTTGACGCCCTTTATAATGCAGAATACATGCAGTGCCACTTTAACAGTCATACATTATGTATTGTAAGAAATATTGTCTATATTCTAGCTGATGGTAGCTCAAAGCAGGTTGAAAGTAGAGCAGAATGCGCCTTAAGGCACCTTCTGCTCTACTTTTAACCTGCTTTAATTTGTTACCTATTTTCCAAACTAGAAACAGGCTTTGGGGTAACGGGTTAAGCACCACAGGATGAGTCATTTCATAATTAAAGTCTTTCCTGTAGTACTTGTGTATAAGAAAATGTACAGTGTATTTCACAGAAAATTCATCATAAGAAGTTCTTTCTGAGTAAATTAAACTGAATGATATTTACATTTTAGATTTTATGTACAATCAAACCCCAATAATTCAAACCTCTAAGGTCAAACATATCTATATTGTAAAGTTAAAACCATAAAGTTTATCTTTGAAATAGAGGTCAGATCTGCCTAATTGAGTTCAAGATATTGAAGTACAACTGGACAGATATGTAGTTACAGTGGAGAATCTGTTATTCTTTCCCAATAAACGCGTTTACGCTAAAACTATTATTTGCAGTGCAAACAGTTTGGAGCCAGATCAGACGCCGGGTAACCCGGCGTCTGATCAGGCTCCAAACTGTTTGCCACCAAGATAAACATGAAATATCAGAATTGTCCAAAAGTTGTTCTTTTCTACGTTTTAGTGCTTTGCGTTTGCGTACGTTTGCGTTTAAACGGGAAAGAATAACAGATTCTCCACTGTAGAATGCATGATCAATACTTGTACACTTTATTCATGTTTCATTATATTATGTATTCAAGACTGTTGCTGTAGAAAGCTCATAAATGTTTGTAGATAGTATCAATACATGGTGGATGCTTAGAAATTAAAGCATGGATTTTGTATGTAATTTGACCTATAGACTCAAAACCAGAATGAACTTATTCCTACAAGTTTTGAGTAAAACAACATTTTATCAGAGGAATAAAATATTTATAAAACATGTACATGATATATAATCAAACTAGTGTTTACCAATTATCACATAGTTTGTTTCAAGTATGGAAGATAACTGACCACATAAAGCAGGTTGAAAATAAAGCAGAATTCAAACAAGATCAAATTAATGCAAAATTTTCTGCTAAACTTTCATCTTGCTGTGATTACCTCAATTTACCTGCCTTAACTCATTACCCCAGAGCCTAGCTGTTTCTAGTTTTGAAGATAGGAGACCACTTAAAGCAGGTTGAAAGTAAAAGAGAATGCACCTTTAGATGCATTCTGCTTTACTTTCAACCTGCTTTAAGCTACCATCTGCTAGAATATAAAAACTATACTGAGTGCTGAGTGAGTGGTCTTGTTTTTAGATGTTTAATACAAATTTGACTATATATACAAAATATATAATTCCTTCATGCATGGATTATGAATTTTCATCTTTATACATGTAATACTCTTTAGAACTTTGAAAGTATTATTAAGTAAAAATGATTATGTCATTTGCTTTAAACATTTTCTGTCTTGTAACTTTAAATTCTCTAATTTAAATGTTAGATACATTTACTAAAGTGATATTGTAATGAGTGTCAAACAGTTTGGATCCTGACCAGCTGCCATGTACTGTGGCGTCTGACCAGGATCCAAACTGTTTGCAAATAACCATTGTACTCAAGGTAAGGCATTGAAGGATTTAAAGACTGCCCATACATGTCCTTGAATGAATAATGCAGGTGAGTCAACTTGTGTAAGCAGAACTCACAAGAAGATGAATAAGTCATAACTCTTTCCTCCCTGAAACTTTAAATTAACAATTCCAATTTCAATTTTAGTCTAGTCCATTTCTGACTTTTAAGGGTTGTTTTTGTCAATGTTTGGCATTGTGACAAACAGTGAAGACCCAGATCAGAGGGCACCGAAAGGAGCCCTCTGATCTGGGTCTTCACTGTTTGCATAGGACACATGTACTATTCACATGTACACTATTTGAAAAGGAAGCCTATATGCGGGACTATGGTTCAAAGAGTTAAAAAATATAGGTTGTGGCTTTACATAGGATAGAAGTAAAGCAGAATGGTTTATAGGAGCTTGCTTTACTTTCATATTGCCTTTTACACATTACTCTAGCTTGTTTTCAGTATTGATTACAGGTGATTACTAAAATCATGTTGAAAGTAAAGCAGAATGCATCATAAGGTGCATTTTGATTTACTTTCAGCCTGCTTTCAGCTACCATCTACTAGTATATCGAAAGTACTTCTTATACAGTCATATTCATGACTGTATAAATAGGATCTATTTTCTTGAGTGGAGGGACACAATGAAGGTGTAAAAAAGCATATTTAATGGGCAATGGGTTAAGCAATAACCTTATTTTAGAGGGACATATACATCTTCAAAAAGATTGTCTGCTGAACACTATTTTGACTGTTTATGTTTAACCCATTACCTCACAACCTGTTTCTTGTTTTGGAGATAGTTGACCACTTAAAGCAGGTTGAAAGTAAAGCAGAATGTGCCTTATGGCACATTCTGCTTTACTTTCAGCCTGCTTTAAGCTACTATCTGCTAGGATACAGAAAATATTTCTTATGATATATATTCATTACTGTATAAAGTGGAACTATTTTCTTCATTGGAAGAATAAATTGGAGGCATAAAAAGGCGTATTTATGGGGTAACGGGTTAACTGACTAAGACTATATATTATAAATGTATGGTCAAGATATAGAGAAGAAATTAAGAAGCCGTTTATTTCTTATCTGTTTTTATTTCCTCTCATTCTAGACACTCGTAATGGGGTTAGAGGATATCCAAGGGGACAATTCAGCTACTGAGGTTGGGGAACCAGGCAATCAACCAATCAAATCACTGGATCCACAAGTTACAGCAACCTATCAGCTTACTCATATAGTTTGTTATCCTTACTGATTTGTCAATACACTTTGTTAGTGATGTCACCATAGCAACCAGCATTGTTGTGGAATAGCATTTCACAGCATTTCAAGTTATTTTGTTAATCAAATTGTCCAAGTCAACCTCAGGGTAACAAGCCATTTCATTGGTGTGGAATGTGTTTTATTTTGAGCTTGTTTACTTGTAATAGTTGATTGTGCTTTAAAGAACAATTCTTTTGGGCAAAAAAACCCCAACAACAATAAAAAAGACAGAAGTCATTTAAACACTCATGCAAATATAAGGAAACTATTTGAGTAATAAAATATATTTTATCTAAGTACCAGTAATGCTTTGGAATATTGAAGATGGTATTATTTCTAAAGAAAGATACAGTATTGTATTGTAACATTATAATTGTTGTTGTAAAATCATACCTTAAGATACAAGGGCTTCAGTTACACTGCCTAACTTGTATTAAGCAACCATTGCAAAGAAGGTACCTTAATGATCCTAATTGATTGGGCAGATAGGCATGGGCAAACAGTGTAAACCCTGATCAGACTGCTCCCTCAGGATCTTCTGTTAACATTCAGGGTGCACCTTTTGGATACATTACTTAGTGATAAAAGCAATTGGTTCAATTTTTAGGATGATTACAGCAGTTCTACAGGGTATCCCAATATTTAGGATTTCTACGGTTTATGGAATCTCACAGACAAGTGGAAGGTTACAGAACAAAAGTAATTAGATAGCTTGTGTACTGCAGCAAGCAGCTGTGTGCATGTAGAAAACTCTGTAATTGTTTATTGAGTGGTTGCTTAATGCAAGTGTGCCAGTATTTTAATGTTATAGGTTTGTATCTTTGTTCGAGAAAACTTTCTCTTAACAAAATAAGTATAACTGATTTTAGATATTTGATCTTTACTGTATTTGAATAGAAAAATATTTTTGAATAAAGGAAAGCTTCAGACATTCAAAGCTACAGTCAATCTGTATTAAAAACACTGAAAGAGGATACATTAACATTTTGTAGTATACATGACAGGTGGCATCTTAATGCAGGGGCAAAGGTCATGCAGAAGGCTCCAACAGGTCATGTGTCTATAAAGACCACTATGCATCTTCATTCAGTGGTTGCTTAACACAGTGTTGAGTCTACTGTTGACTGTATATTATAAATATAGGTGGAAACTATGTTGGAGATGTGTATGTGTAAATATGTTGATGTTATGTTGAAACAACATGGAACTATGTAGGATTGTAATATGTTGAAACAACATGGAACTATGTAGGATTGTCATATGTTGAAACAACATGGTACTATGTTGGAATCGCATATGTTGAAACAACATGGAACTATGTTGGATTGTCATATGTTGAAACAACATGGAACTATATTGGATTGTCATATGTTAAAACAACATGGAACTATGTTGGATTGTCATATGTTAAAACAACATGGAACTATGTTGGATTGTCATATGTTGAAACAACATGGAACTATATTGGATTGTCATATGTTAAAACAACATGGAACTATGTTGGATTGTCATATGTTAAAACAACATGGAACTATGTTGGAATGGCATATGTTGGAATGGCATTTGTTAAAACAACATGGAACTATGTTGGAATGGCATAATGTACAATTGTGATAGCACCAAAGAAGTCTTAACCCTCTGAATGCTGAATAGACAGCATATACTAGGTCATGTGTCTATAAAGACCACTATGCATCTTCATTCAGTGGTTGCTTAACACAGTGTTGAGTCTACTGTTGACTGTATATTATAAATATAGGTGGAAACTATGTTGGAGATGTGTATGTGTAAATATGTTGATGTTATGTTGAAACAACATGGAACTATGTAGGATTGTAATATGTTGAAACAACATGGAACTATGTAGGATTGTCATATGTTGAAACAACATGGCACTATGTTGGAATCGCATATGTTGAAACAACATGGAACTATGTTGGATTGTCATATGTTGAAACAACATGGAACTATATTGGATTGTCATATGTTAAAACAACATGGAACTATGTTGGATTGTCATATGTTAAAACAACATGGAACTATGTTGGATTGTCATATGTTGAAACAACATGGAACTATATTGGATTGTCATATGTTAAAACAACATGGAACTATGTTGGATTGTCATATGTTAAAACAACATGGAACTATGTTGGAATGGCATATGTTGGAATGGCATTTGTTAAAACAACATGGAACTATGTTGGAATGGCATAATGTACAATTGTGATAGCACCAAAGAAGTCTTAACCCTCTGAATGCTGAATAGACAGCATATACTAGAAATAATATCTGATTTAATCCTGAAAATTACCTTTTTCCTGAGAATTTGCAAGTATATAATTAAAGTAACAAACAGTTTGGATTCATTTCAGATGCCTAGTAACTTGCATGATCTAGATCCACACTGTTTGCAATGGTGTAGAAAACTAATGTCATTCAAAGGGTTTAACTCCTTCACTGCCTTACCCTGAATTCATTGGTTATTTGCAAATTGTTTGGATCCTGGTCAGACGGTGCGTAACATGGTATCTGATCAGAATTCAAACTATTTGACACTCATTTTAAGCATAAGTTAAAATACTTAAAATTTAAACAAGTGAAAGAAAAGTAGTTGGCAAAATTTTCTGTTAAAAGCAGATGACGTAATGGCAGAGAAGGTTCAAGACAGAGATCTCAAATAGTTGTTGTTTAGCAGTGACCAAACATTGTTTGTTACGTGTATTTTAAGGTAGGAAATCCAGTGAAGATGCTCATTGTAAACCATGTGGTACTTATATATGTTCTCTTGCAAGTCTACTGATCTTATAGGTTCAATTTTACCTTCACTTTGAAGAGCTTGAAATAGTTCCAAAACCCTTACGCATAATTTTGTGTGTTTTATCTGTTGAATGTAAATGTATTAAGAGGTAAGAAATGTACCAAATAATGTTTTATTTTTGTTACCTACTTATTGCTTTTTTGTGCTGTTTCACCTCCTTAACCCATTAACCCATAAATACTTTTTTATGCCTCGAGTTATCCTCTGAAGAAAATATTTCCCCTTTGTTCAGTCAGGAATATGCACGATAAGAAATAGTTTCTATATCTATGCAAATGGTAGCTTAAAGCAGGCTGAAAGTAAAGCAGAATTCGCCTAAAGGCTCATCATTTTGCTTTATTTTCAGCCTGCTCTAAGCTACCGTCTGCTAGACTGTAAAAAATATTTCTTATGGCACGTCTTCAGGACTGTATAAAGTGGAACTATTCTTTATAGTGGAGGAGTAAATATAAGGCATCAAAAAGGCATACTTATGTGGTAATTAGTTAACTCTTTCCTCCCTAAAACTTTAAATGGTCAATTCCAGTTTTCATTTTAGTCTAGTCCATTTCTGGCTTTTATGGGTTGTTTTTGTCAATGTTTGGCATTATGACAAACAGTGAAGGCCCTGATCAGAGGGCTCCTTTCGGAGCACTCTGATCTGGGTCTTCACTGTTTGCATAGGACAAGTGTACTATTCACATGTACACTGTTTGAAAAGGACGCCTATATGTGGGACTAGGGTTCAAAGGGTTAAGCAGCCATTGGCCAGACGGGATGCTTCTTCTTAGAATTGATAGTGAATACAGGGATGACTTTTTAGCACTCTTGAGCTTTGTTATATTAGCTCTTTGCATGCTAAATAAATTTGCTAACTGGCAGCTTGAATCCTGATGAGGCCTCATGAATGAGCAATTCCTAAAATTCATTGCCAGCCTGCAAAGAGTTAAGCAGAAAAATCGTCTTGAGATCACTTCTCCATCATATGTCTCTTCATCTGTCTGTCTTGCATTTACCATCACGCTTTTTGTTTACAGCAAATAACACATGTATTCTGAGGAACACCCTTCTAGTGTTTTTTTGCTGTGGAAGTACATGTATATTTACTTGTATGATATACATGTAGGATAATCAGTGTTATTATGTAAAATTTGGCAATATGTCATAAACTGTTTACAAGCTATGTAATTTACAAAAAAAGTGTTCCACTGAAGAGTACCCAGATCTGAGGGCTGCTTCAGGAGCCCACAGACGACCAGGAACTACTAAGTTTGTTGTTTTGCAATAGAATGGAATGAACAACTATAAACAGTCTTAAATGGACTCGGCTTAATTGGAAACAGGAAGTGTTCAAATCAAATCTAATCAAATAAATTTTATTTTGTGTCGGCGCAAGACATTTATTTGTAGTTTCAGAGATGACTTTACTTTATCTGCAATAAGTCTCTAGTCTAGCAGGCAAGTCTTGCAGGCAATCAAAATGTTGGTAGAGAGTTCATAGCTGTAGTATTTCAAGCAAGACATGATTTGTTAATTGAGTGTACACTTTATGTACATATCATAAACACTAAGCATTGTTTCATGCATATCAATCGTTAGAACTTAGTTAACTCTTAAATGAAAAAAAAAATGCACATTTGAATGAATGACTTAACTGTGACATCCAAACATTTCAGGAAATAAAGATAAGGATCATCTATATGTTTGATCAGGTCTCCACTGTTTGAAGTGATAGTGGGTGAGGAATAAGCAAGTGTTTTCACTAGCCAAGTTCCTGTGTCATGTGTTGGTCATTAACATAATGTAACCACATTGTGTGTGTACATTTTTCACTATGATGTTAAGAAAAGAGATGTTTGTTTCCATTTGCATCACCATACTTGAACTGGCCCCAAGGTTATAAAGCTTTTGAGTTGAGTCTGAGGTTGTTATCAAGCATTTGATTGGTAAGATTTGAGCTTTTGCTTGGCAAAAGCTCAAATTTGACCTATCAAATGCTTGATAACAATCTCAGACTCAACTCAAAAGCTTTATACCCTTGAACCAAGGAGGAGTAAATAACATGCTTACAATAAGCTGATAGCTTCCTTTCTTTTCCCGTTTTGACTCATCTTTGTAAGATTTTTTTTTTGTCTTTTTATATTCAATGTTTAACCTAACTTGCCAACAAAAGTGGTTTTGAAGGACAGCAAAAACTTTTTTTGTAATACAAAACATAGTTGAGGAAGGTTATTTTGATGTTGAGAATTTTAGCTAATACAGCTTTTAATATTGGGTTAACAGCTGTATGAGAAATTTTTACTTGAATTTTGTCTATCTTTTTAAGAAGGAAACTAGTTCTTAGACAACAGCATTGTTCAGACTAGAGGAAACAAACAATTTTTTCTTTACACCTTTGTAAAGTCTTTCATTTGTGGTGCATAAGAATCTTGGTATGAACCTCTCCTTCCTTAGATGTACTTCCATGTCAAGAGTATTGAATGAGTGTAGATTTACATTATGAGGGGCCATTTCATAAATTATTTGATGACCAATAATGTCCCGTGATACAGTATAACACTGCCTTTACTGCCTCTCTAAAGACGAACATGTTGTTGGTGCTAAGCGCATGTGACACTTTAAAGCAAGATGAAAGTAAAGCAGAAAGCTCCTACAGGAGCTTTCTGTTTTACTTTCATCTTGCTTTAAGTCACCACATACCTACCTCTTAGTGGTAATCATGACAAGTTTTACTATACAGTCAAAACCCTCCGTTACCACCACGAAATTGAAGACTAATTCATCATATTATGACGAAGTGGCAGCTTATAACAAAGAGAAAGCGAAGCAGGAGGTTTTTTTTGCTTTAAGCAGCCACCTGCCCTAAAACGTAATAACTAACATCATTTAGTGGGACTTTACTGTAACAAAGCTATATCTATGAAATGGGCCTCTGTAAAGTAAAAGATTCTCGCTGCACATGTATATAACAAAAGTTGAGACTGATTTTCATTTTCATTTTAGGGTATACCTATATTTTGTACATATAAATTTACCTATACTTCATTAATCCTTAATTATGCATAATGATACACATTAAAACTACACATTTCCAAGTCTTACACATTTTTACATATTATTTTACACATTTTCTGCAAAGTCTGATTTTTGTAGGCAGAACTACTTGCATATCTTCTGTTACTTATCATAGTGTAGAGTTAATAAATTGTTATGTTTGTGTGACTAGAACTATGTGTAAATAACCTACCATGTGTGTATTAGATTAATACATTTACTGTATTTGTTACTACATGTATAAATAGTAACAAATTTGTTATAAGGATAAATGTCAGTAACCCACTATAGCCGGAGTGCCAATAACAGGGAGATGCCTAATAACCGGTTATTGGCACTATAGGTACCGTATCTCTAGAAACCGAACTAATGCTAGTGTTTTCTAATTTTGAAACGAAAAGAAAAGAAAGATGGCTGCTTAAAGCAGGTTGAAAGTAAAGCAGAATGTATCTTAAGGTGCATTCTGCTTTACTTTGTAAGTGTCGGGATAAGCCTGCTTTAAGCTACCATCTGCAAGGATATAGAAAACATTTCTTATGTTGCATTTTAACATATTAATTGGAACTATTTCCTTCAGTGAATAAATAAATAAGAGGCATTAGAATGTGTATCAATGGAGTAGTGGGTTAAACAGCCACATGTTTTAATGACTGCCCATACATCTTGTTTTATTTTGATGGTTTTGTTATTACAAGTTTTACAGGGATTACACCATTTTGTAATTTTCAGTAGGTAATTAGGAACAGGAATTACACCATAATTTTACGCTCGTGCGGGTAGCTTGTGTCTGGATCCAGATAAGGTACAACGTAACTTGGCATCTCATCTGAATCCAAACCGTTTGATGCCTCCAATACTAGTTTAAAAAAGAAATAGAAATTAAATATTTTGAGAATTGCTGCTGTAATGTATACATAGATTCAGAATTGTTTTTACTGTTAAAGACTCAAATCTAAAATGACGAAATGGCATGATGTATAATAAGAACTATATTTAATGATTGACATAAGGGATATCCTTATTAGTGTTCTTGCCAGTGTATATATTGAACGTTAGTTGTGTACAGTCTAACAAAAAAATATATACATATGTGGTCTGTCTCCTTGTTTTGTGATGTGTTTTAGTAACTGTCTTATATATACAGTTAAACCTCTCTATTACAACTACCAAAAATTAGGATACTTGATAGTAGAAAAGCCAGGTGACAGCTTAAAGCAAGGTGAAAGTAAAGCAGAAAGCTCCTATTGGAGCTTATAAGGATATTTTATTGTAGAAAAGCCAGGTGACAGCTTAAAGCAAGGTGAAAGTAAAACAGAAAGCTTCTATTTGAGATTTCTGTTTTACTTTCACCTTGCGTCAAGCAGTCACCTGTCATAAACACCTACTAATTAACACAATTAAGTGTTTGAAATAGAGAGGTTTTACAGTACAAAGTCATACCTGTGTTTAGCAGCCATTTAATGAAGAACTATGGGGTTGCTCGACACTGGTGGATGTCAGAATTTCATGACAATGTGTTCTGCATTTAACTCTTTGCATGCTGGGTAATTTTCTCGTCTTCAAAAATTGTCACCTGCTACTGCTGTAAAAGCAGAATTTTCAAAATTTCTTTTTCAAAACAGGATCAGAGTATCAAACAGTTTTTATCCTGATGAGATGCTGCATAACTCGGCATCTCATCAGGATCTAAACTGTTTGGCAATGGTATCATGGTTTCACTGCTAGCGTGCCAAGAGTTCAACGCTACCTGACCTTTAACCTCCCATGGAACTTCCCTTGACTAGCTTCTAATCACAGGATTGTCTTAAGTATTTTTATGGTAGGTGTATTCTGTGTTGACAAAAAAAGAAGTGTTGAAATAGTTTTGATCTTAAAATGATGTATTATACATAAACTGTATAAAAATAGGGGTTTAACTTTTTGATACCAAGGTTGTACTAGATAGCAGGCATTTTATATACATATTATACAGTACTAACTCTCTTGAGTACCCAGCCTTTGAGGAAAAATAGGCATCATTTACTATAGATTGTTGTTTAATGCAGGACAAAAGTAATGAAGAAAGCTCCTATAGGAGCTTTCTGCATTACTTTTGTCCTGCATTAAACTACTACCTGTATTAAAGAATGACATTTCTTCTGTTTCTATATTGATACTGCAAAGGTTTGACACATTACGGGCAATTTAGTGACAACATCAAAATATCTAAAAGCTCCAAGATAGTATGTACAATTTAAACAATGATAGTTACAGATATTGAGCGTCACTCAAGAGTGATAGGTCTGTATATGTTTTAGCCGTTTATATGTGAATTTTAAAGTTGAACTCTCGATTTCTTCTCAGGATGTTGAAACCTAACATTCCACTATACTATTGTAACTGTGATCATCTTTTTATCAATCTGTTATCCTTTTTGTAAAAACCAAACTTGTTTGTTGACTATTTGCTGTATGTGTTACCAGAGTTATCTCCCATTATATTAGCTGTTTCTCTCATAGGTTATTTTCAATGTTTAAATTAGATGGCTGCTGAAAGCAGATTTAAAATTCTACAGAAATCTCCTTGAGGAAGATTTTTGCCGTACTTTTCAGCTGCATCAAGCAGCCACTCGTTAGGATGATCATGTAACAAATGTTTCCCCGGGCATTTCTATGGGGAAAAGGATGGTGTGTCCAAAAGCATTTTTTATGAGGGAAACAGTTAAGGTACCATGACATAGCTTCATCAAACCACTATAGTGGATATGTACTCATCTTACCACATTAATTAACCCTTTACTCCATAGCCTGTTTCTAGTTTTGAAAACAGGTGACCACTTAAAGCAGGTTGAAAGTAAAGCAGAATGCACCTTAAGGTGCATTCTGCTTTACTTTCAGCCTGCTTTAAGCTACAATTTGCTGGAATATGAAAAACATTTCTTATGATACACATTCATGACTGTTTAAATTGGAATCATTTTCTTCAGTAGAGGAATAAATTAAAGGTGTAAAAGGCCTATTATGGGGTAATGGGTTAAACCTGTTATACTACAATCACTCAAAAATGTGTTCTTTATAAACATAATAAAGACAAAAGCTTAAAGCAAGATAAAAGTAAAGCAGAAAAGTCCTTTAGAAGCCATTCTGTTTTACGTTTATGTTGTTTTTTGAAAGCACTGGCCTTAAATAGTAAACAATAAGTATTTTTTGAGTGGTCATAATATCAGAGTGTTAGTGTGATAGTATCGAGCTGGCCTGGCTGGGTTATAAATCCAGACCTATTAGTGAGATCTGGGGCCCATTTCATAGACAAAGCTTCACCAAAAATGTAAACTAAAACCCACTGTTGCTATCATTATTCAGAATAAGATTTTACTGCTTGAAGCTGTCGTAATATAGTTTTATAGTACTTAACCCAGTCCACAAAAGGTTCTTTTCAGTGTTTTAGACATGTGTTTGCTTAACCCATTACTCCATAAATACACCTTTTAGGCCTTTAGTTTATTCCTCTACCATAGAAAATAGTTCCAATTTAAACAGTTATTGGTATATATCATATTATAAAGATTCCATATTCTAACAGATGGTAGCTTAAAGCAGGCTGAAAGTAAAGCAGAATGCACCTTCAGGTGCATTCTGCTTTACTTTCAACCTGCTTTAAGTAGACACCTGTCTGCAAAACTAGAAACAGGCTATGGGGTAATTGGTTAAACTAGACTGAAGTAAAGCAAAGGAGCTCTTTAAGGATCTTCATGCTTTACTTTCAGCCTGCTTTAAACACTAACCGGTCTGGATGGAGAATAAGGTTCCTATATATGCTTTTTACCAGTCTATGGTTTAATCATGAAAAATCTACGAGAAATAAGTAAATGAACTAAAATTTGCTTCTAAGAGGGAAAGAGTTGTTCAAAGACAATGCCATTATAGGGTCTTAACCCATTACCCCATAGCCTAGTTCTACTATTGAAGATAGGTGACTACTTAAAGCAGGTTGAAAGTAAAGCAGAATGTGCCCTAAGGCACATTCTGCTTTACTTTCAGTCAGCTTTAAGCTATCATCTACTAGAATATAGAACATATTTCTTATGATTCTTAATTGTAACAGTATAAATTGGAACTATTTTCCTCAGTAGAGGAAAAAATTAAAGGCATAAAAAGGCGTATTTATGGGGTAATGGGTTAAGATAGTTTATGAAATGGGTTCTTTGTATTTGTGATTTTGAACCATTCCATTTTAACCATGTTGATGCCAAAATATATTATTCTTACTATTCTGTGCAATTCTTGACACTTTTTTCGTAGATACTATTTCCAAAGATTTATTTTCATTAGCTTTACTTTCACACACTATTTATGTGAAACCAACCTTTATTTTCAAAGTAACAGACAGCAGCATAATTATGGTAAACAGACAATCTAATCAGGTAATTTGCTTTTAAACTGACTGTTAATCTATTCTTTAATGGTACTGACATCTGCAAGTTGGCTATGAATAGGCTTTCATTATGATTTTGTTTAATTTTATTTGGTCTAAAAATAAGCAAGTTCCTATGTCTTGAAATTTCAAAGATGGTTTCAGCAAAACAGGATCTTAATACATTGACTTTTTGTTTTGTCAATGAGATACAATAAAATCTCCCTAGAATGAGCACTGAATTAAATTAAATTAATTATTTTGTGTTTAATGTAAGTGACTGCTTAAAGCAAGGTGAACATAAAACAGATAGCTCCTTTAGGAGCTTTCTGTTTAACATTCACCTCACTTTAAATTTTACATCCGTCTTTCCTACCGTCATTTAGCCTCGGTTTTAATGGTCATAATTGAGAGGTTTTACCGTACCAGCATACATACTGTTTTATCAGAGATGATACTGTTAATGCTTTGTTAATGATGTCAATTTTTCAGCAAATTATTTCTCTACCTAACATGGTCTCTTTGTCCTTCTAAACTATGTATTTTGAAAAGTATGTTCTACCACTCTGTATGTCACTGTAATGTAATGCCATAACAATTGAAAAACAAAAGCTTTTTAACCCATAACCCCTGGTACAGTAAAACCTCGCTATTACGACCACTAAAACGACGGCTAATTGATTGTTTAATAGACAGGTGACAGCTTAAAGCAAGATGACAGTGAAACAGAAAGCTCCTAAAGGAGCTTTCTGTTTCACTGTCACCTTGCTTTAAGCGGTCACCTATCGTAAACACCCTAATAAAGAACGAAATTTAGTGGTCGCAATAGCGAGGTTTTACTGTATATGCATTATTTACAGTATGAAAAGTACACTTGTCCTATTCAAACAGTTTAGACCCTGATCTGAGGGCTTGATGAACAAGAACTCTCTGATCAGGAGCCCTCTGATCAGAGGGCTCTTATAGGAGCCCTCTGATCGGGTCTGCATTGTATGTCATTTTGCTATCAACCCTAAATAGTCAAAAATAGACTCTACTTGATACGAATTGGAAATGTCCATTAAAAGTTTCAGGGGTGAATGGGTTAATACAAGCTTTATTGCACCTGACTATACAAAGAAGGGTGGTAGAGGTAATTAACACCCCAGGCATTTGGTGTGGTTGTTGTCTCAAAGTAATGAAGAAGTAAAAGCAAGACTTAGGGTATTACTTTCCCGACAACGACATCTATATTTGTGGTCAGCTCCAATGTTAAGCATCTTCAGTTAAAAACATTGAAGCCTAACGAAGAGTCGTTTTTTACAAACAGTGTATCTGAGAAGAATACACTTGTTCAATGCAAACAATGTAGGCCCTGATCAGAGGGCTCCTGTAAGAGCCCTCTGATCAAGGTCTGCACTGTTTGCCAGTTTGCGATATATTGTAAAAGCAACTATAGTCAAAAATGGACATGACTTAATTGGAAATTGGAATTGTCCATAAAGAGTATCAGGGGTGAATGATTATTGCTCATTGTAATACCTTAGTCTTGCTTTTGTTTCTTTGTCGCCACAAGACATCTGATTCAGTGCAATTCTCGTTATGACTGATTCATCCATCAGTTCTAACCTGATTTTGTTGCAATGGAAGAGTGTTCAGAAAACAGTTTAGTCAGTTTTCTAGTCAACATCGAAAGTCTTCAGTGCCTTGTCATTCTTGTTGAACTACTTAATGAACTACAAATCTTGTTTATTCACTTATGACTTGTAATAAAACTCAGAAATATATCTTATGTTCTCTTATATTCCATTTACCCTATGGGTTAAATCTTGTATTAAATGACCCCTCAATAGCACGCTAATTAGTAGTCTTAATTACAGGTGGTTGCTTAACCCATTACCCCATAAATACACCTTTAATTATTCCTAACTTAAGAAAAGTAGTCCTTAGCTAGGACGTTCTGAAAATGAATTATGGATGGCATTTCAAGTATTTTTTCAAAAAGAAGCTGAAAACAGGTTGAAAGTAAAGCAGAATGCACCTTAAGGTGCATTCTGCTTTACTTCCAACCTGCTTTAATTAAGTGGTCACCTGTCTTCAAAACTATAAACAGACCATGGGATAGTTTGATGCAGAATAAAAACAAGAGCTGTTACAGTCAGTGGCAAATGCTCCCAAAAGAAATCCCGGACATTGAAACCTGGGTCATGTGTTTGACAGGATCATCTTCACTTTTCGACTGATTGCGGCCTGGACTTTTCAAGCTACAAACATGGATTTTGCATGCGTCATATATGTATGGAAGTCTATATGTATAAAGTACATGTAATTTCAAAATTGTTTTTTAAGAGTCGAGGCATAAAAATATGCCAACCTCAACCCATGATTGTGACCTTGACTACAGACATATGGGACTGGCATCCAATAATGGGGCTAAGAGCCCAGAGAAGCCAAAATGTTCCCCTTTTTAGCTCACCTCTACGAAGTGAGGTGGGCGTATGCTATTACCCGGGGTCGGCGTATGGGACTATGATATCATAAACTGAGCAAACGACTGCACCTACGGTCACTAATCTTCAAATGTCGATGGGCCTAAATGAGTAGACCAGTTTCGTGGCCTTGACCCATGACCTTGACCTCTATGTTAAAGTCTGTTCTGAGCAAATGACTACACCTTCGGTCATATACTGCACCTCTATGAGTAGACCACAGTGCATTGCATTTTGGTGACCTCGATCATTGACCTTTAGCTTCAACATTAAGATTTTGTGTAGAAGTCTGTACTGAGAAAACGACTGCACCAATGGTCACGAAACTTTATATGCTAATGAGCCTCAATGCGTAGACCACAATGCCCCCAGTTTGGTGACCTTGAACTTGACCTCTAGGGTCAACATTAAGGTTTTGTTTTGAAGTTTGTTCCTTGCAGGAGGTGAGCTTCGTAATGTTTGATTACCCGTTCTGGTTTACTTTTAACCATTGACTGTGACCTTGATGTTGGAGCTACAGACCTGAGTGTTAATTACACATTGTATTCACTAGATGAATATTCATGGTAAGTTGTTTTAAAATCCATTCATGTATGAAGGAATTGGAGCCTAGACAAGACAAAATGTTCCCCTTTTTGACAAACTGCAGACCCTGATCAGAGGGCTCCTGCAGGAGCCTTCTGATCAGGGTCTACACTGTTTGCATATGGCACGTGTGTCTGTCATGGGTAAGCTTTTTAAGTTTTTATTAATGGTGAGTATACTCGGGGCTAGGACTGAATGTGTTAACTTTTTCCATAGTAAATGGCTGCTCTATGCAGCTACATAGTAAAGAATAGCTCTCCCAAAACAGATTTCTCATCAACTTATTGCCTGTTTTGAGCATCAGCCTGTCAGGCTCGCTCTGCTTTACTTTCAACCTGCTTTAAGCACAGAAACCTGCTATACAGAAAGGGATAATCAAGATATCATAGCCTTTTGGGTTTAGTCAAAGAAACTTCAACTATTTCTGTTTGTTTTATTGACATTTTAATGAGACATGTACAGATCACAATCACAATGCAAGCACATAACATCACTTTACAGCAAAAGATTTCTACACCTATTATAGATGACTCCTAATACAATTCAGTGCATGAACATATCTTACAAATACAAGGCAGCATTCTGTCAATATGCTTAGTGTTGAAGTTATATGCTCTTACTTTTACTATCCCAAAGCAAATTGTACCAATTTCTGACTACCGGTATGAAAAAAAGATAATTTTAGTGTTTCACTGTCAAGTCAAATTTGTCTTAATGCATTCAACCCTGAAGCTTCAAATGAGTAATTTCAAATAAAATCTAATCCAGTTTTTAATTTATCTAGTTTTTTGTGCGTTTTTTTTAAATTATTACAAAATGACAAATAGTGCAGACTCAGATCAGAGGATTCCTCTAATCTGGATCTACACTGTTTGCGTAAGAAGAGTTCTATTCACAGATATACAGTTTGTAAAGGATGAGTATACTTATCACTAAAGCTCAATGAGTCAAGCAACCAAAGAATGAAGTAAGTGATCGTTTAACGACAAGTGACTACTTAATGAAGGACAAAAGTAATAAAGAAAGTTTCTGTATGAGTTTTCTGCATTTCTTTTGTCCTGCATTAAGCTGTCATCTGTCCTAAAGACTACATATATACTGGTTTTTCAGTGGTTGATTAATTTTATACAAGTTTGACTGTAATTATGTTATTTAATGGCAGTGAGATTCAGTAGATAAATAATGAATGATCATTTACAGAAATAATGAAATGTGTTTAAAGATATCTGGAATGAATGAATGAATGAATGATGCTTTACAGCCCATAGACCCAAAATGGTCATTTAGAGCCGAAAAAATATCTTGAGTGAAGCATATAAGTACCATGAGAAAACCTGACCTTGTACATTGCTAAACATTGTTGACCTAGCCTAACCATAATCTCAGTCTCATAGCTGCTTAACTTATTATCCCCTGAAACTTCCAATGGACAATTCCAGTTTGCAATAAAGGCTAGTCCATTTTGACTATTTACATGTAGTTTTTTTTTTTAATATACATTTATTACAAAAAGACAAACAGTGAAGACCCTGATCAGAGGGCTCCTTCAGGAGCCCTCTGATCAGGGTCTTCACTGTTTGCATAGGACAAGTGTACTCTTCACAGGTACACTTTTGGTAAAGGATGCATATATGCACCACTAGGGCTCAATGAGTCAAGTCTACAACTGCCAACACTTTAGGTAACAATACCCTGGACATGCTTGTGCAAGCCAAACAGTGAGACTGAGATTACAGCTTGTTTAGGTCAACACTATTTTGCATTGCAATAAGCATGGTTTTCTAGGGGCATGACTCAGATCTTAACTCAGATCAGATACAATTAAACCTGGACAACTCAAGCTCTCTTAGGTCAAACTTATCCTTATTTCTAAAGTTAAAACTCCCTTAAATTAATTTGACTATACATGTACCCATATCTGAAATTTAAAATAAGACTATGGGTAAGTTTGACTTACGAGAATTTAACCCATTACCCCATATTGTGTTTCTAATTTTGAAGAAAGGTGATCACTTAAAACAGGTTGAAGTACTTCTCTGCCTGCTTTAAGCTACCATCTGTGAATGAATAAATTAAAGGTGTAAAAAGGCATATCTGTTGAGTAAAAGGTTAAGTTATCAAGGGACAACAGTTACTGTACTATCATGATATGATCTGGATTTAAATACACATTACACTTTGTCATATAGAGAGTAACACACTTAATATGAGCACAAGTGGTTCCTAAAAGTACAAACGCTATAAACTACAACAAAGTTGTCTACAGTGTATCATGCAGAGACCAACTTTCACAGCTAAAACCGCCTGGAGCAACCAGGTTCCAGATAAGAGTTAAGGGTTTGCTCATTCATGTATGGCAGTAAATTTTGCTTTGCACAAAACTCTCCTGCAATCTAAGAAATACTGTTAATGAACTAAATAAACCCCTAAATAGTTGTATGAAATAGTATAATATGGCCTCCTTGAGAGTTCAGACTATATGTTTATGTATGGGTTTGAACTTTGAACACAATGGTTTATCATGCACCCCCCCCCCCCCCCCCCTTTTGTTCCAGTCATATCTTATAAATAAAGGCTTCTACACTAAAGAGACCCTAAAATTATAAGCTGTAAAATTATATTTCTGCCATCAACACTCTACATGTATAAAAGTACATATGCTGTTCACATGTATCATAACTTATACATGTACCTCAATTTAACCCTTTCCTTGATAGACACTTTTTCATGCATCTACAGTCAAACTTCAATATCTCAAAGTCGGTTTTGCAGAACATCCCCGTATTTCAAAGTTAAAACGTGGCTAAGCCACGTTTTAACTTTGAAATAAAGGTATGTTCGACTTAACCGAGCATAAAATGATGCAGTTCATATGTCGAACTATCGGATAGGTAGAAATAAACGAGTTTGAGATATTGAAGTTCGACTGTATCTTTCTTTATAAATACATGTATGCTTCTTTATATTTCTACTTGATCCTGACAGCCATAGGACACATTTCCTTCTTCTTAACAGGTGGCTGTTTACAGCAGACTGAAAGTAAAGCTGATAGAGCCCACAAAAGCTTTCTGCTTTTCTTTTAGCCTTCTTTAAGCAATTACCTGTCGTAAACACTGAAAGCAATCTAGGATAAAAAGGATCCAATTTTCACTATCATATGCTATGCCATAACGATTTAATATCATATTTCTACCACGATATTTCTACCATGAAATTACCCAAGCTGATACCAGAAAATTATTCATTGTTTATATATTTATTGGCATAAAGCATAAAACATGCTGCTTTCAAGTCAGTTCTTTTAACATGCACTATAATTATATCCGTACTTTTTCTAGTTAATTTTAATGCTCTTGAAAACAATGTATATTCAGATCAGCATCCACATTTCAACATGTCTGAGGTAGGTCTGCAATACTGGTGATGTCCAAATGCTTCTTTTCCTGACACATATTAACTCATTATCCCCTGAAACTTCCAATGGACAATTCCAGTTTACAATAAAGGCTGGTCCATTTTAGACTATTTCGAGTTGTTTTTTTGTAATAAATTGCAAAATGTCAAACAGTAAAGTCCCTGATCAGAGGGCTCCTGCAGGAGCCCTCTGATCAGGGACTTCACTGGTTGCATAGGACAAGTGTACTCTTCACATGACATTTGGTAAAGGATACATATATTCGTCATTAGGGCTCACTGAGTTAAAGGTGCAAGAACAATAAAACCTGTGTATATCAGCAAATCACTAAAGAAGCATCTCTAAATACATATTAGTGCTTCATACAGGATGTAAGTAATGCAGAAACCTCCTACAGGTGCTTTCTGCATTACCTTTATCCTGCATCAAACTGTCACCTTTACAAAAGATTTAATATTAATCTTCTTTTAAGTGGATAAAGAACACATGTTTAACTGAAGTCAGTAGTCTTTTGATCCCATCTTCCATATTAGCTGCATCAATCTGTGTTAACCAATCTCGCCCTAAGAAACTGGAAACATTCCACTCAGTGCTCCAGATAAGAGAGGGTAAACTGAACGCTTCCAACATCATCTCATTAACCCATTTTATGCTGGATACACTTTTAGGTGTACCTCTAGGCAAACAGTTTTGATCTCAGATCAGGCCCCACATTGTAGGGCCTGATCTGAGATCAAAATGTTTTGCAGCTAAGTCAATATTCTATCAGAAACTGCTAAACTCTTTGGCAAATATTTGAGTTATACCTGCTGCAGACGACATTTTAAAATGGCCGGCAAACATTACCCAGCATACAATGGGTTAATGTCTCCATCAAACCTTATGTTCAGATCAACTCATAGAAACGACTCTAATGAGTAGTCACAATATAGGGATGGCAAGAAACACAAGGAAGCTAGTATTTGCAATGACCATCTCATCTGGAGCTCTGTACCACCAATTTCAAAGATCACTTGTAACTTAATACTTCTGCCATTTATCATATAAATAGTCCCTCTCTTGAAACAGTAATTATCCGTTCAGAGTTGGACTCAGACATTCTGGGCAGGCTGTCTGTTCTGTAAAGCATAAGGTGCCCCTAAGAACTGGTCTGCAATCCTGCCTGATTCTCTTAGTCCACTTAGCATGGCCCCATGGACTGTGGCAGGGTAGTTCCTGATTGTGTGCTCCCCAGCAAAGAACAGACGAGGCATTGCTCCTTGCTGTGGTGATATTGGTGTGGCCATCAGGTCGTAGTCATTGCCTACAAATACACAATCAAATTGTTTTTATATTTTTCTGTTACTGTAAAACAGGTATTTTTTGCTTCATGAATATTTCGCGTTATGCAATTTTGTATTAATTTGCGACATCATGCAAAATATTTAGCAGGCGGTAGCTTAAAGCAGGCTGAAAGTAAAGCAGAATGTGCCTTAAGGCACATTCTGCTTTACTTTCAACCTACTTTAAGAAGTCACCTATTTTCAAAACAAGAGACGAGAGACAAAACATTCGCAAATTAATGTGTAAATTATATTCTTGCGAATAAAACAGGTTTTACAGTATATGGCATAAAATTTGTCTCTATTGCCTTTTCCTCATATAGGAATTCTTTTTCCTTCTTCAATCCTTTCCAATAAACAAGCCAAGGAAAACATTTCCTACTTCCTAAATAGAAATTCTATCAGGAAAGGGCAATAGTGTAAAAAAGCTTTTCAATGAGGAAAAAGATTTTAATAAGGAAAACATTACAATTCCACTTGATAACTCTTTGAACCCTAGTCACGCATATATGCATCATTTGCAAACAGCATATCTGTGAAGAGTACACTTGTCCTATGCAAACAGTGTAGACTCTGATCAGGGTCTACACTGTTTGTCATTTTGACATATATTGTAAAAATCTACCCTAAAAAGTAAAAAATTTACTAAATTAAATTGAAAATAAGAATTGTCCATTTGAGGCTTCAGGGAGTAAAGGGTTAAAAGGCAGATTCAATTTATTTTATGTCATTACCTACTGGTACTACTATTATAAAGTAGAACTATAATTGTTAGTTTACTGTTAGTTAGTTCATAGTTCAATACTTTGTTATATGGGATAACTCTTGGAACAGTTTGTGAATGGATAATCTCCCCTTAAGATAGATCTTCAGTTTGTGGAGGACACTATTGGTCAGCTCATAGAGAAGCACATGGTCTAACAAATGGTAGCAGAGTGAGATTGAATAAAGAAAAAAAGAAGAAAAAGGAGTGTTGTGCTAATGAGTGACAGGGTTACTTGTTCAAAAAGAGTGTGCCATTGAGTGAACAGGGTTTTTGTGTTATTATTGAAGTTCTGGTGCTGCTGAATTGAAAGAAAAATGTCAACAAAGATTAACCCCCCTTCATACAATCCAAACGTCAAGACTTATGAACTTTACAAGCAAGAGCTTTTAGCTTGGAAAGAAATTACAGATTTGGATGAGAAGAAACAAGGAGTTGCAATAGCTTTATCACTACCAGAGAATGATGAGTCAAAGATAAGAGAGAAAGTGTTTGACCAACTGAGTTTAGAAGACTTAAAGAAAGAAACAGGTTTGGACTCTCTGATAGATTTCTTAGATAAACATTTGGCAAAGGACGATTTAGCAGATAGTCTTGAAAAGTTTGAGGATTTTGAAGATTTCAGAAGATCTGATGGGCAGTCTATAAATGAGTACATTTCAATTTTTGATGCCAAATACAGAAAAATAGAAACTACCACCAGAAATATTGGCTTTCAAGTTACTGAGAAGATCACAGATTAGCAAAGATGAAAAGATGATTGTCCTCACAGGAATGAATTTTGAAAACAAAGACACTCTTTATGAGGAAGCAAAGAAGTCGCTGAAGAAATTTAAAGGTGAAACTTGTGAGGGTAGCAGTACAAAGCAATTAGCCAGCATTAAGCTTGAGCCAGCTTTTTTAGCAGCAAATGAAGAGGCATTATTGGCGGCTGGATACACAAAAGTAAGAGGGAATAGGTTATTCCAAGGATCAGGAAGAAGCGAGAACAGTCGTGGGAGAGGATATACACAAGGACGAGGTTCTTTCAGAGGTCAGAATGGTGGACAGTCAAGGGGAGGCGGTTCAACAATGAAGAAGAGCATCAACCCCTCAAGCCAAGACGGAACACTTTTAACATGCAAGTCTTGTGGGTCTTATAGGCATTTGATGGCAGATTGTCCACATAGTTGGGAAAATATGGCAAAAGTGAATACATGTGCAGTTGAGGAAGAGGAATGTGTATTGTTTACTGGATACCAACCAAAGGAGATCAGTCACTTAGGAATGGAGGCTCGGAACTGTGCAGTTCTTGATAGTGCTTGCAGTAGTACTGTTTGTGGAAGCACCTGGATAGATTCCTACATTGGTTCACTAGATGACAAGGACAGAAGTAAGATAAAGAAAACAGAGGGCAAAAGAATATTTAAGTTTGGTGGAGGAACACGTTTGAGATCTGAAGGAGAATATGCGATTCCGGCACACATTGCAGGGAAAGATGTTGTGATAAAGACAGATGTGGTTAAATCAGACATTCCGCTCCTTTTGTCAAGAACTGCCATGAAGACTGCAGGAGTGAAAATGAATTTGGAAGATGACACAGCAGAGATTTTAGGAAAGACAATGAACCTTAACCTAACGTCTTCAGGACATTATTGCATACCAATAGATAAAGCAGAGGTGATCCCTGTAAAGGAAGTGTGTGCTGTGAAAATTGATGAACTAGACCCTAAACAAAGGTATAAAACACTTCTGAAATTGCACAGACAATTTGCACATCCACCAAGAAAACGACTGGTTTCCCTTCTTAAGGATGCAGGTGTATGGCAAGAAAGCTTTGATGAGGATGTTACATGTATAGAGCAGAGTTGTGATGTATGCAAGATGTATGCAAGAACCCCACCCAGACAAGTTGTTTCTCTACCAATGGCTTCAAGATTCAATGAGAAAGTGGCAATGGACCTGAAATATTGGAAAGGGAAATGGATCTTGCATATCATTGATATGTGGTCTAGATACACTGTTTCAGTTTTTATTGAGAGGAAGAAGACAACAGATGTGATTGACAAGTTGTTAGAACACTGGATTGGAATTTTTGGTGTCATGGAATCAATAATGACAGACAATGGGGGTGAATTCAACTCAGATGAAATGAGAGAGGTGTCATCTATTTTGAGTGTTAGAGTCTGCACATCAGCTGGAGAGAGCCCATTTCAAAATGGCTTGTGTGAAAGGGTTCATGCAGTTACAGACAGAATGCTTATGAAACTAGAACATGATTTCAGTGATGTAAATGAACAGAGTTTGCTGTGCTGGGCAAACATGGCAAGAAATGCACTGCAAATGTGGAATGGCTACAGTAGTCACCAACTTGTGTTTGGATGCAATCCTAACCTACCCAACATAATGACAGACAGTTTGCCAGCACTGGAAGGCTGCACTACAAGTGAGACATTTGCACGACACCTGAACTTATTACATGGAATGAGACGTGCTTACATAGAGGCAGAATCTGATGAGAGAATCAGGCGAGCATTGCTGTCAAAAGTGAGAGCTGCTGAACAAAGGTTTGAAAACGGTGAACAGGTGTACTATAAGCGTGAGGGTAGAGATAAGTGGCTTGGACCAGGCAGAGTTGTGTTTCAGGATGGTAAAGTTGTGTTTGTGCGCCACGGTGGAGTGTTTGTTCGAGTGTCACCAAACAGATTACAGAAGCTTAAACCCAACTGCACAGAGCTAGAAGAGAAATCAGTAAATGATAAGAAAGACACTGATCAGAACCACACAAGACATCAAGCAAGTGAAGTACCATTGCAAAATCCTGTGTCAGAATGCCTTGCAGGAAACAAACCAGAGCAAAACCCTTTGCAAGAGAGTACAAGCAATGTTACACTAAAGACACATGATTGTATACAGTATAAAGTGAAAGACAGAGAAGAAGAAGAGTGGACCAAAGCTACTGTACTGGGCAGAGCAGGCAAAGCTACAGGAAGTCACAGAAACTGGTACAATGTGCGTGATTTGGAGAGTAATGAAGAAAAGAGTATAGACCTTGGCAGACTTTCATGGGAGAAAATTGATCAAATTGACACACATGTACATCTTTCAACTTCAGAAAATAAGAGTAATGAAAAAGAGTATCAGGCAAAACAAAGTGAACTAGAAAAACTTAAGAATTTTGGCACATATATTGAAGTTAAAGACCAAGGACAGGAAAGATTATCCACCCGATGGGTCATCACATTAAAAGATGAACAAGTAAGAGCGAGACTTGTAGCACGGGGGTTTGAGGAAGAATTTTTCATTCCAAGAGACAGTCCAACAGTCGGTAAAGGTGCTATGAAGATATTCTTAACCATAACTGCCAGTAAATTCTGGGATGTGAAAACCACAGACATAAAGTAAGCCTTTCTTCAAGGAAAAGAACTTGACAGAGATGTTTATCTGCAACCACCAAAGGAGAGTAGTACTCCTACTGGAATGATCTGGAAGTTGAAGCACTGCCTGTACGGTTTAAAAGATGGAGCCAGACAATTTTATCTAAGTGTTAAAGAAGAACTGCAGAAACTTGGTTTTGAACAATGTAGTATTGATCCCGCCATGTTCTATCTGAGACAGGAAGGCATACTTCACGGAATCATTTGCTGCCATGTAGATGATTTTTTACATGCAGGTGATGAGATCTTTGAGGCTCAAATGAGTAAATTCCGAGAGAGATTTGCTGCAGGTAAAATAGCCGAGCGCAGTTTCCAATACATTGGTTTCCAGCTTCAACAAGATGAGGGAGGGATTGTTTTAGACCACTCAAATTATGTTGAAAAGTTAAAAATTGCAGAAATAAAACACCAAAGGGCAAGTCAGAAGAATGATACCTTAGATGCTGACGAGCAAACCACTTACAGACAAATGATTGGACAGCTTAATTGGGCAGTACAAGGATCCAGGCCAGATCTTGCTTTTGACATGATTGACATGAGTACAAAATTGAAAAGTGGCACTGTTGCAGATCTAACCAGGGCAGTGAAAACGGTTAACAGACTTAGAGATTTGAAAAATAGTGTGAAATTTCCAGCTTTAGATCTCAACTCATTAAAGATCATTACATTCACTGATGCATCCCTTGGAAACCTGAATGAAGGAGTTGGCAGCACTCAAGGAGCCATTATTTGGATTATGGATAAACAGGGAAACTGTTGCCCCCTTTTCTGGCAAGCCAAGAAGATAAAAAGAGTTGTAAGATCTACTTTAGCAGCCGAGGCACTAAGTCTACAAGAAGGGATAGAATCAAGTTTTTATTTCCGACATATGATAGAAGAAATATTGGGATTACCTGACAAAACATTGGAAATACATGCATTTGTTGCTAACAAGAGTGTTATAGATTCAGTGTATTCTACAAAAATGGTGGATGACAAGAGACTTAGGATAGACATAGCAGCATTGACAGAATCAGTCCAGCGAGGGGAAGTGAAGAAAATTCAGTTGTGTTCTGGAAAAATGCAATTGGCAAATTGTCTAACTAAATCTGGAGCATGTGGCTATGATGTGTTGAAGGTTTTGCAAAGTGGTCATATGTTGGCTGACTTCGTGTTTTGAGCAGTGTGCTTAAATGGCTCAAGTTCAAATGTTGACTAATTCTTCCTTTTTGTCTTCTTCATAATTCTTCAGATATAAGAACTTAAAACCTCTAAAGAAGAGGAAAGTATAATTAATGTTAGTTTACTGTTAGTTAGTTCATAGTTCAATACTTTGTTATATGGGATAACTCTTGGAACAGTTTGTGAATGGATAATCTCCCCTTAAGATAGATCTTCAGTTTGTGGAGGTCACTATTGGTCAGCTCATAGAGAAGCACATGGTCTAACAATAATGATCATACATTATAAAAGATCTGTTGATAGAAGGTCGATAATTGTCTGATGCAGATAAATAACAGACCTTTCTGATTGATTTTGTTCTGCATTCAGCATTCATCTGCTTTAACACATTAAACCCTAGCAACGAGTATAGTGGTCATTTACAAACAGTGTACTTGTGAGGATTACACTTTTCCCTTAAGGAGCCCTCTAATCAGGGTCTACACTGTTTGTCATTTTGAAATCTATAGTTAAAATCAGCCCTAAATAGTCAAAAACCGACTAGACATATTTTGAACTTTGAATTTTCCATTGAAAATTTCAGGGGTTTCACCATTATTCTTCAATGAACGCACACTACCTGCATGTGTTTACAGGAAATACATTTAGTCTCACAAGTCCTCAGCAGCATACCTGAAGATCCAGCTGCCACAAAGGAGTATGACCCTCTTGCCCAGGGATCTGCCCGCCATCTTGTCACCAAGGTCTCCTTAGGCTAAAAAAAGTTCCAACCACATGAAAACTATATGGCATAGTATGCATACACTAAAATATCTATATATTCTTTTTAATAAACTAACCAGTTGCCTTTGGCAATACACTAACAAATGTGCAAATTAATATAAGCACTCAAACAGACTTCACTGAAAGTTGTCAGTATTTAGGCTGCTTTTGCTTTGTTATAATTTTACAATGCTTTAACGGGAATTCAGTCATTTTGAGAAATCCACCTATAGTCAAACCTGTCTTATGCATAAACAATTTGGATCCTGATGAGACTGTGTCTTATCTTGATTCAAACTGTTTGCAAAGGTGATCACTACAGGAAATATCCGCCGCTAGCATGCAAAGAGTTAAAGTAGAAAGTTCCTTCAAGAACTTTATGCTTTACATTCATTCTGCTTTAATAAGCAAAGACCAAAACCAAACCCTCTTTTTTAGTGTTAATTATAGTGAAGATTTACTGCCGTATTTGAAAAGCATGTGTTTACCTGTGGTACAGCGTTGTTGCCAAAGATGCCCTTGAGTACTGCTATACACCTCCCTACAATCACATCATCACTGACATTCTCCATGATAGCTGCTGCCTCACCTGCTACCAGAGCTAGTAACACAGGCGCCTTGTAGAGATTCCAGAACAGAAACAGTTCCCCACGACTTGCTGTAGTACTACCCACATGGCCAAACAGATTAGCATTGGGATCCCAGAATACACGATCAAAACACAACACAACCTGCAGCAATTAACAACAAGTGTCATAGCTCAAATCAAGAGGAAAATGGTATTTCAACTAATAAAATTCCTACGTCTTCACCAAACCCTATGTTGTGATTACTCATTTGAAATGTCTTTTTATAAACAACACATGTTTGACATTGTAATACAGTAAAACCTCTAACTTACACCAGTTGACAGCTTAATGAAGGACAAGAGTAATATAGAAAGCTCCTCCAGTAGATTTCTGCATTACATTTGTCCTGTATCAAGAAGTCACCTACTTTTAAAGATCCCAATTCCTATCTTCTAGTATGTCACTTAAGATGGGGAATAATATACAGTTAAACCTTTCTATTTCAACCACTAAAACAAAGGCTAATGGGTTGTATAAAAGACAGGTGACAGCTTAAAGCAAAGTGGCAGTAAAACAGAAAGCTCCTACAGGAGCTTTCTGTTTTACTGCCACTTGCTTTAAGCAAACACCTGTCTTGAAAGTGTTGTGACACCCTATAGTTAACAAAATGTTGTGGCTGTAATAGAGAGGTTTTAGTGTATATGCAATACCTTATTGAGATTTCCAAAGCCCATTCTCTGTATAGCTGCAGCCTTCCACTCAGGTAGGGCGGGGACAAACTGTACACTGTTGAGACCTGACCCTCTCACACTCTCCTTCATCACGCCGAGAGGCAGGGTACACAACACAGCATCAGCCTTGTAAGTCTGCGGGTTACTATTGTTCTTGGCATTACTCGTAATCACTTCAACACCTGCAATGTTCAAATCAGTTAAATAAAACCTATACAATTGTGTGTCATCCTTATTACTCTATTAACAAGTTGATTTTATGTTTTCTGCAAAACTTTTAATCAAGATCAGATGCCAATGTATTTTGCATCTGATTAGGATCTAAATTGTTAGGTTCTTCAACACCTACATATCAGGGGACATTATGGTATGAGAAAAGTTAAATCTATTCAAATGAAGTAATTCGACCAATCATGAAATAATATGCAGTTAATTACCTGTTGTAGTACATCTGATTTGTCTGACAGCTGTGTTCATTTTGATGTCCAATCCCTCTGACAGAGCCACTGGTACACAAGAATAACCATTACGAACTGAAACAAAACAAAACAAGTTACAGAATAAATACAAAGCAAGAACAATGTTGACCCAAGATTAGGATGAACAAATAAAGAGGAGTACTAGGAAATGATAAACCCAAAAGTGTGTGTTTCATGGCTAATGGAATTTCATCCTTTTTCTTACCCTGTATCTAGTTTTGAAAACAGGTGACCACTTTAAGCAGGTTGGAAGTAAAGCAGAATGTACATTGCAGCTTTACTTGTAGCCTGCTTTAAGCTACCATCTGTTAGAATATTGTAAATATTTTTTATGTTGCATATATTCATGCCTGTATAAATTGGAACTCTACAGTGTAAGAATAAATCAAAGGCATAAAATGACCTATTTATAGGGTAATGGGTGAAATGGGAGGTGTTTTTTTGGTTGAAATGGCAAACGGAAATGGAATTTGTTGGCATTGATACCTTACAGATATTCAACAAGCATGTGAGAAGGTTCACAATTGAACTTTCCAAATCCAGTTCATTACATACCTGTCAAGTGACTGCCTGAGAACTCAAAGTCATCATCTTGATCCCAGTGTTTCAATGACAACAGGGACAGAGGGGTGGCATTGGCAAACTCCAGGTTAGCAAAGTGCCAGTCAAGAATCTGACGATCCCGCGAGGACAAATACACATCACTGAAATGAAACATACACATTATAGAATACTTCAGTGTGTTCTGTAACTAAAGGTTGCATGGTGTACAGTCAAAATTGTGTCAGGCTGCCACTTAAATCATGACAAATCATTTTTAATAGAAGACAATATAGGACATGGCAGCTAACAAAACTCCTAAATGCATTTTCTGCTGTACTTTTGTCAAGCAAACTGTCTTTATATATAGAGTTTCATTCTTCATAAAATAGCTGCCTCACACAAATTTCACAGCATTTTGACAGGAAACATGGCATTATGTATGGAGAACTTTCTGTGTTAGAAATTCATTCACATGGTACAACAACAGCAATGAACTACGCATCTCTAAGTATTAGTTTCTGCATGTTAATCAACAACAGAACATTTATCAGTAAGAACAGACATTTAAGCATATGCTAAGGCAAAACTGGACTTACAGGATATATTGAGAACTTTTAGATCAGGTGTCTTTTTCATGAAGGATTAAAGAAATGCAGAAAGCTCCCATAGAAGATTACTGCATTATTTTATTCATGTATTTAAACACCACCTGCCTTAAAAAGAATCACAGAAAGTCGTTTGTTTCAGTATGCACTAAGGCTAAGTGTTACTAAAGCATACCTTGGTGGATTAGCTTCCAAGTCTGCAATTTTTTCTTCTATTTCTTTTTGCTGTTCTGATAGTTGATCAAACTCCTGTGAAACAAAAGATGAGATCAATGAGAGAAGTATCACAGTACAGTAAAGGCTCTCTGTTACAACCATTAAAGTATGTGAATTATGAGGTGTTTAGGATAAGTGACTGCTTAACTCACTATCCCCTGAAACTTCCAATGGACTATTCTAGTTTGCAATAAAAGCTAGTCCATTTTAGACTTTTTAGGGTAGTTTTTTTGTAATAAATTGCAAAATGACAAACAGTGAAGTGCCTGATCAGAGGGCTCCTGCAAGAGCCCTCTGATCAGGGACTTCACTGTTTGCATACGGCTAAAACAAGGTATTTGGCACAGTAGGGTAAAAAGATGTTATATGATGACTGAAAGTAACTGAATAGAGAGCCAATGCTTTTCTTGCATTCAATATTTGAAGCTATGACCAATCTTGATAGCCTCAAAATTTTAAGTCAATATCTAACTCCGTTGTTGAGATATTGTAACAGATATGCCCCCAAAATGGCCATTTTCAAGCGTTATGCTGTCCCACTTCAATAAATTTTAATTTTGAGCTCAGAATATAATATTTTAACCACCTTAAAATCAGCTGTAATTAAGACAGTCTCATAGATGTATTTGTTTACTAAGTTTTTATAGGTGGATGATGAAAATAGACAGTATATTAAGAAAGTTATGACCGTATAACTGACATAGGTGATTTGGCCTAATCATCAGATTCACAGAGGGTATGCTTTGTTATATGTCTGTAAAGAACTGCTATATTGTCAATAAACTGGAGGTTAGTGTTTAAAATGACTCATTTGTAATCAAAGTTTGAAATACCGAAATATCTTTGAATTTGCACTTTGCATTTATAAAATTTTAGCATTCGAATGCGGAAAAGCGGAAAATGAATTTTCTGTAGTGTCCGTAACAGTGGGTTTAGAAAGTCACTTTGTATTTACATTAGACATTTTAAATTTCCAAATATTATTTCTATGAAGGTTTGTATGCAAAAGCTAAAATATTAAAGATTTCCTTGATTTGAAAGATATTTGTTTTCGTGATTTTAGTGTTACGGACACTACAAAAAATGTACACTTAAACTGATAATTCATCATATCAAACTTCAAGAGCTTTTTTCTTAGTTTTGCTGCTTTGCAGAGCAATAAGTTTTGTTATGGATTATTCCATCACTTAAATACTCTTGGAAAATACAAGAAAATCTTGTTTGATGCAACAATAGTAAGATGTTATATTGCAATCGAAAGAGGGTGTGCTTCCAAGAAATTTTCCAGTTCACCAGACCAGTGCCCAGTTTAACAAGAAAGGGCTGAAATAGTCTTCCATCATGTCAAACTGAAAGAAAGAAGTCCTGAGTAATGGACAAAACCAACAATTTGAGTCCAAATGATGGCAAAGGTATGTAATAAAGACTTAAAGCATTGCTTGTTGATAAAATGTAGTGTCCGTAACATATTACAGGCATTTCTGTGTAACCATGCTCAAGTAGCCCAACGCTCAATTGTTACATCTGACCTTTTTAAATAATGTTCCCAAACAAAACAAATGTTGCAATTAACCCAATATAAGTGATCATTATCTTTCTCTCTTATATTTCAAACACCATTTAAGTCAAATTTAGTGATGCAAATAATCTGAAAGAATTTTTTGACTCATGTATTACATCAAATAGAATTGTGTTCCTTGTATCAAGTCATATAGGCCTTTTAAACAACATATTTAAAACCTTAGTGTCTGTTTGATTCACAGCAATCATGTCTTTCCTAAACTTATTTCTTCTTGTCAAAAATGTTACGGACACTACATGATCTATTTAATTTATTGAAGGCAATCTATATAAGTATTTACACATCTGTTTCTTTCATTATCTAAGCCATTTGACCAGGTTATACACTTACAGACAATTTTGACTTGGTTCTACAGAAACAAATGGTCTAAAGCACACATAACCCAACTCATGATGATCTGTGTTTGACAACATTTATGAATTCTTCTAAAATATAATTCTGTTCAGTCAGATCTGTAGTGCAAATGTTATAACGCTTAACATGTATGAGAAATTTGAAAATAACTAAATGTAAAGGTTCAGGGAGCTCTTGTTTAGATCCTTCTAATCAAAACTTATACTGCTTGCAAGTAAAAGAAGTGCGTGCAACTGTGTGGTCAAAGTTTACGAGATAGTTCAATTGTATAGAATATAGACTCACATTATTGAGATCTTGAAAGGGCCCCAGAATCTAAGGCTCAACAATTTATGAAAATTGATTATAGATCCAACATCAAAGAACTCTTTTAACCCATTACTCCAAAGATACACATTTCAACAATTTTTAATTTGTTCCTTCACTGAAAAAAATCGTTCCATTTTCTTCAGTCATAAATATATATTATAAAAAAACAACATTTTCTTTATTCTAGTAAATGGTAGCTTAAAGCAGGCTGAAAGTACAGCAGCATGCACCTCAAGGAACATTCTGCTTTACTTTCAAACTGCTTTAAGTAGTCACCTGTCATCAATACTAGAAACAGGCTATGGCGTAAAGGATAAAGAGCCCTTTGATCTGTATCTGCAGTTTATTACTTTAAGTTTATAGCATATAGTGCTGCATTTTTCAATTGGGTCCAATCATGAAATTATTATTATGAAATAATCGATTAACGATTGAAATGGCAATATATCTTAAATATATTTTGCAGATCAGAGCAAGAGTACATCACTGGGACAAACTAGATCTGCTGTTAAGAAATTGTACTTGAAGTGGAAGCTGAGAAGAAAAATGCGAATACTACACTGAGAGTTAAGATGAGAAGAAATTGTCAGAAAACAGAAAACCCTAAAAAATATTCAGGGCTGAAGAAGACTGACTAAGACAGAAGAAAATACTACAGATTAACCTGATGGCATCTTCAGATCCTGAAGTACAAAATTTAATGTACAAGCTGCTCTTAGAAAGAATGGAGTTGTCAGAGATACAATAAAGCTCGCCGAAGGCACATTTGGAATCTTAAAAACAGAGTCTGAGGTCAAGGTCATAAGGGTCAGAACTTTTTGTGTTCATGAAAAGGCCTTGTCCATATACTCAAAACTATAAAAACAAAGACATCAAGAGTCATAGCATTTATAAGCATTTTTTAAAACCTAAACACAGATTTCGAAAGCAAAAAGCGGGCCCTAAGTTTGAGGTCAAGGTCACTGGGGAAAAGAGAAAACTTGCCATTACAGGTACATGCAAGTCAAAGGACAATCAGAGGGTGAATGAAGACCATCAAAACTAGGCCTTCAGCATAAACACCTGCTTCAGATTAGGAATAGGATGATATAACCACAGGAAACAGAAACCGCTAAGAAACAGTAAACAGCAAAAAATACCACACAGCAACTTCAACAGTCCAAAAGTTACAACTCTGGGGATTTTTTTGCTTTTGATTTGAAACCAAAGAAGAACCCATATGTGTTTATGTGGCAGAAGTTACAAATATATATGAAGAGGAGTGTTGGCTTAAATACATGAAAAAATCAGGGGGTTTGTGCACATGGCCTAAACAAACAAGTGACTTTGTCGTAAGAGCTGATTGACAATACCATAGGGACACTTTAAACCCTGAAATTGTAAACAAAAGGGGCCTTTTAAGTTTCAAACAAGTGAATTAGACAATGTAAGGGTTACCCTTATATGAAAACACAAACAAGTCTGCTTTAAATAATTTGGCATTGTAGCTTAACGGTACAGTTTGGAATTGTAGTGTCCGTAACAAAAGTGGTTTGAGATAATTGTATGTCCAAAGAAAATAATTGAACACATTTTGAACATTGAAAAGTGACTGGAATATAAAACTAAGTCCTTGTACTAGCAAATAGATGTGATTTTAACATTGGGTTTGGAGGATGACAAATGTTAGGTGAAACGTTACAAGTTCATTTTTTTGAAGTTTTGCGCCTGTACGTATTCAAATTAAAAAAAATCAGTTTTGAATTTGAATTCAACTATATTTCATTTCATTTATTTTATTTACATTCCATGTTTGAAGTTATGTGTTTAAATCAATAAATATGTTATGTTTTGAAGAAAATTAGTGTTGTTATATGCCTGATGTAGTGTCCGTAACATTTAGGTGACGTATACTTTAAAACCTCTACAAAAATACATTTGTAGAAGCTGCAAACTTAAAACAAGATTTGATATGCGTGGTCAAAGCTTTAACTTTTTGATGCTCTAAATTTCAAAATGCTACATTGAAGTTCATTTTTTGATCCAAGTGGGACACTGGTGTGCCAAATACCTTGTTTTAGCCGATAGGACAAGTGTACTCTTCACAGGTACACATCTTGTAAAGCACGCATATATGTGTCACTAGGGCTCAATGAGTTAAAGCAAGGTGACAGTAAAACAGAAATCTCCTTTAGGAGCTTTCCGTTTTACCGCCACCTCGCTTTAAGCAGTCATCTGACTTTTATACAATTAGTTTGCCTTCTTTTTAGTGGTTGTAACAGAGAGGTTTTACTGTATATGAACTTATGCCAGCCACAAAAGGTACATACAGCTGAACCCCAATAACTAAAAATCCTTCAACCCTTTTCCCGCCAATCTATTTAGACCCTTGTGCAGTCAATATAATGTCTGTTTTAATTTGTTGTCAGCAATTTTATGCAAAATCATTTTTTTAAGCTTCGACTGTAGAAATATTGAAATGAGAGCAAAACAGTTTGGTTCCTGATCAGACACCACATTATGTGATGTCTGATCTGGATCCAAACTGTCTGCAAAGTCAACTTTAGTCGCCTATAGCGGTAAAAATGTTAATGCTAACTTACCCATATTTCAATGTTAAAACATGGCTTATATGGGTATGGTGGACCTGATATGGGTATTTTGGAAACTAAACATTACAACTATATCATGTCATGAAAACAATCTCATTGCCATGATATAGTAAAATTAAGACACCATCTATATGATTCATCTGCAATGTAAGCACATGTCAATATGTATTTATCTCTTAATTGCATACCTTGCAGGCTGCTCTGACATCTCTCAGCTTGCTTTTGATAAGGAATTCTGCAGTGATGTCACGGGGAGGCTTCACATCTGACGCCTCCTTCCATTGTCGCTGTAACTCATCTATCCTGTCCTTTAAATGTAGACACTGTAACACAAGACAAACAACAACAATGTATATTATCATCAATGTAATACTTCTTTACCCTTTCCTCAACAGAAGTATTTTAACCCTTTATTCCATAGCCTGTCTCCAGTTTTGAAGATAGGTGACCACTGACCACTTAAAACATGTTGAAAGTAAAGCAGAATGTGCCTTTAGGCACATTCTGCTTTACTTTCAGCCTGCTTAAGCTATTATCTGCTTAAATATAGAAAATATTTCTTATGATACTTACTTTCTTATTATTATATGAATTGGAAGTGTTTTCTTCAGTGGAGAAATACATCCAATGTGTTAAAAGGTGCTGCTATTGAGGTAAAAGTTAACTACATAAGTGTTAAAATGAATATTCACTTATGGTGTTGAAACAAGGGGGCAGCTTAAGGGAAGATGAAATTTAAGCAGAGGAGCTTTCTACTTTGCTTTCAATTTGTTTTGAGCAGAACTTACGCATAAATCACAGCACGATATAGGCGATTTGAACCAGCTCAGAGAATCATAGATATCTCTACAATCAGGTGTGAGCTCTAAAATGGATGGATGAGTTGAGTTTTTTTGGCACTGATATACTGAATAGGTCAAATGGAGCTGATGAATGATGAGATGACAATGAGGGATGATATCAGGAAGATTATTTTGCATGAGTATGGAATAAAGCAGTGCATGGGACCGACCTGCTGTCCTTTTAATTATTGGCAAAGGGGATAATTTCCGTCAAATAAACAAAAACATCTCCTATGACATATAAGCCCCAGAACCACGTCTAGATAGGAAGGTCTCCGAGACTCTAAATAGGATAAAAGTGATGCAGAAAACTGCTTATATAGCTTGTTGCTTTTCTCTCATCCTGCATTAAGCTACCATTTATCTTAAAGACAAGGAGCATATTAAAGAAGGATAAAAGTAAAACAGTGTTCCTTAAGGAGTTTCCTGCTCAATTTGACAAATTTCATCCTGCTTCAGGCAGTCCTCTATTGTAAATACACCAGACATATTCCTTCTTTTGAGTGGTTGTATTTGAGTGGTTTTAACACTAAGTAACTCTTGTGGGTTATTAAGTTCCCTTGTCGATCTTTTAAAAAAACAAAATGTGAACCAGTTTACCAGATCTGGATCTACACTGTTTGCAAATGTAATGAGTATATCTTAACGAGAGCACCGCAAACGGGTGCTGGACGCTCGACTTTCATATACTTGAGACAGCTACATTTTTCAAACTTAAGAATGTGTATGGGTGTTTAATGCCCTATTGAATCTGATCATAGAAATTTGTAAGCAACAACAACTCAAACATACTTGGACAGTCTACATTCCATTTAAAGTAAACTATAAGTCAAAACAAGGACAATAACTCTGGAATGGCACATCCCGGATCACCTTTCTTGTTTGAATGAGTTGCCCTTTTGATATAACACAAGTTTATAGTTTCAAGTTAATACCTTTGACAGTTATTAAGATATTTCAATTTATAAGTTTTGGGTAAATAAATCAAGGGCAATTACTCTGGAATTACAAATCATAGAGTAACCTACCTTGTTGTAATGAGTTGTCCTTTTGATACTTAACAAGTATTCAAAGTTTCAAGTTAATATCTTCCATAGTTATTTAGATATTTTAATTTATAACTTTTAAGTAAATAAAACAAGGGCAATAACTCTGGATACTCAAACCTCAGGGTTACCTGTCTTGTTGTAATGAGTTGCCCTTCTCATACTGAATAACTATTTAAAGTTTCAAGTTAATATCTTTCTTTGTTATTTAGATATGTTAATTTACAATTTTGAAGTAAATAAAAAAGGGCAATAACTCTGAACTGACAAATCCCAGAGTTACCTGCCTTAATGTAATTAGTTGCCCTTTTGATACTTAATAACTGTTTAAAGTTTCAAGTTAATATCTTTCATAGTTATTTAGATATGTTAATTTACAATTTTTAAGTAAATAAAATCAAGGGCAATAACTCTGAAATGAAAAATCTCAGGGTTACCTGTCTTGTTGTAATGAGTTGCCCTTTTGATACTGAAAAAGTATTCAAAGTTTCAAATGGATATCTTTTATAGTTATTGAGATATGTTAATTTATAATTTTAAAGTAAATAAAACAAGGGCAATAACTCTGCAATGACAAATCCCAGGGTTACCTGCCTTGTTGTAATGAGTTGCCCTTTTGATACTGAACAACTATTCCAAGTTTCAAATGGATACCTTTGCTAGTTATTGAGATATGTTAATTTACAATTTTTAAGTAACTAAAACAAGGGCAATAACTCTGAAATGACAAATCCCAGGGTTACCTGCCTTGTTGTAATGAGTTGCACTTTTGATACTGAACAACTATTCCAAGTTTCAAATGGATACCTTTGTTAGTTATTGAGAAATCAACTCTTACAAAAACCTTAAGCAAAAAACTTAACCGACGCAGACGCTGACGCAGACGACAGGGTGACGACAATAGCTCGACTTTTTGAAAAAGTCGAGCTAAAAAGGTCCATGATGTTCAATGAGATAAGTAATCCCCTATAAACATACCTGTGTGAGATTCTTCTTGAGTTTTTCCTGCAGTTCTATGATGTTTTTCTGATGTTCAATCTGCTTCTCCTTAACATGTTTCTCCTGTAGTCTGTCAAACACAGTAAATACACTCAAACTTGTACCAATCCACCAATCAAAAGATGATGATCTCTTATAGTATTATAACTATAATGACTCTTTGCAAATATGTTTATACCTGGATATTTTGACTTTATTGTGAATCTTCAAAACACTGAGATGTCGTCAAGAATGTCAGGTTTAAGTCTTTCAACACTAAGTAAATCTTGTGGGTTATTAGGTTTCTTTGTGGATCGTTCAAGTTACTAAACATCAACCAGTCTACTTGGAATTTTGGGTAATTTAATAAATATTTCTCTAAAGATCAAAATGTGAACCAGTTTACTTGGAATTCTGGGTAGTCTAGTAAATACTTCTCTAAATAAGCAAACAGTGTAGACCCCTATCAGAGGGCTCCTATAGGAGCCCTCTGATCTGGGTCTATACTGTTTGCAAAAGTAATGAGTATATTTTAAACAGGTCACTGGTGTAAAGAGTTAAACTTAAAACTGAGAACAGCTTAAATTATTTGTATTGATGATCTTGGTTCCGAATATTTGTGACGTTGACATAATTTTTCAGTTATGGTGGATTTTGACAATTCAATCTTATGGAAAGCAGCTTCTGATCAAAGAAGTGTGGATATCTCTAAAGACAGGTGGCTACTTAATGCAAGATAAAAATAATGGAGGAAGCTCCTAAAGCTTTGGATTTGGCTTCCAGCATCTGCCTCAGTGCCTTCAGGAGCTTTCTGCTTTACTCTTACTAGTCTAATTTAAGCGGTCCTCTGTCTTAAGCACTAACAAGCTATGAAGGAAAGGATTCATTCAGTGCAGATTAGTACTTACTTTATGACAGCCTCTAGTGCCTGACCTAGAGATGCTGGTTTTGCGTTGACAAAGTTAAAGTCCATCTGATGTGACATATAGGAGGTGGCCTCTAACAGTCTGTTAAACTCACGCTCCACCATCTCATCCTTCTCCTTAGGTACCTGGTAATTAACATAGTAAAACCGCTCTATTAAGACCATTAATTTATGTTAATTAGCATATGTTTAAGGCAGCAGGGAACTGCTTAACGTAATGTGAATGCAAAACAGAAACCTACTTTAGGTTTATTAGCATATGTTTTAAGGCAGCAGGTGACTGCTTAACGTAATGTGAATGTAAAACAGAAACCTACTTTAGGTTTATTAGCATGTGTTTTAAGGCAGCAGGTGACTGCTTAACGTAATGTGAATGTAAAACAGAAACCTACTTTAGGTTTATTAGCATGTGTTTTAAGGCAGCAGGTGACTGCTTAACGTAATGTGAATGTAAAACAGAAACCTACTTTAGGTTTATTAGCATATGTTTTAAGGCAGCAGGTGACTGCTTAACGTAATGTGAATGTAAAACAGAAACCTACTTTAGGTTTATTAGCATGTGTTTTAAGGCAGCAGGGAACTGCTTAACGTAATGTGAATGTAAAACAGAAACCTACTTTAGGTTTATTAGCATGTGTTTTAAGGCAGCAGGTGACTGCTTAACGTAATGTGAATGTAAAACAGAAACCTACTTTAGGTTTATGAGCATGTGTTTTAAGGCAGCAGGTGACTGCTTAACGTAATGTGAATGTAAAACAGAAACCTACTTTAGGTTTATTAGCATGTGTTTTAAGGCAGCAGGTGACTGCTTAAAGCAAGGTGAATGTAAAACAGAAAGCTCCTTTAGGTTTATTAGCATATGTTTTAAGGCAGCAGGTGACTGCTTAAAGCAAGGTGAATGTAAAACAGAAAGCTCCTTTATAACTCTTTCCTCCCTGAAACCTAAAATGGACAATCCCAGTTTCAATTTTAGTCTAGTCCATTTCTGACTTTTAAGGGTTGTTTTTGTCAATGTTTTGCATTATGACAAACAGTGAAGACCCAGATCAGAGGGCTCCATAAGGAGCCCTCTGATCTGGATATTCACTGTTTGCACAGGACAAGTGCACTTTTCACATGACTGTATACTGTTTGAAAAGGACGCCTATATGCGGGGCTAGGGTTCAAAGGGTTAAGGAGCTTTCTGTTTTACGTTCATCTTGCTTTAAGCTGTTACCTGTCTTTTATGCAGTCAATTAACCTTCTTTTTAGCGGTTGTAATAGAGGGGTTTGACTGTATATGAGTAATGCAATAGGAATAGGGTACTCGATTATTGTAAACAGTCTAGTGTTAAAGGCAGCCAATGAATCTTTAGTTCAATGAAACAAAGAAATGCCTTTTCATATACATGTATCTACACTTTCCAGATTAAGAGCCAAATGATTTTCCCATATCCAGACAGGTGGATATTTGAAGCAGGTGAAAGTAAAACAGAAATCTCCCTTACAGAGATTTCTGCTTTAGCTTCGGTCTGCTTTAAGGATATTTAAACTAGGGGGTCCTGGATAGATAGTTTAGTACTAGCCCATCACCTGCTGGTATACATAAAGTATTGTAGACTTACTGTGCTGCCATTACCCTCATACAATGGGCATTTCTGTTTGATCTTGTGTAGTTCCATGTTCACTTGGCGACTGACAACAGTCATAGGATTACCACCTAAAACCATATAGGTCAGCAAGTTTCATATAGCATGCACTTTTGAAAAACTCGCAAATAAATTTTTAATTACAGTTAAACCTCTCTATTACGACCACTAAATTATGTTAATCATTAGGGTATTTATGGTAGGTGACCGCTTAAAGCAAGGTGACAGGGAAACAGAGGTCACCTCTCTATTATACAATCAATTAGCCTTTGTTTTAGTGGTCGTAATAGTGAGGTTTTACTGTATGTTGCAAATTATCTACAAATCTATTACATGGCTTAGTATCAAATTCTAAATGCACATTTCAAAACATGTGGATGTTTCATATTCCATTTTTTGTGTTTTAAGGAGGTGGCTGCAGGTAGTTTGATAAAAGAAAAGAAAAAAGCTCCTTACAGTTTTAAATTAGGCTTTCTTTAAGCAGTCATTATGCTGAAATTCTTGTGAAGGCTTCAGCAAGTAGTCATAAAACTGGCTCTTACTGTTTATGGGTGGTAATACATGCTTAACTCTTGAAGCCTAGTTACTGATATATATGTGTCCTTTGCATAAAAGTGCATCATGCATAGTTCACTTGTTCTATACTAACAGTGAAGACCCAGATCAGAGGGTTCCTACAGGATCAGGGCCTGCACTGATTTGGTCTCTGGAAGGATTAACATATTGATATATTATCTATAAATCATCTCCTTGAAAAATCTCTTACCCAGTCCTGTAACCACCATAGCACCAAGGTCTGCCACATAGTTCCCCTTCCTAAACGTTGCAATACGTCCTCCAACCCGGTCCTAGTAAAACAATTAACTTTCCCTCATTACTCAATAAATTAATTTTTACGCCTTTGATTTATTCCTCCACTTTAAACAATAGTTCTGTTTCATACTGTCATAAATATGCCCTATAAGAAACATTTTCTATATTCTAGCAGATGGAAGCTTAAGGCAGGCTGAAAGTAAAACAGAATGTGTCTAAGGCACATTCTGTTTTACTGCTTTAACCCTTTGAACCCTAGTCCCGCATATAGGCGTCCTTTTCAAACAGTGTACATATGAATAGTACACTTGTCCTATGCAAACAGTGAAGACCCAGATCAGAGGGCTCCGAAAGGAGCCCTCTGATCAGGGTATTCACTGTTTGTCATGATGTCAAACATTGACAAAAACAACCCTTCAAAGTCAGAAATGGACTAAATTAAAATGGAAACTGGAATTGTCCATTTAAAGTTTCAGGGAGGAAAGAGTTAAGAGGTCACCTGTCATAACAACTAGAAACAGGCTATTGGTGAATGTACTTGAGTTCTGCATTAAACTGCCATATATCTAACCACTTGGCATGCATATTTTGAATGATCGCTTTACTCTTCCTGTACTCTTGGAGGCAATTCTAATGAGTAGCATACAATATGGTTTAATGCAGACAAAAGGATTTTAGTTATACTTCCTTCGTCAAAAGCCCCGGTGGGATAGGCAAATCAAATATGTGAAAAGGTATTAAACTGATGATGAAATATTAAGATTGGGTTGATAATAATCTCATTATTATCTCACTACCGGCGGTAGTAGTCCAGTGGTAACACTGTTGGACTACGGTACCAGGGGTCGTGAGTTCGATCCCCCGCCGGACCAGCGGTCTGACTAGGGGATTTTTTCCGAATCCCTGGTGATGTACAGGAATGTCCTTGAGCAAGACATGTACCGCAAATTGCTCCTCTCCACCCAGGGGTTAAAATGGGTACCTGTGAGGGTCTGAGCCGGTACTGCGGCTGCTTTAGCCGTCGGCTGAGCGGTCATTCGGACTGAAAGTAGACTTTAACTGGTACTTTACTCTTTTTTTTGTCATTATTAAACATGTGATCTTTCTGGAGCTTTCTGCTTTACTGTCAACTTGCTTTAAGCAGTCATCTGTCTTAACCCATTACCCCATAAATACACCTTTTTATACTTTTAAGTTATTTCTCCACTGAAAAAAATAGTTCCACTTTATACAGTTATATGCATGCACCATAAAAAATATTTTCTATATTCTATCAAATATTATTACACCTCGCTTTGCGTTACAATGTTATTTCCCATAGACAAAAATGAAACTATTCTTTTAGTCACTCTATATAATATTATTTTCTCTATTTCTCTTTCTTTTTTGTTGTGATATAAACAATGTGACGTCTTGGATGTCAACATCGTTTCCCCGGTTACGCGCACGGGAGGTTCTAAATTGGTATTCACAACATATTTTATAAAATACCAATGAGACGATTCCACAGTCAGGGCTGATGAGCTCGGTGTAATAAAATACATATTAGATGGCAGTTTGCGTGACATTCAAATTGTCAACCCTCGAAAACAAGAATGTCACCCTCGGCTTCGCCTCGGGTGACATTCTGTTTCTCAGGTTGACAATTTGAATGTCACGCAAACTGCCATCTAATATTTATATAATAGCTTAAAACAGGTTGAAAGTAAAGCATTCTGCTTTACTTTCAACCTGCTTTAAGTGGTCACCTACTTTAGATACAAGAACCAGGCTATGGGGTAATGGGTTAAACACCTTATAATTAACTCAATTTAATGATTAGAATTGAGAGGTTTCACTGACTGTACTTACCCTTGACTCCAATAGTACAGCATCCATACCAAAGGACATCAATTGTCTGGCAGCAGCTAGGCCAGCTATGCCTGCTCCAATAATGATAACACGTCCATGCTTCTTGGCTGACAAATAGAAATATAACACATCATATCATATGCCTCTTACTGGGCTAAATAGCTAATACAAATATATACTTATAAAGCATAATACCACTGAAAATAGAAATATAACACCATTACTGATATATGTCTATCACATGACTGAAAAGCAGGGTTGCCATTTCTCCGGATTTTTCCTAAATCTACGGATTTTTTTTCTAGTACATGATAGCTTAAAGCAGGCTGAAAGTAAACCAGAATGCGCCTTAACTCTTTCCTCCCTATAACTTTTCATGGACAATTCCAGTTTCCATTTTAGTCTAGTCCATTTCTGACTTTTAAGGGTTGTTTTTGTCAATGTTGGACATTATGACAAACAGTAAAGACCCTGATCAGAGGGCTCCTTTCGGAGCCCTCTGATCTGGGTCTTCACCGTTTGCATAGGACAAGTGTACTATTCAAATGTACACTTTTTGAAAAGGACGCCTATAGGCGGGACTAGGGTTCAAAGGGTTAAGGCGCATTCTGCTTTACTTCCAGCCTGCTTTAAGTAGTCACATGCCAACAAAACTAGAAATAGGCTATGGGGTAAAGGTACCAATAAATTTTGTAAAATCTCAGTTGAAAAATGCAAATTTGGAAATCTCAGGATTTTCATGTCAACTTATGGCAGCCCTGGAAAGGCAAACATAACAAAAATACAGTAAACACCTTCTATTACTACCACTACATGTCTTCTTTCCAGTGACTGTGCTAAAAAAGTTCATGTATAATCATTTACCTGCTATATGATTGATAATACAGTAAACTCACTCTATTACGACAGCTAAAAGCATATTGATTTTATCAAAAACACGTGACAGCTTAAAGCAAGGTGAAAGTAAAACATAAAGGAGATTTCTGTTTTACTTTCACATTGTTTTAAGCAGTCACCTCCCTTAAATACCTATATATTAACACAATTTAGCAGTTGTTATAGAGGGGTTTTACTGTATGAAATAAAGACACACTGAAGTATGCCTCTCACATGGCTGTGAATATACAGTTCATTTATGCCTCGCTCACATTTGCTGCGGCTGCCGTACGGCGGCCGCATGGCTAATCATTTCTACGGCGAGTAGCAATTCCCCGGCCGCCGCAGAATTCCTACGGCCGCCGCGTGTTGCGCTCACATTTGCTGCGGCTGCCGCGCGGCGAGATTTTATTTTGGTGGGGTTAAAAAATCTGCGGCAACCGTACGGCCGCCGTGCGGCAGCCGTACGGTCACCGCACGGCGACCATACGGCCGCCGTGGAAGTCCCACCAGATACCTTGCAACCAAAATGCTGCTCCTGCTACACAACTTGGTTTTGCTACATGTTCACACAACTTATATCAGTCCAACAACACCATGAACTCAAAGGACACATTTGGACAGCATTTAAGAACATTTAAATCCATTTTTAGATAATATGCATGTTTTACATATATGAACATAAGTACAAATGTTCAATAGGGAAATTGGCCATCAAGTTACGGCGGCCGTACGGCAGCCGTAGAACCACTTTACGGCCGCCGTAGAAATGAAAAAATGTTATAACTCCGCGTTATAATTCTACGGCGACCTCTAAGGCCTGTAAAACATTGGGATACGCCGTGCGGCTGCCGTACGGCCGCCGTAGAATCTCAACGGCCGCCGTAAGATTCTCTCGATTTCGCGTATCTGCGGCGGCCGTAGAGCAAATGTGAGCGCACTATTAGCAACTACTATGTAGAGGAACCTTAACCCATTACCCCTTAAAACGCCTTTTTACTCCTTTAATTTATTCCTCCAATAAAGAAAATAGTTCAAAATTATATCATCATGAATATATATCATAAGAAATGTTTTCTATATTCTAGGAGATGGTAGCTTAAAGCAGGCTGAAAGTAAAGCAGAATGTGCCTTAAGGCACATTCTGCTTGCTTTCAGCCTGCTTTAACTGGTCCCCCTTCTTCAAAACTAGAAACAGGCTATGGGGTAATGGGTTAACCCTTTATTTCTAGTTTTGAAGACAGGTGGCCACTTAACCCTTTACTACATAACTTGTTGCAGGTGACTATTTAAAGCAGGTTGAAAGTTAATTAGAATGCACCTTTCAGCCTGCTTTAAGCTATCTTATGCTAGAAAGCAAAACATATTTCTTACGATACATATTCATGACTGTATAGATAACTATTTTCTTTAGTTGAGGAATAATTTCAATATGCTAAAAGGTGCTTCTATGGTTGAAAGGGTTAAAGCAGGTTGAAAGTAAAGCAGAACATGCCTTAAGGATAATTCTGCTTTATACTTTCAGCCTGCTTTAAGCTACCATCTGCTACAATGATGAAAATATTTCTTAAGATACATATCCATAACTGTATAAAATGGAACCATTTTCTTCAGTGGAGGAACAATCTAAATGCCATAAAATGTGTATCTTTGGAGTAATGGATTAAATAGGTGGTTGCTCAATGCATTGTTGAACATAATGCAAAAAGCTCATATAACTCATATAAGAGCTTCATTAATCATTTACTATTTTGAAGATAGGTGACCACTTATAGCAGGTTGAAAGTAAAGCAGAATGTGCCTTAAGGTGCATTGTGCTTTACTTTCAGCCTGCTTTAAGTTATCATCAGCTAGAACATAGGAAATATTTCTTATGTTGCACATTCATTACTGTATTAAACAGAAATATAGTCTTCAGAGGGGGAATTAGTTAAATGCATAAGAAAGGAGTATCTATAGAGTAAATAGTTCTAAGAAGTCATCTGTTTTCAGAAATATCCATGCTACTTCAATCAGCCATCACTTATTTCATTCATCCCTTAAACTTGAAAAGGCTGATTCCAGTTTTCAATTAAGTCTAGTCCATTTTTACATAATTTGAATTGACTTTGATGATATATTTCAAAATGATGTATCCTTGCTTCTTGTCAATTTGCCACTTTCTTGTCAATTCGCCACCTAAGCAAAACCTAGAATTCCGTCACGAGCAGGCTACCGAGGATGTCCGAAAACTACCGAGGATATCCGAATACTAGGACAGTTTCACTAAGGTAGGTTTAAAGCGCCGAAAATGCAAAAGAAACAGTTAAAATAACAATAATTCACAAAAAGCTTCAAATCAAAGGACATGTTGGTAATTTTAACTCTACATGTCCGTTGTTACTTTTTTATTGTAAAGTTGTAAAAGTTATTATTTACTTTTAAAAAATTAAATATTTCAAAATCATTAAAAAATGTTCAAGTTTCATGAAACAAACTATAACATACTGTCAGAGCCTACATTGACCTAATTTTCGAACGACCAATCAGAGGTGGCGAATTGACAAGAAAGCATCCCACTGATCCAGATCAATGACCTGGTTCGAAAACGTACAGTTATTTACACTTTGTATTTATTTCACAAGTTTTATTTGTATATATTCGTGTTATTGAAGGTTCAGTTTAGAATTAGATCCGTGAACAAGTAACAAATGTTACTCGGATAGGCGCGTGCACGAAAAATATACCTAAGGGTGGCGAAAACACAGGTAACCAGGCTATAGAGTTATCCCTGATCAGAGGGCTCTCTGATCTGATTCTACACTGCTTGCATGGGACAGACATAAAGTTCACGGTACACTGTAAAGGGTTAGTTTACTCTCACATGGATTCAACGGGTTAATACAAGATTAACCATTTCACCCATAGAACCCCCTTTTAAACCATTTCCCCATTAATAAACCTTTTATACATTTAATTCAAAACTAGAAACAGGCGATGGGGTAAAGGGTTAACCAATCCAGGCTAAGTTGTACAAGGTAGTAAAAGAAGTAAGAAGTAGTAGTAGTAGTAGTAGCAGTAGTAGTAGCAGAGCTAGTAGAAGTAGCAGTAGAAGATTAATTAGCAGTTTTAGTACCTGAATCAGTGGTAGTAGTAGTAGTAAAAGAAGTAGTAGTAGTAGAGTAGTATAGTAGTAGTAGTAGAGTAGTAGTAGAACAATCAGTAGTAGTAAAAGAAGTTGTCATTGTTGTATCATTATCACCAAACTAATATTCATATTAATAATTAGTTATTTACTATTGATTTGTTGATTCTGAAAATACACATTTTTCATGAACAATATAATTATTTAAATTATAAATATTAATTATAATTATTAGTATCGGTAATTATCAGTAGTACTATAAATATTATTACCAATTTAGTATTATTATATTAATTTGTTTTAGTTTATTAATATATTTTAGTATATCTAATTGTTAGTACTGAGATATATAGTTTGTATATATCAGTATTATTTTTAATATGCTTTAAATTTATTGTTCTTATTTTCATTTGAAAGTATCAAAGTAAATGTTTCAATAAATTATTCAAGTATTGTTAGCTTGGTTGTTTGCATGTTTGATTTAGGAGATTAAAGACAAACAATCACCACCTATCACTTGCCTCCAACCACTGTTCATCAATCCAGTAAACCATGTCTACTTTAATTACCTCTGTTCTAATGACACAGACAATATTAACTCAATGCATGATTAACCCTGTAGCTTGGACTGACAGATGGGGTTGTCATTTATCACTATCTAGGTACCACAGAGATCTGGTAGATATATAAGATGACCAAACAGTTTCCTCAACACAGAACAAGGCACAGAGCAGTGAAGACCATGCAAGTATGAAAGGTAGTGTGTCTTAAACAATATTAACCATTTACTGTTGTAATTAAAATGCAGGACAAATTTAATGAATATGTTTAATAACCCAATATCCCATAGATAGGTTTTTAACACCTTTAATTTATTCCTCCACTGAAGAAAATAGTTCCAATTTATACAGCCATGAATATATACATGTATTTTACATGCTACTAGACGATAGCTTAAAGCAGGTTGAAAGTAAAGCAGAATGAGCCTTAAGGCACATTCTGTTTTACTGTCAACCTGCTTTAAGTGGTCACCTATCTTAAAACTAGAAATAGGCTATGGGTTGGAGGATTAAATAATAATTAGCGGCCGCGTTCTCTATTTTCTTAAAAAAAAAAAAAAAAATCTGCTTAAAAGACTGTCTATTATAAACATATTATATATAACATCATTAACAGGACTGATGGCATTTCTTAAAAAAAGTAGCTAATTTCAGTAAATGCAGAAAAAGGCTAGCTATTTTTAATATCTCTGTTAAAAAATGAAAAATCTTACTCATTTAACAAACTGGTCATGTTTTTTAAGTGCTTGTAGAACTAACATAAACCTGTTGTGAGCAACACAAGACTATTTCACAAGAAAACTCTTGGACCGAGAAATACCTGTTGTAATCAATCACTAGCACTAGCCTGTGCTTAGGAACAGGAGCATACTTCTTCATAGAGATGGAGCAACACATAGAATGTTACCTACTTCTTGGTACAGCCTCAGTGCTTGTTGTATTCAATCACTAGCACTAGCCTGTGCTTAGGAACAGGAGCATACTTCTTCATAGAGATGGAGCAACACATAGAATGTTACCTAATTCTTGGTACAGCCTCAGCGCTTGTTGTATTCAATCACTAGCACTAGCCTGTGCTTAGGAACAGGAGCATACTTCTTCATAGAGATGGAGCAACACATAGAATGTTACCTACTTCTTGGTACAGTCTCAGTGCTTGTTGTATTCTAGCACTAGCCTATGCTTAGGAACAGGAGCATACTTCTTCATAGAGACAGAGCAACACATAGAATGTTACCTACTTCTTGGTACAGCCTCAGTGCCTGTTGTATTCAATCACTAGCACTAGCCTGTGCTTAGGAACAGCAGCATACTTCTTCATAGAGACAGAGCAACACATAAAATGTTACCTACTTCTTGGTACAGCCTCAGTTCATGTTGTATTCAATCACTAGCACTAGCCTGTGCTTAGGAACAGGAGCATACTTCTTCATAGAGATGGAGCAACACATAGAATGTTACCAACTTCTTGGTACAGTCTCAGTGCTTGTTGTATTCAATCACTAGCACTAGCCTGTGCTTAGGAACAGGAGCATACTTCTTCATAGAGATGGAGCAACACAAAATGTTACCTACTTCTTGGTACAGTCTCAGTGCTTGTTGTATTCTAGCACTAGCCTGTGCTAAGGAACAGGGGCATACTTCTTCATAGAGACAGAGCAACACATAGAATGTTACCTACTTCTTGGTACATCCTCAGTGCCTGTTGTATTCAATCACTAGCACTAGCCTGTGCTTAGGAACAGGAGCATACTTCTTCATAGAGACAGATCAACACATATAATGTTACCTACTTCTTGGTACAGCCTCAGTGCCTGTTGTATTCAATCACTAGCACTAGCCTGTGCTTAGGAACAGGAGCATACTTCTTCATAGAGATGTAGCAACACATAGAATGTTACCTACTTCTTGGTACAGCCTTAGTTCTTGTTGTATTTAATCACTAGCACTAGCCTGTGCTTAGGAACAGGGGCATACTTCTTCATAGAGATGGAGCAAAACAGAGAATGTTACCTAATTCTTGGTACAGCCTCAGTGCTTGTTGTATTCAATCACTAGCACTAGCCTGTGCTTAGGAACAGGAGCATACTTCACCATAGAGATGGAGCAACACATAGAATGTTACCTACTTCTTGGTACAGTCTCAGTGGTTGTTGCATTCAATCACTAGCACTAGCCTGTGCTTAGGAACAGGAGCATACTTCTTCATAGAGATGGAGCAACACATAGAATGTTACCTACTTCTTGGTACAGCCTCAGTGCTTGTTGTATTCAATCACTAGCACTAGTCTGTGCTTAGGAACAGGAGCATACTTCTTCATAGAGACAGAGCAACACATAGAATGTTACCTACTTCTTGGTACAGCCTTAGTGCCTGTTGTATTCAATCACTAGCACTAGCCTGTGCTTAGGAACAGGAGCATACTTCTTCATAGAGATTGAGCAACACATAGAATGTTACCTACTTCTTGGTATAGCCTCAGTTTTTGTTGTATTCAATCACTAGCACTAGCCTGTGCTTAGGAACAGGAGCATACTTCACCACAGAGATGGAGCAACACATAGAATTTTACCTACTTCTTTATACAGTCTCAGTGCTTGTTGTATTCAATCACTAGCACTAGCCTGTGCTTAGGAACAGCGGCATACTTCTTCATAGAGACAACACAACACATAGAATGTTACCTACTTCTTGGTACAGCCTCAGTGCAAGTTGTATTCAATCACTAGCCTGTGCTTAGGAACATGAGCATACTTCTTCATAGAGATTGAGCAACCCATAGAATGTTACCTACTTCTTGGTACAGCCTCAGTGCTTGTTGTTTTCAATCACTAGCACTAGCCTGTGCTTAGGAACAGGAGCATACTTCTTCATAGAAATGAGCAACACATAGAATGTTACCTACTACTTGGTACAGTCTCAGTGCTTGTTGTATTCAATCACTAGCACTAGCATGTGCTTAGGAACAGGGGCATACTTCTTCATAGAAATGGAGCAACACATAGAATGTTACCTACTTCTTGGTACAGTCTCAGTGCTTGTTGTATTCAATCACTAGCACTAGCCTGTGCTTAGGAACAGGAGCATACTTCTTCATTGAAATGAGCAACATATAGAATGTTACCTACTTCTTGGTACAGTCTCAGTGCTTGTTGTATTCAATCACTAGCACTAGCCTGTGCTTAGGAACAGGAGCATACTTCTTCATAGAGATGGAGCAACACATAGAATGTTACCTACTTCTTGGTACAGCCTCAGTTCTTGTTGTATTCAATCACTAGCACTAGCCTGTGCTTAGGAACAGGGGCATACTTCTTCATAGAGACAGAGCAACACATAGAAATTTACCTAATTCTTAATACAGTCTCAGTGCTTGTTGTATTCAATCACTAGCAATAGCCTGTGCTTAGGAACAGGGGCATACTTCTTCATATGGACAAAACAACACAAAGAATGTTACCTACTTCTTGGTACAGTCTCAGTGCTTGTTGTATTCAATCACTAGCACTAGCCTGTGCTTAGGAACAGGGGCATACTTCTTCATAGAGACGACACAACACATAGAATGTTACCTACTTCTTTGTACAGCTTCAGTGCAAGTTGTATTCAATCACTAGCACTAGCCTGTGCTTAGGAACATGATCATACTTCTTCATAGAGATTGAGCAACCCATAGAATGTTACCTACTTCTTGGTACAGCCTCAGTGCTTGTTGTATTCACTCACTAGCACTAGCCTGTGCTTAGGAACAGGAGCATACTTCTTCATAGAAATGAGCAACACATAGAAAGTTACCTACTACTTGGTACAGTCTCAGTGCTTGTTGTATTCGATCACTAGCACTAGCCTGTGCTTAGGAACAGGAGCATACTTCTTCATAGAAATGGAGCAACACATAGAATGTTTCCTACTTCTTGGTACAGTCTCAGTGCTTGTTGTATTCAATCACTAGCACTAGCCTGTGCTTAGGAACAGAAGCATACTTCTTCATAGAGATGGAGAAACACATAGAATGGTACCTACTACTTGGTACAGTCTCAGTGCTTGTTGTATTCAATCACTAGCACTAGCCTGTGCTTAGGAACAGAAGCATACTTCTTCATAGAGATGGAGAAACACATAGAATGGTACCTACTACTTGGTACAGCCTCAGTGCCTGTTGTATTCAATCACTAGCACTAGCCTGTGCTTAGGAACAGGAGCATACTTCTTCATAGAGACAGAGCAACACATAGAATGTTACCTACTTCTTGTTACAGCCATAGTGCATGTTGTATTCAATCACTAGCACTAGCCTGTGCTTAGGAACAGGAGCATACTTCTTCATAGAGATGGAGCAACACATAGAATGTTACCTACTTCTTGGTACAGCCTCAGTTCTTGTTGTATTCAATCACTAGCACTAGCCTGTGCTTAGGAACAGGAGCATACTTCACCACAGAAATCGAGCAACACATAGAATTTTACCTACTTCTTAATACAGTCTCAGTGCTTGTTGTATTCAGTTAAAAGCACTAGCCTGTGCTTAGGAACAGGGGCATACTTCTTCATATGGACAACACAACACAAAGAATGTTACCTACTTCTTGGTACAGTCTCAGTGCTTGTTGTATTCAATCACTAGCACTAGCCTGTGCTTAGGAACAGGGGCATACTTCTTCATAGAGACGACACAACACATATAATGTTACCTACTTCTTGGTACAGCCTCAGTGCAAGTTGTATTCAATCACTAGCACTAGTCTGTGCTTAGGAACAGGAGCATACTTCTTCATAGAGATGGAGCAACACATAGAATGTCACCTACTTCTTGGTACAGCCTCAGTGCTTGTTGTTTTCAATCACTAGCACTAGCCTGTGCTTAGGAACAGGAGCATACTTCTTCATAGAAATGAGCAACACATAAAATGTTACCTACTTCTTGGTACAGCCTCAGTGCCTGTTGTATTCAATCACTAGCACTAGCCTGTGCTTAGGAACAGCAGCATACTTCTTCATAGAGACAGAGCAACACATAAAATGTTACCTACTTCTTGGTACAGCCTCAGTTCTTGTTGTATTCAATCACTAGCACTAGCCTGTGCTTAGGAACAGGAGCATACTTCACCATAGAGATGGAGCAACACATAGAATGTTACCTACTTCTTGGTACAGTCTCAGTGTTTGTTGCATTCAATCACTAGCACTAGCCTGTGCTTAGGAACAGGAGCATACTTCTTCATAGAGATGGAGCAACACATAAAATGTTACCAACTTCTTGGTACAGTCTCAGTGCTTGTTGTATTCTAGCACTAGCCTGTGCTTAGGAACAGGAGCATACTTCTTAATAGAGACAGAGCAACACATAGAATGTTACCTACTTCTCGGTACAGCCTCAGTGCCTGTTGTATTCAATCACTAGCACTAGCCTGTGCTTAGGAACAGGAGCATACTTCTTCATAGAGATGGAGCAACACATAGAATGTTACCTACTTCTTGGTACAGCCTCAGTGCTTGTTGAATTCAATCACTAGCACTAGCCTGTGCTTAGGAACAGGAGCATACTTCTTCATAGAGACAGAGCAACACATAGCATGTTTCCTACTTCTTGGTACAGCCTCAGTGCCTGTTGTATTCAATCACTAGCACTAGCCTGTGCTTAGGAACAGGAGCATACTTCTTCATAGAGACAGAACAACACATAGAATGTTACCTACTTCTTGGTACAGCCTCAGTTCTTGTTGTATTCAATCACTAGCACTAGCCTGTGCTTAGGAACAGGACCATACTTCACCATAGAGATGGAGCAACACAAAGAATGTTACCTACTTCTTAATACAGCCTCAATGCCTGTTGTATTCAATCACTAGCACTAGCCTGTGCTTAGGAACAGGAGCATACTTTTTCATAGAGATTAAGCAACACATAGAATGTTACCTACTTCTTGGTACAGCCTCAGTGCTTGTTGTATTCAATCACTAGCACTAGCCAGTGCTTAGGAAGAGGAGCATACTTCTTCATAGAGACAGAGCAACACATAGAATGTTACCTACTTCTTGGTACAGCCTCAGTGCCTGTTGTATTCAATCACTAGCACTAGCCTGTGCTTAGGAACAGGAGCATACTTCTTCATAGAGACAGAACAACACATAGAATGTTACCTACCTCTTGGTACAGCCTCAGTGCCTGTTGTATTCAATCACTAGCACTAGCCTGTGCTTAGGAACAGGAGCATACTTCTTCATAGAGACAGAGCAACACATAGAATGTTACCTACTTCTTGGTACAGCCTCAGTGCCTGTTGTATTCAATCACTAGCACTAGCCTGTGCTTAGGAACAGGAGCATACTTGACCACAGAGATGATGCAACACATATAATTTTACCTACTTCTTAATACAGTCTCAGTGCTTGTTGTATTCAATCACTAGCACTAGTCTGTGCTTAGGAACAGGGGCATACTTCTTCATAGGGACAACACAACACAAAGAATATTACCTACTTCTTGGTACAGTCTCAGTGCTTGTTGTATTCAATCACTAGCACTAGCCTGTGCTTAGGAACAGGAGCATACTTCTTCATAGAGACAGAGCAACACATAGAATGTTACCTACCTCTTGGTACAGCCTCAGTGCCTGTTGTATTCAATCACTAGCACTAGCCTGTGCTTAGGAACAGGAGCATACTTCTTCATAGAAATGGAGCAACACATAGAATGTTTCCTACTTCTTGGTACAATCTCAGTGCTTGTTGTATTCGATCACTAGCACTAGCCTGTGCTTAGGAACAGGAGCATACTTCTTCATAGAAATGGAGCAACACATAGAATGTTTCCTACTTCTTGGTACAGTCTCAGTTCTTGTTGTATTCAATCACTAGCACTAGCCTGTGCTTAGGAACAGGAGCATACTTCACCATAGAGATGGAGCAACACATAGAATGTTACCTACTTCTTGGTACAGTCTCAGTGTTTGTTGCATTCAATCACTAGCACTAGCCTGTGCTTAGGAACAGGAGCATACTTCTTCATAGAGATGGAGCAACACATAAAATGTTACCAACTTCTTGGTACAGTCTCAGTGCTTGTTGTATTCTAGCACTAGCCTGTGCTTAGGAACAGGAGCATACTTCTTCATAGAGACAGAGCAACACATATAATGTTACCTACTTCTCGGTACAGCCTCAGTGCCTGTTGTATTCAATCACTAGCACTAGCCTGTGCTTAGGAACAGGAGCATACTTCTTCATAGAGATGGAGCAACACATAGAATGTTACCTACTTCTTGGTACAGCCTCAGTGCTTGTTGAATTCAATCACTAGCACTAGCCTGTGCTTAGGAACAGGAGCATACTTCTTCATAGAGACAGAGCAACACATAGAATGTTTCCTACTTCTTGGTACAGCCTCAGTGCCTGTTGTATTCAATCACTAGCACTAGCCTGTGCTTAGGAACAGGAGCATACTTCTTCATAGAGACAGAGCAACACATAGAATGTTACCTACTTCTTAATACAGCCTCAATGCCTGTTGTATTCAATCACTAGCACTAGCCTGTGCTTAGGAACAGGAGCATACTTTTTCATAGAGATGAAGCAACACATAGAATGTTACCTACTTCTTGGTACAGCCTCAGTGCTTGTTGTATTCAATCACTAGCACTAGCCTGTGCTTAGGAACAGGAGCATACTTCTTCATAGAGACAGAGCAACACATAGAATGTTACCTACCTCTTGGTACAGCCTCAGTGCCTGTTGTATTCAATCACTAGCACTAGCCTGTGCTTAGGAACAGGAGCATACTTCTTCATAGAGACAGAGCAACACATAGAATGTTACCTACTTCTTGGTACAGCCTCAGTGCCTGTTGTATTGAATCACTAGCACTAGCCTGTGCTTAGGAACAGGAGCATACTTCACCACAGAGATGGAGCAACACATAATTTTACTTACTTCTTAATACAGTCTCAGTGCTTGTTGTATTCAATCACTAGCACTAGCCTGTGCTTAGGAACAGGGGCATACTTCTTCATAGGGACAACACAACACAAAGAATGTTACCTACTTCTTGGTACAGTCTCAGTGCTTGTTGTATTCAATCACTAGCACTAGCCTGTGCTTAGGAACAGGGGCATAATTCTTCATAGAGACGACAGAACACATAGAATGTTACCTACTTCTTGGTACAGCCTCAGTGCAAGTTGTATTCAATCACTAGCACTAGCCTGTGCTTAGGAACATGAGCATACTTCTTCATAGATATTGATCAACCCATAGAATGTTACCTACTTCTTGGTACAGCCTCAGTGCTTGTTGTATTCAATCACTAGCACTAGCCTGTGCTTAGGAACAGGAGCATACTTCTTCATAGAGACAGAGCAACACATAGAATGTTACCTACTTCTTGGTACAGCCTCAGTGCCTGTTGTATTGAATCACTAGCACTAGCCTGTGCTTAGGAACAGGAGCATACTTCACCACAGAGATGGAGCAACACATAATTTTACTTACTTCTTAATACAGTCTCAGTGCTTGTTGTATTCAATCACCAGCACTAGCCTGTGCTTAGGAACAGGGGCATACTTCTTCATAGGGACAACACAACACAAAGAATGTTACCTACTTCTTGGTACAGTCTCAGTGCTTGTTGTATTCAATCACTAGCACTAGCCTGTGCTTAGGAACATGGGGCATAATTCTTCATAGAGACGACAGAACACATAGAATGTTACCTACTTCTTGGTACAGCCTCAGTGCAAGTTGTATTCAATCACTAGCACTAGCCTGTGCTTAGGAACATGAGCATACTTCTTCATAGATATTGATCAAGCCATAGAATGTTACCTACTTCTTGGTACAGCCTCAGTGCTTGTTGTTTTCAATCACTAGCACTAGCCTGTGCTCACACTGGTAAGACGTAACGTCGCCGACTGCTGTTCTACGTTCCCACTGCTGTAAAATCTACGCTATAACTGTGGAACAAAAATGGCTGCGCCCTTGATAAACAACGAGGTAAGGACAATGAAACGTTGTTTTTGAGAGTCTTTCTTTATAATATCAAAAAAGGAGTAGTTGCACGGAATATCCCGGTTATATGTGCATGCTCCGGCGTTGTGATCTCGTTGGATACTCGCTTAGTTAAGACGTTTAACTCGATAAAGTTGCGACAGATACCGGATTTCTTGACCATTTACGTGTGAAGAACTCCGAAAAAGCTTCGTAAAGCTGGTGTATTAGAGATTCTGCAATATTATCCAAACCAAAACACTCCCTGATGGACAGTATTGATAAATTGATATAAAAATGTCCCCTTTACGTGAATATAAAAACTTTATAGGTTATTTTTCAAATACAACGTTCCTCCATGCCGGACACGATACAACGTTCAGACTGCAGGGTAAAAAATGCATCGAGCTAATACTATACGTATACGCGACTGTGCTCTCACTTACAAGACAGTTGAAGACATACCTTCAGTAGTGTGTACCTATAGACCTTTGTAGTGTATATTTTTAGACAACCTCCCGGGTAACACTTGACAATGAACTTATAATCGTGGAATTAGGGCATGCATACAAGTGTTTTAAAGCGATCTTGCGAGGCAACTTGCATAACATATACTCATACTTAAAAGCAGGCCCGGCAAAGTATGTCTATGTAATTAATACCTGTTCTGTTAGTTGGTTAACCCTTTCGGCGCCGTAGTCGCATAAAGTAGACTTTAGACAAGTGATCCCTTAGTGTCACCTCTGCCATCAGCAGGTGACAAAACAGTATGTACAATATAAACCAAAATGTCTTGTTACAACATCTCTGAAAGTTCAATAACGTGCACACGGTACAGATGTAATGTTTTCAAAACATAGCCATAGATTTCAAAAGGGCATTTTTCCTTTATGTTTGCTGTGCACAAAATGGACATTTGTCCACATTAGATAATTATTTAACATGCGAGGATTAAGAAGAGAGGCCCTGAGATATTGGAAGTACAGTTTTTTGTACAGTAAATTTCCATTTCCAAATGGCCCACCTCCCCTATCTGGTGTGTTTGGCTTCCTTTCGTTTAGGCATGAATCCCCCGAATGGTAACTAAAACCGTTCTGGTTCCGCACCTTTATGAACAAAATGCCCTTTTCGAGTGCATCTATCGGTGCCTTTGACAAAGCGAATGCATACGTAGAATAGACCACACCAATCCATATTTGATTATTTGCTAAATATATGCATATAGCCATGTAGATTTCAAATTTTCACAGCAATCAGAATCAAAGCGTTCCTAAAATATACGCTACAACTATAGGTACACACTACTGAAGGTATGTCTTCAACTGTCTTGTAAGTGAGAGCACAGTCGCGTATACGTATAGTATTAGCTCGATGCATTTTTTACCCTGCAGTCTGAACGTTGTATCGTGTCCGGCATGGAGGAACGTTGTATTTGAAATTTAACCTATAAAGTTTTTATATTCACGTGAAGGGGACATTTTTATATCAATTTATCAATACTGTCCATCAGGGAGTGTTTTGGTTTGGATAATATTGCAGAATCTCTAATACACCAGCTTTACGAAGCTTTTTCGGAGTTCTTCACACGTAAATGTTCAAGAAATCCGGTATCTGTCGCAACTTTATCGAGTTAAACGTCTTAACTAAGCGAGTATCCAACGAGATCACAACGCCGGAGCATGCACATATAACCGGGATATTCCGTGCAACTATTCCTTTTTTGATATTATAAAGAAAGACTCTCAAAAACAACGTTTCATTGTCCTTACCTCGTTGTTTATCAAGGGCGCAGCCATTTTTGTTCCACAGTTATAGCGTAGATTTTACAGCAGTGGGAACGTAGAACAGCAGTCGGCGACGTTACGTCTTACCAGTGTGGTGCTTAGGAACAGGAGCATACTTCTTCATAGAAATGAGCAACACATAGAATGTTACCTACTTCTTGGTAGAGCCTCAGTGCCTGTTGTATTCAATCACTAGCACTAGCCTGTGCTTAGGAACAGGAGCATACTTCTTCATAGAGATTGAGCAACACATAGAATGTTACCTACTTCTTGGTACAGCCTCAGTTCTTGTTGTATTCAATCACTAGCACTAGCCTGTGCTTAGGAACAGGAGCATACTTCACCACAGAGATGGAGCAACACATAGAATTCTACCTACTTCTTAATACAGTCTCAGTGCTTGTTGTATTCAATCACTAGCACTAGCATGTGCTTAGGAACAGGGGCATACTTCTTCATAGGGACAACACAACACAAAGAATGTTACCTACTTCTTGGTACAGTCTCAGTGCTTGTTGTATTCAATCACTAGCACTAGCCTGTGCTTAGGAACAGGGGCATAATTCTTCATAGAGACGACACAACACATAGAATGTTACCTACTTCTTGGTACAGCCTCAGTGCAAGTTGTATTCAATCACTAGCACAAGCCTGTGCTTAGGAACATGAGCATACTTCTTCATAGATATTGATCAGCCCATAGAATGTTACCTACTTCTTGGTACAGCCTCAGTGCTTGTTGTTTTCAATCACTAGCACTAGCCTGTGCTTAGGAACAGGAGCAAACTTCTTCATAGAAATGAGCAACCCATAGAATGTTACCTACTTCTTGGTACAGCCTCAGTGCTTGTTGTATTCACTCACTAGCACTAGCCTGTGCTTAGGAACAGGAGCATACTTCTTCATAGAAATGAGCAACACATAGAAAGTTACCTACTACTTGGTACAGTCTCAGTGCTTGTTGTATTCGATCACTAGCACTAGCCTGTGCTTAGGAACAGGAGCATACTTCTTCATAGAAATGGAGCAACACATAGAATGTTTCCTACTTCTTGGTACAGTCTCAGTGCTTGTTGTATTCAATCACTAGCACTAGCCTGTGCTTAGGAACAGAAGCATACTTCTTCATAGAGATGGAGAAACACATAGAATGGTACCTACTACTTGGTACAGTCTCAGTGCTTGTTGTATTCAATCACTAGCACTAGCCTGTGCTTAGGAACAGAAGCATACTTCTTCATAGAGATGGAGAAACACATAGAATGGTACCTACTACTTGGTACAGCCTCAGTGCCTGTTGTATTCAATCACTAGCACTAGCCTGTGCTTAGGAACAGGAGCATACTTCTTCATAGAGACAGAGCAACACATAGAATGTTACCTACTTCTTGTTACAGCCATAGTGCATGTTGTATTCAATCACTAGCACTAGCCTGTGCTTAGGAACAGGAGCATACTTCTTCATAGAGATGGAGCAACACATAGAATGTTACCTACTTCTTGGTACAGCCTCAGTTCTTGTTGTATTCAATCACTAGCACTAGCCTGTGCTTAGGAACAGGAGCATACTTCACCACAGAAATCGAGCAACACATAGAATTTTACCTACTTCTTAATACAGTCTCAGTGCTTGTTGTATTCAGTTAAAAGCACTAGCCTGTGCTTAGGAACAGGGGCATACTTCTTCATATGGACAACACAACACAAAGAATGTTACCTACTTCTTGGTACAGTCTCAGTGCTTGTTGTATTCAATCACTAGCACTAGCCTGTGCTTAGGAACAGGGGCATACTTCTTCATAGAGACGACAAAACACATATAATGTTACCTACTTCTTGGTACAGCCTCAGTGCAAGTTGTATTCAATCACTAGCACTAGTCTGTGCTTAGGAACAGGAGCATACTTCTTCATAGAGATGGAGCAACACATAGAATGTCACCTACTTCTTGGTACAGCCTCAGTGCTTGTTGTTTTCAATCACTAGCACTAGCCTGTGCTTAGGAACAGGAGCATACTTCTTCATAGAAATGAGCAACACATAAAATGTTACCTACTTCTTGGTACAGCCTCAGTGCCTGTTGTATTCAATCACTAGCACTAGCCTGTGCTTAGGAACAGCAGCATACTTCTTCATAGAGACAGAGCAACACATAAAATGTTACCTACTTGGTACAGCCTCAGTTCTTGTTGTATTCAATCACTAGCACTAGCCTGTGCTTAGGAACAGGAGCATACTTCACCATAGAGATGGAGCAACACATAGAATGTTACCTACTTCTTGGTACAGTCTCAGTGTTTGTTGCATTCAATCACTAGCACTAGCCTGTGCTTAGGAACAGGAGCATACTTCTTCATAGAGATGGAGCAACACATAAAATGTTACCAACTTCTTGGTACAGTCTCAGTGCTTGTTGTATTCTAGCACTAGCCTGTGCTTAGGAACAGGAGCATACTTCTTCATAGAGACAGAGCAACACATAGAATGTTACCTACTTCTCGGTACAGCCTCAGTGCCTGTTGTATTCAATCACTAGCACTAGCCTGTGCTTAGGAACAGGAGCATACTTCTTCATAGAGATGGAGCAACACATAGAATGTTACCTACTTCTTGGTACAGCCTCAGTGCTTGTTGAATTCAATCACTAGCACTAGCCTGTGCTTAGGAACAGGAGCATACTTCTTCATAGAGACAGAGCAACACATAGCATGTTTCCTACTTCTTGGTACAGCCTCAGTGCCTGTTGTATTCAATCACTAGCACTAGCCTGTGCTTAGGAACAGGAGCATACTTCTTCATAGAGACAGAACAACACATAGAATGTTACCTACTTCTTGGTACAGCCTCAGTTCTTGTTGTATTCAATCACTAGCACTGGCCTGTGCTTAGGAACAGGACCATACTTCACCATAGAGATGGAGCAACACAAAGAATGTTACCTACTTCTTAATACAGCCTCAATGCCTGTTGTATTCAATCACTAGCACTAGCCTGTGCTTAGGAACAGGAGCATACTTTTTCATAGAGATTAAGCAACACATAGAATGTTACCTACTTCTTGGTACAGCCTCAGTGCTTGTTGTATTCAATCACTAGCACTAGCCAGTGCTTAGGAAGAGGAGCATACTTCTTCATAGAGACAGAGCAACACATTGAATGTTACCTACTTCTTGGTACAGCCTCAGTGCCTGTTGTATTCAATCACTAGCACTAGCCTGTGCTTAGGAACAGGAGCATACTTCTTCATAGAGACAGAACAACACATAGAATGTTACCTACCTCTTGGTACAGCCTCAGTGCCTGTTGTATTCAATCACTAGCACTAGCCTGTGCTTAGGAACAGGAGCATACTTCTTCATAGAGACAGAGCAACACATAGAATGTTACCTACTTCTTGGTACAGCCTCAGTGCCTGTTGTATTCAATCACTAGCACTAGCCTGTGCTTAGGAACAGGAGCATACTTGACCACAGAGATGATGCAACACATATAATTTTACCTACTTCTTAATACAGTCTCAGTGCTTGTTGTATTCAATCACTAGCACTAGTCTGTGCTTAGGAACAGGGGCATACTTCTTCATAGGGACAACACAACACAAAGAATATTACCTACTTCTTGGTACAGTCTCAGTGCTTGTTGTATTCAATCACTAGCACTAGCCTGTGCTTAGGAACAGGAGCATACTTCTTCATAGAGACAGAGCAACACATAGAATGTTACCTACCTCTTGGTACAGCCTCAGTGCCTGTTGTATTCAATCACTAGCACTAGCCTGTGCTTAGGAACAGGAGCATACTTCTTCATAGAAATGGAGCAACACATAGAATGTTTCCTACTTCTTGGTACAATCTCAGTGCTTGTTGTATTCGATCACTAGCACTAGCCTGTGCTTAGGAACAGGAGCATACTTCTTCATAGAAATGGAGCAACACATAGAATGTTTCCTCCTTCTTGGTACAGTCTCAGTTCTTGTTGTATTCAATCACTAGCACTAGCCTGTGCTTAGGAACAGGAGCATACTTCACCATAGAGATGGAGCAACACATAGAATGTTACCTACTTCTTGGTACAGTCTCAGTGTTTGTTGCATTCAATCACTAGCACTAGCCTGTGCTTAGGAACAGGAGCATACTTCTTCATAGAGATGGAGCAACACATAAAATGTTACCAACTTCTTGGTACAGTCTCAGTGCTTGTTGTATTCTAGCACTAGCCTGTGCTTAGGAACAGGAGCATACTTCTTCATAGAGACAGAGCAACACATATAATGTTACCTACTTCTCGGTACAGCCTCAGTGCCTGTTGTATTCAATCACTAGCACTAGCCTGTGCTTAGGAACAGGAGCATACTTCTTCATAGAGATGGAGCAACACATAGAATGTTACCTACTTCTTGGTACAGCCTCAGTGCTTGTTGAATTCAATCACTAGCACTAGCCTGTGCTTAGGAACAGGAGCATACTTCTTCATAGAGACAGAGCAACACATAGAATGTTTCCTACTTCTTGGTACAGCCTCAGTGCCTGTTGTATTCAATCACTAGCACTAGCCTGTGCTTTGGAACAGGAGCATACTTCTTCATAGAGACAGAGCAACACATAGAATGTTACCTACTTCTTAATACAGCCTTAATGCCTGTTGTATTCAATCACTAGCACTAGCCTGTGCTTAGGAACAGGAGCATACTTTTTCATAGAGATGAAGCAACACATAGAATGTTACCTACTTCTTGGTACAGCCTCAGTGCTTGTTGTATTCAATCACTAGCACTAGCCTGTGCTTAGGAACAGGAGCATACTTCTTCATAGAGACAGAGCAACACATAGAATGTTACCTACTTCTTGGTACAGCCTCAGTGCCTGTTGTATTCAATCACTAGCACTAGCCTGTGTTTAGGAACAGGAGCATACTTCTTCATAGAGACAGAGCAACACATAGAATGTTACCTACTTCTTGGTACAGCCTCAGTGCCTGTTGTATTGAATCACTAGCACTAGCCTGTGCTTAGGAACAGGAGCATACTTCACCACAGAGATGGAGCAACACATAATTTTACTTACTTCTTAATACAGTCTCAGTGCTTGTTGTATTCAATCACTAGCACTAGCCTGTGCTTAGGAACAGGGGCATACTTCTTCATAGGGACAACACAACACAAAGAATGTTACCTACTTCTTGGTACAGTCTCAGTGCTTGTTGTATTCAATCACTAGCACTAGCCTGTGCTTAGGAACAGGGGCATAATTCTTCATAGAGACGACAGAACACATAGAATGTTACCTACTTCTTGGTACAGCCTCAGTGCAAGTTGTATTCAATCACTAGCACTAGCCTGTGCTTAGGAACATGAGCATACTTCTTCATAGATATTGATCAACCCATAGAATGTTACCTACTTCTTGGGACAGCCTCAGTGCTTGTTGTATTCAATCACTAGCACTAGCCTGTGCTTAGGAACAGGAGCATACTTCTTCATAGAGACAGAGCAACACATAGAATGTTACCTACCTCTTGGTACAGCCTCAGTGCCTGTTGTATTCAATCACTAGCACTAGCCTGTGCTTAGGAACAGGAGCATACTTCTTCATAGAGACAGAGCAACACATAGAATGTTACCTACTTCTTGGTACAGCCTCAATGCCTGTTGAATTGAATCACTAGCACTAGCCTGTGCTTGGGAACAGGAGCATACTTCACCACAGAGATGGAGCAACACATAATTTTACTTACTTCTTAATACAGTCTCAGTGCTTGTTGTATTCAATCACTAGCACTAGCCTGTGCTTAGGAACAGGGGCATACTTCTTCATAGGGACAACACAACACAAAGAATGTTACCTACTTCTTGGTACAGTCTCAGTGCTTGTTGTATTCAATCACTAGCACTAGCCTGTGCTTAGGAACAGGGGCATAATTCTTCATAGAGACGACAGAACACATAGAATGTTACCTACTTCTTGGTACAGCCTCAGTGCAAGTTGTATTCAATCACTAGCACTAGCCTGTGCTTAGGAACATGAGCATACTTCTTCATAGATATTGATCAAGCCATAGAATGTTACCTACTTCTTGGTACAGCCTCAGTGCTTGTTGTTTTCAATCACTAGCACTAGCCTGTGCTCACACTGGTAAGACGTAACGTCGCCGACTGCTGTTCTACGTTCCCACTGCTGTAAAATCTACGCTATAACTGTGGAACAAAAATGGCTGCGCCCTTGATAAACAACGAGGTAAGGACAATGAAACGTTGTTTTTGAGAGTCTTTCTTTATAATATCAAAAAAGGAGTAGTTGCACGGAATATCCCAGTTATATGTGCATGCTCCGGCGTTGTGATCTCGTTGGATACTCGCTTAGTTAAGACGTTTAACTCGATAAAGTTGCGACAGATACCGGATTTCTTGACCATTTACGTGTGAAGAACTCCAAAAAGCTTCGTAAAGCTGGTGTATTAGAGATTCTGCAATATTATCCAAACCAAAACACTCCCTGATGGACAGTATTGATAAATTGATATAAAAATGTCCCCTTTACGTGAATATAAAAACTTTATAGGTTATTTTTCAAATACAACGTTCCTCCATGCCGGACACGATACAACGTTCAGACTGCAGGGTAAAAAATGCATCGAGCTAATACTATACGTATACGCGACTGTGCTCTCACTTACAAGACAGTTGAAGACATACCTTCAGTAGTGTGTACCTATAGACCTTTGTAGTGTATATTTTTAGACAACCTCCCGGGTAACACTTGACAATGAACTTATAATCGTGGAATTAGGGCATGCATACAAGTGTTTTAAAGCGATCTTGCGAGGCAACTTGCATAACATATACTCATACTTAAAAGCAGGCCCGGCAAAGTATGTCTATGTAATTAATACCTGTTCTGTTAGTTGGTTAACCCTTTCGGCGCCGTAGTCGCATAAAGTAGACTTTAGACAAGTGATCCCTTAGTGTCACCTCTGCCATCAGCAGGTGACAAAACAGTATGTACAATATAAACCAAAATGTCTTGTTACAACATCTCTGAAAGTTCAATAACGTGCACACGGTACAGATGTAATGTTTTCAAAACATAGCCATAGATTTCAAAAGGGCATTTTTCCTTTATGTTTGCTGTGCACAAAATGGACATTTGTCCACATTAGATAATTATTTAACATGCGAGGATTAAGAAGAGAGGCCCTGAGATATTGGAAGTACAGTTTTTTGAACAGTAAATTTCCATTTCCAAATGGCCCACCTCCCCTATCTGGTGTGTTTGGCTTCCTTTCGTTTAGGCATGAATCCCCCGAATGGTAACTAAAACCGTTCTGGTTCCGCACCTTTATGAACAAAATGCCCTTTTCGAGTGCATCTATCGGTGCCTTTGACAAAGCGAATGCATACGTAGAATAGACCACACCAATCCATATTTGATTATTTGCTAAATATATGCATATAGCCATGTAGATTTCAAATTTTCACAGCAATCAGAATCAAAGCGTTCCTAAAATATACGCTACAACTATAGGTACACACTACTGAAGGTATGTCTTCAACTGTCTTGTAAGTGAGAGCACAGTCGCGTATACGTATAGTATTAGCTCGATGCATTTTTTACCCTGCAGTCTGAACGTTGTATCGTGTCCGGCATGGAGGAACGTTGTATTTGAAATTTAACCTATAAAGTTTTTATATTCACGTGAAGGGGACATTTTTATATCAATTTATCAATACTGTCCATCAGGGAGTGTTTTGGTTTGGATAATATTGCAGAATCTCTAATACACCAGCTTTACGAAGCTTTTTCGGAGTTCTTCACACGTAAATGTTCAAGAAATCCGGTATCTGTCGCAACTTTATCGAGTTAAACGTCTTAACTAAGCGAGTATCCAACGAGATCACAACGCCGGAGCATGCACATATAACCGGGATATTCCGTGCAACTATTCCTTTTTTGATATTATAAAGAAAGACTCTCAAAAACGTTTCATTGTCCTTACCTCGTTGTTTATCAAGGGCGCAGCCATTTTTGTTCCACAGTTATAGCGTAGATTTTACAGCAGTGGGAACGTAGAACAGCAGTCGGCGACGTTACGTCTTACCAGTGTGGTGCTTAGGAACAGGAGCATACTTCTTCATAGAAATGAGCAACACATAGAATGTTACCTACTTCTTGGTAGAGCCTCAGTGCCTGTTGTATTCAATCACTAGCACTAGCCTGTGCTTAGGAACAGGAGCATACTTCTTCATAGAGATTGAGCAACACATAGAATGTTACCTACTTCTTGGTACAGCCTCAGTTCTTGTTGTATTCAATCACTAGCACTAGCCTGTGCTTAGGAACAGGAGCATACTTCACCACAGAGATGGAGCAACACATAGAATTTTACCTACTTCTTAATACAGTCTCAGTGCTTGTTGTATTCAATCACTAGCACTAGCATGTGCTTAGGAACAGGGGCATACTTCTTCATAGGGACAACACAACACAAAGAATGTTACCTACTTCTTGGTACAGTCTCAGTGCTTGTTGTATTCAATCACTAGCACTAGCCTGTGCTTAGGAACAGGGGCATAATTCTTCATTTAGACGACACAACACATAGAATGTTACCTACTTCTTGGTACAGCCTCAGTGCAAGTTGTATTCAATCACTAGCACAAGCCTGTGCTTAGGAACATGAGCATACTTCTTCATAGATATTGATCAGCCCATAGAATGTTACCTACTTCTTGGTACAGCCTCAGTGCTTGTTGTTTTCAATCACTAGCACTAGCCTGTGCTTAGGAACAGGAGCAAACTTCTTCATAGAAATGAGCAACACATAGAATGTTACCTACTACTTGGTACAGTCTCAGTGCTTGTTGTATTCGATCACTAGCACTAGCCTGTGCTTAGGAACAGGGGCATACTTCTTCATAGAAATGGAGCAACACATAGAATGTTACCTACTTCTTGGTACAGTCTCATTGCTTGTTGTATTCAATCACTAGCACTAGCCTGTGCTTAGGAACAGGAGCATACTTCTTCATTGAAATGAACAACACATAGAATGTAACCTACTACTTGGTACAGTCATAGTGCTTGTTGTATTCAATCACTAGCACTAGCATGTGCTTAGGAACAGGGGCATACTTCTTCATAGAGACGACACAACACATAGAATGTTACCTACTTCTTGGTACAGCCTCAGTTCTTGTTGTATTCAATCATTAGCACTAGCCTGTGCTTAGGAACAGGAGCATACTTCACCACGGAGATGGAGCAACACATAGAATTTTACCTACTTCTTAATACAGTCTCAGTGCTTGTTCTTTCAATCACTAGCACTAGCCTGTGCTTAGGAACAGGGGCATACTTCTTCATATGGACAACACAACACAAAGAATGTTACCTACTTCTTGGTACAGTCTCAGTGCTTGTTGTATTCAATCACTAGCACTAGCCTGTGCTTAGGAACAGGGGCATACTTCTTCATAGAGATGACACAACACATAGAATGTTACCTACTTCTTGGTACAGCCTCAGTGCAAGTTGTATTCAATCACTAGCACTAGTCTGTGCTTAGGAACATGGGCATACTTCTTCATAGAAATGGAGCAACACATAGAATTTTACCTACTTCTTGGTACAGCCTCAGTGCTTGTTGTTTTCAATCACTAGCACTAGCCTGTGCTTAGGAACAGGAGCATACTTCTTCATAGAGATTGAGCAACACATAGAATGTTACCTACTTCTTGGTACAGCCTCAGTTCTTGTTGTATTCAATCACTAGCACTAGCCTGTGCTTAGGAACAGGAGCATACTTCACCACAGAGATGGAGCAACACATAGAATTTTACCTACTTCTTAATACAGTCTCAGTGCTTGTTGTATTCAATCACTAGCACTAGCCTGTGCTTAGGAACAGGGGCATACTTCTTCATAGGGACAACACAACACAAAGAATGTTACCTACTTCTTGGTACAGCCTCAGTGCAAGTTGTATTCAATCACTAGCACTAGCCTGTGCTTAGGAACATGAGCATACTTCTTCATAGATATTGATCAACCCATAGAATGTTACCTACTTCTTGGTACAGCCTCAGTGCTTGTTGTTTTCAATCACTAGCACTAGCCTGTGCTTAGGAACAGGAGCATACTTCTTCATAGAAATGAGCAACACATAGAATGTTACCTACTTCTTGGTAGAGCCTCAGTGCCTGTTGTATTCAATCACTAGCACTAGCCTGTGCTTAGGAACAGGAGCATACTTCTTCATAGAGATTGAGCAACACATAGAATGTTACCTACTTCTTGGTACAGCCTCAGTTCTTGTTGTATTCAATCACTAGCACTAGCCTGTGCGTAGGAACAGGAGCATACTTCAACACAGAGATGGAGCAACACATAGAATTTTACCTACTTCTTAATACAGTCTCAGTGCTTGTTGTATTCAATCACTAGCACTAGCCTGTGCTTAGGAACAGGGGCATACTTCTTCATAGGGACAACACAACACAAAGAATGTTACCTACTTCTTGGTACAGTCTCAGTGCTTGTTGTATTCAATCACTAGCACTAGCCTGTGCTTAGGAACAGGGGCATAATTCTTCATAGAGACGACACAACACATAGAATGTTACCTACTTCTTGGTACAGCCTCAGTGCAAGTTGTATTCAATCACTAGCACTAGCCTGTGCTTAGGAACATGAGCATACTTCTTCATAGATATTGATCAACCCATAGAATGTTACTTACTTCTTGGTACTAGCCTGTGCTTAGGAACAGGAGCATACTTCTTCATAGAAATGAGCAACACATAGAATGTTACCTACTACTTGGTACAGTCTCAGTGCTTGTTGTATTCGATCACTAGCACTAGCCTGTGCTTAGGAACAGGGGCATACTTCTTCATAGAAATGGAGCAACACAAAATGTTACCTACTTCTTGGTACAGTCTCAGTGCTTGTTCTTTCAATCACTAGCACTAGCCTGTGCTTAGGAACAGGGGCATACTTCTTCATATGGACAATACAACACAAAGAATGTTACCTACTTCTTGGTACAGTCTCAGTGCTTGTTGTATTCAATCACTAGCACTAGCCTGTGCTTAGGAACAGGAGCATACTTCTTCATTGAAATGAGCAACACATAGAATGTAACCTACTACTTGGTACAGTCTCAGTGCTTGTTGTATTCAATCACTAGCACTAGCATGTGCTTAGGAACAGGGGCATACTTCTTCATAGAAACGACACAACAGATAGAATGTTACCTATTTCTTGGTACAGCCTCAGTTCTTGTTGTATTCAATCACTAGCACTAGCCTGTGCTTAGGAACAGCAGCATACTTCACCACAGAGATGGAGCAACACATAGAATTTTACCTACTTCTTAATACAGTCTCAGTGCTTGTTCTTTCAATCACTAGCACTAGCCTGTGCTTAGGAACAGGGGCATACTTCTTCATATGGACAATACAACACAAAGAATGTTACCTACTTCTTGGTACAGTCTCAGTGCTTGTTGTATTCAATCACTAGCACTAGCCTGTGCTTAGGAACAGGGGCATACTTCTAAATAGAGATGACACAACATATAGAATGTTACCTACTTCTTGGTACAGCCTCAGTGCAAGTTGTATTCAATCACTAGCACTAGTCTGTGCTTAGTAACATTGGCATACTTAATCATAGAAATGGAGCAACACATAGAATGTTACCTACTTCTTGGTACAGCCTCAGTGCTTGTTGTTTTCAATCACTAGCACTAGCCTGTGCTTAGGAACAGGAGCATACTTCTTCATAGAAATGAGCAACACATAGAATGTTACCTACTACTTGGTACAGTCTCAGTGCTTGTTGTATTCGATCACTAGCACTAGCCTGTGCTTAGGAACAGGAGCATGCTTCTTCATAGAAATGGAGCAACACATAGAATGTTACCTACTTCTTGGTACAGTCTCAGTGCGTGTTGTATTCAATCACTAGCACTAGCCTGTGCTTATGAACAGGAGCATACTTCTTCATTGAAATGAGCAACACATAGAATGTTACCTACTACTTGGTACAGTCTCTGTGCTTGTTGTATTCAATCACTAGCACGTGCTTAGGAACAGGGGCATACTTCTTCATAGAGACGACACAACACATAGAATGTTACCTACTTCTTGGTACAGCCTCAGTTCTTGTTGTTTTCAATCACTAGCACTAGCCTGTGCTTAGGAACAGGAGCATACTTCACCACAGAGATGGAGCAACACATAGAATTTTACCTACTTCTTAATACAGTCTCAGTGCTTGTTCTTTCAATCACTAGCACTAGCCTTTGCTTAGGAACAGGGGCATACTTCTTCATAGGGACAACACAAAACAAAGAATGTTACCTACTTCTTGGTACAGTCTCAGTGCTTGTTGTATTCAATCACTAGCACTAGCCTGTGCTTAGGAACAGGGGCATATTTCTTCATAGAGACGACACAACACATAGAATGTTACCTACTTCTTGGTACAGCCTCAGTGCAAGTTGTATTCAATCACTAGCACTAGCCTGTGCTTAGGAACAGGAGCATGCTTCTTCATAGAAATGAGCAACACATAGAATGTTACCTACTACTTGGTACAGTCTCAGTGCTACTTGTATTCGATCACTAGCACTAGCCTGTGCTTAGGAACAGGGGCATACTTCTTCATAGAAATGGAGCAACACATAGAATGTTACCTACTTCTTGGTACAGTCTCAGTGCTTATTGTATTCAATCACTAGCACTAGCATGTGCTTAGGAACAGGGGCATACTTCTTCATAGAGACGACACAACACATAGAATGTTACCTACTTCTTGGTACAGCCTCAGTTCTTGTTGTATTCAATCACTAGCACTAGCCTGTGCTTAGGAACAGGAGCATACTTCACCACAGAGATGGAGCAACACATAGAATTTTACCTACTTCTTAATACAGTCTCAGTGCTTGTTCTTTCAATCACTAGCACTAGCCTTTGCTTAGGAACAGGGGCATACTTCTTCATATGGACAACACAAAACAAAGAATGTTACCTACTTCTTGGTACAGTCTCAGTGCTTGTTGTATTCAATCACTAGCACTAGCCTGTGCTTAGGAACAGGGGCATACTTCTTCATAGAGACGACACAACACATAGAATGTTACCTACTTCTTGGTACAGCCTCAGTGCAAGTTGTATTCAATCACTAGCACTAGCCTGTGCTTAGGAACAGGAGCATGCTTCTTCATAGAAATGAGCAACACATAGAATGTTACCTACTACTTGGTACAGTCTCAGTGCTACTTGTATTCGATCACTAGCACTAGCCTGTGCTTAGGAACAGGGGCATACTTCTTCATAGAAATGGAGCAACACATAGAATGTTACCTACTTCTTGGTACAGTCTCAGTGCTTATTGTATTCAATCACTAGCACTAGCATGTGCTTAGGAACAGGGGCATACTTCTTCATAGAGACGACACAACACATAGAATGTTACCTACTTCTTGGTACAGCCTCAGTGCAAGTTGTATTCAATCACTAGCACTAGCCTGTGCTTAGGAACAGGAGCATGCTTCTTCATAGAAAAGAGCAACACATAGAATGTTACCTACTACTTGGTACAGTCTCAGTGCTACTTGTATTCGATCACTAGCACTAGCCTGTGCTTAGGAACAGGGGCATACTTCTTCATAGAAATGGAGCAACACATAGAATGTTACCTACTTCTTGGTACAGTCTCAGTGCTTATTGTATTCAATCACTAGCACTAGCATGTGCTTAGGAACAGGGGCATACTTATTCATAGAGACGACACAACACATAGAATGTTACCTCCTTCTTGGTACAGCCTCAGTTCTTGTTGTTTTCAATCACTAGCACTAGCCTGTGCTTAGGAACAGGAGCATACCTCACCACAGAGATGGAGCAACACATAGAATTTTACCTACTTCTTAATACAGTCTCAGTGCTTGTTCTTTCAATCACTAGCACTAGCCTGTGCTTAGGAACAGGGGCATACTTCTTCATATGGACAACACAACACAAAGAATGTTACCTACTTCTTGGTACAGTCTCGGTGCTTGTTGTATTCAATCACTAGCACTAGCCTGTGCTTAGGAACAGGGGCATACTTCTTCATAGAGATGACACAACACATAGAATGTTACCTACTTCTTGGTACAGCCTCAGTGCATGTTGTATTCAATCACTAGCACTAGCCTGTAATTAGGAACAGGAGATGGAGCAACACATAGAGATGGAGATACACATAGAATGTGACCTACTTCTTAGTACAGCCTCAGTGCTTGTTGTTTTCAATCACTAGCACTAGCCTGTGCTTAGGAACAGGGGCATACTTCTTCATAGAAATGAGCAACACATAGAATGTTACCTACTACTTGGTACAGTCTCAGTGCTTGTTGTATTCAATCACTAGCACTAGCCTGTGCTTAGGAACAGGGGCATATTTCTTCATAGAGATGACACAACACATAAAATGTTACCTACTTCTTGGTACATCCTCGGTGCCTGTTGTATTCAATCACTAGCACTAGCCTGTGCTTAGGAACAGGAGCATACTTCTTCTAGAGACGACACAACACATAGAATGTTACCTACTTCTTTGTACAGTCTCAGTGCATGTTGTATTCAATCACTAGCACTAACATGTGCTTAGGAACAGGAGCATACTTCTTCATAGAGATGGAGCAACACATAGAATGTTACCTACTTCTTGGTACAGCCTCAGTGCTTGTTGTATTCAATCACTAGCACTAGCCTGTGCTTAGGAACAGGAGCATACTTTTTCATAGAGACGGAGAAATACAAAGAATGTTACCTACTTCTTGGTACAGCCTCAGTGCGTGTTGTATTCAATCACTAGCACTAGTCTGTGCTGAGGAACAGGGGCATACTTCTTCATAGAGATGACACAACACATAGAATGTTACCTACTTCTTGGTACAGCCTCAGTGCTTGTTGTATTCAATCACTAGCACTAGCCTGTGCTTAGGAACAGGGGCATACTTCTTCATAGAGAAGGAGCAACACATAGAATGTTACCTACTTCTTGGTAGAGCCTCAGTGTTTGTTGTCTTCAATCACAAGCACTAGCCTGTGCTTAAGAACAGGAGCACACTTCTTCATAGAGATGTAGCAACACATAGAATGTTACCTTCTTCTTGGTACAGCCTTGGTGCCTGTTGTACTCAATCACTAGCACTAGCCTGTGCTTAGGAACAGGAGCACTTTTGTTCATAGAAATAGAGCAACACATAGAATGTTACCTACTTCTTGGTACAGACTTGGTGCTTGTTGTATTCAATCACTAGCACTAGCCTGTGCTTAGGAACAGGAGTATACTTCTTCATAAAGATGGAGCAACACATAGAATGTTACCTACTTCTTGGTACAGCCGTACTTGTTGTATTCAATCACTAGCACTATCCTGTGCTTAGGTACAGGAGCATACTTCACCACAGAGATGGAGCAACACATAGAATTTTACCTACTTCTTAATACAGTCTCAGTGCTTGTTCTTTCAATCACTAGCACTAGCCTGTGCTTAGGAACAGGGGCATACTTCTTCATATGGACAACACAACACAAAGAATGTTACCTACTTCTTGGTACAGTCTCGGTGCTTGCTGTATTCAATCACTAGCACTAGCCTGTGCTTAGGAACAGGGGCATACTTCTTCATAGAGATGACACAACACATAGAATGTTACCTACTTCTTGGTACAGCCTCAGTGCATGTTGTATTCAATCACTAGCACTAGCCTGTAATTAGGAACAGGAGATGGAGCAACACATAGAGATGGAGATACACATAGAATGTGACCTACTTCTTAGTACAGCCTCAGTGCTTGTTGTTTTCAATCACTAGCACTAGCCTGTGCTTAGGAACAGGGGCATACTTCTTCATAGAAATGAGCAACACATAGAATGTTACCTACTACTTGGTACAGTCTCAGTGCTTGTTTTATTCAATCACTAGCACTAGCCTGTGCTTAGGAACAGGGGCATATTTCTTCATAGAGATGACACAACACATAAAATGTTACCTACTTCTTGGTACATCCTCAGTGCCTGTTGTATTCAATCACTAGCACTAGCCTGTGCTTAGGAACAGGAGCATACTTCTTCATAGAGACGACACAACACATAGAATGTTACCTACTTCTTGGTACAGCCTCAGTGCATGTTGTATTCAATCACTAGCACTAACATGTGCTTAGGAACAGGAGCATACTTCTTCATAGAGATGGAGCAACACATAGAATGTTACCTACTTCTTGGTACAGCCTCAGTGCATGTTGTATTCAATCACTAGCACTAACATGTGCTTAGGAACAGGAGCATACTTCTTCATAGAGATGGAGCAACACATAGAATGTTACCTACTTCTTGGTACAGCCTCAGTGCTTGTTGTATTCAATCACTAGCACTAACATGTGCTTAGGAACAGGAGCATACTTCTTCATAGAGACGGAGAAATACAAAGAATGTTACCTACTTCTTGGTACAGCCTCAGTGCGTGTTGTATTCAATCACTAGCACTAGTCTGTGCTGAGGAACAGGGGCATACTTCTTCATAGAGATGACACAACACATAGAATGTTACCTACTTCTTGGTACAGCCTCAGTGCTTGTTGTATTCAATCACTAGCACTAGCCTGTGCTTAGGAACAGGGGCATACTTCTTCATAGAGAAGGAGCAACACATAGAATGTTACCTTCTTCTTGGTAAAGCCTCAGTGTTTGTTGTCTTCAATCACTAGCACTAGCCTGTGCTTAAGAACAGGAGCACACTTCTTCATAGAGATGTAGCAACACATAGAATGTTACCTTCTCCTTGGTACAGCCTTGGTGCCTGTTGTACTCAATCACTAGCACTAGCCTGTGCTTAGGAACAGGAGCACTTTTGTTCATAGAAATAGAGCAACACATAGAATGTTACCTACTTCTTGGTACAGACTTGGTGCTTGTTGTATTCAATCACTAGCACTAGCCTGTGCTTAGGAACAGGAGTATACTTCTTCATAAAGATGGAGGAACACATAGAATGTTACCTACTTCTTGGTACAGCCGTACTTGTTGTATTCAATCACTAGCACTATCCTGTGCTTAGGTACAGGAGCATACTTCTTCATAGAAATGAGCAACACCAACACAGTGTGAGGATTTATAGCGACTTAGATCATGATACAATATGCATGCATGTTGAATTCAACTGTTAGCCTGTGTGTAAGATTAGCAGAGTATCTGCTGTTCCAATACCAAGATCTCAAACTCTGCACCTCTCAAGCAACAGTCAAACCTCTCTATTATGACCACTTAAAAGGTGACTTAAGTTGATTGTATAAAAGACAGGTGACAATTTAAAGTAAGGTGAACCTAAAACAGAAGACTCCTAAAGGAATTTTCTGTTTTTCATTAAACTTTGGTATAAGGAGTCACCTGTCTTTTGTACAATCAATTCTTTTAACACAATTTAATGGTCGTAATAGAGGGTTTTTACTGTATTTTCCTTTATTCCTGTTATAGCTTACTTACATGGTAGGGGTTTCAGTCTTTTAAAGACACCAAAGTTGATATAGCCAAATCTGTCCAGGTAGCTGTGAATTCTCATGACCAAGGGACCATCACCTTATAGACACACAAAAAATCACATAAGAAAAAGTTTCAAATGCACAGTAACTTACAAGTGTTGTAAATGAAGAAATTATGGCTAACATGAAGATTAGTAAAAAAAAAAACCCAATAGTAAACTTAGGTCAAAGGTTAAGGTCAAATGGTAAACTATTTTGGTATGTCTTGATAGGACTTGTCAAGATGAACATGCATACCGAAAATGTTGTAGATGAAAAATTAACAAGAGCCCCATGGGGCATATGTCGCTCACCTGAGAATAGCTGTACATCAAAATGGAGATAATGATTTATGTCCAGGACGGGGTCATTTTTTACCCGAGGGGCATAATTTGAACAATCTTGATAGAGGACCTGTACATGATGCTATGTTCCAAATATCTAAGATCAGGGTACTAGGGTTCTAGACAAGAAGGTTTTTTTAAAGTTTCCATTGAAAAAATCTATTTTTAGCTCCTGTGACCTACATATGCAACAAACTGGAACCATTTGAACAAAATAGATAAAGGACATCTAGAAGTAACACCATGCCGAATATCAAAGCTCTGGCTATATTAGCTTCAGAAAAGAAGACGTTTGAAAACTGTGTCCCCCGGAGTGGGGCTAATTTTGACCCCAGGGGCATAATTTGTACAAACTTGATAGAGGACCTGTAGATGATATGCAATCGACCAGAACCATTTGAACCTTATTGGTATAGGACATCTAAAAGTGTCACCATGCCAGATATCAAAGCTCTGGCCATATTAGTTTCAGAGGAGAAGACGTTTGAAAATTTCACTATATAACTCTATGTTAAACTGTGACCCCCCGGGCGGGGCCAATTTTGACCCCAGGGGCATAGTTTGTAGTTTGATAGAGGACCTGTAGATGATGCTATGTGACAAATGTCTAAGATCTGGCCCTTGTAGTTTCAGACAAGAAGATTTTTTAAGATTTCCTTATTTTTTTACTTGGTTGCCATGGCAACCAGAGTTCTACATTGTTTTTAATTCTTTGAACAATTTTGAAAGAACTTGACCCAAGGAACATTCGTGAAAAGTTTGGTTGAAATCTTTTCAGCGGTATATGAGGAGTTGTCATTGGAAGCAATTGTTAAAGACAACAATGACTGTATAAAGTGAAATTATTTTCTTCTGTGGAAGAATAAATTAAAGACATAAAAAGGAATATGTATGGGTTAATAGGTTAATAAATATCATTATTTACATTTTCTAAATATAAGAAACTATATGTAAATGAGTGGCAAATAGTTTGGATCCAGATTAGATGCAGCATTATGTGGCATCTGACCTGGATCCATACTGTTTATGGCCAAGAATTAATTGTGGACTGATAGACAGAAAGATAAACAAACAAACAAAACACAAACAAACAAACAGACAGACCAAAAGTAATATGCCTCGAACTAAGTTGTGCTTGAGCATAAAATAGTAGACATCACTATCATTTCTGTTATGTATCTCAGTGACCTGAGTTCAGAGCTAGCTATGGGTCAGTTATGCAATAGGAGACGGTCTCAGAGAGAAATGACTATTATCATGCTGAACTGTTGTCTGCTCCAAATGTTTGTATGTGAAATATGTAAAAAATAATAACTTATATTTTCTAAATATAAGAAAATATGTAAATGAGTGGCAAATAATTTAGATCCAGATTAGATGCAGCATTATGTGGCATCTGACCTGGAAACTGTTTGCAAAAATGTTGCATTTAGTATAAGGGTAGCTTCTTAGCCTGGAAGATACAATGGGTCTGTATAACAAGAGCCCCATGGGGCATATTTCGCTCACCTGAGAAAATATCTGAAAAAATGGCGATAATAATTTAGGTCCAGGACTGACCTAGATATGCAACAGACCAGAACAATTTGAACAAATTATGTAAAGTATATTTAAAAGTGTCACCATACCGAATATAAAAGCTCTGGCCATATTAGTGTCAGAGAAGAAGATGTTTGAAATTTTCTCTATATAACTCTATTTAAAACTGTGACCCCAGGGGCGGGGCCAATTTTGACCCCAGGTGCATAATTTGAACAAACTTGATAGAGGACCTGTAGGCGATGGTATGTGCCAAATATCTAAGCTCTGGCCCTTGTAGTTTCAGACAAGAAGATTTTTTAAGTTTTCATTGGAAAATATCTATTTTTAGCTCCTGTGACCTAGTTATGCAGCCGACCAGAACCATTTGAACAATTTTGGTATAGGACATCTAGAAGTGTCACCATACCAAATATCAAAGCTCTGGCCATATTAGTTTCAGAGAAGAAGACGTTTGAAAATTTCTCTATATAACTCTATGTAAAACTGTGACCCCCGGGGCGGGGCCAATTTCGAACCCAGGGGCATAATTTGTACAAACTAGATAGAGGACCTGTAGGCGATGGTATGTGCCAAATATCTAAGCTCTGGCCCTAGTAGTTTCAGACAAGAAGATTTTTTAAGTTTTCAATGAAAAAAATCTATTTTTAGCTCCTGTGATCTAGTTATGCAACCGACCAGAACCATTTGAACAATTTTGGTATAGGACATCTAGAAGTGTCACCATGCCAAATATCAATGCTCTGGCCACATTAGTTTCAGAGAAGAAGACGTTTGAAAATTTCACTATATAACTCTATGTAAATCTGTGACCCCCGGGGCGGGGCCAATTTTGACCCCAGGGGCATAATTTGAACAAACTTGATAGAGGACCTGTAGATGATGCTATGTGCCAAATATGTAAGCTCTGGCTCTTCCAGTTTTTGACAAGAAGATTTTTTAAGATTTCCTTATTTTTTCACATTGGTTGCCATGTCAACCATAGTTCTGCATTGTTTTTAATTCTTTGAACAAATTTGAAAGAGCTTGACCCAAGGAACATTTCTGTAAAGTTTGGTTGAATTCTGTCAAGCGGTATAGGAGGAGATGTCATTTGAAGCAATTGTTAACGACGACGCACATACGCACGACGGACGACGCACATACGCACGACGACGGACACAGGGCCATCCCAATAGCTCACCTTGAGCCTTTGGCTCAGGTGAGCTAAAAACGGATCATTAGAGAGTTTTTACTGTCAGACCTGCATCAAAAAGCACTGATATGGCCAGGGTTGAGTCAAATTTGACCCTAGGGTTTTGATTTTTTACAATTTTGAAAGTGATTTAGTAGAAGATACTATTCATGCAATATCTAAGGTGTGGGAACAGTGGTTTTTTACAAAAAAACAAAAAAAAGTTTTTCACTTTTTTAATAAATTTCAATAAGTAGTCCACCAATGAATTTTATTTTAACAATTTCTGTAGAGAAGCATCCAAGGAAGATGTCGCTTGAAGTAAATTTGAACGGACGGACAGACGGACGACGGGCGATCACAACAGCTCACCTTGAGCCTTCGGCTCAGGTGAGCTAAAAAGACATCAGTTTCAAATGCACAGTAACTTTCCAGTGTTGTAGATGAAAAATGATAAAATTACGGCTAACATGAAGAGCAGTAAAAAATACAGAAATATTAGGTTATAGGTCAAGGTCAATTGGTAAATTATTTTGGTATGCCTGGATAGGACTTGTCATGATGAATATGCATGCCAAAAATAAAGGATGTAAATGAAACGGTAAAACGTAAAAAGATTTTGGACAAGGACAACAAGTGATGACAATAGCTTCTTGTTTTTGAAACAGAACTTGATGGTGTACATAAAAATTGGAAGTTGTGGACACCAGATGGATGACAATAGCTTAGAGCTATTAATGAATGGAAAAACAAATTAATAAACTTTTCTGCAAGGGACCCAACTCTGGTAAGAATTTGACAGGGACAAAGATCACACTTGGCCTGCATACTCCCATGATTTACTTATATCCTGAATTTCAATTCAAAATGTCAATGCATGACCTGATATTGAGCGGAAACTATGAATTATGAGTGCAAAGGGTTGAACTCAGCCAAGAAGTATTTGAATGGGACCAATTCAAACTTGGCCTGCACATTCCCATGTTTCTTAGACAGAAATAGTCAAATTCTCAAGGGATAAAACTCCGCCAAGATTGCCCATGAATGATCAAAACCAAATTCAAACTACACTGCATATTTTCTGGATAAATCCTAAATTTCAGTTCAAAATGTTAATGTGTGACTGAGACAATGAAGGGGAACCACAAACTGTTTGAAATTTTCCAAGTCCAAGGGGTAAAAATCTGAATAAGGGGAGACCTTTGAAAGCACAGAAAACAAAGCAAATACTGAAAATTGCAGACTCAGTTTAATTGAGTCTGTTCATGAGCAATACTGAAATATGCAACAGTGCTCACGCCCCCTAGCACCGGCTTAAGCGGAATTCAACTTTCAACTGTAAATGCACTGAAATCAATGATTCCAAAGGACTCTGTCAAATATTATTCAACTGGAACCAATATTCAAAAGTTGACCTACACATTCACAGACCAGACAATCACAGTCACTATACATCTCCTGCATCAATAGATGGTGTGGGGCATTAAAAAAATACTTACTATTAAATGGAGATTCAATAGATGGTAGAGCATTCTCAAATGTCAGTTGCTGCTTAGGATTATCTAACCAAAGTTGAAGCTGAAATAAACAATAAATAACAATAATAAACAAATCTTTCCATTGCAAGATGTGTTTGTGATACACTATGCCCCCTGATATGACCATAACCTCTAGATGAGTTTGCCTCAATGAATGTGATTTAAACTTTATTCTACTGGTCAACCATTGAGTCAATCTGTTGAGAAATCACTGAATTACAGTAAAACCTCTATTACCACCATTATGTAAATTATAAGATATTTAAGAAAAGGAAAAAGGCCTGACTAGTGTCAAACTTTGATATTTTGAACTAGCCCCTAAGATGTATTCACCATTATACTTCTATAGTTGAATTTCGTTATTACAAACTCTCTTAACCCTTTCCAACAAAAGCTGTTTCTAGTAGTGAAAGTAGGTGACCTCTTAACCCTTTCCCCAATGGAAGCGCCTTTTAGCGGATATGATATATTCATCCCCTGAAGAAAATAGTTCCAATTTAATCGGCAATGAATATGTATTATAGGGAATATTTTCTATATTATAGCACATGATAGCTTAAAGCAGGCTGAAAGTAAAGCAGAATGCGCCCTAAGGCGCATTCTGCTTTCCTTTCAACCTGCTTTAAGTAGTCACCTATCTTAAGTACTAGAAATAGGCTATCAGGTAAAGAGTTAAAGCAGATTGAAAGTAAAACAGAACATGCCTTCTGCATTAGTTTCAGCTTGCTTTAAGCTGCCATATGCTAGCAAATAGAGAAATTATATATAAGTATTTCTTATGGTACATATTTTTGACTGTATAAAAGGGAACTATTTTCTTTAGCGGAGGAATAATTTCAAGGCATATTTATAGGGTAATGGGTTAATATCCATATTTCAAAGTTAAAACATGACTAAGTGTCTTGTCATCCATATCTTTACTTTCAACTTAAGAAAAGTAAACCAAGTTCACTCATTCACATAAGTATTTCTTATGGTACATATTTGACTGTATAAAATGAAACTATTTTCTTTAGTGGAGGAATAGTTTAAAGGCATATTTATGGGTTAAGTTACACATATCCATAACATGACTAAGCAGATGAAATATTGAGTTTTGACTGTAACGTAGACACATTAAGAAGTTATGGTCTAGTCTACTTTCAATTGTCATGAATAAAAGGAGACCATGAGAATTCAACCTTAGTCAAATACGAAATCAAATTTTGAGAGTCATGGGTCTTTACCAGTCTATTCCTGATATACAAGAAGACTTTCTGAGCTTGTGGAGGTCCTTGCAGTATATCTGGGAAGCAAGCTGCTTCTTGTGAAGTTAGTTTATCAAATGGCATACGGCTCTGAAATGCTGCACCCTCCAATCCTGTTGAAAATAAATTGAATTGCAATAGTATTTCACAATACAATAAACCATGATTATCCTGTAAAGTTAACTCTTTCATCACTTAGTAAGAGCAGAAATCCGAAAATTTCATAAAAATCTGTAGGTCCGAAGAAATTAAGTATAAAAATCCAAAAATATCAGAAAAATCTGGAGAAACAGCAGCCCTGTATTTTCAGTTGTCAGCATAACTGAGATTAAACCAGATCTCCAACACTCTCCTGATTACATTTTTTATTCTTCCCCTCAAAGTTACACAATTTTGATTCTGTGCATATTACAATTTATCCATCAAATCTGTGAAATATATCTTAAATAGTAAAAGATTATAAACGAACAAAAATCAGCTCAATATACCACACAATTATGATGACACAAAAAAATGTCATGATTTTTTGTATTCACATCAATTTGAATTAATTAATCCTTTATGTTATTTACCTGTTGGGTCACATTTAAGACTACTTGTGGGGTCATCATCACTGTCAATTTCCTCTTTTACTTCTGGTTTTGTTGCAGTTTTTTCTTTTTTATCCGCATCTGATGGTTCTTCTTCATCATCAGATATCTTTATTGGTGTCTTGTCATCCATATCTTTACTTTCAACCTAAGAAAAGTAAACCAAATTCACTTATTCACATAATCATTTATGATCCGACATAATTTTGTAAAAACTAAGAAATGTAGGCAGTATATAAAAATATCTAATGCTGTAAGATATTTAGCAATTTAACCCTTTCCCTCATAGTTTGTTTTCAGTATTGAAGACAGATAGTTTTCTCAAAAGTTTACAACAAAAGTGTCCCATTCAATAACCAGTCCTGTTTAAATGTTAAATACAGTCCACTCTCATTAATCAGAATTTTTTATTAATGAGAGTATGAATTAAGCGATTGGATAGATGACAATCATCTGTGTATCAACTTTGACATCTCCGATCATCATTTTTTCATAATGTGTCCTCCCTGCAAAACTTCATTTCGAATTAAATATAATGCATAACGTAAACAAGAATGTGTCCCAGTTACACAAATGCCCCCGATGGTACAGGGAGGGGAATCCAGACTATCAAATGTAAACTGTACAAGTTAGAGAGCAGAAACTGTAATGGAGCGCCATAAAAGCGCCATTTTGAGGAATTCAAAGGCCATAACTCCAAAGGACTGAGCATGATTTGGCGCTGCTGGTTATCAAACTCCATCTTATATCAACAAACATTAGAAAGTTTGGTGAAGATCAGATGAAAAGCAATGTGTTTGTGAAACACAAATGCCCCCAGCCAGCATCATGTTTGGTAATGAAATGTGAAGGTCACAAGGTCAAAAAGGTTTGTATGGTTGAAAAGGTCTTGACACAAGGAAGACACATGCCAAGTATAAAGGGCCAAGGTGCAAAAATGCAAAAATTATAGCCAAAGTTACGTTTTTTTGGTTAAAGTTTGATTAAATAGGTCAAAGGTCAATGTCACATGGTCAAAAAGTTGGTATGGTTGGAAAGGTCTTGATACAAGAAATATACATACAAAATATGAAAGCCCTGTGCAAACTGGTGCAAATGTTATAGCCATTTTTTTTTTTTACAAAGTTGTCAAGGTCAGAGACGTTAGTATGGCTGGAAAGGTCTTGACACGAGGAAGACACATGCCAAGTATAAAAGGACCAGGTGTAAAAATGTTTAAATTGGTCAAGGTCACATGGTCAAAGAGGTTGGTATGGTTGGAAAGTTCTTAAAACAAGAAATATACATACAAAATATAAAAGCCCTGTGCCTAATACCTACTGGTGCAAATGTTATAGCCATTTCAAGATTTTTACAAAAGTAGGTCAAATGTCAAGGTCTAAGACGTTGGTATAGTTGGGAATGTCTTGACACGAGACACATGCCAAGTATATAGGGCTGAGGTTAAAAAATGCAAAAGTTATCGACAAGGTTAAGGTTTTGGGTTAAAGTTAATTTAGATCAAGTGTCATGGTCACATGGTCAAAGACAATTGTATGGTTGGAAAGGTCTTGACACAAGAAATATACATACAAAATATAAAAGCACTGTGCAAGCTGGTGCAAATGTTATAATCTTTCAATTTTTTTTACAAAAGTAGGTTAAATGTCAAGGTCAAAGTCAAAGACGTTGGTATGGTTGGAAATGTCTTGAGAAGAGGAAGACACATGCCAAGTATAAAAGGCCCAGGTGCAAAAATGCAAAAGTTATAGCCAAGGTTAAGGTTTAAAGTTTGATTAAATAGATCAAAGGGCTTGGTCACATGGTCAAAGACATTGGTTTGGTTGGAAAGGTCTTGACACAAGAAATATATATACAAAATATGAAAGCCCTGGGCCTATTGGTGCAAATGTTACAGCCATTTAAAGATTTTTACAAAAGTAGGTCAAATGTCAAGGTCAAGAGGTCAAAAAAGTTTGTATGGTTGGAAAGGTCTAAACATTAGGACGTGCAGACAAAGTCGGTAAAAGGGCCCTTTCTTTTGTTACGGAATGAAATCTATTGTCTTCCATTGTTATGATAACTGTTATCTGGCCCTCTTACCAACTTTAGTAGAGCGGACAGACCAACAAACAGGACAAAAACTATATGCCCCCTAATGGAAAATTCTGGGGGCATAAAAAAGTTAATTTGTTGTTTGGGTTTAATACTTATGTAATAATTATAATACTATATATATATGCTTTAAATTTGATAAAAAAAATGTAATCCCTCAATCTAGTTAATGCAACTAACTAAACACAAACCTCAGTTTAGTGTTTACTCTCTGCTACTTACGGATGCATAGGTAACTATATGTGTATTCATAAAGACATTACACACATGCATACATAAACAAAACTGCATGTTTTACAAAAACATGAAACTTCGAAAAACTGTCACGAGTGAGAATACTTTTTTTCGCATTTGTAAACGAATTACATACATGTACACACAACATTCAAAGTGAAGTGGCAATCTCAATATCGTTTCAAACACTTGACCAACGTATGTCAACACCTTACGCTTGTGTTTTAAAGATCTCTACAGTTACTAATGGATAGGAATGTGTTTAATTGGCCAATGCTGCAAACAATGTGTACAGTCTTTTAGGCGGTGTAATTAGTTTTCGCGAGTGTTTGGCGAGTGTATGGTCCCAGGTAATTATGACCAGTCTGACACCCGAGGTGTGAAAATCGCAGATCGGATTAAACTTGTCAATTTTAGGGTAAGTCTTATCAAATGGACCAGATTAATACTCAGGATTTACGGAAAAATTGGATAAACGAAATTTGGATTAAGCTGATTTATATAGAATTAATAGGGGTGAAAATCGGGACCTGAGAAATTTCTGTTTTAAGTGAGTTTGGATTAAAGAGTTTGGACTGTAACTTTGTTTCCAATTATTGAATTAAAGCAACTTTCTATTTTCGGTATTTATGTAGACTTTCATATAGTTTTTTAAGTGTCTTGAAAGTCAGTTTACTTTCCTAATTTGGTAGAAAATTGTGTTTGAATTTCCCAAATGAAAGGCTAAGGCCCCTTCCCTATTTTTGGAAAAAAGGCCCTGGTTACAAATTCTCGCCTTCCAAACGGGAGGTCCTGGGTTGGATTCCCCAGCCCGGTCACTATAATTGCGTTGCAGATTTTTCTGCCCCATTTGGTGATGACTGTTCTTTCTAGGGGTGTAACAATACGCTGAAACAGGTATTGCAGTATGGAGAAGCCGAATCGCAATATATTCATTATTGCAATATATTGTGTAAGTACCGAACAAGAATTTTTCTGCCATCGTGTTTACTATATCTTGTTCAACCAGACCCTTGATTCGCTGTTTGTTTCTTAATAAAAGCGTCTCGTTGAGCGAGATTAAATGGAAACGAAATACTTACAATAACACCGGCTAGGGATATGGATAAAACACCTGACTGCGTCTATGCGTGATTTCGAAAACAATTCCGCAAAAAGATAGGTAATTTTGTCCATTCTTTTACCATTTTTTAAATAAGGCAAAGAAAACCATGGCAGTTTTACTGAATCCAGGGTTTTTCTTCAACCAATTGGGAATGACTCCGGTGCCAAGCCAATTGGGAAAAAATTGCTTCATTTTTAGTCAAATTGGAAAAACATTACGGTCGTTTTTAGTCAAATTGGAATTTTGCATGGGCCCAATTAAACAGTAAACTATATATAAAATTCAAACTGAATTTGACCGTTAGCAATAAATTGTCCCATTATACCCTCTGTAAGGGTATGGGTCTTCAGCTGGTATTAGCAGGATTTGTTTAAATCTGCTTGAAACAAACTCTGCTTGATCAAAACTCTCCAAATTGGGAATTTTATTACCACAGATTAGGAAAATTGGTAAGTTTTGGTAATTGGGAATTCCTCCGTTTATAGGTACCAGTTACATTAAAGGAGGAAAAACACTGGAATCTGAACCGATGTGCCATATTATCAGCGTTTTTTTTCACCCAATTGGGAACGGGTCCGGTACCCCTCAGATTGGGAATTTTTCAAGTCAAATTGGGAAAAACGAGTTTTGAAATGATGACAACGCAGAAATTGGGAATTTAAGTTACTAAACCGTTAGAACTGTTTATGATGGTAAACATGGTGTAAAAACTAAATCTACGCTGGGTGTGTTACTCACAGTAGACGCTGTTGCGGCCGAGACAGAGTTGATGACTTGGTAAAATCCAAAATCTTATCTTATCTATCTCTGAATACTGCCAATCAAGCTCGCGAGTGTTAGGCAGTGATCTAGATTCAAGTTCATCATTATCGTCTTTCTCAAAACAATTCTGTAATACTTTGAATTATGGCTCATGATTGTTTTAATTGTAGGTTTTCTATTTTATAAATGATGGTAAACAGAGTCAGACTGGGTTTGTAAACTCTTATCAATTTCAGCGGATTTTGCGATCACGCAACATTAACCAGTCTCGATGAAGGGGCATGTATAAATCTTCGCCCGGACCGTTTCTGAAATTCGGCCGTAATCACTGGTATTGTTTTATACATACTCCCAAAAATGTCAATGGAGTTGCGTAACTTTGTTTACATTCACGAGACCACGGAATTATAAACTTCTGTATATTTCCTTGACGAGACATTCATTGTAGCAAAAGATAAGTTGAAATATGGATGGTTTGCTATGATTTAAAGGGAAAAAGTAGTTTGACAATTGGGAAATATGTTTATTTTTATTGGGAACGGGTCCGATATTTGATTTCTTTTGATTGGGAAGGGTCCGGTCGCCAAATTGGGAAGGGTCCGCCTCCAATTGGGAACGGGTCCGTTCCCCGGTACCGTTCAAAGAAGGAAAAAAAACGCTGATTATTCAGCTCACACCACAATATATCAGTACACCAGCGAATTGTTACACCCCTAATTCTTGCCCTATACATGGATCACCATCGTAAATGTCTATTGATAGCGACCGTAAGTCGAAATGGGCAGGATCTCTGCGAGATAAATTTTCATGAAAAGGACCTCAAAATTAAGATGGGGAGGAGTGTAGTGAAATATAGGCAGTGTTAGGCTCTTGAGCCTAACGTCCGGACTTTTGGCTCAATGGTTACAACACTCGCTTTTCAAGCGGGAGGTCCAGGGTTCTATTTTCGGGTCTGGTCATTATAACAGATGTGTAGTGGCAAAATTTGAAAGGGAGACAACCCACCAAACTTACCATGGTCAAGAATAGCACAGAAAAGACTATTTACATAATCTTTTTTATTCATTTTTTTCATAAAACGAAACTTAACTTTTTGAGATAAAATGGTTATAAAAAAGGATTTATTTTCATATTAGACACTGAAATATTGCTGGATCTACCCTGGCTCGTTTTCGTCTGTTCCCTTTTCTTTTGTCTCCGTCCTCTTGTTCATCGTCCATTGGGCTAGTACGTTTTTTGTCATCACCATTTGAATTAGACGCTGTTTCTGTCTTATTATTTCCAGCAGCTGACATTTCCGTTCAGAGAATAACTTAACTTCTTTCTTTGGAAAAGTCGAGATTCTTGAGAATCAACAGTTCAATTTGCTCAATGCGTCAGTTAGCAGACGCTTGACTTTCGCACATGAGGCACCTGCGTGATTAGCTTCGATCGATATTTTCTTAAAACACGGCTGGATCAGTGATACGGGTCGGATATTTGCGGCCTATGCGGTGATCTTGTTAAGGTGGTTCGCGGTCCGCTTGTTTTCCCTGTTCATCCTCATTGAAACCTTGATTAAATTGAAAAATACCACATGAAGAATGAAAAATGGTTTTAAGAAAAATACAGTTTTTTAATCTGACAGGACTTTTTTTTTTGAGAAAAGTTCCATTCTTGATAAACAGGATTTTTTTAAAAATAAAATAACACAACTCAAAAATTTCTATACATTCAAGAAAACTGTACAGACAATATAAGATATTGTCCAAACAAAAATATTTCATGAACTATCAACTGGAATGTCAATGTTTAAAAAAGTCTGAAAAAGTCACTTAATTGCAAAATTTAATTATAAAAAATCTAGACGTTTGACATTCACTAATTTTAGACTTATTAGATAGATATTTACTTAATTCTGCTAGTCACAAAAAATAGTAAAAATCTACTACATGCTTTACTTTTATACATGATTTCCAGAAATTCAGACAAAAAAAATAAAACAAACAGATTAAACCTCCTTTAGTTTAACTTTAAAATGCCTTCAGCTCGAAATAATAATAAGCCAAACCTGTAATAAGGGACCATGAATACGGCAGCCTGTAGATCGTTAAAGACAGATGACCGCTGAATGCATGACACATTTAATATACATAAAACGAACATGTAGGTTTCTTTTTGCATTTCTATTTTCATGTGTTAAGCTACCATCTGTCTTATAGGCTGTAAATCCACACAATGTTGTGTGCCTGTCATTGCACTGCTACATCGGACCTCGGTTTTGATAAAGTCTCATCCGATGGACGTGGTCCAGTGATAGCACGCTCGACTACGATACTCGTTAGTTCTATCCCCCGCCGGACCAATTCTTCGGATGAGACTTTATAAAAACGAGATCCGATGTATCAGTGCTTTACACTGGGCATCTAGAAGAACCAGAGAACTCGGTCGATAATAATAGTAGGGCATCGTGCCCGGGTTTTCTGTATTCTCTCCCCTCTCTCTGGGGCGTCCAATTAGCCCATATATGGCAAAAACGGATGTTAACAAACAAACCAACAAACTGCTCCCAATACTACCATTTCCACCACTTCTTCTTCTTCTACTACTACTACTACTACTACTACTGCTACTATGACCACTGCTACTATGACCACTGCTAATGTTACTATTACTACTACTACTACTACTACCCCTACTATTGCTACTACTACTTCTGTTATTTGTTGTTACAGTATCATATCCTTTAACTGTTCACCTTACTTAGCTGTGCACTAAAGTAGAATAAATAGACCGCCGATAAGTGAATGGCCCGTTTTCCCGAGTGGTTAAGACATCTGACTCAAGTTTGCATTTCCGCCCAACACGCCGTGTCCCAGGTTCGAATCCCACCGAGCAAAATCTTATTTTCTTTGAGATGCATTTTCAAACAGAATTTCTTATCCTAAACTAATATTTACGTGTTTATATAAGCGTTTGACATACATTTACAAATTACTTTTTTATTATGCTAAATCTTTGAAAGAGTCATTATGCTGGTAAATCCATAGAAAAAAAGATATTCAAAATATGCTAAATCTAATTGCTTTAAGGCGCATTCTGCTTCATTTTAAAACTGCTTTAAGTGGTCACGTATTTTCAATACTAGAAACAAGGTATAGACTAAATGATTAATATTCAAGGAAAGCACACGTTTGTTAACCCATTAATCTATTACTCCAAAGATACGCACTTTAACTCTTTTTATTGATTCTTCCACTGCAGAAGTTTACACTGCATAATTTTAGTGTATCAGGGGACATTCAAGAGTATTACACCTCGCTTTGAGTTACAATGTTAATTTCCCACAGACCTAAATTTAACATTTTGCATGTCTTTTACATCTATCCAAAAATATAATGTCACTCTTTATGATATTCTTTTTGTGACGTCACTAAATGATATTTTTTTTTTCTCCACTCTTAAAAGTACTGTCAACTATAGGATATGATTTTCGCTATGGGAACACAATAGAACGTTTTAAGGAGTGGTAACTCCTAATAAACTTTTGGCATTTTCTGTACAAGTTGCTTCCCTTTGTCCATTCCTTACAAAAATCCACTTGATAAACGATTTGCCAGCATTTCGGAAGAGGATATTTGCCAACTAGACAATGAAAAGACGACGTGTCTTCAATCTTCTTGTCATAACGTTCTTCTTTCTTTCTTGTTATATAATATGTATTTAGGCTTTGCCTATGGACGGAAAAAAGCAAAATTGTATTAACGGAATACATCTATCGCCAGTGTGTGATCAGCGCTCTTGTATCAGTTGTTCGTTGTGTATTCCAGATCACACTCGAGGCTACGCCTCTCGTGACTGAGATCTGGATTACACAACCGACTCGAACTTTTATTATAAACCTAAATTGCTTGGGACAAGATCTATATGTACCCAATAATCAAATAGATATATAAGCACCCGTGTATAATGTTAAAAGTTAAAACTCCTCCGTACAGCTATATTATCAGGGCTGCCATTTCTCCGTATTTTTCCTAAATCTCCGGATTTTCCCCCAGGTTATGGTAGCTTAAAGCAGGCTGAAAGTAAAGCAGAATGCGCCATAAGGCGCATTCTGCTTTACTTCCAGTCTGCTTTAAGTAGTCACATGCCAACAAAACTAGAAATCGGCTATGGGGTAAAGGTACGATTCGTAAAATCGCGCTTGAAAAATGCATATTTGGAAATCTTAGGATTTTTCATTTCAACTTATGGCAGCCCTGTATTATAATGCAATCTGAAACTATTTTTGGAAGTCATATGACCACCAATAATGACGTCATTATTTTTATTGATGACGTATGGTAATCCGTTATTTTTATCGGTTCGATTGAGAAGTAGCTTTTTGCAAATAACGTTCATTTTTAGCGTTAAAGGGTATGAATTACACTGTTTGAAAGTTTGTCATTTGGAGGAAGTCATTACAATGTACAAGTGAGTGTTGTGGGTTATTCATTCTTAAAATGGTTTAAAAATATCACCGAAATCGGGAATTCCGAAACGTCACGCACAACTCTTCGTAAAAGCCGTGACGTCATCATCCAATATGTCAGCCCCCATGTTTTGTAGTTGCCTAGTTTTGAGGAAATTATTCACGCGCAAATCAAACACTTTTCAAAGTCTGTCAGTGATTAAATAGAATTGGAATACCTTTGATTTTATCATGCATTACTTAAGAACGGAAAAAAGGCAAGCCTTTTTTCCGTATAATTATAAACAATGTGACGTCGTACCGGCGACGTCATTTCCCGCGTTACGTACATGTCCGCGCTAAATTGGTATTCACAACACATTTTATAAAATACGAATGAGACGATTCAAAAGCCAGGGTTGATAAGCTCGGTGTAGTAAAATAAATATTAGATGTCAGTTTGCGTGACATTCAAATTGCCAACCCTCGAAAACAAGAATGTCACCCTCGGCTACGCCTCGGGATGACATTGTGTTTCTCGGGTTGACAATTTGAATGTCACGCAAACTGCCATCTAATATTTATATAATTTGTGTCATAACAAATATTTTCGATATTGTAGCAGGTCGTAGCCTAAACCCAAAGCTTAAATCAGGCTTAAAATGAATAATAAATACGAAAGACTCAAGCAGGAAACGTAACACAAACAATACACCCACCTCTCAAGCAGAACACACACACACAGTCATACCACAACAAACACACACACACACGTAATACCATTGCTTTATCTACACGCTATATAGAAAACAACACGCAAGACAAACATAAAGCTAAGTGAATATAGGAGCCCGCCTTGGTACGGTCAGTAGCAATCAATAATTAATTATAAATTAATTAACCATTAACAACCACTGAGGGGTTAAACCTGGGTTTAGGGGCGCCCAACCTCACTCTTATCTCCTACATTCACCTATCAAGACAAACAGTGTACATAAAATATAAACTCTGTTCCAAAACCTTACAATCAAAAAGACCGCCAACACAGTAAGTAAATACATGTAAAACATCGACAAAAAATCTATGACAAAATTATTAGTAACACGGGAAAGAATTTAAAGCCGCATTGTGCTTTTGAGAAACCTGCATAAAACGGTTGTTTTGGGTCCCATTTGAACTACGTGGGACGTGATTCTTTCACAAAAACCGGTTTTATCTAAGCAATTCGCTTTTTAAATTTTATTTATAATATTTTGGTGCTAGCACCAATTAAAAAGCCTCCCTTGTGAATGGAAAGAAGGACAACTCTGTAAATACAGGGCTCCAGATAACGGAAGTATTTCGAAAACTTAAATCTTTATTTCTGCTTTTAAACCCAATGGTGTCATACTCATTAAAAGTGTCTCGAATAGACGGTTTAATCAGTAGTAACACCATAGCATTCGGTGCTGAAATGAGTGAGAAAATGTTAGATTGGTTCAGATTACTCTCGCTTACATGTTTAGCTGGAACATCTGGATAACCCGTATTCTGCTGCACAGACGTCTGCTTCGACATTGTCGTCTGCAAAATGTGTTCAGTTTAGATTTATGCATTGTTTTATTTAAACAAACCTTAAGACGAGTGTCAAATAGTTTGGATCCAGACGAGACGCCACGTTACGCGGCGTCTGTTTAGATTCAAACAGTTTGTAAACTCCGTAAAGTAGGCACAGGGTTAAACACTATGAGATTCAATAACAACGTGTACATATCTTTCACTGTGGGTAAACGGTCAAATAAACTATAGAGAATGTATACCTTGAGCTTGCTGAAAATGACTGTTTCAGCCTTGTCCGCTCTCTAAGTTTGGATCTTCACCAAACTTGCTACAAATGTTTATTAGTATAGAATCTAGGTCAGGTTCAATAACTAGCAAAATCGCATAAGGCATGTCTGAGTTATTGCTGAAAAATGCTGAAACAGTCATTTTTTAATACATAAAGGGCAACAACTCAGATATGCCACATGCGATTTTTGTAATAATCAAACTAAACCTAAATTTTATATACTTAAACATTTTCAGCAAGTTTAATGAATATCCGATAAAAACTGTATGTGTTAGAGTGCAAAAAGTGACTGAAACCGTCATTTTTCATTAATAAACAGGCAATAACTCAAAAACACCTTATGCGATTTTAGTAGTAATCAAACTAAACCTTGATTTTATATCAATGAACATTTTCAGCAAGTTTGTGGAAGATCGGATAAAAGATATTCGAGTTAGAGAGCGGACAAAAAAGTGTGATAGTCTAACTGACTGATGGATCGACAGTCGAAGGTAATTGTGGTTGCAAACGGTGATGTTGACTCCGGCTGTATCACGTGATACTAAGCCGTGTGGTAAGGTTTATGGCAGACGCTCTATTTTCGGTTTGTTATGATTTTAAATCGCCCTTTTTGGTGATTTAGGTCCGTCTTCATCATTTCATAGATCAGTTTGGCCCATTAGAATGTTCAAACATTATTATTAACCGTTATTGTATTTCAGACATTATGAAAAGGTCTGAAAACACAATGGGACTTTAACATTCAAGCCCGTGCTAAAAATAACCCACTGTGGCAACGGTCAAATTGTACTCAAGCGACTAGTCTGTAGTCACGAGTAACTGTAAGACATGGATGGGTTCAGGGTACGACAGAGAGGGAGGGAAAAACAAACAAAGCACGAAAATCCGACATAACTCTCCCGGTTAAGGACGGCTTTTGAGATACATCATCATGTAGTGCTAAGCCCTGTCTGTCGTCGCACAACCAAAGAGGAAAGCATGGTTATCAATTGTAGATTGATCGATAACCAAACGTGAAGTGCGCAGCAATATAGTTGGATCATAATCTTTTTTGAGGAAAAATCTAATACGTTTCACAAACAGGTTTTGAAAATGAATATGTCCAAGAATCTTACGAAGTTTGTAAATAACATCACCATAAAACTCCCGATGTGAAATACCTTGCCGCAGAAAAGACTTTAAGTTACATTTATACTTGTTAATGAGAGGACGATTTCTATAAAAGAATTTAGAAAATGTTTTACGAAGTTTATGAAATCTGTACCCCTGACTCACCCCTAACTCTTTGAATCCTAGTCACGCATATATGAGGCATTTTCAAACGGTGTACCTGTAAGGAGTACACTTGTCCTATGCAAACAGTGTACACCCTGATCAGATGGCTCCTTAAGGCGCCCTCTGAGCAGGGTCTACACTGTTTGTCATTTTGATATACAAAATGTATACTGTAAAATCAACCCTAAACAGTCAACAAGTTGTCCATTTGAGGTTTCAGGGAGGAAAAGATTAAAGTAAATTAGCATAATGGAAATTCGAAGCTTATACAGTCTCAACACTTCACAGGTTTAGTCGGACGACGCTTCACATAAGCATTCACTCAATAGTGTCAGTGTATATATTACATACCTAAAACAGCTTATTTCTTTCGATTATCTAGCAAATGAGAAACGAAAGTATTTGCATTAGGAAACATTTAGGGTTCATATCAACTAACCAATAAACTGACGAACCTCTGAACTAAAACTTATTATCAAAAGATAGTACCGTTAGTAAGAGTTGTTTTCTAGGTTTGTACTCAGACAAATATTGAAATTTAAACATTAAAAAAAATATGTGTGACTTAAGTCTTGATTTTACTTGGAAAGTGCATATTTTAAGCCAACGTGAATTCAAATGATCGAGGTTCAATTGTATGTTATATGTCTTAAATTTGGCACACACGTATATCAATCAGATTGCATATTTATACTGATTTGCTTGGAATAAAAAAATTGATTCTTAGCATTTACAATTTATAACCATCTGTTTTTTGTAATGTTTGTACAATAAATTGTCAATAATGGCAACGTTGACTTCCGCATGTGTAAATTGATTCTTGCAAATGTAAAAATAACGCATTAACCAAATTGAAACATACAGTGGATAAAACGTTATTCTTTCCCAATAAAAACGTTTACGCTAAAACTATTATTTCTATTGCAAACAGTTTGGAGCCAGATCAGACGCCGGGTTACCCGGCGTCTGATCAAGATCTAAACTGTTTGCCACCAAAATAAACATGAATTATCAAACTTGTCCAAAAGTTGCACTTTTCAACGTTTTAGTGTTTTGCGTTTGCGTTTCGTTTCGTTTAAACGGGAAAGAATAACGTTTTCTCCACTGTATTCTATAGCATTTTGTGGCATATTTCACCGTCCATACTCTTAATCTCGAAGTTAATATGGCACTGAATCACTACATTTCTACGAATAATTACATAACATGTATACTAATCTGAGGATTTATTATTTTATCCATAGCTGCTTTTATAATTACACTGATCAGGTCGAAGTAATCAGATTCAATCACATACACGAGAAGGAGCTTCGTTAATAAGTTCTTATCGTCGGGTAATACTTATTAATCAGACCACTACCATAAAGTATCATCTACATAAAACATTGATCTGCTATTTAGCTCAAATTAGATTTATGATTATTGTAATGAGGAATCATATTTACCTTATGCGATTCCAAAGCTGAATCTTGACCAGAGGCTAAGCAACGCTGTGTCTGATTTGGATCCAAACTGTTTCAAATTGCTATAAAGTCGGGTCTATAGCAGTCAATAGCAGTGATAGGGGCTTAACCCTTTACCTCATAGCCTGTTTCTAGTTTTGAAGACAGGTGACCACTTAAAGCAGGTTGAAAGTAAAGCAGAATGTGCCTTAAGGCACATTCTGCTTTACTTTCAGCCTGCTTTAAAGCGACTCGCAACCAGATGGTGCATTAAAAATAGTAATTTGTAAATATGTGTCAAACGCTTATATAAATGGTAAAGAATTAGTTTAGGATAAGAAATTCTGTTTAAAAAAAATGAATTTCAATAAAAAAAAATATTGGTCTCTGGTGGGATTCGAACCCATGGCCCGGCATTGGCGGACAGAAGGCAAAATAGGGGAAACCGCTTAGACCAATAGACCACGGAACTATCCGTTTATCTCGGATCGATTTAACGTATTTCAATGTGTTGCGGTCGAAAGTGCATACAACTTCGTAATTCGGCTCGTGTTTATGTCTGAGCCCGTGTAGAGAAGCAACAGCAACAACTATACCGTCTACTAGTCGGTATAGAAAAACGATGGAAAATATCTAAAAATCTAAGATTCGGTGACGATTCTTGAGACTTTTTTTGGACTGATCATATTTTTTTAATGTCAGAAGCCAAATAATGCCACAAATTTGCTTTTATTTGAGTATTTTATTTTATTTTGACAAGTACACCATCCGGTTGCGAGTCGCTTTAAGCTAAAATCTGCTAGGCTAAATAAAATAGTTGTAATAGTAATTGTTAATGAGGGTATAAACTGGAACTATTTTCTTCATCGTAGGAATAAATTAAATACGCTAAAAGTCGCTTCTATGGGGTAAAGGGTTAATCCCATTGCACTACCCCGAGTACAATATTGTTCTATTTAGTTATTTGCAAACAGTTTGGATCCCGATCAGACGCCGCGTAAGGCGGCGTCTGACCAGAATTCAAACTGTTTGACTCTGGTTTCAATGATTCTTCAGTCAAAATACCTAAAGTTTAAATTTGAGAAATAAAAACAGACTACAATTGTTTAAAATTGATGACGTCATGGCAGTGAAGGTGTTAATACACTTTTAGCGCGCTATGGCATTGCCTCTCGATTGATCTGTGTGTATTGTATCTGCATTTTCTTTCAAAGTTTTAATCAGAGTGGCAGACAATTTGGATTTAGATGAGACGCCGAGTTACTCGAAGATTCATCTGGATCCAACCTATTCATAAATGTTTTTGCGTTTTTTTGCTTTGCAAAAGATTAACTTGAGCAGGAACGTATATTAGAATAATATACGTTCCTGATCTGAGCCAGCTTATTCCATTATCACAGACTGTAGAGTATCACTTTCGCGACTATTCACACGAATACTCATTGATAGCGCTGAAGACAGTTGAAAGCAAGAATAAAAGTGAGACAGAAAGCTCTTGTATATACACGTATGTAGTTGCTTTTCTGTAGTTTTATGTAAGCAGTCTCATAGATGAAACACCGAGAGCAAGACTAGTTTGAGGTCTCGTATTAGAGAGACTTTTCTGTGATATCAAATACCATCTGCCTGGTAATACCAGTAAGTCTTTTTACGTTAGTTCAAAATCGATATAATTCTAACACACCTCGCGCACATCCTTATATTAACAAATAATGACGCGACTGTGTTTGAATTCTCAATAAAACGCACACGAACGTCTTAACGCGAAGTCATATGACTTCGAAAATGTTGCGTCTTTGCGTCGATGCAAATTATGGTTAACCTGGTTAAATTGAAGTGTTAGAATCGAAATAATAAATTAATACCGGTGTTTTATCGTGCAATAAAAGACGGGTAGTCGTGGAGATGCTGGTAATTAAATCACTCGGCCTACAGCCTCGTGGTTTAATTACATAACATAATCTTTATTTGGCATTAAAAAGTACAATGGCATAATTATAGCCAGTGTAGATGTTATACATTCAAGAGGTAGGACATGTCAGTTCTAATGATAACGATTTACAGAGAAGGTTTTAATGTTAACATAGAAATACGAGTGTGAGATAGAAGAGTACTCATTAGGATAAAAACTGTTGTTATTATTATTGTTAATCAATATAACTTTGTTGTAGTGCGTTTCTGAATTTAAATGCATAATACAAGTATTTAGACAGGTTAACTAGTTGTTTGATACTTTTACTGTTGAGTAGACTTTCGAACTTGTTTGATTGTTGGCCAACGACAAAAATATGGTTTCAGAGACTTTATTCTAAGTGAATAATAATTTGGACAAATAAGTCAAAATGATATCGTCTTCTATGACACCAAGTTGGCACTATGTACAGTCTTTCGTTCCTAGCCTTTTGCTCATATCTGCCTGTTTCTATCGCGAGATCATGTGACGATAATCTGAATTTAGTTAGCGAAATTCTGTATTTGTTTGTATTAATATGTTGTAGATAGCGTTCTTCCTCAAAATTATGTTTAAATATACAGTATGAAGATACTCTGCTGGTGTTCTTAATGTTTGAATACCATGTTTGTTTATAAATATCTAGAATATCTAGAATTACTACGCATCTCAACTCCTACTCGTGTTTTATTGCCACGATAAAACACTGGTATGAATTTATTATTTCTTAACCCATTACTGTATCTAGTCTTAAAGAAAGATGATCATTTAAAACAGGTTGAAAGTAATGCAGAATGCGCGTGGAGGCGCATTCTGCTTTACTTTTAGCCTGCTTTAAGCTATTATCTGATAGGATATAGAAAATATTTATTATGATACATATTCATCACTGTATAAAAGTGAATTTTTTTCTTCAGTGGAGGAATAGATTACAGGCGTAAAAAGGCGTATTTATGGGTTAATGGGTTAAATAATCATGCCGAATAAAATAGAAAATTAAAGCCCTGCTGGCACTGAGGTTTTGACGGCCTTTTTATGATACCTGGCACAACGTGCTATGGTGAGCTATTGCAATCGCACTGTGTCCGTCGCCGTCCGTCGTTTTGTTTTGATGTTCATCCTCGATATATAGCTGGAACTTTTCCAAAAGTTGAGCTAAATATGAAGAGTAAACGACAAATAAACATGATAAAAAGAACAAAAAAATACAACAATGGAGTCGATACTGATTTAGCTTATCAGTATACTTTGAACTTATTGATTTTCTAAAGAACTCTTCTGTTCCCTCGAGATTGACGTGTGTCGTTCATCCCTTCACTACGACGACGTCATCTGTTTTTAACAACTGTCGTCTGATTTTATTTCTCAAATTTTAATTTTAGGTATTTTGTCCTTGAATTTGTTCATTTTGTAGGTCAAATCCATTTGTATAAAAAGTTATTTTTTCTCAACTTGAATAAATTATTTAACTTCGACAGTTTCGACATCTACTGATGTCTTTCTCCAGAATCGCAATGCCACGATCGGCCATAGGCACCAAAAAGACGTGAAAGTGAACCAAAGATCCAACTATACAAGATCAGAACGCGAAGCCTCGTTAACAGAATATAACAAAAGTGCTATAACGGATCACACAGTGCAGGACAATCACGTTATTGATTGGGAGGGGGAAAAAGTAGTAGACAAGGAGGCTAACCAACGAGTTCGACAGGTCAAAGAAGCAATTCACATACGGAGAAAGAACTCGGTCATGAACAGGGACGAGGGGGCCTATAGACTATCCCGAATCTACGACCCTATGTTCGTCGTTTCCAAGAAGCCGAAACTGACGAACAAGGCCGAAGAGAGCCGATCGTCGCAGTGCGATTCTTGAGAAAGACATCAGTAGATGTCGAAACTGTCGAAGGAAAATAATTTATTCAAGTAGTGAAAAAAGGAACTTTCTATTCAAATTTAGGTGTTTTGACCAAAAAACCAACAACAACCAATCATACCTTAATTAGAACCCTCATACCTCTCTTCAATACTAGAAATATACCATGGAGTAAAGGGTTTAAAGTATCTTTGGTATGTTCCTTCCCGTTTGATACGAAATTTCATTGATCTAGATCGTTGCTATTTGTTAAATCGTCGTTTTGTTTGGGCTTTATATTGCCTCTACCTATTCAATATTCATGTATATATAACAAATCTTGAATTCCCAGAATGACATTTATACATTATCATTTTCAGCTTAATCTTTATAATTCTTGAGGTAAACAGAGTAGTCCCTGTGGAGAGCTCATGCAGGAACTGTCTTTTCTGGGCCCACTCTGTTGGCAAAGGTTTAAAAAATACTAATTTGTAATTATGTTCCTTCGTGTTGTTTATATGGTAATTTTGTTTGTGGACTATATTGAAAATTGGTTTGTTTGTTCGATACCAAATATGTAATCCACATGAAATAAAGTCGTTAGTATTATTATTTATTATTTCAGAAACTCTCTGATCAGTGTAAACACACTAGTGTAAAATGTTTACACCCTGGTATATCTGTACCAAGCATAGAGTGAGTTAACACATTACCCCATAGCCTTTATCTAGTTTTGAAAATTGGTTAATGCTTAACGTATAGGTTGAAAGTAAAGCAAAACGCGCCTAAAGGCGCATTCTGCTTTACTTTCAGCCTGCTTTAAGCTACAATCTGCTAAGATGGAGAAAACTATTTCTTGTGAGACATAATCATGACTGTTAAAAGTGGAACTGTTTTCTTCAGTGGAGAAATAAATTGAAGGCGTAAAAGGCGTATTTATGAGGTAATGACCCTAATGGGTTAATACATTCAACTCTGACGACGAGTACACTCGTCATTAGCAAACAATCTATCCGTGAAGAGTGCATTTGCCATAATTATGCAAACAGCGTAGACCCAAATCAGAGGGTTCCTACATGAGCCCACTGATGAGGATCTGCAATGTTTGTCATTTTGCAATACATTGTTAAAATCAGCCCTAAATAGTCAACATCTGACTACACTTTATTGGAAACGGGAGACGGTTCAGGGGAGAATGAATTTAATTTCCGATAAGACTATAGCTTACTGGCTACGTGTATGTGCGCTTGGCTTTCGCAGTTACTCAGATGCTTGGTAAGGTGCATCAAATGTGAACTGATGCTGATAGGAACAGATCAAATTTGTGGTTTCCATACGAGCGTATAAATAATAAATATTTAGGACGTGTTTTAAGAGGTTTGTTTAATACATTTCATACATAGACAGATAGTTTAAACATATTTTATTTACATTCTCAAGGAATACATAGACAGATAGGAACACATGTTTATTAACTTGTGAATAGTGAATCGTCATATATTCAATATTTGAATAATATATTCTTTCATAGATTTATCAACGGAAACAGGTCGAGTTTTATTTCAAGAATTTTCTGGTGGTGAAACATAAACATTTAGAAGTGCATAAATGCAAACTTATATAAAATCTAATACATTTGCTGCCATCATTTGCTATGAGCAAGTGTCGTCTGCTTTATTTCTCAAATTGAAAGTTTAAGCAATTTCACTTCAAAATATCAAAATGAGGGTAAAAAAGTTTGGATCCTTATCAGACGCTGCATATATCTAATGTGGCGTCTGAACTGAACAGGATTCAAACGGTTTGCAAATAATCATTGTGCTTGATGTAAGGCAGTGAAAGGGTTAACGATATATTCGGTCCATTAAATTTTGCATTAAAACCAATATGAAATTAAAAAGCTTGTGTTATTCTAGTTTTCTATATGGCTATGCAACATTTTTAACAATAAACAAACAGTGTTACTGATGTCATCGAATAGAATTATGACATCAGAAATTGAAGAACATGCGCTTGGCATTTTTCGGAATCACATTTTCGCCTTGCCTTTCGCAACATTTTGTCTTCCCTTAAACCATTTAATGGTTTGTCGGTCGAGATAGGTAATATTATAATTCTTTAAATTTATTTCTTTTTCAGGGACAGCGCAGCATAGATTCTTTCCAACCCAGGGGAAAATATAAAAAAATGCGTTGATTCCGAACTAACATTTACACAACCGACCTAATCATCGCGTATGGATAATTCATATTTGTAAAACTATTTACCTATCACCATTTATACCAATAAAAAGGATCTGTGACTGGGCATTAGAAGCCAGTTGGTGTGATGTCATCGAAAATGTTCAATGAAAGAATTTTACACAATAAAATGATGCATTAGAGAATTTCAATTAGATTTTGTTCTAAAAGCATTTGCCAGGTTTGCGATGGAAACCTTGGAACAGAGTGAAATTCCACCGATTAATGTCACAACATCTAGTCCATCTGTAGATATCAACAAACGTTCTTCAAGCGCACATCTGTTACTTGTACTGATTTTCACGGTAGTAACCTTCACATGTGATTTGCTGACATGTCTAGCGATGAAAAAGGCCAAGAGCGTACACTTTTCAACTAAATGGTACACCTGCTTATCCTTAGTGTTTGACTGCTTATTCGTGTTTATTATTTTTTTTAGTTATGTTTATAAGATATTTGGTGAAGGTGATATTTACACGAAATGTTTCGTGACATTTGCGGCTCGCGTAGTCACAGCATTGTCCTGGGTAACCGTGTCCTTACTGATAGCGGAAAAGGCATTTTGCATCTACTTTCCAAACGTGTACATGAAATACGGTGAACCAAATAAAGTTATAAAATTCACATTGATTATTTTTGTGTGTGTTGTGGGTATTAAAATATTAGTTCGTGTTTTACTTTTACCATGGTTGAGGGGAATCCATGTGAATATCAACGTTCTCAAAGAAGACGAGCCGATCCTAATGTGGATTTTAGGCGTGTGTCTAACTATTAACTTGGTTAGTTATATTGCCATCTTCAGAGTGGTCAGGCAACATGCAAGACGCATTACGGCGCTCAACTTTCAGCCCACCAATCAACTTCGCTCATATGGATCTACAGTGACAATCATATCAATAATATTCGTGTTTCTAGCAATTCATGTCCCTCTGTTTGTTATTTTAGTGTATCAACATTCGAATCAGTCGACGAGCAATCTAAGGGACTCTGTCCTGGTTGCTATGCTGATCGTATGTTATGTTAACCCCATTGTTTACGCCTGGAGATTCCGTGAAATCAGGTTCATAGCATTGGAAGTCATGGCCAAATTGTGTCCACTTTTCAGAAACAAAGCTGAGAATATGAGACTTCAAATATTCAACATAGTGCCTACATCCTTTACCCCTAAAACTACTATATGATATTACAGAATTCTGCATGATTTACATATGGTTTGACTCTTTCACTGTCACATTGTCGTCTGCTGAAAAATTGTCTGCAACATTATTCCATTTTTAAAAGGTTGACTATAGACATATTGATACGAATGTCAGACAGATTGGGTCCTGATGAGACACGACGTCTGATCTGGATCCAAACTGTTTGTACAGCGCTTCCTCTCTACAACGACATCCAGTGGGAGACAAAAATATGTGCGTTGGTCGGAGGGAGTCGTCGTAGGGAGGTAATTTGGCTTACATTTGCAAACAGCTTGAATCCAATTCAGACGCGGCGTCTGATCTAGATTCAAGCTGTTTGTCATTTGTCATTAAGTTTTTTCTATCAAAATGTCCATTATGTTACATGTACTTTGAGAAAAACAGCAGACGACATATTTAGGCAGACGGTATTGCAGCCATTAAATGTTTGGACATAAATGTCTTTTTAGGGAACTGCGACTGGGGTTGTTTTAAGGAGGGAGTCGTTGTTGGGAGGGCCGTTGTAGAGAGGGAACACTGTAGATAAAGACGACTGTAACATTGGTAGTGAATGAGTTAAAGAGTTTCTTTCAGAAAATACATTTACTATCAGAGTGTCTTGAACATGCAAGCAATACTCATGTAGGACCAGATGAGACGTCGTGTTTTTCGGCTTCTGTTTGCAAGAGTTTCACAAAGTCCCTGGCAGGGGTGCATTCAGTGAAGAAGCTAGACAATATCTATACATGTAGACGAATGAGAACTGCGTACGGAATTCTGTATGGTTATTCAGACGACGCATACTGCGGCGTCTGATCGGAACCCAAACTTTTTGGCAGTCGTTTAGATATTTATTTACCCATACTTTCGGAAATCTAGCTTTAAAGAGACTCGCGACCAGCTTTAGCATTAAAAATAGTAATTTGCAAGTATGTGACAAAAAGCTTATATAAATGGGTAAGAATTGGTTTAGGATAAGAAATTCTGTTTAAAAAAATGCATTTCAATAAAAAAAATTATTGAGCTCTGGTGGGAATCGAAGGCAAAATAAGGAAACAGCTTGACCCACTGGGCCACGGAACAATTCATATATCTGGGATCGATTTAACGTATTTCAGTGTGTAGCGATGGAGAGTAAATACAACTTCATAATTCGGCTCGGGTTTATGTCTGAGCCCGTGATCAATTTCTATTGCGTCTTTCGACGCTATGGATAAAACGATGGAAAATATCTAAAAACCTAAGATTTGAAGACTTTTCTAGAGGGTGTTTTACTGTTTTTAGACTGGTAATATTTTTCCAATGCCAGATGCACGATAATGCTACCCTTTTGGTTATATTTTAGTATTTTATTTTATTTTTGCAAATGCACCATCTGGTTGAGAGTCGCTTTAAAACGAATGTACAGACAGCTGTATAAAAAGGCGGAAGGTTTAAAGCAACGGTAGGCGGTAAAAGGGTTAACGAAAACTAAAACCTTGCTTATATAAATACGACCGCTTGTACGGTGTGCTGATTCATGTTTCTGTACATCAAAGTACAGTCAAACCTCGATAGCTCGTATTCGCTTAAGTGTCAATTCCACTACAATTTCTTCATTCACGTACGCTTATTTTCTAATGTTACAGTAGAAACCCTCTATTTCGACCACTAAATTGCGTTAATTATAATATATATACGACAGGTGATTGCTTAAAGCAGGGTGACAGTGAAACAGAAAGCTCCTACAGGAGCTTTCTGTTTTACTGTCACCTTGCTTTAAGCTGTCATCTGTCTTTTATCCAATCAATTTGTCTTCGTTTTAGTGGTCGTAATAGAGAGGTTGCTCTGTATTATTAAAACCCATAAAGACCGTATACTTTTAACCACTCATGTTAGTTGCCACTCTCCCTTTGTTCCCGATTTGTTTCGTGTTACGTGTATTCTGTGCCAGATGGTGGCTCGGTACTTGCTTAAATATAGGTTTGTGTGACATTTCTCTTCTATACATCTATCTTATTATCATTATTCTTATTTCTACAGTTGAAATTCGAGAATGCGAGCTTGTTTAGAGGTAACTTGACAGCTTAGAATACAGTGTAAGTCGGAATTATATCACAAAACATGTGTGCGAATCCCGCTGTCATTGGAATGTATACGCTGTCATTAGTAAATGCTAGATTAAAACTTTCTAGGTGTATCTTTGCTAATTAGGTCCCCATCTATGGCTATAAAATTTGTTAAAAGGGTTACTCGATGTTATTGTAATTGAAGCGCCATTGATACCTCCGCCTGTTCACAGATACTACATGGACCTGTATATAGAACCAGGTAAAAACCTCCTTATTCTCCGATAAACGTTTTGGAACTTTTAAATTGTTTGAAGAAGTGCTACATGTAGCTATATATCTATTTTGGTGACAAATAGATGTAACAAAAATTAAGTGTTTATGATCTATGAAAAAACTAATCAAGCGTTTTCTTTATCCTTTTAAGAATGTACTGAACAGTCGAACTTTGTACTTGCAAAAAAGATAAAAACCAATTAATAATACACTTTTTGCATCAAACTTTCTGTAAATGTGGCTTCAATCAAAACAGGTGTTACGGTTTATTAGTATTTACTCTTTATTTCCTCTTACTACAGAGATTATATTATTTGACATGACGCATCACAATACATGTAATTATATTTAAATGAGTGTGTAAAATTATGAATGAAACAAGAATCTAATGCACTATTTGAACATAACCTAGGAGAACAAAGAATACATAGATCGATATGATTAAAATAGAGACTTCAAAGTGAATGGAACATGAACAGCGGGTATCAATTAAAGAATGGTTGAATTATGTGAATATATTCTCAAAAATTTGAGAACGATAGGTTATGAACAAATGACACATTATGAACTTGAACAGGCATACTAATTCGTAGCCACCAGTTTTATATAAAATTATACCTGATTTATGACTACCCATTAGTGTATGATATGTCAAATACGGCACTTAGACTGAACAAGCATCAAGAGAAGTCGAAATCTAATATAGGCTCAGTGGTATTCCATTACTGTTCCTTATACAACGCCTTTTTCGAAACGAAACAAAAAAAGGTGTAATATGGAAAATATTATGCTGCTTTCTAATTGTAACACAGACACTTAATTTATTTATCAACGCAATACACTGAATGATGGGCTAGATCAGTCTAAACTGTACTCATAAGTTAATACTAAGATAAATCAGTATAAAGCAGTAAAACAATAATCAGAATTGTGTTAATGGTTTATGCTGATCAAACATAAAATACTTTTTCATGCACATTGTATCAAACATCATGGCTTTTGACAGAAAGCAATTGTAAGTTCGTCTGACCAGTTCGATTGAAAAGCAACTTTACACCCAAGTATAGCCAACAGCCTTTGGTTTTGGTCTAGTAACAATAATTCCTGATAAAATTCCCTAACAATTAGAAATAGTTTGAAGAAGAACTGATTCCGTTTGCGCTGTGAGTGTTGACACAATAAGACGTATATGAAGATTAATGTTAAAGCATCTTGTATTCCACAATTTACAACTACATGTATGTTGATTGTGGTCCGCAAATGTCCATACTTTTGCTACGTACATTTCATTTGTTATAGAACATACAATGTCATGTAGTTTCCAAACGCTTGCAATATGTATACTTGGATGTAGCATATTAAAATATTAAAATCGTTGATTACTCTTTGTAACCAAATACTCCGTTGCTTCTCTAGCACAGTTTTGTTTACTATAACTTTTCAACGTGGTTTTGTTTGGAACTCTGACGTTTCACTACAGGCATGCAAATATGTAAGAAGATTGTACTTTCTAAGAATTGCAAAGCTATTGGGAACGAACCCAAATTGGCATTTGTATCCTCTAAGCATGAATAAGCCCAGCCTAGTGTTAAATAATAAATATGACATAACTTAAACACGACGGGGTCATTGACATAATTTTTGTGAAAAGAACAGTTTTCTTTTCTCAATGTTACATACAATTGGTAGCCTGACTAACATAGATAACGTCATATCTGTGCGAGTTCTTTTCAGAAGACAAAGTACAGCTTTTGCAGAAAGTACATCTCTGTTGCTGAGCGTATTCCACAGATCACACCCGTATAACACAGTTGACAATGAGACTTTTTAAACAAAAATAAGCTGTCGCTCTGCTATTATTTCTCGCTCTGCTATTATTTCTATTGGTCGGCAATCTTTAGCCGGTTGGTTCATTGCTGATTGATGGGGGTAGTGTGATTGCCGTTTTGGGGGCTGTCTTTTGTATGTTTATTCTTATTTATTTTAGATCTAATTATAGTTATTTGTGTTTTGTCGATGGCCTGCATTGGGCGCTCTACCATTATTTATATCAGTCGGCAATACTTAGCCGGTCGGTTCATTGCTGATTGATGGGGGTAATGTGATCGCCGTTTTGGGGGACTGTCTTTTATATGTTTATTCATGTTTTATTTCAGATCTAATTGTAGTTATTTTGTCTTTTCACGATTTATAGGTACATATGTGTTATTTCATGTAAAGGGCTTTTGAACGCACAATCCCTGTGTGAAAAGAGCGCTATATAAATCTGGTATAATAATAATAATGATACAATAGTAGGACTGGCATATTTCCTACAATAACTAATCGATAGAAGTGAAAATAACGATTTCTACCTTTTTCGGAACAGGTGTCAACTGCAAAAGAATTACAATGTACTCAAGTCTGATTTCAACGTTTTGTGTTTTGACATTGTTGCTTCTCAAATGGCCCGATTGAAATTTTACGATTAATAGGGATTTTACTTTGTGAAAATTGGACCATTAAGCTTTTGGTTAGATTGAATAAGAATCTCCCTTTTTGAGTAGTCTTTGACTAACTTGAACATATCGGCAAGATTGATAAAGTTATTAGCGACGAGAGTTACATTGTCTGCTAGGATGGGATAACCACACTGTATGGATCCGATACACGTCCCTTACTTGTCAAAAACCGTCTGAAGTCTTCATTAAAAAGTGTGAAACTCTATTTGAACATTTCATCAAGATAAACAATGAACCCTATCAATGTTTGCATTATGTACAATCTTTACCCGGATACACAAAATGCACGTATAGTGACTTTCGGTTCGCAGCATGAAGTGATTTTAAAAAAGGGGATTGCAGAATTAAACACGTTTAAACTTTTCGTGAAAATGTCACGGCCTGTGCAGTTGAAATAAAAAATAAAACCCCATTATATTCAGACTTCCCAATTACAAAATGCTGTTATTTGTCAAGTTTTATTTATAATAAAATACTCCCAGCAACTTTAGGTGAATTTTGCTCTAATTCTTTGATATTATGATAGAAAGGACTTTCTTAAAAACACATAGGTAAAAATGCTGATACAACTAGTACACGGCTGCAATGTATAATGTGGCATGGCCATACACACGTCAAATATCTTTGGTTACTGGATTATAGTGAAATGGCCTTACTGTGTGGCTTGAAAGCTCAGTCAAATGTTAAAGTCCGAGTTTGTTACCCTGTCAGTGATTTGAACCCACAAAGTAATATGAATAATTATATATTGGACACGGACTTTAAACGGCGAAGGCTTAAGATAGATTGTCCCTTAACTTCTGAGTTATTAATGAAAGACAGGCAAAAAAACCCGACTACATGTATACATAGTAATACCTGTTTAACTCAATTGTTACTCGTGAACACCAAATATGATATATTATGGTCGCAGTACGAAGTCGGTTTAGAACATGGATACAATATGTAATTACAGGTTCTTTTATAAAATTGCACGTCCTATGGAGTTCAAATGGGATCCAAAACAACCATTATATTCAGGCCAACGTTGTTTTTTTTTATTGCAAAACGGACATTTAACCATTTATTCCATAGATACGCTTTTTTACGCGTGAAATATATTCCTCCACTGAAGGAAATATTGCCAATGTATACAGTTATGTATATACGTACATAGCCTCTATATCTTAGCAGGTGGTATCCGCATGTTAAAGCAGGCTGAAGGTAAATCAGAATGCGCATTTAGGCGAATTCTGCTTTACTTTCAATCTGCTTTTAGTAGTCACATTTCTTCAAAACTAGAAACATACTATGAGGTAATTGGTTATTCACGTGTCTGCTTATCGAGTCTAATTACAAAATGCTTTTAAATTTATTACATGGTTCTTCATTCTCTGATATTCCCAGTAGAAACAATGAACACACACTATACAGAAAACACATACTTGTAAACAAGTTAGCCATACTTCGGGGAGAACCGATCGGTTTCGCTGATTTCCCTAGTTGATTAAGAATGCCAAGAGCGGTTTAGTTTGTCTAGAAAAAGATCATTAATAACTTCAATCAAATATGATTTTGATCTCTTCACAGACTTCAAAGATTTAAAAAAATCAAGCCCAGTTATTAGCACTTTATCTTCTCCCGCTGAATGTCATGAACATCTAGTATCTGAACTATTATGACTGGTGTTAATAAAAAAAAATAGTTTTCCCAGTTAATGGTGCATCAAGATCTACGCATGTCAAACAGAGCCAATAAGAAATAGTTCATAGCCTGATCAGACAGATACGTAAAGAGCTACTGACCTAAGTCTACACTGTTTTCATAAAGCAACACTATACGCATATACAGTCGAGCCTCATAACCCGAAAACGTGTTAGTCGAGCATAATCGTAGTGCAAAGAAACTCGTGACCAAACAACGAATATAATTGAAATACGGATTTAAGCTTGACTTGATCAGCGTCTACACTGTTTGCCTATGCCCATTTTATAGGCCGCTAGGAACGAATGAGTTGAGAAAATGTAGTACATCGCTCCCTCTCTACAATGGCACCCTATTGGAGATAAAAAGGATGTGCGTTGTTCGAAGGGATTCGTTATATTGGGAGGGAAATTAGCTTACATTTGCAAACAGCTTGTATACAGATCAGACGCCGCGTAACGCGGCGTCTGATCCGGATTCAACCTCTTTTTCACTCGTCAGTAAGTTTTTTTTCTGTCAAAATGTCCATGATGTACCTTGAGAAAAAACAGCAGGCGACAGTTTTAAGATGACGACATTGCAGCCGTGAATAGGTTAGACATAATTGTCCTGTTTAGGGAACTGCGACAAGTGTCGTTGTATGGAGGGGTCGTTGTTGGCAGGGCTGTTATAGGGAGGGAGCACTGTATCACTTTTTGCAATACGACACTTGGCTATATGATTAACTTTGGAAATAATTACATTAATTAGGCAAACAGATAAGGAAAACGAGAAATAGATATCACCAAATCAGTTATGGGATCTTCTTATTATATGGTGGATGTTCATTTCTACGAAATATCAAATTAATATCAACAGGTATGGTTTGGGTTCAAAGATTCATTTAGAGTGAAGAGAACGCAGAATGGCAACATATATCTTTTAGCTGAAATATCAGCCAGTCTCGTCACGAGAACTCCAGTCGCCGAACTGTTCCGGATCGACTCAGAGAGATATATGGATGGATGAGTTGGGTTTTACGGCACTGCGACACAAAATAGGTCCAGAAACCATCACCAACTCAGAGAGGTTTACAGACTTAAATGGATTAACTGCCATTCAAAACATGTTAGATAACAGCTTAATACAGAATAATAAGAACTTTCTGCAATGCCATTGACATGCATCATGCAGTTGGGATTGGACAAAACAAACCATAGACAAAACAGACTATATATACATGTATTCGGCTCTTTTTTTTAAAAGTAAAGCCTCCACTCCACCCAGGGTCTACTTTTTAGATTTTAAAGGTTGGGATCGACCAAGCTTTTTATAAAGTTAAGCTTCGACCCCTGGTTCCATTTTAACGTTAAAAATCAACAAAGGGTCTGCTTTAAACGTTTAGAGTATAACTACATTTCATGTTACCAACCGACAGTGAAAACCGAAGAATTACGTGTTTTCTAGAGTTGTTTCAATTTCTTGGAGCGGAAATTGAAGGTGACAGTCTTGCAAACACCCGGGGTTTCACCATGGAACGTGGTTGTTGGAGTGGTGGGCCAAGTTTGGCGCTTGTTTGGGGTGGGGGTATTCCGTAATTTGAAATCGAGATTATTTGCATTTGAATAATGTCGGTTATCTCTAAGGGATAACCGTGTGTTGCAAAAGACGTGTTTCATTATACGTGTATGTCATGGACATCAGTTCTGGGTACAAACGCGTTTTATTGAGGATAGAATACTATATGCATGGTTTAAAGCGACTCGCAACCAGATGGTGCATTAAAAATAGTAATTTGTAAATATGTGTCAAACGCTTATATAAATGGTAAAGAATTAGTTTAGGATAAGAAATTCTGTTTAAAAAAATGTATTTCAATAAAAAAAAATATTGGTCTCTGGTGGGATTCGAACCCGGGGCCCGGCATTGACGGACAGAAGGCAAAATAGGGGAAACCGCTTAGACCAATGGACCACGGAACTATCCGTTTATCTCGGATCGATTTAACGTATTTCAATGTGTAGCGATCGGAAGTGCATACAACTTCGTAATTCGGCTCGTGTTTATGTCTGACCCCGTGTAGAGAAGCAACAACAACAACTATACCGTTAGCTAACGCTATGGAAAAACGATGGAAAATATCTAAAAAACTAAGATTCGGTGACGATTCTTGAGACGTTTTTTGGACTGATCATATTTTTTTAATGTCAAAAGCCAAATAATGCCACAAATTTGCTTTTATTTGAGTATTTTATTTTATTTTGACAAGAACACCATCCGGTTGTGAGTCCCTTTAAGTATTGCGATATTAGTAAGCCAGATCTATATGTAATCATGAGAGGTATAACACAACAGCATCGATATTGACAGGCAACATCTTAACACATTCACGTCTGATACTGGCTACATCTTAACACATTCACATTTGATACATTAAATTGACAATCTCAATTTCCAATCAAGTGTATTATATTGTTTACAATTTAATGTTTTTTTTAACTTATATATCAAAATGATACACTCAGACTCTGGTCAGAAATTTCAAAAATGAATCCCCTGATCAGGGGAGTGCACAAAACAAGTAAACTCTTCATATGTGCTGGTGTACTGTTTGTGAAAGACGCAAATATGGACAATTCCAGTTTTCATTTTAGTCTAGTCCATTTCTGACTTTTAAGTGCTGTTTTTGTCAATGTTGGGCATTGTGACAAACAGTGACGACCCTGATCAGAGGGCTCCTAAAGGAGCGCTCTAATCTGGGTCTTCACTGTTTTCACAGGACAAGTGTACTACATGTATTCACATGTACACTGTTTGAAAAGGGCGCCTATATGCGGGACTAGGGTTCAAATGATTTATCTAATCTAATCGCAACAATATAAAGTGTACACTTTTATGATGTTTGGCTTAAAAAGTATGTCAATATACGTTCACGGCGTCTGGATCCATATGTTTGTGTTATCGAGCTAGACATTGAAATACTTTATGCCAAAATTTAGTATTGTTTACATGTAATCTTTAATAATACATGTATGTGGAAATCAAAAATGAAATCACAAGTTACCTGACACATTCTAAAAGCGTCTGTAGACATAAATTTCAAAATAATGACTTCAAGTTCGTTATGCTCTCCTCAAATACATGAATTGTTGCTCTTTCAATTAGTGTAAGACGTTCATTCCTGTCTCAGCTCCAATTAACTATTTCACTATCAATCGCAACTTTACTGGCACTTACAAACAGGTTAGATCAAGATCAGACACCAAACGATCCAATGTCTGATCAGAATCCAAACTGTTTGACACTGGTATCAATACTTTTTCTGTAAAACAAATTCCAAAACTCTTTATTTTAAGCAAAATTGCAGACAACAGAGAACAAACAGACGATAATATAGCACAGAAAGAGTTAAAACGAAATAACTGCTTCATAGATCAATGGATAATATAGACAGAACTCATAAATTAATCAGAATGATGCACATTGAATTCAATCGGTGCAAGATCTCTGGTAATTTTATACATGTAGACAGATTAGTCCATGTCAAGAAAACGGCAAACAGTTGGAGAAATGGCGAAATAAAAGGAGAAAATGTTGGAGATAAATTAAAGTGAAGTCTCAAAGTTTGACATTTGGTGTATATAATTGATCACATAACACGAGAAAGATGACAGAATACAAGTAGTATTTTATGACGAATTTTCTCTCAGTTGCATAATTGTGTTTCAGTGTCAGTCTATTCGATATCTGCTCACAGTTCCTGTCTTTTCCAGATATCATCTGTAATGCAATAATATAACATCCTTAACCCCATCACTGCCATGACATCATCAATTTTAAACATTTGTCGTCTGTTTTGATTTCTAAAATTAAATATTTAGTTATTTTGACTTATGAAATATTGAAATGAGTGTCAAACAGTTTGTATCCTGATCAGACGCCGCGTTACGCGGCGTCTGATCAGGATCCAAACTGTTTTCAAATTACTAGTGTACTCGGGGTAAGGCAGTGAAGGGGTTAAGTGAAGAATGAATGTTTGTAAACTTCTTTGGAAATAAAATATGTTTAAACTAAAATCCTTTATTGATGTGACGTCACCTGCTTTAAACAATTATCGCCTGCTTTTATTGCTCAAAATTCAGTTTCATGTCGTACAATGTATATTGACATTGAAATAATAATACGAGTGTCAAACTGTTTGGTTCCTGATCAGATGTCGCGTTACGCGGCGTCAGATCAGGATCCAAATTGTTTTGAAATTATCATTGAAGTCTCGGTAATATAGAGAAAATTGCTTAAACATACATTAATATAAACAGTCAAAGGCATACATGGAAAATGTCTATCTCAATCAGTTCGTTACTGATAAGAGCGTTTCTTAATCATAGTTCAGTTATTGTTGATATCTGTATATTCATGTGTAATAAAAAAAAAACCAAAGGTTCGACTGTAACAAGCCCAAACATGTGTGAACCGATCCAATGAATGTCGGGTGCGGAGGCGTAGGTGGTTTTAGAATAAAACAATAAAATGTTGTTGTTTTTTTCATTAATTCTGATTTTTTATTGCTATTTTTACCAATTTGCGTTCAGCCGTTTAAACAAAATTACGGGTCAGTTCAGCACAGTTGAGAAGAAGACGTGCCTGTATTTTGTTCATATATCAAATAATTATGTAATGATACATAAGGAATTAATCCATAGGAGAAACAGCTGAGGCTTCCAAAAAAGCGTACAAGATGTTGGTCTCATTTTAACTCCCCTCCTTCTTGTCCAATGTACAACGCTTATTTGCAAATATTTTGGATCTTGATTAGACGCCGCATTACGCGGCGTCTAATCAAGATCCAAACTGTTTGTCATTCACTTCAAAAATTTTAAGTCAAAATACACTGTACCCTGAATTGATTTAACAAAATAAAACTAGACGACAATTGTTTAAAGCAAATGAGGTCATGGCTATGAATGGGTTATAATTGAACCAGTATATACGCACCTTTACTTACAGACAACAGTGAACTTATGAAGAGTACACGTCCATGGCAAACAGGCTAGACCCAGATCATTGTTCCATACGGCGTTTTTTGACCAGACCGAAGAATGGCAGTGTATGTCATATTGCAATATATTGTTTCAGAAAAGCTTTACAACAAAAATACTAGACTTTAACCATGTCACTGCCTTATCACCGAATACAATAATTATTTGCATTCGTATCGATAGTTTTCAGTCATATTGTCAGGACTCGTTTCTTGAACTAATAACACTACTAAATGCGACGAAGTAAAACCAAACGCTAAAGTCGGGATAGGCTTGGCGACGGGTCAAAGTCAGGTTTACTAAAGCTTCGTCAAATTCAAAAGTTATATACAGTAAACCTCCATAAACACCACTATTAAGACATGCTTTTTGTTTTTCTTTAATACAAATGGAATCTAGATGAACATGGTCAGTTTTGAAAACATAACTGATAATATTCTAAGTAAAAACGAAGATGTGCCTACAAGCAGAGCGAAATGGATAACCATATATGAAAACAATAACATTAACTGGGAAAATACATATGGCTATGTTTTTTAATGTAATAGAGATGCATACTATACAATGGTTGCAAACAAGATTTATACATAGGATTTTACCAAAACTAATTACTGTTTAAAACGAATATTAAAGATTCCAATATACAATGTATCTAGTTTTTGTCATAGCCATGAAGAAAATACTAACCATGTTTTTTGGGATTGTTGTAAAATAAACAATTGATAAACCATATAACAGATTTTTTTTTTTAATTTTAACCCTACAATCACGAAATGCATATAGTATTACTGTATCCGAGGTTCAGACAGAAATAAATATAGACTTGATATTACATTCTCAGAAATAAAGAGATATATGTTTCTGTGTAAATGCAAAGAAATATATACATGTACCACCAATAACTGGAATAAAAATACTTAAATATTTAAATTGGCATTAGAGCTATTAGAGAGAGTTCCATGGACAACCTATCTACATATAGTCATATAGGTTATATTTACAAGAATAAGAAAAATCTATATACCCTTTTTCTCTCCTCATTTCTCTTCTTTTTTTTTTTTTTTTAATTCAAAACAACTTTTTAATGTTGCAATATTAAAAGGTTTTCATCCTTTCATGTTCACCTTCTGCTAGATGGAAAAACGAAGACAAAAGTAATTTTGAACTAACCGTATTGCATTTGGTATGCAGCAAGCAGCCATACGACTTTTAAGATCAACAGTCCCCATACTGATTGGTTGGTCGCTGAAAAGAAATGATAGATCTTCTGCAATATAAACTTCATATTAATTTTCTTGTAATTCTTAGGATTTGCTTGTTGATGAGAATATATTTTTATACATGTGCACCCCATAGATAACCATGTATTTGCCGTAGTAGTCATAGTTACAAAACAACGTTCTGGTGAATGAAAAACACGTTGCATTCTCTATTAAAGTCTCATTGTGGTATAAACATGATATACTCGTACAGTCGGAACTCGATAACTCGAAATCGCGTTTGTTTGAACATATCCATATTTCAAAGTTAAAACGTGGCTTAGCCACGTTTTAATTTTGAAGTACGGATATGTTCGACTTTAGTGATATCGACTTTTCGAAATTCAACGTATGACATAATGGTAAGATAGATTTAAGCGAGTTCGAAGTATCGAATTTTGACTGTTTATAATTAATAATTATTAATGATACAGCCGGATTTCCGAATACCTCGATTTCGCTAAAGTTGAACATACCCTTTATTCAAAATCAACACGTGGCGAAAACACGTTTTAACTTTGAAATATGGGTATGTTCGATTAAAGCTAGGTCTATATAATCATTTTACTGTAGGAATACAGGTAAGTGACTTAAGCTGGTTCGAGATATCGAGGTTCGGCTATAATTTCAAACCATGTGATTCTGTAAAGAATAACAAGTATATAAGATACATTTATCCAGGCGGTTGATTTGGATTATAGTGCTCAAGAATTTTGAAAGTTGTCTCTTTTTCATGATGCACTATTCTACAATGACTATGTATGTATTTTGTATTGTATGGTTGTGCAGACACATTAGTGTAACGCGACTAACGAGTGATGATGTAAGTAGGTCTTTAAAGAGAGATGTTCGCTAAATGCAGGGCAAATGTAATATAGAAGGCGCCTGCATTAATACTCGTATTTTTTTTTGCATTAAGATGCCACCTATCTTGAATACAACAAATATATCAGTTTTTAGTTGTTGTATAGGTCTGATCTAATCCCCGTAACGTAGTAGTTAAAACTACCAGCTGTGCAATACGTGGGTAGCATGTTCGCATCTCGATTCCTACCACCGACTTGACCTCGTTGTTAACCCTTATTGCTTTTTAAAATCCCATTCACTAACTTACACCGAGTACAATTGTTATTTGCAAACTTGGATCGAGTTTTATCACACGCCGAGTAACACGGATCCAAGTTGTTTGACGCTCATTTCAAAATTTCTTAAGTCAAAATGCATAAAAGCTAAATTTGACATATTAAAGCAGACGACAATTGTTTATTTTAACCCTTTCCCCCATAGAAGCGCCTTTTAGCGCATTCAGTTTATTCTTGCCTTGAAGAAAATAGTTCCAATTTATACATTCATAAATATGTATAATACAAAATAGTTTCTATATTCTAGCAGATGATAGCTTAAAGCAGGCTGAAAGTAAAGCAGAATGCGCTTAAAGCGCATTCTGCTTTACTTTCAACCTGCTTTAAGTGGACACCTATATTCAATACTAGAGATATGCTATGTGGAAAAGGGTTAAAGCAGACGACGTCACTGTAGTGAAGGGGTTAAAATGGAACGTAAAATAAACCAGGTCAAACCGAACCCAGTATTATAAGTAAAATATATAACCGTTTGGCCTACTGCTTGTTCTTTAAAAACCAATGTAAAATCAATTTGGTCTGGGAAGTGTTTTTAAATAATTTTCCAATGGGGAATACCAACCAAAACGGCTACATGTATACAGTAAATATGTATGTGATGTCCTTTGCCATGCTAAAGAGTCTTCTGCTTTAAAATGTAGTCATTAAAATAACTGAAACTCAGTGGTAATGCCCGTTTGAACAAAGAAAGTATCGAATCCAGTCTGTATGACAATGGAAAGATCGAATACAGTCTATATGTTAGAAAAACAGTTTGCATTCTGAAGAGACAGCGAGTTGTAACTCGGTGCAAGGTTATTTAAATTAAATATCTAGTCTTAGTCGCGCTAAGCATGATATGGGTCAAACAATCATGCATTGAAATAACCTGCTATTTATCGTCTGCGTCAGCCTATTAACACCATATTATTGTCCGTTATAAAAGTGTTGTCTGCATTGTTATTTTCAATTTGTATTGAGACAGTTTGACTAAATATATGTCATATGCCGGAGCCTGGTCCTGTGTCGAGTTATTCGGTTATCTGGATTGAAACTATCGTAGACCCTAGTCAGAGGGCTCCTGCAGGAACACTCTGATCAGGGTCTACACTATTTGTCACTTGCAATATATTGTTAAAATCAACCCTAATCAGTCTAACATCGACAATACTTAATATTGGAAATATTCATTAAAAGTTTCACGGGTGACTGAGTTGAACGGGAATTTCTCGAACCGCTTGCGGTGAGCCACACTCAACATCGGATACAGTATGTATATTCAAGGCGCGCACGGGTACATATCATTCCAAGGTTTCTATTCAATACGAATTTGATTATATTCCATCATAGGTTCGTAATTCAAATAAGATATAGATGACTCTTCAAGCGAATAAAGTTTGATGTACACGTGTTTAAGTATGGCTAATCAAATAGCTTGATCATTTCATGAGAGAGAGAGAGAGATAGAGAGAGAGAGAGAGAGAGAGAGAGAAAGAGAGAAAGAGAAAGAAAGAGAGAGGCACAGAGAGAGAGACAGACAGACAGAGAGATAGACAGAGAGAGAGAGAAAGAGAGAGAGAAAGAGCGAGAGAGAGAAAGCGACAGACAGACATACAGAGACAGGCAGACATACAGAGACAGAAAGACACACACAGACAGAGACAGAGAGACACAGACAGACAGACAGAGACAGAGAGAGAGAGCGCGCGAGAACGAGATTTTGCAACAAAATTATGAGTGGGTAGATCATTCGAATTCGGCTGGCAGCCAATCTTTGCGGAAAATAGCAAAATGAAAATAGTGACACAGTTATCGTCAGAATTTCCTTGTTCAAATAGAAATAACGACTTATGCAGTGAGTAGTCGAGCACATTCGCAGTGGATATTATACTTATAATTGGAATTACATATTTCTTCTTATCATACAGCACTGTAATAAGTGCAACTTGTAACGTTTTATAATTTCATAAGACTAGAAATTTAAACATTATTACCAGTATGTTACAAGTGTGCCCATCAGAAATTTACTACAGCCAGTCGTCCATTTCGGCTCGTTTCGGTCGGTCAACACGTCACAATTATGTTTCATTAGGCACAACCCTAGACGAACTATGTGAAGGAAAAATCTCTGTGAGTGATATTCCAACAATAAAGGTCACTAAAAAGGGCGATGACGGGAAATGGTACACGGTGGATAACCGCCGTCTGTGGATCTTCCGGCATCTACAAGGGGCTGGCATGTGTACGACTATACCTTGTGAAGAAATAGAGGACGGTTCTCTTTTATACGCAGCTAAATTTACTTCCGACAATGGTGGAGTGTCGGTTAGTTTTTTCCGCGGTGCGGACCCAGGAGGAGAGTGGCACGAACGTATAACACCGGCTAACCCGAGGTCATAATTACAGCACTCCCTCCCTACAATGGCCCTCCCAACAACGATTCCCTCCTTACAACGACTCTTGTCGCAGTTCCCTAAACAAGACAATTAGGTCTAACGCTTTTACTGCTTTAATATCGTCTGCTTAAAGTTGTCGTCTGCTGTTTTTCTCAAAGTTACATATTGGACATTTTGGACAGAAAAAAACTTAATGACGAGTGACAAACAGCTTGAATCCAGATCAGACGCCGCGTTCGCGGCGTCTGATCTGGATTCAAGCTGTTTGCAAATGTAAGCCAATTTCCCTCCCTCTAACGACTCCTTCCGAACAACGCACACAATTGCTGTCTACCATTGGATATCGTTGTAGAGAGGGAGCGCTGTATAACATTACATTTATTCCTTATGACAAGTTCTGAGTGAGTGATCGATTGAAGTGGGTATATCGTCCCAGTCATATTATAAACTAACACCGGACTGACCAGTCATTACAGGAGGAAAATGCTCTAGGGGCAACGTGTCATTGACATCAAGATAAACTTTGGCCTATGGATTCAGAAACTTTACCAACAGCTTGGAGAAACCCCAGTTTACGTTGAACCCCTATTTTCACTGGTGAAGATGAAGTAACATATCGGGTTACTTTCCCATGTTGTGGTAGAACGTATTTTGCTGGAACTTGATAGCACACGATTAGGATATCCTCTGTCGATGCCAAATACTGATTTGGGTGATGAACAATAATTTACAGTCAGTATTGTATAGACATTTCCTGAATCACAAACAAATTTAAAGAGTCAGAGAACCAGATTTTGCCTGAAATCGTTGTTTTGGTCAATGGATGTCAAGTGCCTGGTATACTGGTTAGTTCGGAAAATGAAATATGTGAAAAAATTATTTGAAAGAAATGAGTATTGAGCCCGTGAGCTTTTTTTTTTTTACTGTGATAGATATAATTGTGATATATATTTTCTAGCCTATATCTAGAGTATTACAATACATTTATACAATGTACTTATACGTGTTTCTCTGGATATTAGACCGATGAATTGGAGACTTTGGTAACACATCCGGGGATGTTGATTGTGTATACCGGTATTTTAAATGGTATTTAGTTTTGAGTAGGTTTTCAATGGTATATTAAAATTAAGACAAACAAAATATGTAGGTATTAAACTTGTAATGCCAGTTTCGCTTCATTAGCGAACGACAGCACATATATTTGATGTATCTTTAAAAGCTTTAAACAGACTGAAAAGCACATGGCAAATTGGCCATTTCTTTTGAAAAGAAGTTCAAGATAAAAGAAAACAATGATATTATTCTGCAAAGTGCAAATTGCATTGAAATGTTATTGTTGATGTGATGTCAGCCTAAGGATCTGTTATCGCAAAGTTTTACCCCGTTATTTTGCGCACTTCCTCGCCCATCGTTACTAGTATGTATTGTAGTTATTTACCTCCAATAATGAAGGGAAATAACAGGAATACAAATAGAATGAAATACACATCAATGTAATGCAACTTTTACAGTTGCAGATTTGCAATGTTGAACTGATAGAGGCGGCCGTGTTACATGAAATCTGACCCTGCTCTAAGATATTTTTTCGTCGCAGACGCATGTTTCCCATTTGGATCCAAATTAGATTTTAAACCAACCATAAACTATCAGAACTCTTCTTTAAATGACATGCTGTCTTTTCATACATGTAGATATTCACTATTAGATCAATACGAAATTTTACATCGGTCTTTTTAAAACTATTTCCGGTGTAACGCAGTAGAATGACCGACCCCTGCTAAAATGACCCATGGGTCATGTCACTACGTAGAACAGTGAGCCGGGTCATTTTACTACGTAGAAAAATGACCCCAGACCGTAGAAAAGGTACCCAGTCGACTCGTAGTAGAATGACCCCCTCATGGTCTGGGGTAATTTCTCTACGTAGTATAAAGACCCGGGTCCTTTTGCACGGGTGGGCCATTCTACTGTATTACACCGTTCCTAAAACAAATTACATGCCATTTTACAGAAACGCAAAAGGAAACTGTATTTCACATTTCAAACAATCCGAACCAAATAAGAAGCAGACGTGTACTTCTTTTAAGGCAAAACATGATATTTCTAAGCTCTGTCTAATGTACCCAAAACAAATTAGTCTGCGACAAATATATTTTTTAAGTTAATTTTTGTTAACTAGGTTTTTAAGGTCTCGTCCTAAGGACGATTAGATAAATTATTTGGTGCAGCGGGGGCTCTAACCATGGCAGTGAGCCCCGTGTTGCTAATCAAACGCGTAACCATTAAACCACAAATTCGCCACATTGGACTTTTTTCTAGGTACGTACGAATGAGTTAACTGAACAGAGAAACTACGTTGAATTTAAGTATTTGCATTTGCTCTTAGTTACTTTCGTATTACGTATCATGTTATGCATCTATATACTAGACTAGTAAGCTTTAGAAACTGTTTGTTTCATTTTTGACTGGCAGTCAATTCTGTAGTTGGACCTGATATGCTACGGCAAAGAAACTGTGATAGACGGTTTGCTTTACATGTATATGCATAATTGCACTTTGATGTATGATTCCTCCAGATATACACATGGTTTGATCTGACCCCATGCTTTGTGAGAAATCTCAGACTCGACTCAAACATTTTACTAAGCATGGACCTAGACATATAGAGTAAAACCTTTCTACCATGAATACTTAAACGAAGGCTGATTGATTGTACAAAAGACAAGTGACAGCTCAAAGCAAGGTGGTCGTTAAACAGAAAACCTTTTTGTTTCACTTACACATTGATTTAAGCAGTAACCTGTTTGAAACACTTATACAGTGGAGAATCTGTTATTCTTTCCCGTTTAAACGCAAACGTACGCAAACGCAAGGCACTAAAACGTAGAAAAGAACAACTTTTGGACAGTTATGATATTTCATGTTTATCTTGGTGGCAAACAGTTTGGAGCCTGATCAGACGCCGGGTTACCCGGCGTCTGATCTGGCTCCAAACTGTTTGCAGTGGGAATAAACGTTTTAGCGTAAACGCGCTTATTGGGAAAGAATAACAGATTCTCCACTGTAGTTCATACAAATTAGTAGTCGTAATACAATGTAGAGAGATTTTACTGTTTATTGTCTTTATACCAGTTATACTTTGAAGTGAATCATTCGATCGAGTGAAGACTGAAGAGTAGGGATTATTTGAAAATACTAGGCACAAATGAGTTAACTGAGCAGAATATCTATGTTACATTTAGTTAGCGGAATAGCCGAATATGTTTTAACATGGAGGGTATACTTCCTCCATGGTTTTAATCACTTTTGTATAACGTACATGTATCATGGTGTGAATCTATTAACTTTACTTGTGTATTTGCGACCATAGGTGGTTCTCGCGAGTTGCTTATACATATTATATAGAGTCTATCTATTTATAGAATAAGGGTACCAACAAGTCTACTCGAGAGAACCACCTATGCTTGCGACTAACAGTCAATTTTATTACCTGACTCTCTATTTAAGTGAATATTAAGCATTTTTGACTGTTTTCCGAAATATTTACCAGACTGAGGCCAGCGGGCAACAGTTGACTGTTACATAGTACTGTTACATGCGCGAAAATGGTGCGCAAAACTTTTCTGCATAGCGGGACCAAATAAGGCGTCTTTATGATACAGATTTTTGTTTAAGGATCTAGCCTTTTGCGGAGTTGATCGGGTCATTTTTTCTCTCCCGAATAATCCCCTTAAAGGGACTCGCAACCGGACTTGTCAAAATAAAATAAAATACTCAAATAAAAGCAAATTTGTGGCATTATTTGGCTTCTGACATTAAAAAAATATGATCAGTCCAAAAAAAGTCTCAAGAATCGTCACCGAATCTTAAATTTTTAGATATTTTCCATCGTTTTTCTATACCGACTAGTAGACGGTATAGTTGTTGTTGTTGCTTCTCTACACGGGCTCAGACATAAACACGAGCCGAATTACGAAGTTGTATGCACTTTCGATCGCTACAAATTGAAATACGTTAAATCGATCCGAGATAAACGGATAGTTCCGTGGTCCATTGGTCTAAGCGGTTTCCCCTATTTTGCCTTCTGTCCGCCAATGCCGGGCCCCGGGTTCGAATCCCACCAGAGACCAATATTTTTTTTTATTGAAATACATTTTTTTAAAACAGAATTTCTTATCCTAAACTAATTCTTTACCATTTATATAAGCGTTTGACACATATTTACAAATTACTATTTTTAATGCAGCATCTGGTTGCGAGTCGCTTTAAAAGGCTATATAGTTCTAGACCTAAAATTAAGAGTAACTCCGAATAAAAGCGACACACCGCTTGCAGATCTAACGTCTTCCTTTTTTAAACACATTTTGACGTTACAAAAAAAGGACGTCATATTATACATGACGTAATTTCGACAAAGTGTCAATCAATTTCAGTCAATAAGAAACAATAATAATTCAATCGTAATTGAAAATATGAATATGTTGGACATCTTTTTTACAAAACAGTGATGTTCACATTCAGTTGTTGTATTGAATTGAATTAAGATTAAATATACACGTAAGATCATCTCTAGACTTTATAAATACGTGTTGTTCAAATTTTGTATACATGTATATAGATCTAGATCTAGCCATTCATTCAGCCTGGCTTAAATAGAGAGTCAGGTAATAAATCATTTGTTTGATAGTTACTTCGGGAACAGTCAAACCATTGTCCCTCGGTAGCAGGGAAGACCTTGAGAACTGTTGCCCTCGGCCGTTGGCCTCGGGCAACAGTTCTCAAGGTCTTCCCTGCTACCTCGGGTCAATGATTTGACTGTTCCCTCAGTACCTATGAAACAAATGTATACTGTAGTTGGGCCTGATAGGCTGAATCTACAGCAAAGAAACTGTGATACACGTTGTGCTTTACATGGACACTTGCACTTTGTATGACTTATCGTTTCATGATTTCAAATGAATTTAGAAACCGTATGATGAATACGAAATTTTATCTATTAAAAACCCTGTGATGTTGCTTCCAGTCCAAGGTATGATGGTATGAAGCATATGTTATAACTGATTTTACTACAGTATATGTATTAATTTATCAGAATGAACTGTGATATTGGTGTTGTCCTTTTGTATTTTAATTACTCTATGTATGACTTGCAATGACTGTAAATATTTTGCTTTCACTTTCAATCGTGAGGTGCAGTATGCGCATTCAAAATACATGAATGCATTTAGAAACTGGGGTTTTCGGGTGTGAATGGCATGTTTATACATTTCATGTATTTGAATATGTTTAGAAAACAGGTTTCGTTTTCAGTTTCGGTTAAGAATGATATAAAATAATTAAATGCATGTGAATAAATTTAAAAGTCGGGATTTTGCTTTGAGTTTTGGCTTTGAATGACATAACATGTATTTAATACATCAGAATAAAACAAGAAAACGAGTATTTGCTCTCATTTTCAATTTGAAATGGCATTAATAATTCAGAAAATTGGACGTTGCTGTCAGTTCAATCGTGATTGCATTACATACATTTAATACACCCGACTGATTGAGAAACCGTGATATTGCATTCAGTTTAACCTTTATCCTACCGAATACAACTTGATTTGTATTTGCAAAAGGGTCTGATCTGGAATCACCATGGTTTGCCAACTGTCTTTATTGTTTTTTTCCATTTCAAAAATTTAAGAAAAAACCAACCTAATGTCACAAATTTTGTAAACGACACTTTCAAAACAGCAGAAATACCCGCAACTCTAGGTTGGGAAAATGATTTATGTAAAACAAATCAATTTATTAAAAACAATTGTCATGGTCGGGTTTCGAACCCTAAATTGCAAAAAATCAAGTTCGTGCAAATTGAACCTACCATCTAGTTTAGTGCTCCATCACAGAAACTGTAAATACAATACTCGCTAATAGATTTTTTCCATCGATGTACAGTCAAACTTCGGTATATCGGTCTTTCTTAAACATTACTTGTATTTCTAAAGTTGAATTGCATAAGGGACGTTCGAACTCTAACTTATTAAGCCCTAGTGACGCATATTTTCGTCCTTTTTCAAATATGTACCTGTGAAGAGTACACGTGTCCTATGCAAACAGTGAAGTCCCTGGTCAGAGGGCTCCTGCAGGAGCCCTCTGATAAGGGACTTCACTGTTTGTCATTTAGCAATTTATTACAAAAAAAACAACAACCCTAAAATGTCTAAAATGGACCAGCCTTTATTGCAAACTGGAATTGTCCATTGGACGTTTCAGGGGATAATGAGTTAAAATACGAATCTATTTTATTTAATACCGACTGTACTTGATAGAATACACAGAGTGCACATGTACTTTTAGCATCAATGGTTGAGCTAAACACTACGTCGAGGAAAAGCGTAGCCCATGAATTAGGTGATGTTTTTTGTTGAATTGACATGTCAGCAAGTCTGTAAAGTTCAATTCCCGGGGTACAATAATACATGTTTCATGTGTCTCTTGTACAGTGATTTTTTTATTTCATTAAGCAAATTTGTCGCCTGCTTGTCAGCCTCTGCTATTGGAAATTTATGCTATTACCTCATTTATTTATCTTTTTTTCGTTTTGAGTTGTGAGTGATATTAACCACATTTAAGGGTGTATGAAAGTCATGAATTTGGGAAATTTTCAAAGTATATGAAAACACTCTATGATGGTTTTGTATTGAAGAGCTATTTAAGATGAATGAAAAAATGGAAAAAGTGTACATTTTGGTGAACAACATTTGGCTCTACAGTCATGTAAAGTTTACCCCACCCACTTTTTCTTATTTTGTCCTTTTCAAACAGGCCGCTTCACTAAAATCCATTTCAAATGAAAACAAATATGATAATTTGGTTTTGTGCTATTTATTTTCTGTCTATGGTAGTATTTCTTCAAACAAAAACTAATTTAGGAGAAAACAGGCACCAAATGTGAAATTTATAAAGCTCTAAATATCATCGATATGGTACTTTTTGTAAATTTTGTAAAGGGAGATATCTCTTTTTTCTTGAATAACTCAAGATTTCAACACTGACCTTTTAATTTCTTTTTATATTTTGAACTGCCTTAGCATGGGCTTTCATCTGGTATAATATAAGGAAAAGTTTGATACTAGAACTATTTTATTTTCAAACATTTTTACTTTTTTTCATGAAATAAAAAAATCTAATAAATCATGCCCTATAAAAAACATATTTTTGATATTCAAGGATCCGTATTGTTCAAACCTGGTGCCTGCTTTGTCTAAATTTGGTTTCTATATGTGAAAATACCACCAAAGACATGAAATGTATAACAAAAACCCAAATTACCATGTTTGTTTTGCTTTGAAATAGATTTTACTGAAGCTTGTACTCTGAATGGGTAAAATTTGAAAAAAAGTCCAAATTTGACATACCTTTTTCAAATCGCTGTAGTTAAAAAAGGGACACCACCATATATATATTTTTTTCATTTTTTTTATTCATCATAAAAAGCTCTTCCAAAAAAAACAATGATAGAAAACAAGCTTGATACTTTGAAAATATTCGCTTATGGGTTTGATACACCCTTAATTTAAATTGAAGTCATTCTGGGGCACACAAGCAGTTGTTGGGAAAGCAGCATGTTTTAACGTCTTACCCACTGTATAGTACATAGTTTAAGGAAATCAGTTTTATAAAGTGACTTTGTTAATTTCTGCTATTTGATGTTGCTAATTAAATGAACAAAGTGATACATGTTTTTAGTATGTTTTCTGCTGTATAATAACATGTTATGGTAATGGAATAAGAACTGAAACTTGCCCCTTCATTGCCATATCGTCATCTGCTTTAAACAGAAAACTGTTGTCTGTTTGTCTGTGGAATTCATTTTAACTTTATTTCTCTGATTCAAATTTTAGATACATTGGCTAAAGTAATATCGCTATGGGTGTCCAAAAGGTTCGCATTACGCGGGCCGGTGTCTGATCAGGATCCAAACTGTTTGTAACCATTGTACTCGGGGTGAGACAATGAACTATGAAACAATATCGGTGTCGTGTTACATATGATATTATAATGAAGTCTCCTTAACCACTTCACTGTCATCAATTCTAAACAATTGTCGTCTGCTTTTATTTCTCAAATTAAGGTAATTTGACTTAGAAATATTGAAAGAAGTGTCAAACAGATTGAATCTTGACCAGACGGCGTCTGACCAGAATCCAAACCGAGTACAATGGTTATTTGTAAAAGTTTGAATCCTGAACAGAAGCTGCGTCACTCGGCGTCTGGTCATGGTCCAAACTGTTTGACACTCATTATGTTATTTCTTTAGTCAATTTACTTGAAATTTGAATTTGAAAAATAAAGCAGACGGCAATTGTTTAAAGCAGATGACGGCATGGCAGTGAGGGGTTAATAGCTGGTTTTGTACCACTAGGTTATCTTAATTTTGAAATATGATTCATGCACTTCGTTATTTGATATCTATAAAACTAGCTCATATGGCATGTAAAATTTCACCCAACGATTGTATGCTGATAAAATACATTTGGAGATATTGAGATAACCGTAGTTGCTCTATTTAGCTCCTCTGGTACACAGTGGTGTGAACTATTTAAGAGTGTAATAGTGACCATACATAGGTCACCTCCAGACAGTGATGTCCAGTTGAACGTTTTCTCCCTTTATGGCATTGACATTGTTTTTATCCCCTGGGTCCGCCTTACGAAACGTCGTACGACGATATTGTCGTAAGTCAAATTCTACGATTCTCAAATCAAGTACAATTTTTGGGGTCGTCTTTTTCAAGACGATTCAAAATAAATGTCACAAGAAATGATTCGATGTAGAAATAAGATGTAGATCTATTTAATTTTTTTTTTTACAAACGACCATTTTTGACGTTCGACGTTTCGTATTAAGGGCCCTTGGAATATGGTTTTTACAATTTAGGACTACTTAACAATGCTACACGTCAAATTTCTAAGCTCTGGATGACATGGTTTTGAGCAAAGGAGTTCTTGCACATGTCTACGTCAAACGACAATGTAAATCAAATGACTTCCCTGATGGGCCAATTTTGCATCCAAGAGATATATCCTATAAACTATCATTGTTGAATGAAAACTAATAAAAATCGGTCCCCTGGATGTGGTAAATGTTGGCAGAAGAGGCATAGTTTGAACCATCGCAGTGATAATTTTAGAAATCAGATGAATTAGTCCTTGGGTTGAACATTCTGTAGAACAATGAGTCCTTGAGACTAACACTGAGTCTTTGAGGTGAAAACTTAGCCCCAATACCCCACAACCTATTTTTTGAAGACAGGTGACCACTTAAGGGTGTATCAATGTCATGAATTTGGGAACTTTTCAAAGTATATGAAAACACTCTATGATGGTTTTGTATTGAAGAGCTATTTAAGATGAATGAAAAAATAGAAAAAGTGTACATTTTGGTGAACAACAATTGGCTCTACGGCCATGTAAAATTTACCCCACCCACTTCCTCTTATTTTGTCCTTTTCAAGCAGCCCACTTCAATAATACCAATTTTAAATGAAAATAAATATGATAATTTGGTTTTGTGCTATTTATTTCCTATCTATGGTAGTATTTCTTCATACAAAAACTAATTTAAGAAAAAAAAGGCACCAAATGTGAAATTTATAAAGCTCTAAATATCATCGATATGGTACATTTTTGTAAATTTTGTAAGGGCCGATAACTCTTTTTACTTTAATAACTCAAAATTTTCAACACTGACCTTTCAATTTCTCTTCATTTTTTGAACTGCCTTAGTATGGGCTTTCATCTGGTAGAATATAAGAAAAAGTTTAATACTAGAACTATTTCATTTTCAAACTTTTTTACTTTTTTTCATAAAATAAAAAATCTTATAAAATCATGCCCTATATAAAGCATATTTTTTATATTCAAGGATCCATACTGTTTAAACCTGGTGCCTGCTTTGTCTAACTTTGGTTTATATATGTCAACATACCCCCATAGACATGAAATAAATAAAGAAAACCCACATTAACATTTTTGTTTTGTTTTGAAATAGATTTTACTGAAGCTTGTACTCTGAATGGGTAAAATTTGAGAAAAAAATCGAAATTTGACATACCTTTTCCAAATCGCTGTAGCTCAAAAAAAAGGACACCACCATATATATTTTTTTCCTTTTTTCATTCATCATAAATAGCTCTTCCAAGAAAACAATGATAGAAAAAAAGTTTAATACTTTGAAAAAAATGGCTCATGACATTGATACACCCTTAAACCAGGTTGAAAGTAAAGCAGAATGTGTCTTAAGGCACATTCTGCTTTACTTTCAACCTGCTTTAAGCTACTATCTGCTAGGATACAGTTAGTTTTTCTGATGTTGCATCTCACACAAGTAGAACTATTCACTTCAGTGGAAGAATATAATAAAGGCAAAAATTGTGTTATATGGAGTAATGGGTTAATAAATGCCAGAAAAGCTATTGGTCCATGGGACTCGCAACTTTTCAAATAATGAGTCCCTGGCAAATTTAATGAGTACAGGACTCAGGATGCACTGGTAAAAAAAGCACTGCCCTCTTAGTGGACGACAACAAGAAAATGCACAAATGGCATAGTACTTTTGACAGGACTAGCTATTTTTAATAATATAAATAATTAGCGTGCATTATTTCCATTCTATGGTTATATAGGTGTCGGAGAAACTATAGGAAGAACAAATGAACGCACAGACAGACTGGCGGTGGATGGTGGAATTGAAAACAAAAATGCAGTTCACCTAGAGTGGCTTAACCATTATCCTGCTGCGAAATCGTCTGCTTTGAAATTATCGTCCGCACAATTTATTTAATCTATATCAAATTTTATGCATTTTTCAAATAAACAAACCTAAAGATGAGTTTCAAACAGTTTGGATCCAGATCAGACCTGGGTCCCAAACCCGAATGAAGTCACGACCAGCAGGCAAAGGGTTAACTTATTGACACCTGATACTTCAAATGAACGTTTTCCATTTTCAAATTAGGCTAGTCATTATTATTTTTTTACTTCTGAGGAATAGTTTCAAAATATAAATACAGCACGACAAACAGTGAAGACTGACCACAAGACTTATGTGCGAGCCCTTTGGTTTCGGTATACACTGATTGCATTTGGCATATGCTCCATACGCACACTGTCTGTAAAGGATGCTAGGTTTTAAGTATATAATCAGTTAAACTACGGTAGTTTCAGAGAATGTGGTTGTGAGGGCAATCCGCCAAAATTTTCGGAGAACACAAAATGAAAGTAGTGGCATAATTATTTATGAATTTTCCTAAGCAGTAGCACCCGTTATATATAAGATAGGTAGACTTCAACCTATGCATGTGTTACAGATCTATATGACAGAAGACCCGGGTAAATTATTCAATGAATAGACCGGTAACCCTGTGAAGGATATTCTTGAACAACGCTATCGTGTATATTAATCTAAAGTTTGAAATAGATCAGACATTTTGACGTATTTGCCAAAAATGTTACATTTGAAGCCTTCGGAAATTTACTACAGTCAGGCAGCCATTTCAGTTCGTTTCGGTCGGTCAACATGTCACAATTATGTTTCATTAGGCACAACCCTAGACGAACTATGTGAAGGAAAAATCTCTGTGAGTGATATTCCAACAATAAAGGTCACTAAAAAGGGCGACGACGGGAAATGGTACACGGTGGATAACCGCCGTCTGTGGATCTTCCGGCATCTACAAGGGGCTGGAAAGTGTACGGTTATTCCTTGTGAAGAAATAGAGGACGGTTCTCTCTTATACGAACGTAAGTTCGATTCCACCAATGGTGGGGTGACAGTAAGATTTTTGTACGGAGGGGATCCAGGAGGTGAGTGGTACAAAGGTATAACACCGGCTGATCCTGAGCCTCAGGAAGTCGACACAGCTGACTTGAAGTTGTGAAAGGAAATTCCAAGCAAAAGCAAGAATTCTAAAAATAATAGGTATTGTAATTATGAAACATATTCGAGAAATGGTGACAACGCAAAAACTTTACGTTGGTGCTGAAACAATTATTGACACCATCGCTGACGGATACGTAATACATTATAGAGCTCCATATAAGAGGGTATTTCAAACACTACATAGTTCTTGGACGTCCCCTCAACAATGAACCGATATTGACCAGTGATGCGGAATAGCACGGTGCATCATTACATGGCATTGAGCGGTCATAAAACCCTTACAAACACTACCAACTATAACCCTGATGGCTTTTCCTAACATATGATGCAGTGCTCCAGATAAAAGGGAGAACATTTGGCCAATTTTAACATTTTCTGCCTACACCAAACCCTATGGCGTGACTACTCATGAAGAGATGATTATTAGATTGAGCTGTCACATCATAGGGTTTGACACGGTATTAAAGATTTTTGTGTGGAAATATTCCCCTATCATGAGCCTTGATGGTGTGACTCATCATTACAATTTCTTCCAGACGATTCAAGATTATGAGTTTTCACAACAAATAATTCAGTTGACATATCTGTGTACAATTCTGTGGACAAAAAAAACACATTGAATCCTAGCGACGAGTACATTCGTCATTAACAAATAGCTAGTATACCTATGAAGAATACACCTGTCCTATGCAAACAGCGTGTACCATGATCAGAGGGCACCTAAAGGAGCCTTCTGGTCAGGGTATACATTGTTTGCTATATTGCAATACATGTTTATTGTAAAAATGAATCCTAAATAGGCAAAAATAGATAAGATTTAATCGGCAATTTGATCTTGATCCCGGTCTTCAACACTCTTTCGCTCTTTCCCTGTGTTTGTGTGTACAGACTGGAAAAGAGAAAGAGGCAGATGGAGAATATCCATAACAAACACAAAGTACAACCACTCAACCGTGTTGATTATCAGATGTTTAAGGCAGGTGACTGCTTAAAGCAAGGTGACAGTAAACAGAAAGCCCCTAAAATCACTGTTTCATACAAGCAACTAGCCTTCGTTTTAGTTTACTATACAGTAAAACCTCTCTATTACGACCATGAAAAAGAAGACCAATTGATTGTATATAAGACGAGAGCTTTCTGTATTACTTTTACCTTGCTTTAAACAGTCCCCTGCTTTGAAACACGTAATAATTATCATTATTTAGTGGTAGTAATAGAGGTTTTACTGTATATCAAAATGAATAATCAAGTTTTTCTGCCTGTTTCTTTATGCAATATTATTTTTTAACATGTAGGTGCAAAAAGTGTGCTTTATTGATACCAAAGATTTTTATGCCCCCAGAATCTACGATTCGGGGGCATATAGTTTTTGTCATGTCTGTTGGTCTGTCCGTCCGTCCGTCTGTCTGTGCCAAAAACCTTAACCTTGGCTATAACTCTTGCATTTTTGTACCTAGGCCTTTTATACTTGGCATGTGTCTTCCCTGTATCAAGACCTTTCCAACCATATAAAACTTTTTGACCTTGTGACATTGACCTTGACATTTGGCCTACTTTTGTAAAAATCTTAAAATGGCTATAACATTTGCACCAGTTGGCCCAGGGCTTTCATATTTTGTATGTATATTTCTTGTGTCAAGACCTTTCAAACCATACCAACATCTTTGACCATGTGACCTTGACCTTCACCGTTGACCTATTTAATCAAACTTTAACCAAAAACCTTAACCTTGGCTATAACTCTTGCATTTTTGAACCTCGGCCTTTTATACTTGTCATGTGTATTGCTCATGGCAAGACCTTGCCAACCATATAAAACTTTTTGACCTTGTGACCTTGACCTTGATATTTGACCTACTTTTGTAAAAATCTTTAAATGGCTTTAACATTTGCAGCAGTTGGCTTAGGGCTTTCATATTTTGTATGTATATTTCTTGTGTCAAGACCTTTCCAACCATACCAACATATTTGACCTTGCGACATTCACCTTTACCTTTGACCTATTTAATCAAACTTTAACCAAAAACCTTAACCTTGGCTATAACTTTTGCATTTTTGCACCTGGGCATTTTATACTTGGCATGTGTATTCTTCATGGCAAGACCTTTCCAACCATACAAAACTTTTTGACCTTGTGACCTTGACCTACTTTTGTAAAAATCTTTAAATGGCTATAACATTTGCACCAGTTGGCCTAGGGCTTTAATATTTGGTATGTATATTTCTTGTGTCAAGACCTTTCCAACCATACCAACATCTTTGACCATGTGACCTTGACCTCGATCTTTGACCTATTTAATCAAACTTTAACCAAAAACCTTAACATTGGCTATAACTTTTGCATTTTTGAACCTGGGCCTTTTATACTTGGCATGTGTATTCTTCATGGCAAGACCTTTCCAACCATACAAAACTTTTTGACCTTGTGACCTTGACCTACTTTTGTAAAAATCTTTAAATGGCTATAACATTTGCACCAGTTGGCACAGGGCTTTAATATTTTGTATGTATATTTCTTGTGTCAAGACCTTTCCAACCATACCAAAATCTTTGACCATGTGACCTTGACCTCGATCTTTGACCTATTTAATCAAACTTTAACCAAAAACCTTAACCTTGGATATAACTTTTGCATTTTTGCACCTTGGCCTTTTATACTTGACATGTGTTTTCCCTTTCTAACCATACAAAACTTTTTGACCTTGTGACCTTGACATTTGACCTACTTTTGTTGAAATCTTTCAATGGCTATAACATTTGCACCAGTAGGCCTACGGCTTTCATATTTTGTTTATATATTTCTTGTGTCAAGACCTTTCCAACCATACCTACGTTTTTGCCCTTGTGACCTTGACCTTTGACCTTTATTTGTATAAATCTTTATACGCCTATAACATTTGAACCAGTAGGCCTAGAGCTTCCATACTTTATCTGTTTCTTGTGTTAAGACTTCTCCAACCATGCCAATGTTTCATTTACCCTACGACCATGACTTTTGACCTACTTTTGCAGATAAGCATTACATTACAGAACATGATGCTGGCTGGGGGGCATTTGTGTTTCACAAACACATTGCTTTTCATCTGATCATCACCAAACGTTCTGAAAATGTTTGTTGACATAAAATGGAGACCAATTTGGATAACCAGCGGCACCAATTTATGCTAGGCCCTTTGGAGTAATGGCCCTTGAAGTCCTCAAAATGGCGCTCCACTACAGTTTCAGCTCTCTAACTTTTACGTTTGATAGTCTGGATTCTCCTCCCTGTATCATCGGGGGGCATTCGTGTAACTGGGACACGCTCTTGTTTTCCTATTGTGTCTCAATTGTGAGTTGAAATTTAGACATTACTTTTGACATATTTGAATGATTTAGAAACTGTGATAGAGCTCTCCTTTGCAAATGGCAATGCATGCATTCCATGTTCCTGATTGCCTTAGAAACTGTGATTTTATTTATACTTGCAAATGTTTTTATACATTTAATGTATCTGATATTAAGAAAATGTGATATTACTTTCAGTTAAATTTATGATGACATGTATTGTTATATCTACTCAATTGATTTATAAACTGATAATGATTTTACTGTATTATTTATTGATATATGGGCTTCAATGCTTGAAGTCTATCTAATTGTACTAACAAACTGTGATATTGTTTTTTCCTCTCTACAGTTTAAGTGTGCTTTGCATTTTCTTTGCATTTGAACATTTGAATGAATTTAGAAAACTGTATCCTTGATTCAGGTTTTAATTGTGAATGGCAAAATGATACAATTCAATTACAGTAAAACCTCTCTAAAAGACCAACTAAAATGTGTTAATTATTTTGATATTAACCCTTTCCCCCATAGAAGCGCCTTTTAGCGCATTCCGTTTATTCTTGCCCTGAAGAAAATAGTTCCAATTTATAAACTCATAAATATGTATAATACAACATATTTTCTATATTCTAGCAGATGATATCTTAAAGCAGGCTGAAAGTAAAGCAGAATGCGCTTAAAGCGCATTCTGCTTTACTTTCAACCTGCTTTAAGTGGACACCTATATTCAATACTAGATACATGCTATGTGGGAAAGGGTTAAAGCAAGGTGAAAGTAAAACAGAGAGCTCCTTTAGGAGCTTTCTGTTTGACTGCCACCTTGCTTTAAACTGTCACCTTTCTTTCATGTAATCAATTAGCCATATTTTAGTGTTCATAATAAAGATGTTTTACTTCCGTTGTGAATCATATTTCTTGGAACTCTCTCAACAATTAGTAACTGTAACCTACTGAACTTGGTATCTACTGACATTCTGAAATTGGTTCTCTCTCCTTTACATCTGCAGAGACAGGAACTAAGTGATAAACAGTTTGGAAACTGATGAGGCCCATGTTAAGGGCACCAACTCTGGTTTTCAGTATTTTTAAAAGAGAAGGCTTGTTATGGTATTAAAGGCAAATGGCTTCATAAAGCAGGGTAAAAGATTTCTGTTTATATTTTATTACACTTTAAGCTGCTATCAGTATTTAATACTTCATCATTTAACTGGCATGACGTCAAATGTTTATTAATGTATAAACTGCTTCTTTTCTAATATTTTGACCTCTAAGGGCCTTAGAGGTCGAAATATTAGAAAAGAACAGTTTATATATTAATACTATTTTAATTCCTTATCTGGAATATTGTAAAAAATATTGTACAAATGTTTAAACAAATATTTAGTGGACCAAATCTGGGTTCTAGTCTTTTTAAAAGAGAAGGCTTGTTATGGTATTTTGACTGAAGAAATATTAAATGATTGTCAAACAGTTTGGATCCTAATCAGATGTTCCATTATATGGCGTCTGATCAGGATCCAAACTGTTTGAAATAATCATTGTACTCCGGTTTAGGAAAATGAAGGGGTTAAGTCCAGGGCTCCAGATAAGAGGGAGTAAACTGCAGAAATCCACCATTTTCTCACTTATTTTAGCATCAAATCATATGGTGTTACTACTCATTAGAATCATCTCTTCGAGACGATTCTAATGAGTAGTGACACCATAGGGTTATAAGCAGAAATAAAGATTTTTGTTTTTGAAATACCCCCCTTATCTGGAGCCCTGGTTAAGTCTTCATAGTATATAGGTCATACTGACTGGATTTTACTGCATGGTTATATATAAGCAATAGCGTTTTCTCTTAACAACAAATGTTTACCCATTTGTGTTTTATTTGTTAACTGATATAATACATATACAAGTATTTACAATTGTTTTTATTGAATTATTCATTTTTAAACAAAACCATGTTTTATAAAATAGAATATGAACATCAAATAATGTACAATACAGAACCTTTTCAACAATACGTATTCTTCACATTTTAAAATTCTGTAACACTGTACAGATATCTGAAAACAACAATATCAACATTTATAGTACAGTGGAGAAGACGCCAGACCTTCCGGTTAAAACGAAATTAACACATTAAGGCAATGCAATGAAATGTTGAAACTGAAAGGTTCCTGAAATTAAGTTGAAATGTTGACAATTCATTTTAATCCGGGTGATAAACAGTTTGGATCCTAATCAAACACCATAGACCAAGGTTAGCTGGCATTTAACCTAGCTTCAAACTGTTTGTAATGGACATAGTCTTCTCAACTGTACTACTAACCAACCTATATTACAACCAGTATATGGCAACATCACTCATTCACCCATGAAACTTCAAATGGACAATTCCAGTATCTTTTTTAGTCTACACCGTTATAGGGTGCGGTTTTGTGTGTATTTAAATATATTGCAAAATGATAAACACTGCAGACCTGGTAGATCTCAGATGTGGGTATGCACTGTTTGCATTGGACAAGTGTACTCTTCACAAGTACTTTATTTGTAACTTATTATTATATAGTATAGCACTGTGATGTTTGCAGTTTTTCCCCCCAATATTATATTTTGGTTAGAACACTGCCTTTTGGTATGATTTAGATACTTAACACATGGGATCTTAAAAAACGATGTATTTGTGTGTGTGGTTGGGGAGGGCTGGAGAGACGTAGTATTCAACGAGCACCTGTGCATAAGGCAAGGTCAAAATGAACTATATGGTTGAACGGTACACAAAAACATTCATACATTAACATGTAACAAAAGAAGTTAAATCTCTATTTAATAAATAGAGTGGAAGCTAAAATAATTTATTGGCAAGAAAAGAAAGTTAAAACAATGATCAAGAACAGCCATAGATGGTGAAATATTCGTGCTTAACCATTTCCTATATACGGCTTGTTTTTGTGACTATGACAGGTGTTTGCTTAAAGCAAGCAGACTGCTTTCTACTTAATATAATTATAATAGAAATATAAGGATGACATTCTTTAACCCATTACCCCCTAGCCTATTTCCAGTTTTGAACATAGGTGACTACTTAAAGCAGGTTGAAAGTAAAGCAGAATGTGCCATAAGGCACATTTATGGCACATTCTGCTTTACCTTCAGTCTGCTTTAAGCTAGCATCTGCCAGAATATAGAAAATATTTCTTATGACACATATTAATGAATGTATAAACTGGAACTATTTTCTTTAGTTAAGGATTAAATTAAAGGTGTAAAAAGGCATATTTATGGAATAATGGGTTAAAGTGGTCACCTATCGGGATGTAGCAATAGTTTCCCAACACTAGTTCTCTGAACTGTGTAGGAGCATTAAAAATTGTCTTGATGAGAAATGGGTAAAGTCATGAAAACCCATTACTACGAAGGTCAGGGTTAACTCAAAAGTGGCCATATCTCTTATCAACATTTAGCAGAGAAGTATCAAAACTCATCAAAGTTTATCAATTTAAGTGAAAATTAAGTCAATCTCATTAGACTTGAACAGCCAAACCTTATTTTATTCACACCTAAAACTTCAAAAGGATAATTTCAATTTCCAATAGTCTAGTTCATTTTTTTACTATTTAAGGTAGATTTTTAACAACGAATTGTAAAATTACAACAAGAGCACCGCAAGCCGGGCACATTATACGCCCGTCAAATCAATCTTAGAATGTAGTTATACCAAACCCCATCAAGGTAAAAACAAAAGGGGAAGAACCCTGAAAGTTAGGGGTCATATGCTGACCAAGTTTCAAAAGGATGGGAATAAATTTGTTTGAGAAAGAGAGCTACAAACAAAAAAATGCCCGTTTTTGACGATAAAAGGGGCATAACTCTTGAATGTCAGGGGCAATCTTGCTGGTTATGGAGCTTGACCGAGACATTATGGTCATACACATGCTGACAAAGTTTCAAAAGGATTGGAATAAATTTATTTGAGTTAGAGAGCGGACAAACTAAACAAGAGCCCCATGGGGCATATGTCGCTCACCTGAGAATAGCTGTACATCAAAATGGAGATAATGATTTATGTCCAGAACGGGGTCATTTTTTACCCGAGGGGCATAATTTGAACAATCTTAATAGAGGACCTGTAGATGATGCTATGTTCCAAATATCTAAGATCAGGGTACTAGGGTTCTAGACATGAAGATTTTTTTTAAGTTTCCATTGAAAAAATCTGTTTTTAGCTCCTGTGACCTACATATGCAACAGACTGGAACCATTTGAACAAAATAGATAAAGGACATCTAGAAGTAACACCATGCCGAATATCAAAGCTCTGGCTATATTAGCTTCAGAAAAGAAGACGTTTGAAAACTGTGACCCCCGGGTGGGGCTAATTTTGACCCCAGGGGCATAATTTGTACAAACTTGATAGAGGACCTGTAGATGATATGCAATCGACCAGAACCATTTGAACCTTATTGGTATAGGACATCTAAAAGTGTCACCATGCCAGATATCAAAGCTCTGGCCATATTATTTTCAGAGGAGAAGACGTTGGAAAATTTCACTATATAACTCTATGTAAAACTGTGACCCCCGGGGCGGGGCCAATTTTGACCCCAGGGGCATAGTTTGTACAAACTTGATAGAGGACCTGTAGATGATGCTATGTGACAAATGTCTAAGATCTGGCCCTTGTAGTTTCAGACAAGAAGATTTTTTAAGATTTCCTTATTTTTTCACTTGGTTGCCATGGCAACCAGAGTTCTACATTGTTTTTAATTCTTTGAACAATTTTGAAACAACTTGACCCAAGGAACATGGTTGAAATCTTTTCAGCAATATATGAGGAGATGTCATTTGAAGCAATTGTTAAAGACAACAATGACTGTATAAAGTGAAATTATTTTCTTCTGTGGAAGAATAAATTAAAGACATAAAAAGGAATATGTATGCGTTAATAGGTTAATAAATATCATTATTTACATTTTCTAAATATAGGAAACTATATGTAAATGAGTGGCAAATTTGGATCCAGATTAGATGCAGCATTATGTGGCATCTGACCTGGATCCATACTGTTTATGGCCAAGAATTAATTGTGGACTGATAGACAGAAAGATAAACAAACAAACAAACAGACATACCAAAAGTAATATGCCTTGAACTAAGTTGTGCTTGAGCACAAAATAGCAGACATCATAATTTCTGCTATGTATCTCAGTGACCTGAGTTCAGAGCTAGCTTTGGGTCAGTTATGCAATAAGAGACCGTCTCAGGGAGAACTGACTATTATCATGCTGAACTGTTGTCTGCTCCAAATGTTTGTATGTGAAATATGTAAAAAATAATAACTTATATTTTCTAAATATAAGAAAATATGTAAATGAGTGGCAAATAGTTTAGATCCAGATTAGATGCTGCATTATGTGGCATCTGACCTGGATCCAAACTGTTTGCAAATATAGGTGATTTAGTATAAGGGTGCTTGAAACCCTGCTTAAACCTTCAGTAAAACAGTATAACCTGAATAAAGCGGCAATGAATCCTGCATAAAGCGGCAATGAAAAAATCCCTATGGTGAATCCCTATGGTCAGTTTTAGTTTTGATATTAACAATTTTGAGAGAGAATCACCAGGAGATACTAAAAAACAAATATCAAAGCTGTGGGCCTAGCAGTTTTTTACAAGAAGATTGTTTAAAGTTTTTCACTTTTTTAAATAAATTACAATAAGTAGTCCACTTGAAAGTTTCATTTTAACAATTTCTGTAGAGAAGCATCCAAGGAACATCATGAGCAGTTTGAATCCGCCCTACAATCCCCGGGTTCAGAGGAGATGTCGTTTGAAGTAAAAGTGAACGGACAGACGGACAGACGTACTACGGACAATGAGCGGTCACAATAGCTCACCTTGAGCCTTCGGCTCAGGTGAGCTAAAAATGCCCGTTTTTGACAAAATAAGGGGCATAACTCTTGAATGTCTGGGGCAATCCTGCTGGTTATATTACATAACCGAGACATTATGGTAATACACATGCTGACCAAGTTTCAAAAGGATTGGCATAAATTTGTTTGAGTTAGAGAGCGGACAAACTAAACAAGAGCTGTCGGAGAACAGCAAAGCTCGCCTAATTAAACCTTTCTTAAATAGGTAACTATCAAAAGAAAAGTGTATCAGTACATTGATATTCAAGCTACAGGGAACCTCCATTCAAAATATCAACTTCCTAATGCAAATATGTCATGTAGTATAAGTGCATTCCAACACTTACTCCTTAACTAACTTTGAAATTTCAGCCCCAAAACTCTAAGTCCACAAAAGGTGTAATTTTGACTAAATTTAAACTATTTAAAAAAAAATAACTACGCAACTTCAATGTTCAACCCAAGGGCACCTCCATTCCAAATATCAGCTTCCTAATACAAATATTTCATGTTGTATAAGAACTCTTACCCCAAAACTTTAACCATGAGAAATCAGCCGAAAAACCTAAGTCCTAAACAGGTGAAATTTTGACTAAATTTAAATTTTTTTCAAATTTTAACTACGTAACATCAATGTTCAACCCACAGAGCACCTTGATTCCCAATATCAGCTTCTTAATACAATTATTTCAAGTAGTATTAGAGCATCACAACACTTACCCCAAAACTTTAACCATGAGAAATCAGCCGAAAAACCTAAGTCCACAAAAGGTGAAATTTTGACTAAATTTAAACTTTTTTTTAAATTCAAACTACGAAACATCAATGTTCAACCCACAGGGCACCTCCAATCCAAATATCAGCTTTCTAATACAAATATTTCATGTAGTATTAGTGCATAACAACACTTACCCCAAAACTTTAACCATGAGAAATCAGCCGAAAAACCTAAGTCCACAAAAGGTGAAATTTTGACTAAATTTAAACTTTTTTTTTAATTCTAACTACACAACATCAATGTTCAACCCACAGGGCACCTCCATTCCAAATATCAGCTTCCTAATACAAATATTTCATGTAGTATTAGTGCATAACAACACTTACCCCAAAACTTTAACCATGAGAAATCAGCCGAAAAACCTAAGTCCACAAAAGGTGAAATTTTGACTAAATTTAAACTTTTTTTTTAATTTTAACTACACAACATCAATGTCCAACCCACAGGGCACCTCCAATCCAAATATCAGCTTCCTAATGCAAATATTTCATGATGTATTAGTGCATAACAACACTTACCCAAAAACTTTAACCATGAAAAACCAACGCCGACGCCGGGGTGATTCCATAAGCCCCCCCATTCTCCGAATAGGCGAGCTAAAAATGCCCGTTTTAGATGAAAAAAGGGGCATAACTCTTGACTGTCTGTGGCAATCCTGCTTGTTATCAAACTTGACAGAGACATTATGGTCATACACATGCTGACCAAGTTTCAAAAGGATTAAAATAAATGTGTTTGAGTTATAGAGCGGACAAACTAAAATATGCCCGTTTTTTACGAAAAAAGGGGCAGAACTCTTGAATGTCTGGGGCAATCCTGCTGGTTATCGAACTTGACCGAGATATTATGGTCATACACATGCTGACAAAGTGTCAAAAGGATTAAAATAAATTTGTTTGAGTTAGAGAGCGGACAAACTAAAATATGCCCGTTTTTTTACGAAAAAGGGGCATAACTCTTGAATGTCTGGGTCAATCTTGCTGGTTATCGAACTTGACCGAGATATTATGGTCATACACGTTCTGACCAAGTTTCAAAAGGATTAGACTAAATTTGTTTGAGTTAGAGAGCGGACATGAAAAAGTTAACGGACGGACAGACGGACGTGCCACCGAATTGGGTTAGAGGGCCTTTTCTTTTGTTATTTTCTTTTGTTCGAATAACGGGCCACGGCCCCTTAGTGTATTGTTACGGAATGAACTCTGTTGTCTTCTTTTGTTATGTTTACCGTTATCTGGCCCTCTAACCCACTTTAGTGGCGCGGACAGACGGACGGACAGACAGCGCCACGACATAATACGTCCCGTCTGAAGACGGGCGTATAAAAAGTGCAGACCCAGATCAGAGAGCTCCTACAGATCTTGGTCTACACTGTGTGCACAGACAAGTATACTCTTCACATGTACACTGTTTGTACATGTGTATGTAATGAGTATATTCATCACTAGGAATTAAAGGGCTAGAGCTACAAGAAAGTAAGGAATGTAGATTTAAATATATTAACCATAATGACAATTAAATATTCCCTTATACAAATTAAAATCAGTCAAAGATAGGGACTTGGTCCTTCCTTTAGGCAGCTATATATCCACAGTATGGAAAAATTGTTTCCAAGACAGACATGGGTTTACAGTAACAAACAGCAAATAAGCATTCACTTTCAACACCATGGACATGTTTAAATTATATTCTCATTACATTTGCAAACAGTGTAGACCCAGATCAGAGGGCTCTTGTATGAGCCCTCTGATCTGGGTCTACCATGTTTGCTAATTTATTCCAGTATTTAAATACTACCCAGAATTCCAAGTAGACTGGTTCATGTTTTGGTAACTAAAGGATCCTCAAGGAAACACAATTACCCACAAGAGATACTTAGTGTTGAAAGAGTTAACAACATGAGGGTAAAGTGCTTTAAGTGCTCACCTGTCTTCATCATCATCATCATCCAGTTTAGTTTAACTCTTTCCTCCCTGAAACTTTAAATGGACAATTCCAGTTTCCATTTAAGTGTAGTCCATTTCTGACTTTTAAGGGTTGTTTTTGTCTATGTTTGGCATTATGACAAACAGTGAAGACCCTGATCAGAGGGCTCCTTTTGGAGCCCTCTGATCTGGGTCTTCACTGTTTGCACAGGACAAGTGTACGACTCACATGTACACTGTTTGAAAAGGACGCCTATATGCGGGACTAGACTTCAAAGGGTTAACCAGGCCATTGATTAATCCTTCTTATAAGGATGATCAGAGGTCTTCAAAAACTAAAAATAGCCCATGGAATATAGGCTTAAAAATGTCCTTATATTTCTATTATAATTTCAAAGTATCATGAATATATACAAACATTACACATCAAACAAAAATAACTGTTAAACTTATCTATTATGACCACTAAAAAAAGGGGCTAATTGATCGTAAGAAAGACAGGTGACAGCTTAAAGCAAGGTGACAGTAAAACAGAAAGCTCCTTAACCCTTTCCTCTCTGAAACCTCGAATGGACAATTCTATTATTCAATTCAATCTAGTCCATTTTGACTTTTTATGGTTGATTTTTACACTGTATGTCAAAATGACAAACAGTGTAGACCCTGATCAGAGGGCTCTGTACGGAGCCCTCTGATCAGGGTCTACACTGTTTGCATAGGACAAGTGTACTCTTCACAGGCACGCTGTTTTCAAATGACGCATATATATATATGCGTGACTAGGGTTCAAAGAGTTAAGAGGTTTTCTGTTGTACTGTCACCTTGCTTTATGCAGTCACCCTTCATAAACACTAAATAATTAACACAACTTAGTGGTCATAGTTGTGAGGTTAGTTACAAATATGGCCCTTCAGAATTCTTGGATATATATGTGTTCCCAAATGTGTCCTAAACATTTTCCCAAGCAATCTTAACCATTTCCCTTGCAGTTTGTTTTCAGTGTTAAGACAGGCGGTTGTTCAAACTAGACTGAAAATGTTAATGGAAATCTCTCTGCTTTAAGCTATCCCCTGTTAAGATATAGCTTATTTATCAGGAAGGGTTTGAGCATGAAATGAAAACTTCCATGGAAAATTGGTAGACACATGAAAAATGCATTTTGAGAGGAAATGGTTAAGTAGGTGTGCACAAATATAATAAATAGCCTATCATTAATGAGATGATCAAAACACTTGTTAAGCCCATTTCCCCACATGTATTTTTTTCACCCAGGAAAATAGTTCCATTTTATACAGTAATGAATATGCACCATAAGAAATGTTTCCTACCTCCTAGCAGATTGTAGCTTAATTAAAAGCTTAATTTGAAGTATCCACTCTACAAAAACAAGCAAGACAAATACAAGACACTTGACATTCTGACACAATAGATGATTAACCCATCTTTATTCATATCACATAACATGTATCATATATTACATACATACATACGAATGAATACAACACTTGTATGGGCATCCCTCTTGTAGTTGGTCATTTATTGCCAACAAGGAGAAAATGCAGAATGAATGTCAAACAGATTTTTTATGAAATAAGTTTGACATGTCAATATTATTGCAACTGTTTCACATATTGATAATTATAAACATGTGTAATGGCATTCATTGACTGTTAAAACAATGAAATTCAGTTAAGCCCTTTTATTATATAATTTATAACTACTGAAACAAAGACTTAAACATTTTAATAGTGTTTAAAAGGCATGTGACTGCTTATAGCTGGATAAAAGTAAAGCAGAAAGTTCCTGTAGAAGCTTTCTGCTTTCCTTTCATCTTGCTTTAAGCAGCGTACTGCATTTCACATTGAAAATATGTCTCTTTCGGAATGGTCATTATAGCAGAACTCTCCATACTATAAGATCAACAGGTTAAATTCAGCTCAAGAGTTCTAAACAGAGAGAACAGAACCATTTACACTGTGAATATGGTGGTTATCATGAGCACACAGATATGGCCCAGATCAGCTGGTTACTGTGGCAACCTTTTTTATTGATGGATGATCAACTTGTAACATGAATTGAAGTATTAGTTCTTACATAACATAAAATGAAAGACCTTGACTGAGTCAATTGATTGATCGACTTTTATGATCCAGGATTAAATTGTAGAGACTCCAAACAGTCGTCTTGCTTTACCTACATTTATTCTTTGTTCATTGGTGCACAAATCTGGTGAAAATAAACTTCCATTTAACATGCAATATTTAATATTATAAACATGATTATAACAAAATGTTCAACAACCATATAACTTTCACATAAATGCAGCATCCATTTTGCTGGCCATAAAAATCACCTCTAACATGCTTAAAGCAAGTAACTGTACCAATTACAGGTTCAAAACAATACTTAAATATATCTGTATCTGCTGGTACAATAAGTTCAGAGACTGGAACCACAAAGAAAGTCCAATTTGCTCTTCTGGGGCCCTTTTCATAAAAATTCATACAACAAAAACAGTCATAAGTCAAAACTTTAAAATACATTTAATTTCTGATTTCTCTATCTAATTCTGTCTTGTGCCATCTCTTTGGAATCGTCTTTTCAAGACGAGTCCAAAGAAATGTCACAAGCCAGGATTAGATGGAGAAATAAATAATAATTGAGACCTTTTTAATCTGACTTACGACGACATTTGTCGTACAAAGTTTTATGAAACGAGCCCCTGACTTATAGTAAAATCTGGTTCTGCTAAAACATTAACTCACTGACACCTGAAACTCCAGTTTCAAATTAAATCTAGCCTTTTGTCCTATTTAGGGTTGTTTGCAAAATGACAAACAGGGCAGCACCTAATCAGGGGGCTTTTGTTGAAGCCCTCTAATTAGTGTCTATACTGTTTGCACAGGATAAATGTTCTCTTTATACTGTTGGTAAAGTGTGTGTATACACATCTATAGGGTTCAATTGGTTAATAGAACTTACATTAAGTGACCAATCAATGAGAAGGGATGGTATTTTTTGCATCAGTTTAGTCAAGTTTCTAGCCTCTACCAATATATAACAAATGTCAATGTTCTTCTTTGAAAGGTCAATTAACCCATTATCCCATAAATCCCCATTTTTACGCCTCCTTTAATATACTCCTCCATTGAAGAAAATAGTTCCATTTTATATAGATATCATATGTTCGATAAGAAATATTTTATATATCCTAGCTGTTGATAGCTTAATTTAACTCAATATCCCCTGAAACTTCCAATGGACGATTCAAGTTTTAGATAATGATTGGTCCATTTTAGACAATTTAGGGTTGTTTTTGGAACCGTTTTTGGTAATAAATTGCAAAATGACAAACACTGAAGTCCCTGATCAGAGGGCTCCTACAGGAGCCCTCTGATCAGGGACTTCACTGTTTGCATAGGACAAGTGTACTCTTCACAGGTATCCCTTTGGTAAAGGATGCATATATATGCGTCACTAGGGCTCAATGAGTTACAGCAGGTTGAAAATAAAGCAGAATGCACCTTAAGGCACATTCTGCTTTACTTTCAACCCGCTTTAAGTGATAAACAATCTTCAAAACTAGAAACAGGCTATGGGGTAATGGGTTAAAACAGGTTTGAGTGTAAATGCAGTTATGTGACTGTACTGTGTAGTAATAAAACAAGTCTTCAGCAGGACTATAAGTTATTTTCTTACTAAAAACACCTTCAGTTATCAAGTTTTTCGACATGATCAGAGTTAAAAGTGTTTAGGGGCCCATTGATAAAGGTCTACTGTTTATTTTACTTATAAACATTGTCTTGATAAATCCCCCAATATCAACATATACTGGTGACTTTTTCAAAGGTGGAGTAGTCCTCTATAACAGTTCAGTAGTGTATGGGTTAAAATGAATGCTTCTGTTTAACAGATATATCTGCAGCTAGGACCGGTCATCTGTCATCTCTAGGAACTGTGAATAGACGTCTCGACTGGCCTCCCCTTTTTGATTGAACAGGAACTTATAATAACTCCCATCTGCACACACAACTGTAACAAATAGCAAAGTAAATGACATCAGTAATGTATATATACCAGGGCTCCAGATACGGTGCATATTTCATTATTTTATTCCTGATTTCTCCTAAAAACTCTATGTTGTACCAGTCGTCATAATTGTCTCAAAGAGACAGTTCTAAGGAGTGGTCATAACGTAAGGTTTGGTGGAAATATACAAGAGAAAATGTATACTGCTTCTTACAACAAGGCTAACCTAACACAGTCAAATAATATGGGAAATATAATAGCAGGCCTGCCATAAGTTGATAAAAAAAATCCTAAGATTTCAATTTTTTCAATTTTTCAAGCCCGATTTTCCTGATTATACCTTTAACCCATAGTCTGTTTCTAGTTTTTAAGACACGTGATGCTTAAAGCAGGTTGAAAGTAAAGCAAAATGCGCCTTAAGGCGCATTCTGCTTTACTTTCAGCCTGTTTTAAGTTTCCATCTGTTGGAATAAAAATCCGGAGATTTTGGAAAAATCCGGAGAAATGGCAGCCCTGTAATAGTCAAATTTATTCAGTGTACCTTCATCTATACTGATTACAAATGTTATCAAGTGGTGCTAAGCACATACAGATAGACAAACAAGACATACAACAGATAGACAGACAAAATACTTGGTACCAATGTAGGCAATATTTCATATACAATCAATTGAAACTGTACTATTATAACATAATATTTTTTGTTAGCCTGAGACATTTTATTGTGTTTCTAGCTTTTCTAATGTATAATAATTGATAGCCAGGAAATATTTACAGTGAAGTAACAATATCTCTCAAGCCACCAACTAGAAAAGAAGAATAGGCAAAGATCTCTAAGGTAGGTGCTGGCCGAAAGAAGGGAAGAGAGTTATACAGAAAGGTTGACTCATATCAAGCCACCATCTGTTTAAAGATGGATAATCTGACATACAGTAAAATCTTCCTATTACGACCACTGAAACAAAGGCTAATAGATTTCTAAGAAAGATAGGTGACAGCTTAAAGCAAGGTGAAAGTTAAGCAGGAAGCTCCGAAAACACAATTTAGTGGTTGTAAGAGAGGTTTATTGTACATGTATTTGATTGTTGCTAAAGAGAAGTCCATATGTAGGAACACAGTAATTTTCTTTTTGAAAACAATACCTCCTATGTGTAGAAATCTACACTATCAACATACCTATCACAGCATTATTGTCAGAGCCAAAGGCACACATACAGTGGGCTCCACCTGGCACCTGGAACTTGCAAAAACTCCACTTGGAACTGAAATACTTCGGTAGAAACCCAGCACCTGCAAGACTGTCACAAAACACACGGCCTTGTAATGACAATACAGTCTAACTTGTGTCAGATAGCTATACTTTAAAGAAACATGGAAAGGTCAACTTGAGCTTTTTACTTTACTTATGTTCATCATTAAGAAGTCACCAGGTTTCAACTCTTCTACAAAGAAAAGCGGCTTAGCACAAGTTTGTAGGGAAGCTTTCTAGTTAGCATGGAGAAGATTGATAGTTGTACCTAGCTCTACGTAACTGTTTCCAGATAGCACATGCATGGTTGGAAGAATGGTTTAACCCATTACTCCATAGCCTGTTTCTAGCTTTGAAGATAGGTCACCACTTGAGGCGCATTCTGCTTTACTTTCAGCCTGCTTTAAGCTATCATCTGCTAGAAAGTAGAAAGTATTTCTTATGATACATGTTCATGACTGTATAAATTGGAGCTATTTTCTTTAGAGGATGAATAAAACAGGAGCGTAAAAAGGCATATTTATGGGGTAATGGGTTAACACATAAGGTCTCCTCAAACTGTAAGAACCTTTATGTCACAAGGACTCAATATCAAACCTTTAGCTTCATCAGAGCGATAGACATTTTAAACCCAAATCAGATGCTCAATTATTGTGTTAATGCCATGTGTCAGATAAAAGCAGAATGAAAGTAAAGCAGAAAGCTGCTACAGGAGCTTTCTGCTTTATTTTCACCCCGCTTTCAGGCATCCACCTCCACTGAAAACCCACATTGTTGGCTATGACAGAATGACTGAACTAATGATTACCTTGACTGTTTGTTCTTTTTTGTATCTTCTGTAGAAAATATATGCACTGTCCCATGGTCACTTGATACACACAATAATGAAGTGTCTTGATTGAAATTAATGCTGAAATAAATCAAAGTTATGACAATAGTATTACAAGGTAGAACTTGCACAGTTGAAATGAGGATTACAAAGAGTTCCATAGCTTTAAGTGGTTTACATGTTGTATAGTCTTCACAAGTATAAAATCTATCTGTAAAGGAATTTTCATATTGTTCAGTTCCAACTAGTGTCAGAACAAAAATGCACTGTTAATGTTTTTATGACAATGCAGTAAACATTTCTGAATTCTGCAGTAAACCAAATCTTCAGTAACACTCAAAATAAACCAAATATGTTTTTTAAAGGAAACACAGAAGCTTAATTAATGGAGCAGTTTGCATTAACCCTTAGCCCGCCAAATAAATTGTCGTCTGCTATATTTCTCGTCTGCTTCAAGTTTCAAAGTGCTTCAAAGTTGCTCAAAATTGCTGAAAATGTTGTCCGAGTGTCAAACAGCTTGGACCCGGATGAGACGCCGAGTTACTCGGCGTCTCATCCGGATCCAAGCTGTTTGCATATGGAGCTATAGTCGTGAGTGGCAGGCTAAGGGTTAACGTTGACCCTTTATTAAACAGTATCCTGCCTTTAAAGATACTGTTTCTCTTTTACCAGTTTACAATTGTTGAATATCTCAAGACAGCGTTAATGTTATGAAGATACCAAATTGAATACTATTTATTTGTACCATAGGAATCATTGACCAAAATGTAGTGAATAGAATGCTCCTTAAATAGAAATGTTGTAAAGTGATAGTCATGCCAATTACTACTACAGTCAAACTTGAAATAAGCAGCCGATCAAAAAAGATGAATTTAGTCCTTCCCTCCAATGAAGCCCCTACGAGCACCTCTACCTACAGGTATGCCTGCACTAAAGTACCACTAATTAATATTAAATTCCAGAGTAAAAACAGGTTGAAGCTTAAATAAAAGACAAAAGTAAAGCAGAAAGCTCCTAAAGCTCTAGTTTACTTTTGTCCTGCTTTTTGCCGTAAACACATTTAGATATAGGTGATTTGCACTGATGGCTATGGGAGAAAGAGTAACAGATCGACACATAGTAGTTAAATGAATACTGAATTAAAACAAAACACCCCTGTAGGATGTTTCTGCTTTACTTCTGGCAAGCAGCTGTGTTTAGAAATAGCTCTGCTACTTCAGAGAGTTTCCTGTTATACACACTTTAGACTGTATATCTATGCTACCTGAATACCTACCAGTATATATTGGCATGGTTAGCTCCCCTTCTTAGCTCATGGAGTTGCTGCCCATTACTAGTATCAAATACTCTAATCAGTGTTCCCTGAAGAGCACAAACAAAATAACTTCCAAAACATCTCAGAGGGGATGAACTCATTCACTGTTGAAACTTCCCATGAATAACTCTAGTTTCCAAATAGGTAAAGTCCATTTTTGACAATATAAATGGTTGTTTTTACAATATATTTGAGCCGTGCCATGACAAAATCTGCCTTATTGCATTGCAACATTGTACAGACCAAGCACCATTGTCATCACAGGCTCTGCATCTGAGTTTGGTCTACACTTGAATATCGTATACATGTATTATAAAGCTTCATAAAAAGCTTAAGATGCTTGCGGGTTTCAATCAGTGTCGATCAAGATCAGCCACTGTGTCTTTGACACAGCGGCTGGCCTTGATCTACACTGTTTGCAATGCAATAAGTCAGGTTTTCTAAAGGCACAGCTCAATTGTAAAATGACAAAACAAAGTAGATCCTGATCAGAGGACTCCTTTAAGAGCCCTCTGATCAGGTTCTACGCTGTTTGCATGAGACAAGTGTACTCTTCCCAGGTACACTGTTTGTAAATGATGAGTATACTCATCGTTAGGGTTGAATGTGTTTTAAAAGCCTTTGTACGCTTAGTAAATTTTTGACTAAAACAACTGTGACAAGAGTGTCAAACAGTATGTCAAACATACTGATGAGATGCCAACTATTGCAAAGATACTCAGGATCTCATCTGGATCCAAATTGTTTGTATCTGGGTTTTGCATTTATCATGGAAAGATTTAACCCTTTCCCACATGGAAGCGCCTTATAGCACATTTGATTTATTACTTCACTGAAGAAAATAGTTCCAATTTATACAATAATAAATATGTATTATAAGAAATAGTTTCTATATTCTAGTGGATGATAGCTTAAAGCAGGTTGAAAGTAAAGCAGAATGCGCCTTAAGGCGCATTCTGCTTTACTTTTAACCTGCTTTAAGTGGTCGTCTATCTTCAATATTAGAAATATTCTATGGAGTAAAGGGTTAAATGAAAATAGACTTGTGTAAGTCAATAAAATATAAAACATTACCATTTCTTGACCCTATTTCCATAACTATGTATATCACATTTACCCAACTTCTAAAACCAATTGGCCGCTTATAACAAAATTAAAGTAAAGCAAAAGTTCCTGTAGAAGCTTTGATTTACTTTCACCTTGCTTTACACTGCCACCTGCATTCAGCACCATCACTGTACATTGATTTATGGTACTTATGTGGAGGAGTAGAGAAATGCATCCAAGAGCCCTTCCTTGGATGGAAGGTTGAAATAATAGCTTGTTAATAATTGTGTTACACATCATACATGTATATTGGTTACCATTACAGAAAGAGGATAAAGTTTCAAAAGATATAACTATTAGAAAGTTCATGTTTCATTATATAATGTAAAACAGGTATTTTTCGCGAAATGAATATTTCGCGTAATGCGATTTTGTATTAATTTGTGACATCATGCAATATTTCTAGCAGGTAGTAGCTTAACCCTTTACCTGATAGCCTATTTCTAGTATTGAAAATAGGTGACTACTTAAAGCAGGTTGAAAGTAAAGTAGAATGCGCCTTAAGGCGCATTCTGCTTTACTTTCAGCCTGCTTTAAGCTATAATGTGCTTGAATATAGAAAAATATTCCCTATGATATATATTCATGACTGATTAAATGGGAACTATTTTCTTCAGCGGAAGAATAAATTATATTCGCTAAAAGGCGCTTCTATGGGGGAAAGGGTTAAAGCAGACTTAAGAAGTCACCTATTTTCAAAACTAGAGAAATTTGCGAATTAACCCGTAAATTTTATTCTCGCAAATAAAACCGGGTTTACAGTATCTATTTTGCTGACCTTCTCTGATGATGTTGCCAGCCTAGTTCCCTGTAGATTTAGAGCCATGCAACTTAAGGCAGCTTCGTGAGCATCAATGTCTGTAGGTGATCTCTCGGTATTGGCAAGATCCACAATCTGCACATGTCCAGTCTTACGTCCAGGGAATGTGAGCAATGAGTTGTTACTGTTGGGGCACATGACACATAAACCTGCAGTAAGAGTGCATAGCAATAGTACACAGGGCTACAGGGAATGTGAGCAATGAGTTGTTACTGTTGGGGCCCATGACACATAAACCTGCAGTGAGAGTGCATAGCAATAGTACACAGGGCTACAGGGAATGTGAGCAAAGAGTTGTTACTGTTGGGGCACATGGCACATAAACCTGCAGTAAGAGTGCATAGCAATAGTACAGGGCTACAGAGAATGTGAGCAATGAGTTGTTACTGTTGGGGCACATGACACATAAACCTGCAGTTAGAGTGCAGAGCAATAGTACAGGGCTATAGAGAATGTGAGCAAAGAGTTGTTACTGTTGGGGCACATGGCACATAAACCTGCAGTAAGAGTGCATAGCAATAGTACACAGGGCTACAGAGAATGTGAGCAATGAGTTGTTACTGTTGGGGCACATGACACATAAACTTGCAGTAAGAGTGCATAGCAATAGTACAGGGCTACAGAGAATGTGAGCAATGAGTTGTTACTGTTGGGGCACATGACACATAAACCTGCAGTAAGAGTGCATAGCAGTAGTACAGGGCTACAGAGAATGTGAGCAATGAGTTGTTACTGTTGGGGCACATGACACATAAACCTGCAGTAAGAGTGCATAGCAATAGTACAGGGCTACAGAGAATGTGAGCAATGAGTTGTTACTGTTGGGGCACATGACACATAAACCTGCAGTAAGAGTGCATAGCAATAGTACAGGGCTACAGATAAGAGGGAGCAAATTAACCCATTACTCCATAAATACATGTATGACTTTTTATTCTTTTTTATGCCTGTAATAATTCATCTGTTAACATAGAAAAACAGTTCCACTTTATATGAACAATGAGAAATAATTCCTATATTCTAGCAGATATTAGCTTAATGCAGACTGAATAGCAAAGCAAAATGGGCCTTAAGACCCACTCTGCTTTACTTTCAACCTACATTAAGTGTTCATGTCTTTTAAAACTAGAAACAGGCTATGAGTTTACAGGGTTAAACATTGCCCACACATAATATTTTTCTGCTTTATGTCTGCAAAAAACCCAATAGCGTAACTACTTATTAGAACTGTGTTTTCCAGACAATGTTAACAAGTAGTTTCACCGTATGGTTCTGTGTAACATGTAAGTATTAAGATTTTAATTTTTAACCATTCCCCCAATAACAAGTGACCTGTAATGCCGTAACCTATTCTTCATTAGAAATGTTTTTATCAGTGTCTACTGTGTCCAGATAAAGGGTGATATGAAACTTAACCTGCATCATGACAAGTTGCAGCTGACTGCTTAAAGCTAGTTAAAAGTAAAGCAGAAAGCTCCTTCATGCTTTAATTTAAGCCTGCTTTAAGCAACCAAGAGTCTTAACCACTGAAAGAAAGATATGGGGGAGATTAAACCTTCGGTCACTGAATAAATTCCTTTACTACCAAGCCTTATTATATGGCCTTTTCAAAAAAAAAATTGGTCCAGTTTAGATACCAAGTCTCCAGTTTAAATGCATGAAATTTGATAATGAGAAATAGCAGTAGATGGCATTATTTTTAAGCGAATGACATTCTAGAAGTGAAAAGTTTTATACAGTTGGATCACAACTTGGTTTCATGTTGTTCAGAAATAGGACTTGTTTTTCTCTATACAATGTGAGTTAAAAACAACTTGAATCCTGTTCAGATGCACAGCGTCTTGGCATCTGATTATGATAAGATCAAACCACATTACCAGTAGATAGAATAAGCATATTTGTGTTTTACTATTTTCTTTCAACCCATAACTTACTTGTTGAAAAAAAAAATCTTCAAAAGTTTTGTGGTGAGGTATTTTTTATATCCTTACAGATGTTAGCTTAAAGCAGGCTGAAAGTAAAGTAGAATGTTTCTTAATGTGCATTCTGCTTTACTTTCAACCTACTTTAATTGGTCACTTGTCTTCGAAACTGGAAACAGGGTATGGGGTAAAGGTTAAAATAATTGTATGCTGTTCTTTTCTCAAAGTTAGGTATTGGACATTTTGAGGGAAGAAACATAAAGACAAGTGACAACCAGTTTGAACCAAGATCTGAGGCCACTTTATAGGGCATCTGATCTGGTTTCAAACTGTTTGCAATGTAAGCCAAGTCATCTTCAGCTCTCTTAGCGGGTATTAATTTTCCCTCCCTATAACAACTCTGTCTGAACAACACACAATCTGCGTCTCCCAATGGGTGTTGTTATAGAGAGGGAGCACTGTACTTGCTACAAAATAGCAAAACAACAGATGCAACAAATGCAATCCATTACCCAGGGTTATAGATAAGGTGCGTATTTGCGTAAATACGCAATTAAATACAGTAGAAAAGCAATTACTTTCAAATCCATGCGTACTGAAAATCAATTATTGAAAGGGTTTACGCAAAAGAATTCAAGAAGGCGCGTATCGTACGCAATTAGTCGCATTTCTCAAGTTTAATGACGGGATGTTTACTACGACACCGGGTAAATATTTTACCGATACACCGGTTAGACTGGTTATTTATTTCCAAGTAATAGCCTATCGGATTTATGCAGCGCCGCTTTTTGTTAGCTCGTTTAATTAGTAAACCAGTCACATCGTCTGCCAGAATTTCTTCTGTCAAAATGGCATCGCGCGGACCGAAAAAGCGCAACAAAAAAAACACATTATTCAATTACGTTCAGCCTTCCGCGAACGAACCAGAAATAATTTGTAACAGTGTCGTGAATGAAATTTTGAATGATGCATGTAACAGCCAAAAAAGAGGTTGTTTAATGTTACCGACATAATCGACGATCTTTTGTCCCGAATCTGTAAGTCACCAAAGAAACACGACAGTGCTAAAGTTAGCAAAGTTACGGTAAAGGAATCCTGGAATGGCTTTTAAAGTTTCCGTGGCTGGAAATTAATGAATCTTAGTTTTCCTACACAAACATGAGCTGTTGCATTTGTGTTGAAATGAGATCGAAACTGAAATTATCGAGTGTGGGCAAACGAGGGTACAGTACATCAAACAATCAGCTTGTGTTTTGTATTAAATGAAAAAAAAAATAGAGTAAAAAAGCAATTCATATCAAATTGATGGAGTAACGGTTTTTTGGATACTCAATTGAAATTCAGAAAACCCAATTCTTAGAAAATAGAGGGAGTAAATACCCAATTAATGCAAAACCTTATCTATAACCCTGATTACCTTTAGTGTTTTGGCAGGTTTCAAACACATGTAACTGCTGTGGATTCTGTGTGAAAGTGTACACCTTTATCATAGTGTCCAATACAACAACAATTCTACAATAGAACAAAAATCAACATACACATAATGCTATCTCTATTACCCTTATCTGAATCTGTAAAATTGAGAAGTATATCAGCAAAGTACAGAAAAACAGCCCATCCAGTTTACTTCTTTAAATCAGTCTGTTTAGGCAGATACATGTATGCACAGATTTTACTGTTCTTGTAGATATTTCCTTTACTTTCTGTGTAAGGTTTGTAAATGTTTCAGGTAGAGACATGAAAGTTGCAGGAAAGCCTGGGCCTGGGAGGCCCTAGATGTCATGCAGGAAGCTGACTGTAATCTGGCGTCTGATCAGGATCCTAACTGTTTGCAAAAAACGAAGAATGGGATGGGGCCTCGCAGCAGTTGACCCACAAGAAAGAAAAGTCTGGGGATCCTGTATAAGAACCGACGTGTCTCCAGCTAGCAAGTTACCTTGAAGGGAGTCCACTTTTGGGGACAATGCTCCTACCTCTGCATGTTAATCAAAATTCTGATGATGATGATCTTAACTCTTTCAACACCATACACCTGTTTAATAACTTTTTGAACCCTAGTCACGCATATATGCGTCTTTTTCAAACAGTGTACCTGTGAGGAATACACTTGTCCTTTGCAAACAGTGTTGATCCTGATCAGAGGGCTCCTTAAGGAGCCCTCTGATCAGGGTCTACACTGTTTGTCATTTTGACATATATTGTAAAAATCAACTCTAAAAAGTCAAAAATAGACTAGACTTAATTGAAAACTAGAATTGTCCACTTAAGGTTTCAGGGAGGAAAGGGTTAAAATATCTTAACTATATTTGTAAACAGTGTAGACCCAGATAAGAGGGTTCCTATAGGAGCCCTCTGATCTAGGTCTACACTGTTTGCTAATTGAGACCAGTATTTCAACTACCCAGAATTCCAAGCTGAAGGGTTCATGTTTTGGCAACATAATAAGATCCACATGGGAGTCTAATAATCCACAATAAGCAGACAAAGAGATTGTAGATGTACAGTTTGAGTTGTAGTCTATTGTACACTAGAAAGCTTACTCACCTGTCCCGTCTCAGTCGTACACTTCGCACTTCACTGGAGAACTCTAATTCTATCACATGCTTTTTCTTTAAATCATCCCATACCATAACTGTGGTAAAAAGTGAAATGAGAAAGCAAATGGTAAGCTGTCTATTTTTAAGAAAATTACTGAGTTAGTTTAACAGAAAGTATAAAATGAGTGACTATGATTGAAAGTGGTTTTAATTTTATACAAATATTAATATAACTGAAGAGAAAGAGAGAAACAGACAGATGTAATTCAAGGAACAATATTTACATTCGCCCCATTTAATTCCATTGACAAAAATGCTCTTCATTTCGTATAAAAACCATTTCACGAGAGGGCGGGGCTTGTGGAAAAGTTTTGAAGAGGAGGCGGGGCATATGCAGTTTTCATTCGCAAATTAATCTTTCGAACTTGGACAGCAAATATTTGGCAGATTTTTTCAAAATTTGTTCCTAACCGATTTATGCCTTCCTATTTGTGGATACCATGATTCCCGACAAAATTATTCTTTATTAATGAGATAAATTGCAAGAAAATTGACATACCTTATAAACAGCAACTGTCTGCATTCCTTTATGCTATAAAACCCCGATATATTTATCCTACTTTTAAAATGACGTCACTTCCAAAAGACGTCAAATCGGCATTTTCAAAATTACAGCAAATACATTGTAAATATAAAAAATTTACAGATTTTTTTCAGCGTTCAAGCGAAATGAACGATAGAAAATTATTCGCAAATTTACCATGAATCGCTAGCGAGATTCATGGTATTTGCCGATAATTTTCTGTCATTCATTTCGCTTGAAACGTCAAAAACAATCAGTTCATTTCTTAATAAAATTACATGTCAAGTGTTTCTGCAGTTTATTTGCAAACAACTTGTGACATATTAAACCTAAAATGGATAAAGATTAAAGAGTCTGATATGTGTCAACCATTTACACAGAGGTAAGCACTAAAAGCAATGAAATATCTCACCTTTGTTCGGTGAATATCGAGGGTTTTTGCCACCACCAACTAATGCTAAATAATTGCATCGAAACAGCATTTCAATGTGTCCAATGCCACCATCACTGAAATCTTGACGTTCCTTCTCTTTCAGGGGATCAGAGTTGTACACTCTGAAACCATTCTCCATACCACATGCAAAACAACCTAGAATGAGAAAAAAAATTCCCATTACTTCATAGATACATATTTTATGCCTTTAGCCCTTTACTTGCATCCATACATCAATACATGCCAACACTTTATTAGTCCTTAACTGACCTAAATGCAAAAATTTTAACCTAGGTCACAGATATCAAGGTCTAAGGTCATTAACCCTTTACCTGATAGTCTATTTCTAGTATTGAAGATAGGTGACTTCTTAAAACAGGTTGAAAGTAAAGCAGAATGCGCCTTAAGGCGCATTCTGCTTTACTTTCAGCCTGCTTTAAGCTATCATGTGCTAGAATATAGAAAATATTCCCTATCATATATCTTCATAACTGATTAAATTGGAACTATTTTCGTCAGCGGATGAATAAATTAAATGCACTAAAAGGCGCTTCTATTGGGGAAAGGGTTAACCCATTACCCCATCGCTTGTTTCTAGTTTGGAATACAGGTTACCACCTAAAGCAGGTTGAAATTAAACTAGAATGCACCATAGGCGCATTCTGCTTTACTTTCAGCCTGCTTTAAGCTAGTATCATCTACTAGGATAAAGAAAATATATCCTATGCTGCACATTCATATCTGTAACTGATTATTACCCAGTTTCAGGAAGATATTATCCCAGTTTCAGGAAGATATTATATCTTGTTTGTTAGATTTTAGATGTTATGTAAATGTTTCACACTAGACATATCAAAGAACATGACAGAGCTAGCTATTAGCCTACAGTTGTATATTGTGTACTTCAAAACACCAGGGCACTGCTACTCTACATGCTTTCCTCCTCTCCTACTACCGGATATCAAACTGTGTTTAAGGCAGGTTACTGCTCAATCTTACTAAAACCTTTGCCCTATAGCTTAATTATTTTTTTTAAAAATTTGTTTCTATTATATTGAAGATAGGTGATAACTTAAAGCAGGTTGAAATTAAAGCAGAATATGTCTTAAGGTGCATTCTGCTTTACTTTCAGTCTGCTTTTAGCTATTAATCTAGTATATACTAAGATACATATTCATGACTGATTGATTGCATACTGTGCCACAGAACGACACAGAAGGGGAGACAAAATTGTTTGTTGTTCGGAGGGAGTCGTTATAGGGAGGGAAATTGGCTTACATTTGCAAACAGCTTGAATCCAGATCAGACGCCGCGTTACTCGGCGTCTGATCTGGATCAAGCTGTTTGTCACTCGTCATTATATTTATTCCATCAAAATATCACTTTGAGAACAAACAGCGGACGACAATTTGAAGTAGACGATATTTCAGCAGTAAAAGCGTTAGACATGATTGTCCTGATTAGGGAACTGCGGAAAAGGTCGTTGTAAGGAGGGAGTCGTTGTTGGGAGGGCCTTTGTAGAGAGGAGCACTGTATTACTAAATATGCAATTTTCATTGAGGAAACATTACTTTAGGGAGGCAGTCAAAGCCAGGTAACTGGAGAGCTAAATGCACTATGCATGTTTCTACTGTACCCTGCATTTAGCAACAAGCTGTATACGAGACAGCTTTTTGCCAATTGTATTGAATACAGGTTTGACGTATTCCTTTCCAGCTGACTGGATGAATCATGTGTAACATGCAAACCTCGTGACCCAACAACAACAAACCCTGTCGATGTTAAGCTTATCTTACATCAAGAGGTGTTTGTTGCGCTATATATATTCACTCGATCTCTTCGGAGCATACAATGATTTGGGAAGCCTCATTTCAGTTATTTGCATATACCAATGGTGCAGAAATGTTACATAACTCTCCCCTCCGAGATGTCTTGTCCCGAGACTTGGAATCTGGGAAAACCTTGAGTAAGGCAACTCCAGTCCGGCAGTTGTCTTTATCCCTCCGCTGCGACCATTTTTGTTACATGCAATACAAGTGACCCAGCAACAACAAACTCTGTCAAAGCAAAATGCTTAAGCTGACACCACAAGGTGTTTGTTGCGCAACATACAATGATTTGGGAAGCCTCATTTGCATATATACTAATGTTCCAGGAAAATTACACACTGCCATACTTCCTCCCCTTCTGCCGGGTAGATGTATACAGACACTCCTTCTTCCCCTCTCGATCCGACTTTGGAACCAGCTGCCAGGAGCCATAGCCTCATCCCAGACCTTGGACAGCTTCAAGGCGGGACTGGCCGCTCGTCAGTAGACGTATTTCATGTTTTTATCTGTTTTTATCCCTGCACGGCATTTACTTCTCACAGTCACCTTGTAAATACCTCACCAGTGCGTCGATGCTCCAGAGTGGGCCCTGCACTTGTATATGAAGAAGAAGAAGAAGAAGATGTGTGCAAGTGGGAATGTCTTCCTCTGACTCAAATTGTCTTAAAATAATGCTTTACTCTCCAATACCGGTAGTCACTTAAGTGCCTACCCTTTATCCCCGTATCTTGTTTCTAGTTTTTAAGACAGGTGAGTACTTAAAGAAGATTGGAAGTAACACCATTTGCTCCTTAAGGAGCATTTCCATGCATATTTACGCAGATATGCATGTTCTCTTCTTCTCTGCATACAGACCACAGCTTAAAACAAAATGATCGGCGCCATATGACCATCATGTGTTGCGGTGCCGTAAAACCCAACTCAATCAATTAAAACAAAACGAAAGTAAAAAAGATCTCAAGCTGCTAAAGGAGCTTCCTTCACTTCTTTCATCGTGATTAATCAAAATGCTTGGAATCCTGTTGGATATAGGTGATTTGCACTATTAAATGGCTATTGAGTGTAGAGTGAATGGCCAAATCTATTTTACTCTTCTTCATATTGACAGGTCAAAGGGCAAGGTCTTTCTCCACTGATAAGAAGCCGAGTTCATCATTGCGGTCATATAGGGACGTAATTGGAACCTTCTAGCTAAAAAAACGCAACAAATCTGATTCTGAATATGCTTTCTTGATAGCATAATGACCTAAATTACTCTTTCATGAGAAAACAAAGCATGCCATCCAATTTTTAACCATCCGTGTGTAGTTATTGTAAGCTTGAAAATCATTAATAAACTATTTAGTCCAGTCCATTGAATTACCCTGGTCCTGGTTCCATCCTGCATACAGCAGCCCATTCCCATAACTATTCGAAGATCCTAAATTCATGACGCATTTGTTTAATTCACGCCTACTTTTGTAAACACTTGAAAAGTTTATTTCGGAAGTGGGAGACTTTTCACTTCCGAGTTCATCTGTGTATAGTCTGTAAGACAGGGTTAATATGTGTCATAAATAGATTTCTCGTTCTACAATACAACATATTGAATACGATACAAAGTAAAAGAATATTAAAAATACAAGGCTATAGATATAATAAACAGTGTTCAGAAATGTTTAAAGCAAAAATGAGTTATATCTACATCAGTTTATAGATTAAATCCATCATGGCTACTCTGAATCTCGGCCGTAGATTCCTTGGGAATGCAGTTGCCTTGCAGCGCCAGAATAAGCTTTTAAATGGGTATAAAATAGGCATACGATCGATTGCAACAGGTATTCTATAGTTTGCGCTCACGATTTTGGCATGACACATTCACATGTATCTATTTGATGCGTTGACAGTTCAGATGTAACCAGTTTTCGCGATCTGTCGGTTAAGGTCAGGAACGGGTTCGTCTGAAACCACAATGCTAATACCATTTTACTCGAATGCATGTTTACCGCACGTAACAGAAATTGTATGCGCGTGTACATTCCTAGTTTGCATACTTTCAGCATCGATGTCACTTGTCACAATTATCACAATTCTAAAAATGTCCTTTGAACACGGAATTATACAAAACGGAATAGCAACTCAACGAAGTTGAATAGGCGAGCATCTGAGCTCTCGCGGCGGTTAAATTTTGCGAGATTATGTGTCACGTGACAACATCTTCACTTTTTGCCTCGTTGTCCTTCATTTCTGGGGTGAAAATTTACCGACTCAAGTGTTTTTATTGATATTTTATAGGATTTAAATGTCTTGGTGGACATTCCTATCAATTCACCTGAATATAAACCCGTGAACAATGCTTCGAAACAGACATTTATCAAATTAATTACCAATAGAAATTCTCTTATCAAGTCTCGCGAGTCTCGTATGCGCCGCACGAGATTTGCGATATAACGTGAGGTTTCAATTCCGTCAGTGTATGTAATTCTGTGCTTTGAATATATAATTATTGAAAAAATGCTTGCGACTGCCTTTAAAGAGACTGTAACCAAATGGTGTATTTGCGGAAAAAACAGAAAATACTCAAATTTGTAAAGGTGAATTTGGACTACAAATTATCAGCAGCAGGTAGAGTCTAAGACATGTTGGCTACCTGAAATAAGGTCTGTCATAAGTATTGCAACATGGCCATGGGTGATTGCAGGGAAAATAAAAGATAGCCTTGCACTGGATCTGTGGTCCTTGAGAGCACCATCTTAGTTGCATTTAGCCTTTTATGCTTGCAAATGGTAGTTATGACAATATTCCTAGTTTGCTTTTTCCTTGTGAAATGGGGTTTTGGTGCCTGCAGCGTAACAACAGGCCATGAACAGACGTATCTGCAACTCATCAAGTATGCCAGAGAGTTTACTGGACGTTTCGCTACCCTGTTGCGTTCGCGCCTGTCAGTTTGCTACCCTGGGTTTTTATACCCTGGATGTTTCACTACCAGTACATTTTCTCTACCTCCAATTTTTTATTACCGAACTAAAATATATTTTTTTATTAATAACTTATCGTAGTTTATTTACCCTATTTAAAGTACGTTAAATTTAGCGTAATATACAAGAATTTAAAATGATTTAAATATAAAGTTTCATGATCTGAAAGTTGCAGTTGAAAATATTAGCAGTTGTCAATTTTGAAAGGCACTTCTGAAATTTTAATTTTATGCCGCGACGTTTCTTTGTGTGATACAGATCGGCTTCCGCAAAAATCCAATCAGCAAATCATTTCCGCATTGAGAAGAGTAAATAAATAAAATTATCTTTAATGGAGATTCCATTGGTTTGTAACCAAATGAATAAATACACATGTATAGATCTCTCATGTTGTCGCGTAGCGTCTGCACAAATATTTCGTCAAAATTATAATTATATCTGTCATGGTTAGATTTGTATTTAAAAATCTCTTCTATATTTATGTCCGTTAGTTGGGATCCAGATTAGTAAATAACCCCCTTGTTCCGTAAATCTAAACCTCTTATATTGAGCTAGCATTGGTTTGGATCTTGAATAGTAAATAAAAATCTCTGATGTGGACGGGTGGCGTCTGCGCAGATATTTCTTCAAAATTGTAATCATTTGTCCGTATGATGGATCCAGATTATAAATTTGAATCACATATATATGGTGATAACAGTGGTTTTGATCCAGATCAAGGAATAAAAATGTCTGATGTGAACGCACGGAGACTGTGCAAATATTTCGTCAAAATTGAAATGATTTCTGTCCGTTAGTTTTGATTCAGATTAATAAAAAAACACTTTTAAATATGATGATTTGATTGGTTTGGATCCATATTAATAAATAAAAAATCTCTTATGTGGACGCCACAAGGTAGTGAACATGCTAGGGTAGCGAAAATCCAGGTAGCGAAACGTCCTGAAATAGCCAGAGACATTAAAGTTGCAGGGACCGCAAAATATGAGACCAAAAGCAGTTGACCAACATAAAAGAAAAGTGTGGAGATCCTGTGTAGGAACTGCCATGTGTACAGCAAGCCAGTAACCAGGAAGGAATTCTACTGTTGTGCACATTAACCCATTACCCCATAAATATGCCTTTTTACGCTTTTTAGCTCGCCTGTACGTAGTACATGACGAGCTATTGCAATACCCCCGGTGTAGTCGTCGTCGTCGTCGTTGTCGTCGTCGTCGTCGTGAACGGCGTAAACAATTTTAAGAAAATGTCTATAACTTCTATGTCCCTTGAGTTATTGCTTTCATAGTTGGTATGTGTGTGTATATGGACAAGACCTTCCCATGCACAGAAAAATTTTGACCCCTGTGACCTTGACCTTGAACTTAGGGCCTGCGTTTAGGTTTCGAAATCTGCGTTTAGGTTTTGAAAAATGCCTTTAACTTCTATATCCCTTAAGGTATTGCTTCCATAGTTGGTATATGTGTGTATATAGACAAGACCTTTCCATGCACAGAAAAATTTAGACCCCTGTGACCTTGACCTTGAACTTAGGGCCTGCGTTTAGGTTTCGAAATCTGCGTTTAGGTTTCGAAAAATGCCTTTAACTTCTATGTCCCTTGAGGTATTGCTTCCATAGTTGGTATGTGTGTGTATATAGACACATAGTTGGTATGTATGTGTATATGGACAAGACTTTTCCATGCACAGAAAAATTTAGACCCCTGCGACCTTGACCTTGAACTTAGGGCCTGTGTTTAGGTTTCGAAATCTGCGTTTAGGTTTCTAAAAATGCCTTTAACTTCTATATCCTTTGAGGTATTGCTTTCATAGTTGGTATGTGTGTGTATATGGCCAAGACCTATCTATGCACAGATAAAGTTTGACCCTTGTGACCTTGACCTTGAACTTAGGGCCTGTGTTTAGGTTTTGAAAAATGCCTTTTACTTCTATGTCCCTTGAGGTATTGCTTTCATAGTTCACTGTTGGTTTAAGTGTGTATATGGACAAGACCTTTCCAGGCACAGCAAAATTTAGACCCCTGTGACCTTGACCTAAGGGCCCATGTTTAGTTTTCGAAATCTGTGTTTTGGTTTCTCAAAATTTTTATTACTCCTATGTCCATTGAAATATTCCTTTCATATTCAGTTTGCTTGTGTATATGGACAAGATCTTTCCTTGCATGCAAAATATTTGAGCCCTCTGACCTTGACCTTGAACTTAGGACCTGCATTTAAGTTTCAAAGTCTGTGTTTAGGTTTCTCAATGTTTATTTAACTCATATATCCATTGAGATATTCTTTAATATTTTGCATGCATGTGTATATGGACAAGACATTTCCATGACATGCATGCAAAAAAATTAGCCCAGTGTCCTTGACCTTGAACTAAGGTCGCGGAAGGTTTTAGGTTTCGAAATCTGCGTTTAGGTTTCAAAAATGCTTATAATTCCTATTTCCCTTGAGGTGTTATTTTCATATTTGATTTGCCAGTGTATATGGACAAGACCTTTCCATGCAGGCAAAAAGGTTGACCTCTTTGACCTTGAGTGTGCTTTTAAGTTTCTAAAGGTGCCGGTGGCGAGCTTTGTTGTCTCTCTGACAACTCTTGTTATTGATTCCTCCACTGAAGGAAATAGTTCCAAATAATACCTTCATAAATATATACCATAAGAAATATTTTCTATATCCTAGCAGATATTAGCATAAAGCAGGCTGAAAGTAAAGCAGAATGTGCCTTAAGGCACATTCTGCTTTACTTTCAACCTGCTTTAAGTGGTCATCTATAGATTTCAAAACTAGAAACAGGCTATGGGGTAATGGGTTAATAAAAAATCCAAGGATGATGATGTCAGATGATGATGAGAGGCAATTGAAATATTTTATCTGTATTTATTTCATTTCAGAGAAAGAGTTCATAATTGTAGATAAAAAGGGGGAAAAGGAGAATGTAGGTTATATCCAGCTGAACCGTAGGAAAGCCTTGAATGCCCTTTGTGATGGGTTGATGAAGGAAGTGTCAAATGCACTTGATGAGTTTGAAAAGGATAAAACCATTGGCTGCATTGTGCTTACTGGTGGTACCAAGGCATTTGCGGGTAAGATAAGATGTAATAATTTCCTTTTCAATGTTTGTATGTTCTGTTCTTTATTGTCTCTCACTTTCAAGCATTTATCTTTTCATTAAAGTGAAGCCTTTTTACTTTGTTCTTCTACCTTGCTCTGATACAGATCCATTAGAACCACAATCCCAAAGGTTTTCTTCCAAAAACGTAAACAACACATTTGCTACTTGTTATTAGCGATCATATTCAAGTTCAGCATGGATGCATTCAATATTCTACCAGTCTCTAAATCCTACAATGCTATTTTATTGTCAAAGTGTCATAGTTCAACATACAAATGTCATTTTATCTGTAATTTGTATAGTTTTCTCTAAAAAGTATGTGAATTTGTCATATTTTACTCACCAAAAACACTGATTTTTGGCGAAAATCTTGTTTTTGCGTTGCCATGGCAACTGGATATATGAAAAAAAATTTCGAAGTATTTTTTTCCATTTCATGTAGAGAGGTACAAATGGTGTAAGTTTCATGCAAATCGGTGACTATGCTTGCCGCAATGTGGTTGATGGTTACAGAGAATTGCTAATAATTACATGTTTGATTTTCCAGCTGGAGCTGACATAAAAGAAATGAAGGATCTTGAATTTTCTCAGACCTATGGTGGCAATTTCTTGAACCATTGGGACCGCCTGGCAAGGTGCAACAAGCCTGTTATTGCAGCTGTGAATGGATTTGCTGTAAGTTTATTCAAGATGCTACTCCTGTAGGGTCCTCCGATCTGGGTCATACACTGTTTGCTAATTTAGACCAGTATTTATTAAAATACCCAAAATTCTAAGTAGACTTGTTTATATTTTGTTAACTAAAATGATTCACAAGGGAATCTTATAACCACAAGAGTTACAGTAACTTAGTGTTGAAAGACTTAAGCATTTTCTTATACATGTACAGGTAATTAGGGCTGCACTGTTGAAGACTGAGATCGACTTGATATGTATCACAATATGGAGGCCTTGATTTGATTATTTTTAATGCATCACAGGGATAACTGGCATTAACTGCATTGTATTACCAGTTTAGTATAAAATGGCTACACTGATGTAGAAAAAAACAATTAAGAACAAAATTTTCATGGGGATCTTTAAGTGTCAACGAATCTGATTGGCCATTTTGCAGCTTGTACACGTACACTCTCTATATTTTTGTTACCCTGCCTATAGCAGTCATCTGTCTTCATTTTTTCCTACATACTTTCCCAAAGAAAGGTCACTTAATACAAGTTTACTGTAAATATAAAGCATATCAAGGACACCACCATCTTCACTGTTTGCACAGGACAATTTAATTTACTCTTTACAATGTTCGTTAATAATGACAAGTATACTCCATGCTAGGGTTTAATGAGGTATTATTAAGTATGAAAGAGAATAAAAATTACCTTTGAGAGTTAACAATATCTAAGCATTGAAACTTGATCTTTGACTGGGTCCAAGGTTATAAAGCGTTTGAGCTGAGTCTGAGTGTGTTCTCAAGCATTTGATTGGTCAGATTTGAGCCTCAAATCTGACCAATCAAATGCTTGAGAACGACTTTAGACTCAACTGAAAAGCTTTATAACCTTGGACCTTGATCTATATGAGTGCTGTATTTTCAGCTTGGTGGTGGCTGTGAGATTGCCATGATGTGTGACATTATATATGCAGGTGACAAGGCTCAGTTTGGTCAGCCAGAAATCAACCTTGGAACCATACCAGGTATACTGTTAAACGTCGCTATAGAAACAGGCATGGTGATCTGTACATACAGGTCACTACTTTATCATTGCTTTCATATCATTTCTCATGCTGTGAAAAAGGTGGTTTATTAAAGCAGTCTAAAAGTAAAGCAGAAAAAAGGAGCTTTCTGCTTTATTTTCAGTCTGTTTTAAGGTTTTCCTCAGCATAAACACCATCGGAGGCCTTTACCTATTCCATTACATTATAAGTAACACCAAATGAATAAGAGGTTAAAACATGACCTAGGCGTGCCTTCTGCCCATAATGGCACACCTGGTGTCACAATAGCCCTCGGGCTAAAATTTAGCCCGAGGGCTATTGTGACACCAGGTGTGCCATTATGGGCAGAAGGCACGCCTAGGTCATGTTTTGACCTTTTTATTGTATATCTTTAAGCAAATGACGTGGTTTTAAACATCGTTTAGCTGCCATCCACTGCTCACAAATTTTAAACGACAGGGTGACAAATTATGAGAAGCTCTAGATCTTTCAGAAATGCTCAGATCGTAAGATCTCGAACATATAGAGTTGGTTATGGGGAAGTTTAGTCCATGCAGACAATTTGTAGTAGATCTAGATCTAGAATGTCAAAAGTTAAAAACCGCTAATTGAGTAGAACTCTACATTTTGCAGACGTCGTGTTTCATTTTTTGAAATTTCCGCTGGATGGCGTGAAATAATGACGTCATAACTGTCATTTTGAATAGCATAAACAACGTCAAGTAAGTTCACACTGTGACACACATAAGACTTGATCATTGTATAAACAAGAACCGTACCTTTTACGTTACGACCCTTCTGTCCCAGAACTCAAGTGTTAGAATACGATTTGACACCGACGCCAAACCCCTTCTCCTGCCATGTTTGAATAGATCTAAGTTGCTAACATCAACGAGCTGCACGTGAAAAACTTCGAGGGGCGATTATCCATAATCGGCCCACTGGGCCATTATGGATTAGTCACATGACCTCCGTAATGACAGTTTTCAACGGCAATTTTGTTACTATTTATAGTAAGGTATACAATAATATACAGTAATACTGTTCAATACAGGTGGCTGTTTCATTTCCTTAAAGCAGGATAAAAGTAAAGCCAAATGCTCTAATAGGAGCTTTCTGCTCTACTTTCATCTTGCTTTAAGTAGTATCCTGCTTAAACAATTATTCATGATCTGCACTTTGGAGGAAAGTGTTTAGCAGATGCTTGGTAGGATATAGTTAGTTTCCTGGGTCAAAGGTTATAAAGAGTTCAGTCTGAGATTGTTCTCAAGCATTATATTTGTCAGATTTGAGCTTTTGCTAGCAAAAGCTAAAATCTGACCAATCAAATGCTTGAGAATGACCTCAGACACGACTCAAAAGCTTTGTGCCTGTTGCTTTATATCAGGACTACATGTAGGTAGGAGCACCTTTGAATATGCAACTCTATGAGGGGTATGTCTGTAACAGAGCTCCAGATAAGGGGAGTATTTCAAAATCTAAAATCTTTAATTTTGTATCAAACCCTTTGGTGTCACTACTCATTAGAATCGTCTCGAAGAGACGATTCTAATGAGTAGTAACACCATAGGATTTGGTGCTGAATTGAGTGAAAATTTTGGATTTATTCAGTTATCTCCCTGTTGTCCGGAGCCCTGCTGTAAGGAAAAACACAACACTGTATTACAGCTTGTTATTGGCAATCTTATGGCAGTATGGAAACAATTTAGTACAAAAGTAATTGAGAAAAATCTGCATTATTGTGGGAAAAGGTATATGTAAGCGTTTTTATTTATTTTATCAATGCAACGCTTCAGGAGCTGGTGGCACCCAGAGATTGACCCATGCTATTGGCAAGTCAAAGGCAATGGAGATGGTTCTCACTGGAAACAGAATGGGGGCACAGGATGCTGAGAAAGCAGGTGGGTTTACAATGTACATTGATTATATTTAACCCTTTATTCCATAGCCTATTTCTAGTTTTAAAAACAGGTGACCACTTAAAGCAGGTTGAAAGTAAAGCAGAATGCGCCTTAAGGCACATTCTGCTTTACTTTCAACCTGCTTTAAGCCGCTAGCTGCAAGGATATAGAAAATATGTGCATATTCACAACTGTATAAAGTGAAACTATTTTCTTGAATGGAGGAATAGATTAAAAGTGTATAGTAATGGGTTAAAGATACAGAGACTGAGTATCATAAATACTGAAATCCTTTTGTCACAACTCAACCTTCTGTTGTGACTTTTCATTTTGAATCTTCTATTCTTAGTTCAATTAAGGACCTATATCCACATACCATGTAATGTCTTAGTAGGTTGAGATTTTCTGTTCCACTTTAAACAGTCAGGAATATGCACCATAAAATATTTCCTATATCCTTGCAGATAGTAGTTTAAAGCAGATTTAAAATAAATTAGAATGCTCCTGAAACCACATTCTGCTTCATTTTCAACCTGCTTTAAGCAACCATGTCTTTAATACAGAAATCAAGCTATGAGGGGAATAGTTAAAGTAAGCTAGTAAATTTTATGATTTATTTTCAGCCTGTTTCAAGCTGTTTTCTGTCTGAGGCATAAAAACTCCCTGTCTAAAATATGGCACTCTTTCTCACTTCTAAAAGGTTTCAGCTGCCTTACTTTCCCAATTAACCACCCCTTCAATGCCATGAATGATGTCATCTTCTTTAAGCAATTTTCATCAGCTTTTAGTAATAAAAATTGAATTTAGGTATTTTGAACTTTGGATATATTGAAATGAGTGTAAAGCAGTTTGGATTCATACTGTTTTCAAATAACAACTGTACGTAGGTTAAAGCATTGAAGGGTTTAATAAAGGGCAATATCTAATGTATTTAGGTTATGGCTGGGTAAGCAATGAAGAAAGGAAATATTTAGTGAATGTATTTATGTATGGGTAGATAAGCATGTAATGGTGCGGTATTATTTTAGTTACATCATGCCTGTCCATGTATTATTCCAGGTCTTGTCAGCAAAGTGTTTCCCGAGGACCAGGTGGTAGATGAGGCCATTAAAACAGCTGAGAAAGTAGCAAGCTTCTCCCAGATCACAACAGCCATGTGTAAAGAATCCATCAACAATGGTAGGTTCTAATTATCACGATCTATGAATGTGCAGTTTCAGTCGACCCTCTTAATATAGCCACATTCTTGATTCCTAAACTCCTAAAGAGGCTTTATTCATTATAATGATCCTGTATTAAATGGGTTTGCTATTGAATTGTTGCTTAAAACAAGTTTGAATGTGTGTAGAACAAAAATGAGCTAGTTTATTGTTAGATGCTGGTTATTCTATGGAATGTTTGTTGGTGTTTAGCTCTTTATCTCATAGACATTAGCTGGTAAAACTGTGTTTATATAAGGGTAAGAAATGATAATATTTCTTACATTATTTTTCCATTGCACTAAAAAACCATGTGTCAAATTATTTTTCAAAATGTTTATTAAATGGAAACCATCATTTCAGCAGGAGTTCAGCTTGTTAGATCTACCCAATATTGGGGTTATGTTTGTCATTAATACTTTATGTAAAAATAATACCATTTGTGCTTACATTCAAGTCACATCATACTATAATATGATATACTGTTAAATTGTTGCCACCAACTTTTTATGCCCACCGCCTGATTTAGTCAGGTGCATTTTATTATTGCCCAGTCTATTTGTTCATCCATCTGTACACAACTTTACCCTTGACCCATAACTTTGGAACCACATGTGAGAGACATCATATTTGGCATGTGTTCTCTTGAGCTCAGTACAATTTGGGTCATATCCAACCAAGGTGAAGGTCATTTAGAGGTCAAATTGGATGAATTTAACCTTGGCCAAGAAGCTCTTGAACTAAGTACAAGTCGGGTCATGTTAGACATGGACCAAGGTCATTAAGAGGTCATGGGCATAGTGCTTCACAAACACATCTTGTTTGAATTCATATTTTACATCTTTCAAATATAGGACCTGGTTGACGTATGACCTTACTGATTTGACATTGTTTTTCCAGCATATGAGATGTCTCTGGACCAAGGATTGCACTTTGAGAAGAGACTGTTCCATGCTACATTTGCAACAGTAAGTAACCACATACTGTCTACACTAAACCAATTACAAACAATTGCTGTGTGCTTTTATTTCTCAAATTAAAATTTGAGGTATTTTGACATAAGTAAAATTGAAATGAGTGTCCTATTTGCAAATACTCAATGTGCTCGGGTTATACCGTTAAGGCAGTCAAGGGGTAGTAATAAATAAATGGAATTCTGTTTCCTTTAGATTTACCAGTGTGTGTGTGTGCGTGCCATCATTTTCAATCAGAAGTAGTTAAACTATAACAACTACTCAAATGAATATGCACTGATACTGTTAATGATAGCTTAACCCTTTCCTCCCTGAAAATTTAAATCGACCATTCCAGTTTCCATTTTAGTCTAGTGCATTTCTGACTTTTAAGGGTTGTTTAGGGCTCCTTTTGGAGCCCTCTGATCTGGGCCTTCACTGTTTGCACAGGCCAATTTTACTATTCACATTTACATTGTTTGAAAATGACGCCTATATTGCGGGACTAGGGTTCAAAGTGAAAGGAAGTAAAAACTGACACCTTCTTCTTTACAATCTGCCATCTGCCGTAACTAATTATTACATAGATATGCATAGCTTCATAGCTTATAGGATCTTTCTGCATTGTTTTTGTTCTGCCTTAACCCATTACCCCTTAGCCTGTTTCTAGTTTTGAAGATATGTGACCATTTAAAGCAGGTTGAAAGTAAAGCAGAATGCGCCTTGAGGCGCATTCTGCTTTACTTTCAGCCTGCTTTAAGCTTTTATCTGTTAGAATATAGAAAATATTTCTTACGATTCTTATTTGTGACAGTATAAATTGTAACCATTTTCTTCAGTAGAGGAATTAACTAAAGGGCATAAAAAGGTGTATTTATGGGGTAATGGGTTAAGATACTACCTGCTTTAAAGATAACCAATAATTCTTGGGTTTACTTGACACTTATTAAGTTTGACTTTTCTGGTGATGTTACATTTTGATGTTTTCAGGACGACCGACGTGAGGGCATGGCAGCGTTCACGGAGAAGAGACCAGCAAAGTTTACAAACAGTTAAACAACAGGACAATCCAATATGTAAAAGAAATTGAATTCTATGTTTATTTTATACATGTACACACAATAGAAGCAAATCATGTGATAATCAATAACCATGGACATCTTACACTTTGACTGCTTACGTTTGTTTTGATGTCATTGGATAAACACTTGGAGCCAACTGTTTACTGTTCAGTTACTTGTCAAAATTATTTGTTAAATGGTAGTGATATAAGTAGAGATATATGGTCCAGCTATATAAATGACTTCTGTGGCAAAAAAATAGTATCATGTAGCTCATTAATTAGATTTTCTACCACAGCAATAAAATGGAACAATTAGTTTGTTTTGTATGATGAATGCAATATGCATGAGGGTATTGTATTTCTTTGGTAACATTTTAGATTTTGATGCCATATTATTAAAGATGACATATTTTACAATAGTTTTGTTTGGAATTTCATTCATTTTTCCAAATATTTATTATACGCTATCAACTAATAGCTTAAAGCAGGTTGAAAGTAAAGCAGAATGTGCCTTAAGGTTACCTATATTCAACGCTTGAAACAGGCTATAGGGTATTGGGTTAATGAAGACCTTTTCAGGCTTTTACCTATACCCAATACAATACATTTCATGTCCTAACCATTTCCTCCACAGTCATAGGTGCAAATGCTCTATACAACTGTGTTAACCCAACACCCCATAGATACACCAGTCATGTAATTTATTTCTTCATTGAAGAAAATTGTTCAATTTTATACAGTCATGAATATGCAACATAAGAAATACCTTCTATATTCTAGCATAGATGATAGCTCAAATCATGCTGAAAATAGTGCAGAATGCTCCTGAGGAAGCATTCTGCTCTACTTTCAGCCTGCTTTATATTATAAGCAGTCATTTGTCTTCAATACTGAAAATAAGCTATGGAGAAAAGGTTTAAGGCAAGCGACTGCTTGGAGAAAGATGAGAGTAAAGCAGAAGGATCCTTTAGGATCTGTTAACTTTCATTTTGCTTTTAGCCGCCACCTGGGCCTACACTTATTAAGTGCTTAAGATTAGATAGTTCTCAAGCTTTTGATTGATCAGATTTGTGCAGAATGCTCCAATCTGACGAAAAAAAGGTGTGAGAATGATCTCAGACTAAGATTATGCATACATTGTATATGTAATGGTTTCTCAGCACCATATGGCCATTTTATGTGTCGCTGTGCCCAACTCAATAAATCAAACCAAATCAGAAATATCTCCATTATCCCACACACCAGTTAAAAAATAATAGCATGTCTCTGGAACACATTCACAATACGAAGGTTGATAACACAGATTGTGCAGTCTACTAGAACCACAACTCTGTCAGACTCAAATATGATCAAAAGAAGATAACATGGCAGTTTCTACAAAAAGTTCCAGTAAAATGAAGTGAAAGAAAACTACATGTATATGAGTTAAATGCTTATGTTCTGCATTAACACATTCAACCCTAGCAATAAGTATACTCCTAATTTACAAACAATGCACCTGTGAGGATAACACTTGTTCTATGCAAACATTGTAGACGTTAAGGAGCCCTTTGATCAGGGTCTACACTGTTTGTCATTTTGTAATATATTGTTAAATACCCGAAATAGTCAAAAACGGACTAAATGTATTTTGAAATTGGAATTGCCCATTAAAAGTTTCAGGGGTGAATGAGTTGCCTGTTTTTACAGCTCTATGCTTTTTCAATGAATGGTCTTCTGTATAACCTGAAGCACTTATCTGCGAGGGAACATTCATATCTTTCATGTTTGTGAATTGCTTGTTGATAGACATTTAAGGTTAATGGGATATTCACTAATACAAAGAAAATTCGAAGTAAAAAACAGTTTTATTTTTCAGTATAAAAACAGCTGTAAGTAGTATAAAAATAAATCTTTCAACTTTCATTTCAGATACAATATTCATGTAACAGTTGTCACAACATTTATCTAGCCCAGCATTATAATGATATACATGTACATGTATGTGAATCTTCAATTATATAACACAATGGATTTCTGGACTTCAACTAAAAGTTTATTTTGGATTTCGGTGAACAGGTCAACATCACTTGAGCAACTTTCCAATCAGGAAGGATGGGGATCTTTAACAGGTGTAGCTAAATGCATGACAAAAGCAATGCAGAAAGCTCTTTTTAAAAAATTCTGCATTACTTGTGTTTTGCACTTCACTGCAAGATGTCTTAAAGACAGACAAATGAATTTATTTTGACAAGTTTTTGATGCATGTAAAAAGTTGATCACTATAAAAAGCAATATGCATTTTTTCACAAAAAGAATATTAAATCTGTAAAACTAATTTATGTTACTTGGAAAGAAATAGAAGGTAATGTTTGAAACTGGTATCACAGTTCTGCAATTAACCCTTACACTGAATGTTTCACATTTCATAGCAAAATTCACCATACAAATACGGGACATCTAAATAAAAAAGAAAGCACCACCTTCTTCTAACATAAAAACTATTAATTTACTTCTAAAACAAGACATTTAGGTATTCTGGGACTAACATTTGGTTTTGAACATGTATAAAACATGAGCCTTGCCTTAAAAATGGGAGGACTCTATTAATTTCAAACATTGTAGACACAGATCATAATTTGTACTGGAATGTAAATATGTACTCAGTCGTCACTGCATGCATGGGTACAAATTGAAAATATATATATTGATAATAATCACTGTACTCTTGGCTAATATTTGATGTTGCAAAAAGAGGTGACTGATATGGGTCTACATTACATTTTTTTACTCGCATAATTATGTGTAACAAATTATTTTATACAGTTTAGAGACTCATGTCCACAGGGATATGTATTCAATAGTTCTGTCTAAATGGCTTAAAATAATACTATAACTACTTCGGTTAACACATAAATAATTTACAAACAAGTGTAAATGAAACACAGTTCTTACATGGTAAAATATCAAAAAGGCATTTAATAAGGTATATTTAAATACGATGGGACAACAAATTGGAAATTTAACTCATTCAACCCTAGTAACAAGTATACCCGTCTATCAACAGTACCTGTGGAGAGTACATTTGTCCTATTCAAACGGTGAAGACCCTGATCGAAGGGCGTCTGTAGAAGCCCTCTGATCAGGGTCTGCACAGTTTGTAATTTTGCAATGTATTGTGAAAATCAACCCTAAATACATGTAGTCGAAAATGAACTAGACTTAATTAGAAATTTCCATTAAAAGTTTCAGGGGTGAATGAGTATGTATGAATTATAGCTTTATACATATTATTATTATTATTTATTATTATACAAACACAAGTTCTCAAAAATGGCATTAAGATCTATGAAAAATATATTTGCATGTATATGCACAGAGGAAAGATACAATCTTGTAAATTTCAAAATACCACACAACAAATTGAAACATTCTAGACTTCTACATAAAATATATTCATAAGACCGCCGACACATTAGTCAGAAAACCATGAACAAAAATGTGTAAAACCCAAATAAAGTAGGTTTGTTTCAGCTTCATGTCTCTAACAAACAGAACACATCAGGACAAATCATCAGCAGGGATCCAGATAAGAGGGTGTGAACTAGGGTTTTTCAATATTTTGCCCTTTATGTCTTGTACAAAGTCCTATGGTGGGACAGAGTTGTCCTGGAGAGTTTGATGCAGTTGTAAGGATTTTAGTTTTGGAAATACAGTCAAACTTCGATATCTAGAACTCGTTTAAATCAAACATACCCGTATTTCAAAGTTAAAACGTGGCTTAGCCACTTTTTAACTTTGAAATATGGGTATGTTCGACCTAACCGAGCATAAAATAATGTAGTTCATGTGTCAAACTATCAGATAGTTCCAGTTAAGCGAGTTCGAGATATCCAAGTTCGACTGTACTCCCCTTATTTGGAACTCAGCCACAGTTTATAAGACTCTTCTGAAAGACTTGACCCAGGATTGAACCTGCAATCCCTTTTTATACGCCCGTCTTCAGACGGGAGGTATTATGTCGTGGCGCTCTCCGTCCGTCTGTTAACTTTTTCATGTCCACTCTCTAACTCAAACAAATTTAGTCCAATCCTTTTGAAACTTGGTCAGAATGTGTATGGCCATAATATCTCGGTCAAGTTCGATAACCAGCAAGATCGACCCAGATATTCAAGAGTTATGCCCCTTTTTCGTCAAAAACGGGCATTTTAGTTTGTCCGCTCTCTAACTAAAACAAATTTATTTTAATCCTTTGGGAACTTGGTCAACATGTGTATGACCATAATATCTCGGTCAAGTTCGATAACCAGCAGGATTGCCCCAGACATTCAAGAGAAATGCCCCTTTTTTCGTAAAAAACTGGCATATTTTAGTTTGTCTGCTCTCTAACTCAAACAAATATATTCCAATCCTTTTGAAACTTCGTCAGCATGTGTATGACCATAATGTCTGGGTCAAGTTCAATAACCAGCAAGATTGCCACAGACATTCAAGAGTTATGCCCCTTTTTTTGTAAAAAAACGGGCATATTTTAGTTTGTCCACTCTGTAACTCAAACAAATTTTTTTCAATCCTTTTGAAACTTGGTCAACATGTGTATGACCATAATATCTCGGTCAAGTTCGATAACCAGCAGGATTGTCCCAGACAATCAAGAGTTATGCCCCTTTTTTCGTAAAAAACGGGCATATTTTAGATTGTCCACTCTCTTACTCAAACAAATATGTTCCAATCCTTTTGAAACTTAGTCAGCATGTGTATGACCATAATGTCTGGGTCAAGTTCAATAACCAGCAAGATTGCTCCAGACATTCAAGAGTTATGCCCCTTTTTCATCAAAAATGGGCATATTTTAGTTTGTCCGCGCCCTTACTCATACAATATTTATTCCAATCCTTTTGAAACTTAGTCAGCATGTGTATGACCATAATGTCTTGGTTATGTTCCATAACCAGCTAGATTGCCACAGACAGTCAAGAGTTATGCCCCTTTTTTCATCTAAAACGGGCATTTTTTAGTTTGTCCGCTCTCTAACTCAAACAAATTTATTCCAATCCTTTTGAAACTTGGTCAGCATGTGTATTACAATGAATTCTCGGTTATGTTCCATAACCAGCAAGATTGCCCCAGACATTCAAGAGTTATGCCCCTTATTTTGTCAAAAACAGGCATTTCTTATTTTTTCCGCTCTTTAACTCAAAGAAATTTATTCAAATCCTTTTGAAACTTGGTCAGCATGTGTATGACCATAATGTCTCGGTCAAGTTTGATAACCAGCAAGATTGCCCCTGACATTCAAGAGTTATGCCCCTTTTATCGTCAAAAACGGGCATTTTTTTGTTTGTCCGCTCTCTTTCTCAAACAAATTTATTCCAATCCTTTTGAAACTTGGACAGCATATGACCCCTAACTTTCAGGGTTCTTTCCCTTTTGTTCACTTTACCTTGATAGGGTTTTAGTATGACTACATTCTAAGATCGATTTGATGGGCGTATAATGTGCCCGGCTTGCGGTGCTCTTGTTTACAAGGCAAACAGTTCAGCCACTACACCATGGAAATTTCTAAACAGATTGGGTTACAGTAAAAACTGGACTGGAGGTTGAGTTTGATGAAGGTATGCATATGTGTATCACTGACCCCAATCTACCATGTTTTTCACTAGAAATAATAACAAGCTTCTCACAAATATACATTGCAATGGTCATAACAGTAAACTTCCACTTCACTACACTGCCAACTATTTGACCCTTTATAGCTCCATAATTATACCATTTTATGCCTTTAACTTTATCCTCCACTGAAGAGAACTATTCCACTTTATACAGTCATGAACATGCAGCATAAATGTTTTCTATAATCTAGCAGATTAGAGCTTTAAACAGGCTTAAAGTAAAGCAGAGTGCCTCTTAAGGCACATTCTGCTTTACTTTCGAACTTGCTTTAGTTGTGACCTGTCTTAAAAACTAGAAACGGGCTATGGGGTAAATTGTGTACTTGTCTCCTTATTGCATAACATAAACTCAATGTCATTGGTAAAATAAATGAATTTCAATTAACACTTCCAGAGTGTAAATACATGCATACTTTGAATCTTCTTATACTGATACAGTGTTCCCTCTCTACAACATCCAATGAGAGACAAATATTGGGTGTTGTATTCAGAGGGAGTCGTTATAGGGAGGGAAAAATAATACCCTAAGAGTGCTGTGCATGACTTTGCTTACATTTGCAAACAGTTTGAACCCAGATCAGACGCTTCGTAATGTGGTGTCTGATCTGATCTGGGTTCAAACTATTTGTCACTCGTCTTTATGTTTCTTCTGTCAAAATGTCTAATACAAGATTTTGTGGGAAAAAAAGCAAACAACAATTTTAAGCAGACAGTATTACAGCAGTGAAAGGGTTAGACATTGCTGTCTTGTCTTGTTTGGGGGACAGTGGCAATCATTACTGTAAGGAGAAAATCATTGTTCAGAGGGCTGTTGTAGGGAGGGAGTGCTGTTGTACAGTGGGGAATCTGTTATTCTTTCCCGTTTAAACGCAAACGTACGCAAACGCAAAACACTAAAACATAGAAAAGAACAACTTTTGGACAATTCTGATAATTCTTGTTTATCTTGGTGGCAAACAGTTTGGAGCCTGATCAGACGCCGGGTTACCCGGCGTCTGATCTGGCTCCAAACTGTTTGCACTGCAAATAATAGTTTTAGCGTAAACGCGTTTATTGGGAAAGAATAACAGATTCTCCACTGTAGTATAACAATGATGACTGGTGCAAACAGTTCATCCAGATGAGGTGAGATTCCAAGTAGACCTACATCTCATCTTGATATAACAACAGTACAGTGCTCCCCCTGACACTGGTCCTCTGAACAACTACTACCAGTTACAATGATGACTGGTGCAAACAGTTCATCCAGATGAGGTGAGATTCCAAGTAGACCTACATCTCATCTTGATATAACAACAGTACAGTGCTCCCCCTGACACTGGCCCTATGAACAACTACTACCAGTTACAATGATGACTGGTGCAAACAGTTCATCCAGATGAGGTGAGATTCCAAGTAGACCTACATCTCATCTTGATATAACAACAGTACAGTGCTCCCCCTGACACTGGTCCTCTGAACAACTACTACCAGTTACAATTATGACTGGTGCAAACAGTTCATCCAGATGAGGTGAGATTCCAAGTAGACCTACATCTCATCTTGATATAACAACAGTACAGTGCTCCCCCTGACACTGGTCCTCTGAACAACTACTACCAGTTACAATGATGACTGGTGCAAACAGTTCATCCAGATGAGGTGAGATTCCAAGTAGACCTACATCTCATCTTGATATAACAACAGTACAGTGCTCCCCCTGACACTGGCCCTATGAACAACTACTACCAGTTACAATGATGACTGGTGCAAACAGTTCATCCAGATGAGGTGAGATTCCAAGTAGACCTACATCTCATCTTGATATAACAACAGTACAGTGCTCCCCCTGACACTGGTCCTCTGAACAACTACTACCAGTTACAATTATGACTGGTGCAAACAGTTCATCCAGATGAGGTGAGATTCCAAGTAGACCTACATCTCATCTTGATATAACAACAGTACAGTGCTCCCCCTGACACTGGTCCTCTGAACAACTACTACCAGTTACAATGATGACTGGTGCAAACAGTTCATCCAGATGAGGTGAGATTCCAAGTAGACCTACATCTCATCTTGATATAACAACAGTACAGTGCTCCCCCTGACACTGGTCCTCTGAACAACTACTACCAGTTACAATGATGACTGGTGCAAACAGTTCATCCAGATGAGGTGAGATTCCAAGTAGACCTACATCTCATCTTGATATAACAACAGTACAGTGCTCCCCCTGACACTGGTCCTCTGAACAACTACTACCAGTTACAATGATGACTGGTGCAAACAGTTCATCCAGATGAGGTGAGATTCCAAGTAGACCTACATCTCATCTTGATATAACAACAGTACAGTGCTCCCCCTGACACTGGTCCTCTGAACAACTACTACCAGTTACAATGATGACTGGTGCAAACAGTTCATCCAGATGAGGTGAGATTCCAAGTAGACCTACATCTCATCTTGATATAACAACAGTACAGTGCTCCCCCCTGACACTGGCCCTCTCAACAACTACTACCAGTTACAATGATGACTGGTGCAAACAGTTCATCCAGATGAGGTGAGATTCCAAGTAGACCTACATCTCATCTTGATATAACAACAGTACAGTGCTCCCCCTGACACTGGTCCTCTGAACAACTACTACCAGTTACAATGATGACTGGTGCAAACAGTTCATCCAGATGAGGTGAGATTCCAAGTAGACCTACATCTCATCTTGATATAACAACAGTACAGTGCTCCCCCTGACACTGGTCCTCTGAACAACTACTACCAGTTACAATGATGACTGGTGCAAACAGTTCATCCAGATGAGGTGAGATTCCAAGTAGACCTACATCTCATCTTGATATAACAACAGTACAGTGCTCCCCCTGACACTGGTCCTCTGAACAACTACTACCAGTTACAATGATGACTGGTGCAAACAGTTCATCCAGATGAGGTGAGATTCCAAGTAGACCTACATCTCATCTTGATATAACAACAGTACAGTGCTCCCCCTGACACTGGCCCTATGAACAACTACTCCCTCCTTACAACAACACTTCTTGCTGTTCCCCCAAAAAGACAATTATATCCAACCTTTTCATGCTGTTTTTCTCAGTTACATATTGGACATTTTGATAGAAAAAAACCCATAATGACAAGTGACAAACAACTTGAATCTAAATCAGACGCCTCGTTACGTGGCGTCTGATCTGGATTCAAGTTGTTTGGAAATGTAAGCCAATTTCTCTCCCTGTAATGACTCCCTCCAAACAACTAACACAATCTTTGTCTCCCATTGGGTGTTGTAGAGAGAGAGCACTGTATTTTATATTCAGATAGTAACAACAGCAGCGAAATGAAATCAGATACATGTATATAGAAGGCAGGCAGCCTTTTCAAAATGACAACTTGTATAAAGTGAATGGTTGTTTTAAAAAAAGACTTGTTCTGCATAAGGAGGATTAAATCACCAAAGCCATACATGCAAATTCCTATATAAAAGACATGCAAAAACCATCACATAAAACTTACTGTAGTACGCATTTGTAGAAATGTCTACTAACATATTAAACATCAAAAGCTGTATAGACATATCTTTCACAAAATCTATAACAAAGTATATACTAATAGACAGTAAAAAGTAACCAATAACACTAAAATTGCCAAAAACTGATATGTTTCTATAAAGGTCTTAATGAGAAAATAACAAAATATAAACATACATCTAGGCTCTTCAAATATATAAATACATACATTAAGACTATAAACACTAATATTAAACTAAATCTAAAAATATTTCATAATCTTATATGCATTTATGTTTTAGCTACTGTAAAACCATGTAATCAGCACTCAAAAGAAAGTGTAAAACATTTAATGTGTTAAACAAGCTTAAAACAGGATGAAAGAAATTTAAAGCAAAATTTACTTTCATGCTGCATTCAGCAGTCACCTGATTTAAACACCGAAATGCTAGCATACTTAATAGGGTGGTTGTACTTTCTGGTTTTACTGTGCTTTACTTGTATATCTGGTTTTACTGTGCTCTACTTGTATATCTATAACACTAGTCCCAGGAATGTGAGCTTGTCCCGAACTAACAAATCAATCACATACATGTTTCATATAACACAGAAAAAAGTTGGATGTGATTATACATACAGTAAAACCTATCTATTATGTCCACTGAAATAGAAGGTGAATTGATTGTATAAGTTACAGGTGACAGCTAGGTGACAGCTTAAAGCAAGGTGACAGTAAAACAGAAAGCTCCTTTCGGAGCTTTCTGTGTTAGTGTCATTTTGCTTTAACCCTTTAACTCTCTTTTTTTTCGTGAGATTTGTACCCCTTCACCATTTCATTGTCGTCTGCTTCAATTTTGATGTCTGCAATATCGTTTCAAAGTAAAAAAAAAATAGGGAAGTATGACTGAAGGAATTTCAAAACGAGTGTAACACAGCGTCTGATCAGGATCCAAATTGTTTTCAAATGCGCTTTAAAGTGTCATTGAGAGCAAAAGGGTTAAACAGTCACATGCCTTAAATGCCTAATAATCGACATAATTCAGAGGTTGTTATAGAGAGGATTTACTGTAATAATGGATTCTACAAGTGTTTCCAGAATGGTAGACCATCAGATATACAATCTGCAGACCCAGATCAGATGCTAGTTTTGAAACTTGGAATCGGATAAGGTTCTATACTGTTTTCATTCATTAGTCAAAAGCATTTACTACCACTATCACTATGAACTACTATCAGATGCCCCAAAGATAACTTGGCATCTTATCTCGACTGTTTGTAATGGTTATCGTCTAAACCCTTTCCCCCGTAGAAGCGCCTTTTAGCACATTTAATTTATCCCTCCACTGAATGAAATAGTTCCAATTTAGACAGTCGTAAACATGTTCTAAAAGAAATATTTACTATATTCTAGCAGATGATAGCTTAAAGCAGGTTGAAAGTAAAGCAGAATGCACCTTCAGGCGCATTCTGCTTTATTTTAAACCTGCTTAAAGTGGAAACCTGTCTTCAAAACTAGAAACATGCTATGGGGTAATGGGTTAACAGATCCACATAATATTGTCTTTTCAAGCTCCTATCGTATTCTGACAGGTGGATGTTTAAAGCAGGCTAAAAGTTAACCAGAAAGGAGGTACGCTTCAGAACTAAAATATTTAATTCTAATTGAACGCATGATAATATCATAAACAGTCAGGGCAAGTGGGATTAACTTTGAGCAAGAGCTCTTGGTCAACGACTCAACATAGTACATAAAATTCCTTGGCTTAAATATTGTCAATCATACCTTCTCTATTTGTTATGAGAACCAATTGTTTCCATGGCTACCCATGTATTTTGTCCATTTCTGCTGCTTTATTGGCAGGAATGCTGGGATCTTTTGATGGCTTCCTGGGCTGAGCGTTGTTGCCATTGCAACATGTACAGAAGGCAGTTTGTTATTCAGAACATGCTTCTCTAAGCTAACTTTGTGGATTACCATGGTAGAAATATGTGCTTGACGGTTGAACATTTTATCGTAGAGTTTTGTTTTGTATGGCACTATGCTGATGTAATCTAACAGACCATCTCCATCCACATCTCCTAGTGCCCCTGAAAGACAACATTTCAACGTAGTTTTAATATACATGTAATACACTCTCTGTCTCTTGAGCGACACACTAGTCAATTAAAATGATGATCTTTAAATGCAGAAAGCTTCTTCAGGAGCTTTATGTATTACTTTTGTCCTGCATTAAGCTTTCACCCCAATAAGGCTAGAACTAGACAATTTCTGCCCATATGTATGATAATCATGTTTCATTAGAATTAGATGAGGTTTGTAAAAAAGAGAAAATAAGTTTAACTATACTGATGAGCACATTTGTAGATGGACTACACAACATCATACATTCTGTCTCATTACAGGCTCCAAGCTTTTGGGTTGAGTCTAAAGTCATTCTCAAGCATTTGATTGGTCAGATTTGAGCCTAGGCTCAAATCTGAATGATCAAATTGCTTGAGAATAAACTCAGACTGAACCCAAATGCTTTATAACCTTGGAGCCAGGTATCAAACCTCATTTGTTACAATATAAAAATCATGAGAAATTCATACTTTAAGAACACGTTATAATATGATGATTTAATCCTTTCCTGCCAATCACCAATATCTAGCTGATACAGGATATATAATATATCTTTGTTTAAGGTAGCTGCTTGCTTAAAGCAATATGAAAGTAAAGCAGGAAACTCCTTAAGGAGCTCTCCACTTTACTTTCATTTTGTTTTAAGCTTCCCTCTGTATTCAACACTATCAATGAATCCTCGTTTGAATGCATTTATTAAGTTAGTGTTGTTGTGTCCTTTGGCACTCACTAGTATGCAGAGGAATGGGTTAAAGGTTCCTTAGAAGAGTTTAACCCTTTGAACCCTAGTCCCGCCTATAGGCGTCATTTCAAACAGTGTACATGTGAATAATACACTTGTCCTGTGCAAACAGTGAAGGCCCAGATCAGAGGGCTCCAAAAGGAGCCCTCTGATCAGGGTCTTCACTGTTTGTCAGTAATGCCAAAATTGACAAAAACAACTCTTAAAAGCCAGAAATGGACTAGACAAAAATCGAAACTGGAATTGTCCATTTAAAGTTTCAGGGAGGAAAGAGTTAACTCATCATCCCATAGCCTGTTTCTAATTTTGGAGATAGGTTTATGTTGTCCAATTAAAGCAGGTTGAAAGAAAAGAATAATGTGAATGAAGGCGCATTCTGCTTAACTTTCAACCTCCTTTAAGCAACTATCTTCTAGTATATAGAAAATATTTCTTCTGGTAAATATTCATGACTATATAAAGTGGGGCTGTTTTCTTCTGTAAAACAATCAATTAGAGGCATATTTATGGGGTAAAAGGTTAATGTGTACTGGTACTCGACCCACAACAATTTCAACCATCACACTTACCAGTTGTGGAGCCTTCTGGGATTTGAAAACTGCACCACTGGGTATCAGACCGTTTCCTGGCATCTCTCTTCATTCTCGGCCTATGTGTTGACTCCTGACCCTTTTTCTGTGCCCTGTCAGTGCTGTCAAACGAACTAGGCTGACTCTCGAAATGACTTTTGTTTGTGTTCGCTTGGTTAACTGTTTTGTTTTTATCTGTTCTCATCCCAACATCACCATCTTCAGTGTCCTCATTAACATGGCCCTGTTGCTGTTGATAATTAACATCATCATGTATATCATTGTTGTCAGGAGGGTGATGAAATGTTGTGTCAGATCCAATATCACTTCCTTGTACATCATTCACATCATTGTGACCATAAGCATCATCTGCCAGGGAGTTGTCTGTGGGCTCTAAACAATAATAAAAGTACTGTGTACAGTCAAACCTCATTAGCTCAAACTCTATTAACCCTTTCCCCATTGAAGCGCCTTTTAGCGCATTCAGTTTATTCTTGCGCTGAAGAAAAAAATCCAATTTATACATTCATAAAAATGTATTATAAGGAATATTTTATGTTTGCTAGCAGGTGGTAGCTTAAAGCAGGCTATCATAAAGCAGGTAGGTTAAAGCAGGCTGAAAGTCACCTATTTTCAAAATTAGAAACAGGCTAATGGGTAAAGATTTAAGCCCAACTTATCCCTATTTCTTCAGTTGGTTTTCATATACTCGCTGTTGTCTCAATCCTATACCCCGTATAGCTTTCAACATTTGTAATTACATGTATTGTCTCCAGGTAGGAAGTACTTTTACAGATGAAAGCATAAAGAAATACATTTTCATATCTTAACCTTTTACTCATAAGACTTCTTTCTAAGAGTTAAGAAGGGGTCAGATCATAATGAGATATGAAATTATGCGTTATATTATCTGGATCTCAGTGCTACCCCTGCTATTGGCTTATATAAACGTTTTTCTTAACCAATTACCCCATGGCTTGTTTCTAGTTTTGAAAATAGATGACTACTTAAAGCAGATTGAAAGTAAAGCAGAATGTGCCATAGGGCACATTCTGCTTTACTTTCAGCCTGCTTTGAGACATTTTCTAGTAGAAAATATAAAATGTTTTTTTACTATACATTTTCATGACTGTATGAAGTGGAACTATTGTTTTCATTAAAGGAATAATTTAAAAGTGTAAAAGGGCATATTTATGGGGTAATCAGTTAAAACAGTGTATACTCAAATTGGACAGCTCCTGAAGGAGCTGTATGATCAGGGTCTGCCTGTTTTAGAAATGCCTGCACTCTTTCTTGGAGATTATTTTCCTTATTTTGATAGCCAATGCATTAGTTAAGATCATAGTTGGTCATGCTGTGTGGATTTTTATGTCCGAGTAGTTAGTAGGAGAAGAGTTGAAATAACTTACTGTAATAGTACTTCTCTGGGACAAGCTTTAACACCTGTAGTGGGTTTTGTACCATTGTCCTATCAACTAGAAACACCTCCTCAAACATGGTAGAGTTACTTGGCAAACACTGGGTGGCATGGACAATAAATTCTCCATCCATAGCTATAGAAAGAAAATATTAACTCTTTGCATGCTGGTTAATTGTTTTCGTCTGCAACAATTGTCGTCTGCTGCTGTTCTAAATGTAGAATTTTTAAAAATTCTTCTTAAAACAGTATCAGAGTGTCAAATAGTTTGGATCCTGATGAGACGCCGCTTTATGTGGTGCCGTTGGCATGCAAAGAGTTAAAAAGAAATCTTTGAAAATCATTAATAAAGACACTGTCTTGAGGAAAAGGAATCTTCACTTTCTTCATCCCTGAAACCTTTAATGGACAATTCCCATTTCTAATAAAGTTTGGTATCTTTTCTTATATTTAGGGTTGTTTTTAAAATTCATTGTAAAATGATAAACAGTGCAGATCCTGATCAGAAAAGGTTTGCATATGACAAGTATACTGGTCACTAGGGCTGAACGAGTTCAATTTAAACAGTTCATAGCTAAAAGAAGCATGGATATAGCAATGTATTTTTTTATGGAGAGGTAACCATGTGAAAAGGGATTACTATGAGGAATAGGTTAAGTTGTCAACAGACATCACTATTAACCCTTTACCTGATATCCTATTTCTAGTACTTAAGATAGGTGACTACTTAAAGCAGGTTGAAAGTAAAGCAGAATGCGCCTTAGGGCGCATTCTGCTTTACTTTCAGCCTGCTTTAAGCTATCGTGTGCTATAATATAGAAAATATTCCCCATAATACTTATTCTTTACTGATTAAATTGGAACTACTTTCTTCAGCGGATGAATAAATTATATCCGCTAAAAGGCGCTTCTATTGGGGAAAGGGTTAAGAACAAATAAAGGCAATAACATGCATTTCTATGTGGATTAATTTTCAGCATGGAAAGGAGTCTCTATACAGGAAAGAATTAATCAACACATTGGTCAAGATTAAATGTTGACACAGGACTGTATACAGATAAGGGCGTGTAAAATGAAGATGTTCAACCTTTTCTCTGCTATGTCTCTTACAAACCCTATGTTGTTACTACCCATTAAAATTGTCTCAAGGAGAACATTGTAATACATGTACAGTAAAACCTCTTTATTATCACCACTTAATTTTGTGAATTATTAGGTGTTTAAGACAAGTGACTGCTTAAAGCAAGGTGACAGTGAAACAGAAAGCTCCTTAAGGAGCTTTCTGTTTTACTGTAACCTTTCTTAAAGCTGTCATCTGACTTTGATACAATCCATTAGCTTATTTTTTAGTGGCCGTGATAGAGAGGTTTTACTGTATGTATTAACAATATAAGGTAGAGTGGAGATAAAAGAAAGTTTTTGGTATCTGAAAACCTTTCTGTCACTGGAGCTCTGTGACACTTACGTGGGAGACTGATGTTACTGATATTCTTGTGTTCTATCTCACTGCCTCCATGTCTCTTGCTTCTCTGTGAAACAAAGAAAGTTTACAACATCACAATTTTGGTGTATTAAAAATATCCACTTTAATGTTATCATCATCTCCTGAAAAGAAAGCAGGCCAACCATGGAGACCCAAATGATGTGCCACAGTATACATCAGATTGAGACTGTACTGTTTGCTATCATAAATGGAAGCCAACAGGGACAGTGTACCCCTGTTTAAATGGCATCCCTATACAGTTATACTCGTACTAAGCAACTACTGGATATTAGATGTAGGTGACTGATGTTTGCAGAACATTAGTAAAGCTGTAAGTACCTACAGGAAATAAATCTATGTCACTTTAACCCTTAGCCCGCCAAAAAAATTGTCGTCTGCTATATTTCTCGTCTGCTTTAAGTTTCAAAGTGCTTCAAAGTTGCTCAAAATTGCTGAAAATGTTGTCAGAGTGTCAAACAGCTTGGATCCAGATGAGACGCCGAGTTACTCGGCGTCTCATCCGGATCCAAGCTGTTTGCATATGGAACTATAGTCGTGAGTGGCAGGCTAAGGGTTAAAATATTTCTTGCCTCACAGCCAATTTCATAAAAAAAGATTTAACAATCTCCTACTATTACTTTTAGTGTATATTGATGCTTTTGAAAACAGTGATACCCAGATCAGACAGCTCTTGAATGAGCTGTTTGATCTAGGTCTGCACAGTTTTCTTGTAGGACCTGTCAGACAGTAGTCTGCATCTTTTTCTTTGGGAATGTTTTCTTATTCTATAAATTAGCTAATGGAAATTTCAGATAATAAAATTAATATGCATAGTGGATGGAGTTTTATATATGAATATTCAGAGATAGAAGGGTTGACCCATTACCCCATAGCCTGTTTCTAGTTTTAAAGAAAAATGATCACTTAAAGCAGGTTGAAAGTAAAGCAGAATGCACTTTGAGGCGCATTCTGCTTTACTTTCAACCTGATTTAAGCTACCATCTGCTAGGATATAGAAACTATTTCTTTTGGTCAATGTTATTGACTGTATAAATTGGAACTATTTTCTTCTGTGGAGGAATAAATGAAATGCGCTAAAAGGCGCTTCTATGGGGGAAAGGATTAATACCATGCCACTTAGTTTGAAACTTGAACTTTACCTGCATCCTTTCTTTGAAGACAGGTTCTAAATGTCGATAAAGAAAGATGTCATGACTGGGTTGTTTGGTTTGTATAGCCAGACTTCCAGCTTGAATGTCTGTCGTTGAATTAGTGTTCCATAACACCTTTCCATCTTTCCCACTAATTATCACATTCTACAAGAAACAGATACAATGTACATCTTTTCAAAGATAAACAGAATTTCTTTAAAAATATGGTTAAGGATATCATTGTAATTTAAAAGAAAGATATTAAATTTGTAAAAAAAAAAATAAAATAAAAAAAGGACCAAGTTATAGCCTACTTTTATTTCATTCGTTTTTCTACTTACCACCATTTCTACCATTTGGATAATTTCCTGCACTTTCGGGTAAACTCGCTATAATTTTAATGAGCGTCTCCTAACCATGATCCCACCGGAAGTCACACAGACGCTCGCTAACCACGTTTCCTCAGTTTTAATTTTATGCGCGACGGGTGAACATCGCTTTCAAAGTTGCATAGTAAAAAGTTATTTATTTTAGTAATTTACATTCTTTGAGAAATGGCTGAAGCATTTCTTCAGAAAGAGAAAGAGGCTTCTCTATCGGAGAAGTCTAAAAGTGACGACGGTAAGTCGAGTTCGGGAAGGAAACGGACTTCTTCAAAAACGAAAAAAGACGACATGGCCGATTTCACCGAGAGGCTGTCGAAGCAAGAGGAACGTTTTTCGTCGGTGGAGACGAAGATTGACAAACTGTGTTCGTTTCTAGATGATAAGGAGAAGAACAGTTGCCATAACGAGGCGTTCGGCGCAGCTCGTGGGCAAAATTCACTACCTATTTTGGAACCTCGTGAGACGCTCTTTGGGAAGTCTGAGGTTAATCAGGAGAGAAATTTTCAGAATTCTCCACGCCTGGATGATGAAATGTCTCTTTTTGTCAGCTCTAAGGAGAAGAATGACTGTGGTTTTCTGACAGCAGGCTCTGTGTCAGATTTAACTCACTCTTCGGGGATTGACATTGAGGAAAAAGAAAGATTCCTTAAATATTTGTCAACTAACATGAAGGATGACAACAATAATCCTGTTCAAGTTGAGAAACAGACAGAATTGCATTCAAGTGCTCTGAAGGAGAGATTTGGCAGTGATGCCCTTACATCAAAGACTAAATCCTGTGTGGGTTTGTGTTTAGAACACAACCAGATTGATGTGTTGAATGAATCCTGGAGATCTGAGCATCCAGATAAAGTGTCTTCTTACAGGGATAGTTACAGGAACATTTTTCCTGTTCATGAGGACTATCAACAATATTTTAAGGTTCCAGGTATTGATGATTCGGTGGAAGCCTTGTTGGTGAACAGGCATGGCCGTAGTGCATCATTTGGTCGTACACCTTCTTTATTTTCAAAACACATGAAAAGTTTTGAAAAACTGTCTTTTTACGGACAATTAGCATCTCGTATGGGACTTATATCCACATGCTATATTCAACAAGCTTTGGGATCTTTGTTGGACACATTGCAGGCCGATAGTTTAAATCTTGACAAGGCAGTACAAATGACCAGAGACGTGTTTGCAATGTCTACCAAAACTCTGGATCAGGTAGCCAGAGCAGGTGCTTTCCATCATTTAGTGAGGAGAAATGCAGCATTAGTGGACACTGGCTTGAGTGAGTTCAAAGAATACAGTCATGCTGTGATGTCTTTACCTCTTTCAGCTGATGGAGTTTTTGGTCCCCAGTTTGACAAAAAACTCAAAGAAAAGAGTGATTTGAATAAACAACTAGCGGACGTTATGCCAGAAACATTGAGAAAACAGTCTCATAATACAAACAAGAGGAAAACGGCTACTTCTACAAATAGTGCAGCCAAAAGATCTAGAACGGATGAGTACAGCAACAGGGGTTACCAGAATAGAGCTGGGAATACATCCTACAACTCCTACAAGCAGCAGGGAAAATTCAAGATACCAAGCACTGCTCCTAAAATGGTAAGTTCTTTTCGGAAATCTTTCAGAGAAAAGCAATTCTGACAAAGAATTTCTAGCAAAGTTTCCTCAGATTCCGGTTGGAGGCAGATTAAAATTCTTTATAAAAAGTTGGGAAAAAATTACAGACGACAAATGGGTCCTAGACACGGTTCGAAATGGTCTAAAGTTAGATTTTGTTCAGAACCCTCCATGGCTAGGGGTGAGAGAAACAAAAGCAAGTCCCCAAAACATTCAGGTTTTAAGGGAAGAAATACAAAAGTTGCTTCAGAAAAATGCAATAGAAACTGTTCCAGTAAATCGTATCAGAGAAGGTTTTTACAGTACTCTCTTTCTAGTCACAAAGAAAACAGGAGGGCTTCGTCCTGTTATAAATCTGAAACCTCTGAACCAGTATCTGAGGAAACTACATTTCAAAATGGACACAATGTCAAAGGTCTTGAATCTAGTTCAACCAGGAGATTGGGCATTTTCTCTGGATCTGACAGATGCATATCTGCACATTCCAATTCATATTCACCATCGAAAGTTTCTTCGTTTTTGCCTAGAAGGGAAAGTTTATCAGTTCAAAACGCTTTGTTTTGGCCCAACATGTGCACCGAGGGTGTTCACAAAAATTTGCAGTGTAGTCGTAGCAAATTTAAGAATGCAGAACATAAGACTAGCTGCATATCTAGACGATTGGTTGGGTCTGAACTCTTGTCATCAGAATTTATTAGGAAATCGCAAGACAGTGCTCAATCTCCTGTTCGATCTAGGTTTTATTGTGAATTTGAAAAAGTCAAATCTGGTTCCAACTCAAGTTCTGACTTACATAGGAGCACTATTCAAACTGAATGTAGCGCTAGTGTTTCCATCTCCAGATCGTTTGGTCAAAATCAGATCAGCCATATTCAATCTGAGAAGGGGGAAGGCAACTGCCAGAGAATTCCTCGTTTTATTAGGGTTGATGGCGTCCTGCATAGAACTTACACCCAATGCCCGACTGTTTATGAGGCCAATACAATTGCACCTTCTACATTATTGGAGACCTCATTCAGATCCTTTGGAAACAGTAGTTCCTTGTACTCTACATCTGTTAACACATTTAAGTTGGTGGTCTCAGGAAGCCAACATAAACAAGGGCAGATCATTACAGAAATGGTCAAACCCAGTAGTGATCACAACAGATGCATCCAAGAAGGGATATGGGGGTCATCTGAAAAATTTGACTCATCAAGGGGTTTGGGAATTAAAGGAAATAGCTTGGCATATAAACATTCTGGAGATGGAGGCAGTCATCAGGGTTCTAAAACATTTCTTACCCCAAATCAAGAATCAAAATGTACTAGTCAGGTGCGACAATGTCGCAGTTTGTCAGTATCTGAACAAACAAGGGGGAACAAAGTCAGTACAGTTATGCTACAAGACTTGGGAACTATGGAAATTGGCTCTGAAAAACAATATTCAGTTGAGAGCAGCTCATCTGGCTGGAGTACAAAATGTTTTGGCAGATCAGTTGTCTCGGAAAAAGATCAGGCCTTCAGAATGGACTCTGAACAGTGTGGTTCTACACAAGTTGTTTTGTCTGTGGGAAAGTCCGATGATAGATCTGTTTGCTTCAGGAGAGAATCACAAACTTCCAATATTTTGCTCATGGCATTATCACCCAAATGCTCTAGCAATAGATGCATTGTCAATTCCATGGGACAGAATGCTGGCATATGCTTTTCCACCAATCTGTCTGAATCCGAAGGTGTTGGAGCATATGAAACAGTTCAATTGTCAGATAATACTGATTGCTCCTCAGTGGCCACGTCGACACTGGTACACAGACCTACTCCAGTTGTCGATTGCTCCACCAAGGAGACTTCCAGTGCAAGCAGATCTGTTGTCTCAACCCAAGTCTCAAATTTATCACTCAAATCCAATGATTTTCAATCTGACGGCTTGGCTGCTCTCGACCGAAAATTCAAAAATTCAGGATTTTCAAAGAGGGTTAGAAACTTACTCATGTCATCCTGGAGAAAAGGAACACAAAATGATTATGTTAGCAAATTCAAAAGGTTCAGTTGCTGGTGTAATAAGGGGAAAAAAGATCCCTATACTGCCTCTATAGTAGACTGTGCAGAATTTCTTGCTCATTTGTATGATTCTGGGTTGAAATACAGAACAATATCAGGGTATCGGTCCATGTTGTCGGCTGTGGTTCAGCCGGTACAAAATGTACCAGTTGGACAACACCCACATTTGATACGCTTATTGAAAGGGGTGTTCGTGTCAAGACCTCCAATTGCAAGATTGGTCCCAGAGTGGGATTTGTTAAAGGTTCTGCAGATGTTGCAGAAATCCCCCTTTGAACCAGTGAAAAAGGCAAAGTTGAAATATTTAACATTCAAATGTGTTTTTCTTATAGCCATCTCAACGTTCCGGAGGTGCGCCGATCTTCAAGCACTGAGGTTAGGAGAAGGCTGGGTGTGTGTCCAGAACAGAGGGATCACCTTTTTGAGACCAGGCCTTAGCAAACAAGATAGGCCAGGACATCTTGGTGGTAAAATATTTGTGCCTGCTTTTAAAAAGAACAAGAAGTTAGACCCAAAAAGGGCTTTATATTGGTATCTCAAGAGAACTGAAGTTTTTAGAAATTCACAGAATGGTGAAGATGTCACGAATTTATTTTTAAGCTACGTTGAACCGCATCAACCTGTGTCTAGCAAGATAATTTCAAGATGGTTAGTTCAAACCATTAAAATGGCCTATGATGATAAAGATATCAAGGTTAAAGGTCACTCAACAAGGGCTATAGGTCCTTCTTGGGCTCTTTTCAATGGAGCTCCTATGAGAACTATACTGGAAGCTGCAGATTGGTCCAGAGAATCAACATTCACAAAGTTTTATCTGCGAAATGTTGATCTCTGTGTTCTGGATTGTGAATAAGATGATGTCTTAAATTTTATGCGAGTTTTTGAGCAGTGAACTTTCTTGAGGTTATCAAGATTGACTTGTATCAGATAGATATTATATCCTAGGAAGGATTGTAAATAGTGTATATTAATTAGTGATGGGTTACACTTGTACAGACAGTGGTATATTGTGCTATTGGTGTTTATGGAACTAACAGATGGTTAGACGATTCCATGTTGGTATATCAATGGTTTGATGGATGAAGGAAGACATCCCACCTCCAAAGGTAAGAGCTTTGTAATCTATCCAAATGGTAGAAATGGTGGTAAGTAGAAAAACGAATGAAATAAAATTTGAAAATTTGATTTCAAGTTGAAATTTTATTAATAGAGTTTTTCTACTTACCACCACAACTTACCCTCCCATCCTCCCCTCAGTAGTTATGTTAATAGATAAAAAATTAAAACTGAGGAAACGTGGTTAGCGAGCGTCTGTGTGACTTCCGGTGGGATCATGGTTAGGAGACGCTCATTAAAATTATAGCGAGTTTACCCAAAAGTGCAGGAAATTATCCAAATGGTAGAAATGGTGGTAAGTAGAAAAACTCTATTAATAAAATTTCAACTTGAAATCAAATTTTCAAATTTCAGCCCGAATGACCACTCAGCCGACTATACATTCACTCCCCTGATCATTGAGCCATCTTACCTACAATATTGAGCGCTGCTAACATATGGCGTGGTAGGCAGCCACAGTACCAACTCAGACCCTTCACAGGTACCCATTTTAACCCCTGGGTGGAGCGGAGCAAATTGTGGTACATATCTTGCTCAAGAACATTCCTGTATTTTATTGGGGATTCAGAAAAAATCCCCCTAGTCAGGCCGCTGGTCCGACGGGGGATCAAACTCACAACCCCTGGTACCTTAGTCCGACATGTTAACACTGGACTTCTACCACTGGCAAATTTGTAAATACATAAACATTGTACAAAGGCTGTTTGTTGTTAAGACAATTCGATAATTTCTTCAACATACCAAATGTCATTGTGGGATCCATTCTATGCTGCAGATATAAATATACACTTTGCCAACATTGCATACCCTATTCAGAGGGCTCCTGAAGGAGTATTTTGGTCTGGTTCTTCACTATTTGCTATACTTTTATTTTTCTGAAATATTTCTCACAATTTAATCAATTAAAAAAATCTCAGGAATTTTTAAATATTTTCTCAGGCATTTTGTCTAGAAAAGTATGGTACTTCAAGTGACCCAATTTACACTGAGCTTAAAAGCTTCTTGAGATTATATACACATGCCAAATATTAAGTCTCTATCACATGTGGTTCCATAGTTATGGCCAAGGTGGAAGTTGTGGACAGATAGACAGACAGAGCAAAAACAATATGCCCCGGAGTATGTTGTGCAGAGGCATAAAAAAACATACTATCATAAGTGTAACTGGATATATGTTCCTTACTATAGAGCCAGTGTATTCTGAGTGCCAGGTTCCTATGTTCCAGTGTACCATAAAGTCCAGGATCCCATCATCATCAAAATGACCTGGACAAGGGGTACTGCAATATAACAATATTGCTGCAAGGTAATAGCTTAATGCAGAACAAAACAGGTAACAGAATTAGATAAGTTCTAAGGGCAGATATAGAATTAGATAAGATCTATGGCAGATAAAGTCATTGTGAGAAACAAGTACTTGGAGCAAAGAGTCTGCAGTATTTGCATTAATATTTACAGTGTTTACTTGTTTTAACCCATTACCTCATAGCCTATTTCAAGCTTTGAAAACAGGTGACCACTTAAAGCAGGTTGAAAGTAAAGCAGAATGTGCCTTAAGGCACATTCTGCTTCACTTTCAGCCTGTTTTAAGCTACCATCTGCTATGATATAGAAACTATTTCTTCTGTTACATATTCTTGGCTGTATAAATTTGAACTTTTTTCTTCAGTGGAGGAATAATTAGATGTGTAAAAAGGCGTTTTTAAGGGGTAATGGGTTAAAACAAGCAATTTAACAAAGAAGTTTGGCAATTAGCAATCTATAGTTCCACTTTATATGAGCCATAGCAAATACTTTCAATATGCTTGCAGATTGTAGCTGAAAGCAGGGTGAGAAAGTAAAGCAGAAGGCACCTTAAGGCACATTCTGCTTTACTTTCAGCCTGCTGGTATGCAACCATCTGTCTTCAGTCCTGAAAACTATGGGGAAAAGGATTAACAATGCGAAAATAGAATAAATGCAATATGCTCCTACCGGATAACAATAGAGCCTGAAGGCCCTGATATTGCTCACCTGTTGTGCTGAAGCCTGATAGCTTTACCTTTCTGTTTCACCTGTTTTAATCTAATTCCATTCAAATTTGTAGTATAGCATGTAAACAATTTTTGAATACAACCTCATATTTCTAGTATAGTAGCCAAAGGATGTCAGACAAGGCAGGTTATACTGTATAATATTTGACCAACTAGTACAGAATACCAGTGCAAACACTTTGGATTCAGATCAGACCCTACTTGACCCATTATCCCATAGCCTGTTTCTAGTAATGAAGAATGATGATCATTTCTAGTATGTTGAAAGTAAAGCAGAATGTACCTTAAGGTGCAGTCTGCTTTACTTTCAGCCTGCTTTAAGCTAGCATCTGCTAGGATATATAAAATATTATTTATGGTACATATTCATGACTGTATAATTTAATATAGTTTGTTTTGGTTAGCTGTGATTGGCTGTAATTTTATTTTCATAACCCTATGAATTTTTTTTCAGGCTACACCTTGTCGGGACTACTTTCTCTTAGTCCAACAGTTACTGCTCTCCACAAGTGCTTCATAAAGCAGGACGCCAAATGATGTCATTGACAATGACATTACTACGAAACAATGTCGCGTTTTGGCAGAAAATATATTATGGCGGAGGGACTACAACCTCAATTCAAAAGTGTTGAATAATGAACTTGTGTCAGATTCTCTATTTAACTACTTTCTTAAATTCAGTAGTGATAGTAAATTATAAGGAATAGTTCGGAACAATTATTGTATTCATGGAGGTACAGAAAAAAAACCTGGTCACACTTTTGTATGAAACCTCTTTGTGGTTTCATACAGTGTGACCAGGTTTTTTTTTTATACCTCCATGAATACACAAATATTCGAATTATTCCTTAAATGGATAAATATGAAGCCTGATCAAGATCCAATCTATCACTAGGATCCTATTTTAGATAAAAGAAGACAAATTCAGCGGACATCATTTTCAGTAAACAGCAATAACTCAGAATTGAAAGGGTTAGATAAAACAACAGTAAACTTGTTTCCAACCTGTAGGATTCCAGATTAGTGAAATAACTTGTCCATTCTGGCATCATAGTCTGGCCATCAAACAAGATGACAGCTCCGTCATACACCGAGGCCACAATGTCCATTATACCATCTTTGTTTACATCAACCACTACTGGGGGAACCATCACTCCCTTTCTCTCACCTCTGAATATACAGTAAACCCCCTCTTTTACGACCACTAAAAATCGTTAACTATTGGATATTTAAGGCAGGTGACTGCTTAAAGCAAGGTGACAGTGAAACAGAAAGCTCCTTTAGGAGCTTTCTGTTTCACTGTCATCTTGCTTTAAGCTGACACCTGTCTTTTATACAATCAATTAGCATTTGTTTTAGTGGTTGTTATAAAGGAATTTTACTGTAGTAGAAATGTAAGAAATATGACATTAACATATGACAAATGTCACATGCCCCGTTCAGCATCCAATCAGAATCTGTACATTTCAAAAAAGTAATTGCAGCATTCCCTCTCTTTAGCAACACACAAAATAAACCTTACATATTACAGTTTAATGTAGAATGAAAGTCATGCAGAAGACCTCTTAACCCTATCCTTCCTGAATCTTCAAATGGACAATTCCTGTTTCCAATTTAGTCTTGTCCACTTTTGAATATTAAGGGTTGATTTTTGTCAAGGTATTGCAATATCATATGACAAACAGTGCAGATCCTGAACAGAGGCTCTTGCTCTTTTAGGAGCCCTCTGATCTAGGTATTCACGGTTTGCATAGGACATTGTCGACAACAGTTACTGTATTCTTCACAGGTACACAGTTTTCGCAAAGGAATTGTATATGAGTTACTAGAGATTCAAAGGGTTATGGAGATTTCTGCATTAAGTTTGTGTCCTGCATTAAGCAGTCAAATGTCATTATAGATCCCCAATCTGTCTAGCTGGTAGATTGTTCATGGGAGGGAATGTTGTAATGCAAATCCTGAACAGTTATTAACCCTTAGCCCGCCAAATAAATTGTCGTCTGCTATATTTCTCGTCTGCTTCAAGTTTCAAAGTGCTTCAAAGTTGCTCAAAATTGCTGAAAATGTTGTCTGAGTGTCAAACAGCTTGGATCCGGATGAGACGCCGAGTTACTCGGCGTCTCATCCGGATCCAAGCTGTTTGCATATGGCACAATAGTCGTGAGTGGCAGGCTAAGGGTTAAAATGTTTTTTGTTGATCTTGGACTCAACTGTTTGCAATGTTGCAATGGTTCTCATTTCCTGACGACATACTTCATATGATCAAGAATTCATCACCGTATTGATCATCTTACAACAATTAACCCATTACTCCATAGGCTGTTTCCAGGAAAATAGTTGACCACATAAAGCAGGTCGAAAGTAAAGCAGTCTACACCTTAAGGCACATTCTGCTTTACTTTCAACCTGTTTCTGGTTTGAAGGCAGATGACCACTTACAGCAAATCAAAAGTAAAGCAGATTGCGCAGTAAGGCACATTCTGCTTTTCTTTCAGCCTGCTTTAAGTTTCCATCTGTTTAGGTATAGAATATATTTCTAATATTACATATTCATGACTACATAAATTTGAACTATTTTTTCCAGTGAAGACATAAAATAATTGCGTAGATAGGTGTATCTATGGAGTAAAGGGTTAAGCAGCCACCTGTCATAATGGAACAGTTTCTGCATTGCTCCTGAGCAGAAGAAACATGTAAAAGCATTTCTATGAAAATACGAAAAAGGCGTGAATACGTTTAACCCTTTACCTGATAGCCTATTTCTAGTACTTAAGATAGGTGACTACTTAAAGCAGGTTGAAAGTAAAGCAGAATGCGCCATAGGGCGCATTCTGCTTTACTTTCAGCCTGCTTTAAGCTATCATGTGCTATAATATAGAAAATATTCCCCATAATACATATTCATTGCTGATTAAATTGGAACTATTTTCTTCAGCGGATGAATAAATCATATCCGCTAAAAGGCGCTTCTATTTGGGAAAGGGTTAAGAACATATAAACTACAAAATACAAGAATTACCTGAAAACAACAAAGATCCCATTTTCATAATATAATAATACGTTTAAGAACATATAAACTACAAAATACAAGAATTACCTGAAAATAACAAAGATCCCATTTTCATAATATAATAATACCTTTAAGAACATATAAACTACAAAATACAAGAATTACCTCAAAATAACAAAGATCCCATTTTCATAATATAATAATACGTTTAAGAACATATAAACTACAAAATACAAGAATTACCTCAAAATAACAAAGATCCCATTTTCATAATATAATAATACGTTTAAGAGCATATAAACTACAAAATACAAGAATTACCTGAAAATAACAAAGATCCCATTTTCATCCTTTTCTAGATGAGTCCATGTTAGGTTTTCTTTATGTGGACATTCTGTAAAATTTGTTCCTAGAATGTAATGGCACAAATCTGCCAGAGTTATCCCCATAAGGTCACCTGCAAGCATCAAAGGTGTTGTTTTACCTTTCTTTTTCATTTATTTCAGAGTTTATAACAAGTAACTGTTCATTAAACTCATTTACCCATGAAATGTTAGATGGATAATTCCAGTTTCCAATTCATAAGACAATAGTGGAGGTTTATTTACTACTTGTGGTAGTTGTTGTTATTTTTTTTACAACATACTGCAAAATGACAAACAAGGAGGCCCTGATCCGAGTGGTCTCCAATCTGGGTCTATACCATTTGCTTACACTGTGGAGGATGCATATACTGGTCACTAGAATTCAATGAATTATAGTAGATATTTCTGCTTTATTTTCAGCCCACTTAAAGCAGCCACCTGTCAGGATATTGAACAAGTTTCTAGTGGCTTATCTACCTATGGAGAAAAGGATAAATTGAGTAGCATGGTTCTATGACAAATTATATATTATTTGATATTAACTCTTTGCATGCTGGGTAATTTTTTCGTCTGCTAAAAATCTGTCGTCTGCTATCATTCTAAAATAAGAATTTTCAGAATTTCTTTTAAATTCAGTGTCAGAATGGCAAACAGATTGGATCCTGATGAGACTTCCGCGGCGTCTCATCTGGATCCATTCTGTTTGCAGAAATAGTAACTATGGCAAGTATATCCGCCGCTAGTGTACAAAGAGTTAAAGGGACTATTCTACAGAATATGTTTCAGAAAACAAAACTTGTCATAGAGGGCAATGAGGCTGAAAATTGGCCCAATCGGCCCCCAACTAAAATAACCATAGAAACAGAAAATGACTCCCTCCAACAATATCCAGTGCAGGACAAACCAAAAATTCTTTGTATCCATTTCTACAAACTCATTACTAACTGTTCAACACTGAGTTTCCTGTTGTCTGTTAAAAACGTTGTCTGCTGAAGTTCTGATCTTGGTTAAGTCTAATTGCAGAAGCAGAATCTTAGAATCTTAGTGACATTCAGTTGGGATCCTGGTTAGGCCCCTTTTTAAATTAACCCTATACTCTATAGCCTGTTAATAGTATTGAAGATAGGTGACTTCTTAAAGCAGGTAAAGATGCATTCTGCTTTACTTTCAGGGTGGATTAAGCTACCATCTGATAAATGTAGCAAATATTTCTTATGGTGCATATTCATGACTGTATAAGGAAGAACTATTTTCTTCATTAGAGGAATGAATTAAAGCATGAAATGGCATATCTATTTGGTAATTCGTTAAACTGTTTCCAAAGATCTTCAAAACAGGTGTTCAGTTTTCAAATGCTTTATTTCAGACCTGGAATAGTTTCCCCTCCACTGCCAAAGAGCACATATGTGGTTGCAGTGTTTGTCTGTCTGTACAGCACTGGTGTCATGTAGGTCTCCTTGTCTTGAGGCATTTCAAGGTACCTATCTCCCATAGGTATGCCACTGGCTCCTGACAGAATGACAAGACGGCCGGATGTTCTATTTACAACCTGCAAACAGAATTACAGTAACTGTTGAATTCAATAACTCAAACTTACTTAAGTTAAACTTACCCATAGTACTTTTATTTGAATTTGATAATTTGCACTTGTTTTAGTCGAACATATCCAGTGTTCAATCTAGGCTGCTCCATTGCGCCTATGGCCCTTAAAAATTTAGAACGGCGCAATTAATAAACTACAATGGGCCCGTCGGGCGCAATCGGCAAGTCAAAGTTTTTTATTCAAAGTGTAAATAAAACAAATTTGTGAATCTATTTTCGCGACTCCGTATCATAATTTCGCTTTTCCATGCAGTTCTTCGAGCACTAGGCCAAAATAAAACATAAGACGAATACAAAAAGTCGGCGCCGCAAATAATGAACTTTTTCTATACTGGCTAGTCAAGGTAGTGCGGTCAATGTTTTAGACCTAGCCTATTTAGATTCCAAAATGGCGGGTATCGGACTTGACAAGAATCGCCCCAAAGTTTGAAAGTTTTGACGCAAAGAATTTGATTATTGTAGCATGTGCGCGCGAATTATCGCATACTATCTGTATCTAAACTTTCTGTTTCTAATACGTCGTAGAATCATACGACGGGGAGAAGAGCCGTCGTTAATTAATACTGGCGAAAATATCGTAGGGCGAGTACCGCATAGGGCTGACTAAAGATAATTGCACTAATAATATATTTTTGTGCGAGATTTTTGAAATCTATGCGAGAATCGGACATCATAGCTGCAACACTGTTTTAAGTACAGTAACATTGTTAGTGTGTCCGTGAAAAAGTAAAGTTTGTTAGAACAGTAATTTTCAGCACAACACTTGCTAGACGTGCTGCAAAAATGGTTGACAGCTGATCTTTTAAGAACAAAGACAAAGTTTAAGTGTGTCAAAGTTAGATGGGATTTCTCCAGCAGTCATTAATTTGCTAAACAAGTATTCAATGGTAGATCTATATTATCATGATATTAAGCACTAGTTAGGTCTATATAATATATTTATAATTACAATTTGACTACAATCTAGATCTTCAACTTTTTTCTCTAATTTTATGTCTGGCCCTCAGTTTGAAAAAAAATGGCCCCCTATCTCAAGACTTGTGGGCCCGCAGGACCCCCTTTGGGACAAAGCTGGATTGAACACTGCATATCTGTACATCAAAGTTAAAGCATGGCTAAGCCAGGTTTATACTTTGAAATACAGGTAGGTTTGACATATTAAGCAAGTTTGAGGTATATTAAGTTTAAATACAGTGGAACACTGCTTATATGACCATTTAAATGAAATATGGTTCCATATTGCCAATAACGTAAAGTACCTAGAAGGACTCTTTCATTTTCTACATTATATCTCCACCAAACCCTATGTTTTGAATACTCTGAGACAATTCTCAAAAATGTGGCTAAGCCACGTTTTAACTTTGAAATATGGGTATGTTCGACTTAACCGAGCATGAAATAATGCAGTTCATATGTCAAACTATCGGATAGTTCGAGTTAAACGAGTTCAAGATATCGAGTTCGACTGTATAGGGTTATGTGGAGACATATAAGGATTAATATTTACCAAAAATAAGAAAAAATCTAAGAAAAAAATACAAACTGTATTTGACAAATTAATGTGCTAGGAAATGTAAGATAACAATAGATAAAGTTAGTGTCAAATAAATTTTCAAGAAAAAAGAAACTAATTCAATATCTCTCCATTCTAACCTCGGCCCGTTTTTTGGGGTCTCCACCATTTGCAATGAGGACCTCTGGGACACCGTCGTGATCCCAATCAGGTAAAGCTCTAGCCTGGTATATATTCCAGTTGGGCTTCAAATATTTGTCACTATCAGTCATCCATAAAGGCTCACCTGTGGAAAACAAATACAGTCTATCTGGGACAATTCACAATGATATGAAATCATCTAACCCATTACCCCATAGCCTGTTTCTTATATTGGAGACAGATGACCACTTAAAGCAGGTTGAAAGTAAAGCAGAATGCGCCTTAAGGCGCATTCTGCTTTACTTTCAGCCTGCTTTAAGCTACCATCTGCTAGAAAATAGAAAATATCTCTTATGATCTATATTCATGGCTATATAAGTTGGAACTATTTTCTCACATGGAGGAATAAATTAAAGGTGTATTTATGAGGTAATGGGTTAACCAATAAACCCTTGGTGAGGCATTTATGTGTCCTTTACAAACAGTGCACATGTGCAGAGTATACATGTTCTATGCAAACAGTAAAGACTCAGATCAGAGCCTGAGGACTCCTATCACAGCACTCTGACCTGGCTCGGCATTGTTTGTCATTTTGCAATAAAAAGTATATTAGAAAACAATCCTATCTAGTAAAGTTCTTATTACACTGCTAGAAACTGTCTGGGTAAATATCCAACTTCTAGCAGTGTAACAAGAACTTTCTTAATATGCATCATTCCTACTAAATGAACCTATTCTCAAATCCTTATTAGTTAATAATGGACTAGCCCCAATTGGAAACTGGACTTGTCCATTTGTAGTTTCAGGGGTCTATGAGTTCCCTGAAACCTCAAATGGACAATTCTAGTTTTCAATTTAGTCTAGCCCATTTTTTACTTTTTAGGGTTGACTTTTATAATATATGTCAAAATAACAAACAGTGTAGACCCTGATCAGAGGGCTCCTTAAGGAGCCCTCTGATCAGGGTTTACACTGTTTGCATAGGACATGTGTACTCCTCACAGGTAAACTGTTTGCAAATGACGCATATATGCATGACTAGGGTTCAAAGAGTTAAGACAGCTGATTAAACCAAATTCTGCAAGATCAATTCTGAAACAGTTAAACTAAGTGGCTACCTTTTGAAGAAGCAATAAGGTCTCTAAAGACAGGTGATTGCTTAATAAAGGACAGCCTAAAAAAGAATGCTCCTATTTACCTGCATTAAGTGAGCGCCTGCATGACAATTAGTCAACTCATCCTTTTTGTGCAGATGCTTAAACAATTACTCCATAGATACACATTTTTGAATTATTTCCTCCATTAAATAAAATACTTCCACTTTATTCATGTAGTTATGAATCTACTGACTATAAGAACTATTTTCTTCATCCTAGCAGGTGGTAGCTTAAGACAGACTAAAGGTAAAGCAGAATGAGACTTATAATATTATAAGGCAAATTCTGCTTTACTTTCAACCTGCTTTAGGTGATCACATGCTTTCAAAACTAGAAGCAGGCTATATAGTAGTGGGTTAATACAAGTCTGACTGTACAATGTTTAACACTTTACCCATTAGCCTTTTTCTAGTTTTGTGAAGACATGTTACTATTTAAAGCAGGTTGAAAGTAAAGCAGAATGTGCCTTAAGGCGCATTCTGCTTTACTTTCAACATGCTTTAACTACAATCTGTTACGATACAGAATATTTCTTATGGAGGTTGTTCATTGCTATATGAATTGGAACTATTTTCTTCAGTGGAGGAATAAATTAAATGCACCAAAAGGCACTTCTATAGGGAAAGGGTTAGGTATCTAAAGACAGGTGCAAGTAACTGCTTAAAACCCATTTACTCATAAGCGATAAACAATTATCAAGGCTTATCTCAATACAAGCTAGTTGATTAAAGTGTGTCAAAATGAGTCAGTATGAGGCTATTGCGCAATGCATCAATTTGAGTCAGTATGGCTTAATGGGTTAAATTAATGCAGGGCAAATATAAAGCAGAGAAATCCTATATGAACCTTTTGCTTTACATTTGACCTACATTAAGCTGTCACCTGCATTAATCTATTAATTGTGTGGCGATTCACCTAAGTTTGACGGTACACTATAAACTGTTCAAACACCAACACCTGTTTCTTAGATAAGGCTGTTTAGATAAGAATTGGTAAATAATCAAACAAATAAACAGAGCAAGACAAACTAACAATAGAACAAAGTTTCAGTTCAAAGTATTAGTTCTTAATACTCACTTTCTTAGGGAACATGCTGCTTTTAAACACTGAAAACCCCTATGAGGATAGGGTAACCCATTACCCTGTTTCTACTTTTGAAGACAGGTGACCATGCACTTAAAGCAGTTTGAAAGTCAAGCAGAGTGTGCCTTAAAATGCAGTCTGCTTTACTTTCAGCCTGCTTTAAGCTACCATCTGCTAGGATATAGAATATATTTCTCTGAGTGCATATTCATGGCTGTATATAGAAGAGCCATTTTTTTTCAGTGGACGAATAAATTAAAGGTGTAAAAAGGCTTATTTCCAGTCATCATAAATTCTTGGACTCTGATTGGCTAAAACTGCGCATGTGACCACTGTGTACGAGACCGTATTCATAAATTTGCCGGGTAGTACGGATCACGTGACTAAATAGATGTTTTTCTCCCTCGATCGATTCGCGTAAATATTATCTCTTTTTCTGTTTATTAAGCAATTGTTTATCAAGAAATAAAAAGAAATCTCAATTAAAAACTGTATTGAATCAATTATTATGCGCATGTGTAACTCAAATATCGATTGAATGCTAATTTCTTGCTTTGTTTTCCCTGATTACCCCACCCGCGTCGTCACCATGGTAAACAAAAGACTGGAAATGAAATGGCACTTGTCACTGGTTTATAATGAAATTGACACATAATTAGGACATATTTAGATCAATATTTTTATCAAAATCAACCCAAATAGACTTAACTCGACATGCCAAGACAATTTCCTTGAACAGGTTGTAGACTCTCCTACCAGGGTTACAGATTATACAAGCAGCCTTCTTGACCTCTTTCTTACGAATAACAAAACCCTAATTAACAAGTGTGAGGTTATGCCCGGAATTGCAGACCACGATACCGTCTTCATAGAGTCTAGCCTCCGCCCTATGAAAGTCAAGAAACCAGCACGGAAAGTATACATCTACAAAAACGCAGACTACGATCAGATGCGGAACAATCTCAACACATATTACGATACCTTTTTGGCCACCACTCAGGACATGAATGCCAACGATACCTGGCTTACATTTGAAACCAAACTTAAAAGCCTAATAGACAAATACATTCCCTCCAAAATGATGACTTCAAACAAGACAAATAAACCCTGGATAGACAGATCTATAAAATCACAACACAGACACCGAAACAAACTCTATAATAAACAGAAGAAAACCGGCAACGCTAAGGATCGTCAAAGATATGTCCATGCCCGCAACGCAACGCAGAAACTGGAGCGGCAAGCATACTGGAAGTATGTTCAGAACCTAATTGAATTTGGGGATCCAGAATCGGACCACCAGCCCAACAAACAGAAGAGATTCTGGAAATACATAAAATCTCTGAAGAAAGACAATTGTGGTGTGGCCCCGTTGAAGGATAAGGGTAAACTTTACAGCGACCCAATAGATAAGGCTAACATCCTTAATAGACAGTACCAGTCAGTCTTCACACAGGAGGATACATCCTACATCCCAACTCCTGAGGGTATGCCGAGCCCTGCTATGCCAGATATAGACATCACCACAGATGGCATCCTCAAGCTACTCAGAAAGCTCAACCCAAACAAGGCAACTGGACCAGACATGATGCCTGCACGGGTGCTTAAAGAACTGTCAGAGCAGTGTGCTCCTTATCTTTGCAGCATATACAGGAAGTGCTTGACCACTGGCGGAATTCCAGATATATGGACCAAGGCCAACGTCTCTGCAATATTTAAGAAAGGCGAGCGCTTCAAGGCAAGCAACTACAGACCTGTCTCACTGACCTGTATATGCTGCAAGATGCTTGAGCACATTGTAGTCAGCAGCATTATGCGGCACTTCAACAGACACAAGATCCTGACTGACTGCCAACATGGCTTTAGAAGCAGGAGGAGCTGCGAAACACAACTCTTGACCCTGACAGACGAGCTCATTGGATCGCTTGACAAAGGAAAACAACATGACCTGGCAATCCTAGATTTTTCGAAAGCGTTTGACCGGGTACCACACAGTCGTCTCTTAGCCAAACTGGACCACTATGGGATAAGAGGAATGACCGCTACATGGATCAAAGCCTTCTTATCAGGGAGATCACAGTGCGTAATTGTTGATGGAGCGACATCCGAGCCTGCACCCGTCGTAAGCGGAGTCCCCCAAGGAAGTGTCCTCGGACCTATACTTTTCCTCGCCTTCATCAACGATCTACCACTCCAAGTCTCCTCAAGGACAAGACTCTTCGCAGACGACTGTGTGGTATACCGTGAGATCAATTCCACAACCGACAACATGCAGCTCCAAGAAGATTTACATAAACTTGCAGACTGGGAGAGAAAGTGGGGAATGTCCTTCCACCCCGAAAAGTGCAGTATACTACGTGTCCACCGGAAGAGGTCCCCAATCATGTACGACTACCAACTTAAAGGCCACAAACTGGTTGCAGAGGAGTGTACAAAGTACCTAGGTGTGCACTTGACAAGGACCCTCTCCTGGAACATCCACATAGACAAGACCACAAAGAAAGGGAACAGTACTCTAGGTTTTCTCCGTCGAAACCTAAGGGTCAGTGATGAAGAGGTCAAGACAGCTGCATACATCTCACTTGTACGACCACACCTAGAGTACTGTTCCTCAGTATGGAGTCCCTACACTAAGGAACAGATAAGGAAGATAGGGATGGTGCAGAGGAGGGCAGCCAGGTACGTCACTAACAGACACCACAACACAAGCAGCGTCACCTCTATGCTGGAACATTTGCACTGGGAAACATTAGAGTCTCGCAGAACCAAAGCTCAACTGTCAATGCTCTTTAAGATCACTAACGACTTGGTTGACATCCCAGCAGAACTCTACCTCACGCCAGCTACTAGCAGAACTAGATCAGCTAACAGTAAAAAGTTCCTGCAGCCATCAACTTCTACAGCCTACTACAGAAACTCTTTTTTCCCCAAAACGATCACTACATGGAACAGTCTGCCCTCGGCAGCTGTTGAGTCTCCTGACTTGGTATCCTTCAAGCAGGAGCTATCTTCACTGAACTTCTAGTAGGTCTCCCTCCAGCTTCAAGTACCTCCTAATGATTCCTGGGGCTGTGCCGGCCGCGGCCACCGTAACCGGAGAGGTTCAGGTTAAAGGGGCGAAAACGAAGCTGGAAACTCATTACTATTCTTCTCTCTGTTAACTGTCCCACTTTTCTACCTATATTCTATTACTTCACTTTTTCTTATTCTGACAAACCACCCGTCGCATAATAGTCAAGTGTGACTGTGATGACGTACCATGTAGATGTAGATGCATAGCCAGTTAGCCACTGACCTACGTATTCATTCGTTCGCTCCTGATCATTTCCGTTCATTTGTTAAAACTTATCGTTAGTGACGTTACAGTGTTTCATGAAACATAAATGTCGTCCTAAAACTGTCCGTTCGAAATATTTTGGTAGCCATGTACATGTAATGAACATGATGCCCACATTCCAATGTGATGACGTAATCATGTTAGATACAGTTAAACTTAGGGCCTATCTTGAATTCTGTTCACTCGAACATATCGGTATTTCAAAGTTTAAAAGGTGGATATGCCACTTTTTTAGCTTGACGTACGGATACATGTTCAACAGAAGCAGGTTTATGACATTAATCTGTAGAAATGCAGATAGATTCTACTTATGCGAGTTCCAAACATCGAAGTTTAACTGTATAGACTTTTGCTCTAGCGCGAGAGATTTCAGTGAACTGTTGTCAATTTCAAGTGTCAATTTAGGATCAAGCAAACTGCACTATGTCAGAGGATGCATGTTGTCTTTCTTGTATTGGATCTAGACTGGAAATAAATTCGTTACACGGCATTCCGGCAGGGTGTACGGGCTTGTATGGCGGTTTTGGATTCCGTATTTCCTTCGCACTTCGCGCTCAGGAAATACGGAATCCAAAACCGTCATACCAGCCCGTACACCCTGCCGTAATGCCGTGTAACTAATAATATTTATTGGGTAAAGGGCTAAAGAAGACCATGTCAAACTCCAAGACTTGTAAGAGGCCTACCGGTAATAGATGGCCATCACTGGCACCTACCTTTGTAAGGGTTGAAGGCTGTGACTGACCCAAGTCTCCCACTGCCTATACAGTCCTTTCTCCCATCAAGGTCAATGTCAAACTCATCACAGTTCATGGAGAATAGTATACCCCGCACTGCCATTGTCCACAATACCTTGCCATCATAACCTCTTAGGGCATACACTAACCCTGAACATGGATAGTCTTTACCTAAACAATTGAAAATGAGACATGTTGATTGGTACATATGTATTTGGTTTTTTTTTTTAAAGAAAGTGAAACCACACCTTGCATTAAAGTTCAGCTATTAACTCATTCATCCCTGAAACTTTAAATATACAATTCCAATTTCCAATTAAGTTTAGTCCATTTTTGACTATTTAGGGTTGATTTTAAAAATATATTACAAAAGAAAAACAGTGCAGATCCTAATCAAAGGGCTCCTGCAGGACTTAGCGTGTTGTGTGATCTTATCGTACATTATACCATTGTGTAGGCGAAAAATTGATCTTTAAAATGATATATCACACATGCATTTCACACATTGTTATATTAAAGTTAAAGATCAAGTTGCAAATTACATAATGAACCCCTCGTAGGTTCTGACCTTCATAGGAAGAATATTCAGTTTGATTTTTAATCATAAATTGACAACTCTTACAGTACTAAATCAGGGTTCATACAGGCAAGACCTGGAAAAATTCAAGGGCTTTTCAAAGCAAAAAACACCTATTTTCAAGGACTATTTAGTAACAAAGAAATAGTTGTTCATATTTGCTCCTCTCGCCATAGGGTATTTATATTTGTTTTCTCTATGAAAGGACTAGGTTCACTAAGGGGTGAAATCGGCCCCATTTCAGATTTCACCAAAAATATCACAGATTGATGCTGGTGGTGGATAATAAAAGAAAACAACTTTTTTGCTCGATAATAAAGATCATGTTGCCATAGCAACCATTTTCATTTGCTCATCTAAAATTACCTTTTTTTTTTATCAATTATTGAGTATATTATCACTGGAACATTATTTTATCACCTTTAAAATACAAATATATGATATAGCATTAGCCAAGTTGAATACCTCAACATTAACGGGAAAATAAAGATACTGTTACCATAGCAACCAGCAAAATTTAGTCTAGAAAAACATGTCTCTCTATATAATTCCTTGAATATGTCTTGTTGTAATTTGATTTTACAGTGACACTGACACGACAGGAAATGTATGAAACATGACAAATCCATGACACATTATTCTAAAAAGTGTTACATTTGTTACCATGGTAACTAATACAACGGCTTCCTACTATATATAGGTTCACAAAAGGGGTAAAATCGGCTCAATTTCAGATTTAAGTTCACTAAGGGATTAAACTGGTCCCGTTTCAGATTTTACCAAAAATATGCTAGTGATGGATAAAGAAAGAAAATAACTTTTTAGGCTCAATAATACAGATCATGTTGCCATAGCAACCATTTTAATATACTCGTCTAAAGTCATGTATATCATCAATTATTGAGCATATCGTTATTGGAACATATGTTTTGACAACCTTAAAATACAACAATATGATATAGCATTAGCCCAGTTGAATCTCAAAAAATAAATATACTGTTGCCATAGCAACCAGCAAAATTTACTCAAGAAAAACCTGACTCTATATATTTTTTTAAACATGACGTGTTGTAATTCGATTTTACAGTGACACCAATACAACATGATATGTACGAAACATGACACATTCATGACACATTATCATATTAAAAGTAACATGTGTTGCTATGGTAACCAATACAACGCTTTTTAATTATTTAAATATGCCTTGTTGTAATTTAATTATACAGTGACACCAATACGACAGGAAATGTATGAAACATGGCTTATTCATGGCACACACATCTGCTGGTTTGACATAGTTTAATATATCTACACTATCACTGATGAGTGATGAACATTGGCTGCATAATGCAGCCAGAACACTTTAAATATCCCTCTACGCAATAGCCTGTTTCCAGTTTGGAGACAGGTGACCACTTAATGCTTGCTGAAAGTCTTAGGGCGCATTCCCTTCTACTTTCAGCCTCTTTTAACTACCATCTGCTAGAATGTAGAAACTCTTATGATACATATTGATGACTAAAAAACTTGGAACTATTTTCATCAGTGGAGGAATAAATCAAAGGTGAATCTATGGGGTGAAGGGTCTTTAACTCAGTTATACTTGCTGAGTGCAGGGTAAATATACTTCATAAAGACGAGCTGCGTAATATTTATCCCGCATCAAGCAGCTACCTGTCTTTAAAGACCTATACAGCATATGTGGCTAAATGAAGATAGAACCCTACAGGGGCTTGTCATATAATATGTATCTCTCTCTCTCTAGCATCCCACCCACCACTACACACAAAAACGTATTTATGTTTCAGATACCATGTGATAAGAGTATCGTTCGTACTTATACCATATGGGCAGACTAAAACCTATGGTGCTCCACGTACCTCTCGTTAGTCTCGTACCTCTAAAAGTTGAATATTTCTATCAGAAATCACTGTTATAGATTTGCACAAAATTGTATCGTTCACATAGATCGTATTCAGTGTCCCAAATATCTCTAACTACACTTTAGAACTCAGCATTTCAAATCTAAATTCCACATTCTCCCAGTGGACGACCTCGGACCTCCGCAAGCATTTATAACAACTTCAGGTTTCAGAAATTCAAGAATTAAGTACATGTAACTACAAAGTCGACAGCCTAAAAACTACAGTGATTCATGCACCTCTCGTACGTCTAAAAGTTCTAGCAGAAAAAAATGTTAGTCACAAAATATTGTGATGTGTAAAAGACGGAGATTTGAATAAAAGTGTATGGTTCACATAAGTCGTATTCACTATTCAGTGTCCCAAATATCTCCAACTGTACACTTCAGGGCTCACCATTTTAGTTCGATTTTCCATTTTCTCCCAAGTGAGTACCCCAGGGCCCCCTCTCCCATCACAATCTGCCAATTTCAAGTTTCAGCAGAAGTAACTACAGAGTTGGCAGCCTGAAATCTACGGTGTTTCAGCTACCTCTCGTACGTCTAAAGTTGAATAAATTAGCAGAAAAGAATTATGAAATGACTAATATCACGGAGCTTTAAACAAAATTATATGGTTCAGTGACATAACATAGATCATATTCAATGTCCAAAATACACTCCAGAGCTCACAATTTCAGTTCATATTTCCAGTTTTCTCCCGGGGAAGGCCCCTCGGACCCAAACATGCGAGAGGGGGGCCCCTCACGAACCCTCCCCCTTGAGTTGCGTAACATTCATTGAAGCCTGGCTACGCCCCTGCGATGTTTCTTCGTGATTTTTAGCCAGGTGTTTAAGCTCATCTAGCTTATCTAAATTGTTATAAAAACGCGTAAAATCGGTTTTGGTCGGCGGGGGGGGGCTTTGACCCCTGAATCCCCTACCAAGGCGTTGTCCTGGACTCACCGAGGGCCTTAACAGCCCCTGGAACCCCCTTTTTTGCGCCCCCTCCCCTATCTAAGAATCCTGAATCAACACCTGGATAGTTTGGTTATAACCATTGAAAACCGTCTGGAATATGAGTATGTCTGATATTAATATAGCATATGCTGCATGTTTCTGAATGGTCGGAATAGAAGCAGATGTAGATCAAATAATAGATCTACAGAAAGTAACATAGATCTAATTAGATATCTACATAACTTGTGTGTGTGTAATAGATCTAGATAGCTTTTATTATAATAATAAAAAGAATTCTACAATGTAGATCTAGGTGAAATATTATCCAAACTTTGAAAGCAAATTCGAATAAATAAAAAAAAAAGATTTTTCCCCGAGTGAGAATTGAACCTTGATCGCTCGCATGGAAAACGAACGCTCTACCGCTGAGCCAGAGTTCAGTCTTGTACTCAGCGACGTTGTTATTCGTATAGTAGCACTACAGGGTAGAACTGTCTGCTCTTTTTGTATTTATAGAACTAGATTCTGATAAATTTCTTGGTATCAATCAATTGTCCATAAGTTTTTACTCATCGACATTCATAATTTAACAAAAGAGGAAACTTTATTCTGAATTCAAGACAATAATAATTCTGACGAGCGTCTGTAGCAACTGTCGTCATCGAGCCAACTCGAATCTTGTTTGCAAAATAAACCATATAAATCACTATTTTCGTAGAATAAAATGTTACTCAAAGTTTTAAAATCATTACTTACTTTGTGTGTGCACATCATATAATTCTCCTTCAAACCTTTCCAGTGAATAAACTGGTTATTCAGTGTGTTTTTGAAAATAACAACACTATCCTTTGTCGTCAGGTGGCAAGGGATAGCATCAGCTAGAGCTAGATCTAGGTGTCTACGCGAATTACTTGTCCCAATCAAAGTTTTAATTCTTGAGGACACCAACATAAACTAGGACGAAATATTTGCTGAGGAATCGAAGTGATCAATGTAGAATTTGATCGCATATGCTACATTTCTCAAATGGAAGGATTTACCGTTCAGCTGGACTGCTAAAAAGCGACGTTAGCGTTGGGTTGGGTTCAAATTCCCCCACCAGATTTACGGTTTTTTCTTGTTTTAAATATGAGCACAGTTATCGACAATCTTGATTTTAATGCCATTTAATCCTTATTACATAAGAAATAAAATGCTGAAATTTCATGACTGTCGACGACTGAGCTCATATTTTAAATTCAGTATCAACGTAATTTTCCCGGTGAAATTGACGAAAATCACGGTGAGAAGGGATAGTTCTATTGACCGGAGGACTATGCTATATAGCGTTTTAACATAAAATAAATCGTTTTCCAGCAAGTTCGATGTATTACCAACCAACTTCAGTAGGATATTCAAACAGATTAACAACTTGGATAATTTATGAATTTCTAGGCCAATTTCACCCCTTAGTGAACTTAGTCCTTTCTTGAAAATTTTAATCAGAATAGAACATCTTTAGCAGTTGGCTGAATATATTCTCAAATAGCCTTGAATGATATTTACTACTGGTAATGGTACAGTATTTTATTTCTAATTTAGTGATTCTAAAGAAAACAAAATCATTGCAGACCTAAATGTTAAAATTCAAGTACTTTTCAAAGATGATTGGTCATTTGCAAGAGCTTTTCAAGGAACATTTTGTTTTCAAGGACTTTTCAAGACAAACCTTCATTTTCAAGTACTTTTCAAATCTGTATGAACCCTGTAAATTACTATCATTGACTGGCATTTGTATGTGAAACAGATCTAAACTACAGGCCTATGAGACTATGACTGTGAGTAAACAATTGCTTAGAAGACCCAATTGCTTGTTGGACTGCATAATTTGAATATCCAGTTTGCTTTATTACATGGTAGAGTGTTTATCCCGTTTACTACATACCAAGCTTCTAGTAGGCAGGCATATACAAAACTGTATAAAGTGGAGCTACTTTCTTCAGTGGAAGAATAGTTCAAAGGTTTTTAGAAGACTTGATTGCTTGTTGTCATCTACATGATTTGAATTTCCTGTATGTTTTATTACATGGTAGAGTGTTTATGAAGCCCTGGTCTTACCTAGTGATTCACAGACTATTTGTTGATCTGCAAACACTCCATTTCCAGTTTTCTTGACATGTCTGAGTACTGTTCCCATGACTTCAGTATTAGCAGCACTAAATATCAAGTCATCCTTCCCATCGCAATCCACGTCTAGCAGTACCAGGCCATTCTCAACCACTGAAACAGGCAAGTTCAACAGAAACAACGATCTGTCAACGCTTAACCCATACTCCATATATACACATTTTTATGCCTTTAAGTTATTCCTCCATTGACAAAAATAGTTTCACTTTATACAGCCATGAATATGCACCATGAGAAATATGTTTTATGTCCAAACAGATGATATCTTAAAGCAGGCTTAAAGTAAAGCAGAATGTGCCTTAAAGCACATTTTGCTTTACTTTCAACCTGTTTTAAGTCAATGCCTGTCTTAAAACTAGAATCAGGCTATGGAGTAAAGGGTTTAGGTAAGAAGTAGATCCTGGATTTCCATTTCTGTGAGTGGGTAGGTGAGGATTGCTTCACAAGAAAGTTGGCTCTAAGCCATTTCAGTGTTGTCAGTGATTTAGGCACAGAGCTGCTAAATCCTTTCTCCTGAAGTTCACCATTTTCATGCATTTATGATATTTTCTTAATCCCTTACATTTCTTCATTTTCAAATGGACTCCGTTTTAAGATAATCAGACCAGGTAAGATTGACTCTTTAGGGGATTGCACCAAAAATATGTAAAAGAATGACAATTAGTGCAGACCCGGTCAGAGGGCTCCCTCAGAAGCTGTCTGCTTCGGTCTAAACAATTTGCAAATGCTGGATTATATTACATTCGGATGATTCCATATCAGTTTAAGTCTGGAGTACATATACAAAAGATAGGCAAACTTACAGCTATCTTTGATAGTAATATTCCAGTCATGGGTATGGGATTCTTCCTTCGTATTACCCCTGCTAAATACAAACTTGGCTAATAAAGCCATCACAATCACAACTGCTACTACAATGGAAAACACCAGCCAACCAATCTTCCTACACTTAGCCTTAGCTATTGCCTTCTTCCGTGCAGCCTTGAACTTATAATCTGGGTATAAGTTCAGTTCTAGATCACCAGGTTTTCTGAAGATAACTTTCTCATCCTCATCAGTGCCAGAGAGGTCGCTGTCAGACTGGTCAATCTGGTGGTATAGGCCAGATACAGGTTTTGCTGAAAAATTAGGAAATACTATCAAACTTGTGTTAACCCATTAACCCATAAATACAATGTTTGCCTTTTTATCCCTCTATTTTATCCATTCACTAAAGAAAATAGCTTCAATTTATACTGTCATGAAAATTTCATGCATTCAGTTTCTAGCAGATGATAGCTTAAAGCAGGCTGATAGTAAAGCAGACTGCGCCTTCAGGCATATTCTGCTTTACTTTCAACCCGCTTTAAGTGGTCACCTAACTTCAAAACTAGAAACAGGATAATCCAATATGGGGTAATGGGTTAAAAGAAGCAACTCTATAAATAAGCATGGTTCTCTTTTAACTCATTACTCCAGAGGTGTAGAAAGGCATACAGTTAAACCTGTCTGAATTGTCACCTGTCAACAACGGCCAGTCAGAATTCCTCCGGCCAATTTCCTTCTTAATTTCCTTCTTAATTGACCTCTGAGTAACGGTCTCCTGCAGACCGCGGCCATTTGTCACTGAAACTGGCTGTTTTTTACACCTTCTACCCCAAACAGCAGCCAGGCTGAGACACAGAGGGGTCATCTGCCAATAGTGGCTGGCGGCCACTAAATCGGCTGTTTTTGACACCTCTTACAGCAGCCAAATAACACAATTGAATGGTTGCAATTTCGCCAATGTCGGCCGCCATCTTTGTTATGGATGCGCTTGATTATATAATTGGGAGCAAATTGATTAATTCTATGCTGCTAATGACAGTTTGCAACCAACTATTGTGTTTGAAAGAAGCCACATTATGATTAAAGAATTTCAAAAGAAATGTTTTATTTTTTATGTTGTCCAATTAATATTGAAGATGTCCGTTACTGCTTATGTTTAGATGATTGTTTATAATCATGTTGTCCAGATTAAACAAATGATTGGGTGATTGTCAAAAATAGCCTAATCCAGATTAAAGATGCAATTTCAGTAGTTCTTGGTGATTAACTAATACAATTGTTTTGTTTTGTTTCTGATGTAAGACACCTTGGCAGATACAAAAATGTGAAATAATAAAGTCATTTCTAGTTAATCATTATGCTATAAAAAGTTGTATGTATTTATAGTGACTCTATAAATTTGCCTTTTAAGCCTCTTAATATTTCTGCAGTAAGGAAAAGTAGTCCCCAACAAGGAAGTCTTAAACAAAAAAAATACAGAAAACGGTTCCAATATTTTTCCAGCTGGTAGCTTAAAGCAGGTTGAAAGTAAAGCAGTAAGGCACATTCCACTTTATTTTAAAGCAGCTTAAAGTTGTCAGCTTTCTTCAAAACTAGAAACAGCCTATGTGTTAAAGGGTTGAAACAGACTTTAACAGGTTGTTAAATGCAGAGTTAACCCATTACACCATAGCATGTTTCTAGTTTTAAAAATAGGTGACTACTTTAACCCTTTGAACCCTAGTCCCGCATATAGGCATGCTTTTCAAACAGTGTACATGTGAATAGTACACTTGTCCTATGCAAACAGTGAAGACCCTGATCAGAGGGCTCCGAAAGGAGCCCTCTGACCAAGGTCTTCACTGGTTGTCACAATGCCAAACATTGACAAAAACAACCCTTAAAAGTCAGAAATGGACTAGACTAAAATGGAAACTGGAATTGTCCATTTAAAGTTTCAGGGAGGAAAGAGTTAAGCAGGCTAAAGTAAAGCAGAATGCACCTTAAAGCGCATTCTGCTTTACTTTCAGTCTGCTTTAAGCTATCATCTGTTAGAATATAGAAAATATTTCTTATTATTCTTATTTGTAATGTTCAGTATAATCAATTGGATTTATTTTCTTCAGTAGAGGAATAAATTAAACACGGAATTATACAAAACGGAATAGCAACTCAGCGAAGTTGAATAGGCGAGCATCTGAGCTCTCGCGGCTGTTGAATTTTGCGAGATTATGTGTCACGTGACAACATCTTCACTTTTTGCCTCGTTGTCCACCATTTCTGGCGTGAAAATTTACCCACTTGAGTGTTTTTATTGACATTTTATAGGATTTAAATGACTTGGTGGACATTCCTATCAATTCACGGGAATATAAACCCGTGAACAATGCTTCGAAAACACACATTTATCATATTGACTACCGATAGACATTCTCTAATCAAGTCTCGCGAGTCTCGTTTGGGTCGCACGAGATTTGCAATATAGCGCGAGGTTTCAATTCCATCAGTGTAAAATTCTGTGAATTAAAGGCTTAAAAAGGTGTATTTATAGGGGATTATGGGTTTAAAAAGAAACCTCCTTGATCATAAGCTGCCATCTGTAATAAGTTCTATTAACCATTTTCTCTGCATAGGACGCTGTTACCCTTTCCTCCACATTACCACACCTAAAGCATATTTATTGATGATGTTCAGGCAAAATGAAAGCAAAGCAGAAAACTCCTAATTAAAGGAGTTTTGTTTCATCTTGATTTACCAAACATGTCTTTAACAGTCACCTCGCCTTAAAATCGGTCGGACATAGGAGATATTGATGAAGGAAGGGTCAATACATTCTACTCTGGTAACAGGTATACTACTGTAGTCATTAACAGGTACCTTCTTCTTCTTCTTCCTTTACAAGAGCCTTCCTGTGATGAGTACCTTTTTTCCATGCAAACAGTGTAGACCCTGATTAGATTACTCATGTAGGAGCCCTCTGATCAGAGTCTGCACTGTTTGTCATTCCTGGATCTGAAATGTTTCCACTAAGCTTTATAAATACCTGAGACTAAAAGTTTATCTTAAACTAAATGACAATGACTCAGAAGAATTCAAAAGAATTTATGATCATATGTGTGACAAATTAGTCCATATTTATGATTAAGAACTAAATAAATGTTAAAGAAACACCGTTACAAACCTTTCCCAAACAATGACGGCATGATTTTTAATCATCTGTGGTATTGTCAGTCAAAAGGTAACACGGAATAGCTCTAGAGACATCTAAAAGGAAGTCTAAAAGGAAGTTCACTGAAAGTTTGTTTATGTCGTTTGTTTTATATAAAGGGGGACCACTACGAAACCATTACCTGTCGCAAAGGGAAATAACCGTAATTAGCGCGCGAAAATTGTATATATTCGATTCGGACCGGTAGGCCTAAAACACGAAATGGAAATATTTTTGGCGAAATGGACGGAATGGAAATTTTGATGGCGAAATGGAAATTTTTTGGACATCAGTTACACACGGAATTATACAAAGTGTCTGAGTACTGTTCCCATGACTTCAGTGTTATATTTCTGTGAGTTACATTAGCAGAGAATAAAGTTTTAAACCAAAATTTATATATAGATCTAGAAACTATTTTTAAGGGTGTATCCACAGGTACTTGACACATACTTTATTATCTATTCTATTAACACCCCCCCCCCCCCCCCCGCCTTTTTAATTTTTTTTTTTTTTTTTTTTTTTACTATACTTCTATTATAGCATGGAGAAAGGACAAATTTGTCCTTTCTCCATGATTATAGATACAAGGTAAACAGCGCAATTCAACACCTAGTCTTTCCTATCGACTTAAACTGATGCTAAAATAAACTAGATACCTGTGGGTGTATCAATGTCATGAATTTAAAAAAAATTCAACGTAGATCTATATGAAAACACTCTTTGATGGTTTTGTATTGAAGAGCTATTTAAGATGAATGAAAAAATAGAAAAAGTGTACATTTTGGTGAACAACAGTTGGCTCCATGGCCATGTAAAATTTAAATTTAACCCATCCACTTTCTCTTATTTTGTCCTTTTCAAACAGCCCGCTTCAATAAAATCCATTTTAAATGAAAACAAATATGAAAATTTGGTTTTGTGATATTTATTTCCTATCTATGGTAGTATTTCTTCATACAAAAACTAATTTAAGAGAAAACAGGCACCAAATGTGAAATTTATAAAGCTCTAAATATCATCGATATGGTACTTTTTTGTAAATTTTGTAAGGGGAGATAACTCTTTTTACTTTAATAACTCAAAATTTTCAACACTGACCTATCAATTTCTTTTCATATTTTGAACTGCCTTAGCATTGGCTTTCATTTGGTAGAATATAAGAAAAAGTTTAATACTAGAACTATTTCATTTTCAAACTTTGTTACTTTTTTTCCATAAAATAAAAAATCTAATAAAATCATGCCCTATAAAAAGCATATTTTTTATATTCGAGGATCCATATTGTTCAAACCTAGTGCCTGCTTTGTCTAAATTTGGTTTCTATATGTGAAAATACCACCATGGACATGAAATAAATAATGAAAACCCAAATTACCATGTTTGTTTTGTTTTGAAATAGATTTTACTGAAGCTTGTACTCTGAATGGTTTACATTTGAGAGAAAAAGTCCAAATTTGACATACCTTTTTCAAATCGCTGTAGCTAAAAAAAAAGGACACCACCATATCTATATTTTTTTTCCATTTTTTCATTCATCATAAATAGCTCTTCCAAAAAAACAATGATAGAAAAAAAGTTTGATACTTTGAAAAATTGGATACACCCTTAAGGTAGCGTGTTTTACGAAATAAATTGTAAAATAGCCGTTTTATACTTTTTTACAAATCCTGATAGATAAAAGTATTTTCTACAAGTTACCAAATACTCTCTTGCTTTCTCGGTCATTTTACCGGTAAATCACGCCTCAGAATCCCCGCTGGGTGCCTCAATTGCGTAGATTACGTGACTAGATAGGTGATTTATTCCGAAGCTGTCAGAGGTGATTTACGACTTTTACCGTATTAAAATCGTTATTTTTATATGATTGGCTTTGTTAATTTGGGGCGGAGTTTAACGAAATGGTTGATTATAAGCTGGGTCATGTTATTTGTTGAAAAAGAAGGTCTTAGTTGAATACCGGGTGGTCACGAGAGCCTAATTTACACATCAGTCAGTGAATTGGAGTTTCCGGCATTACATAATTTGAAGCAAGCGTTATTTTTTAACACCCCTAACTTTCGCAGTTGGGGTTCAATTTGAAGCAGATGAAAGGGTATTATCTCCCTGAGGGAACCGTGTCTCAGAAATTGTATAAGTAGCTCCAGTGGTCCGTTATAAAGCGTTACGTAATAGTGGTCGACTTTAAACCGTAAAAAAATCTTTGATGTTACATAACAAAGGTTTGAAGCGGTATTTTAAAAATCTGAGACACTGATCCCTAGATATGTTTATGTAACATGGTGAAAAAGTTGTTACCCAACTGGGACTCGAACCCAGGACCTCTGGCTTACCATGCCAACGCTCTAACCACTGAGCTACCGAGTCACCCAGAAAAGCCAATCAACCATTTCACCATATTCTCTACCCGGCTACACACACCCCCTCTACACAAGAATTCGCCCCGAATTCTTATTAAAGAACACTCCACGATTATCGATCGTCAACAGCTACCTTAAGACAGGTGTCAGTGATTTAAATCGATTTTGCATACTTGAGAGAAGATATATCTCTATATATGAGAATATTTCCATTCCGCCATGGCGAAATGGAAATTTATATAAGGAAATCAGTTATAATCAGTTATAATAAGAATAGAATAACATTTTAATTCAATTTTTTTTGTTACAGTATAATTAGAATTCAGTATATATAAAGAAACTAGTTTTAGGACAGATGGAAGTGACTTTAAATCGATTTTTCATACTTGAGAGTAGATACATGTATATCTCTATAAAAAAGAATATTTTCATTTCGCACTATGACCCTCGAGCCGTTAGTGCATGTGGAGCTCAGTATGACAATCCACGTGCATGTGCGTCTGTCGGATCTCCTATACACATAGATAATGCAAGTAAACGCAGAGTGTCATTTCAACAAAAGAATGATGAAATTAACCCTGTTAATAAAGATCTTGTGCATAAACAATCTGCAACAGACAGTAGGCCAAGTATCAGGCAGAATAGAGAAGTGAACATTGGCAGCTTGGCTGCCTTTCCAGCTCTAACACCAGGTCAAACAAAGCAACCAGCAAACGTGCATAAAACCGCATTGCCTTCTAAAGGAACCACGGCTAACGTTATTGGTTCTGACCCAAGTGCTGCAGGTTCCGGCGTATCACCCATTCCGGTTATAAATTCTCGAAGACAGAAAAGTGATGATAGATATAGACATGTAAAGACATTGGATACGCATCAAAATCTAAACAGTGGCAACAAGTCCCAAACTTTCTCTCATACAAACACCCGTGACACAAATAATGACTGGTGTGATTTGTCAGACTTTGTCAGAAAACAGCCGAAGAGATTTTACGTCGGCGGGTTTTCTGCGTCTATAACTGAAAATAAAATTGCTGCATATGTTAGTATGAAAGGACTAAAGGTAACACAAGTGTCTATCTTTAACAGCAAACAGGGATCTACAGTTATAAGACTGAATGTCGAAGATGACTTTAATGTGCATATGATTGTAGAAGATATGTTTTGGCCAGAAGGTGTGACTTGTCGGCCATGGCTACCACGTTCACAGCTCAAAGGTCGAGACAGCCGTGGAAGCCATCGCCGCACAAGTGACCAAAGACAGAACAGGGAACAGAGGGGCCAGCAGTTTGCACGGAATCGGTCGCTAAACGAGCCGAACGATGCCGACGCATATGGCTGGGCCGATAGAAATCCATACGCTGGCCTTAAGGGTCTCAGCGGCGTTGACGCTTAAAGTAGCTATGGCGGTCACGCTTAAAGTTTTGTCTTGGAACATGACAGGTTTCAAATCTAGTTGTTCCTATTTATCTGACAGTATTGTAAATAACAGAGTAGATGTATGTGGTGTATCAGAACACCTGTTATTTGAGCATGAACTTTCTACAATCGACTCTTTAAACAAGTCTTATTCTAGTTATGCTGTTGCTGATAGTGCTCTGTCGTCTGATACATGTTCGTCTCGTAAAGTTGGCAAGGGTGGGGTAGCATTACTCTGGCATAGGACTCTTGATAAGTGTGTATCGAGGATACCAAATACCAATGACCGTATTATCGGTATTCAGTTAGAAGTCTCCCCTGACAAATTTGTTTTTATATTTCAAGTATATCTACCCTCAAAAAACAATACCATGGCGCGATTTAGATCTTACTTGGATGCACTGCTAGATACCATTGACACTTACTCGTCAAAGGGACTAGTTGTACTTATGGGTGATATGAATTGCCATATAAACTCCAACTCGTACATAAAAACACTCGATAGCCGAGACTTGCTATTTAAAGATGTTCTGAAAGAGAATTCATTTACTTCACTTATGACACTTCTTACTTGCCAGGGTGCCTATGCCAGCTATGAATCTAGCACTGGGTGTAGTCTTATAGATCATATCTTGCTGCCGACGGATGATACTAATTGGGTGACTTCCTGTGGTATATTGGAGGATGACGCATTACTTGTTTCTAACCATAGGCCAGTGTGGTGTGAGCTGTCGATTCCAGTGGAATCGAGTCAACACAGCGAATTTTCTTGTTCCAAATACTCGATATAAACGCCATCTTAAACCATACTGGAATGAAAACCTTACTGAACTTCATAGATTAACTAAAAGCGCTCGAGTTAGATGGTTGAATTCTGACCAAGTAATAGCTGACCAGATGCTCGCACAGTTCAAAGGATGTAAAAAACGCTTTAGGGCTGCGCATAGGAAAGCCGTAGAACAATTTATAGTAACGGTCTATGATGAAATCGATAATGCTGCTGAGATGGATCAGGAGCGCTTCTGGCACCTTGTTAACATGAAACGCAAATGTCTCAGGCAACGCTCCTGGTGCCGAGATCATCTTTAACGATCGTAGTTGTCGGGACACTCGTTCAGTATTAGCAGGTTGGGAAGGTTATTTCCGGTTACTTTACTCTAAAGATGACTGTCCCTATTATGACAAAGCGTTTGAAAATCATGTTACAGATTTTGTGGTTAACACACTTAAAAACGTAGAACCCTCAGCCCCCTCAACTACCCCTGTTACTACTGAGAAGATAGGCCAGCTATTGCGTAATGTTAAGCGGAATAAGGCCCCTGGTAATGATCAAGTCACATATGAACATATAATACATGGCGGGTATATGGTTAAAGCGGTCATAGCAAAATTATTCGCTAGCATGCTTCGATTTGCTTATATTCCAGAGAATATGAAAACTGGCATCATAATTACAGTTTTCAAAGGCGCTGACAAAAGTAAAAAGGACCCAAATAGCTATCGTGCTATCACTCTTACATCAACTCTTTTGAAACTCTTTGAAAAGCTATTGCTAGAGCGACTTAAAAATCTTAGCTCAATTAATACCCATGAGTTACAAGGTGGATTTCAAGCGGGATTGGGCTGCATGATGTCCTCATTATCCTTGTCTGAATGCATTTTCTTTGCCAAGGAATATAGTAGCAAACTATATGTCTGTTTCCTAGACTGCAAACAAGCATTTGACAGAGTTTGGCATGATGGACTCTTTTATAAATTGATTAAACAGAATATAGACGTTGTAAGTTTAAAATGCTTACATAACCTGTATAGCAACCTAAGCAGTATGGTTCGGGTAAATGGCATGCTTTCTAATAAAATCGATATTAAGCAGGGTACCAGACAAGGAGGAATAAGCAGCCCATTCCTCTATCTCCTGTATATAAATGACCTTATACAAGAGCTTCAAGCCTCGGGACATGGATTCTGTATTGCCGGCTCTGACTGCAGCTCGATAAGTGTTGCAGATGACATGGTGCTGATATCGTTTTCAATCAATGGGTTGCAAAAAATGATTGATATTTGCTATACTTATTCCATTAAATGGCGATACTTGTACACTCCACAAAAATGCTCTGTAGTAGTCTATAATGAATCAAAGCACTGTTTTAAGTCTAGTCGCAGGTCTTGGCAGTTAGGGCATGAAACCATTAAGGAATCTGACAGCTATGTTCACCTTGGAATTAATTCTAATAAGTACCTAAATGTCTCTGAGAACATTAATATAGCATGTAGTAAAATGCGAAAATCCCTGCTTGGTTTGATTAATGTAGGGTTTCATGAAACAGAACTTCATCCGGCCACTTCTTTTAAGATTTATAAGTCTGTTGTTTTACCCCGTGCACTGTATGGATGTGAACTGTGGTCTGAGCTCTCGTCAGGCAACGCAATTCAGTTAGAGAAAGCACATAGATTCTGTGTAAAATATATCCAGCACATTCCTTCTTACTGCAGAACGGACATCTGCCTTAGTCTTATTGGGTCAAGGCCATTGGAGTTTGAGGTAGATCTTAGAAAACTTAACTTTGTAGTCCAGCTTTGTAGATTGAATACAAGCAATGTGTCCAAAAGGATTTTTACATATAGACTAAACTCGTTTTACGACAACGCATGTAGCGTAAATCAGTTAGGCTTTATTCCAGAGGCTTCTCGTGTACTTAAAAAGTACTCTCTTGAACATGTCCTAATCCAATATAAAGAAACAGGAGAGTTTCCGTCAAAATTCTCATGGAACATTAAAATAAAGAAATGTGTTAACGCTAAAGCCGAGGCAGACTGGTATTTGCGCACGAATCATGATACCACTCTGCATAACTTTAGTATAATAAAACCGGTACTGGCAAACATTTCCGAACTTTGGCAATTGAGTAGGTTGGTACCATCCAGGGCTGAGCAATGTTGTAACTGTATCAAGGTCATATGCAATTTGTTCAGCGACACATTTACTAAACGTTGTATTCGCTGTGAGGCACCGGTTGACAATCTCATAGAGCATATATTTTGCAACTGTAGACATTCACTTCCTGTTCGGGTGAAACTATATGCATTGATCAGGCAGTACTGGGGAACGTTCGTGTTTCATCAATATCTACGGCTTGAGCCGAGCTTAAAAGTCGTATCACTTCTTACTGGCTTAAGACCAGTAGTTGAAAATAACTTTAGAAACCACCTCTTCTTAAAAAGCTCTGTAAAACTTCTAAGTGATGTATGGAGCTTGTTTCGAAACCGATATCCATCTGCTATCTGAGTGCCAATATTTCACTCTCAAACATACTATTTCGTAGTTTAATTAAGCCTCTTACTGTCTTATTCTGTAAAACTAAACAAACATCGTCAGCATTTATCTCTTAAGCTAAGAATTCATGTATTTGATTGCAGAAACATCGATACGAAAACCAAACAGTTGGGATTCTAGGCAGCCGCAGTGTTACTCGGTGATTTTTTAGAATCTAAACTATTTGCAAATAACCATTTTGTTCTTCAAGCATTTTTTACATGATTGGTAATTGGTTAAGTGATTGATTGATCGATGGTTTGATTGAATGATTGATTAATTTATTAAAGCATTCTTTCATTCATTCATTTATATATTCACTCGTTCATTCATTAATCCATTCATTCATTCATTCAATCATTCATGCATCCATTCATTCATTTATTCATTATTTTGTCTTTCTCATGTGTTCAGTCATTCGTGTATGTTTAGTTATAATCTTGTTTTTGTTGTGCATATGTGTCTGTATGTTGTCTTGTTTATTTCGTTCTCACATTTTCATCATGTATGGTGGCAAAATAAAAGCAAACAAACACCCCCTCTACACAAGAATTCGCCCCGAATTCTTATTAAAGAACACTCCACGATTATCGATCGTCAACAGCTACCTTAAGACAGGTGTCAGTGATTTAAATCGATTTTGCATACTTGAGAGAAGATATATCTCTATATATGAGAATATTTCCATTCCGCCATGGCGAAATAGAAATTTATATAAGGAAATCAGTTATAATCAGTTATAATAAGAATAGAATAACATTTTAATTCAATTGTTTTTGTTACAGTATAATTAGAATTCAGTATATATAAAGAAACTAGTTTTAGGACAGATGGAAGTGACTTTAAATCGATTTTTCATACTTGAGAGTAGATACATGTATATCTCTATAAAAAAGAATATTTTCATTTCGCACTGGCGAAATGGAAATTTATTTAAGGAAAAATCAGTTTTATTTATGCTTTTGGTGGATTACCGGAAATAGCAGTGGATTATCATTTGGTAATCCACTGCAGTGGATTATCACCAATCGCCGTTTTCCCCGTAGGGCTCCCCAAAAATCGTAGTCAATCGTGTCTTATCGTTAAATTCCGGCAGTCCGATTTGTCGCGAACCACTCAACGGAAGAACACGAATCCAAAATCGGGAGCAACGACGTAATTCGGATGACGTCAAATCAATAAATAAGTGACGTCATCGTACGGGAAACTGTTTCGTTAATGTGTTCGATGTAAACTTGGGGCTCAACACGGGGTAAATAATGTACTTTCGCTTTCACAATTGTCGAACAATTTCGTTTAAAAAAGTGGCTTAAAACTTAAAAGCATAAATAAATAGAATAATTGTATTTTTTCAGTATAAGATCGAATTTAATCCACTTCGTGAACATCAGACTGTTATATTTTCACTCGTGGCTTCGCCACTCGTGAAAATATAACTTCTGATGTTCACTCAATGGATTAAATTTCTATCTTATACTGAAAAAACAATTATCCTCTATTTATTTATGCTTTTCGGTGGATTACCACGAAATAGCAGTGGATTATCACTTGATAATTTCACTGCTTTAAGCAGTGGGATTATCGCCACGCGCGCTTTTATTATACCGCAACCGTGGCCTAGGGGTAAGGGCGCCCGCCTCAGAAGCGGAAGGTCGAATGTTCGAATCCCGGAGCCGGATACGGGGTCGGGACTGATATGGCCGGTTGGTGAGCCGCCAGCTAGTTAAACGAATGGTTACCGTAGGCCCATCTCTGCCAGGCGCCCGGCAATAAGAGAAGGGATTCGGGAGGTACTGTGCGCGCAAAAAGGATAGCTGTCTCATAAGCCAAACTGGCTGGCCCTTTCAATAGGGGTGACACTATAATAAACAAAGCCTTTACCTTTATATATTTTCCCCGTAGGGCTCCCCAAGAGCGTAGTCAATCGTGTCTTATCGTTAAATTCCGGCAGTCCGATTTGTCGCGAACCACTCAACGGAAGAACACGAATCCAAAATCGGGAGCAACGACGTAATTCGGATGACGTCAATTCAATAAATAAGTGACGTCATCGTACGGGAAACTGTTTCGAAAATGTGTTCGATATAAAGTTGGGGTTCAACACGGGGTAAATCATGTACTTTCGCTTTCACAATTGTCGAATAATTTCGTTTAAACAATTTCGTATGCTTATAAGCATAAATAAATAGAATAATTGTATTTTTTCGTGAACATCAGAATGTTATATGTTCACTCGTGGCTTCGCCACTCGTGAACATATAACGCCTGATGTTCACTCAATGGATTAAATTTCTATCTTATACTGAAAAAAAAACACCCAATTATCCTCTATATATTAGCATAGGATAAAGTTTTAAATAAAAATTAATTGTTTCTGTATATAAAGGAATATAATTTAAGACAGGTTGAGGTGATTTAAACTCGATTTTCATACTTGAGAGTAGATATATCTCTATACAGCATATAGAAAGATATTTCCATTGCGCGTTGTAAAGGTAAACGGCGAAATGGAAATATTTCATTTAAGAAATCAGGTTTTTAAGCTCAGATTCAAGTTAGAATATAGTTTTAAGGTAGTGAAAAGTGATTTACACTCAATGTTTCACACTTGAAAATAGAAATATCTCTATACAGTATATAAACTTTAAAAGAATATTTCCACTGCGCACTGTGAAGGAGGGCGACGAAATGGAAATATTTCCATTAATCATCCTTATTTATGATTGGAAAATTGTATTCTTATGATAATATTTTTGTGTTATAAAGAATAACCCAACGTTATTTATGTGTACCAAAATGCGTATTATATCTCGATTTTCCATTGCGCGGTATAGTGTTTAATCATGCTACCTGGAGGCAGGAGCTCTTTAATATAATCTAATAATAACAATCTTTTTATTCTAAATGTTGGAAATTTCACATTTAAAAGTAATTCGGTAATTGACTATGCTATAGCTACCGCGGACTGCTTTAAATTCATAAAAGATTTTGAAATTGAAGAAACTGATTCCTTATTCTCAGACGGACATGCCATAGTTAAACTTCTCCTCCAAATACCTAAATTTAAACTTAAAAATAAAAATACAGACATACCTACATCTATACCAAGACCAGCTTGGGCTGCTTCTTCTGAACAAATATTTATTAATAATATCGATAGAAGGAAAGTAAATTGTATCATAGACATATGCGAAAACCAGAACATATCTGCCAAAACTATAGACGACGTAACTCAAAGTGTTAGTGTTCTATTTGCCAATGCGGTAGAAAAAAGTTTCCCAACAGTACATTGCAACCGCACGAATTTTAAAAAGGCATGGTTTGGCCCGAAGTGCTTGAAAGCGCGAAACAACTATCACGATGCTAAGCAACAATACACAAAACAAAAAATGAAACCAATAAAAACCGACTTCAGTTAGCAAGTAAATAATATAAGCGAGTTTTGAACTACTATAACAACGAATACAATTTTAAAAAGGCCGATAAACTTAGAAAAATGCATTCAAATAAACCAAAGGACTATTGAAAATATATAAAAAGCTTAAATACTACGAACAACACAAAATCACCAGATACCGAGACATTATATGAGCATTTTAAAACTGTTAATTCAAACCAGAACACAGGCACACACAATGTTGAGGATATTCCTAATCTAGAAAACACCCCGCCAAACCTAAATAATACATCCCTAAATGACACTATAACAGAAATAGAGATTATCAGATGTATTGACAATCTGAAAAATTCTAAGACCCCCAGCCCTAGCGATAATATAAGAAATGAATATATCAAATCCACTAAAAATATACTACTATACCAATATTATATATCACAAACTCTTTAATATGGTGCTAGATACGGGACACTTACCAAATAGCTTGCTTGAGGGAACTATTTTTACTATATACAAAAATAAAGGCAATCCTGAAGATCCCAGTAATTACAGGCCAATAACAATAGTAAGCTGTTTAGGTAAACTCTTTACATCCATTGTCAATCAAAGACTGACAGCATATATTGATCATAATAATCTCTTAAATGAAAACCAAGCCGGCTCCAGGAAAAATTACTCTTGTCTCGATCATATATTTGTAATACAATATTTAATAGAAATTTTACGTTTCAATAAAAGAAAACTATTCTGTGCATACATTGATTACTCACAAGCTTTTGCCAAAGTATGGCGAGAAGGCCTTTGGTATAAACTACGTTCGTATTCGATAAATGGAAAATTATTTCGCTTTGTGTACAACATGTATCAAAATATAAAATCTTGTATATTTCATAATGGTGTAACTTCACGGTATTTTCCATGTCAAACTGGAGTCCGACAGGGTGAACATCTATCGCCATTATTATTCTCCATGTTTTTGAATGACCTAGAATCGTATTTACTATCACGCAACAATGTAGGAATTAATCTTAAAGGTCCTTCTTCAACATTAAACTGGCTTAAATTACTCATTATGCTTTATGCAGACGATACAGTTATAATTTCTGACAACCAAAATGACTTTCAAAATAGCCTAAACTCATTTTATGAATATAACAATGCTTGGAAACTAAAGGTAAACGCCTCCAAAACCAAAGTTATTATATTTGGGTCCAGGATCACATCTCAATACAACTTTTTCATTGGCACTGATAAAATAGAAATCGTAACGCATTATAAGTATTTGGGAGTTATTTTTTCTAATAATGGATCTTTTTTAGAAGCGAGAAAACATAATGTGGCACAAGCAAAGAAAGCTATGAATTTACTTTATATCCGTGCAAAAAACCTTGACCTTCCACCTGATTTGGTAATTAAACTATTTGATCATACGGTTGTTCCCATTTTAACATACGGCTGCGAAATATGGGCTTATGAAGATCTCAAAATGATTGAACAAGTACACAGACTGTTCTTTAGAAAAAATAACTTATTCAAGAAAAAGCACTCCTTTGTATATGCTATATGGCGAATTGGGCAGATATCCTCTAACAATTACAATATTTGCTAGACTAATAGGGTTCTGGAACAGAATTGTAACGTCAAAAGATGAAAAATACTCTAAACTAATTTACCAGTTTATTTTAAAAGACCATACACATGCATATAAATGGTTAACCAAAGTTAAAAACATTCTTGATTCAACAGGCCATTCTGATATCTGGCTTAACCAGTTAAACATACATTCAAATAACATCCGATTTCAGATAAAACGTACATTAATAGACCAGAATATCCAAAACTGGAGAACACAGATGACCCTGTCAAATAAAGGAATATTTTATAGTAGCTTTAATGGGACTCGCAACCGAATGGTGTACTTGTCAAAATAAAATAAAATACTCAAATAAAAGCAAATTTGTGGCATTATTTGGCTTCTGACATTAAAAAAATATGATCAGTCCAAAAAAAAGTCTCAAGAATCGTCACCGAATCTTATAGCTTTTTTTTTTTTAGATATTTTCCATCGTTTTTCTAAAGCGTCAGCTGACGGTATAGTTGTTGTTGTTGCTTCTCTACACGGGCTCAGACATAAACCCGAGCCGAATAAAGTACTATCAATCGCTACCAGTGAAGTACGTTAATTCGCTACCATACATAGAGAGAGCGCTAGTAGCCGAGGGGGTAAAGGCGTTTCCTCATTTTTCATGTTTGTCTCCGCATGGAGGGTCACTGGTTCGAATCCCACCAGAGCTTCTTCTTTTTCTTTTTTTGAAATGCATTTTTTAACAGAATTTATTATCCTAAACTAAATTTTACCCATTTATAGAAGCATTTGACATATATTTACAAATTACTATTTTTAATGCTAAATCCGGCTCACAGTACCAAATAGCAAGACCCATCAATACAAACACTCGTTCGTTGTAGACACAGTGATACAATTGAACAAACTGCCAGACAGCACAGTGCATGCTGATTCCGTAGAGGCTTTCAAAACAGCCCTACGAGATTATCGCCAATAATATGGCTACTCTTCTTACCCCTCGTGTAAAAGCCTTTATATTTATAGGATTCTACGACGTATTGATACAGATACAGATAGCAGCTGAATACCCTTTATTGGGTAGTTAAAATCCTCTGAAGACGGAGCATGGCTGCCTATATGGCGATGTAATTGAAAACAGCTATGCACGTAATCCTCCAGCTTTACAGGCCACTATGTCTGCACCAAGCTGTCCTGTGAGTGTTAACGCGGAGGACTTACACCGGTATAAGTCCTCCGTGGTGTTAAGCACCGGTACGCCAACAACAACAACAACAACAACAACACAAAAACAAACTAAACAACAAACAAACCAAACAACAAACACACCTATAAACCCCATAAAAAACACCAAAAGTACCATGATTAATATTGCCTGTCACTTCGTTTTTAATTGAAATGATATCATAAGATACTAGATATATCTAGGTAATAAACCTACTAGGTCCTATTTTAAAACCTTATTCCTTATATAGACAGTCTCTGGTGCGTTCTGAGCGCGTTTCGCGCAGTGCAAATAGGTATAATACAAACATAAATATATGTACAAAAACGACTCAAAATGACATAAAATATTCAATCTAGGGTAATATATATTGTGAAAGAGTTGCCTTCTAAACATTAATCCTCTAACCCATCCCTACCCACTCCGATTAGTGCACACACTCTTACTAGGGAGTAGGGACATGCTCCGCCGGGAAATTTTAATGAACTCTGGCGGTTCGTGCATTCAAAACAGGTGAAACAGATGAGTTTAACCCTACAGAGCACGTTTGCGACATTCTCAAGAAACGTGCTCGTCCCTTTCCTCAGCTTCCAAACGTTGACGCATTGGAGCGTGACTTCGTCGATGTGTGAGAAAGTGAGGTCATCAATACTTTTTCTGAATTCTTCTCGTCTATGAGAAGTCGATACGAAACAGTTATTGCAGCTGACAGGGGCAATACTCATTCCTAACATTGGGCCTAAGAATTCCTGTGACTTTCCAAATATGGGGTCCCTCCACAGAAGTTGTTGTTTAAGCTTAGACGGAAAAGTGATAGCCGACAAACTGTGATAATCTGTTTCCAAATCGATTAATTTGGCATTGTTACACAATCACTTAGTTAATTATTTCTTCATATTTCTTTTTCTGAATGAAATATAAGGTGACCGATTAGAAATTTTGCTGAGTATATAGACTGTTTGACTCTAATCACTTCTCCGAAAACGTACCTCACTATGTTAAACTGTGTTGGCTATAGACATGTATGTTTAAGCTGAATAAAATGTATGTATGTATGATTACAGCTATTGTCTGACTTTATTGTGACATGTTTAAATTCATTGAATTGTTTAACACTTCCAAGAAAGCCCTTTTAACAAAACTAGCATTATACTGTATTAAAAGTTATTAAACGCATAGAATCTAATCATATTTGAAGTGGAGAAGTACATGTATAACTGTCATTGTGTTGTTTATTAGATATGATGATAAATTCTTTGGTGTTTTTATTTTTCATTTTTTTCAAGCTTGTTAGTAGTATGACAAAAAGAAACTACAACTTGCTTAAACTATTATATTAAGTACTGAAATATTCCGAGATTAACACTCTCACAGTTTTTCACTGTTGTGTAAAACATGATGTTTTGATTATTTTTAACGCATGCAATGTTTATAAGTATGTATGTATGTATGGTGATGAGCTGTTACCAAATAAAATATTCTGTTCTGTTCTGTTTATTACCATCAACTATATATAGTATTCTCAAGTTTTCAGTAGTCTAAAAGGTCTAAAAAGAGGGTCTTTACAGATAAGATAATAGTAACTGCTTATAAACTGGTCATTGACCGTGTCAACCATGACTTCAATCTTTATTGAGCACGTTAGACAGATTTCATCTGCAAACTTTGTTTCATCTGCCAATTCTTTGAAAACAAATGTCACCAGTTCATCAGTTTGGATAAACATTAAATTTCGGATTTCTCGGCGTCTCAACTGGATCCAAACTATGTCCATCTGTTATCACCATTTCACCGATAGTGTGTTAACCCTTATCATGCTAAGCGTGATTTACCTAACATTTGCACACAGTTAGGGCCCAGACCAGACGCAGCGTGACGCGGTGCCTGATCTCGATTCAAATTGTTTGTCATTCGTATTAAACTTTACTCTCCTGTTTAATCAGAATGAAAACAGTATTTTAGATTTTTAGCAGACGATAGCTAATCATATTTGACGCAGACGACAAATATGACTCCATGATAAGAGTTGAAGGTTACAATAACTCTAGACACACGCACTATTTAAATGCCAAGGCCGGATAATGGCACTCGTCAGACGTGTCTTGGCTCTCTTTATATTCTGGATCAGCATCTCTCATTCAGGTACTCATGTCATTTTCATACTCCCCCAAACGCGTTAACACATTCAACCCTAGCAACGAGTATACTCGTCATTAACGACCCGTATACACGTGAAGAGCACGCTTTTACTCTTGCATTCACTCTCTGATCAGGGACTGCACTTTTTATCATTTTGCAACATATTGTTTAATGAACCCTAAATAGTCCAAAATGGAGTAGATTTATTTGGAAATTGTAGTATTGTACATTTAGTTTCAGGGTAAATGAATTAAGCGTTGATGTCCAATGCAAACGATTAAGGAGCCTGTTCAGATGACTAATAGCTCAACGTCTAATCAGGCTCCTAATGCTATTAGTCTGGTAGCAGATAAGGCTATTTTAGTTTAACCTTGCTTGGAGTTGTATAGAAAATGTTTTTGTGGTTTATGGTAGAATAGACCCTCAGCATCAAGGATCCGATGTATGACCGCCGGTCATCCTTGAGCATTTCGAGATATTCAAGATGGCGTCCAAGATGGCCGCCAGCATATATCTGGCTAAATGTTAGGTTTGATTCAATAAGCTATAACGGAATTTCCAGCAAATTATAGTCCAATTTCATCTTTGATGACATTATTAAAGTTCTAAATAGAAATAAAAATGATCTAGATCTATAATTCAAAATGGCGTCCAAAATGACCGACAAAGTACCATTTTTATGTAAAATAAAATGAAAATGACACTTTTCAAGGCTATAATTTGTTCAAGTTTTTCCCCGTCGTGATAATATAATTGTTCATAATTAATAAATAAAGCATGAAAAGATCTAGTTGGCAATTAACGCATTCATAAATGAATTATTAGAGACTGTCACCAGAATACAGTATGCATAAAAACCATAAAGCTTAAGTTTACTTTGAGGTAATTCATGCATAATGATGTAAAAAATGACTAGCTCTTGGGTTTGATTCAATACATTTGAAGGATTGTTTCAGCAGATTGTAGTTCACTTTCATAACCTTTGACATTATTTAAGTTCAAAATGGAAATATTTATAATCCTTTATTCAAAATGGCCGACAAAGTATTAAGGTGACGTCCAAGATGGTTGCGGGAATAAAAATGAAAATGCTTTCAGTTCTGATGAGGTAATTTTCAACTGTAAACAAGATTAAACGTAGTTCAATACTTCTGAGATGTTTAAAACAAAAACAGAGGAAATAATTCTGTTAATTTCAAAACGGCGTCAAAAATGGTCGACAAAATATGCAAAACAGATATTTGTTTTCAATATTATATAATAAGCAAAAACAACAGGAAAGTACCAACATTTGTATTCTTAATTATCAGCGTCTCAAACATAAACTTATCATTGTGGCTAAATAGCTGGCACATTGTATTGAAAATAGAAAGGTCGATAACTCTTTCCGGAAAACAACATTTTTTATTAGAAACGTTCTCCATAGAAGAGATACAATGGTGCTTACATTCAGTCTCTAGAACCTTTGCTTAAAGAAAATAAAATCACATTAGACTTTCATTCATCACGATATTCACGGCGTTATCAAGACTAGAAAGTCTTCTTATATCAAATTAACTCCCTTTGATTTGAAATAAGAATGAACTTTGTGGGTTTCATTTTCGTTACATGTGTCATTTAATATAACTGATTTACTGGAATACATTGGTGAACGTATGAGCCCTAAAAATCTCAAACAAAACTGGAGTTGATGAAGTACTTCAAAAGATATGGAGCTTTAAAATTTACTTAATGTAAAATAAATGTAAAAAGTGAGTACATAATCTATCCAACAAGCATACCATTCTTTTTAGCCTCTTTTTAAGACAAACGAATGCTTTTAAGAAGAATAAATCAGAATTATGAAATAACTGTTTCTGAAAGATAAGTCTTATGTCGATCTATCTTAATCATCGCATTCTGCAGAAAATTTCAAAATATGAGATTAATCTAAGTTTGAGTCACCATTGATGTTATTTTGTGTTTTGAACATGAATAATATGATTCGTTTTCAAAATGGCAATCAGAATGGCTGCCAAAGTCAGTGTTTTTGTTTTATATGTTTGTCAAAAAGTAGTATTATGGCGGATGTAATATAAATTGGATACTATTCCTGTTTCTGCATGTATTGTGAATTTGAAAATGAGTATGCCGCACACAACAACCTATGAAAAGGAGTTTATAAACATATTGGTGTCGATATACAGTACGTTTATAAATAAGCACATGTATATTGTACTATTATATAAATGAATATTCTTATTAGGAGGGAATAAAATTGCACACTGTAATTAATAATTAAAAAAAGGTCATGCCAGGTTTGTTATATAGCTTGCAATTAAGTTAGTTGTACTTGACATGATCCTGCGTTTATTTCTCAACTGCTGTGGGTGCCCTAGCAACTGGGTTAGGCTGAATGTGGCTAGAATGTCTTCAAACCTGATTTATATGCTCCTCTGTCACTAAAGGACACCCAGGACCTGGTCATCTCTTCCATAGTCTGATCATGGCGATTGTGGTCTCCTACTAAATCTAAAGCGCAGAATGGCCCTCCTCGTGATTGAGTTAATGCATGAAGTGGCACACTCCACCTGTCCATAACATCCCAAACCTTTAGTTCTCATTACTTGTGGGACCTCCTCGTCATGTTTAACGCCACATATCCAAATGATCACAGGCTACATTTCTGCAAACTGTCTGCAAGTATTGGGCAGACGACATTAATGAATAGCCTCCATATTAAATTACAAAATTAACAAACAGGTGTTGAACACTACTCTACGAGTCTCAAAGGCTATAATTGTGCTAGGCATTTCTTTGAAATTTCCTAGGCAGTGTAGTGTTCTGTGATTATGACAAGCTCGCATCCTCTTCTAGCAAACAACATGTTACAGAAGCTATTCTAGACATAAAACGTAGCCTCATCGACACCTAACTGAGTAACTGGTCTTCCATCAAAAAGACGATTTTAGTCCTGACGTCATGGATATACAAAGTCTACACTGCTTGTAATTCTACAATTAATGTCACATAACTACTGCAATTGAATTTGCTCCAATCTGACAGTCAGCACAGGAACATTCCCTCAAGTCTCGACGAAGACCAAGCCAATGACCACTCTGAGATCATGAGCCAAGTATTCTTCATGTTAACTCTCAGTCATATCGGTTTGAATACACCCTTCCATCCAGCTTTTTGGGTTACTCTGTCAGTGAGTTTGTGTTCACAGAAGCGCCAACTGAACACCTTTGCTGGACTCTTGTGACAGAGCCTCATACACTATTAGAGCAGAACATCAAGCACTGGTACAGCAGATGGTTGAGATCAAATACCTAATGTGAACCATACACAAAAACTTCTCGTAGTACTGCCCGCTTCATGTAAGCGGTTTTCAAACTCTGTTTGACATGCAAATTGCATTCCACAAACCAAAAGCTCATTCTTGGTATTGAATCTAAAGGCTTTAAGATGTTAAGTGCTTGTGTGGCGGCTGTAAAAAGTCGCCCCGTACTTCATTCTCAGTGTTGTTATACTTTCTGGTCCTTTGGAATCATTGATTTCAGCGCATTTACAGTTGAAATTTGAATTCCGCTTAAGCCGGTGCTAGGGGGCGTGAGCACTGTTGCATATTTTCAGTATTGCTCATGAACAGACTCAATTAAACCTAGTCTGCAATTTTCAGTATTTGCTTTGTTTTCTGTGCTTTCAAAGGATCTCCCCTCATTCAGATTTCTCCAGATCAACAAAGGCCACATGTAAAGGCTTGATTTCGACCTTTTACTTTTTCTATAGATGGTACATGGTGAAGAAGGAATCAATAGTACCTCTACCCTTAACAACGCCAAACTACATGCATAAATGTTGATAATCTCAAGCACAGGGGTATCTTTTTAATCGGTTCATCAACTTTATTGTCTGGTCCTTGAGCTTTAACACATCATAAGTGTCGCTCATGCGAGTCATCTTCACCTTTTTATTGTTTGAGGATGTACTTTGCCTCCCTGTCCTCAGATATCACACAATTACTGCAAATCGCATCAGTCAGCAGTCTTCACATCTCAAATCCCCTATATTCCGAAGCTGCTTTAATCATCTCGGCTATCACCCCTGATAGGCCAGCGGCCTTGCAGTATATCATCATGTCATGAGTTTTGCACTTATTATACAAGATGACCACTTTTGTAGTGACTGAATTGGACAGTAACTGTACCGAGGTTCTGTTTACTTTGGTAATTCAGGAATTAAGATATGTAAATTTTATATTTGAAATTATATGTGTGATGTCTTTCTTTCTTATTCTAATCTATGGTTAAGCCAAAAGACTGTTCAGTCAAGTGTCTGTGTAGCCATGTACTCATTTAGCAATATTTCAAAGATAATATGATTCTTTGCAGCAGCAGTACCAGATTAGAAACTCACAGAATACATGTTAAAAGGCTTAATGAAAAGGAAAAATGAACATAGTTTTATACTGAGAGATACTGTACACAGTTATCTGGTTTCAAAGAGGTGCCACCACATCCTCAGGAGGCTTTCATCCCAAGAAAAATAATTGGTATCCATTCTACCAATTTATTTCCCTGTTCCTAAGGAGCTCACATGTAATTGAACTATTTAACAAGAAAGGTGACATGTGGTGACAAATATCACAGTAATGGAAACACAGAACTTTTTTTTTACGACACTTTCAGTATTCTTTGCGTGAAATACATTGACATTTATATATTACAGGTAGGTAGGTAATTGGGTTCTATGAACAAATTGAAAATATTTGAGTTTTGACTTGACTAATTACTTTTCTGTTAATCTGAAATATTTATTGCACTTTATATCGTTATGCATGAACTGCCTCAATGTAAAATTAGGCAGTATGGTTTTTATGCATACTCTATTCTAGTGACAGTCTCTTATAATTCATTTATGAATGAATTAATCGCCAAATTGATCTTGTCATGCTTTATTATTAATTATGAACAATTTTATTATCACGACGGAAAAAACTGGAGCAAATCGTAGCCTTGTAAAGTAACGCACATACTTTGCATTTTATTTTACATAAAAATAGTACTTTGTCAGCCATTTTTGACGCCATTTTGAATTATAGATTATTTTTATTTCTATTTAGAACTTTAATAATATCATCAACGATAAAATTGAACAATAATTTGCTGGAAATTCCGTTATAGCTTATTGAATCAAACCTAACAGTTAGCCAGATATATGATGGCGGCCATCTTGGACGCCATCTTGAATATCTCGAAACGCTCAAGGATGACCGGCGGTCATACATCGGATCCTTGATGCTGAGGGTCTATTCTACCAAAAACCACAAAAACATTTTCTATACAACTCCAAGCAAGGTTAAACGTGTCCGCGGCCGGACTATATGCCTAGATCACATTAAGATAAATCTCCCGCCACAAAGAAGTGTGTACCTAATTAGCCTATACCTAATCATGAGATTTAAACTTGACCTTTCTGACCTTTGTTGTGTGTATGTGTGTGTGCAGCCAGTGAAGGTCGGTTTTGGACAAATAAAGTGGCTACATTTGTGGTCAAGCATGTTTTGGGGACGTCCTACTGACTCTTTGGTTGTCTGTCTGTCTGTATTCTTTCTTTCTTTCTTTCTTTCTATTTGCCTTTCTCAATATCCCCTCCTAATTTTTCCTTTTATTTATCTTAAATATGTACCGGTATTTTGTTGCTGTTCTGTATTTACAGTTGATGCACAACGATGTTTTGCCTGCACCGAGGCACCATTACCACAGGACTGTTCAAAAGTGACAACATGTGGAACAGGAGAGGTACATGGGCGAGGTTGTTGATTAAATACAATAAACCTCTTTATTACAACCACTGATAAAAGGCCAACTGTCTGCATAAAAGACATGTGACAGGTTAAAGCAAGGTGACAGTAAAGGAGCTTTCGGTTTTTCTGCCGTCACCTTTCTCTAAGCTTGTGTTAAACAATCATTATGATTAATTCATTCATCCCCGGATCTTTAAATGGACAGTTCCGGTGCCCAATCCAATCTGATCCATTTTTGACTATACTTAACGTCCCATTGTGTTTTCAGACCTTTTCTTAATGCCTGAAATACAATAACGGTTAATAATAATGTTTGAACATTCTTATGGGCCAAACTGATATATGAGCTGATGAAGACGGACCTAAATCACCAAAAAGGGCAATTTAAAATCATAACAAACCGAAAATAGAACGTCTGACATAAACATTTCCACACGGCTTAGTATCACGTGATACAGCCGAAATCAACTTCACTGGGTGCAACCGTATCTACCTCCGCCCGTCCATCCATCAGTCAGTTAGACTATCACACTTTTTTGCCCGCTCTCTAACTCAACTATTTTTTATCCGATCTTCCACAAACTTGCTGAAAATGTTCATTGATATAAAATCAAGGTTTAGTTTGATTACTACTAAAATCGCATAAGGTATTTTTGAGTTATTGCCTGTTAATTAATAAAAAATGACTGTTTCAGTCATTTTTGCACTCTAAAACAAACAGCTTTTATCGGATATTCACAATACATGCTGAACATATTTATTCATATAAAATTTAGGTCTAGTTTGATTATTACTAAAATCGCATGTGTCATATCTGAGTTTTTGCCCTTTATGTATTAAAAATGACTGTTTCAGCAATTTTGCTCTCTAACACAAATACGTTTTATTGGATCTTCACCAAACTTGCTGAAAATGTTTATTGATATAAAATCAAGGTTTAGTTTGATTACTACTAAAATCGCATAAGGTATATCTAAGTTATTGCCTGTTTATTAATAAAAATGACTGTATTAGTCACGTTTGCACTCTAACACATACAGTTTTTATCGGATATTCACTAAACTTGCTGAAAATGTTTAATTATATAAAATTTAGGTCTAGTTTGATTATTACAAAAATCGCATGTGGCATATCTTAGTTTTTGCCCTTTATGTATTAGAAATGACTGTTTTCAGCAAGTTTTGCTCTCTAACACAAATACTTTTTTTTGAATCTTCACCGAACTTGCTGAAAGTTTTCATTAATATAAAATCAAGGTTAAGTTTGAATCCTACTAAAATTGCATGAGGCATGTTGGAGTAATAGCCCTTTAATTATTTAAAAAAAATGGCTGTTTCAGCCTTTTTTGCTCTCTAACACAAAGAGTTTTCATCGGATCTTCACCAAACTTGCTGAAATTCTTTATTTATATAAAATCTAGGTCCAGTGTGATTATTACAAAAAATCCCATAGTGATTATCTTAGTTATTGCCCTTTATGTATTAAAAAGGACTGTTTCACCATTTTTTGCTCTCTAACACAAATACTTTTATTATTGATTTTCACCAAACTTGCTGAAAATGTTTATTTATATAAAATCAAGGTTTGGTTTGAATACTACTAAAATCGCAAAAGACATGTCTGAGTTTTTGCCCATTTAAGTATTAAACATTAATATTTCAGCATTTTTTGCTTTCTAACACATACAGTTTTTATCAGATATTCACCAAACTTGTTGAAAATGTTTATTAATATTAAATCTAGGTCAATCATCTTAAATACCGAAATCGCACAAGGCATGTTGGAGTTTTGCCCTTGAATGACTAAAAATTGACTACTTCAGGCTTGTCAGCTTTCTGACTCAAACAGTTTTAATTGGATCTTCACCAAATGCTGAAAATAATATTTGTATAAAATCTTGGTCCAGTTCAATAAATACCCAAATCGCCGAAGGCATGTTGGAGTTATGGTTCTTTAATTTTTAAAATTTTGCTATTTTATCCTTATTTTTGCCCTGTCCACTCTGTAAAAGGACCAGTTTTTATTCTATTTTTAGCCAAATATTTGGTCAATGGTTGCATGTGCTTCATCTTAGCCGTTTTGGTAATAAGTTAAGTAATAAATGACCACTCCATTTCTCCTTTACCTCTTGAAGGATTTTCATTCAACTGTATTCGATTTTTTTCCTTGACCTTGATTTAATACCAATACACGTTGTCAGCAAGTTTGGTGAATATCCAATAAAAAGTGTTTGTGTTAGAGAGCAGAAAATGCTGAAACAGTCATTTTTTAATTATTCAAGGGCAATAACTCAGACATGCCTTGTGCGATTTTCCTAGTTATTGAACCCGACCTAGATTATATACTAATATACATTTGTAGCAAGTTTGGTGAAGATCCAAAAAGAAGTGTTTGAGTTAGAGAGCGGACAAGGCTGAAACAGTCATTTTCAGCAAGCTCAAGGTATAGATTCTCCGTAGTTTTTTAATCGTTTACCCACCGTGAATAATATTTACACGTTATTACTGGATCTCATAGTGTTTAACCCTGTGCCTACTGGTCGTAACTTTACGGAGTTTACAAGCTATTTGAATCTAAAAAGACGCCGCGTAACGCGGCGTCTCATCTGGATCCAAACTGTTTGACACTCGTTTTAAGGTTTGTTTAATTAAAACAATGCATAAATCTAAACTGAACACATTTTGCAAACCACAATGTCAAAGCAGACGTCTGTGCAGCAGAATAAGGGTTAACAGGGTCATTTTCAGTGCTCCAGCTATACATGTAAGCGGAAGTAATCTGAACTAATCTAACATTTTCTCACTCATTTCAGCACTGAATGCTATGGTGTTACTACTGATTAAACCGTCTCTTCGAGACAATTTTAATGAGTATGACACCATTGGGTTTAGAAGCAGAAATAAAGATTTTAGCTTTCGAAATACATGTACTTCCGTTATCTGGAACCCTGTATTTACAGAGTTGTCCTTCTTTCCATTCACAAGGGAGGCTTTTTAATTTGCGCAGCACAAAAATATTATAAATAAAATTTAAAAACGAATTTCTTAGATAAAGCCGGTTTTTGTGAAAGAATCACGTCCCACGTAGTTCAAATGGGACCCCAAACAACCGTTTCATGCAGGTTTCTCAAAAACACAATTCATATAAAATATTGTTAAGTTAGAAACAGTGCAGACCCTGACCAGAGGAGCCCTCTATTCGGGGTTTAGTCTGTTTGCATAAGACGAACATACTCTTCACAGGGTCGTAGTTTGTAAAAGACGAATATATTCCTCACTAAGGTTTAATTTGTTATAGAAGCATGTGTTTACACTGTTGTATGGGACAGGAGTTTTCTTCATATATACCAAACAAAAAAAGATACGTCTACTATTATATATAGTGCAGGGCTGCCATTTCTCAGGATTTTTCCTAAATCTTCGGATTTTTTTCTCTAGTACATGCATGGTAGCTGAAAGCAGACTGAAAGTAAAGCAGAATGCGCCTTAAGGCACATTCTGCTTTACTTCCAGTCTGCTTTAAGCAGCAACGTGTCAACAAAACTAGAAATAGGCGATGGGGTAAAGGTACGATTCGTAAAATCGCACTTGAAAAAATGCAAATTTGGAAACCTTAGGATTTTTCATGTAAACTTATAGCAGCCCTGATAGTGCTTTACTTCACAGCACCAGATCTTAATAAATACTTCATATATTTCAATGAAATTTTACTTTACTGATGCAGACATCATTTTTCTGTATCAACACAACAATTTTAATTGACTTACCGATACATGAGGCTCACAATTTTCGCAAAGATATTGAATAAAAGTAAATGAAATGCACACACTTTTTTTTTTAAATGTAGACGTTTATTTTTTGTCTGGTATAGGTACATTGTTTGTAAAGGACGCGTATACCCGTCACTAGTGCTAACTTGGCCGTTTCCCCCATAGAAGTGACTTTTAGTGCATTTAATTTATTCCTCCACTGAAGAGTTTCTATTTAAATGTTTTTAATCATTTATTTATCCATTTGTGCCTAGTTTTTTCTAAATGAAAACTTTGTATATATGTTGTTTGAAGAGATAGTCACGAGCTATTGGTATGGCCTAATGTGCATAATGAACGTATAAGTACATCGCCTGTTCATGAGAGATGTAATTTTAAGTACATACTAGCAAACGAAATAGACCCAACTAAACGTCTGATGTGGGTCTGTACTGGTTACAATTGTGAAAATGGTTACATAAGTAAATGCATGGCACTTATGGGCCGTCTTGAGCTGGAATTCAAAAAATTGTGTAAAAATATATGTCTATGTCAAGGGAAGTAACCAAACCGTTATGGTATCGTGGTTTTGACGTAGTTACCTCCCTTTGACTTCAATTGATTTTTGTCTCGGATGAGAATGCTAAAGTATAAAATGGGTGCGAGTCTAGCTCCCCCTACAAACAAATCCTGTCATACGGGGTTTACATATGCTATCTAACAGAGCTTCAGTTGCTGGGCACGTCACTAACAGATAACCCGTGTAGCAGCACTGAGTTAAGCTCAGGATCCTTAGTCTGTACCTTAGTCTGTTACCCCCTTGTACTAAACATTCACCTAGTAGTCATAGCAGACGATGCAAATTATAAGACATTCACATTACAAAATTCTTTAGGGTCTTTAAGCGCTACAGGTTACTGCTTAATGCATGGCAATGGTAATGCAGAAACTCCATAATTAGCTTCCTGCATTACTTTGTTCTACATTAAACTGAAAGTCCGAGCCTGCAGTACTACAGTACTTTGATTGTTAAATATTTCTGACACCACTGACCGATGTAAATAAAAATGTATTATGCTTTATACATGTGGTAAATGAAAGGCATATTTGCCTATATTCCTGAATAAAATCTATCTATTTATCAAGTTATAAACATATACCAAAGGAAAATAAGTTTTATATCACAACAGAAGGTAGCCTTAAGCAGTTTGAAAGTAAAGCAGAATGCGCCCTAAGGCACTTTCTCCTTTACTTTCAACCTGCTTTAAGAGCCCACATGTCTTCTAAACTACAATCAGGCTATGTGGTATTAAAGGGCTAAATATGTCATCTATAGTTGCATCCCTCATTTGTTACACTTGCTGACACATTGCATAACGCGTCATAATGATTTAACTATACGGTCGGGTATCGTTTCCATGAAGAAATGGATAAGATGACATATCATTAGTTATGTTATTTTGTTAGTGGAGAATACGATATTATTTCCCATACGCTTAAACATAACTTAAATCCGCTATAAACAGATTAGCCGCCGAGTTTCTGACCAGGGGTGTTTTTTTTATTCAAAATCATAATCATGATTAGCAATCATGATTGTGATTCGGTCGTTTTTTTAATCGAATCAGAATCATGTTCTGTAATCACGCTAATCAGAAATAATCGAGCCCAACGCTCGATTAAATTGTATCATAATGGCACTTGTCGATTCAACCAGCTATTTCATTTACACCTGGCAAAAGAATTAAACAGTCTTTCGACATTCATTATGATTTATAACTTTAGTTTATATAAAATTAACTTTGAGCAATAAATTAACCCCTTTGAATAAACACACTCACTGCTTTTTGCAACCAGATTCTTGAATAACGTTCGTGGGGTCTGATCAGGTCTCAAACTGTTCGGCACATCTTACATTATAACTTAAGTCAAACTTTACCAAAAAGTTATCTTTTCGAAATAAATTTGTATTTGAATTAACTCATCCGTTGCCTTATCCCGAGTACAAGGGTAGTTGGGAACAGTTTGGATACTAATCAGACGCTAGCCTGCGTATGCCGGTGTAACGAAGTATTTTGACCCCCATCGAAAAGTGACCCCCCGGTCAAAATTCGACGTCGTAGAATGACCCCCTGTCGTCGAAAAAGGACCCCCCCATCGTCGAATATTGACCCCCTTCTGTCGAAAAATGACCCCCTTTATACTTACCTTTATATTTGGTTTAAAGTTAGTTTTGCAAGTGCTAAATGTGTATTTATACCCCAAAGCTCAACTTTGGGCGTATGTAGTGACAAAATTGCGCGTGTCTGGAATAGATTCCGTCTTCACATGTACCTTTTGTTTAGACCATATTTTCTTTATTACATCAACAAGATTTACCAAAGTTGGTATGTGAGTACAGCTTGCCATGGCAACGTGGCCTATAACATAGCCTGTAAATTTTTCGCTTTTCAGGTCACTTTTACATTATTTTTCGATAAACAACTTTTATGGCGTTTATTTGGTACCACGGCGCTCATACATGTACTTTCTATTGGTTTAGAAGGATACCTGTCAGTTGGCAAGTCAATACGTTAGTGCCCAAAGTTGGGAGATTTTGAGGGGGCTCCGTGACAAAAGCTTTGGAATTTTCTTAATGCGTTTCTTTTCAAACATGACTAAAGGTTTAAATTTATTTTTTCGAAAACACAACAGTACTGTTGAAAAGTATCTCAGTTTGGCCAACAAACTTTGATCTAATATGTGCTTTGGTTGCGGGGTTCGTTTCAACTGTTCTAGTCTCAAGACACTGACTCGAGTTTGATCTCGGTCGTTAAATCTGAAGTAAAGTTGGTATCAAAACAACTGTAAAGCCTTTATTAAGCTGCACTTGCAGGTAGAGTTTGGTCATCTATTTATTACCATTCCTTGTGTATTTAGTGTTCTCCGGCTTTACATTTTAATAAGGTAGTGTCACTTCGAATGACTTAAGTATTATAGTAATGTTTACTTGTAAAACTCTTTACCCTGCATACCTTAGCAACTGAGAAATGTACCCTTGTCGTATTTAGCAAGTGACCAATATTGTGAGTATCGTGATATCTGTTGCCTCAGTTTGACCTTGAATTATGTAGTGACCAAAGCTCAAGATAAAAAAGAGTTTGAGTTGAGTCTGAGATCGTTGTCAGGCACTTGATTGGTCAGATTAGAGCAAACGCCCAGACTCGACTCAAACTCTTTATAACCTTAGGCCCTGAAGTACCGATCAAATTGCCATCATTCAAATAAAGCCACTACAAGCGGGCTATGTTGTGTTCTGCCAATTCTTGCTGATATGATTTAACAGTTTATCATGTTTATGTGTACATTTAACACCATCTACAAACAACTTATACCCAGATCGGACGCTGCTTAATGTTGCCTCATTACCCTTGTCATCAATCAGTGTCGTTGAATAACTCCGGTCATTATTCTATGACGTAGAATGACCCCCGGTCTTTATTTGATGTCGTAGAATGACTCCCCGGTCATAACTCGATGTCGTAGAATGACCCCCGGTCTTTATTCGATGTCGTAGAATGACTCCCCGGTCATTATTCGATGTCGTAGAATGACCCCCGGTCTTTATTCGATGTCGCAGAATGACCCCCCTGATATGATTCTATTTCATAGAAGGCCACATATTTGATGTCAAACAAAGGCCCCTTCTCATTATGCAATGTCGCGAGCAGCACCCTGAGGATTAATTCATGTCAGATTGCTAATTACTTTTAAAAATCATTGGATGCTTCTTTGTTGTACAATATACTGTCAATAATCTAATCAATATTTTCATAGACACATGCTGCAATGTTTCTGTTGTGACACATTGTAAGAATACGAATGTCATTGGAATCGATGTAAATATTATATATACATGTACATGTAAAAGAGGGATAAATATTTTCACTTGTTCACGTGTATTGATATCGAGTATCACCGATATACTTTAAACTACGTTCAATAAGTGGTCATATATCTTCAAGAATAGAAACAGGCTATGGCGTAAAGGGTTAAGTATTCATGTTTGACTTAATGCATCTACCAGACAATGCATTTGAAACTGTAATGATGTTATATGCAGCAGTGCCATTTATACATTTTGTATTGGTACAGTTGAACCCCTCTATAGCAGTAATTCAACCAAGAAGTGTACAGCTAAAAAGGATTTGACTTTTTAAACTGTATACAATGTACTTGCATACATGTATTCTTAAGTTTTGCATCTTTGATTATGTAGTTGACAAAGAACTTGTAAATGATAACCTATCAGTTATATAGGATATGCTTATTAGTCTTTTTAGTAATGTTTTGAACTGTTATCAAAAGGTAATGTACGATCGATGTAATGCATTACTTTGCCAATGTAGTTGTAATTTAATGCATTACAAAATTTTATGTAAACGTTGCGTAATGGTAATTGTAATATAACTCTTTAGCAATGTGATTGTAAACTTGTAAAGTAATTTATAACTTTCTCAAGTAATTCACACCATGCCTGGTCCCGCCCCACCGACCTGCATACTCCATGGCTGAACTACACCCTTAACTTATTTATAAATAAGCTGTTCACGAATTATACCTCAGACCTGCAACCAGCTTGTATCAAAGAGATCGGGCAATCCCTACCATCAGCATCCAGCATATAAGCACCAGGTTACATGTAACGGTATCCCTCGGGATCAGCATTTAGTATACTGTACGTTCCAATGGCGTGCTTATCATAAGTCTGAATTTTAAATTGTCTTTCATCTAAATTTTATGTATCTTTTAACGCATATCCACATGAAAATGTAAGTGAACAATTCAAGTTATGTCAAGTCAATTTTCGACTAGCTAGAGTTGTTTTATACAATACATTTCAAAACTGACACATATCAGAGGGCTTCTGTGGGTAAAGTCTGACCTGGGTCTACACTGTTTACAAAGGACAAGTGTACTATTAACATGAACACTGTCTGTAAATAACTAATATACTCGTAGCTAGGGTCCAATTGGTTAAACTGTGTTGCTTAATTGCTGGAGAGGGTAGGGGGTCATTATTCGATGGGGGTCGATATATTTCAGGAGGGGTCAAAATACTTCATGAGGGGAGTCATAGTACTATGACCGGGGGGTCAAATTTCGACGTCGAATTATGACCGGGGGGTCATTGTACGATATCGAAAAATGACCGGGGGTCATTCCACGTCGTCGAATTTTGACCGGGGGGGTCATTTTTCGATGGGGGTCAAAATACTTCGTTACACCGGCTTCTGATCATGATACAAGCAGTTTGATATTATAATCATTGTCTAATCAGGCTGTTTTTATCACTTAAATCATGATTCTGATTATAAGTTTAATCATAATCATGATTATGTAAATAAAACACACCCCAGGTTGCAGACTGTTTGCCACGCAGATTAAAATGAATCGTTAGGAGTTTAGATGTACATTTTATTTGTACATTTTGATGCACTTCGTTTCGTTTGGAAAGAATAACGTCTCTTCCACTGTATAAATAATTAAATATACTTTATACCATTTCAGTCTTGTTTCGTTGAGGAGATTGTAAAGAACAGTGGAAATGTCGTGTATAATTCTGGATGTATGCCATCAACAGTAAGTGTGGTAGTCTGTATACATATATATAGTGAAATACCCCTTGTTGCGAATCTTTGGCCTAATCATATTCCTTAACGTCCAGTGGATTCTTCCATGTTTATATATTGGATTAGTCAATTTTTTATCAAAGGGATGCCTGGTCAAAATTCTCATTTTCATTTTGTTTTATATTGAAATTCCTATCAGCAAACAGTGTAGACTCTGATCAGACGCCGCATAATGCGGCGTCTGATCAGAGTATACACTGTTTGCCATGCGGTGTCTGATCAGAGTATACACTGTTTGCCATGTCCTATATATGAGATCGTGGGCACAAAAGGATTAAATCATCCCTCATCATAACTTCATAAGTTCATCTCATCATTCATCGGCGCTGTATATGACCTATTCTGTTGTCGCAGTGCTGTAAAAACCAATTCATCCATCCATTCATCTACATGTTTATAATTAAGTCATTATGCTGTCGTAATATTGTCTGCTATGAAGTTGTTGCCTGCCAAATTTGTGAAATAATTTGTTTGTATTTCTAAATAAAGGAAACTTAAAAATGGGTTTCAAACAGTTAAGATCCAGATCAGACTGTGTTACATGGTGTCTGCAAATACCAGTCAAGTGACAATCAGAGGATGGGGTTTATTTTAACAAAAAACAATACCTTACGAGACATCATCCATGGCTACAATTTCTCTAGATTTTTCCAAAATCTTCGGATTTTGTCCTAGCAGGTGGTAGTTTAAAGCATTCTGCTATACGTTCAACCTTCTTCATGTAATCGCGCTTGAAAAATAGAAAATAAGGAAATGTAAGAAATTTTCAAGATTAACTTAGCCCTGATATGAGTGTAGGCTGATAAGGAGGAATTAAACTATTGCCGACCTTTCTCAACACAGTTCGCCAATGTCAGGGTTATTCTAGTCGTGGATCATTAGAAAAAAACGCCATTTCTATAATCCATTAGTGTTTGACCTACTCTATCAGCAAGCCACAAAATTCAATTTTTCGCTCGGTTTAATTATTAAGTCTTCGGGATTTAACGAGATTTGGCAATTTAATTATGAAGTGTTCGAGACTTGGATTTAGACGTTAGCAAGCATTGCGCATGTGTTAATATTTTGGTCAGCTCCGCCCATGGCGTGACCTTTAAGCTTTATGGGAAATCCATTACATAGCAAAGTGCAGATATATATACGAGATGTACAATTCTATTTCGAGGAATATAATGACATTTTGTAGCTCGCTGGTCGGAAGAAACTTGTGAAAATCATTCAAATTTTATTTAATCTTTAGGAGTGGGGAATAAGAAAAAGAAAACACACAATATAATTAAAACAGAATTCTTACCGTTATAAAACCACCAGCATCTACAAACCATTGTCAATCTTGAAAATGAAGTCGCGGCGAGAATGCTAAAGACAGGCGACTGCTTAATGCAAGATAAAAATAATGCAGAAAGCTCATTTATGAGTTTTCTGCATTATTTCATGCTGCATAAAGCAACCACCTGTAGTCAAGGCTCAAGTGTGAATTTTAGTTCGCCTGTTAATGCTTAATGCTGGACAAAACTAATGCAGAAAGTTCCTATTGGAGATTTCTGCATTATTTTATGCTACATGTACATTAAGCAACCGCCTGTAATTAATGTTACAAATGGATAGCATTGAGATCTCTTTCAGGGGATTGCTTAATGCTTGGTTAAACTAATGCAGAAATTTCCTATAGAAGCTTTCTGCATTAATGTATGCTGTATTAATTAGCGCAACCTGTATGAGATGTTCTGTTACACTTTAGACGTCAATTACTATCATTTTCCCGTCGGTTTTGAAGATAACCATTTTCTTGACGCAACTTTGTACATGAATTGTCATGCGCCATGTTGCATCGACACGTAATAAAACACACATATATGTAACAGGCTGTGTAAACATCTGTCTGCGGAGAAAAATATGGTAATGAAGTGAAGTGACGTCATATATATGTGGGCGGGTCAAACACTAAAATGGTTAGAGTTTATTTCAACGCTTCTTAATAATTAAGAATCCAAATTCGGTCGCAGGCTCCCTCATTTGTTGGCTTCTTAATCATTAAGAATCATTGAAATAACCTCTAACTATTACATAATGGATAATTTGGCTTCTTAATTATTAAGAAGCGTTGAAATAAACTCTAACCATTTTAGTGTTTGACCCGCCCACATATGACGTCACTTATTTTGTGGCTTGCTGATTGGCTGAAAGAGTAGGTCAAACACTAAAACCTTCTTAGGGGAAGGGCCGATTCTAAGTTGGTAGAACTTGTGGCCTTAAATTACAACCCCTTTTCTTGTAAAACAATTTGGAAATAAAATACGTTTAAACCAACAGAGATGTCAGTCCAGTGGATTTCCACAAGTTGGCAAACGCAGTGATATAACGATGTGTATTGACTGCTGTGATGATGACTTTTGTAACAACAAGGGCTGCTACACCACAGGTAACACATGCCTTTTTGCGAAGCAGGGCTGCCATAAGTTGATCATAAAAGTCCTAAGATTTCAAATTTTCGATTTTTCAGACACAATTTTACTAACCGTACCTTTACCCCATAGTCCGTTTCTTGTTTTGAAGACACTTGACTTCTTAAAACAGGTTGAAAGTAAAGCAGAATGCGCCTCAAGGCGCATTCTGCTTTACTTTCAGCCTGTTTTAAGCTACCATCTGCTAGGATAAAAATCCGAAGACTTAGGAAAATCCAGAGAAATGGGAGCCCTGGTGAAGTTCTGTGGCGAATGTACTAACAATCTTTAAATAAGTAAAACAACCCTAGCAACGAATTTACTCGTCATTAACAAACAGTGTACGTGTGAAAAAAATACTGGCCCTTCGCAAACAGTACAGACCCTGATGAGAGGGCACATTGATGAGTCTTTGATCAGGGTCTTCAATGTTTGTCATTTATTCAGTATATTGAAGAAAACAACCCTAAACAGTCATAAATGTGCTAGACTTATTTGGAAACTTGCAGTGTACATAAAAAATGTCAGGAGTGACCGAGTTCAGTATTTAATACACTCAGAAGTGATATTTTCAGTTTAAAGTTTTTAATTTTATGTTTATCAAGCTTTTTGAAGCCCTTTTAACAATGAATAGAAACACAGTACAATGTATGCGGTAGGCCTTTTTTGCATGGCGGACGTTTCAAACTTTGTAAAAGGTGTTTCAAATTAGGACCTTCTACACACAACAGACTTGTTGATAATTGCTTACATTACATTTCTGCTTTTTCAGTTATAATCTACCTAACTGATTTTGAAAAATCTTGTGGAGAGACTTAAATGCTTCAAACTGACCAATTTGCTCATAAATGTTTAAGCCTTTCAATGCTTAATTTCAAATGAACTCTTTCGTTTTCTTATAAATGACGACTTAACATTGCCTCTGGGTGGTGGGGATGGGTAATGGTAGGTTTTGTTTCTTAACCATTTTAAATATAATAAATAACAAAATTCAGAGAGCTCCATCAGTGGCCATCTGATCTGGATCTTCGCTGTTTGCATGCCATATATATGCTCCGAAGAAAAATTGTCCAATCAAAGGACTGCTTCAGATAAATAAATGTAACACATAAAGCTTTTTAGGATTTTTTTTGCAATAAGTAACAATTTTCGTTAGTTAACTACGAATTTAACTACCTTTGAAGGTTCGGTAAACCTTGATTTTTGTCTTGTCGCGACGAACGAATTTCTTTGTTCCGCTCTTTGTACGCCGCCTTAGTTGCGGTATTTTTCGTATTGTATGGAATAACTCCATTCCTACAGCTATCCCACCGGCTCAGCGAGGACTCTATTGCTTTACATGTGAGGCAACAGCGGACCCAAAGAAATGTGAATTTGTTTCGTTGTGTTCTACTAACGAGGTAAGTCATAATGTATTGTTTATGGAAATCAGACGCCATTATCTACTCTATTTACATCGATATGAAGAGCAATTGAATGTTGTATGATGTAGGCCCTAATACAAATAGGACTCGGCGTCACATCTACATCCAAACTGTTTGTCACTTTGGTGACATTTTGTGACATAAAATATAGATATATAAATTCTGAGAAGTTTTCAGCGTACTCGGCCCGGGTGCATGACACGCAGTTAGAGTTTACCTGTAAGCTAAAGAGCTAGCTGTGAGTTAATCCTGTAGTAGAAAAAACATATTTACCTCTCAGCGAGGGATTTAGCACTCAGCTAGGCACTAACTACGTGTCATGCACACGGGCCCTTGAGGTTAAGATTCATGCATTAAAATTATGAATTCAAGATAAGACTCATCATGAAAACGACACCACACATTTTTGCGATCGACACAGCGGTTCTAGAGTTAAAAGATAATGTATATATTTCAGCGAAACATACTTCACCAAACCTTCAAAAAATTTATGCTTTCATCTTTTCCGTGTTAGCTAAGACAATAAAACCAGCAATTAGCACATGCTGTGCACACCTTAATATATAGTAGTAGCTCCTGAAACATTATATATTGTTGTGACTTTGCACGATGTATATGTTGTGAAAGAAAATAAAGGTAATTCTATGCACTTTAAATACTGCAAACTACACCAATACACCAATATGATGTTTCTGGTTATACCTTTATGCTAAACTCATTATTTTTTTATTATTTGACCTTCACCTACGAAAAAGTACTGAAATGAAACTTTAGAAATATATGTCACCATGTCCATGGCGTTAATATTTGATCTATAGCCTAGGATGTGAAGTAGTCAGATTATGTCAAAAATATGTTTTATCAGCCTATGCTGAAGATATCACTTCTTGTGATGTCAAAATAATGGCAGCCATGAGAGGGCATTTTTAATTTTCGAAAGTATGCCTGAAAGGTATGTATGACACAGATACCATTTTTATCCTATGTCTCTGTTAGTCCTGTATGTTGGAAGATATTTTGGCGACTTATCGTTGTTGTAAATGCAATAACTTTAATATCATAGCGTGCTGATGTTTTCTTCAAATACATGTGCTGGTAAGGATCAATCATTTTATGAAATAATTCTAATTTAAGGGAATATGTCATTTGTGCAACTGTCCTTTGCGTTACCGCTCAAAAGGTAACATCATGGACAGATTTAATCCCTTCATGGACATTTAAAGATGTTTTATTGAAATGTTATATTTGTTTCACTACATGTATTAAGATAATCAAAGAGTTGATTCTACTCTTTGTGGCAGTGACACGCAAAATAGTATCACACATGACATGACCTGGTAATACCAAAGATACATTTACACAAAATACATACATGTATTGATATACACAAGTTTTTGCACTAGTTATTTATTTAAATATAATAAATATAAATCAGTGCTGTAGGTAGTTAAAGACGCAAAAGTTTAATGCTGAAATATATTTGAATTCCTGATGTGTACGAATATGCAAATCTGTGTAACACAAATTACCATGTTGTAGTTATGCATTGGAAAATCAATTGGTGTTGTGTCTCAAATGACCTTAATCCTTAAAGCATTGTCCTAAGTAAGACAACACGATTTACAAATATAACCGACTTCAGTGTTATTAGTGCATTGTTTTAAATGTGACTACGGCATCTTATTCAAGCCCATTTCATGAAACAGTAACATAAATGACATGTGGTTACACAGAGTACAGCCACATTGTCTACAATTAACAAATTCCTAACAACAGTTAACTATCTAATTTTGCCAATAGTATGTCTAAGAAATATATTCTCAATTTTGCCTAATAATGTCAATTTAGTTACACCTCTGATCATTTGTGTTACCTACAAAGAAAACGAACTATAATATCGGAGGGACTCGTCATAATTATATGCAAATGTAACTTTGTCACTGAAAACTTATGTCTATAAATGATACATACATAGTCATTAAGCTAATTATAGTTATAAAGATAATTATTAAACAAAACCTTTTTGCTAAAAAGTCCATTTGGTTACTTTTCCCGTCCATGGTGTTACATTGATGATTTCCATGGTTGTTACCGTGATATTTTAGCTGCATTTCTTTGTTGCACAATAACGTTTTTGCAAGATTTTGATTACAGCTGTCTTTATACCATATTGTAGCTGAAACAGAAAATACTGACTTGAATGTTTGATTCTGAAATTATTAATGAAAACAAATAACATACTTTTGTCTGTACTGCAGTGGTTGATATGACAAAAATGTACATGCCATAGATTGCGGTTGCAATAAAATACGAATCGTTTTTACAAACTTAATATATACTGAACAGCAAAAGAAACTATACATGAGACATAATGTGTATCTATTATAACGTGTGTTTGAAAACTATTACAAAATTGATAACAAGTTAAACAGTATTCAATTTCAATTCATTTAATTAAATTTTGTGAAAATCTATGGAAGTATAATGTTACGGCGTCGCTCTGAAAACTGTTAGTATCAAAAATAAAAATCCACAAATGCTATATTTTTTGCACCACAATATCAATGAAACAATCCAACTTTATATCCACTTATGTGTAGATAAAATCCACTCTTGTATGAAAGTATAGTATGGAATATGTCCTCCGTTTGCTCTGGTGGCTATCACTAGACGTCTGCGCATAAAATGGATCTTCTGTGAAGCGAATGGATAGATGCCCGTATGCATACAAATGTCCGTGCAATCTCTTATATGCGTATATTGCGTCTATTTTATTACTCATTAACTTTAAATATGTATAGTTTCTTTTGCTGTTCAGTATATCTTGCGGATCACACATGCTTGTCAATACCAAATGTAAGGTAATAGGTGTAATAGTTAATTAATAAAAACACACCAAAAAACTGTTATTTTCGTAGGTAACACAATGGACAGTGATAAGCAACATATCATTAATAAACCATTTAGTATTTTTTTTAGTTATTTGCATTGTTGAACAATGTAAATTGTTCTCTTGCTCTGGAGTGTCCATAATTTCAATTTAATTGGGTAAATCTATTGACTCGGAGCAAATACTTTCATACCTGCATATTTCGGCTTTATCACAATCACTGAGAAGAAGTCAGTGGGCATCACGTGACAAGGCAACACCCACACATTCTTTTCACCGATCAGCCTATCCATAAAACTTGGGATAAGTTTAACAATTTACCATATAGTATGTTTGTAGTTTTGTAGACAGGTGACCATTTAAAGCAGATTGAAGCTGCTTTCAGCCTGCTTCAATCCTACATCTGCTAGGATATAGAAATCATTTCTTAAGGTTCAAATCAATGACTGTATAAAATGGTAATATTTTCTTCAGTGGAGGAGTAAATTAAAGATGTTTAAGGGTGTACATATGGAGTAATTGGTCAAGGCATTCGACTACTACATGCCGGTTGAGAGTGATGCAGAAAAAACTTTATTCAGTTCTCTTGATTACTTTTGACCTACATTTAACTGTCACATAACTAAAGTCAAATTTTTTATCATATCACAATTGAGAGCTACCCTTTAAATAGTTTACCCGAAGGTAGGTTGTCGAATTTATTCCAACAATTGCAATTTGAATTCATAACATCACGTGACCTTATTTCAGCTTTGCGGCCTGAGTATTCCCCAGCATTCCGGAGTTCCAGATGTGGTATATAAAAGTGAATGTCTTTCTAAACAGGTACTAATAATTTCCATGACCTTAAAACCATTCTTTAAAGTTCCATTTTGCTTTTATTTCGAAAGTAAGGCAATAAATGTCCACCACACCACAAACCGATAACATATCATTCATATATGGTCAACAGTGATCTATCTAGAACCAAGTAGTACATAAGTACATACACAGTGAAACGTTTACTCAGTCCTCATCCGCTCAAGAAACAACACTCTTGTTAAATATGATCAGTTCTTTAAAAACGAAAACTCGATTACTTTCGAGGACTGTATCAGATGAAACAAAAGAATTGAAATACAATGCAACAATATTCTAGTGAATAAACATTACATTCTGAGGTAAATATGAAAATCGTAAAATTAGTAGAATCTACTTGTGCTTTGTTTTAAGTATGAATTTTCTGGACCAGGAATGTGACATGCTGCTTTGAAATGTGGTGGCACCGAGGGTTGTCGATTCCGTGGCTGTTGAAAAAGCTTCTTTGGGATTGTTTAATGGAATTTAAAACCATATGTATAGATAATCACCAAATATGCCTGATATACTATAATTTACAGAATAAGGTTTATACCAAATCCTGGTTTTTTTTTCAGTCTCTTAAAATTTACAATGTGATTGAATGTTACACGTTCTCTTTATAGCTACAAATCTTACTATCAAAGTCATTTAAATAAAAACATTTTGTTTTCAGAATTTCACCATTAATCTTCTGTTGTTTTTTGTTTCCATTCCTCTGAATTTCATCATCAATACTGTCATGTCCTTTGATTGTTTTAGATGTGTCACGCATTTCAAGCACACCCCTCACAACTTTATTGTCCACCGTCGTGCTGCGATACAGATTTCTGTAATACCCAGTGCAATGGTACTACCACTGGGGTTATTACACAGGCCCAGACCACGACGCCAACAACAACTTCTGTAACAACAACGAAACCCACGACCCACCATCAATGTAAAAATCTGGGCAGAATTTATTACCCGTTTTTATTTATGCTTTTCGGTGGATTACCGGAAAATAGCAGTGGATTATCACTTGGTAATCCACTGCAGTGGATTATCACCAATCGCCGTTTTCCCCGTAGGGCTCCCCCAAAATCGTAGTCAATCGTGTCTTATCGTTAAATTCCGGCAGTCCGATTTGTCGCGAACCACTCAATGGAAGAACACGAATCCAAAATCGGGAGCAACGACGTAATTCGGATGACGTCAAATCAATAAATAAATGACGTCATCGTACGGGAAACTGTTTCGTTAATGTGTTCGATGTAAGCTTGGGGTAAATCATGTACTTTCGCTTTCACAATTGTCGAACAATTTCGTTTAAAAAGTGGCTTAAAAGCATAAATAAATAGAATAATTGTATTATTTCAGTATAAGATCGAATTTAATCCATTGAGTGAACATCAGACTGTTATATTTTCACTCGTGGCTTCGCCACTCGTGAAAATATAACGTCTGATGTTCACTCAATGGATTAAATTTCTATCTTATACTGAAAAAAAACAATTATCCTCTATATATTTTACAAATAATACGGTGCAAATGAAACCTTTCTATTACGACCACTAAATTATGTCAAGCCTTTTTTTTATTAACCCCTTCACTGCAATGACGTCATCAAGTTTAAAAGAATTGTCGACTGCTTTTATTTCTACAATTTAAATTCTAGGTATTTTGACTTAGGAGATATTGAAATGAGTGTCAAACAGTTTTCACATGATCCAAACATTTTGTATATTAAAGGGAGGTAATTAGATAACTCATATGTATGCAGTAAACGACTCTAATAAAGTCAACTACCCCAATCAGCCTGGCTGGTTCGGAGTGTTAGGGCATCCAGTGTATTTAATATAGCTGGTGGTGAAGCAATTCTATTGAGTCTGTTGTTATGCACTGTGTCTTAGCTAGGCGCTGCTGCCGTATCCGACTGATTAGGTTATTGGACTGTATTAGAGTGGTTTACTGCATATATAATTTTGAGTTATATGATTACAAAATTTTTGCACAGTTATGTTAGTGTTCTAAAGCTTGATAACGAAAGGGTTAGCATTAGAAAGCTGCCTTTCAGCTGCACTCCTTAAAATGAAAGTCTTTTTTAATAAAAGGCAAAAATGTTGGTTCAAAACTATGTATTCTACATGTAGTCTCGTATACTAGCTAACCAAACGCTCAACGAATATGCATAGAGACTTGAAATAAAGCTTTATGTGGCATAAAAAATAAGGCGGAAAGCTCCTAAAATAGCTTTCTGAAGTACTGGGTCTAATGTAGTCTTTGAGATGAGTCTGAGTAAATGTAGTTATAGCCGCGCTTTCATGCGAAATTCTTTCTATGTCGAGAAATGGTTCAAAATTTCTCCGGACTATATGATTCTCCGGACCGAAGCATAGTTTACGATTTAAAAAAAAATCAGAACATTTCAGTACATTATTGCAAATATGTTTCGAAAATAAATTGCCAATGTGAAAGACGCTATCTTATAAAAGTCCGTAATCTGCTACGAAAGTCGCTACAAAACCATTTTAGGGTCTTTTTGATAAAATACACGGGACCGAAGCATACAATTTTCTTACTTGCGAATTACCCGGACTTCAGTAGTTTAAAATTACGCTGCTTTCAAGCCAAATGACTATCACCGAGGATGTATTTTCATTCTAAGACGGTCCTCGTCTTTATTACAACATTGCTTTATTAAGAAAGTTATCGCTATACATGTATTACCATATCGAGGGGGAAACAGCACCGTACGGACGCATCAGGTCACGCGGGATGGCCATGGACCACGATTAAGGTCCGAAATGTTTGCAAAGAAGACTATAGTCGTCTAATTGGTGTGCAAATGTTAATGTAAGACACAAGATATACATGAAGTTCCTTCAGCCTTCACGTCCCACATGATTGGGAATGGTGATATTACACCTTCGTTAAAATTGTCGACCAAGAAGTGCACAGTGGAGAAGACGTTAGTATTTTCTGTTTAAAGGGACTCGCAACCGGATGGTGTTCTTGTCAAAATAAAATAAAATACTCAAATAAAAGCAAATTTGTGGCATTATTTGGCTTTTGACATTAAAAAAATATGATCAGTCCAAAAAACGTCTCAAGAATCGTCACCGAATCTTAGTTTTTTAGATATTTTCCATCGTTTTTCCATAGCGTTAGCTAACGGTATAGTTGTTGTTGTTGCTTCTCTACACGGGGTCAGACATAAACACGAGCCGAAGTACGAAGTTGTATGCACTTCCGATCGCTACACATTGAAATACGTTAAATCGATCCGAGATAAACGGATAGTTCCGTGGTCCATTGGTCTAAGCGGTTTCCCCTATTTTGCCTTCTGTCCGCCAATGCCGGGCCCCGGGTTCGAATCCCACCAGAGACCAATACTTTTTTTTTATTGAAATACATTTTTTTAAACAGAATTTCTTATCCTTAACTAATTCTTTACCATTTATATAAGCGTTTGACACACATTTACAAATTACTATTTTTAATGCACCATCTGGTTGCGAGTCGCTTTAAATACAAACAAAGCGCAAACGCATTGCCACAAAATGAAGGAAGACAATGACAACTGTATGACAATTTTGACTTGTTTTAATCTGAGTGACAAACAGTCTGGAGCCTGATCAAACGCTGGGGGTTCCCTTGGTCTGATATGGCTCCAAACTGTTTGCAATGGAAATAACATATTTATCGTAAACGCGTTTATAGGGAAAGAAACACGCATTCTTCACTGTACGTTTTTGATAATACAGCGTTCCCTCTCTTCAACGACATCAAATGGGAGACTAAAATGTGTGCGTTGTTCGGAGGGAGCCGTTTTAGGGAGGAAATTTGGCTTACATTTGCAAACAGCTTGAATCCAGATCAGACGCCGAGTGACGCGGCGTCTGATCTGGATTCAAGCTGTTTGTCACTCGTTATTTAAGTTTTTTCTGTCAAAATGTTCATTATGTAACTTTGAGAAAAACAGCAGACGACAAATTTAAGCAAACGGTATTGCAGCCATGAAAAGCGTTAAACATAGTTGTCTTGTTTGGGGAACAGCAGCAAGGGTCGTTGTAAGGAGGGAGTCGTTGTTGAGAGGGCCGTTGTAGAGAGTTAGCACTGTATTGATATGTGACAGCTTTATTGGCAATTTCAGCTTACTGAGAATTTCATTTGTATTCTAACTGTTTGACAAGTGTGTTGATCTTCAGTCAAATAACACATATACCAACAATAAAAACCAGACTGTTAGATTTTAAAATTACGATGGTATTGCACTATGAGAGCTGACTTTTAACATACAGTTGGGTAAATGGCCACTTAAGAGTACATGCTTCTCCATCATTCTATAGTTTGTAGCATATCACCATGCGCGAATTAACCCATTACCCCATAGCCTATTTCTAGTAGTGATGATAGGTTAATACTTAAAGTAGGATGAAAGTAAAGCAGAATGCGCCGTATGGCGCATTCTGCTTTACTTTCAGCCTACTTTAAGCTATCATCTGCTAGAATATAGAACATTTTTCTTATGATACATATTTATTACTGTATAAATTGGAGTTATTTTCTTGAGTGGAGGGATAATTTGTAGGCGTAAAAAGGCGTATTTATGGGGTAATGGGTTAAGAGGTGGACGATGTCCCAAAATGGGTTTCAATGTGTTTCAAGCAGCAGCCATCATGGCAAAGAAGGGTTTCAAGACTTTAATAACGTCTTTGTTTTAGCTTACGTGGCACATAGTGCAGCGGTGAGCTATTTTCACCGTGCTGCGTCCGTCGATGTCGTCCGTTTGTCGTCAACATTTTCTCAAAACGACATCTCCTACTTAACGACATTTATTCATTCAATTGATGACACCTCATAGCCCATGCACATTTTTAGCTCACCTGAGCCAAAGGCTCAAGGTGAGCTATAGACGATTCTATTAAAAGGTTTTGCATGATTTATCTCCCCTGATAACTACTCTTCAATATCTCCGTCCGCCATTAATACGCTGCACAACGAACGAAATCGATAAAGGGTCAATCATTACCGCTCTACCCTGAATAGATATATACAAAGGTTATTGCAGACAGTTTTGATCCTGATCAGATGCATAACTCGCCTTCTGATCAGGAACCGAACTGTTTGACACTCATAACGATATAAGTTCTATTTAAGTAACCTTACCTAGAACTTTCAAAGTGAGAAATTTAGAAGCAAACGACAGTTGTTATAACCCTTTACTCATAGGCTGTTTCTAGTTTTGAAGACAGATTACCACTTAAAGCAGATTCGGTGCAATGCAGAATGAGCCTAAGGGTGCACTCTGCTTTAAGCAATCATCTGCAGTGATATCATATAGAAAATATTTCGTAAATGCGTAAAAAATTGTAGATTCTATCGATGGAGAAAAGGTTTAAAGCAGATGACGGCATGGCAGTGAAGGTGTTGATCTTGTTGAAACTCGTTCTGTCTATTGTTCTAAGGTCCGGTACGCTTGACAATTTGTTAGATATATTGTGATGGTCTTGATTTCACATTGTTTTTAAAGCAAAATGAAAGTACAGCTTTAAGCTCTTATATAAACATTCTGCTTTGCTTTCATCTTGTTAACAACAATCAAGCTGAATATAGGAATCCGTGCAAGGTATGCACTGATAACAATATTTGCGAATAAAAATATAACACAAAATAAAAAAACAAAAAAACAACAACAAACAAAAAAACCCAGATATTGTCAGGGGCTGAAAATGCTCATTCGAAGATTCAGGGGTGACATATTTTATAAGTTTAATGACATATTGAATATATTTTTACTTTTATATGTTACCTCATACGAAAATATCTAAGCAGAATTTAAGCCTCACCATGCTTCAAATATATCATCTGCGAAAAAAATCAAATAAGTTTTTATTCTTTTTTAAACGGAATAAAATCTGAATATAAGTGTCAAACAGTTTGGATCCAGATCAGACGCCGAGTTACGTGGCGTCTGATTTTGTTCTACGTTGTTTGCAAATACAAGTGGAGTCAGGATCGGCAGGCAAAATATTAAAATAACTCAAACAAAATACTATTGAATGTAAACATGAATGAAAGTTAGAGGTGACAATAGAAATATTCAACCTAATCACTGATTAGAATTAGATCTATATGATTTGCTAAAATACATCTCTGATGGCTTACAAACTTGACAGGGGTCGTGTGAAATCTTTAATCAGATGTGCACAACATAGTCTCGATGTGGCAGGGGGCAACTGAGACACAATATTGAATTGGAGATTCAGATCATATGCTAAATAACTTGATAGTTTTTTATCTGGATCCACAATGCTGGCGAATGATATACAAGTGGCGAACAACACTCTTTTGGTTAATAGGTAGCTTATCATAATTATCATAAACATTTCAAAATAATTTGAAGCCTGTATCTAGACAAGACTCCAATTACTTTGCATCCGATTGATCTGGAATCAAACTGCACGTGTCACTCATATGGCGATTAACACTCTATCGGTGAATAGGAAAGCAACACTTATACAAGTGTCAAGTGCAGTATTTAACCAGATCAGACGCCCATGTTATCGGAGTCTGATCTGGATCCAAACTGTGTGCAAATTAAATTGAAATTCTATAGTGATATTTTCTATAAAAAAATCAGTTATTTACTTTTAACCGACAAAGCTATATGGGTCTTATCTATGATCAATGGGATATGATTATGTCGGTGTTTTACTAAAGGGTAATAAAACTGCGGGTGTCTTACGCAATCTACCCCCTGCTCGAAGGATAAACCAATCAACCGGAAATATTGCACATCTGTTGGAATTAAATGACCTACATGCACAGTGATGTAACTTGTCACCGAGCCAACATTGACCTGAATTTATGAAATTTATGGCTACCGCTTTATTGATGAGAAAAGATTTTGAACCGAATGTGTATTTTACAAACAACATTTTTGGAGCTCAGTCAGAAATACCGAACTAAAAGACATCATTTTAATTCTTCATTTTAGATTTGTTGAATAAAGAACTAGATCTACGACAATATCGGGAAAAGGACTATGTAATTGATTATTTATAACAATTTCGGTCAGTCGTTTTCATTTAATCGTATAGGGAAAAAAATTGAGGCGGCGAGATCATTGTTTTGTAGGTGATCAATTTAATCAAAACTTTATAACACCAGCCGACATAAGATTCCTCTAATTCTTAGCATTATTGTCTCTAATCGAAAATAAAGAAGTTTCGGTGTCTAAAGCGAACTTTAATTTCGAAAGAAATGATATATCACTAGTGATTGTGTCACTATATATGTATTAACTGATTCACTCCCCGATTGCTTAAAGTGCAGCGTATTAATGGCGGCTAGGTCACGTGACTCATAATGGCGGCCGTCTAATTATCGAAAATAGAATCGTCTATTGGGATGGCCCTGTGTCCGGCGTCCGTCGTCGTTAACAATTGCTTCAAATGACATCTCCTCCTATACCGCTTGACAGAATTCAACCAAACTTTACAGAAATGTTCCTTGGGCCAAGCTCTTTCAAATTTGTTCAAAGAATTAAAAACAATGCAGAACTCTGGTTGCCATGGCAACCAAAGGGAACAAATAAGGAAATCTTAAAAAATCTTCTTGTCAAAAACTGGAAGGGCCAGAGCTTACATATTTGGCACATAGCATCATCTACAGGTCCTCTATCAACTTTGTTCAAATTATGCCCCTGGGGTCAAAATTGGCCCCGCCCCGGGGGTCACAGATGTACATAGAGTTATATAGTGAAATTTTCAAACGTCTTCTTCTCTGAAACTAATATGGCCAGAGCTTTGATATTTGGTATGGTGACACTTCTAGATGTCCTATAAGAAAATTGTTCAAATGGTTCTGGTCGGTTGCATAACTAGGTCACAGGAGCTAAAAATAGATTTTTTTCATTGAAAACTTAAAAAATCTTCTTGTCTGAAACTACAAGGGCCAGAGCTTAGATATTTGGCACATACCATCGCCAACAAGTCCTCTATCAAGTTTGTACAAATTATGCCCCTGGGGTCGAAATTGGCCCCGCCCCGGGGATCACAGTTTTACATAGAGTTATATTGTGAAATTTTCAAATGTCTTCTTCTCTGACACTAATATGGCCAGAGCTTTGATATTTGGTATGGTGACACTTCTAGATGTCCTATACCAAAATTGTTCAAATGGTTCTGGTCGGTTGCATAACTAGGTCACTCATCTAAAACACCTAGTAAGAGACCAAAATATTTCAAATGAGTTTTAGAGTATCAATATACTAAGTTTCTTTTTCTTAACGTACGTGTTGAAAATGACAAATTTAACAGTGTTTAGACTTAACAGTTTTGATATATTTTGATTTTAAGGTAATTTCAGTTTTTACTTTTTACAATGTTTACACTCAAACATATTCAGTTTTTAATGGATTTTGATTTATTGCACACAGTGTATATGAGAAGTTTTAAGATAAACCAAATTTATGTGAAATCGGATGGCAATGTTGCAAACAGTTTTCTGCCTTTGATGCATTGAGATATATTAGAGTAAGTCAAATGAGTAAGGAGTAAGGAAATGTAGTTGTACTGAGCATGCACACGTATATTTCATTGTTTCAGTAACGCCCAGCTATTCATGCAATACATACGGTGGATACAAAAGTTACGGTGACGGTTTGTGTTTGAGAATACACACTGAGCACAAGACATGGCAAAAGGCTAAGGAGTTGTGTGAAAAGGACGGCACAGGACTTGTGGTGTTGGAAACTCACCAAAAGAGCGAGACGCTGAGGAACTACCTAAATAGGCATTGTAAGGTTTAGTACTGATCATTTGCTTAACCAATCACGCCTACACCATTGGCTGTTTCTGGTGTTGAAGATAGGTGATCACTTAAAAAAGGTTGAAAATAAAGCAGATTGTGCCTGAAGCCGTATTCTGCTTTACTTCCAACCCTCTTTAAGCTACCATTTACTAGATTGCAGAAAACATTTCTTACATATACATGACTGTATAAAGTGGAACCATTTTCTTAAGTGGAGGAATAAATTGAATGTATGAAAATACGAATCTATGGAGTTATTGAATGGGTTAAACCGCCCACCCAAAAACCAAATTGTAAACCTCGCTGTAGTATCAAAATGTGTAACAGGCCTGCGACTGTTCAAAGCAATGTCTCCTACCCGATATTTAAAGTATATGCATTATTTTTAACTCACCCGAGTACGAAGTGCTGATGGTGAGCTTTTGTGGTCGGTCTTTGTTCGGCGTCCGTCGTTGTGCGTTCTGCGTCGTGCGCCAACAATTTCTTCAACCATCTTCTTCTTCAAAACAACTTGCCTGATTGCAACCAAACTTCACAGGAATGTTCCTTGGGTCAAGCTCTTTCAAAATTGTTCAAAGAATAGGAAACAATGCAGAACTCTGGTTGCCATGGCAACCAATGTGATAAAATAAGGAAATATTAAAAAATCTTCTTGTCAAAACCCAAAAGGACCAGAGCAGAGATATTTGGCACATAGCATAATCTATAGGTATTCTATCAAGATTGTTCAAGTTTTACCCCTGTGGTCAAAATTGGCCCCGCCCCGGGGGGGGGGGGGGTGTTCACACTTTTACATAGAATTATATAGTGAAATGTTCAAACATATTTTTCTCTGAAACCATTATAGCAAGAGCTTTGATACTTGGCATTGTGAAATTTCTTGAGTTATTTGACATACATTATTGAATTGGTTACTGTATGTTGCATATCTCGCTCACCGGAGCTAAAATATAGATTTTTTCAATGAAAACTTAAAAATTCTTCTTGTCTGAAACCATAGTACACTGAGCTTAGATATTCGCACATAGCATCGACTACAGGTCCTCTTTCAAAGTTTTTCAAATTATGTCCCTGGGGTCAAAAATGGCCCCGCTCCGTTGGTCACAATTTTACATAGAGTTATATAGTGAAATCTTCAAACATTTCCACAGACCTTAGATAATTAGCACATCATAAGCATCATCTACTGATCCTCTATCGAGAGTAATAATATTATCATTCCCCAGGGTCAAAAATGACCCTGCCCGTGTGGTCACAGTTTTACATAGATACGAAAGACTCAAGCAGGAAACGCAACACAAACAATACACCACCTCTCAAGCAGAGTTATATTGTAAAATTTTCAAACAACTTCTTGTCTGAAACTAATATAGTCAGAGCTTTGATGTTTGGTATGATGTAACTTCCAGAAGTCCTTTACTAATGTTGTTGAAATTGTTCTGGTCCATTGCATATTTAGGTCACCAGATCTAAAAATAGATTTTTTAATCTTCTTTTCTTAAACCACTTTGGTCATATGAAAGTAATATTACACAAATGATTTGTAAGGGACTCTCTACCAGATTTCTTTAAATAATTTGTTCAGCTAAGAAACCATGATAGCCAGTTTTTCTTATAAAATCAGTGAACATTTACAAATCTTCTTTTCTGAAATCACTTGGCCCAGCTTCGTGTCACCATGGTCAGGTGAGCGATCAGTGTTCTATATGCCAAATTGCTTCCTCGTCAAAAGATATTCAGGTATGTTGTTTAAAGGTTCAATGTATGTTGCTGCTTTCACTAGGTAAAGAAAGCAAAAGTCCCTGTTTGAGATTGGAAAATGCATTTGTGGCGCTTAATATGTGCTTGCAAGAGTGTGTCAATGCTTCCATGGACGGTTCTATGTGGGATCCTAAATGAGTGCTCATTCGTTATCAGTTTTAATAAACGAGTTTACTGAATGATATGACGCGATCCTATATTTTACTAATTTAGTTTATTAAAAATGAACACGAATGTGAAATTAGAATTATCACTTAAACAGTTTAACAACCTATTGAAGTTAAATGAAGCCGTAGATTGTAGTCTCTCCACCATATATATTTTCCGAATGAAAACCACCAAACCGTGATGTTGTTTGTTGTAACGTCATCGCAAATTACCTCATTTGGTATTCACGCAGCGCTTGTGGACAAAGGGTTGGACGTAGATGTAGTGTTTCGGTCGTAGAAATGAACCCTGTGGCACACTATATTTCATTTGAACTGGGGCAGATAATTCTCCATCTACTGCGATTGTTTGGTAACGTAACGGCTATTCAGTTACGGAGTCATCCACTTTAGTGGGTTTCCAATAAAAACATTTCAAGGCGACTGAGTAATGTTTCATGATCAGTTGTGTCGAATGCGGCTGATAGGTCAAACATCACCAGAATGAATTGTGATATTTCCTTTTGTCAAGATATTGCAGGATGTCATTTTGAACTTTAAGAAGAGCAGTTTCTGTAGAGTGGTGCTTACGATATGCTGGCTGGTGCTCCTCGTGCAGATTGTTTGTTGTCAAATGCGTTTGCCTACTACTTTTTCTAATACACTTTAGAGAGAAATGGCAGATTTGTAACCGGCCTGTAGTTCTTAAGATCATTTGTATCGAGATCAGGTTTCTTCAAAAGAGGTTTTACATGGGACCTTTTGAATTCTTTTGGAACATACGCAGATTCCAGCGAAGAGTTCACAAATTTTGTCAACGATGGTAGGAGCTCGTCAATGCATATAACTTTAAGAGCCATGTAGGTATTGGGTCGAAATCACAGGACTTACATGGGGATGCTGAATGCAACGTTTCTGTGACGACTTGGCTGCATGACGTTGATTCAGAGGCAATACCTGTGCGTATTTTGTCTACTTTTTAATAAAAAAGTCGCTGAAATCATGCGCAAGTTGTTTTGAGGAAAGGTTTTTTGGCAGTGCGATTTCACTTTCACAAAGAGATGCTTAGCAACGTTGAAAAGACTATTCGAGTCCCGTTTACAGAAGTCTACTTTTTCTGTGTAAAAAGTGACCTTTCATTTTGCAACTTTGTTAACCTTAGCACACTGCGCTCGATACAGTTGATGTTCAATTGTGAGTTTGGATAATTTCCACTTTCGTTCTAGCTTATGCCTTAAATAGTTTACATCGTGAAGTTCCTGGGTGTACCTGAGAGTTATGGTCTTAGTGCACAATGGTGCATGCTTATTGCTCAGTGATGTAAATTCTTGTGTATGTACACTGACAATTTCGTCAATATCTGTCATTTTCAGAATTTTTTTCATTGAATCTGAGTTGAGGATATCGCTTTTAAACGATTCGACATTAATATCCCTAAGCTTTCGAAATGAAACAGTTTTTCTGATGGGTGGAGGTTTTTCTGACTTTTCTCTGAAAGACACAGGGAAACGGTCTCGAGAGATTTTGCCACTACTGTCAGATAGTCCAGGGACTGTGACTTTGATACTTGACACACAGTCTTAATTTTCTCTTGTGATAACAACATCAAGAGTGTGTCCCACGACACGAGTAGCTTCTTTGACATGCTGTTAAAAACCAAATTATTCAGTTGTACTGGCAAAATTGACAGTGTTCCTATCATTTGAGATATCAAGATGAAGGTTTAAATCCCCATCAATGATGACTTGTTTATCAATAAAGAAATACTGTAATATTTAGACCATTTGCAGTGGATGGTTTATCTGCAGCACAACCAAGCCGGGTCTCAGTGACGGCCATTGCATCAATATCATTTGAGATTAAAAGACTTAAAATCTTCTTGTCTGAAACCACAGTAATTGTAGCTTAGATATTTAGCACAAAGCATCATGTAAATATCCTCTATCAAGATTGTTCAAATTATGTCCCTGGGGTCACAAAATTACATATAGTTATGTAGTGAAATTTCAAACGTCTTCTCTGAAGCTGATATGGCCAGAGCTGTGATACTTGGTATGGTGAAACTAGAGATACGTACTTTACCATTCTTTTCAAATGGTTCCGGTCCGTTGCACATCTACATATAGCTTATAGGAGCTAAATATAGATCCTTTCAGTAAAACTTTAAAAACCTTCTTGTCTGAAACCTCAGTACCCTGAGCTAAGATATTTAGCACATATTATCATCTGAATTGATTTATCACAACATTGCAGGAAGATGTGCACAGGTGTGTTGAATGTTTTAAACTGTTTTGTCATCGTATATTGTATATTTCATATATAAGCTAGCGTGTTAAGTTATTGCAAACTTACTCATCAAAGTGGCCTTCATCTATCCGTGAGAGAAAATGTCGGTGAAATATCTCGCTTCGCTGATCGATCGCAGCTCCCGGAGTGGATGCACTGGAGTTTACATACTGTGAAAATACGTGTGACCTCTTCACAGGTAACTGTTTATAAAGGTCGCGTATACTTGTTTCCAGGGTTCAATGTGGTAAAAACACATTCACAGGTACACTGTTTGTAAAAGACGCGTGCCGAGATTCCACAGGTTAAGTTGTCACCTCTTTCAATATATGCAATTCTTTTTCATTAGCATCAGCAGAACTGGGATTATCTTCAGGACAAAAACAATATGAAAAGAGGAATCATTCCAAAAGTTATGCCAGAGTTATGGCCCTTTCTAAATAGCACTTCCTCTTATCAAGCTATTTCCTTACATGCAATTTATTGCACAGGCATTAGTTGGGGCTATCTTCCAGACACAATGTGTGACATACAGACGGATAGACAGATTTATCAAAAACAATACATCTCCCCATATCAATATAAGATGGATGAGTTTGGTTTTACTGCACTGGCACAAAATAGGTCGTATAGCGCCAAGGAGACATAGTACATTTTTGTATGCTTGGTGAAAGTTTATTGTCTGCAAATGTTCTACACTACATAGTTAATGTTGTATTCATTTATGAAAAGAACATACAGGTGCTTTGTTATGGCTGTCTTAGTCATAGTGAATATGTTTATGTACATGTTCAAATATATCGATGTATATCGATTGTCAATAAAACTGGAACATAAATTTGGTTTAAAACTGCTATGAATGGAATGAACTTACTGTTACTTACACGTGTAGAGTTCAGTCGCATGCGTTTTAGCTGCCGTACGTTCGCCCGTTCGTCGTCAACACTTTTTTAAAACGACATTACCTCCTAAACTACTATATTGATTTTAACAAAACTTGGCAGGAATAATACTTATATAATCCTCTTCAAAGGTTGTTCGAATAGATCTGACCCGTTGCATGTCTCGGTCACAGGATCTAAAAATAGATCGTTTAAAAAAAGCTTTAACAATATTCTTGTCTGCAACCACAGTACCCTGAGCTTGGATATTTGGCACAACTCTACATGTGTTCTATCAAGATTATTCAAATTATGTCCCTGGGGTAAAAAATGACCCCGCCCCGATGGTCAGACATTTACATAGAGTTGTATAGGGAGTTCTTCAAACATCATCTTCTCTGAAGTTAATTTTGCCAGAGCTTTGCTATTTGGTATGGTGACACTTCTAGAGGTACTTTACCAATAATTTTCAAATGGTTCTGGAACATTGCATATCTAGATCGCGGTGGCTAAAACAGATATCTTTCAATGACAACTTAAAACCTTATTGTCTGAAACCTCAGTAACTACAGCTTAAATGTTTAGCAAAAAGCATCATGTCAAGGTCCTCTATCAAGATTGTTCCTATTATGTCCTTGGGGTAAAAAATGACCCCGTCCCTGGGGTCACAAAATTACATAATATTACAGTGATATAGTGAAATTGCAAACATTTTCTCTGATACTGATATGGCCAATGAGGAAAAATGAGGAAATCAGAGACAGGCTGGTAATTGGCACTATCATAAAGAATGCAATTGAAATCAGATCTGGATTTAAACAAAGCAGTGGAAATGGCTAGACAAAACGAGTTTGTAAAGGCAAAATTAAAAGACCAGGCGTCCTCTAGACAATTCGATACCGTTCATAAATCGCCACAGCATGCAAATAAGCATCGCTATCAGCATAGCTACAGAAAGAAACCACATGGACACACATTTCAGTCAGGTTAGTCGCCAAACAACTGAAAATAGGTGTAGCAAATGTAATCTTCACCACACACAGGGAAAATGTTTTGCATACAATAAGAAGTGCAGAAACTGTCATGGATTTAATCATTTTGGTGTGTGTTGTAAGAAAAAGAAGAATCTTCATGTGGTTAAGCACAGTGAAGAACCAGATGGAGATCCAGTATTCTTAGGCTCAGTAACAAATTGCAAATGACATCACCTCCATGGAGCGTTGACTCCATGGAAAAGTGGTGATATTATAAATAGACTCGGGAGCTGACACATCTGTTATGAGCTATGAAACTTTCAATAAGCTTAACCGTAAACCAGATCGCATGCCGTCACGATCACCTCTATTAGGACCTGGTGGTAAACTGGATTGTGTGGGAATGTTCAGAGCTGAAACAAAGCACAAAGGACAGTGGTATGGTTTCCTAATCTATGTTATTAAAGGAGCCACAGGTAACAATCTGTTAGGACGCGCTGTTGCAGAACAAATGGGGTTAGTCGCCCCGTACTTCATTCTCAGTGTTGTTATACTTTCTGGTCCTTTGGTATCATTGATTTCAGCGCATTTACAGTTGAAAGTTCAATTCCGCTTAAGCTGGTTGCATATTTCAGTATTGCTCATGAACAGACTCAATTAAACCGAGTCTGCAATTTTCAGTATTTGCTTTGGTTTCTGTGCTTTCAAAGGATCTCCCCTTATAGTCTACCAACATTTTGACCGTTTTTGACCCCTCATGGCATGTCGTGTAGACGGGTTACATCCACCTGATTCGTGTTCAGTGAACATATCTTAGAAATTCTAGGGGGGATGTAAAGTCGAAAAGTTCAAATTAAGGTCAGAAATGAGGTCAAAGGTCGACGGGTGCAGATTTTTGCATACCATAATATAAACCTAACTTTATTTACATTTCAAATATATCAAATGAACTATTATTGGTTACAATTAGTTCACAAATGTCTGTACTTACTAAATATTATCAAAAAAGTAAAATATTACTGTCAATGTCCTTTTCCAGGGGCAATAACTCTGATTTTCCTCATTCTTTTTTTATATTTTTAAAGTTATTTTTTCGTTATTTTTGTCTGTGTTCTTATAACATCAAATTATTTTTATGTTTCTTTACACCTTTCACATAAAGTAACAATTCTAAATGCAAATGGAAGTAAATATTACAGCCAATGTCCTTTTCCAGGGGCAATAACTCTGATTTTTCTCTTTCTCTTTTATTTTTTATGGGAATTTGTTGTCGTTATTTTTTGACTGTTTTCTTATAACATCAAACTTTTGAATGTTTCTTTACACCTTTGACATAAAGCAACGATTCAATATGCAAATAAAAGTAAAAATTACAGTCAATGCTCTATTCCAGGAGCAATAACTCTGTTTTTTCTTTTCCATATCTCTTTTTTAATAGGAATTTGTTTTCGTTATTTTTTGACTGTTTTCTTATAATGTGTTTATGTTTGTTTACACTTTTGACACAAATGAGCAGTTCAATATGCAAATAAAAGTAAATATTATAGTCAATGCTCTATTCCAGGGGCAATAATTCTGATCTTTCAGTTCCATATTTAATTTTAAATGGGAATTAGTTTTCGTTTTTTTGTACTGTTTTCTTATAATGTTTTATGTTTGTTTACACTTTTGACATAAAGGAGCAGTTCAATATGCAAATAATAGTTAATATTACTGTCAGTGCTCTTTTCCAGGGGCAATAACTCTTGTTTTTCCATTCCTATTTTATATTTAATTATTATTATTATTATACCCGATTTATATAGCGCTCTTTTCACACAGGAGTTGTGCGTTCAAAAGCGCCTCACATGAAATTATATCAATGTACCTACAAAGCGAGAAAGACAAATAACTACATTCACAATAAAAATGATACAATATTGAGATGCATGGAAACATGGAAATTCTTTCAATATTATTACCAAGATTATAAAATTGTTATAGTAAGTTTGTAAAATCATTTTTAAAATGAGTCAAATTAAACAATTATTAATGAGAATTGTTTGCGTTATTTTTGACTGTTTTCTTATAATATCGAATTTGTTTGGGTTTACCTAGTATATTTTAATAAAAACAGCAATTAAATAATCAAATCAAATGTAATCTTACAGTCATTGTTCTTTCTTTATAGGCAATAACTCTGGTGTTTTCTCTTTCTTTTTTATGTTTTTTTGTTTGTTTGTTTATTATTTATCGTCTGTTTTCTTATAAAATCAAACTACTTTATGTACATGTATATAAACACTATTGACATGAAGCAGTAATTCACTATAGAAATTCATCACTGAAATATGCGTTTTAGGGTATACATACAGACAACCCCGATATATAAAAAGCCAAAAGATTGGATTATGTGCGATGCCAAATGAGTTTCTCTTAAATTCACTTTGGGGAAAGTATCATTATATTAAGTATTACTTTCTTAGGAACACTGTATTGACATGAACATACATAATGGATGACTATGCTAGGTTCGAATTTCTATAAAATGTTATCGTTGGTTTTGTGACAAATCCAAGGGTTATTACTATGTATCTGGCTAAAACATGGTGTATTTACAATTTTGTGACGGGAAGTGTGCTTTACAGCCTGTATACGTGTAATTTTAACACATACCAAATGCATTAGATGTAAACATTCTGTATAATTATTCACATACTTTAACATACAGTTTTACAAATGAACATTTACAATATCAATATCCTTTTAGAGATATTTGAACGAAGAAGAACAATCACAAACCATACACTCGTGGTATCATTTGACCAAACTTGCGAATAACTTTACAGAACTTTCATCACCAATTGGATGTACTAAGCCATGCATTATGCTTCGTTATGAAACAATCAGATCATCGATCTACATACATTCAGTTTATAATGACGCGTCTAGCAAAAGTGAGAATGTGGGGATTCTTATAAAGACGTATGCTACCAATTAATCTGAGTTACACAGTGTGTTGCCTCACAACCACATTCATACATGCATACTTGTTGGCTTTTATAGCAAGCACATTTTGCCGAGCTGCACTTTGTCTTGCTATTACTTTGTCTTGCAATAGCAAGACGCGAGTTGCATGTATGCCATTGGGATAGAGGGATTTCTTATCCAATTGGGGGTGATACATAATTAGTGTGTGTGTATGGGGTCCAAGGCTGTCTTGACTTTCATGAGTTGCCTATACCAGCAAGTGTCTATATACCACTACCAGTTAAGGTATGGAAACCTATGATGTTTTGTCGACCTTGAGTGCCTCATATATTTTGTTAACAAGGAATCATCCCCTTTGCTTTGCTGTACCGGATAACATCCATATTAACACGTCATTTCCTACAAAGCATCAACAGTATTACGTCTGTGTCCCTGCATATAACAATCAGACGATCAAACCCGCTTGCAACAGCATCCTTAGCATGGAATATCATTCTATTGTCAGCTTCTTTATGATCGACCGACAACTTATCAGCATGGAAGCTATATGACTTTGCATTTATAACGCCTACGAACGTTCCATCTGCTACAACAAGCAACCCTTGTGGTAATAATGTGTCATTCAGATGATAGAAACTCGGCAATGTACATGTATTTCTACTTCTCGTCGAGCACAAGGTATGGCTCTCTGACATGCGGTAGTGGGTCCAGGTAGTGGGTCTTCTGGACCTGTGATTTTTTCCAGTGGCAGCTTTGATAGACCTGCTCCCAAGGTATCAAATGTGACATCAATGCGAGTAGGTGTGCCTGTGAAATGGGAATATACCGACTGAACAAATTCTTGAGCATACTCTCCGAATGTCTGACATCCTTGAGCTCTTTCTCGAGCTTTAATAAGGTCAGGTATTATCTGTTTCGATACTTGTTGCTTGTCTGATCTCGTGTCTCTATAAATACTTGCTAATGTCTTTGACTTTGTATTTTGGGTGGAGCAAATAGTCGGTGTTGCACTCCTTGAATCAATAATTTGTTAAGTCCTAAACCAATGAGAGGGTTCTGCAATCACATCGCGTCCAACAAAATATGGCTAATGTCTTATGTTTCAGCATCCTTTAACGCTGTCTCAACAAATTGGTCGACAGCATTGGATGCGTCTTTCGATTTTTCACTTGTCGAAATACAAAATACATCTAACAAACCGTCCAGTGCAGCAAGGGCTTAGAATTACCTTTGCTAAAAGATCTTGGTATACAGAAAGAGTTGGTTTCCTTTGTACAACAATCAAACTTGAGCTGGTTTCCCGTAATGAAGTTATTATTTTTGTTAATTGACCCTGTGAGATCTGAACATACACAATCAACGTATTATATTTCGTGTTCTGTTAATTCGTATTAGATGGTTTTCATATGGAAAGAGAAAAGGCTGCATGGACCACATCGAATGCATTTCATAGAAAATATTTTACATTTACAATTTATTGTTTATTTACTATTAGTTAAAATGTAGAAACAGTAAAGTCTTGAAAACATTGCGATTGCTATGTATGACAAGCCATTAGATAAGTTGTATTTTTTTTAATGCAATTATTGTGTTGGACTGGACGTGTTTGCCTGATAGTGGCAAAAACCTTACTTCGCAATTCCTACAAGCCAAGCAGCTTTGTTTAAACACACGAAAATATTTGCATACTAAATAGCTTGTGTTTTGTGGCATTACGCAAAATAATATAAGTGTCCAGTAGAGTGTGAATGAAGGAACTATATTGCTGATACATTAGACTAGGCTGTTATTTATTGGATATAGATATACATATAGTTGCGAAGATTAAGCGTATGCGCTAAAGAAAACTGATTGCAGTGACAGATGCCTGTATTTTCGATGTTGCCGCTTTTGTTCAGATTAATAAATTTGTGAATATGACAATGAATATATACACACATCATAAGCAATAATACAACAACAAACAGGATTTACTACTTTACTATTCATAAACCATATATATATACATATATATATATATACAATGTATATGTATTTGCCAAAAGTAAGTCAATACCCAATTAAACAAGTTCTTTAATAAATATACAATAACAAAATTTGTGATTTTTAACACTATATTTGACTCCGAAAGTTTGACTAATGGTCATGTATGAGAAAATTTAAGAAACGAAATTAATCATTAGTGCAAAAGATAACGGTCATCTTAAAGCAAACACGTTTCTTTTTCAAACATTGGTCATTATGCATTAAAGTAAGCTTCAAATCAATTTAAAATTTTCTTGATTACCTTGCCAATGCTTAAAAACATATATTTCAACACCAAAAGTATAAAATTTGGTCATACATGTCAAATGTTAGAAGAGAAATGGTATATGAGAACCGAAAATGGCGGCCATCTTGAAAAATGGCGGCCATTTTGAATGTTTACGGTGCAAAAGGGCTTTTTGTTGAAAGAAAGGCCCTATCAGTATATTATGCAAACCTACTTTGATGATTGTATATCAAGTTTATGATTTTTTCTCTAATGTGCCCAGCTATTATAGCAGAAATGAACAGAATACGTGATTTACTGGCTGACTTTAAGAGTAATCGCCCTTGTTTGTGACTTATAATTGTTTTTTCTGTCACGAAAATTCTATTTCTAGATTTAAGACCAATTATACATTCAATAAATTAAAGTTTTTTAGGTTATCTATGAGTGATTGCAAATAGCATAACAATTAATTATCATAATTCCTATTAAAAAGGAGATATGGAACAGAAAAAACAGAGTTATTGCCCCTTGAATAGAGCATTGACTGTAATTTTTACTTTTATTTGCATATTGAATCGTTGCTTCATGTCAAAGGTGTAAAGAAACATACAAAAGTTTGATGTTATAAGAAAACAGTCAAAAAAAATAACGAAAACAAATTCCCATAAAAAATGAAATAGAAAGAGAAAATTCAGAGTTATTGCCCCTGGAAAAGGACATTGGCTGTAATATTTACTTCCATTTGCATTTAGAATTGTTACTTTATGTCAAAGGTGTAAAGAAACATAAAAATAATTTGATGTTATAAGAAAACAGACAAAAATAACGAAAAAATAACTATAAAAATATAAAAAAGAATGAGGAAAATCAGAGTTATTGCCCCTGGAAAAGGACATTGACAGTAATATTTTACTTTTTTGATAATATTTAGCAAGTACAGACATTTGTGAACTAATTGTAACCAATAATAGTTCATTTGATATATTTGAAATGTAAATAAAGTTAGATTTATATTATGGTATGCAAAAATCTGCACCCAATGACCTTTGACCTATTTCTGACCTTAATACGCGCCTAAGAACTTTACATCCCCCCTAGAATTGTTCGTATACATATGCTGAATATAAATCAAGTGGATGTTGCCCGTCTACACGACATGCCATGAGACCCATTTTCCAGAGCCTTATTTTCGATCCGTAGGCAGACTATTATTCAGATTGATACATAAAATTGACAGAATTGAATTTGATCAAGGTGTATTCGGATCATTTGGACTAGTTAATTGTGAACCAGTGACAATTACATTAAAAGATGATGCGCAGCCGTACTTGTCCTACTAGAGCACGCAGGGTTCCATTTCTCTTGCTGGAAAAAGTAGAATTGGAATTAAAAGGAATAAAAAAAGAAGGGATTATTGAAAAAGTGACAGAATCAACTGACTACTGTGCTCCTATGGTTACTATGCTCAAATATAATGGTAAAATAAGAATCTGTGTTGATCTGAAAAAACTGAACGACTCTGTAAAGCGAGGGCATTATATGTTACCAAATCTTGATGACATTGCACGAGAGTTGAAAGGGTCGAATGTGTTCTCGAAACTTGATGCTTCTAGTGGATTTTACCACATTCCATTGGATCAAGATAGCTGTGGGCTGACCACATTCATTACGCGACGTGGTCGGTATTGTTTCAGGCGCGCCCCATTCGGAATGACCTCCGCTCCAGAAATCTTCCAAAGGAAAATGTCAGAGCTATAAAGTGGTTTGAAAGGTGTGGAAGTGATTATAGATGACATTTTGATGCATTGGGAAAATGACAAAGTCCACGATGAACACTTGAAAGCTGCATAAGAAAGAATTCATGATTTTGGATTAAAGTTGAAATCCAACAAGTGTAAATTCCGCAAAGACAAAATTGAATACTCTGGACACATAATTTCTGAAAAGGGAATTCAACCTAGCTCTGAAAGAATTTCAGCAATCCGGGGCATGGCTCCGCCTACAAATGTGAAAGAGGTACGTAGAGTAGTGGGCATGACGAACTATCTAGGTCGCGTTAGACCAAACTTGACAAGTGTAATTCAACCAATGACAGATCTCTTAAAAGAGTCAAATGTGTGACAAAGGGATTATGCACAAGAACTCGCGTTCAACGAAGTGAAACGACTGATATCAGACGCGTCAAGTTTGACATTTATGACCTCAAGAAGTGCAGATGCTAGTAGCTATGGGCTGAGAGGAGTTTTATTTCAGAAAGTTGATTGAGTGCTAAAGCCGGTAGCATTCTGTTCTCGCAAACTGACAAGTGCTGAAGAGAAATACGCACATACTGAAAAGGAATGCTTAGCATCTTTGAGGGCGTGTGAAATTTTTTCGCTATATCAGTAGAGTCTTTTTCATAGTCTTTTTCGTATTTACTAGATACATCAGGTTACTTACAGCTCATAAACCATTAGTGCCCCTCCTAAACTCTCAAGACTTAAATAATTCTCCACTGAGATGTCAAAGGATGTTAATGAGACTCAGGGGATTCAGCCTGAAAGCAGAACATGTTCCAGGGAAAAAAATAATAGTTCCAGATACATTGTCCAGAAGAAGTTCTGTTAGCACAGATATATACAAATTTGTTGATGAAATAGAGTGTTTTAAGTGTCAGTGGACAATCTATGTCCAATTTCAGACTCGAGATTAGAGAAAATTCATAGAGTTACAGAGAAAGATGAGATTCTGCAAGAAGCCATGAACTATACGCGCCTCGAATGGCCAAACTACATGAATGCTGTACCGCCAGAACTGAAAGATATGTTTGCGCCTAGAATTGAGCTGTCTGTCACTCAAGGATAGAATAGTGATCCCAGAATCTATTCAATCTGAAGTGCTAGACAGTATACATCAGGGACACATAGGGCTTAACAAATGCCATGCTAGAGCCCAAGCAACTGTGTGGTGACCGGGGATAGCTAGAGACATTAAGCAGAAGGTTGGAAATTGTGAGTTTTGCCAGAAACACAGACCATCACAACAGAGTGAATCGCTAAAAATCAGCAAATTACCAAGCCGACCTTGGCAGAAGATCGGGGCTGATGTGTGCGAACTAGAGAAAAACACTATTTAGTTGTCACAGACTATTATTCGCGTTTTATCGAAATAGCTTATCATCAGAACTTGACTAGTAACCAAGTGATAGGAAAATTGAAAAACATATTTTCACGCTGGGGAATCCCAGAAGAGTTTGTGTCGGATAATGGTCTACAATTCAGTTCAGAACAATTCCATACATTTGCTGAAGAATACAATTTCAGACAAACTTTCTCTAGTCCGTATTATCCTAAGTCTAATGGAGAGGCTGAGAGTGCTGTGAAAATTGCAAAACGTATCTTACAGCAAGAAGATGTGTTTGGATCACTTATGCAATCTAGAGCTACGCCAATTGAAGCTACAAGACTTTCTCCTGCAGAAATGATGATTGGCAGGAAAGTTAGAACACTCTTGCCTATTATGCCCTCTGCATTGACTCAAGATTGGCTTGAGAGGGATGAAATGCGTTTACAGGACTCCAGATACAAGGAGAGAACCAGAATCAACTTTGATCTGGTATCGACAACCAAACCGCTGTCAACGCTTCAACCGGGAGACAGTGTGAGGATAAAAACGGTAATCGACAAGACCTGGGTGACCAAAGGCGTGGTCACTGACGGAGACCTAGACCTTATGAGATCTTACATCGTGAAAACTCCAATGGGTAGTTACAGAAGAAAGCGGAGACATCTACAACTTACTCCGCGTTTGCAATCCGATGAGGATCTGATGAGGATCACATGTTGCGCGCGAGTGTTAATAGTGGGGATCATAGTTCGCGAGTGCATACTAGGGTAAATATCCACGATTCGCTAGTGAGAGATGAGTGTGCTAATAACGAGTCAAGAGGAAATGCACATGGATACCGTGATAACCCGGTGCAAAATTCTAGTGTTCATGGACACCGTGACACTCCGGTGCCAAGCACAGGGTCAAATACCGATACAAGCCCCAATTCTAAAGACGCAGGACCAGTAATAACAAGGAGTGGACGTCCAGTCAAACCGAAGGTGAACAAGGACTACGTCACCAAGTGAATACATACATAATGTGTATGTCACGATGTCGTTAACAATGTAGCGAAAGACTTAAAAAGGGGTTTATGCAAACAACAAATGCTGCAATGTGGTTTACAAAATGTATCTTTAATTTTGGTTTAAAACTAACTAAACATAACTAATTGTCTAACAGCATGCAAATTTAGCTTAAACAGTCCTAAAGCAAAACATATAACACTGATTTCATTAATTTGGTTCACAGTTCCTTGATGTTTCTCTTAACGTCTTTGGTTTCCAAAACTGTCTTAAAGTTAAAGGTTTAATGCACTCTCCACCATTCTCCACAAATCTATTCGACACCTTTAGCCTGCCTGCCAACCTCTGTCTAAACCGGTACAACGCTAAGCTCCACAATGTGGCCGCCAAAGTCCTTCGATGAGGATGCCCGGTCCTTAGACTTTATGTATATACTTCTATGTACTTTGCTTCTTTAGCCCCCCCCCCCCCCCCCCCCCCCCCGTAAATGAGATCTACAATTAGATTTAAAAGGGACTATTTTACCATTTGCCTTATCTTTCCCCTGGTTTAAGTATTCATAAACATAAGTATTCAGGTATCTCAGAAAAAAGTTATAAACGCTATAACCTAAAGTAATAAAATGAAAGCTTAATCATAAACTGTAACCTTTAATGAACTTTCTTTAAAGCATCCATACTTTTAACATACAAGAGCTGTCCTACTGCTAACGTTAAATCATACAGTTGACACATTTTTAACAATTTTAAGTAAGATGAAGATAGGTTTCAAAAGCAACAAAACATACCCCATTCGTTTTCTCTTCCTAGTTTCCTCTCAGGCTCTTCCACACAATTCTACGTCCTTAACTTATATTCTTTCAGACTTTAACAATCGTCGTCTGCTCTCACTGGTGTCTTTCCTTTTTCTGTTCTCACACTCACACATGCATACAAATATTACACAGAAATTGATATCAATACAATATCCAGACTCAGTTCTCGCTCATATCTCCCTGAACCATAAACAAATTTCAGATTAGTACGCTGGAGCTAGAGAATAATCCCATTTACCCTGTCAGCGCCAATTAGACTCAAAGACATTCTAGCTTGCCCCGCAAAAGTTTAACAGTTAACTGCACGGTTTATCAGACAATTAGGGATCTGAGACTGGTCCTTGACCAGTGTTTAACTTTGTTTATCTTTACAAACGAAATAGAAAGCCGACTGCTATGCTCTGTTTGATACGAAATACAGATTATAATTTCAGTCCCTGACACCCCCCCCCCCCCACTTAAGATGAAACATTATGTTTTCATTAATTCATTGCATACAACTTTACAACTATTTACAAAGAAGCTGCTAAAGAATTAGCTGAAACTACTAGAAAGCCGACTGCTATGCTGTGTTTGATACGAAATACAGATTATCATTTCAGTCCCTGACAGTGTACATGTTGTATAAATTCAAAGTCGATGACCGTGACCTGCCCTGTGTTATGTTTGTGTAGTACTGTTTTGCAATAAGGGCAGAATCAAGCATGTAAGCATTATTTACACAATGTGTTTTTGTCTCTAGATAATAAGGAAAGGCTAGGCCGAAGATCACCATGATCATGCTTCTAAAAGCTTTCCAATCAATTTTAAAATTGTATATTGTAAACTAAAGGAGATATAATTACATGTACTAAATTTAGCACTCACCCCAAACAGCGATTATTAATGTCCCCATGTAATACTGTTTGAATATTAACCCACAGTGTTACATTCACATCACTTAAAAAAATGTCCGCCAGTAGCTTCACATATTGTATCAATGACGTCATAACTGACATTGAAATGAACATATATCACTAGATCAAAGGATTTAAGTGAGGCTCCTATGGGGTGAAATATTTTGTAATTGGTATACTAACATTTGTGAGATAATTGCTCAGTACTGAAAAGAAGTAAATTTCTTGTGAATCATAAGAACCCCACAATAGTTAGAATCACTTTATCTATGCTTCAGTCCTCTAATTAAAAATCATGATTTAGGAATATTTTAGGCTAAATGAAATGGTTTGTGTCAAAAGAATAATGCCTTTATTATTACGAATCTGTAATAGTAAAATCTGTAATAGTAAAAACGTGCACTGTTTATATTCAACCAATAGCAAGAGTTTCTTTTAGAAGATTTTTAGATTTAAAGTCAGAAAGGTAAAGACAAAAGGAAATGTGAAAAACCTAATAAGGCTTGTGCACATTGTAAAGACATGCTACCCAGTCCCATTTCTGCAGTACACTTGCCTTTTAACGCTTTACCCCATAGCCTGTTTCTATTTTTGAAGACAGGTGAGTACTTTCAGCCTGCTTTAAGTATAAAGTTGGACGATTTCTTTAGTGGAGAATAAATCCGAGGCATAAAAAGGCATATTTATGGGGTAGTGGGTTAAACTTCCATGAACGTTGTAGGACGCAATCGTCCAACAATTAAATAAACAATTGATTAAGGTAGACAGGATGAAATGTAAAACTTTTGTAGAACAAAAGTTGGATACTTATCATACTACAGTATTAGGAGTGAAATATCATTAGCATAATTGACGATTCCAATCTGGCTCAAAAATGGCTCCAAAAATCCAATTTTGGCGCAAACTTTTCTCACTTAGCAAAAGTGCTGGCGCAAGAAAAAAATGTCCAGGGTGCACCCTGTGTATGTATAGATTTAGAGTTTAGATTGGTTAAGCCACATGGGTCAGAGTTGAAAGAAATACTGATAATTTTAAGAAATTTAAGTCAGAAGTAAACATGATTACTTCACACAATTTTGAAATCACAGAGTTTTAACTTTTACCCATGTATACTTAAGCTATATAGTTAGCTTGCCAACTGTATTAAGTTTTTTTTCTAGTCACTTAAGTGTATTAAGAGGTTGGTTAAGAGTTATATCTTAGAACCTAATAGTCCTTTCTTTAATATTGTTAGTTTTTGATAAGTTTAGTTACTGGTTAAGTCAAAGGTGGTGTAATGTTTCTGTTTGACACTCGTATCAATATTTATTCAGTCAGAACTTCAAAATTTTGAAATTTGCATAATTTAATTATAATTGCACACAACAAAATTTATAAGATGATATTTTGTCTGTGAAAGGTGAAAAACAGATGGGTAAACTTGTTGATGGTAGGGTTAAAGTCAGGCGGACTCTTATAACAGGCTGAAAGTAAAGCAGTTAGCTCATTGGTTTAAACAACATATTTAAACCGTAAATAAAATATTTTGAGAAATGGTATAGTATTTCTATTTTCTAGTGCTCATTTCGTTCTTCTTTAACTTTTAAGACAACCGTCACTCTGCAAACTTTTGGATCGGCGGTCATGATCTCTACAGGAACAATGTCTTCTATTGGGAGAATGGTCAGAAGTTTGATAGCCATGTCGACTGGGACAAGGGAATGAATCAACCGGACATCACTAATAAAGGACATGACGAAGATTGTGTAGTGATGTATGGAGGATCGGAGCATCATTTGCATGATACTTTATGTAACAACCACAACATGTTCATTTGCGAGAGGTCGTAACATTACGTTGATACTGTCAATCCTCTCTCTGAAATAAATGGATAAGCAATGCGATCGTTTTGTTTTTTCATATTTATTTTTACTCATTCATCCGTGTTTTAATAATTCCACTTTCAAATAGGTGAAGGTCCTTTTTTATTTTTTAAATTGATTTTCACAATATATTTCAAAATGAAAAACAGTACAACAGGCTTCTTCGGGAATCCTCTGATCAGGATATACATTGTAAGGGTTTTGCAAAAATAAAGAAATTACTCAAATATAATCAAATAAAATCAAATGTGTAGTAGTATCGTGTATCTGGCATTTTAAAAAACGATCAGTGTAAAAACATCTTAGTTTTCCGGATAGTGTCCATACATCGCTTTTTCAATTGAATCTCTTGATTCCATTGCAAACGTTCAAATCGTTTGCGCAGGGGCAGGCATAAACCGGAACAAATACCGTATTCTCCATCGCTATATACTGACGTAGGTTAAATCGATCGCCGTTAGTTGAATATCCCGGTTAGCTTAGTCGGTAAGGCGTGATATGCACGGCCTAGAAGGGTATCGTGTTTTACTTGTATGTGATGATATAGATCTACGTCATATTGTTATAAAGTCATTCTATTCAACAAACCAAGTGTTCATGAATTTATTCCTTTTGCGCAAATTGACAGTATAAAGAACTACATGTACATCTATCCAAATTTGGAAATAATTTATCAGAAGCATTCAAACGAAGATGCCATTATCAAATACTACAATTAAGTATTTCGATGCGTTAAAGTAGTAGTATTAAGGTTCCGTCCCTGGAAGCATACTGCTCGTTGAATAAACGGAAACTAGATTTTGTTTGATAATTATGTTTTGTGCTGTTTTGTTTGCTTGGTGAAAGTAAATTGTTTGCAAATGTTGCACTCTACTTAAAAATTATTAAAGTTAATGTTATGTTCATTTGTGTAAAGAAAAACAACAACTTTGATGGTGCTGTCTTGGTCACATTAACTCTTTCAACACTAAGTAATTATTTTGGGTTATTATGTTCCCTTGTGGATCATTTTAGTAACCAAAACATGAACTTATCTACTTTGAACTCTGGGTAGTTTAATAAATACTGGTCTAAATTAGTAAAGATGGCACCTAAAGCCCTCTTAGCTGGGTATACACTGTTTGCTAACAGTTTTTAAACAGGTTCATGGTTTTGAAAGAGTTAAACTTATATGTTTATATACATGCCTAAATGCATCGATGTATGCTAATTGTCAATAAAACTGAAACATCGTCAATAAAACTGAAACATTGTTTTGGTTTAAACCTAATGAGAATGGACTGTACACGTTTAGAGCTTAGCCTCATTTGCTTGTGATTTCGATGTGTGCATTGGATACATATAAGTGTAAAGTATAACGTACAATATCTGCTGGTTCAGATTTCTACATGTGACTTGGGATTAAATTATCAAGATTATCCTAACGTAATAAACACTATGTGTTTACATTACTAAATAAAAAATCTTGAACACTTTATCGCCATAGAAATTTTAGTCAACTTTGTAAGCTGCCGGTGTCCTGATTAGACGCCGCATATATCCCACGGATCCGAAACGATCGATTTTTGAAGGGAAAAATCGTCAGAAGGTATATATAGAGACAAAGGGTACAACTGATTGTCAGTAACATGCTCGATAATACCGCCTAAACAAGCGTACAGTAGTGGTCAATGCTGTGTCGGCTGTGGACGAACCCCTGTCCCGTTTTCCAAATTCGTTGATGTCTGTGAGTAAAATTAGTTACCGTTGAAAGTGCATGCTTACAGTTGGTTTTATGTTATATTTCTATGGAAGGTTATTGTATAAGCTAGACAGAAATGCAACAAAAGTGTCGGTTCGTCAATATTTATTCATGATATGCCCAGTGTTGTCGAGATAGGTGAGAATATACTGACGATCGACTGTACCCCTTGTCTCTCTATATACATTCTGACGTTTTTTCCCTCAAAAATCAATCGTGTCGGATCCCTGTGGCATTTATAGCACAGCGTCTGATCAGGATCCAAACTGTTTGTCAATCGTGTCAATATTTCTTCAGTCAGAACTTCAAAAATATTGAATAGTGCATATAATTACACACATTTGTCAGACGATATTGTGTCTGCACAAGGGTTAAACTTGACGGTAAAAGGTACAAGACAGGTGGAATCTCAAAACAGGCTGGGAGTAAAGCACAGGTGCCAGACGCATGCTTTGCCCCAATATGACAGCTCAAAACACAAATAAAGGGCATAAACCATGAAAACGTCCTTTTCTCTGACCAAACACCATATTCTGACCAAAAGCTCATTTTAAAAAAAAACAATTTTTTTTATAGTATATACCTAAGGTAAGAATATATCTAAGGTATATACTATAAACAAAAAAAAGTATGAGCTTTTGGTCAGAATATGGTGCTTGGTCATAGAAAAGGACGTTTTCATGGTTTTATGCCCTTTATTTGTGTTTTGAGGTGTCATATTGGGGCAAAGCATGCGTCTAGCACCTGTGGAGTTAAGCAGGAAGCTGCTTGATTTATGCATTAATTGTAAATATATTATTTTGTGAAATGGCTCATTTCGTTTCTTCTTTGTGATGTTAGACTCTGGCCACTCTGAAACGTTTTGGATCGGCGGTCAAGATCTCTACAGGAACAATGTCTACTATTGGGAGAATGGTCAGAAGTTTGATACCCATGTCGACTGGGACAAGGGAAGGAATCAGCCGGACTACACTTATCAGGGACATGACGAAGATTGTGTAATCATGTATGGCGGAGCGCATCATCATTTGCATGATACTACATGTAGCAACAACCACATGTTCGTTTGCGAGAGGTCGTAACATTGTGCACAATTGGATCTCAGACGTTGACACTGTCAACCCTGATTCTGAAATAAATGCATAGTTTTATGCACTCACGATCTTCATTTTGCGTTTCTTCATTCAGTCATTCTTGTAACCAGTAAGATAAGCAGCGATATCACTACATGCAAAGGAGCTTCTTGTCGCATATGCTTTTATATCTATCTAATAATCCTGCATTAAACAAGTTTTATAACATAACAGACGGCGTGAGCGTTGAATAACACCCGTTGTTTAAATGTCATATATAACTAGTTAAATGACTATGCAAATGAGGTACGCCACGACGTCGTTACTTGTGACCTCATTAAAATGCGTTCTATGCGTTCAATTTCCAACGTCTTCTTTCCATCATGTAGATTCAATTTATAGATTGTTGGTGTAATTAATCAATATTAGATCTACATGAAAGTGCTTATTAATACATATAATAACATAAACATTATGCTAGTGAACGTTAATTTGGAACAACTTTTTTCCTGTATAGATCTACTTATATCTCGCTTAGCATTCACTTGACCTCAAAGACTGCGATAAATAACTTTTCTAGGTTATGTTATAAAAAGAATATAACATTCGTGTTAATAATTTATTAGATTTATCAAACTCGTCGTTTTAGAAAATTGGAAACTGGAATGTCTCATTAAAAGTTCCAGAGGTCAATGTTTTAATACATGTACCATCAACATCACGTTTGAATGGGTTCTTTAAGTTTATATACACATGAATAAGAGATGGCTTCAGACACATTGTTGTTGCCAAATTATTTCAAATGGAGAATTAAACCGCAATCACGGGTGCACAATTTCAGAGTGTGTTCAACAATGCCGCAACTTCAAACAAGAGGGACACCGTGAATCTGCTTTGACTCACCTGGGTATTTTGAACCTGATAAGTTTATCTTTGTGGTTCACCCATAATCAAACTCATCTAGCCACACACACACACATATATAATTAAATATGTATATACAGTAAAAACCTCTCTTTTACGACCACTAAAAATAATGCTAATTGACTGCTTAAAAGAGAGGTGACAGCTTAAAGGGACTCGCAACCGGATGGTGTTCTTGTCAAAATAAAATAAAATACTCAAATAAAAGCAAATTTGTGGCATTATTTGGTTTTTGACATTAAAAAAATATGATCAGTCCAAAAAACGTCTCAAGAATCGTCACCGAATCTTAGTTTTTTAGATATTGTCCATCGTTTTTCCATAGCGTTAGCTAACGGTATAGTTGTTGTTGTTGCTTCTCTACACGGGGTCAGACATAAACCCGAGCCGAATAATGTTCTATTAATAGCTATCATTGAAGTACGTTAATTCGCTACCATATATATAGAGAGCGTCCGTAGCTGAGGGCGTAAAGACGATGCCTCATTTTTCATTTTTGTCTCCGCATGGATGGTCACGGGTTCGAATCCCACCAGAGCCTCTTCTCTTTTTTTGGGGGGGGGGGATGCATTTTTTAACAGAATTTATTATCCTAAACTAAATTTTACCCATTTATATAAGCATTTGACATATATTTACAAATTACTATTTTTAATGCTTGATCCGGTTGCGAGCCTCGTTAAAGCCAAGTGAACATAAAACAGAAATCTCCTAAAAGGAGCTTTCTGTTTTATGTCCACCTTACTTTAAAGACATCTCCTGACGACCTTTTGATCATAACACCTTGCTAGACAATTTCCTTGCAAAAAGTATGGAGCTTCCCATGTGAGACACGACCTTTATATTTGATAGTTTGGTTAGAAATAACCACTGAAAATCACTAGAGCATTAGTATAATCTGGATCTCACCAGATAAACTGAGATTGAGTTGCGCGTGGTTTGACAGTTACATTGACACCTCCAGAACAATGGGCTGGTGGTCCCTCAATGGACTGAGGAAAAGTCTTTAAGCAGTATTCTGCCTTCAACGCATGGTAATTAAAAATATTTAGTGGTCGTAATAGAGAGGTTTTACTGCACATTGTATTCTATAGAAATACATGTAATTCGTAAATTTTGATAAAAAAAACATTTCAATTTGCAGACACTGTTAGAGTGTAAACATTGCTTTTTTTAGCTTATCTAAAATATAGCCGCTAGAGTGTAAGTGTACGCTGGCAAATGTGACGCTTTCAACACATCAATGGCAGATAACTCTTGACTCATCTCTTCGATTTAACTCATGGTCAAACTTATTTGACAACCTACTGCCTTATATTGTTTGTACAAGTTTAATCGTAATCAAATTTGTAGCCACTACAGTGTTAAAAAAATGGAATATATATGATCTATTCTAGTGTAGCTGAGTACACCAAGGGCAGATAACCCGCAAATGTCCTCTTTGATCCATATCTTATCTCATCCAAGAACTTATATACCGGTATATAACTATATATGCATGTATATATCACGGGGGCTAACTACGTATTATCATCAAACTGTATTGCTACGACAACTTATATAGGTATTATAACAGATTTGTATTGCTACGAAGTCAGTGTATACAGTGAGAACTGTTTGTCTACGAAAACAAAGTTGCCTTCGTAGCGATACAAATTTTTTATAATACCCATATAAGTTGTCGTAGCAAAACATTTTATCGTAATACCTAGTTGCCCTAGAAACAGAACAATATACATGGCACTCTAACAATAAACCAACAATATTTTGTAGACTAGATTTTTTTTCTTGTTTCAAACAATATAGTGAATTCAATAACACAATGTAAAATTACAACTGGGTTACGATCAGATCATTCGTTAATATATTTGAATATAAAATTGGGTATTCAACCAAGAGGGCCAGGAATTTTTAAATAAAACAATAGTGTTATCCTCGAAAAAGACTGTCAGGATGGGATAAAACGTTCAATTCAAGATATTGCAGACACTAATAAAGAGGCAAACCCTAATACGTTGTGGGAACTAATCAAAGAAACTATAAGAAATGAAACCATTTTGTACACTTCAATAAAAGAGATAGTAAAAAATATAAATGCAACTGAAAAAGTACTTTAGCAATTTAGAAAAGAAAAGATTTGAAAATAAAATCATAAAACGAAATAATTCTGGAGAAGTAACTGACTCTGCGGAAATTTTAGAAGAAACTAAGTTATTCTATAAGAAATTATATAGTAAAGATATTGCATTGCAGAACGATGATATATTTTCTAAGGAGAGAAACTCAATAAGTTTATTCTTTCGTTTCAATCCTTTTCCTAAGAATTGTATAATAACGTTAGCATGTATAATTGTAATCATATGTACTTCTGGCAATAAATATGTTTAAACTAAATAAAACATGTGAAACTGTTTTAAACGAAATAGAAAAAAAAGCATGTGAAGGTTTAATTACTGAAACAGAATGTTCTAACGCTTTGAACGAAATGAATAATGGCAAAAGCCCAGGTTCGGATGAAATAACAGTTGAATTTTATAAAATATTCTGGAATACAATCAAATCATATTACGTATAACTACTTTTATCAAAATAATAATTCAACAACTATGCAGAAACAAGGTATAATTACCCTTCTGCCAAAAACAAACAAAGATTTACCATTATTAGCTAATTGGAGACCAATAAGTTTACTTAATACTGACTATAAAATGGCCACAAAAACATTAGCAAATAGAATGAAAAAGGTTTTACATAATGTTATCAACAATAATCAAACAGGATTTTTAAAATGGAGGTATATTGAAGAGAACATAGAACATTTTTTGAAGTAATAGAGTATCTAAATGATGATGACAAAACAGGGCTTATATTTTTCGCAGATTTTTAAAAAGCATTTGATAGTATAGATCATAACTTTATGTTTGAAATTCTGGCACATTTTAACTTTGTCGACTCTTTTATAAACTGGATTAGACTGTTCTACCATGATACGCAAAGTTGTGTTGTTAATAATGGATATATATGTCAGAATGTTTCGACATAAAAAGAGGAGTAAGACAGGGATACCCGCTATCACCGTATATATTTATACTGGCTATAGAAGTTTTATATATGTCTGTAAAAGCTGATAATAATATAAAAGGCATAATGATGTATAACAGAGAAATGAAATATACAGCATTTGCAGATGATGCAACCTTTATGATGGATGGGTCATTTAAAACATTTTGCAGCTCTAATAAAACAACCTAATACTTTAAGTAAAATATCTGGGCTTAAATTAAACAATAAAAAATCGGTTATTTTATGATCAGGTTCACTAAAAAACTCAACTGAAACTTTTAATACAAAAGGTGAATTTACGTGGACATCAGAAGGATCTAATACATTAGGAATTGCCTTTTCAAACGGAAGCAAATATCACAAGTTAAACTTAATATAAAAAATACAGGAATTTTCAAATTGCTTAAAAAAATTGGAAGAAACATAACTTATCAATTATTGGTAAAATAACTGTAATTAAAACATTTGCTCTTCCAAAACTAATATACCCGCTCACAGTTTTAGAAAGTCCCACATCAGAGCTAATTAATGTTATAAATTAATATATTTATGATTATTTATGGGAAAGCAAACCAGACAAAATAAACCGAAAAACAATCATACAAAATTACGAAAACGGAGGACTAAAAATGATAGACTTCAACAGCAATTAAAGCTGGGTGGGTGAAGCGATTAACAAATAATGAAAATGATGGCGATTGGAAACACATCCATATCAACAAATTATGCAAAATGGGTGGGAAATTGATATTTTAATGTAATATAAACGAAACAGACTCTACAAAACCGCAATACAACTCTTTACCAAAATTTTTGAAAGATATAATACAGGTATGGTCAAATATAAATTTCGACAGTAAACCAGAACATATGAAAAAACCGGATATTATGGAATAACTCATTTATAAAAAAAAAAAGAAAAAAAGAAAAAAAAGTAATAACACCTTATTTTATAATGAATGGTACTCAAAAGATATCAAAAACATAGAAAACATTTTTGATAATAGATTCAAGTCATTCTACACCTTTCAGGTTTTAAAAAAAAAATACTCTCTTCAAAACTCAGATTTCCTATAATACTTAACTTTATTAGAAAGCATACCGAAACTATGGAAACAAAAGCTCAAAACAGACAACATAACTGATAATGAAATACGGGAAATTTTAATACAAGTCCAAAAGCCCAAGAGTAATAATAAATTTCTGTACAATAAAATGATAAAGGAATACAAAAAAAGCATAATAAAACCTCATATTAAATGGAAAGAGGAAAACACACACATCAACTGGAAAAGTGTGCACAGCGTACCATTCAAAGCCGTAATCGATACAAAAATACGAGCTTTTCAATATAAATATATAATGCGAATTATACCAAACAACAAATTCCAGTACAAATGCAACCTAGAAAATTCAAGCTTGTGTGACTTCTGTGCCATGCACATAGAATCAAACAAACACCTATTCTGGGAGTGTCAATATTCCAGAGCACTGTGGACTAACCTAGAGGTATACCTAAACGATAAACAATTAAATATAAAATTAAACTACATGCTAATATCATTTGGACATACCAATTGGAGTAGTTTCTCAACTTTATTAAACACCATACTGATTTACGTAAAATATTTCATTTATAAAAATAAATATGCAAAAACGATTCCTTTATTCCAAAATTTTATAAAATATCTGAAACATGTTGAAAACATAGAACGAATGATAGCAACAGCAATAAAGTAGAACAACATAACGGAAAACGGGACAAAATACAGTTGAACCTTTAATATTAACAAATCGACGGCAAACTAAAGAGTGAAACTTTCTTCTATCTCAAACTTTCTGCTCTTCTCTCTTTCGCTACTCTTCTTTTCTGACTATATATAAATGATTCCTTGTTGTACATAAACAGACAGAAAATACATTAATTTAGAACTAATAGGTACTAAACAGATATGTGTCATTTTGTTATTTGTATTTGTTTGTGTATGTATATCGAGAAATAAAATATTTTAAAAACAACATACCGCCTGCGGACACCACGCGACGTCGAAAACAACACAATTCTTAATGATTAAGTGCCGTACTTAATGGGATGAAAGAGGTAGTTTGATTGGTTAAAATGTAGTTTATATTTTAACTCCTATTTGCACCCAATATAGTACGGCACTTGATTATTAAGCATTTTGTTGTTTTTCAACGTCGCGGAGGTGTCTGCACGTGATATAGATAATTCCGCGTCGTAGCAACTATACTGAAGGGATAAAGAAACGCAGGGTAAACTTTGAAGATGATTATGGGAAAGATGTCGTGTTTATGTTCAATAGTTTTGGGTAGGAATGAAGAATAATCGATACTGAACTACATGTAACTGCCAAAGGACGATTTGTATCTGGTAAGCGGTTTATGAATGATAGCACGGAATAAAAGATCACCCCCAGTTATCTGAAATCAAAATTGACTGTGGAAATTGACTCGTCAATACCGCATGTGTCCCCCATTCGCTCTCTTCACAGTTCTTTATGAGTAGTGTTCTAGGTGTCGACATCTCGGACAGCTTGTGGAATGCAAGTGTTGACCACATTACTACCTCAACAGATCGCCGGTGTAACGAAGTATACTGACCCCCATCGAAAAATGACCCCCGGTCAAAATTCGACGACGTTTAATGACCCCGGTCATTTTTCGATGTCAAACAAAGACCCCCGGTCAGAATACGACGTCGAAAGTTGACCCCCCGGTCATTATAGGAATAAACAACATATTTTTGAAGTTCATGACGGTATGACTACATTAGCTTCGCAGGGCGTTTTCGTTAAATTTACCCACCGAAGCTAATGTAGTCATACCGTCATGAGCGGCAAAGAGATGTTGTTTATTCCTTATATTTATATTTATATTTTCTGTCTTGCCAATTTAATGTGTTTATTGGCCAGATTTGTTTTTCTGTATAAGAATTTATCATATACCGGTCAAAGAGGTTTGATAGATGTAATGTCGATGTAATAGCCATTCCAGTTTCTAAATATGGTGAGAAAGTAGTCCCAACTACATGTACTCTAACTGTATTAAAAATTCAGCATTTTTTCCAGTAAACTTTCTCTCTGTGAATGGAAAAGACTTACAAGGCAAACAAATAACAGTGCAACTTGAATATCTATTGCCAAAGCACATTCTAAAAATACAGGTCGCGGTTGTTTTCTTAACCCATTTATACACATAGCAACGCGATGGCAACGACCTATGGGTCTGTATCACTCCGCTAGTGTCATATGACCGTCGACCAATGGGAGCTTAGTGTGAAGTGCCCGATGTAGTCTATTTGAAGAAGTCCACGAATAGCACGGGCGAAATCCGAACTGGCTAAAACCAGTTCCGAAGTGTAGGTTCATCGGCGGATGTACCGCAAATTTTTAATAGGATTACATAAAGACTTTACAGGGTGAATGTAAATATAGTACTATGACCCCCACATGAAGTATTTTGACCCCCCTGAAAAACTTTGACCCCCATCGAAAAATGACTCCCCCTTCCCTACCAATTAAGAGGCGCAGTTTAACCCATTGGACCCTAACAACGAGTATACTAGTCATTCACAAACCATGTACATGAGAATCGTACACTAGGCCTTCGCAAACAATGTAGACCCAGATCAGACTGTTCCTAAAAGAATCCTTTTATATGGGTTTGCAGTATATGTCAGTTTTGTAATATATCGTATAAAATAACCCTAACTAGTAGAAAATTGACTTGATGTATAATCGAAACTAGTCCATGGGCAAATGACTTGAAAGATACCTAAAATTTAAATGATAAACATGTCAAAATTCAAATTTACATTAAGCGCGCCATTTGAAAATGCAGTTTATATAAATTGCATCTCTTCGTTATAGATTATGAGTTTTTGTATGAACGTAGTTTACAGCCTATCAGGGTAATTCGATACGAATAGAGCTGAACGAGTGAAACAATACCCCGATTTAGAAGGTATGTAATACTTACATCCATTTTAATGACATTAGTTCTCTTATATTGTGTCGCAGGAGAAACATAGTGACATTTGCCTTTATGGAAATTTATTAGGTTGTTTATAGTACATTGTACAAAACAAAATAACCTAATAATGACAATACGAGTAGCTAATGATTTTTATTTAGATAACACATATTTTCGACAATGTGACATAAATTAACCCTCAAGGAGCTGACACCGACTATAGCGGGTTTATTCTACGACGTCGAATAATGAATGACAGGGAGGCATCAAATATTGACATCGAACATTGATCGTGACATGAAGTGGCATTCTGTGATATAACATGGGGCCCTTCTAGTCATCAAATACTGATATCTCGAGCTCATAAAGGTCTATAAAATATATCGAATTATCAAAAGTTCATCGTAAATATATGATTGGTTTTCTAGCAACCATTTCAATGACGTTATCTGTCGCTAAACCTAAAATTTCTGACCCGACTTAGCTTACGAGCAAAAAGCGTGTGACATGTGAAAAACGAGCGTCATGACTCAATTTAGAACCTAAACAGAATATAAGCAAATGAGAGTAACACATGCTTACTGCATCTAAACACTTAATCCACACTTTCATTTTAGCATAACACTCAAACTTTTTTGTTTTACCAACGCCAACTATTAATTTGGCCATGAAAGGTCTAGTATTGCATAAATGTTTTCACTGTAACCTGAAGTAGCATTTGCAATGTAAACTCGCGTTTGTCGAACAGATCATGACTTGTTTAATACATTTGACATCGAATTATTTCCGAGCATCATTCTACGAGATCGGAGAATGGTAGAAGTACTAGAAGAGTACATGTACTTCTAACATATAACATATAAACCCTGGAGAGATTAGATTATTAAACGACATCATAATATGACCCTTGGCGTCATTCTACTGCATCGAATAATTTACGGGGGAGTCATTCTACGACATAGAATAATGACCGATGGCTTTATTCTATGACATTGAAAAACGAACGGGGGAGTCATTCTACGACATCGAATAATGACCGTGGGTCACTCTACGACATCGAATAATGACCGGGGAGTCATTCTACGACATCGAGAATAATAGAACAGAACAGAACAGAATATTTTATTTTGGTTTAAGCATAACAGTTCATCACCATACATACATACACATAAACATTGCATGCGTTGAAAATAATCAACATATCATGTTTACCACATGAAAAACAGTGAAAAACTGTGAGAGTGTTAATCTCGGAATATTTCAGTACTTAATAGTATAGGTAAGTTTCGAGTAATTTCTTTTGTCATTAGGACATTCTCTTTTGTTTTTTATCAAAATTGTGAATAGTAGTACTACTAACAATTTTGAAAAAACAAAAGAGCATTTTAAAACAAAAAATAGTTTATCACCATATTTAACAAACAACATAATGGCAGTTAAACATGTACTTTTCTACTTCAAAAATAAGTAGTTTCTCCTATGCGTTTAATAAGTTGTCTCTTAATTTAAAACTCTTAATACAGTATATTGCTAATTTGGTTAAGAAGGCTTTTTTGGAAGTGTTAAGAAGTTCATTGAATTTAAACATGTTCGGTCTTTGTCGGTAGTATCTAGGAATATATTGTTTTCTCAAATCTTCATATCTCGAACAAATTAAGATAAAGTGATACTCGTCTTCTATGTCGTTTAATACACATACCGGACATATTCTTTAATTTCTTGCTATATTTCTATGTCGACCTGTTTCAATTAAAAGCTTATGTGAAGATAGTCTAATTTTTGCTATTGTATTTCTATATTTGGCTTTATCAAGTGCACCTAGATAACTAGAGCGCTGGTAATTTATTTTCAGTTCTTTAAACATATACAATGATGTACTGTTATTTACAGAGGTATGCCAATTCGTAATGTCAATGTCCTTTAGTCGTGATTTCAACACAGGTATGAATTTATTTAAACTGACAGATTCTGGAAAGGTCCAGACATCTGCGAATAAATACGAAAGAAGACTCAAGCAGGAAACGCAACACAAACAATACACCCATTATGCCCGAATTGCATAACAAATCCTTTACTTTGCAAGACCAGTTAATAATGCCCATTTCTGTCTCAATTTCTCTTCTCTGACTGTCAATAATGTATTTAAGAATGCAATTATCATATTTAAACGTATAAAACTTTAACCAGAATTTTATTATTCTGACATGTCTACAAATATATAATGGGAAACGACCTAACTCAGCATATAATGGTAGAGAGTTTGTTGATACTTTTACATTCAATAACCATTTGCAAAATTTTCGATGTACCCTTTCAATGTTATCAGCTTTCATAAATCCCCAGACTTCACAACTATAATTCAAAACTGAAAGTACATAGGCATCAAACAAATTGCACATAATATCAACCGGTACTATAATTTCCCTTGTTATGCCAAATAAGGCATGCATAGCTCTCAGTCCCTTCCCAGATAATGTATTAGTTGCCTGCATGAATGAACCCCCACATGTTAAAACTAACCCCAAATAATTAAAGCTATTAACGATATCAATTTGTCTTCCAGCATATGTCCACGTGTGATCCTGACTTAGTCTTCCTCCTTTCCTGAAAATAACTATTTTCGTTTTATCTACCGAATAATAATATATTATAATATATCGAATAATGACCGGCGAGTCAAACTATAATATCGAATAATGGCCGGGGTGTCAAAATACGACCTAGAATAATGACCGGAGTCTTTCTACGACACTGAATGGTGTGATGTGCAATGAGGCAACATAGCACAGCTTCCGATTTTGATCGCTTTTTGTTTGCTTGTTTGCTTGTTTGTTTAGTAAATGCAATTAACTTTACACTGAACATGGTATAAACGCACAACATTGCAAGTGTTGACAAAAGACAACAAAACCCACTCAAAACAACCGACCTGCATTCTTCTTATTTCTTGACAAAAGGGATAAGTTCCGACAAATCAAAACATCCTCTATGAAAATATGTTCAGACATTACCTAATAAATACGAATTTTACGCCTTTGATCTTTTTATTCCTCTACTGGAGATAATAGATCAAATTTATACAGTCATGGATATATACCATAAGAAAATATTTTCTATATCCTAGCAAAGTGTACCTTAAAGCAGGCTGAAGTATAGCAGAATGCGCAATCTGTTTTACTTTTAACCTGCTCTAAGTGGTCATCTGTCTTTAAAGATAGAAAAAGGCTGTGGGGTAGTTGGTTAAACCAAAGAAACCGCGGCAAGAAAGGAAGATTTCTTGGAATGAATGTCAATACGAGCGTATTTAAAATTCTGATCATACGCTTTCTCGGAGACGTGGTGCATGTATGATTGGGGTTTACTCAGCCTGCTACGTCGAAATAAAATCAACAATCGAACAAGAGTAATTGGTAGATCGTAAAGGTATACTTGTAAAAGGGTAAACGGTTCTGGGTTCGATACCAATAAGGTTGATAGGCGGACACACTTATAATTCAATCAATATAATTTATTCACCCAAAACTTAGTTAGGTTTAAAACAACTTTAGCATATGCAAAACTGACTTTAAACAAAATATCAAGGATTTTAAAGGGGTCATATTTCGACAGAGGGGGTCATAATTCGACGATTGGGGGGGGGGGGGGGGGGGGGTCGTCGATGATGGGAGGTCATTCTACGACGTCGAATTTTGACCGGGGGTCACTTTTCGATGGGGGTCAAAATACTTCGTTACATCGGCTAGGGTTTCTTAAAAGATAAATATTAGATCCACACTCAGGGAGCGTGCTTATCAAACCCTTGTTCGTCCTCAACTGGAGTATGCTTGTACGGTGTGGGATCCAACATTGACAAAATTGAAATCGTACAAAGATCCGTTGGATCTTATGTGAGTATTCAAGGCATGCAAGTGTCTCCGATATGATAATGAAACTAGGATGGAAGTACTTGGAGCAGCGTCGTTCAGATGCAAGACTATATCTTTTTTATAAGATTGTTTATGGGTTAGTGGCTGGCCCATTCCCAGCTTACTTACACAGAAACATTCGTTTATTTAGATTATGTCACTCTATGAGTTTCAATCAGGTTCAAACTGTGGCAGACTACATGTATTATAAATACTATTTTATCTCCTTACAGATGTACAATCATTTAAGCCGTAAGTCCAGTAATGATGTTTTTATCCTGTTTTTACTCTTGTTTTTTAACATTCTTAACTTTGTTTCATCTTTAACCCTTATCATTGACACTGTTCTTAACTCTACTAACTGGCTCAGACGCGCACGACCCGAAATTACCCGTGATTGTGTGCGGCAGAATACATAGATACAACTTCGAAGGATGTCTAAAAGGCATTTCGTCTCATGGATGCACCAGACTACATGTATGTTGAAGCTGAACACTGACAAAACTGAGGTCATACTGTTTCACACAGAAAAGGTTAACGTACCTGAATACTTTCATGTTCATATGGGAAACTCTAAAACCAAACCATCATTACAGAGGTTTCGATGTCTTACTTGTACGGGTACTAGTACTAGTAACAACACGTACACGTACCCGTGCAGACAATTTCCAAAAAGGATTTCGATTTCTTACTTCTACTTTTACGTGTGACTAATTTATTGCTGATAACTAATCATTTTCAGTACATTTGTAGTAAGGGTAGACTTTGAGATGCTTAAAGAAATAAAAACATTTGAAACACTCTGCTCTATTTTCTGCCTGCTTTAAGCAAAGAGATATGCAAAGATATACAGTAAAACCTTACTATTACGACCACTAAAACAAAGGCTAATGGATTGGTTTAAAGACAAGTGACAACTTCAAGCATGATGGCGATAAAACAGAAAGCTCCTAAAGGAGCTTTCAGTTTTATCGTCACTCCGTTTTACGCAGTCCTCTGTCATAAAAACCTAATTATTGACACAATTTAGTGGTCGTAACAGAGAGGTTAATAGGTATAGGAACAACTTCTTATGTTGTATATTCATGACTGTGTCAACAGGAACTTTTTTCTTTCAATAAAAATTCTGTTTAGTTCAATTTAGTTCATTTATGTGTATTTCCGGTTGGTGTTTTCACTATTGAAATCTAGTTGACAAACAGTGTAGACCGTGATCGGAACCTCTGGATCTATGTGCACTGTTTACTCTAAACAGGTACTTTATTATTGACAAGTATAATCGTTGCCAGGGCTTAATGTGTTGAAGGCGTGAAAGGGCGTGAGTATTGAGTTATGACATAAAGTACAGTAAAATGACAGTTCAGTATTTCTATTGATTAACAACTGGCAGTCAGATTTCACCATTTCAATTACTATTTGTATTCAGTAACAGCAAACACATAAGAGAGAGAGAGAGAGAGAGCGATAGTGGGAAAGAGAGAGAGAATGGAGCTGGAGAGAGAGGCGGAAGAGACGGTGTGCTGGTCGACGGACAGACAAACAGGCAGATTCACAGACATACACAATCGGAGAGAGATAGGGAGAGAGACAGAAGTAAACACCACAGATGGGCACTTTGGATCCGTGTCTGTCGTCGAAATTTCTGAACCTGAGCCCTGCGATCTCCTGTCCGAGTCCGACTGTTTATCTGCACAAACATCTGATGCGATCAGCTACGAATCTACTGAGAATCTTGGCCAGACCGCACCAGTTGTTTTTTTTAATTAAAGAATAAGTTTTTGGATACAGACGAAATTCTTTCAAAAATCTCAAAAGCGGACTATGTTTTGACAGACATCCCAAGGCAAAAGAAAGAAAATATTTGTTTCGTTTTTGACAATTCAAAAAACATAGAGCGCAAGTCGCAATAACAAGAGCCGAATGCGGCACTAAATCGCTCACCTGGTACCCATGATTATGGTCATGGTAATGGACCAGTAATTATTAAGTTTTCACTTATTCACCCCACCCACTGGTGGCCATGTTGTTTGAGCTAGGAAGATTATTTGAAGAAAACAGACAAAGGGTCACCCATGTTGTTAAAGTTGATCTATACAGAAATATAAGGAAAACTTGCCCCACCCACTGTCGGCCGTGTTTTTTAAGATAACAAAATGATTTTAATAAATCTGGTAGCGGGTCTTCAATTGACCATTTGTGTAAAATTATTTTCAATTTGGACCAGTAGTTTCAGAGAAGAAGATTTTTAAAGTTTTTACTATACAGTATCATAAGGAAAACCTGTCCCACCCACTGGCGGCCATGTTTTTTAAGATATCAAAATTATTTTAAGAAATCTGGTAGAGGGCCACCCATGGATCATTTGTGTGAAATTATTTTCAATTTGGACCAGCAGTTTCACAGAAGAAGATTTTTAAAGTTTTTACTATACAGTATCATAAGGAAAACCTGTCCCACCCACTGGCGGCTATGTTTTTTAAGATATCAAAATTATTTTAAGAAATCTGGTAGAGGGCCACCCATGGATCATTTGTGTGAAATTATTTTCAATTTGGACCAGCAGTTTCACAGAAGAAGATTTTTAATTTTTTTACTATACAGTATCATAAGGAAAAGGTGCCACACCCACTGTCTGGCGGCCATGTTTTTTAAGATATCAAACTTATTTTGAGAAATATGGTAGAGGGTCACCAATGGATCATTTGTGTGAAATTATTTTCAAATTGGATCAGTGGTTTCAGACAAGAAGATTTTTAAAGTTTTCACTATAAAGCCATATATGGAAATTCTGCCCCACCCACTAGCGGCCATGTTTTTTAAGATAGAAACATTATTTTAAGAAATCTGATAGAGGGTCACAAATGGCTAATTTGGGTAAAATTATTTTCAATTCAGACAAGTAGTTTTTGACAAGAAGATTCTTAAAGTTTTTTCAATTGGTTGCCATGGCAACTACAATTTCAATTGGATGACCTATATTTCAAGAAATCTGAGAGAGTACCCAACAAGGAACAATCCTATAAAGTTTTAATGAAATTGACCCAGTAGTTTCCAAGAAGAAGATCTTAAAAGAAAAAGTTGACGACGCACGGCGGACGACGACGACGACGGACACAGGACTATCACATAAGCTCACCTTGGCACTTCGTGCCAGGTGAGATAAAAAGGATGGGTTTTTGGGATGACTGTGGTGTTTGGGACTCAAAAACCACTTCAACCAATACGACATTTTTTTTTTATAAAGAACGAAGACGGCAGTTTAATTTCATGTGTAAAAAAGAACGGAGAGTTTTTGCGAGGAAATAAAACGTAAATTTGTCCCGTTTGACCCGCAGCCTGACGAAAGAAATCTAGTTATCTTGAAAAGGTAATTATGCCACGCTGAAAAGAGACAAAAAATTCAAAAAGAGAATCTCATGCTTTGAAACTCTGCCAGGATATTCCTCAGAAATATTACGTTTGGCTTTGGCAGAGTATTTAGGCACTTACCCTTCAGATGATACGTGTGTTCATGGTAATGCAAGGAAAACTACTCAAGAGTACATTCGGACTTCACAGCCCGTAAGTTAAATCGAAAATATGTTTTATTAGCTCACCTGAGCTAGCTCAGGGTGAGCTTTTGCAATCTTTGAATATTCCGGCGTCTGTCGTCAACAATTCTGGTGTTTACACTCTAGAGGCCACAATATTTATCCAATCTTCCTCAAACTTGCTCAGATTGTATATTACCATAAAAGTTTCGGATCACTTTGATCACGGTTGAAATTGGACCAATAGGTCAAGAGTTATCTACCTTTGAATTGCTGAAAATGCTATATTTAACCGTGTTTACACTCTAGAGGCCACAATATTTAGCCAATCTTTCTCAAACTTGCTCAGATTGTATATGACCATAATGGTTCAGATGAGTTCGACTATGGTTGAAATCGGAATAATAGGTCAAGAGTTATCTACCTTTGGAAGACCCAAATATAGCGAGCACAGGTGCCAGACGCATTCTTTGCCCCAATATGACACCTCAAAACACAAATAAAGGGCATAAAACCATGAAAACGTCCTTTTCTATGACCAAACACCATATTCTGACCAAAAGCTCATTTGAAAAAATGTTTTTATAGATCTAGTACTTCACAGCATGCGTCCGGCACCTGTGATCTAGCGAGCGCCCGAATGGTCCGTGTTATAGGTTAATCTTGCAAGTGCGGTACTTTTGGTAGAATCTGACCTCAGTTGTCAACAGTTAACATGTCTGGAATCCAAACGTCTTCTACACAGCTATCTGCCAGACCTAAATTAAAACCGCCAGACAAAGGAAGTTTCCCACTCGACCATGACGGTAAATCCCATTAAATGTTTGATCATTATGAAGCAACTCTGAAATTGCAGTATGTTATCAGTTTTCGCGACTAAAAATTTCAGATATCTCAATGGTGGTATTCGAATCATCGAGTTTGTGGTCAACGAAAAGTGGGCGGAGCAAACGCGCGAAGATTTACTGATGTCAACGATTTTGGCCCGACTCGAATAGAAATTGTAGTCAACGAAAACTTTGTACTTCCGGACGAATGGAAATGAATCAAACACCCGTTAAAACAGTCGTAATGCTCCCAATTTTTATATACGCACATAATGCCATGTGATCTGGATCCAATCGATTAATTGAGAGGGTCTTTATGTTTGTTTTATCTAGAGACACTAATCACGTGGTATAAACGTGGTCACGTGACTAAATCAACGCTCGATTTCAGTGTTTGACAACATTTTGTCAACGGAAAACATCAAGTCGTGATTCGAATAGAACTTGTTGACAAATATTCCAACTAACGCGATAGTTGCCCTGATTCGAATACGACCAATACGTCGTAGAGGGTTGCAGGTCAAAACGCCCCAAGTCAAAACGCCCCCACAAATTGGTAAAAACGCCCCCAACCCATAGTCAAAACGCCCCCATTTATATATAAATATATATATTATTATTGTTTATGCTATATAAAATATATAATTATGAACTTTTATTTGCTTTTTATACGACTATTAATCGGTAATTGCTATTTTCATATATTTTTAAGGTGATTTCAATTTCCCGGACATAGTTAGCCGTTAATAAATACATGAGTATTTACTGCAATAAAAGTTGTCACCTGATCTTTAAAAATAGAAACAGTATAAAGGCTTTAAAGTTTAATTCCATCTCCATATTTCATAACTTCATTTTTTAACAACCGTATACTTTTTCTACTGTGTATTGTTAATTATCGCCACGTGTTTGCTGAAGTGATTACCAAAGGTGTGAAGTGTGAGACCAGTACATGAGTGTTTATTCCTTTAAAAACAATCATTGATTTCAGGTCAGGTGTCGTCCATTTGCATGGAGGAATTATACCCTGGAGAAGAATCATATACACAAATCTGCATTTTCCCGAAAATGTTGTCGTCCAATACCTGTATGCGCGATAACGCTTAATCGATCGATAATTCAACTGCACCGGTACGCCGATAGCGGGCTATCGCGTTTTTTATCGTGTTGAATGGTTACCTACTGTTAGTTTAAGTTACATAAAATCCTTAATTTTTACCCGATTTTCATTATAATGATCTTAAAAAAAGGCTAAGATATTTATCTTTCACTTGTGAAAATAACATAATCTAATTTTTACATTGATCATTTTTATGGCGAGTTAAAGAGCGGTTACCAAATAAATTTGCCGATAAAAGGGAGCAAGCGCTCGCTCAAAAATATATCACGCCCTGTTACAAAACCTTTCATAAAATCCTCAATTTTAGGCCAATTTCCATAACAATGGTCTTTAAGGACAGCTAAGATATTTTTCTTTCAGTTGTAGAAAATGCCAGTGTTTTTTTCTTGAAATCAACAAATTTTATGGCGAGTTAAAGAGCGATTGCCAAATGAAATAGTCGATAAACGAGAGCAGGCGATCGCGAAATAAATACAACGTCCCATTTCAAAAACTTGAATTTAATCCATAATTTTCGTCCAATATATATATATATATATATATATTAAAAAAAGGTCTTGATATAAAGCCGTGACACTTATCTTTCGGTTGTAAAAATACCAGGGGTTTTCTTGAAGCGAAAAAAGTAATGATGACCTACAAAGGTAATAGACGTTTATTTAAGAATAAAATCATCAAGAAATTGTGGTTAAATAATGAACTAGGGCTATTCATCTGTAAACTACATGTCTACCATATTACACATCACAAAGGAATGTGACACATTACGTAACCCTACACAATTAGCAGGCCATTTATAAGCGTCATAAAACTCTCCCAGCATGAAGTCCATGCTTCTTGAACATGCCGATTATCTATGAAGTGCATGTTAGGGAATTGGACACCAGGGGGTTTCCTCTTTAATAAAAAAGATCAATGCTACCCGTGCGTGTAACTTGAACATGTGTTTTTGACTTCTGTAACCGCATGATTTTTATATATTATACAAATCACAAAAAATAAAGATAATAGAATTGAATTGAAAAAAAACCAAGAAAAAAAACCCAACATCAATGCACCTGGTTTGGTTGATGACTGGATTAACCCTCTCATTACTGAATACCAGTAACATGATGACTATTGCAATTGCCAAACAGTTGTAATCCAGACCAGGCTGCAAAAATGTCGGATTCATAGAGTATGTCTCTTGAAATATAGTTTACCCCTTTTTTAGCTCACCTGAGCCATAGGCTCAGGATGACTATTGTGATCCCATTCCGTCCGGCGTCCGTAGTACGTCGTACGTCGTCCGTCCACATTTTCAAACAACATCTCCTCTGAAACCACTAACCCGATTTCAACCAAACTTTATCAGAAGCATCAGTGACAAGGGGGAACGAAATCTTGGTCAAAGTTTTTGGCTAGAACTATTCCCCTTGCTGTGGGACTAGATTTTCTAACATGACCGTATAGACAACTTTTAATGCATAAGAAAATCTTAAAAAATCTTCTTCTCAGAAACCTAAAGGCCCAGACCTTTGATATTTGGTATGTATCATAACCTAATGATCTTCTACCAAGATTGTTCAAAGTTTGACCCTGGGGTCAAAAATGGCCCCGCCCTGGGGCTTATCAGTTTTTCTTAGGAAAACCTTTAAAAATCTTCTCCTCAGAAACTGTATGGCCTAGATCATTAATATTTGACATGTAGCTTTGCCATATGGTCCTCGTCCAAGAATGTTCAAATTATGACCCCGGGTCAAAATTGGCCCCGCCCCGGGGCTTATCAGTTTTACATAGACTTATATAGGAAAACCTTTAAAAATCTTCTTCTCTGAAACTGTAAGGCCCAGATCTTTAATATTCGCCATATAGCTTTGCCTTGTGGTCCTCTACGAAGATTGTTCAAATAATGACCCCCGGGCCAAAAATGGCCCCGCCCTCGGGCTTATCAGTTTTTCATAGGAAAACCTTTAAAAATCTTCTTCTCTGAAACTGTAAGGCCTAGATCATTTATATTTAACATGTAGCTTTGCCTTATAGACCTCTACCAAAACTGTTCAAATTATAACCCCTGGGTCAAAATTGGCCCCGCCCCGGGGCTTATCAGTTTTACATAGACTTATATGGGAAACCCTTTAAAAATTGTCTTCTCTTAAACTGTATGGCCTAGATCTTTAATATTTGACATATAGCTTTGCCTTGTGGTCCTCTACCAAGACTGTTCAAATTATGACCCAAGGCCAAAAATTGCCATGCCCTCGGGCGTATTAGTTTTTAATAGGAAAACCTTTAAAAATCTTCTTCTCTGAAACTGTAAGGCCAAGATCATTTATATTTGACATGTAGCTTTGCCCTATGGTACTCTACCAAGATTGTTCAAATTATGACCCCTTGATCAAATTTGGCCCCGCCCCGGGGCTTATCAGTTTTACATAGACAATATAGGAAAACCTTTGAGAATCTTCTACTCTGAAACTGTAAGGCCCAGATCTTTAATATTTGACATATAGCTTTGCCTTGTGGTTCCCTACCAAGTGTGTTCAAATTATGACACCTGGGTCAAAATTGGTCCCACCCAGGGGCTTATCAGTTTTTATAGGAAAACCTTAAAAAATCTTCTTCTCTTAAACCGTAAGGTCCAGATCATTAATATCTGTGACATGTAACTTTGCATTGTGGTCCTCTACCAAGATCAAATTATGGCACCTGGGTCATAGCTATATCAAAATGTTGTCTTGCCCAGTCAGATTCTATGGTACAATGTCCTCAGGTGAGCGAAATGTGACCCTCTGGGTCTCTTGTCAAATTAAGCTCTTTATGACACATTTTACCTTTTCTCCGCATGAGGATCATCAGAGAGAGAGACAAACAGACAGACATTCATACAGAAATATGGAGACAGAAAAGAAGAAGCGAGAGACTGACAGACAGAGATAAGAGAAAAACAGACAGACAGAGAGACAGACAAGAGGCAAACAGACAGTGGCAGAGAAATATAGACACACACAAGCTTCGTAGGTAAACGAAAAAAATACGTTTTTCTTTCATTTTCAAAACCTCACTATACTAACAATTTATAAGCTATCGCCTTAAATTTTGTACTACGCGTAAGATCATGGTCTAATAAAACATCTGTATTAAAATTTATAACGAAAAGATGACATTAAAAGCATTTCTATTAACACCAAACTTTGTAGGTAAACGAAAAAATACGTTTTTCTCTCATTTTCAAAACCTCACTTTACTAACAATTTATAAGCTATCGCCTCAAATTTTGTACTACGCGTAAGATCATTGTCTAATAAAACATCTGTATTAAAATTTATAATGAAAAGATGACATTAAAAGCATTTCTATTAAACACCAAACTTCGTAGGTAAACGAAAAAATACGTTTTTCTCTCATTTTCAAAACCTCACTTAACTAACAATTTATAAGCTATCGCCTCAAATTTTGTACTACGCGTAAGATTATTGTCTAATAAAACATCTGTATTAAAATTTATAACGAAAAGATGACATTAAAAGCATTTCTATTAACACCTAACTTTCGGAAAAACATTGTTTTCTAGCCGCCAGCGAGCGCCGCTGATTGACCGATTTTGGACGACACGATAAATCGCGAGCCGGCCGGATACTTCTCCAGGGTATAATTCCTCCATGCCATTTGTAACAATTGGTGTCTGCTTTTATTTCTCAATTGCAGGTGTTTGACTTGAATAAAGTGTCAAACAGTTTGGATCCTGATCAGATGCCGTGTTGTGCGGCGTCTGACCAGGATCCAAGCTGTTTACAATTAAAAATGGCACTCGGGAAAAGGCAGTGAAGAGGTTAAGTAAATAAACTAATGCTGTAAATATTAAATTTGAATAAAGAATCTCTTTCTTTTATTAAAGAAAATGATTATGTGGCTCTAATTATCCATTGGGTGACCGCTCAACACGCCAAGCTTATAATATATAAGATGATGTGGCGGATCTTTTAATCTACTTTATATGACTATTTATATGTGCCTAAGCTGGTGTAGTAACTGTAGATCCACTTTGTACGAATCAGAATAAAATTATGTTCTGTTCTTAAGCAGGTGCTATTAGCGGCACGTGTGCAAACTCTTTATATGATTCCGAATCTGAATAAAATTATGTTCTGTTCTTAAGCAGGTGCTATTAGCGGCACGTGTGCAAACTCTTTATGTGATTCCGAATCTGAATAAAATTATGTTATGTTCTTAAGCAGATGCTATTTAAGCGGCATGTGTGTAAACTCATTATGTGATTACCAAAGGTGTGAAATCTAGGTGAGATGTCTCCTGTAAGTTGGCTAGAGAGGAAATTTTGTTTTTAACAAGTTTTGTTACTTGGATAAATGTCTACATCTATTATTACAACTTATTTGGGGAAAAAATGATAAAATATACATCATACTATAATTTGGAAATAATTTTGGGTTCAGGGCCACGCAACATCTTTTTATAGGGGTTGATGTCCAGATGTGTTACACAGGGTTATGATAGGTATAATTATACATATGTTTGATCTTTTGGAGTAATAAATGATAAAAATACTTAAATATGGTCATAAACTTTGATTACATTACCATAGAACACATATGAATGCCTATATGTAGTAGATTCAACTCGTTTTGGTTTGGGGGCGTTCTGAAAAAAAATATGGGGGCGTTTTGACCAGCATATGGGGGCGTTTTGACCAAAATGGGGGCGTTTTGACTGTAAATCGTCGTAGAGTCCTATAAAGGCTTTTACACGACGGGTAAGAAGTGTCGCCATATTATTGGCGATAATCTTGTAGGGATGTTATATCTTGATAGGAGTTAGTTTCGTAATTTACATATCTATTTGGATCACATTCACAATCGTTTGGTCACTTGTACTTTTGGTTTATGGTGAATTCGCCTAGAGACGAACTCGCCTACAATTAGATATATAGTAAACCAAATGGTGAATTCGCCTAGAAAGCAATTATGATAGTGATTGTATTTCGCACCTATTGTAAGGTATTAATAACATAACAAATCTTGTTTTCAGGTAGTGTTTCCTAAGATGGGATGTTAAGTGTAGCCCCTGATCATCATATATGCAGGTGTTAATAGTTTTTATGTAGACCTGTGCAAGCGGAATTTTTACTTACAATTTACAACTTTAATTTCAAAAGAAACAGAGAAATAGATGATAAATGATGTATTCTACGTTGGCAGTACCCCTTTCAAACAGGTTGTCAAACCTGGGTGTAGTGATTAGGGGCTACACTGATCTTTGATTTTGTTAAAAAAAATATCTGGATAAGAAAACAACAATATAAATTGATCCTCCACAAATATTTTTATTTTATCTACTTGTAAACGGTAGATACACCTGAACTACAAGGTGTGAAATACAATCACTATATAATTGCTTTCTAGGCGAATTCACCATTTAGGTTACTATATTATATCTAATTGTAGGCGAGTTCGTCTCTAGGCGAATTCACCAGCACCCGTACTTTTGACTTAAAATTTGATATATATCAACATATCATGGCAATACATAGTCCTTCATAGAAAGCCGTCGCACATACTAATATCAACATTTCCCATTACTTTTGTGATATTTAACAGTTTTCAGTTTCTGGTATATGCAACGTCTAAAATGGACGCATGGTTACGACGAAAAACCACAGTGGAATGGTTCAAGAGACATATTGAACAAATTAGGTGTGTTTGAGCTCATAATTCACTTCAGTCCTATAAAATGACACTTTCAAACATATTTTGCCACAAAATCATTTACGGTACTCACATTTTGTGTTTCTTTATCTGATTTGAATCACTCCTTCCCATTTCATCAGTAACCCATGCCTATTATTAGGGAATTCCCTTAATTTGCATATGACGTCAACCGGAAGTTGGTTCACAAACTAATTATTTAAACGAAATCCACCATTACAATTCCCCCTCCATTCTTAAGCTATTTCGTTCAAATGAATTTGTATAATTGTCGTAGCCGTATGAAGTCATCACAAACATGGCAGACTTTTTGAAGACTGTTCGACTGGGAATATTACTGTAAGCGTTATTGACCTATAGATAGGTGAGTGACATGGATTTTAGGCAGTAAACAGTATAAAACTTTAGCGTATCAAATGAAACCCATATTCTCTATGAACTAAGATAAATGACGAAAATCGATTCAGGTAGAAAATGCGTTAGGGATTTAGCCAATAACTTTTAGACGTTGAAGCTTACAAAAGAGGAATGATGAAAAAGAGCAAGCGACACGTCTAAATAATTTGGACTAGGCAATACACAGCTAATGTTCGAATTTGGGTTCCGTGCAATAAATTTTGACAGAGTTATGGCCCATGGTCATGATGGATTTAGAAAATTTCGGACAATTTGTGGTTTCTGTTTATTATCTCAAGTCCTGCATTGACATAAATTTTGATTTGAATTTTGGTATATACAGGTAGACACATCATGGCAATATGCATGTCAAGTTCGATTTTGCGTTCCGTGCAATAAGTTTGACAGAATTATGCCATTTGGATTTCGAAAATGTGTGGTTTCAGCTCCTTATCTGTCATACATTGACATTTTGAACCATTATTTCAGATGTAGGTACATAATGAGAATACACAGGTCAAGTTTGCATTTGGTTTTGATTAATTAAATCTTGACAGAGTAAAATAATAAATCATAAGAAAATAATAAATCATGAGTTATGCCACCATGTTCAGATCTTCATTGTACAAATTGGTGCCGCTGGGGGGCATCCGTGTCGCACCAACACATCTCTTTTTAGCTCACCTGAGCCAAAGGCTCAAGGTGAGCTATTGGGATGGCCCTATGTCCGTCGTCGTCCGTCGTCGTTAACAATTACTTCAAATGACATCTCCTCCTATACCGCTGAACAGATTTCAACCAAACTTTACAGAAATGTTCCTTGGGTCAAGCTCTTTCAGATTTGTTCAAAGAATTAAAAACAATGCAGAACTCTGGTTGCCATGGCAACCAAAGTGAAAAAATAAGGAAATCTTAAAAAATCTTCTTGTAAAAAACTACAAGGGCCAGAGCTTAGATATTTGGCACATAGCATCACCTACAGGTCCTCTATCAAGTTTGTTCAAATTATGCCCCTGGGGTCAAAATTGGCCCCGCCCCGGGGGTCACAGTTTTACATAGAGTTATATAGTGAAAATTTCAAATGTCTTCTTCTCTGACACTGATATGACCAGAGCTTTGATATTTGGCATGGTGACACTTCTAAATGTCCTTTACCTATTTTGTTCAAATGGTTCTGGTCAGTTGTATATCTAGGTCATAATTCACATTCAATATATGTATAGCAGACAGCAATTCAGCATTATAAGAGTTAGACCCTAGCTACATTTCCTACTGGCAGAGTTACATAACTGAACTCAGGTCAGCTGAGGTTCACTATAACAGTAGCATATGGAGTTGTCTGCTACATTTTTTATGCCCCTGCAGTTGGGGGCATATTGTTTTTGTCTGTCTGCTTTTTTTTGTCTGTTTGTCAATTTGTTTGTCTGTCAGTCCACAACTTTAATCTTAGCCATAACTTTGTTAAAGTTAGAAACTTTATAACTTAGGTCATGTTCTGCAAAGGTCAATGTCATTTTTGAGTTATTTCTCAGTGTCATATTTTCTTGTCTTTGAGATAACTCCAGTTCTACTGATGTTAACCCATTACCCCATACATATGCCTTTTTACACATTTAATTTATTCCTCCTCTAAAGAGAATAATTCCTCTTTATACAGTCATAAAAATGTAAGATGTAAGAAATGGTATCTATATCTTAGTAGATGATAACTTAAAGCAGGTTGAAAGTAAAGCAGAATGGGCAATAAATAATCATATGGAAATACATGTAGCTTGATAAGAAGAAGTGTCATGGATAAGGGCCATAACTCTGCCAACAATATTTTTTTAAGTTATTCCAATTTGTCATGGGTTTTTTGTCTGGAAGATAATTCCATTTACAGCTATATTAAAATGTTGTCTTGTCTATTACGCTAAGGCACAATGACCGCTGGTGAGCGAATTAAGGGCCATGGCCCTCTTGTTTTTTTAGCCCTGATGGGATTCGAACCCAGGACCCAGCATGCGGGGAAGGAAAATCAATTGAGATGAGGGGGCTATTCAATTTATGGCGATCAATTTTTAACTTTTTCAGTCTATAGCGATGGAGAATACGGTATTCGTTTCTGTTTGTGCTTGCGCATGGGTGAATGGTTTCAATTGAGTTGAAATCGATTCACTCCATTTCACAACAGAGAAATAAAAGTGATGGAAAATTTCTAAAAAACGAAGATTCGATGACTTTTCGTGAGGATGTTTTAAACTGATAATGAGTCAGTATGAGAATATTGCGCAAAGCATCAATATGAGTCAGTATGGCTTAATGGGTTAATTAATGCCAGATGCACAATAATGCTACACATTTGCTTTTATTTAAGTATTTTCTTTTGATTTTGCAAATACACCATTTAGTTGTGAGGTTGCTTTAAAGCTACCAGATTTAAAGACTTTGATACAAATAATATAAAAGAAAATCAAGTACCGGTATGCAACATTTAAACAATGCTAGAGTGCCAAATTGCTATGGGGTAAAGGAAAGGTCATAAAGGCCTACAATAGTATTCAGTTAGAATCAACTCCATCATTATATTTTCTCATTTCAGGTGATTGCAAGGAAGAAATGAAAAAGTATATGAAATGTTTAACCATTTATCAAGGAGAAAACACTCTTTGCAGAGAAGTTTCAAAGACCTATTTAGAGTGCAGAATGAACAAGTAAATATATTTTGTTGTTTTTCTTGATTGATATTAGTTTCTCCATATATGCATCTAGGTTAAACTAAATTAAAACTTAGCATTTATCTTTATTTTACTAAGGCTGTTTAGCAGCTACCAGTTCGTTCTGTATGAGGCAGACTCCTTTCTCTATTATGTTAAAAACATTTATTAACTCCATAGCCTGTTTCTGGTATTGAAGATAGGTTCATTAACATATCAAGGGATCCTTGTGGCTTGTCTCATTTTTTTGATACATGTATAGTTGCTTACGCTTTCAAACTTTTTTTATATAACATCAAAGTTGTTTTACCGTTTAAAGTCAACATTCTATTACGTAATGCATTGCTGTGGTCCACTAGAGCAACTTATAAAAAATCTTAGACATTAATTGTTCCCTCATGATCATCATATCCTTTTATCTGCTTTAAACCGCATGAAAATCCATATCCAACTGTGAAAGTTATGCATGTTCCAAAATGCCTCGTCTTTTAAATATTTAAACGCCGTAAATGACAATTAACTGGTAAGCGTGTCCCTTTGACTGTCTGGCTGATTCTGAATACCCATGGTGTTTAACCCAGCTCCAATTAATTTCAACCAGTAAGAAGACACAGCTATCATAAGCGTTTTTCCTTAGCTCCACCCACAATATAAAATACCAATCATGTAACAATATTAATTTTAACATGGAAAATCAATAAATCACGTGACAACATAATTATGGAGCACACCTCTGATCTAGTCAAGTGACTAGACTACTGAGTGCTTTTGAGGCGTACATGGTTTATTGGTCAATGAGCGTTTCATTGATGAGGAAAATTTCGCTAATTTGTAGAACAGAATTTCAGTGATTAGAAATGAATCTGCAACAAGAGTTGTCAGAGAGACAACAAAGCTCGCCTTTGGCACATTTAGAGACTTAAAAGCAGACTCAGAGGTCAAGGTCACAGAGGTCAACTTTTTTGTGTGCATGGAAAGGTATTGTCCATATACATATACATGTACAAACCAAATATTAGAGTAATACCGCAAGGGACATCTATATAGGAATTATAAGTATTTTTCGAAACCTTAACATGGGCCCTAAGTTCAAGGTCAAGGTCACTGGGTCAAACTTTTTTAATGCACGGAAAGGTCTTACCCATATACATATGCATACCGTATACGAAAGGAATCTTTCAATGAACATAGGAATTATACGCATTTTGAGAAACCTAAACGCAGATTTTGAAACTTAAATGTGGGCCCTAACTTCAAGATCAGGGACACTGAGATAAAAATATTTGTTTGCATATACGGTCTTGTCCATATGCACATGCATACCAGATATGAAAGCAATATCTCAATGGAAATAGGATTAATAAGCATTATCTAAACACAGATTTCAAAACCTAAACGCGGGCCCTAATTTCAAGGCCAAGATCACTTGGTTGAAATGCATGCATGTTGTATGCATGATTGGGTATTGTCCATATACATATGCATGCCAAATATTAAAGGAATATCTCCATGAACATAGGAGTTATAGGCATTTTTCAAAACCTAAACACAGATTTCAAAACCTAAACACAGGCCCTTAGTTCAAAGTCAAGGTCACAGGGATCAAACTTTTTGTGTGCATGGAAAGGTCGTGTCCATATACACACACATACCAAATATGAAAGCAATATCGCAATGGAAATAGGAGTTTTAGGCATTTTCCGAAACCTAAACTCAAATTACAAAACCTTAAGTTCAGGGTCAAGGTCACTTGGCTGAAAAATGTTGTATGCATGATCAGGTTTTGTCCATATACACATGCATGCCAAATATGAAAGAAATATCGTAATGAACATAGGAGTTATAGGCAACACAGATTTTGAAACCTAACTGCAGGGCCTAAGTTGAAGGTCAAGGTCACAGGGGTCAAACTTTTTGTGTGCATGAAAGGTCTTGTCCATATAAAAGTAATATACCAAATTAAAGTCTACTTTCAGTCCGAATGACCGCTCAGCCGACTGTACATATACTCCCCTGATCATCGAGCCATCTTGCCTATGAGCACTGCTAACATATGGCGCAGTCAAATGCAGCCGCAGTACCGACTCAGACCCTTCACAGGTACCCATTTTAACCCCTGGGTGGAGAGGAGCAATTCGCGGTACACGCCTTGCTCAAGAACATTCCTGTACATCATCGGGGATTCAGAAAAATCCCCTATTCAGACCGCTGGTCCGGCGGGGGATCGAACTCACGACCCCTGGTACCGTAGTCCAAGGTGTTAACCATTGGGCCACTACCGCCATATACACACACATACCAAATATGAAATCATTATCTCAATGGAAATAGGAGTTATAAGCATTTTTTGAAACCTAAGCACAGATTTCAAAACTTAAAACACGGGCACGAAGTTCAAGGTCAAGGTCACTTGACTGAATTTTTTTGTATGCATGATCAGGTATTGTCCATATACATATGCATGCCAAATATTAAAGAAATATCTCAATGAACATAGGAGTTATATTTTTCAAAACCTAAACACAGATTTTGAAAACTAAATGCAGGCCCTAAGTTCAAGGTCAAGGGGGTGAACTTTTTGTGTGCATGAAAGGTCTTGTCCATATACACACACACACCAAATATGAAATCAATATCTCAATGAACATAGGAGTTATAAACATTTTCATGATACTGCTAACGCAAACGGGAACGCTGACGCCAACAACTGGGTGACAACATTAGCTCTTGGACACAGTCCGGCGAGCTAAAAATGTTAAAAACACTAGTTTTGCAGTTTTAAAGGTATAATGACACCTTAAGCTATCTTCTGCTTGGATATAGTGAATATTTTTCTTGATGCATATTCATGACTGTATATAGTGGAGCTATGTTCTTCAGTGGAAGAATAAATTAAAGGCGTATTTATGGGGTAATGGGTTAACTCTATGTATGCTGGGTAAATTTTTTGTCTGTAAAAAGAGTCTCTGCTGCTGTTCTAACAAGAGCGTGTCCCAGTTACACGAATGCCCCTGATGGTACAGGGATGGGAATCAAGACTATCAAATGTAAAATGTACAAGTTAGAGAGCGGAAACTGTAGTGGAGCGCCAAAAAAGCACCATATTTTGAGGAATTCAAGGGCCATAACTCCAAAGGGCCTAGCATGAATTGGCACCGCTGGTTATCGAACTTGGTCTCCATTTTATGTCAACAAACATTTTCAGAAAATTTGGGTAAGATCAGATTAAAAGTAGTTTATGAAACACAAATGCCCCCAGCCAGCATTATGTTCTGTAATGTAATGCTTATTTGCAAAAGTAGGTAAAAAGTCAAGGTCGCATGGTAAATGAAACATTAGCATGGTTGGAGAAGTCTTAACACAAGAAAGATACAATGTACATACAAAGTATGGAAGCTCTAGGCCTACTGGTTCAAATGTTATAGGCATATAGAGATTTATAAAAAGTAGGTCAAAGGTCAAGGTCACAATGGCAAAAATGTTGGTATTATTGGAAAGGTATTGACACAAGAAATATACATACAAAATATGAAAGCTGTAGGCCTACTGGTAAAATGTTATAGCCATTTAAAGATTTTAACAAAAGTAGGTCAAGGTCACAAGGTCCAAAAGGTTTGTATGGTTGGAAAGGTCTTGACACAGGGAAGATACATGCCAAGTATAAAAGACCCAGGTGCAAAAATGCATGATGTTTAGCCAAGGTTAAGGTTTTTGGTTAAAGTTTGATTAAATAGACCAAAGGTCAAGGTCACATGGTCAAAAACATTGGTATGGTCGGCAAGGTATTGACACAAGAAATATACGGGCAATATATGAAAGCCATAGGCCTACTAGTGCAAATGTTATAGTAATTTAAAGATTTTTACAAAAGTAGGTCAAAGGTCAAGGTCACGAGGTAAAAAAGGTCTGTATGGTTGGAAAGGTCTTGACACAGGGAAAACACATGCTAAGTATAAAAGGCCCAGGTGCAAAAATGCAAGAGTTATAGCCAAGGTTAAGGTTTTTGGTTAAAGTTTTATTAGCTCACCTGAGCTAGCTCAGGGTGAGCTATTGCAATCCTTGATTGTCCGTCGTGCGTCGTCCGGGCGTCAACAAATTTAGTGTTTACACTCTAGAGGCCACACTATTTATCCAATCTTTCTCAAACTTGCTCAGATGGTATATTGCCATAAGAGTTCGGATGAGTTCGACTATGGTTGAAATCGGACAAATAGGTCATGAGTTATCTACCTTTGAACTGCTGAAAATGCCATATTTAACAGTGTTTACACTCTAGAGGCCACAGTATTTATCCAATTTTTCTAAAACTTGCCCAGATTGTATATGACCATAAGAGTTTGGATGAGTTCGATTATGGTTGAAATCAGACAAATAGATCAAGAGTTATTTACCTTTGAATTGCTGAAAATGCCATATTTAACAGTGTTTACACTCTAGAGGCCACAATTTTTATCCAATCTATCTCAAACCTGCTCAGATTGTAAATGACTATAACAGTTCAAATGAGTTTGATTATGGTTGAAATCAGACTTATAGGTCGAGCGTTATCTACCTTTGAATTGCTGAAAATGCCATATTTAACGATGTTTACACTCTAGAGGTCAAAAAATTTATCCAATCTTCCTCAAACTTACTCAGATTGTATATTGCCATAAGACTTTGGATGAGTTCAATTATGGTTGTAATCTGATCAATAGATCAAAAGTGATCTACCTTTGAATTGCTGTAAATGATAATATTTAACAGTGTTTACACTCTAGAGGCCACAATATTTATCCAAGTTCTCTCAAACTTGCCCAGATTGTATATGACCATAAGAGTATGAAAAAGGGTGATTATGGTTGGAATTGGACAAATAGATCAAGAGATATCTACCTTTGAATTGCTGAAAATGCCATATTTTACAGCGTTTACACTCCTGCAACTACAGTTTTCAATGGATTTTGATTATACTTGTACACAAAGGATGTAGCTATACATTCTGGAAGGAGTGCAATTATTGTTGAAATGTAATCATTGTGGCAACAGTTACCTGCCCTTGATATACTTTGAAATGCTAGAAAAAGGCTTCATTTCAGTATTGTTTAGGCACTAGTTATCTGCCTTTGATGTACTCTACTATACTACAATAGGTTGACAAACTTGAATGGATTTAGAATAAAACGGGTGAAATTCAAAGGTAAAGCTATCAGGCTTCATTACAAATGGTGAGTGATATCAGGGCCTTCAGGCCCTCTTGTTAAATAGGTCCAAGGTCATAGTCACATGGTCAAAAACGTTGGTATGGTTGGAAAGGTCTTGACACAAGAAATATACATACAAAATATGAACAAGAGGGCCTGATTTCGCTCACCTGTTGTAATGAAGCCTGATAGCTTTACCTTTGATTTCACCCGTTTTAATCTAAATCCATTCAAATTTGTAGAAAAGCATGTAAACAATATTGGAATATGACCTATTGTAGTATAGTAGAGTACATTAAGGGTAGATAACTAGAGCCTAAACAATACTGAAATGAAGCCTTTACTAGCATTTCAAAGTATATCAAGGACAGATAACTCTTGCAACAAAGATCAGATTTCAACATAATTGCACTCCTTTGAGAACTTATAGCTATATACATTGTGTGCAAGTATAATCAAAATCAATTGAAAACTGTAGATGCATTAAGAGTGTAAACACTGTTAGATATGACATTTTCAACACATCAAGGGCAGATAACTCTTGACCAATTGGTCCGATTTCAACCATTTTCGAACTCATATGAGACCTTGTAGTCATATACAATCTGAGCAAGTTTGGGAAATTTTGGATAAAATTGTGGCCTCTAGAGTGTAAACACCGTTAAATATGGCATTTTCAGCAATTCAAGGGTAAATAACTCTTGACCTATCGGTCCAATTTCAACCATAATCAAACTCTTATGGTAATATACAATCTGAGCAAGTTTGGGAAATTTTGGATAAAAATTGTGGCCTCTAGAGTGTAAACACCGTTAAATATGGCATTTTCAGCAATTCAAGGGTAAATAACTCTTGACCTATCGGTCCAATTTCAACCATAATCAAACTCTTATGGTAATATACAATCTGAGCAAGTTTGAGAAAGCTTGGATAAAAATTGTGGCCTCTAGGATGTCAACACTGTTAAATATGGCATTTTCAGCAATTCAAGGGTAGATAACTCTTGACCTATTATGGCTATAGGTCCGATTTCAACCAAAATCGAACTCGGTTGTACTCTCATAGTCATGTACAATCTGAGCAAGTTTGAGAAAGAATCCATTAAAATTGTGGCCTCTAGAATGTAAACACCGTTAAATATGGCATTTTCAGCAATTCAAGGGTAAATAACTCTTGACCTATTGGTCAGATTTCAACCATAATCAAACTCATTTGAACTCTTATGGTAATATACAATATGAGCAAGTTTGAGTAAGATTAGATAAAAATTGTGGCCTCTAGAGTGTAAACACTAAAATTGTTCATGACCAATGACGGACGACTGTCGTCGGACATTCAAGGATTGCAAAAGCTCACACTGAGCTAGCTCAAGCTCAGGTGAGCTAAATACCTAGGCCTACTGGTGCAAATGTTACAGCCATTTAAACATTTTTTACAAAAGTAGGTCAAAGGTCAAAATCAAGGAGGTTCTATGGTTGGGAAGGTCTTGACACAAGGAAGAAACATGCCAAGTATAAAAGGCCCAGGTGCAAAAATGCAAGAGGTATAGCCAAGATTAAGGTTTTTGGCACAGATGGACGGACAAACAAACCAACAGATAGGAAACAAGAGCCGTATACGGCCCTAAATCGCTCACCTGGAACAGTTGATGTAAATGTAAAATATCTTAGAAAGCTGAGCAGATGATGCTGTGTGCCAAACTTCTAAGCTCAGGGTACTGTAGTGTATGACAAGAATTTTTGAAGGATTCATTGAAAGAATCTATTTTAGCTCCTGTGACCTAGATATGCAACGGACCGGAACACTTTGAACAATATTGGTAAAGGTTCTCTAGAAGTGACACCATGCCAAATATCAAAGCTCTGGCCATATTAGTTTCAGAGAAGAAGCTGTTTGAAGATTTCACTATATAACTCTATTAGTAAATTGGTGACCCCCAGGGCAGTGTCATTTTTGACCAAGGGACATAATTTGAACAATCTTGATAGAGGACCTGCAGTTGATGGTTTGTGTCAAATTGCTAAGCTCAGGGTACAGTGTGGCTTCATTATGATGCAGTCAAGAAGATTTTAGTTTTAATTGAAAAAAATCTATTTTTAGATCCTGTGACCTAGATATACAATTGACCCGGACAGTTTGAACAATATTGGTTAAGGTCCTCTAGAAGTGTCACCATGCCAAATATCAAAGCTCTGGCCATGATATTAGTTTCAGAGAAGATGATGTTTGAATATTTCACTATATAACTCTATGTAAATTTGTGACCCCTTGGGCAGGGGCATTTTTTACCCTAGGGACATATTTTGAACAACTTTGAAAGAAGACCTGTAGATGATGCTTTGTGCCAAATATCTAAGCTCAGGGTATTGTGGTTTCAGACAAGAAGATTTTTTAAGTTTTTATTGAAACGATCTATTTTTTGCTCCCGTGACCTAGATATGCAATCGACCGGAACTTTTTTAACAACTTTCAAAGAGGACCATATAAGGATCATTCCTGCCAAGTTTGGTAAAAATCCTTACAGTAGTTTAGGAGAAGATGTCGTTTAAAAAATTTGTTGACAACGGACGGACGACGACGGACACAGCACGATCAAAATAGCTCACCTTGGCACTTTGTGCCAGGTGAGCTAAAATACTATATGCCCCTGAAATCATAGATTCTTGGGGCATAAAGATAGAATTTTCTAAAATTCTTTTCAAAACAGGGTTAGAGTGTCAAACAATTTGGATCTTGATGAGACTCCATGTTACCCGGTGTTTCATCTGAATCAGGCCGTTTTCAAAGATTAATATGGTTCAGTCGATTGCCTGAAGTGAGCCAAAGAGACGATTCTAATGAGTAGTCACATTATAGGATTTGGTGGAGAAATAAGGATGTTAGTATTGGAACTACCGTATTATGGCTATCTGGATTCTGTTTTGTATAATTTCAGCAACCTCATGAGGAAAGAAAGCTGGACAATATTAGGGTATGCAGATTTGGAGAAAGATGCAAAGACTTGATTTCAAGATGTTGAGTGAAGCTTGTGATATGGAAAGCTTGTGATATATGATTCATGAACACAGGGAAAATGAAAGAAATGTTATGTTGTATGAAAGTGTTATTAACCATTTAAATGCTGAATTTCCATATACAGTGAAACCTCTCTGGACAGCACATGCATGAAACAGTTTTGCTCTTTAGCTTGTGAAATCTCTCTGAACACACATGCATGAAACAACATTTTTGCTCTTTAACCCATAGCTTGTTTCTAGCCTTGAAGACAGGTGACCACTTAAAGCAGGTTGAAAGTAAAGCAGAATGTGCCATAAGGCACATTCTGCTTTACTTTCAACCTGCTTTAAACTACCATCCTCTAGAATAAAGAAATTATTTCTTATGATACATATTCATGACTATATAAATGAGAACTATTTTCTTCAGCGGAGGAATAAACTAAAGGGGTAAAAAGGCATATTTTTGCAGTAATGGGTTAAATGAAGTTATTACATGCAGGTGGCAGCTTAATGCAGGATAACAGTAAGACGGGATTTCTTACAGTTATCCTGCATTAAGTTGTTACCTTTGGTCTACCTTCTGTGCGAATTAGTGTCCGGTTTAGAGAGGTTTTACTGTATTATATATTTTATGATAAATTACCAGTTTACTTTGCCTCTAAGGGGTTGTTTTCCATAATATTCATAAGTATGATAAACAGTGCATACCCTGATCAGAGTACTCCTTTTAGTTAGGAGCCCTCTGATCTGGGTCTACTCTTGTTAACCCATAGCCTGTTTCTAGTTTTGATCATATGTGGCTACTTAAAGCAGGTTGAAAGTAAAGCAGAATGTGCATCAAGGCTTTACTTTCAACCTGCTTTAAGCTACAATCTGCTAGAATATAGAAAATACTTCTTATAATACATACTCATGGCTGTTGAAGTGGAACTGTTTTCTTCTGTGGAGGGATTATTTAAAAGTGTAAAAAGTTGTATTTATGACCTCAGACTGTAAGGGTAATAAAACAGGATTGTTATCTCATTGATCTCTGAGACTTCAAATGGACAATTCCATTTCTATTTTAGACTGTTTACTTTCAATTTTTAATTAAGAGTTGTTTTATACTGTGACCTGGGTCTTCACTGTCTGCATAGGACAACAGTTACTGTAAATAAGGGACTAGTTTACTTGTTACTAGGGTTCAATAAGTCGAGGGATAGAGACTCAATTGTACCCCAGACACCATCTGGACCCCTGAAATGAAGTTAGAGACCCAATTCCAAACTCATTTGTTGAATCATGCTTTTACAGTTCAGTCATATCGCGACGTCCAGGGCCTGGGTGCATGACACATACATGTAGTTAGTGCCTAGCTGTAAGCTAAATCCCTCGCTGAGAGTTAAATATTGTTTTTTAGCTCACCTGGCACGTAGTGCCAAGGTGAGCTTTTAGGATCGCTGGATGTCCGTCGTCTGTCCGTCCGTCCACAATTGTTTGTTAACACTCTACCAGGTTCAAATCTAATTGGATATTGATGAAACTTGGTCACAATGTTTGCCTCAATGAAATCTAGGCCAAGTTCGAATGTGGGTCATGTCCGGTCAAAAACTAGGTCACTAGGTCAAATTATCTAAAAACTTTGTTAACACTCTAGAGGCTACAAATTTCATTGGATCTTCATGAAACTTCATCAATATGATTGCCTCAATGAAATCTAGGCCAAGTTCGAATGTGTGTCATGTCCGGTCAAAAACTAGGTCACTAGGTCAAATCTTCGAAAAACCTTGTTAACACTCTAGAGACTACAAATTTCATTGGATCTTCATGAAACTTCATCAAAATGTTTGCCTCAATGAAATCTAGGTCAAGTTCGAATGTGGGTCATGTCTGGTCAAAAACTAGGTCACTAGGTCAAATTATCGAAAAACCTTGTTAACACTCTAGATGCTACAAATTTCATTTGATCTTCATGAAACTTCATCAATATGATTGCCTCAATGAAATCTAGGCCAAGTTCGAATGTGGGTCATGTCCAGTCAAAAACTAGGTCACTAGGTCAAATCTTCGAAAAACCTTGTTAACACTCTAGAGACTACAAATTTCATTGGATCTTCATGAAACTTCATAAAAATGTTTGCCTCAATGAAATCTAGGTCAAGTTCGAATGTGGGTCATGTCTGGTCAAAAACTAGGTCACTAGGTCAAATTATCGAAAAACCTTGTTAACACTCTAGAGGCTACAAATTTCATTTGATCTTCATGAAACTTCATCAATATGATTGCCTTAATGAAATCTAGGCCAAGTTCGAATGTGGGTCATGTCCGGTCAAAAACTAGGTCACAAGGTCAAATCATCGAAAAACCTCGTTAACACTCTAGAGGCTACAAATTTCATTGGATCTTCATGAAACTTCATCAATATGATTGCCTCAATGAAATCTAGGCCAAGTTCGAATGTGTGTCATGCCAGGTCAAAAACTAGGTCACACGGTGTACATGGTTACATGGTTACCAGGTGAGCGATTTAGGGCCATAGTGGCCCTTGTTTACTACAGGATTAACTAACAGCTAGTGCTTTAGTATACAGGTAGGCTCTAACTACCTGTCATGCATCCGGGCCCTGGTGGTGAAATCATGTAAACCTTTGCAATGAGATGCCACCTTAGGCAAACTGTTCTATGACTCTCTGACCCTGTTTTGAAAAGAAATTTTGAAGATTCTATTTTTAAAAAGAAATGGACAACAATTGGTACAGACAAAAAAATTAAAGCAGAATGTATCTTAATATATTTCATGCTCATGTATCGTAGAAATATTTTTTATATCCTAGCAGATTATAGCTTAAAGCAGGTTGAATGTAAAGCATTCTACTTTACTTTCAACCTGCTTTAAGTGGTAAACTATCTTCAAAACTAGACATAGGTTATGGAGTAAAGGGTTAAACACTGTCTTGTACAAAAAACTCTAGTAAGCAAAATTGTCTTAAGTACCAGTACCAGATTTAAAAGCATGTTGAAATAATTGTTATTTGTGATACCAAATAAATTGTAATTTATGTTCATTAAGGATTTCTTTATTTCTTAACCCTTTACCCCATAGCCTGTTTCTAGTATTGAAGTCAGGTGACCACTTAAAGCAGGTTGAAAGTAAAGCAGAATATACATTAAGGCCCAGTCTGCTTTACTTTCAGTCTGCTTTAAGCTACCATCTGCTAGAATATATAAAATATTTCTTAAGATATATATACATGATTGTATAAATTTAAAATATTTCCTCCAGTGAAGGAATAAATCAAAGGCGTATTTATGGGGTATGGGTTAATGACCCTTGAAACTGTAAACAGAAATTAACCAGTTTCTCGTTATACATGTATCTAGTCCATTTTAACTCAACCTGAGCAAAGCTTAGGGTGAGCTTTTGTGATCCTTGAATGTCTATTGTCAACAATTTTAGTGATTGCTTGATCTCTATTGACTTCTTGACCTTGTCCTACCACTAGACAACAGCACCTAGTGAGTGAATGAGTGTGAGAGCCTGCTTTAACCCATTACCCTATAGCCTGTTTCTAGTTTTGAAGATAGTTGACCACTTAAAGCAGATTGAAAGTAAAGCAGAAAATATTTCTAATGATATATATACATGACTGTATTTTCTTCAGTGGAGGGATAAATCAGATGCATAAAAGGTGTATTTATGGGGTTTAGCAACAATACTGGAAATAACTATGGGATAAAGGGAGTCCCCACTTGCTATACAAGTATACAAGTGTATACAAATGTACTGTTGGGCAATTGACCTTATGAATGAATAAAACTATTCAACAGTACCACCTCACAATGTCTCCACTTTTATGCTTCATAGTTCTTAGCTTCTAGCAATAGTAACAGAGATCAAACATTACAGGGCTTCCATAAGTTGACACGAAAAATCCTAAGATTTCCAAATTTGCGATTTTACAAATCATACTTTTACCCCATCGTCTGTTTCTAGTTTTTTTGACACGTGGCTGCTAAAAGCAGACTAGAAGTAAAGCAGAATGCGCCTTAAGGCGCATTCTGCTTTACTTTGAACCTGCTTTAAGCTACCATGTACAAGAAAAAAAATTGAAGATTTAGGAAAAATCCGGAGAAATGGCAGCCCTAACATTAGGGGACATAGTGCTTCACAAACACGTGTTACACATCTTGTAGAACAAGAGCCCCATGGGGCATATTTCGCTCACTTGAGAATAGCTGAAACAAGAGGGCCATGGCCCTAAATTAACTCACCTGAGGACATTGAAGTTTGTACCTAAGTTGACTGGGCAAGACAACATTTTAATATAGCTATAAATGGAGTTATCTTCCGGACAAGAAAACATGACAAAAGTGAATTTTGTTGCCAAGCTTATGACCCTTATCCATGACACATCCTCTTATCAAGCTATTTCCATTTCCGGTAAATGATAATTATTTCACTAGCGTCAGCAGAACTGGAGTTATTTTCCTGACAATAAAATATGACAAAGGGGAAAACAAAATATTGCTGCCCTTATGCATGGCATTTTCTCTCATCAGTTTCTTTCCATACATAAAATTTCATTACAATAGCATCAGTAGAACTGGAGTTGTCTTCTTGACAAGAAAATATGACAAAGGGAAATAACTAAAAAAACAATGATGTCAGAGTTATGGCCTTTGCAAATGGCACTTCCTCTCATTAGGCTCTTTCCAAATAGGCAATTTCATTTTACCCATTACCCCATAGCCTGTTTCTAGTTTTGAAAATAGGTGGCCACCTAAAGCAGGTTGAAAGTAAAGCAGAATGGGTCTTAATGCACACTTTGCTTTACTTTCAAATTGCTTTAAGCTACCATCTACTAGGATATAGAAACTTATTTCACATCTTACATTTTCATGACTGTTTAACCCTTTCCCCCATAGAAGCGCCTTTTAGCGCATTCAGTTTATTCTTGCTCTGAAGAAAATACATTGTAGTTCCAATTTACACATTCATAAATATGTATAATACAAAATATTTTCTATATTCTAGCAGATGATAGCTTAAAGCAGGCTGAAAGTAAAGCAGAATGCGCTTAAAGCGCATTCTGCTTTACTTTCAACCTGTTTTAAGTGGACACCTACATTCAATACTAGAGATATGCTATGGGGGAAAGGGTTAAAGGGGGATTATTTTCTTAAGTGGAGGAATAAATCAAAGGCCTAAAAATGCACATTTATGGGGTAATGGGTTAACAAACGTCAGTATTTATTGGGGGAAAGGGTTGAATCCTGGACAAGAAAAAATGACAAAACATGCAGATAACTGTGACAAAACCAATATTAAACATATGTATAAATATGGCATAAGACATAATTACATAACTGTCAGTGGATCACTTCCAGATCCTGTTTCTCTAAGTATGAAGAAGACTGAACCATTTCTAAACTTTAGCAGACAACATGTTCAGTTCTGTTGGCCTGATCACTGAGGTCAACTATTATGCAAGAGTACTGTAGCATTAGCAGCACTGCTGCTGGTGGCTTACCCTTACCACTGAAATGATGTCTGCTAAATACCTTCTGTGTGTAAAAAATGTACTTTTTTTTTTTTTAGAAAATGTTAAGTTGGTAAATGAGTGGCAAATAGTTTGGATCCAGATTAGATGCAGCATTATGTTGCATCTGATCTGGATCCAAACTGTTTGCAAATATTGGTTATTTGCCCATAGTATATTAAGGGTAACTCAGGTAAATACAGTTCTGCCTAAATCAAAAATACTGTAAAACCTGCCTAGAGCAGCACTTAAACTGTGCAGGGTGGTGTCAAATGTGACCCTAGGGATTTCATTTTAACAAACTATAGAGGGATCCACCAGGAGATTCTACTGTACAAATATCAAAGCTTAGGGCCTAGTAGTTTTGGGCAAGAAGATTTTTTAAAGATTTTTGCTTTTTTGCTTTTTCAAGCAGAGTTTGTGCTTTTTTTCCTTTTTTTTGAACAACTTCTGTAGAGAAGCATCCAAGGAACATCATGAGCAGTTTGAACTCTCCCTACAATCGGCGGGTTTCAGAGGAGATGTCGTTTGAAGTAAATGTGAACGGACAGACGTACTACGGACGGTGAGCGGTCACAATAGCTCACCTTGAGCCTTTGGCTCAGGTGAGCTAAAAATGGAGATAATGATTTATGTCCAGGACTGACCTAGATATGCAACAGACCGGAACCATTTGAACAAAATATGTAAAGGATATTTAAAAGTGTCGCCATGCTAAATATCAGAGCTCTGGCCATATTAGTGTCAGAGAAGAAGACGTTTGAAATTTTCTCTATATAACTCTATGTAAAACAGCGACCCCCGGGCCGGGCCAATTTTGACCCCAGGGGCATAATTTGAACAAACTTGATAGAGGATCTGCAGGCGATGCTATGTGCCATATATCTAAGATCTGGCCCTTGTAGTTTCAGACTAGAAGGGTTTTTAGCTCACCTGAGCCAAAGGCTCAAGGTGAGCTATTGTGACCGCTCACCGTCCGTAGTACGTCTGTCCGTCTGTCCGTCTGTCCGTTCACTTTTACTTCAAACGACATCTCTACTGAAACCCGCCGATTGTAGGGAGAGTTCAAACTGCTTATGATGTTCCTTGGATGCTTCTCTACAGAAGTTGTTCAAAAAAAAGGAAAAAAAGCACAAACTCTGCTTGAAAAAGCAAAAAAGCAAAAATCTTTAAAAAATCTTCTTGCCCAAAACTACTAGGCCCTAAGCTTTGATATTTGTACAGTAGAATCTCCTGGTGGATCTATCTATAGTTTGTTAAAATGAAATCCCTAGGGTCACATTTGACACCACCCTGCACAGTTTAAGTGCTGCTCTAGGCAGGTTTTACAGTATTTTTGATTTAGGCAGAACTGTATTTACCTGAGTTACCCTTAATATACTATGGGCAAATAGCCAATATTTGCAAACATTTTGGATCCAGATCAGATGCAACATAATCATAATGCTACATCTAATCTGGATCCAACCTATTTGCCACTCATTTACCAACTTAACATTTTCTAAATTGTTTTTTTGTACACTTTTCACATACAGTAGGTTTTAAGCAGACATCATTTCAGTCTGGTAAGGGTAAGCCCAAGCGTTCTAGCCACTGAGGTCAAATATTATGCAACTCTGAACTGGTAGTGGGTATCACAGAACTGGTCATGATCAGCTGAACATGTTGTCTGCTAAAGTTTAGATATGGTTCAGTCTGATTCATACTTAGAGAAACAGGATCTGGAAGTGATCCACTGACAGTTATGTAATTATGTCTTATGCCATATTTATACATATGTTTAATATTGGTTTTGTCAGAGTTATCTGTATGTCTTTTCAATAATTCCACTTTAAACAGTCATGAAAATGTAAGATGCAAAAGTAAAGCAAAGTGTGCATTAACCCTTAGCCCGCCAAATAAATTGTCGTCTGCTATATTTCTCGTCTGCTTCAAGTTTCAAAGTGCTTCAAAGTTGCTCAAAATTGCTGAAAATGTTGTCCGAGTGTCAAACAGCTTGGATCCGGATGAGACGCCGAGTTACTCGGCGTCTAATCCGGATCCAAGCTGTTTGCATATAAAGCTATAGTCGTGAGTGGCAGGCTAAGGGTTAAGACACATTCTGCTTTACTTTCAACCTGCTTTAGGTGGCCACCTATTTTCAAAATTAGAAACATGCTATGGGGTAATGGGTAAAATGAAATTGCCTATTTGGAAAGAGCCTGATGAGAGGAAGTGCCGTTTGCAAAGGCCATAACTCTGACATCATTGTTTTTTGAGTTATTTCCCTTTGTGATATTTTCTTGTCAAGAAGACAACTTCAGTTCTACTGATGCTATTGTAATGAAATTTTATGTATGGAAAGAAACTGATGAGAGAAAATGCCATGCACAAGGGCAGCAATATTTAGTTTTTCCCCTTTGTCATATTTTATTGTCAGGAAAATAATTCCAGTTCTGTTGACGCTAGTGAAATAATTATCATTTATTGGAAATGGAAATAGCTTGATAAGAGGATGTGTCATGGATAAGGGTCATAAGCTTGGCAACAAAATTCACTTTTGTCATGTTTTCTTGTCTGGAAGATAACTCCATTTATAGTTATATTAAAATGTTGTCTTGCCCAGTCAACTTAGGTACAAACTTCAATGTCCTCAGGTGAGCGAATTAAGGGCCATGGCCCTCTTGTTTAAGTTTTCATTGAAAAAAATCTATTTTTAGCTCCTGTGACCTAGTTATGCAACCGACCAAAACCATTTGGACAATTTTAGTAAAGAACATCTAGAAGTGTCACCATGCCAAATATCAAAGCCCTGGCCATATTAGTTTCATAGAAGAAGACGTTTGAAAATTTCACTATATAACTCTTTGTAAAACTTTGACCCCAGGGGCATAATTTGAACAAACTTGATAGAGGACCCGTAGGCGATGCTATGTGCCAAATATGTAAGCTCTGGCCCTTGTAGTTTCAGGCAAGAAGATTTTTTCAGTTTTCATTGAAAAAAATCTATTTTTAGCTCCTGTGACCTAGTTATGCATATTAAAGCTCTGGCAGTGGCCATATTAGTTTCAGAGAAGAAGACGTTTGAAAATTTCACTATATAACTCTATGTAAAACTGTGAACCCCGGGGCGGGGCCAATTTTGACCCCAGGGGCATAATTTGAACAAACTTGATAGAGGACCTGTAGATGATGCTATGTGCCAAATATCTCAGCTCTGGCCCTTGCAGATTTTGACAAGAAGATTGTTTAAGATTTCTTTATTTTTTTACTTTAGTTGCCATGGCAACCAGAGTTCTGCATTGTTTTTAATTCTTTGAACAAATTTGAAAGAGCTTGACCCAAGGAATATGTCTGTAAAGTTTGGTTGAATTCTGTCAAGCGGTATAGGAGGAGATGTCATTTGAAGCAATTGTTAACCACGACGGACGATGCCGGACACAGGGCCATCCCAATAGCTCACCTTTAGCCTTTGGCTCAGGTGAGCTAAAAACAATGGATTATACGGATAGAAGGATTGCAGCAATGAGCCACCTCAAACGCACCAACACTCCCATTGACACAAAAAATTGTATTAATACTAGAACAAACACCAACTGATTCATAAGGTAACTTTATTTATTTCGTTTATTAGCTTGACTTTTTCGAAAAGTAAAGCTAGTGTCGTCTGCTTCTGCTTTGGTTAAGGTTTTTGTAAGAAAATATTTCTCAATAACTATCAAAGGTATCCATTTGAAACTTGAATTACTTGTTCATTATCAAAAGGGCAACTCATTACAACAAGGCAGGTAACCCTGGGATTTGTCATTCCAAAGTTATTGCCCTTGTGTTATTTACTTAAAATTTGTAAATTGAAATATCTAAGTACATTATCAAAGGTATAAACTTGAAACTTTGAATAGTTATTTAGTATCAAAAGTGCAACTCATTTCAACAAGGCATGTAACCCTGGGATTTGTCATTCCAATGATTCCAGAGTTCTTGCCCTTGTTATATTTGCTAAAAATTTGTAAATTGAAATATCTACATGTAAGCAACTATGAAAGGTGTTAACTTGAAACTTAAAATACTTGTTAAGTATCAAAAAGCCAACTCATTACAACAAGACAGGTTACCCTGGGATTTGTCATTCCAGAGTTATTGCCCTTGCTTTGACTTTATAATAGAAAAATTGTAAAAGAAATTTCTCAATAACTATGAAAGGTATAAACTTGAAACTTTGAAAACTTGTTCAGTATCAAAAAGGCAACTCATTAAAACAAAGCATGTTACTCTGAGATGTGTCATTTCAGAGTTATTGCCCTGTTTGCCGTGCTCTTGTTAACTCATTATCCCCTGAAACTTCCAATGGACAATTCCAGTTTGCAATAAAGGTTGGTCCATTTAAGACTATTTAGGGTTGCTTTTTGTAATAAATAGCAAAATGCCAAACAGTAAAGTCCCTGATCAGAGGGCTCCTGCAGGAGCCCTCTGATCAGGGAGTTCACTGTTTGTATAGGACAATTGTACTCGTCACATGTACACAATTGGTAAATGACGCATATATGCATCACTAGGGCTCAATGAGTTAATACATATATACATTTAAATTCTTAGAATTCAGTAAAATCAAATGCTTTGCATAATGATTATTGTTATCAAAATCTTTCATAGCACATACATTTGTACATACAGTCAAAACTCAATACTACCAACTCACTTAAATCGAGTTTCCAGTATATGTAAGTTGAATTTTGATAAATCGATCTTGTTTAAGTCAAACATACCCGTATTTCAAAGTTAAAACGTGGCTAAGCCACGTTTTAACTTTGAAATATGGGTATGTTCGAAGTAATGCGAGTTCGTAGAATCAAGTTTTTACTTTATTTTCATCATACAGTCAATCAAAAAAAATAAAAATACAGTCAATCCTGTATTAAATCTTTGCATGCTGGTTGATTTTTACACCTGCAACAATTGTCGTCTGCTACTGTTCTAAAATTAGAATTTTCAAAATTTCTTTTCAAAACAACCTCGTCATAGTGTCAAACAGTTTGGATCCTGACAAGACGCGACGTTAAGCAGCCTCTCATCAGGATCCAAACTGTTTGCACAGGTAATCACTGTAGGATATATCCACCGCTAGCATGGTAAAAGTTAAGCAACCTCTAAAAAGATGATCCATTTTTAGCACAGTCAATACTCGATAAATCATACTCGTGTTAGTTCGAACATAGTTCAGCATACCAATATTTCAAAAATAAACATGGATTAGCCATATTTTAACTTTGAAATGCAGGTATGTTCAACTTTTTATAAGTGAGATCGACTTAACTTCAACTTATGAAATACTAGTACAAACAAGTTTGAAGTATCGAGTTTCGACTATTTATGATTGAAAGCAGCTTTATACATTCCAAAGTAATGCAGGAGCCTTCTGCATTCCTTTGGTCTAGCTGCTTTAAATGGTTACCCTATTTTAACGATCACTATATTTCTTCAATTTAGTGTTGCTAGCACTGGTTTTTGACTGTACGTTTCTCTGAACTGCTGCTACTTACCCCATACAGCAAAACCACTATAATAGGACCACAAAAAATATGGCTAATTGATTGTATAAAATTAGGTAACAGCTTTGAGCAAGGTGAAATTAAAACAAATGTAGCCGGGTACTCTTATAAAGAAACATCCGCGCTACCTGGGTTTGAACCCAGGTCGCCAGGTTCGCAGTCATGCACTCTACCACGTTGCCATAAAAGCGCCCTTGTACAGCAAGGCCGTACAAGTGATGATAACACGTCACACTGTGACATACTCCCCCGACAACTTGAAATTCATCCCAAATTTCTATATGGGTATGAAAACGACTGGGGGTCGAACTCAGAGCATATACAGGCACAGAAATCATGTTGTGCTCCAAATGTTACCAGGTGTCCTATATAAAGAAGCATCCCCGCCAACTCTGGTTTGAACCCGTGTCGCCAGGTTTGCAGTCATGCACCCTACCACGTCCCCATAAAAGCGTGCTTGTACAGCAAGGCCGTACAAGTGATGATAACACTACACACTGTGACTGTGTGACACAAAGTTTTTTAATATCACCTAGCTTTAAACAGTCACCTGTCTTACACACCTAATAATTAACTTAATTTAGTGGTCCTAATTGAGAGGTTTTACTGTAACTATATTTGTAGCAACAAGTTATGTAGATCATGTCAAGATTATAGGTTCATTTGACACTTTACTCTACAGGCGCCCAGTGATGCCTATGCCTATTCCTCCACAAAAGTACCTGAGGATGCCGCTCCACACTGATTATAATAATGATAATAGCCCAAAGGCAAGGATGGTTTAACCCTTTACTCCATAGAAGCGCTTTTTAGCGCATTTAACTTATTCCTCCACTGAAGAAAATAGCTCAAATTTATACAGTCATGAATATGTACCATTAGATATAATTTCTATATTATAGCAGATGGTAGCTTAAAGCAGGCTGAAAGTAAAGCAGAATGCGCCTAATGGCGCATTCTGCTTTACTTTCAGCCTGTTTAACTCTTTCCTCCCTGAAACTTTAAATGGACAATCCCAGTTTCCATTTTAGTTTAGTTCATTTCTGACTTTTAAGGGTTGTTTTTGTCAATGTTTGGCATTGTGACAAACAGTGAAGACCCTGATCAGAGGGCTCCTTTCGGAGCCCTCTGATCTGGGTCTTCAATGTTTGCATAGGACAAGTGTACTATTCACATGTACACTGTTTGTAAAGGACGCCTATAGGCGGGACTAGGGTTCAAAGGGTTAAGTGGTCACCTATATTCAATACTAGAAAAGGGTATGGAGTAAAGGGTTAAGTTCATACTGTCTTCTACTGTATAGCCAACAAGCGGAGGAAGCGTATCTCAGTTTACAGTCAAATTTGTGTAAAGGGACCCACTCAAAAGAAGAAGCATTAGGAGTGTTATAGGAAGATGGTGGTTTAACGTAGGACAAAAGTAATGCAGAAAACTTCTAAAGGAGCTTTCTGCCTTTCTTTTGTCCTGCTATACCTCATTTACCCGAGACTTTAGGTGGATAATTCTATTTCTAATTCCTGGTAACTCAAGACCGTTTTTGAACATTTAGGGCTGATTTCAAATCATATTACATGTACAAAACAAATGACAAACATTGCATACCCTAGTCAGAGGGTCCATTTACACGGTTTACATAGGAAACAAATAATGCACTCTTGACTGATATAGTTTTTGTAAATGATTAGTATACTCATCACTAGGGTTGAATGTGTTAACCCTTTGAACCCTAGTCCCGCATATAGGCGTCATTTTCAAACAGTGTACATGGGAATAGTACACTTGTCCTATGCAAACAGTGAAGACCCAGATCAGAGGGCTCCGAAAGGAGCCCTCTGATCAGGGTCTTCACTGTTTGTAATAATGCCAAACATTGACAAAAACAACCCTTAAAAGTCAGAAATGGACTAGACTAAAATGGAAACTGGAATTGTCCATTAAAAGTTTCAGGGAGGAAAGAGTTATCTCATTCACCCCTGAAACTTTGAACTTTCCATTTCTAAATATTTAGGATGAATTTTAACAATATTTTACAAAGTAAAAAAACAGCGTAGACCCTGATCAGAGGGCTTCTTAAGGAACCCTCTGATCGGGGTCTACACTGGTAGAATAGGACTAGTGTACACTTGATAGATATACAATTTGTTCATGACAAGTATATTCGTCCCTAGGGATCATTGTGTTAACCATGATAACATATCCACACAGCTTGACTGCTCACTCATCACAAGCTTCACTGTTATCATCTACATATCCACACAGCTTGACTGCTCACTCATCACAAGCTTGACTCTTATCATCAATGTGTTAACCATGATAACATATCCACACAGCTTGAGCAAAGATGATACGTCTCAGAAATGTCTATATTCCACCGTGCGCTGTATAGCCACTTGGGAATTGATTACTTCTTTTGTTCAGGGTCCTAATGAACATATCTGCAAGCAGCATACACTTTATCAAGAGGCTTTGTTCTTCCATGCGTTCCTTCAGTATTTCTGTCAGATCCCCAGACATCTTCATACCGGTGAATGGACCAGGCTCATTGTCTAGCCACTTTTGAGCCTTGTCCCAACTATAGATATCTTTATGGTATATAAGACCATAACAATCTTCCAAGTTAGTGTGATATAACATAAACACTTTATTGTTCAACTGCTGACCAAATGTCAGCTTGAATTTGTTGTCGAGTCTGCAGTTGAGTAACGTTACTATCAAAGCTTGAATGGTAGCCTGATGAAACCTTTGTTCATTTATAATATCCTGGCTGAGCTGCATCAGGTACACTGTAGACTCGGGGATCTTTTTAACGATATCAATTATCTGAAAAAGTGAAAGACATTTGCAGAAAATCTAGCGTTAACACGTTATTCCATAGCCTGTTTATATATTTGGAGATAGGTGACCACTTAAAACAGGTTGAAAGTAAAGTAGAATGTGCCATAATACACATTCTGCTTTACTTTCAGCCTGCTTTAAGCTACAAACTGCTAGGATACAGAAAATATGTTACATTATGGTAAGACTACACTCAAGGATCAAAAGTATTTCCGTAACGTTGTTTGCGTCATGACCGAAACGGAGCTTGCGATTTTGATTTTCTAAATTTAACATGAGATTTTCTAAATTTAACATGATTTATTTAATCTAACACCAGAAGGGAAGATGAATGGATTTCAACAATAATTGCACTCCATCGAGAACTTATAGCTATATTCTTTGTGTGCAATTATAATCAAAATCCATTGAAAACTGTAGTTGCAAGAGTGTAAACGCTGTAAAATATGGCATTTTCAGCAATTCAAAGGTAGATAACTCTTGATCTATTGATCCTATTTCAACCATAATCACACTTTTTTGAACTCTTAATGGTTTTATACAATCTGGCAAAGTTTGAGAAAGCTTGGATAAATATTGTGGCCTCTAGAGTGTAAACACGGTTAATTATGTCATTTTCAGCAATTCAAAGGTTTATAACTCTTGACCTATTTGTCTGATTTCAACCATGAACTCATTCAAACTCTTAAGGTCAGATACAATCTGAACAAGTTTGAGATAGATTGGATAAAAATTGTGGCCTCTAGAGTGTAAACATCCTTAAATATGGCATTTTCAGCAATTCAAAGGTAGATAACTCTCGACCTGTTAGTCTGATTTCAATCATACTCAAAATCATCTGAACTCTTTTAGTCAGATACAATCTGAGCACGTTTGAGATAGATTGGATAACAATTGTGGCCTCTAGAGTGTAAACACAGTAAAATTTGGTATTTTCAGCAGTTCAAAGGTTGATAACTCTTGATCTATTGATCTGATTTCAACCGTAATGGAGCTCAAGTATTGCAAAAGCTCACCCTGAGCTAGCTCAGGTGAGCTAAAAGCTCAGGTGAGCTAAAAAGTAATTGTAACAATAACTTTTGTATTTGATAACTTTCTGAAGATTTTATTTTAACTTTTTTTAGGAGAACATGTAAATTCTAAATATATCAGCAGTGTTGTGCCCTGGCCGCAGAATCGTGGGAATCCCTCATCTTTTTCACGATTGTCCCTTAAAAATTTGTCTGGCGCAGGCAGATGGACGTGCCTAGAAAACAAGAGGGCCTGAAGGCCCTGTTATCACTCACCATTTGTAAAGAAGCCTGATAGCTTTACCTTTTAATTTCACCCGTTTTATTCTAAATCCATTCAAGTTTGTCGACCTACTGTAGTATAGTAGAGTACATCAAAGGCAGATAACTAGAGCCTAAACAATACTGAAATTAAGCCTTTTTCTAGCATTTCAAAGTATATCAAGGGCAGGTAACTATAGCCACAATGATTACATTTCAACAATAATTGCACTTCTTCCAGAACATATAGTTACATCCTTTGTGTACAAGTATAATCAAAATCCATTGAAAACTGTAGTTGCAAGACTGTAAACGCTGTAAAATATGGCATTTTCAGCAATTCAAAGGTAGATATCTCTTGATTTATTTGTCCGATTCAAACCATAATCACCTGTTTTTGAACTCTTATGGTCATATACAATCTGGGCAAGTTTGAGAGAGCTTGGATAAATATTGTCGCCTCTAGAGCGTAAACACTGTTAAATATATCATTTTCAGCAATTCAAAGGTAGATAACTTTTGACCTTTTGTTCCGATTACAACCATAATTGAACTCATACGAAGTCTTATGGTAATATACAATCTGAGTAAGTTTGAGAAAGATTGGATAAAATTTGTGACCTCTAGAGTGTAAACATTGTTAAATATGGCATTTTCAGCTATTCAAAGGTAGATAACTCTCAACCTATAAGTCTGATTTCAACCATAATCAAACTCATCTGAACTCTTATAGTCATTTACAATCTGAGCAGGTTTGAGATAGATTGGATAAAAATTGTGGCCTCTAGAGTGTAAACACTGTTAAATATGGCATTTTCAGCAATTCAAAGGTAAATAACTCTCAATCTATTTGTCTGATTTCAACCAAAATCGAACTCATCCGAACTCTTATGGTCATATACAACCTGGGCAAGATTTAGAAAGATTGGATAAATACTGTGGCCTCTAGAGTGTAAACACCGTTAAATATGACATTTTCAGCAATTCAAAGGTAGATAACTTTTGATCTATTTGTCTGATTTCAACCAAAATCGAACTCTTTCAAACTCTTATGGTCATATACCATCTGGGCAAGTTTTAGAAAGATTGGATAAATACTGTGGCCTCTAGAGTGTAAACACTGTTAAATATGGCATTTTCAGCAGTTCAAAGGTAGATAACTCATGACCTATTTGTCCGATTTCAACCATAATCGAACTCATCCGAACTCTTATGGCAATATACCATCTGAGCAAGTTTGAGAAAGATTGGATAAATATTGTGGCCTCTAGAGTGTAAACACTAAAATTGTTGACGACGGACGACGGACGCCGGACATTCAAGGATTGCAAAAGCTCACCCTGAGCTAGCTCAGGTGAGCTAAAAAGCCATATTTATAGAGGAAATGGTTAAACCTGTAAACATGAGAGTCCTAATTATTTTAGATTAGATGGAGAGGTCCTCACCTCTAGCAGTGTACATGTCTAGTGCAGGGCTCCTGATAAGAGGGAGAATTCTGAACAATTCAAACATTTTCTCATTCATACAGCACCAAATCCTATGGTGTTACTACTCATTAGAATCGTCTCTTTGAGACGATTCTAATGAGTAGTGACACCATATGGTTTCATGCAGAAATAAAGATTTTAATTTTTGAAATACTCCCCTTATCTGGATCCCTGCTAGTGAGTAGTGACAGCTTACCTGTCTTTGGAAATCCACATGGCTGCCAATTTGTTTATACTCTAGCTGACACTGACCCATACTGACCACTGTCCTGTCCATTGATTCCTCTGTCCATGCCACCATCTGCTGATATACCTCCACAGACACAACTTTCTGCAGATTCTGCAATAATGAAAATAATCAGGGCTCCAGATAAGGGGGAGTAAACTGAACAAATCCAACATTTTCTCCCTCATTTCATTTCAGCACCAAATCCTATGGTGTTACTACATTCTGACTACAGTTCATTCAGATCTAATGAGATTTGTAGCCTATAGAGGGCTAAAGACATTTCCTGGCCTGCATTTGGTGAGAACAGATAGTCAGGCAATTCCCAAGCAAAAATCATGCTTTTTGTGCATACCTATACAACTTTGAATCATTGAAGCGTCTCATGTGAGGCCAGGCTGTTATATTTGAAAGTTTGGTTAGAAATTGCAATTGACAAGAGGGCCTGAAGGCCCTGATATCGCTCACCTCTTATACTGAAGCCTGATAGCTTTACCTTTCTGTTTCACTCGTTTTAATCTAAATCCATTCAAACTTGTAGTATAGCATGTAAACAATTTTGGAATACAACCTCATAATTTTAGTATAGTAGAGTACATCAAGGGCAGATAACTAGAGCCTAAACAATACAGAAATGAAGCCTTTCCTAGCATTTCAAAGTATATCAAGGGCAGATAACTATTGCCACAATGATTAGATTTCAACAATAATTGCACTCCTGTGAGAACTTATAGCTGTATACGTTGTGTGCAAATATAATCAAAATCCATTGAAAACTGTAGTTGCAAGAGTGTAAACCCTGTTAGATAATAATGGCATTTTCAGCAATTCAAGGGCAGATAACTCTTGACCTATTAGTTTGATTTCAACCATAATCACACTTATTACAACTCTTATGGTAATAAACAATCTGAGCAAGTTTGAAAAAGACTGGATAAAAATTGTGGCGGCTAGAGTATAAACACCGTTTGAACATTTCACTATAACTCTACGTAAAACAGCGACCCCCGGGGCGGGCCAATTTTGGTCCCAGGAACAAAATTGGAACAACTTTAATAGAGAACCTGTAGACAATCCTATGTGCAAAATATCTAAGCTCAGTGTATTTTGGTTTCAGACAAGAAGATTTTTTAAAGTTTTCATTGAAAAAATCTATTTTTAGCTCCAGTGACCCAGATATTCAACAGACCGGAATCAATTCGTCAACATATGTGAAGGACCTTTAGACATTACACATTGCCAAATATAAAAGCTCTGGCCATAATGGTTTCAGAGAAAAATGTTTGAACATTTCACTATATAACTCTATGTAAAATGGTGACCCCGGGCTGGGCCAATTTTGACCCCAGGGTCAAACTTTGAACAATCTTGATAGAGGACCTATAGATGATGCCATGTGCCAAATATCTAAGCTCTGGCCCTTGTGGTTTTTGACAAGAAGATTTTTTAAGATTTCCTTATTTTTTCACTTTGGTTGCCATAGCAACCAGACTAAATTCTTTGAACAACTTTGAAAGAGCTTGACCCAAGGAACATTCCTGTGAAGTTTGGTTGCAATCAGGCATGTGGTTTTGAACAAGAAGATGTTTGAACATTTCACTATATATCTCTATGTAAAACGGTGACCCCTGGGGCGGGACCAATTTTGACCCCAGGGTCAAACTTTGAACAATCTTGATAGAGGACCTATAGATGATACTATGTGCCAAATATCTAAGCTCTAGCCTTTGTGGTTTTTGACAAGAAGATTTTTTAAGATTTCCTTATTTTTTCACTTTGGTTGCCATGGCAACCAGAGTTCTGCATTGTTTCAAATTCTTTGAACACCTTTGAAAGAGCTTGACCCAAGGAACATTCCTGTGAAGTTTGGTTGCAATCAGGCATGTGGTTTTGAACAAGAAGATGTTTGAACATTTCACTATATAACTCTATGTAAAACGGTGACCCCCGGGGCAAGGCCAATTTTGACGCCAGGGTCAAACTTTTAACAATCTTGATAGAGGACCTATAGATGATACTATGTGCCAAATATCTAAGCCCTAGCCTTTGTGGTTTTTGACAAGAAGATTTTTTAAGATTTCCTTATTTTTTCACTTTGGTTGCCATGGCAACCAGAGTTCTGCATTGTTTCAAATTCTTTGAACAACTTTGAAAGAGCTTGACCCAAGGAACATTCCTGTGAAGTTTGGTTGCAATCAGGCTAGCGGTTTTGAAGAAGAAGATATTTGAAGAAATTGTTGACGCACAACGCACGACGGACGCCGGACAAAGACCGACCACAAAAGCTCACCTTGAGCACTTTGTGCTCAGGTGAGCTAAAAATTGTGGCCTCTAGAGTATAAACACCCTTAAATAAGGCATTTTCAGCAATTCAAAGGTAGATAACTCCTGACCTATAAGTCTGATTTCAACCATAATCAATCTCATCTGAACTCCTATAGTCATATTGAATCTGAGTAAGTTTGAGATAGATTGGATAAAAATTGTGGCCTCTAGAGGGTAAACACTGTTAAATATGGCATTTTCAGCAATTCAAAGGTAGATAACTCTTGACCAATTGGTCGGATTTCAATTATAATCAAACTCATCCAAACTCTTAGGGTAATATACAATATGGGCAAGTTTTAGAAAGATTGGATAAAAAGTGTGGCCTCTAGAGTGTAAACATTGTTAAATATAGCATTTTCAGCAATTCAAAGGTAGATAACTCTTGACCTATTTGTCAGATTTCAACCATAATCGAACTCATCCGAACTCTTATGGTAATATACAATCTGAGCAAGTTACAGAAAGTTTGGATTAAAATTGTGGCCTCTAGAGAATAAACACTAAAATTGTTGACGACGAACGACGGACATTCAAGGATTGCAAAAACTCACCCTGAGCTAGTTCAGGTGAGCTAAAAAACCTCTTCAGTATGAGTATGTCTGGGCCTCACTAGGCAAACTGAGATTGGTATAGCATATGCTGCATGCTTTTGAAGTTACTTTCACGCCTATCAAAAACAATTGGAGGGTGCTGACGAAGTGTCTTTAACAGTGTTTTTCTTTGATTTGATCTAGTGATCACTAGTATACTTAGTGGTAACCTGACATAACTAGACATAACCTACATTAAAATTCCAATGAGATTTGTAGCCCCTAGAGCTTTAACAAGGTTTTTTTATGATTTGACCTAGTGACCTAGTATTTAACCCAACATGACCCATAATCGAAATTCACCTAGATATCAATGAAGAAAACATTTTATCCAAGTTGCATTAAAATCCAATGAGATTTGAAGCTTCTAGAGTGTTAACAATGTTTTTCTATGATTTGACCTAGTTTTTTATCAGACCTGACCCATATTCAAACTAGACTTAGATATTAACTAGACCTATCACAAATGGTGATTCATACTTCCAGTAGGGTCTTGTCACAAGAGGTAAATGTTTCTGAATAAAGTTGATGTGTGCACTTAAGTGCTCCCTAATGCCTCGCTCACATTTGCTGCGGCTGCCGTACGGCGGCCGCACGGCTAATCATTTCTACGGCGAGTAGCAATTCCCCGGCCGCTGCAGAATTCCTACGGCCGCCGTGTGTTGCGCTCACATTTGCTGAGGCTGCCGCGAAATTTGATTTTTGTGGGTTTAAAAAACCTGCGGCAGCCGTACGGTGAACGCACGGCGACGGTACGGCAGCCGTGGAAGTCCCATCAGATACCCTGCAATCAAAATGCTGCTCCTGCTAAACAACTTGGTTTTGCTACATGTTCACACAACTAATATCAGTCCAACAACACCATGAAATCAAAGGACACATTTGGACAACATTTAAGAATATCTAAATCCATTTTTAGATAATATGTTTTACATATATGAACAAAAGTACAAATGCACAATAGGAAAATTGACCGTTGAGTTACGGCGGCCGTAAAACCACTCTCCGGCGTGTGTTTCTACGGCGAGCTCTACGGCCTGTAAAATATTGGGATAAGCCGTAAGATTCTCTCGATTTCACGTTTCTGCGGCCGCCGTAGAGCAAATGTGAGCGCACTATAACATGGAAAACAAGAGGGCCTGAAGGCCCTGATATCGCTCACCTGTTGTACTGAAGCTTGATAGCTTTACCTTTCTGTTTCATCCGTTTTAATCTAAATCCATTCAAATTTGTAGTATAGCATGTAAACAATTTTGGAATACAACGTCATAATTCTAGTAGTAGAGTACATCAAGGACAGGTAACTAGAGCCTAAACAATACTGAAATGAAGCCTTATTTCTATCATTTCAAAGAATATCAAGGGCACATAACTATTGCCACAATTATTAGCTTTCAACAACAATTGCACTCCTTTGAGAACTTATAGGTATATACTTTGTGTGCAAGTAAAATCAAAATCCATTGAAAACTGTAGTTGCAAGAGTGTATACGCTGTTTGATATGGCATTTTCAGCAATTCAAGGGCAGACCACTCTTGACCTATTGGTCCGATTTCAACCATAATCACACTTATTTGAACTCTTATGGTCATATACAATCTGAGCACGTTTGAGATAGATTGGATAAACATTGTGACCTCTGGAGTGTAAACACCCTTAAATATGGCATTTTCAGCAATTCAAAGGTAGATAACTCTCGACCTATTAGTCTGATTTCAACCAAAATCTAACTCATCTGAACTCTTATGGTCTTATACAATCTGAGCAAGTTTGAGATAGATTGAATAAAATTGTGGCCTCTAGAGTGTAAACACTCTTAAATATGGCATTTTCAGCAATTCAAAGGTAGATAACTCTCAGCCTATTGGTCGGATTTCAACCATAATCAAACTCATCTGAACACTTATGGTCTTATACAATCTGAGAAAGTTTGAGATAGGTTGGATAAAAATTGTGGCCTCTAGAGTGTAAACACCCTTAAATATTACATTTTCAGCAATTCAAAGGCAGATTACTCTCGACCTATTACTCTGATTTCAACCAAAATCGAACTCATTTGAACTCTTATGGTCTTATACAATCTGAGCAAGTTTGAGATAGATTGAATAAAAATTGTGGCCTCTAGAGTGTAAACACCCTTAAATATCGCATTTTCAGCAATTCAAAGGTAGATCACTCTTGACCTATTGGTCAGATTTCAACCATAATCGAACTCATCTGAACTCTTATGGTAATATACAGAACTCTTATGGTAATATACAATCTGAACAAGTTTGAGAAAGATTGGATAAATATTGTGGCCTCTAGAGTGTAAACACTTAAATTGTTGACGCCGGACGCCGGACATTCAAGTATTGCAAAAGCTCACCCTGAGCTAGCTCAGGTGAGCTAAAAATAACAAAGGGCAACAACTCCAAAAATGCATAAAAATATAACAACAAAGGGAAATAACTCTAAAAGTATGGATGACAGAGTAAAGGTTCTTATGTACTGCACTCCTGGTCAATGAGATCTATCTGTATTGGAAGTTATGCTCCTGACAAGCCTAAATTGGATAAAAAATATAACAACAAAGGGCAATTACTCCAAAAATACTGCTGATAGAGTTATGGTTCTTGTGTACTGCACTCTTAGGCAATGAGATCTATCTGTATATGAAGTTTGAAGTCAATAGCTCTTATACTTTGGAAGATATGCTCTGGACAAGCCTAAATTGGATAAAAATATAACAACAAAGGGCAATAAATCCAAAAATACTGATGATAGTGTTATGGTTCTTGCGCACTGCACTCCTAGTCAATGAGATCTATCTGTATATGAAGTTTGAAGTCAATAGCTCTTATACTTTGGAATTAATGTTCCGGACAAGCCTAAAATGGGTAAAAATATAACAACAAAGGGCAATAACTCCAAAAATACTGATGATAGAGTTATGGTTCTTGCGCACTGCACTCCAAGTTAATATGATCTATCTGTATATGAAGTTTGAAGTCAATAGCTCTTTTACTTTGAAAGTAATGCTCCGGACAAGCCTAAATTAGGTAAAAATAAGAGCCCCATGGGGCATATTTCGCTCACCTGAGAATAGCTGAAAAATTGAGATCATGATTTATGTCCAGGGCTGGGTCATTTTTTACCCGAGGAGCATTATTGAAATTGAACAATCTCGATAGAGGACCTGTAGATGACCTGTAGATGATGCTTAATGCCAAATATCTAAGATCAGGGTACTAGGATTTTAGAAATTTTTTTTTTTACAAGTTTCCATTGAAAAAATCTATTTTTAGCTCCTGTGACCTACATATGCAACAGACTGGAACCATTTGAACAAAATAGGTAAAGGACATCTATAAGTGTCACCATGCCGAATATCAAAGCTCTGGCCATATTGGTTTCAGAGGAGAAGACGTTTGAAAATTTCACTATATAACTCCATGTAAAACTTTGGCCCCCGGGGTGGGGCCAATTTTGACCCCAGGGACATAATTTGAACAAACTTGATAGAGGACCTGTAGATGATGCGGTGTCTGGTCTCAACGCCCCACTGCACCAACGCCCCACTACATAAACGTACCATTTGTGGATCCAACGTCCCATTTTTTAAAAATTATATATATCACCCGTATTTGACAATTATTAATTGATGCAAAAGTGAAAGGGTGATTTAAATGAGTAACTGGGATTAAATGAAATATTTTTGCTTACAAACTGTGTACATACGATGTTCCTATGTGAGTAGTATCCTCCGTTAGTCGGGGTTGTTTTATCCACTTATAGCATCGCATTAATCTTCGTATTTCGTAGAAGATAAGTTTCCTTTCGCTAATGCCACACCCAAGTAGCTACCTTTTTTCACTCGCCAAGTTGTGAGTTGAATATGTTGAGCGGGGAAGCGAAGTCGGCTAACTTTGAAGATTTGATCAAAGAGTTTTTAACGTGTTCATGCTGAATTGTCGTCTTTTGAAACATATTGTCTGATAAGATGAAAATTAGTTTTCATGCATTTGAAAAAGAAGAAAGGTTGAAATGAGTGACAAATAGTTTGGATCCATATCTGGATACAACCTGTTTGCAATTATTAGACAAGTCACACTTAACATGATGAGGGTTAAATATTTTACCCGTAAACCAACTTAAAGACAACAACTGTATAAGTATCTAGGGATTTGAGTAAGTGGTATTGATGCTGGAGGAAACGATAAAGTCTAGTTAACGGACGAACACACGGACAGGACAACGCTATACGCATTCGCATTTATAGATACCGGGGGCATCAAATAGTGCAGATTCTGATCAAAGAACTCGTGATATGATGCTATGTGCCATATATCTAAGCTCTGGCCCTTGTAGTTTCAGACAAGAAGATTGTTTAAGTTTTCATTGAAAAATTCTATTTTTAGCTCCGGTGACCTAGGTATGCAACCGACCAGAACCATTTGAACAAAATAGGTAAAGTACATCTAGAAGTGTCACCATGCCAAATATCAAAGCTCTGGCCAAATTAGACGTTTTGACCCAAGGAACATTCCTGTAAAGTTTGGTTGAAATCTGTCTAGCGGTATAGGAGGAGATGTCATTTGAATCAATTGTTAACGACGATGGACAACGGACAACGGACGACGGACAACGCACGACGATGGACGACGAACACAGGGCCATCCCAATAGCTCACCTTGAGCCTTTGGCTCAGGTGAGCTAAAAACAATGATGTCAGAGTTATGGCCTTTGCAAATGGCACTTCCTCTCATTAGGCTCTTTCCAAATACATGTATGCAATTTCCTTTTACCCATTACCCCATAGCCTGTTTCTAGTTTTGAAAATAGGTGGCCACCTAAAGCAGGTTGAAAGTAAAGCAGAATGCGCCTTAAGGCACACCCTGCTTTACTTTCAAACTGCTTTAAGCTACCACCTACTAGGATATAGAAACTTATTTCTTATCTTACATTTTCATGACTCACATTATAAAGTGGAATTATTTTCTTCAGTGGAGGAATAAATTAAAGGCCTAAAAATGCATATTTATGGGGTAATGGGTTAACAAACATCAGTATTTATGGGGGAATGGGTCGAGTTAGATTTTCTCCTGGACAAGAAACAAGGGCCACTATGGCCCTATATCGCTCACCTGGTACACCATGTAAAACTTTACCTATAGTGACCTAGATTTTGACCCAACATGACCAATATTCAACCTTGACCTAGATTTCAATAAGGCAAACATTTGACCAAGTTTCATCAAGATCAAATGATAAATGTAGCTTCTAGAGCCTAAACAATGTATTTTAATGATTTGACCTAATGACCTAGTTTTTAACCAGACATGATTCATATTCGTACTTGACCTAGATATCAATAAGTCAAACAATGTGATCACGTTTCATGAAGATCTAATGAGATTTGTAGCCTCTAGAGTGTTAACAAGGTTTTTCTATGATTTGACCTAGTTTTTGACCAGACTTGACCCAGATTCGAACTTTACCTTGATATCAATGAGGCAAACATTTTGACCAAGTTTCATGAAGATCTAATGAGATTTGTAACCTCTAGAGTGTTAACAAGGTTTTACTATGATTTGACCTAGTGACCTAGTTTTTGACCGGACTTGACCCACATTCAAACATGACCTAGATTTATCATGACAAATATTTTGACCAAGTTTCATGAAGATCTAATGAAATTTGTAGTCTCTAGAGTGTTAACAAGGTTTTTCTATACTTTGACCTAGTGACCTAGTTTTTGACCGGACATGACCCACATTCGAACTTGACCTAGATATCAATGAGGCAAACATTTTGACCAAGTTTCATGAAAATCTAATGAGATTTGTAGCCTCTAGAGTGTTAACAAAGTTTTTCTATGATTTGACCTAGTGACCTAGTTTTTGACCGGACTTGACCCACATTCGAACTTGACTTAGATTTCAACATGACAAATATTTTGACCAAGTTTCATGTAAAGATCTAATGAAATTTGTAGTCTCTAGAGGGTTAACAAGGTTTTTCTATGATTTGACCTAGTGACCTAGTTTTTGACCGGACATGACCTACATTCGAACTTGACCTAGAATTCATCAAGACAAACATTGTCATCAAGTTTCATGAAGATCCAATGAAATTTGTAGCCACTAGAGTGTTAACGAACAATTGTGGACGGACGACGGATGGCGGACATCCAGCGATCCTAATAGCCAGGTGAGCTAAAAATGACAAGACATACAGATAACTCTGATAAAACCAATATTAAAGTTAAACATAATGTATAAATATGGCATAAGACATAATTACATAACTGTCAGTGGATCACTTCCAGATCCTGTTTCTCTAAGTATGAAGCAGACTGAACCATTTCTAAACTTTAGCAGACAACATGTTCAGTAGACACCAACACTGACCAGTTCTGTTGCTGTACAGCAGCTGACCTGAGGTCAGTTATGCAATCTGCCACTGGCTGGGAACTTAACTCTTATAATGCTGAATGCATATTGTATGTAAATTTTGTAAAGCAAATCATACTTTACATTTTCTAAATTAAACAAGAGCCGCATGCAGCCCTAAATCACTCACCTGGTACCCATGGTTACGGTCATGGTAATAAACCAGTAATGGTAAAGTTTTTACTATAAGCCATCATTAGTAAATTCATTCCCACCCTCTGACGGCCATGTTTGAGCTAGGAAGATTATTTGAAGAAAACTGGAAAAGGGTCACCCATGAATCATTATTTGTGTAAAAATATTCTTAAATCAGACCAATAGTTTCAGAGAAAAAGATTTTTAAAGATTTTCTATACGGAAATATATGGAAAACTTGCCCCACCCACTGGCAGCCATGATTTTAAAGATAACAAAATGATTTTAAGAAATCTGGTAGAGAGTCATGAATGGATCATTTGTGTAAAATTATTTTCAATTTGGACCAGTAGTTTCACAGAAGAAAACTTTTAAAGTTTTTACTATACAGTAACATAAGGAAAATGTGCCCCACCCACTTGCGGCCATGTTTTTTTAGATATCAAAATAATTTTAAGAAATCTGGTAGAGGGTCACCCATGGATCATTTGTGTGAAATTACTTTCAAATCGGACCAGCAGTTTCAGACAAGAAGATTTTTAAAGTTTTCACTATATAGCCATATAAGGAAAATCTGCCCCACCCACAAGCGGCCAAATTATTTTAAGAAATCTGATAGAGGGTCACCAATGGCACATTTGTGTAAAATTATTTTCAATTTGAACTAGTAGTTTCACAGAAGAAGATTTTTAAAGTTTTTACTATACAGTAACATAAGGACAAGAGCCCCATGGGGCATATTTCGCTCACCTGAGAATAACTGACAAAATGGAGATAATTATTTATGTCCAGAAAGGGGGCATTTTTTACCCGAGGGGCATAATTTGGACAATCTTGTAAGAGGACCTGTAGATGATGCTATGTGCCAAATATCTAAGATCAGGGTAGTAGGGTTTTAGATAAGAAGATTTTTGTAACTTTCCATTGGAAAAAAAAATCTATTTTTAGCTCCTGTGACTTAAATACATATGCAACAGACTAAAACCAGTTGAACAAAAATAGGTATAGGTCGTTTGCAGTTAAAAAAAACACGATAAATCTTTGATAATTATAAAACTAATGGACGTATTTAAATTAAATTTTGCATACACTTATAGTGTGCCTATACCAACTCTGACAAGGAAATTCAGAATTTTTGATAGTCTGACTAAAAACTTTTCTTCTTTGTTTTATATAAATTTTGTGTCGCTGAAAATGGTCAATTACGTGGGGTGTTATTGGCTATTACCTTGATCACGTTTGTTTATTTTGGAGAATATCTCCAGGTACAATCCCGTGCAAGTTGATTCTGTCTGAAAGGTGAATCCCGTGCTGATATTGGTTGTTTAGTTGTACAAAATTAATTGTGAGGCCCCATAATCCATTACATTTTTACTATGCCTAAATCCACGAGCTCTTCACCAGGAATAAAGAGAATTGCAATTACTTTTCAAACCGAAGCTCTAACATTTCTACATAATGACAGAGCTCCAGATAAGAGAGAGAAAATTGAACAAGTCCAACATTTTCTCGCCTATTTCAGCACCAAATTCTATAGTGTGACTACTCATTAGAATCGTCTCGAATCGTCACACCATAGGGCTTAATTCAGAAATAAAGATTTTAGTTTTGGAATTACTCCCCTTATCTGGAGCTTAATTATGTATCAATGTTCGAGTTGTTTTGCAGTACGTTTACGTTACGTTTCCTTTAAACGATAAAATAATAAAGGTTTTTGAACTGCTCTGTAAACATTCTGTTGAAAATTTGATAATGGTAAGTTGGTGTAGATCGTCTGGTGTTCTGCTATTTATAACGTTTAGTTATTTTGCGTTTTGTTGATAAAACTTTCGTATGAGTGGCACATGGTTCGGATCCTATTCAGATACGAAATGGCTCCGGTGTCCGATTAGGATCTAACATGTTCGGAAATAACAGTATGGTCGGTTAATACGTTTAACGTACCCCAGTCAGGGCCTCGTTCGGTTAGTTGTAAACTGCTATGGTATGCGATGGCTTAACGGTGAGGCGTAACCGGGTCGTGAAAGATAGGCTGTTGAATAACTTGAAATCACCCTTCGGAAAAGTGTCCTTTAGAAGTGTAAACTTTATATAGAAGTTATGAATAAAACTTTTTTATTACGAAGAGAATTTTTTTTTTATATTTTGTCAGAGTTGGTATTATAGGTATATCATAAATCTATGCAAAAGTCCATTTGTCGCTGTTGTCTTGTTATGGAGATATTTGAAAATTATCGTGTTTTTTTTAACTGCAAACGACCTATAAAGGATATTTAGAAGTGTCACCATGCTGAATATCAAAGCTCTGGCCATATTAGTTTCAGAGGAGAAGACGTTTGAAAAATTCACTATATAACTCTATGTAAAACTGTGACCCCCGGGGCGGGGCCAATTTTGACCCCAGGGGCATAATTTGAACAAACTTGATAGAGGACCTGTAGGCGATGCTATGTGTTAAATATCTAAGCTATGGCCCTTGTAGTTTCAGAGTAGAAGATTTTTTAAGTTTTCATTGAAAAAAAATCTATTTTTAGCTCCTGTGACCTAGTTATGCAACCGACCAGAACCATTTGAACAATTTTGGTATAGGACATCTAGAAGTGTCACCATGCCAAATATCAAAGCTCTTGCCAAATTAGTTTCAGAGAAGAAGACGTTTGAACATTTCACTATATAACTCTATGTAAAACTGTGACCCCCAGGGCGGGGCCAATTATGACCCCAGGGGCATAATTTGAACAAACTTGATAGAGGATGTGTAGGCGATGCTATGTGTCAAATATCTAAGCTCTGGCCCTTGTAGTTTCAGAGCAGAAGATTTTTTAAGTTTTCATTGAAAAAAATCTATTTTTAGCTCCTGTGACCTAGTTATGCAACCGACCAGAACCATTTGAACAATTTTGGTGAAGGACATCTAGAAGTGTCACCATGCCAAATATCAAGGCTCTGACCACATTAGTTTCAGAGAAGAAGACGTTTGAAAATTTCACTATATAACTCTATGTAAAACTGTGACCGCCGGGGCGGGGTCAATTTTGACCCCAGGGGTATAATTTGAACAAACTTGATAGAGGACCTATAGATGATGCTATGTGCCAAATATCTAAGCTCTGACCATTGCAGTTTTTGACAAGAAGATTTTTTAAGATTTCCTTATTTTTTCACTTTGGTTGCCATGGCAACAAGAGTTCTGCATTGTTTTTAATTCTTTGAACAAATTTGAAAGAGCTTGACCCAAGGAACATTTCTGTAAAGTTTGGTTGAATTCTGCCAAGCGGTATAGGAGAAGTAGTAATTTGAAGCAATTGTTAACGACGACGGACGACAAACGACGGACGACGCACGACGACGGACACAGGGCCATCCCAATAGCTTGACTCAGGTGAGCTAAAAATGTGCCCCACCCACTGACGGCCATGTTTTTTTAGATATCAAAATAATTTTAAGAAATCTGGTAGAGGGTCACCCATGGATCATTTGTGTGAAATTACTTTCAAATCGAACTAGCGGTTTCAGACAAGAAGATTTTTAAAGTTTTCACTATATAGCCATATAAGGAAAATCTGCCCCACCCACTAGCGGCCATGTTTTTTAAGATAGGAAAATTATTTTAAGAAATCTGATAGAGGGTCACCAATGGCACATTTGTGTAAAATTATTTTCAATTCGGACCAATAGTTTTTGACAAGAAGATTTTTAAAGTTTTTTCAATCGGTTGCCATGGCAACCACAATTTCAATTGGATGACTTATATTTGAAGAATCTGAGAGAGTACCCTACAAGGAACAATCCTATGAAGTTTCGAAGAAATTGGCCCAGTGGTTTCCAAGAAGAAGATCTTTAAAGAAAAAGTTTGACGACGGACGGACGTACTTACGCTAGGATACTTATGTGGCTATTTTCTATTGTTTTCTCTTGCGTGGCTAGCCACACAAGAGACAATTTCTTTTTGCTCTAACTTGGAATAGAATGGTCTGGAGGCTAACCCTACCCCTTACCCTATGTCCCACAACTGACCAGGTTAATGTCACAAGAAATGGCCAGGTTAATGTCACAAGAGACTGCCAGGTTAATGTTTTTCTATTATGTGGCTAAGAATTTTAGCCACATAAGTATCCTAGGGTGTGGACGGATGGACGGTTGGAGGGACGGACACAGGGCAATCACAATAGCTCACCTTGGCACTTCGTGCCAGGTGAGCTAAAAAAAAATGTAAATAAATGGCAAATAGTTTGGAGCCAGATTAGATGCAGCATAATGTAGCATCTGACCTGGATCCAAACTGTTTGCAAATATAGGTGATTTAGTATAAGGGTGGATCACAAAAACAGTTCAACCTGCTTGAATCTGCAGTAAAACACAGTAAAACCTGAATAAAGCGACATTGAAAAATCCCTATGGTGAATCCCTATGGTGAATATGGGCTTTGATTTGAACGGTTTTCAGAGAGATCCACCAGAAGATACTATAGACACAGTATCAAACTTGTGAGCCTAATAGTTTTTGACAAGAAGAATGTTTAAAGTTTTTCGCTTTTTGTAATAAATTTCAATAAGTAGTCCCCTTTCATTTTAACAATTTCTGTAGAGAAGCATCCAAGGAACACCGTGAGCAAGTTGGTTTTTCCCTAAAACTCTCGGTTTCAGAGGAGATGTCGCTAGAAGTAAATTTGAACGGACGGACAGACGGACTACGGGCAATCACAACAGCTCACCTTGAGCCTTCGGCTCAGGTGAGTTACAAATACTGATGATAGAGTAATGGTGCTTGTGCACTGCACTCCTAGTCAATGACGTCTATCTGTATATGAAGTTTGAAGTCAATAGCTCTTATACTTTGAAAGTTATGCTCCGGACAAGCCTAAAGTGGGTTAAAATATAACAACAAAGGGCAATAACTCCAAAAATACTTATGATAGAGTTATGGTTCTTGTGCACTGCACTCCTAGTCAATGAGATCTATCTGTATATGAAGTTTGAAGTCAATAGCTATTATACTTTAGAAGTTATGCTCCGGACAAGCCGGCCGGACGGACGTCCTCACAGATGGACATTTGTTGGGTATTTTCTTTGTTTAAAAGTACCCAACAGCAACAAAAATACCCAACAATAACAATAGGGTAATCACGGAATGAATGGAATCTATTGTTCTCCCTACTCAACAAAGGACCTTTCGTGCGCTCGGACGGACGGACATGGTGACTCCAGTATACCCCCCAAAACTTCGTTTGAGGGGGTATAATGAAGCAAACATTTCTACTACACTTTTAAAGATATTGTGCATGGTTTCCATGGCAACAATTCTGATGGCCCCACCCACTTTTTTGAACAACTTTTGAAGATCACAACTACTGTATGTATCAGACCAAGTTCGGTTAAAATGGGCAATTGGTTTCATAGAAGTTATTTAAAACAAGAGACCCAGAGGGTCACATTTCGCTCACCTGAGGAAATTGCAGGGCAAAACAACATTTTAATAAAGTTATGATCAATGTGTCATAATTTGAACAATCTTGGTAGAGGACCATAAGGCAAAGCTACATGTAAAATATTAATGATCTGGGCCTAATGGTTTCAGAGAAGAAGGTTTTTAAAGGTTTTTCTATGAAAAACTGATAAGCCCGAGGGTTGAGCCATTTTTGGTCCGGGGGTCATAATTTGAACAATCTTGGTAGAGGACCATGAGGCAAAGCTACATGTCAAATATTAATGATCTGGGCCTTACAGTTTCAGAGAAGAAGATTTTTTAAGGTTTTCCTATATAATTCAATGTAAAACTGATAAGCCCAGGGGCGGGGCCATTTTTGGCCCGAGAGTCATAATTTGAACAATCTTGGTAGAATACCATGAGGCAAAGCTACATGTAAAATATTAATGATCTGGGTCTTACAGTTTCAGAGAAGAAGATTTTTTAAGGTTTTCCTATATAATTCAATGTAAAACTGATAAGCCCAGGGGCTGGGCCATTTTTGGCCCGAGAGTCATAATTTGAACAATCTTGGTAGAATACCATGAGGCAAAGCTACATGTCAAATATAAATGATCTGGGCCTAATGGTTTCAGAGAAGAAGATTTTTAAAGGTTTTCTATGAAAAACTGATAAGCCCGAGGGCGGGGCCATTTTTGGTCCGGGGGTCATAAATTGAACAATCTTGGTAGAGGACCATGGGGCAAAGCTACATGTTAAATATTAATGATCTGGGCCTTACAGTTTCAGAGAAGAAGATTTTTTAAGGTTTTCCTATATAATTCAATGTAAAACTGATAAGCCCAGGGGCGGGGCCATTTTTGGCCCGAGAGTCATAATTTGAACACTCTTGGTAGAATACCATGAGGCAAAGCTACATGTCAAATATTAATGATCTGGGCCTAATGGTTTCAGAGAACAAGATTTTTAAAGGTTTTTCTATGAAAAACTGATAAGCCCGAGGGCGGGGCCAGTTTTGGTTCGGGGGTCATAATTTGAACAATCTTGGAAGAGGACCATGAGGCAAAGCTACATGTCAAATATTAAAGATCTGGGCCTTACATTTTCAGAGAAGAAGATTTTTAAAAGTTTTCCTTTATAAGTCTATGTAAAACTGATAAGCCCCGGGGCGGGGCCAATTTTGACCCTGGTGTCATAATTTGAATAATCTTGATAGAGGACCATATGGCAAAGCTACATGTCAAATATTAATGATCTAGGCCATACAGTTTCTGAGGAGAAGATTTTTAAAGGTTTTCCTAAGAACAAGAGGCCCAGTGGCCACATTTCGCTCACCTGAGACATTATACCATAGAAGCTGACTGGGCAAGACAACATTTTGATATAGCTGATATAACTGATAAGCCCCGGGGCGGGCCAAATTTGATCCAGGGGTCATAATTTGAACAATGTTGGTAGAGGACCATAGGGCAAAGCTACATGTCAAATATAAATGATCTGGGCCTTACGGTTTCAGAGAAGAAGATTTTTCCTATGAAAAACTAATAAGCCCGAGGGCGGGGCCATTTTTGGCCTGGGGATCATAATTTGAACAATCTTGGTAGAGGACCACAAGGCAAAGCTATATGTCAAATATTAAAGATCTGGGCCTTACAGTTTCAGAGAAGAAGATTTGTAAAGGTTTTCCTATATAAGTGCATGTAAAACTGATAAGCCCCGGGGCGGGGCCAATTTTGACCCGGGGGTCATAATTTGAACAACTTTAGTAGAGGACTATAAGGCAAAGCTACATGTCAAATATAAATGATCTGGGCCTTACGGTTTCAGAGAAGAAGATTTTTAAAGGTTTTCCTATGAAAAACTGATAAGCCCGAGGCCGGGGCCTTTTTTGGCCCGGGGGTCATAATTTGAACAATCTTGGTAGAGGACCTAAAGGCAAAGCTACATGTCAAATATTAAAGACCTGGGCCTTAAAGTTTCAGAGAAGAAGATTTTTAAAGGTTTTCCAATATAAGTCTATGTAAAACTGATAAGCCCCGGAGCGGGGCCATTTTTTACCCGGGGGTCATAATTTGAACAATCTTGGTAGAGGACCATAAGGCAAAGCTACATGTCATATATTAATGATCTAGGCCATACGGTTTCTGAGAAGAAGATTTTTAAAGGTTTTCCTAAGAAAAACTGATAAGCCCCAGGGTGGGGCAATTTTTGGCCCCAGGGTCAAAATTTGAACAATCTTGCTAGAAAATCATTAGGTTATGATACATACCAAATATCAAAGGTCTGGGCCTTTGGGTTTCTGAGAAGAAGATTTTTGAAGATTTTCTTATGCATTAAAAGTTGTCTATACGGTCATGTTAGAAAACCTGGTCCCACAGCAAGGGGAATAACTCTAGCCAAAATCTTTGAACAAGATTTCGTTCCCCCTTGTCACTGATGCTTCTGACAAAGTTTGGTTGAAATCGGGTCAGTGGTTTCTGAGGAGATGTTGTTTGAAAATGTGGACGGACGACGGCAGATGGACGACGGACGAAGAGCGATCACAATAGCTCATCCTGAGCCTTTGGCTCAGGTGAGCTAAAAACTGATAAGCCCCAGGGCGGGGCCATTTTTTACCCCAGGGTCAAACTTTGAACAATCTTGGTAGAAGATCATTAGGTTATGATACATACCAAATATCAAAGGTCTGGGCCTTTGGGTTTCTGAGAAGAAGATTTTTTAAGATTTTCTTATGCATTAAAAGTTGTCTATACGGTCATGTTAGAAAATTTAGTCCCACAGCAAGGGGAATAACTCTAGCCAAAAACTTTGAACAACAATTCGTTCCCCCTTGCCACTGATGCTTCTGACAAAGTTTGGTTGAAATTGGGTCAGTGGTTTCTGAGGAGATGTTGTTTGAAAATGTGAATGTATGACGTACGCCGGACGCCTGACACCGGACGACGGACGGAATGGTATCACAATAGCTCATCCTGAGCCTTCGGCTCAGGTGAGCTAAAAATTGGACGGCAACGACAGTCAGCAGGATGGCAATGAGTCAGCAAAGGATCAAAATAACTCACCTTGAGCACTTTGTGCTCAGGTGAGCTTAAAATTCCATCTACAGAAGGGCGGGCGGGCGGAGTGGTTCCAGTATATTGTCGGGTATAAAATCAGATTTCAATAATTAACCAAACCCCAACATTAACTTAAACTTATAAACTAAACTTATATATATTGAGGGCAAGTATAATCAAAATCCATTCAAAACTGAAGTTGCTATGGAGGTAAACACTGTTACATAAGCCTTTTATAGTACATCAAGGGTGGATAACTCAAAATTGAATCAGCTTCATATCTTGATGCATATACCATGTGTGAAGTTTAATTAATATCCTTCGAATAGTTTTCTGAGAAAACTCAGGACAAGTCTTTTACAGCATATTTGAATACATCAACGTAAGATAAATCTGTAACAACAAATCAAATGAACTTAACAAGAGTCATATACAGCCCTAAATGGCTCACCTGGAACCATTGATGTAAATTTTATGTAAAATATCTTGAAAAGCTGAGAAATTCTAACAATATGATTGTGCCATTTGCCGAGTATAAATATATGCACAGAGAATATTTCAGTAAAATGTTTGACACACAGAGCAGGCCAATTTGACACAAGGGGCAAGATATGAACCATCTTGGTACAGGTCCACCAGATGATGCTAATAACCAAACATCATCACTGCTAACGTTTTGAAGTTTTTACTAGTATATTCCTATGTAAAATGTTTGACCCCCCCCCCCCCCCCCCCCCCCAAGGCAGGCCAATTTTGACCCCTGGGGCATAATTTGAACAATCTCAGCTTTCAATGTAAGCTTTCAATTAAACCATATAATAACCCTTTCCAACCCACTGGCAGTCATGTTTTTTAGGTAATGAAGTAGTATATTAGATGATCACCTATGAAAAATGTGTGTAAGTTAATACTCAAATCAATCTAGTTGTTTCAGACTAGTTGATTTTTTAAAGTTTTTAATGAAAAAGTCTATTTTTAGCTCCCATGACCTAGATAACTATGCAATGGACCATAACCATTTGAACAATATATGTATTGGTAAAGTACCTCTAGAAGTGAGCCAAATATCAAAACTCTGATAATAACTACTTTCAGAAAAGAAAATGTTTGAAGCTCTCACTAAATAACTCTATGTTAAACTGTGAACCCCCAGGGCAGGATCATTTTTTATTTTAACCCAGGGACGTATTTGAATAATCTTGAAAGAGAACCTACAGCTGATGCTACATGTATGTGCTAAATTATATCTAGACTTTCAGACATGAAGATTTTTAAAGTTTCCATTCATTTGAAAAAAAGAAGATTTTTGAAGTTTTCATTGAAACGATCTATTTTTAGCGCCTGTTACATAGATATGAAACGGACCAGAACTATTTGAAACAAGAGCTGTATACGGCCCTAAATCGCTCACCTGGAACTGTTGATGTAAATGTAGCATATCTTGGAAAGCCGAGAAATTATGACGATATGACTGTGCCAGTTGCTGAGTAGATATGACGCTGTGTGCCAAATATCTAAGCTCAGGGTACTATGGTACATGACAAGATTTTGTAAAGGTTTCATTGAAAAAGTCTATTTTTAGCTTCTGTGACCTATATATGCAATCACTTGAACAATATTGGTTAAGTACCTCTAGAAGTGTCACCATGCCAAATATCAAAGCTCTGGCCATATTAGTTTCAGAGAAGAAGAGGTTTGAGGATTTCACTATAGGTCGTTTGCAGTTCAAAAAAACACGATAATTTTCAAATATCTCCATAACAAGAAAACGGAGACAAATGGAAGTTTGCATAGATTTATGATATACCTATACCAACTCTGACAAAAAAGAAATATTTTTTTCTCTTCGTAATAAAAAAGTTTTATTCATAACTTCTATATAAAGTTTACACTTCTAAGGGACAGTTTTCCAAAGGGTGATTTCAAGTTATTCAACAGCCTATCTTTCACGTCCCGGCAACGCCTCACCGTTAAGCCATCGCATACCATAGCAGTTTACAACTAACCGAACGAGGCCCTGGCTGGGGTACGTTAAACGTATTTACCGACCATACTGTCATTTGCGCACATGTTAGATCCTAATCGGACACCGGAGCCATTTCGTATCTGAATAGGATCCGAACCATGTGCCACTCATACGAAAGTTTTATCAACAAAACGCAAAATAACTAAATGCGATAAATAGCAGAAGAGACATGTTCATACCAGACGATCTACACCAACTTACCATTATCAAATTTTCAACAGAATGTTTCCAGATCAGTTCGAAAACCTTTATTATTTTATCGCTTAAAGAAAACGTAATGTACACGTAAGTGCAATACAACTCGAACATTGATACATATCAAGCTCCACATAAGGGGAGTACATTGTATTTCCAAAACTAAATCTTTATTTCTGAATTAAGCCTATGGTGTGACTATTCATTAGAACCGTCTTTCTTCGAGTAGTCACACCATAGGATTTGGTGTTGAACTGGGTGAGAAAATGTTGGACTTGTTCAAGTTTCTCTCTCTTATATGGAGCTCTGTAAGTATGTAGAAATGTTAGAGCTTCGGTTTGAAAAGTAATTGCAATTCTCTTTATTCCTGGTGAAGAGTTCGTGGATTTAGGCATAGTAAAATTGTAATGGATTATGGGGCCTCACAATTAATTTTGCACAACTAAACAACCAATATCAGCACGGGATTCACCTTTCAGCCAGAAGCAATTTGCACGGGCTTTAATCTGGGGATATTCTCCAATATAAACAAACGTGATCAAGGTAATAGCCAATAACACCCCACGTAATTGACCATTTTCAGCGACACAAAATTTATATAAAACTAAGAAGAAAAGTTTTTAGTTAGACTTTTAAAAATTCTGAATTTCCTTGTCAGAGTTGGTATAGACACATCATAAGTGTATGCAAAATTCAATTTAAATACGTCCATTAGTTTTAAAATTATCTAAGATTTATCGTGTTTTTTTGAACTGCAAACGACCTATACATAACTCTATGTAAATTTGTGACCCCTTGGGCAGGGGCATTTTTTACCCTATGGACATAATTTTGAACAATCTTCATAGAGGACCTGTAGATGATACTTTGTGCCAAATATCTACTGTGGTTTCAGACAAGAAGATTTTTTATGTTTTAATTGAATAAATCTAATTTTAACTCCTGTAACCTAGATATGCAATGGACCGGAACTGTTTCAAAAAATATTTGTAAAGGGCCTCTAGAAGTGTCGACATGCCAAATATCTAAGCTCTATCAATTTCAGTTTCAGAGAAGATGTTTGAAGATTTCACTATATAACTCTATGTAAAACAGTGACCCTGGGGCGGGGCCAATTTTGACCCCAGGGGCAAAATTTGAACAGTCTTGATAGAAGACCTATAGATGATGCCATATGCAAAATATCTAAGCTCTGGCCCTTATGATTTTTGAGAAGGAGATTGTTTAAGTTTACATTGAAAAGATCTATTTTTAACTTTTGTGATCTAGATATGCAACGGACCAGAAATGTTTGAACAACTTTCAAAGAAGACCATATAAGGATAATTCCTGCAAAGTTTGGTAAAATTCCATTCAGAAGTTTAACAGATGTCGTTTATAGAAAGTGTTGACTACGACGGACACTGGAAAATCAAAATAGCTTACCACGGCACTTTGTGCCAGTTGAGCTCAAAATTGAATGAGGACTATATAAGGATTATTCATGCCAAATTTGGTAAAAATCCATCCAGAAGTTTAGGAGGAGATACTGTTTAACGACATTGTTGACGTCTGACGAACGGACAACTGACGCAGGAGGATCAAAATAGTGCCAGGTGAGCTAAAACTGACCCACTTTCATAGCTTGATGCATATAACATTTGAGTGAATTCCTTAATATCCTTAGTTTACCGAGAAAACTCTGGACAAGCCTTTTATAGCATATCTGAGTACATCATGGGCAGATAACTCTTTAACGAAAAATCGAATGAACCTAAAATAGATTCAGCTTCAGATCTTGATGTATATACGGTAACATTTGTGAAGTTTCATTTATATCATTCTAACATTTTTCCGGAAAACCTCTGGGCAAACTAAATGTTAACAAACAAACTTACTAATGGACCGGCAACAAACGACCGGACAGGGCTACGCCAATAATCATTTACGACCACCTTTAGAGGTGGGCGTTTAAGACGTTTTTGACAGGAAACCAAATCGTGACAGACAAATGGCCGGACACAAGATGAAAGGCAATCCTAACAGCTCACCATGATCACTGTGTCTTTTCTAAGAGAAGAATTGGGCTGTTTTGGATTCCTTAAAGTTGTCTCAAGTTCTCTTAACTCATTCACCCCTGGAACTTTTAATGGACAATTCCATTGTCCAATTAAGTCTAGTCCATTTTTGACTATCTAGGGTTGATTTTAACAATATCTTGCAAAACGACAAACAGTGCAGACCCTGATCAGAGGGCTCCTACAGGAGCCCTCTGATCAGGGTCTGCACTGTATGTATATGACAAGTGTACTTCTTAGATTTCACTGTTTGTTCATGATGAGTATACTCGTCACTAGGGTTGAATACCTTAACCACTGGGGGTCCAACTACGTATTATCATCAAAATTAATGTATTGCTACAACAATTTATATGGGTTTTATCATAGATTTGTTTTCCTTTTTGTTGAAGGCAACTTTATTTTCGTAGGGAAACATTTCCTAGTACATACACTGGCTTCATAGGAATACTAATCTATTATAAAATATAATATCAATATAAATTGTCGTAGCAAAACCATAAAATATTCAGAAAGTGATACGTAGTTGGCCCCCAGTGTTAACTAACCACATCACAGATACTCCCATACCAATTTATGCTGCATCTTGAAAAATGGAGAGACCTTGTTCATTCCAAATCTTGTAAACTCTTTATGGCGTAACTCTGCAATGTAATCTTGCACCAAGGCAACGTCCATTTCCTCCAATCTTAGATATTCTTGCAAGCTCTGCAGGCTCGAAAATCTTGTTGGCTTCTTCTCTCGTGTCACAACTGTCATAGGATCGAGGTCATGGAAGAGTGCTCTATTGCGGGATACTAACTTACTCAGTGTTATAGAGTCACAGTTATTGAAGAAGGAGAGAATAGATTCTGCATTTAACTTGCTAATAATCTCGTGTATATCTCTTCTCTCGTCTACATCAGCCAAGTAGGAACAGGCAGAGGTATGTATCTTTAACTGCAAAAAAACAAATATACAGTAAAACCTCTCTACTACTACCACTAGAACCAGAACAGGTAATCAACAGTTACGAAGCTCACCTCCTGCAAAGAACAGACTTAAACGCAAAACCTTAATGTTGACCCTTCCAGGTTAAGGTCAAAGGTCACCAAACTATGGTGCATCATGGTCTACTCATTGAGCAGCATAAGACGTTTTATTACAGTAGGTGCATTTGTTTGCTCAGAAAAGACTTAAATGTAAAACCTTAATATTGACACTAAAGGTCAAGGTCAAAGGTCTAGGCTACCGAACTGTGGTGCATCATCGGCTACTCACTGAGAACGTGAGAACAGCATATGAAGTTTAGTGACTGTAGGTTTGCTCAGAACAGACTTTAACACAAAACCTTAACGTTGACCCTAGAGGTCAAGGTCAAAGATCACCAAACTGCTATGCATCATGGTCTACTCATTGAAGCACATCAGCATATGAAGTTTCATGACATTAAGTGCAGTCGTTTGCTCAAAACAGATTTGAATGTAAAACCAAACTGCATCATGGTCTACTCATTGAGGCGCATCAGCAATTCAACATATGAAGTTTCATGACCGTAGGTGCAGTGGTTTTCTCAGAACAGACTATAACACAAAAACCTAAAGGTTGACACTATAGGTAAAGGTCAAAGTCACTAAACTATGATGCATCATTGGCTACTGATTGAGGCGCATCAGCATAGGAAGTTTCGTGACTAGGTGCAGTGATTTGCTCAGAACAAACTATAACGCAAACACCTTAAGGTTGATCCTATAGGTAAAGGTCAAAGGTCAAGGTCTCCAAATTATGATGCATCCTGGTCTTCTCATTGAGGTGCATCAGCATAGGAAGTTTTGTGACCGTAGGTGCAGTGGTTTGCTCAAAACAGACTATAATGCAAAACCTTAAAGACATTAAGCCAGTCCATTCATTGATTCCCCCCTCATTATTCTCACTTGGTGTGAAAATACAGGTAGACCACATGAAAATTGCTAAGGTAACGGCTCAGCCATCTGAAGCTTTGAATAGAGGCCCTTACATAATAGATCTCAATAGGTTTTTCAATGGGTTTTACTAACCAAGCTATCAAATATTAGGTGCGGGCCTCACATGAGACGCCTGAATGATTCTTTGCAAAGACACTAGCCGAGTAACTGCATGGGCTCCATGCTTTGTTTCAAACTTTCTAGGTGCTAGGTGTTACCACCCAAGCTTGGTCATGTAATGTCTTTAAGATTGACCCTAAAGGTATAGGTCAAGGTCACCAAACTGTGGTGCATTGTGGTCAGGTCTACTCATTGAGGCCCATCAGCATATGAAGTTTCATGACCGTAGGTGCACTGGTTTGCTCAAAACAGACTTTAACCCAAAACCTTTACGCTGACCCTAGAAGTCAAGGTCAAAGGTCTAGGTCACCTAACTGCAGTGCATCATGGTCTACTCATTGAGGCTCATCAGCATATGAAGTTTCTTGACCGTTGGTGTTTAGAAACTTTCTGTTTTACATTCAACTTGCTTTAAATGCAGCCAATTAGCCATTTTTAGCTCAACTCATCAAAGTGAGGAAGGCTTATGCTCTACCCCCTGCATCAGCAGTGGCGTCTGGACTTGATATCGTAAACAGAGAAAACTTCTGCACTTACGACCACCAAACTTCTTAATTATGCTGATACTCCTCAATGAGTACACCACAATACACTGCACAGCAGTTTTGTGACCTACCGGTAGACCTTAATTGACCTCTAGTGTCAACATCAAGGTTTTGCATTATAGTCTGTTCTGAGCCAACAACTGCACCTACGGTCAAGAAACTTCATATGCTGATGGGCCTCAATCAGGAGACCACGATGCATTGCAATTTGGTGACCTACACTTTTGAAAAAAGTAATGATGGCCTTAAAAGGTTGCTGGCTAATGAAAAGGCTAGACCAACTCGCGTAAGAAAATAATTCCTTCCGTATAAAAACTTTTAAAAGCAAACTTCTAAACTTCTAAAAATGTGTTCATGCATTGTAACAATATTCTACATGGAGGAAATATTTCCTTGGAGGAAATAAAGATCCATCTTGTATGTAAAGAGACATTTGAAAGGAGTGCGTGTCAAACGGCCAAACTCCAAAATGGCCCATGTCAAAACGGCTAAAGTTGTAAATGTATTATTATATCGTATGTGATTATTATTATTATTGAAAGGAAAATTAGAATTATTTACATATAACTTGAAACGAGAGCACCGCAAACGGGTGCTGGACGCTCGACTTTCATATTCTTGAGAAGGCTACAATTTTCCAAACTTAAAGAATATGTATGGGTGTTTAATGCCCTCTTGATCATAGAAGTTTGTAAGCAACAACATCTCAAACATACTTGGACAGTCTACATTCCATTTAAAGTAAACTATAAGTCAAAAGAAGGACAATGTCTTTGCCTGTTTTACCTGCCTTGTTGTAATGAGTTGCCCTTTTGATACTGAACGAGTATTTCATGTATCAAATTGAGACCTTTGATAGTTATTGAGAAATGATGTCTTACAAAAACCTTATTCTAAAAACTTAACTGACGCAGACGCTGACACTGACGCAGCCGCTGACGACAGTGTGACGACAATAGCTCGACTTTTTCGAAAAAGTCGAACTAAAAAGGAAGTGTGGTAAGTTTTACATCCAGACTAAAATATACATATTACCCGTCACATTTCTATGAAAGAGGTAACAGTTTGCATTATCCTCAGAACTTGCAAACATGATAACATGAGGTCACTCTAAGTTTCTTTCTGCTTTACTTGTGTCCTATATAAAGCAGTCAATGCCTTAAAGGGACTCGCAACCGGATGGTGTACATGTACTTGTCAAAATAAAATAAAATACTCAAATAAAAGCATATTTGTGGCATTATTTGGCTTCTGACATTAACAAAATATGATCAGTCCAAAAAACGTCTCAAGAATCGTCACCGAATCTTAGTTTTTTTTAATATTTTCCATCGTTTTTCTATAGCGTCAGCTGACGGTATAGTTGTTGTTGTTGCTTCTCTACACGGGCTCAGACAGAAACCCAAGCCGAATAAAGTACTATCAAACGCTACCAGTGAAGTACGTTAATTCGCTACCATATATATAGAGAGCGCTGGCAGCCGAGGTGGTAAAGGCATTTCCTCATTTTTCATGTTTGTCTCCGCATGGAGGGCCACGGGTTCGAATCCCACCATTTTCTTTTTTTTTTTAATGCATTTTTTAACAGAATTTATTATCCTAAACTAAATCTTACCCATTTATATAAGCATTTGACATATATTTACAAATTACTATTTTTAATGCTAAATCCGGTTGCGAGCCTCTTTAAGCAATCTACTTTAAATAGTGACTGCTTACTCTTTGCCTGCTAATCGCGACATCACTGTTTGGGTTTTTTTTTTGCAAACAACTTGGATCAAGATCACATGCCGCGTAACACGGCGTCTGATCTGGATCCAGACTGTTTGACACTCTTCTTTAGCTTTATTTAATTACAAAATGTACTTTCTTCACACTTAGTTTTAACTAGTCTCATCAATGAACCCGTGACGACAAGTTAACTTTTGACGGGTGCCGTCCTCAGGGTCTCATGGCAATAGGCCAAAAACAGGGAGGAAAATGCCCCCTCATCCAATCAATTTATTGTGATGGATGAGGGACATTATTTGAGTAAGCCAAAGGCTGAGCATGTATATACTGCATAATCGCTTATGCGTTCCTTCTACATCGCTATTAATAGAAATCAAAATCACGTGACCTACTCTAAGGTAAACCACTCGTTCGCACACCTATCATTATTAAAAGCTAGAATTTGTTGTTTATAAAATGGGAGGGATAAAAATCCGTCAAAACCAAAGGGAGGGTATATACATGCTCAGCCTCCGGCTTACTCAAATAATGTTCCTCATCCATCACAATAAATTGATTGGATGAGGTGGTATTATTTTCCATAAGCCTCCGGCATCACATGTATATACTGCATCTTTAAAGAAACAACATATTCTGAATAACAATACAAATCTGTATTTCAAAAAATAACACGGCACTACATGTTAAGCACAGCTTGTGAAAAAGCAATGTCAGTCTCTTCCTGCTCACGGAAATAGAATCCATAAAATGTCCTTGCGGAACTCCTGTCTGCTGTCTGCAGAAGCCTTTCTTACGGCCGACACCGACACTGAACGGAAAGAATGTGCCTTGAACCTCTCTGTATTGATCCCAGAGTTCTCTAGAACTGTCTTAACCCTTTAACCCATAGCCTGTTTCTAGTTTTAAAGAAAGATGGTCACTTAAAGCAGGTTGAAAGTAAAGCAGAATGTGCATTAAGGCACATTCTGCTTTACTTTCAGCCTGCTTTAAGCTACCACCAACTAGAATATAGAAATATTTCTTATTATACATATTCATAAATGTATAAATTGGAACCATTTTCTTCAGAGAAGGAATAAATGAAAGACGTAAAAAGTCGTATTTATGGGGTAAAGGGTTAAGCCATCTTGCCAGAGTGCTGGTAGTTACTGCCCTGTACGTAACAAAAGATACAAACAACTGATCAGATTATCTGTGTGTTGATGCTACATCGATATATTTCAACACTGTATGCATTGGACATAGATCTTCCTCACTATAGTGCAAAACCTTCATCTCAAAATGTTTCCCTTGTTTCGACGTCTTTAGTCGATCTGTAAACACAAACCTAAGTGCACCTCCCACTAAGTACATATTTGACAATTTTAGTGAAACCAAAGTCTGAACTTTAGCTGAAGTTGCCAATGCCAACAAAGCTATGGTTTTCAGAGTCAACAGCCTTAAGTTAGTCTCAGTATCAATCGATCTTAGGTACACCAACACTTTAGAAACGTCCCAAGTAAACGAATACCTTGGCTTTGAAGGACTTTTAACAAAAACACCTTTCATAAACCTTGACAACAAAACAGGATTTGAACACCAACTTTGACCTAGTATCATCAAGGTCTGAACAATCATACACTTATGTGTGTTAACTACACTATACGACTTCCTGAGATAGCACAGAAAGTTGAGATAGGCTAAAACATCCTCCTCAGAGGCACTAATGGGATCTGCTTTCCTGAGACTACACCAAAGACACCATTTCCGCAATGCCAAGTCATATTGTTTTTGGGTTCCTCTACTCAATGACTGTAAATTCTGTAATATGAGATCAACTGCTCCTGCTGGAACTTTTTTACCCTGCAAGTATTGCCTGATACGATCAATCCTACCAACACCATCGTCCTGTGAAGAGGATGCATCTCCCCTGTGCCCGAAATCACAAGATCCTTGTGTCGTGGGAATCTGACAGGAATGGAAACAACACTAGACATGAGTAATGGAAACCACACTTGAGTAGGCCAAAATGGCACCACTATAAGAGCACTCTCTACTTTGTCATCACTGATCTTATTAAGAATTTTTCCTATCAATTTAAAAGGTGGAAAAATATAAGGCTTTAGACCATTCCATAAAAAGGAGAAAGCGTCATGCCTGAATGCGCCTGGTTCCAGAAACCAGGAGACAAAACAATCTAGTTGCTTGTTAAGCCTAGAAGCAAACAGGTCTATCTTTGGTTCAAAATCCAAATGTAAACAAACCCTTTTAAAAATCTCTGTTTTCAGTTTCCACTTTGAAGAATCTGAAAAATGCCAAATGATCTGCCCTAACATTAAGAACACCTGGCACATGAACTGCAGAGATAAAAATATTCCTTTCCAAACTCCATTGCCATATGTCAATGGCTAGTTTATTCAGAACAGATGAACTCATTACAACCATATTGTTAATATATGATAAAGCCACAGTACTATCAGTTTGTATCTGGACATGTACATCTTTCATCTCACCACAAAAGCTCTTCAAAGCAAAGAATACTGCCCTTAATTCCAACACATTGATGTGATCTTTTGCCGCTAAATGGGACCATCTACCTCCAGAACCATACTCTAAAGTCGGTGAATAAAAACCATAACCTGCTTTTGAAGCATCTGATTGAACAATGAACCCAACCGGATCAGGCCGGATATGTTTTCCATTACAAGCGGCAATGTTATCAATCCACCATGTCACCTCTGCACAACTTTCCTCACACAGAACAACAAAAGCATCATAGCTTTGACTCTGCCTTAGCCCTTTAACTTTGTCTTTCTCTAAAGACCTATAATGTAGGGGTCCTTGCAAGACTGCCACAAATGCACGGACTAACAATCCAATAAAAGCTGCCAGCTTCCGAATCCTCACTTTCTTATCAACAGACAAGTCAGAAGCAAAATCAAATATTTTCTTAACCTTTTCATCAGGTAGGAAAACCTTGAATAGAACTGAATCAAGGATCAAACCAAAAAACACAATTCTCTGACTAGGAACCAAATGAGATTTGTCTAAATTCACAGTGAAACCTAAACTTTCACTATCGGACATCATGAGATTCACATCTGAAGAACATTTATGTCACAGTCTATTCTGATCCATGTTAATGGAATCATCTATATAGTAGGAAGATCTAATACCATGCTGTCTAAACTTGGAATACATAGGTTTCTGAATTTTGGTGAAAACACGAGGCGCTGAAGACAGCCCAAAACATAAACAAATAAATTTGTATAATTGTCCATTCCACTCAAACTTTTAAGTTTAAATATTTCTGTGAATCTGGATGTATAAGAACACTAAAATAAGCATCCTTAAAATCCATAGACGTGAAATAGTCATTTCTCTGTACAAGATCAAGTACATAACTGAATGTTTCTTGTTTGAAATGCTCATACTTAAAGGCAGTATGTAAGCCAGAATAGCGCATTTTTTAAACCTGAATATTCAGGCAGATACGTAATCTAAATATATAAAAAGAAGTAATCCGCGATGATTATGGAGGCAATAAATCTGACAAACACATGAATTTGATGGAAAAAGGTCGACTTTTAAATCGGTTTGTTGACATCCGATCAACGACGGAGATTTTCCGAGTTCGTTCGGCTTGCGCCCGGTAAAGATGTTTTCTTATGACCTGTCGGAGTTATTTTTAGATTGGAACATTCTAAAACTTTAAAAGGGATGAGTACTCCCTACATCCAGCAAGAAACATTGATAGCTGTGTTTATTGTGCGCAATATACAGCACAGAATACATTTTCTTTCCCGTTTAAACGCAAACGCAATGCACGTAACTGTGGAAATTTACTTTTAGAAGTTTTAACTATTATTTTTTAATATGAGTAGGAAATAGGTTGGAGCCTGATCAAACGCCGGGTTACCCGGCGTCTGACCTGGCTCCAATCTGTTTGCAATGGAAATAATAGTTTTGTATATAAATGCGTTTATTGGGAGAGAATAAAATATCAGTAAAGTTAGCGCAGCGGTCTCGTGCTGCACGGGAACCATACTTATCTCAAGTAGGAAAGTGTACGACGATGTAGTCGATGTTACCTTGCTTACAGTGGAGAAAATGTTATTCTTTCCCAATAAACGCGTTAACGCTAAAACCATGATTTCAATTGCAAACAATTTGGAGCAGATCAGACACCGGGTAACCCAGCGTCTGATCACGCACCAAACTGTTTGCCACTCAGACTAACATGAATGGTCAGAATTGTCTAAAGGTTGTCCATTTATGCGTATTATTGCGATGCATTTGCGTTTAAACGGGAAAGAATAACGTTTTCTCCACCGTTACCTTAATGGTTATGAACTATTCTGCTCGTGACTCTTATTCGACCTTGCGGAAACTCTCGGAAGCCGACACGAAGATTTGTTATGTAAACAAAAAGCTTATTTTTCCAACCATCTCGATAAGAAATCGGCACATTTATGTATGGTTCTTAAAGAAAGGGGGGCATGTTTCAGGCACCTGACAATGGATTTCGCTTAGTTTTAATACATAGAAAATGTTCTTATATAAGAAATTGCGCGATTTAAACATAAATTTGGTCGACATTCTGGCTTTAACAAACTTGTTCAAATGTCTTAAATTGATAACAGGTCTAAAACGGTCATTTGGTTTAGGGACCAGAAATAAATTTGAGATGAATTCCCCATGTTCGTGCGTACATTTTACAACAGCACCTTTTCTCAAAAGAACGTCTACCTCTTTTTGCACTAACGCTTTCTCTTCACAAGAAAAATTTATCCGAGTCGGTAATTTAAACTGAATAGGCTCAGCTTCAAAATCTATCTTATAACTATATTGCATTTAAGATCCATTGATCAAGAGTCATTTGTTTCCATTTATCAATGCATGTAGCAAGCTTAGAAACAGTAATGCAAGTAACTTGATCACATACATCTTGATCCATGGTCCTTCCACCACCAGTACCAGTGCTTCTACCCATGGTCTGCATTGCTGACCGCCTATAGTATGGGTGAAAACGCCTGTTGTTACCAAAGCCTCTTCTCCCTGGCCTGAAGTTGCCTCTCTGATGTCCTTGCCTATAACCTGGGTTCAAATCAGCATTTATTCTATTCGATGTATCGCATTTTTTCATTTCTGCCGCAATATCATCGCCAAACAACTGAGTGGTAATGGGTGTACCCAAACCACACAACCCAGAGTAAACCATCTTCAAACTAGGCCTAATTAAATAGCGCCTACGCAAAGACATATTGAATTGGACTTGACCAAGCAAGGTCACGGCATCCGATATGCAACGACGTGCCTCACTGTTACCAGCTATCTCACCTTTCAATAAGGAAGCCAACTTAACCACTAGCATCATAGCCGTAGCCACCATATTTTGGATACTTTTAAAATTCTTGTCATTATTTTGACCTTTCCTATCCATTTTAACAAAAATTTCATTGTTCACCTTAGGGGGTCCCATCTCCTGACAGTAGGTACGTCAGCAAGATTCCTTATCGAGGCTCCCGTACTGTGTCACCTATATAAACCCGCATTTTCATCTGTTCGTTTTGCACTTGTTTTAAATGAAAGGTGCTAATATTTAGACTTGAACGAATAAAACAAACTTTAAATCATTGGATAAAATGAGTTTCAATTCTGTATGGTGGCGCTGAGCGCGTTTTTTCGATCGTCGAATGTGATACCTGAGCGTTTCGGCAGTGCAAAATGGCGGGTTGGAAACGAGACACGGGAAAACCCCTCTTACGTTTTTCGCAAAATATTTCCAAAATTAAGAGTTAGTTTGTGTGAAACGTCATCAGAATCTGTTCTTCAAGATAACTGTCAACAACTCCTTTTCTCAGACTAAAAAAAAATTATTTGTAAAAAATGAATTTAAAGAGTTAAATATAGCCCATTTTTAAGCTTCAATAATTCACAATATACTCTTTTGCAACTAAATGCAACATATTTTCCATAATCTATGAACATTTATGAATGTTTTGAGCTATTTACTTGTTTGATATCTTTTGGCGAAAAATGCCGCGGTACATCCAAAGCAGGGGCTGTAATTACGCCTGAGGTATTTTCCACGTGGCGACGAATTGAACACTATTTCGGATAACCCTAGTTTTCAGACAGCACTATGATTTGTAAAGAAACAAAAAACACGCCAGAATCAAACTCTTTTTAAAAGAGCTGCCATTTTTCCCTAATATGCGGAATTTTATCCTACCTGATGGTAGCTTAAAGCATGCTGAAAGTTAAGCAGAATGCACCTAAAGGTACATTCTGCTTTACTTTCAACCTACTTTAAGTGCTCATGTGTCATCCAAATTGGAAAACATGTATACAATGGGATAAAGGGTTAAAGATTTTTCACGATCAACTAATGACAGCTCTTCAGTGCAGGCTTACAACAATACAGTTAAAACTTCTACTGCGACCACCACAGTAAATGACACTATGAAAGACAGATGACAGCCTTAAAATACTAGAGATTCCCTAAGGGGTCCTCTGTTCCAACCCCACCCGCTCTAAAGCAATCACCAATCTTAAGCACGTAATGATCAACAGTTATATATAAGTGGTCATTATAGGTAGGTTTCACTGTATTTACCATATATGCATGTATGATTATAAAGAAAAGTACAGATGCATCATCAATCCCTCCATGGAGAACTTTGATAGCCAGGACTTTTGTAAGCAGTGTGGATCCAGACAGGACGGCTAGTGAATGGACGTATAATCGGGATCCAACACGTTTTACAAATGTGCAATGATCGTGGTATACATGGTGGTCGCTGAGTTGTGCCAGCACTTTTCAATCTTTACGCATAAGACTTGATATACATGTATATCTGTATAGAGCGATACAAAATGTATTTAATAATATTCTATTTGAATGTTAACATGGTAGTGGAGGCTGCATAATTTCGCGTCTGATCTGTATCCAAACTCTGTTACACTTGTATCTAAATCTTTCTCAATTAAAATAAGTACAAATCATATTTAGATATTGTTTGCAGACAACAATTTAAAGCAGACGATATTACATGTACTACAGGGGTAATGGTTAAACATGTAGATTGAAAATTGATGCTATTGGTTTTATTTTACTATTTTTTAATTTTGGGTCTCATAATACATAACAAAACAGTGAGATAATATTATGCGTTTAGTGCTAATAAGATGGAAACAGCTGTGGCAGTTTAACTTTTTTTTCCTTTTGTATTTAATACATTGCTCCATAAATAAAACCTTTACGCCCTTATTTTATTCCCACACTGAAGAAAATAGTTCCATTACTATACAAAACATATTCTTTATCCTAGCAGATATTTGTTTAAAGCAGGCTAAAAGTAAAGCATGTTCTGCTCTACTTTCAATCTTCTTTACATGGTCACCTTTTTAAGCAGTTATATATTACTCTGAATATTTGTACCATTCAAAATATATTGTTTATTAAATCCTAGCAGATGGTATTTTAAAGCAGGCTGAAAGTGAAGCAGAAATTTGCTGTACTTTCAACCTGCTTTAAGTGGTCACCTGTGTTCAAACAAAGGTTAATCTTCTCAAAAAAGGGTATACCTATAATTTGTAGGACTGAATTGGACAATTAGTTGATAAAATACAGGTGCTAACAAATGTAATGGAAAATTCAATTACTTGATGATATATTGATAAAGAAAATTATATTTAATCAAACTTTTGTGTTTTAGCTCACCTGGCACGAAGTGCCAATGTGAGCTTTTAGGATTGCTGGATGTACGTTGTACCATTGGTTCGTGAACACTCTAGCGGCTTCCAATTTCATCCGATCTTCATGAAACTTAATGACAATGTTTGCCTTGAAAAAATCTAGGCCAAATTTGAATGTGTCTCATGTCAGGTCAAAAACTAGGTCTCAAGATCAAATCAAGGAAAACAGTGTTAATCCTCTAGTGGCTACAAACCTGATTAGATCTGAATGGAATATTGTCAGAATGTTTGCCTACATCAAATCTAGGTCAACATCAAATATTGATTAAAGTGACTCGCATACGGATGGTGTATTTGCAAAAATAAAATAAAATGCTCAAATAAAACCAAATGTGTAGCATTATCATGCATCTGGCATAAGAACAAGATGATCAGTCTAAAAACATCCTTATGAAAAGTCTTCAAATCTTCATTTTTCAGATTTTTTTCATCGTTTTATCCGTTGCGTCGAAAAACGCAACAGAAATTGAACACGGGCTCAGACATAAACCCGAGCCGAATTGTGTACTTTCCAAAGATATGAACAGCCCGTGGTCGAGTGGGCTAAATTGTTTCCTTTTTTGCGTGTCTGTCCCCGCATGGAGGGTCACGGGTTCGAGTCCCACCAGAGCCCCTTTTTATTTTTTTTGAAATGCATTTTTCCTAAACTATTATCCTAAACTAATTCTTACCCATTTAAATAAGCATTTGACATATACTTACAAAATACTATTTTCAATGCTAAATCTGGTTGCGAGCCTCTTTAAGTCTGGTCAAAAACTAGGTCGCTAAGTCAAATTAAAAAAAAATCTTGTTAACACCCCAAAGGTTGAGTGTAGATCATTTCTAGTCGTAATCTAGGTCACAGTCACTCAATATATGGCAAATTTGACATGGTGTACCAGGTGAGCGATTTAGGGCCATTGTGGCCCTTGTTATGAAATCCAATTCTTATCTCTTAAATAATTGCATTACAATCAGCTAGATCCCTTATCTATTTGTAATAATATCTAACCATGTGGGAGGGTATTGACTAATTTAGAATTAAACCATGAAGAATTATTGAAACGGCTATTTGGCGTTCACGAATATTCTGCAAACATTCTAGAAATTTGATAATTTAGAATCATTAGTCTAGATTTACAAAAGTTCTTTAACTCCTTTTCTTGAATTGGTAAACTAATCTTTCAAGCTCTGAATCAAATTCTAGATGCGGCGATTTAACGTTCATGAATATTCTAAAATCCTTGCACACTTTTCACAGAAGTAGTACGGTAGTACTACGGTACTACCATGGTCTAGTACCCTAGACCATATTTGTACCTGTGGGTAATATGATTAAACAACTGCGTATCCAGCATGTGGGGACTCTACCGCAATAAACACTCCAATTGACAGCTACCACAATTAACACTCCAACTGACTCCCCGCAGAGCCAGAAATAGGCCTTAAAAGATTGTCTCATTTGCTCGTATCTAAATGCAAAACGGCCACAGCTTAAAATCTGTTTTTAGTAACAGGTCATGTGACATTCGACCTACCAACCCAAATGACATCTGAAGCATCTCATTACCATGAGTAACTAGTTTTCCAAAATTGATTGAGTTCTGCTCAACAGAATATAAGTTATTGTCCTGAAACCAAAGCGAAGCCAAATATCTATCTTAAGGAACAGATCACGTGACCTTTGGCCTTCTTACTTAAAATGCAATCCTAAGTATCCCCTCCTCTTAAGCAACAAATTGAAGCAAAATGATCATTAACGGCCCATTAGGAGAAAGTTATTGTCCGGAAACCAAAAATCTATTTTTAGTGACAGATCACGTGACCTTTGATCTTTCAAATAAAAATGCAATCGTAAGCATCCTGTGCTCATTAGCAACTTGTTCACCAAAAATTATTGTGATCGACTCATCAGAACAAAAGTTATTGTCCTGAAACAGAAACGAAGCCAAAAATCTATTTTTAGTAACAGATCACGTGACATTCGACATACCACCTAAAATGAAATAATAAATATTCCCTCCTCATATGCAACCAGATCACCAAAAATGATCGTGATCGGCCCATTAAAACAAAAATTATTGTCCTTAAACCGTAGGGTGACACAGATCAATTATTTGGCAACACTACTTTCGTAACCATGGTAACTTTAAAACGTCATAACTTGATAACCAATGATGATAGAGTTTTCATTTAAAGTGCATTGATCTGCAATTGAAAATACTTTTCCAATTGTGTATGACACTTATTATTTTTTCTCATTTGAAAAAATGCTCTGTCCTACCTACTGACAGTTCATGAGGAGTTTATATCTGTCAATGATATCATCAGTGACACACTGGGCAGTACATGAGGTGGAAATAAGTTTAGCAAGGGATGGAGAAATATCCTCACCCAATTTTGGAGCTTTCAACTGAGGGAGCTCCCACTCCAAATCCTCAACAGACTGAGACGGATTAAAATTTGATGGAGTCTCATCAAAAAGAGCCGAATCAATGTTGGCTTCTAAAGCTTCCAAAGGAGACCTATGAAAGGGTCCACGAGGCTGAATATCCTCAGCACTCTCTATAAAAATGTCCGGATCTGGACCGTCATTAGGAACTTGAATTAATAAATTTTCACGTTCGACTCCGTCAAACTGTGTCTCCGGCTCAGTACTATTAAGACCTAAAGCCTGTCTTAGGGATTTAATGGCAGAAGGGGTTAATTTATTCAGGTCAACAATACCTGGCTCCGTCGAAGACGCCGGGGCAGTCTTCGACTTTGCCTTCTGATTCTGAGAACTTTTTGACGGTTTCGACGAAACCGCCTTTCCCTTACCTTTTTTTAGAAGTTCCAGCCTGCAGCTGAGAACACTTCCCCTTTTCAACAACAACCTCATCTTCACTGAAACCGGAGAAATCTGTTCCAGAAGGGGAAAGTGAAAGGACTTTGTCCATTTTGTCGGCCATATTGAAATTGATGTGTCAATAACGTGCTAACTAGGGGAATTCCCAAGTTATTCGGAATACGACTACGTCGTACTCGGCCGAAACAACTAAAACCACTAAAACACAGAACAGCATTCTGATAAGTGGAATAAATAAATAAAAAACAAATAAACAAATAAATAACAAGAACAGCCGAAACTAACACGTGCGAATTGCGAAATGCGATGTTACCTCATGGTTGAACGCTAGGCAAAGAATGATAGGTGTGCGAACAAGTGGTTTACCGTATCAAAGCTCTAGCCATATTAGTTTCAGAGAAGAAGAGGTTTGAAGATTTCTCTACATAACTCTATGTAAATTTGTGACCCCTGGGGCGGGGTCATTTTTGACCTCAGGGACATAATTTGAACATACTTGATAGAAGACCTGAAGATGATGCTTTGTGCAAAATATCTAAGCTCAGGGTATTGTGGTTTCAGAGAAAAAGATTTTTTAAGTTTTTATTGAAAAAATCTATTTTTAGCTCCTGTGACCTAGATATGCAACAACCCGGAACCATTTGAACAAAATCGGTAGAGTACCTCTAGAAATTACACCATGCCAAATATCAGAGCTCTAGCTATATTAGTTTCAGAGAAGAGGTTTGAAGATTTCACTATATTATTATATAACTCTTTGTAAATTTGTGACCCCCGGGACGGGGCCATTTTTTACCCAAGGGACATAATTTGAATCTGTAGATGATGCTTTGTGCAAAATATCTAAGCTCTGGCCCTTGCAGTTTTTGACAAGAAGATTTTTTCAAATGTCTTCTTCTCTGAAACCAATGTGGCCAGAGCTTTGATATTTGACATGGTGACACTTCTAGATGTCCTTTACCAAAATTGTTCAAATGGTTCTGGTCGGTTGCATAACTAGGTCACAGGAGCTAAAAATAGATTTTTTCAATGAAAACTTAAAAAAAAATCTTCTTGTCTGAAACTACAAGGGCCAGAGCTTAGATATTTGGCATATAGAATCGCCTAGCTGCAGTACTGTACCTCTAACTCTAGACCAAGGTCTACTAGAGCTACAGTTTGCTAGCATCTCTACAGTGGCGCAAATTCTGCAGCAGTTGTTTATCAGTTATATATGTTCAAACAGTTGAGAATTAATCTTTAAACTAATATTTAACAATATTCTGATATATAACCTTCTTGTGTTAAGTAATAACCCACTCGAAGACCATTTGAAAACTTTTCGGTGTCGACCCACTATTTGTGTTTTGATTTTCCAAGCCGAGACAGAACTCGCGCATGCGTAAAACGCTGTCCGGTTAACATACAAGGCTTTCATTCATAATTCGAAAACTTACTGAGCTGTGGTATTTTTGATGAATTCGAGAAATATTTTTGCCCAGGTAAACTAAAACATTTATTTTATTGCTAATATGGTTAAGGGTGGCAGCTTAAAAACAAGTTTAAAGCTTAATTCGTGTATTAGATATTTTCCCGCCATTCGTTGACATGTGCGGCGGTTTTACTACACACTCCATATATGGAATACGTAGTAAGAGGTTTATGGGACATATTTTTTCAAAATGGCCGACCATCCCTCGAAGACCGATGCCGGTTGACAGTAGTAAAGTTTAAATCTGGAGAAACTCAATCAAAGACGTAGGTAACCTGATTTTACACACCCACATTGTCAAAAAATGCATTCCAAACCGATACCTACCTTTTATTTTTCAAAAACGGTAAAAATTAAAATGTTATAGAAACTTATTCAAGCGACAGTGAATCACTGTCGGCCTGCGCCATTGTGGAGATCCTAGCGTGTCGTAACTGTATCCGGAATACAGTTACGATATCGCAACTAAGAATCGCCTACAGGTCCTCTATCAAGTTTGTTCAAATTATGCCCCTAGAGAAAATTTCAAACATCTTCTTCTCTGACTCTAATATGGCCAGAGCTTTTATATTCTGTATGGTGACACTGTTAAATATACTTTACATATTTTGTTCAAATTGTTCCGGTCTGTTGCATATCTAGGTCAGTCCTGGACATAAATCAATATCTCCATTTTTTCAGCTATTCTCAGATGAGCGAATTATGCCCCATGGGGCTCTTGTTATTAAAACAATCTATTTTTAGCTCCTGTGACCTAGATATGCAACGAACCAGAATTAGTTGAACAGCTTTGAAAGAGGACCATATAAGGATCATTCCTGCCAAGTTTGGTGAAAATCCATCCAGTAGTTTAGGAGGAGATATCGTTTAAAGAAATTGTTGATGACGGACGGACGATGGACAGACGGACACAGCACGATCAAAATAGCTCACCTTGGCACTTTGTGCCAGGTGAGCTAAAATGCCGGTGTACTGTGAGGATATGGCAAAGACGAGAAATAGCTCCATATCATCTTACTGTACACTAAATTTTAACCAAGGTTTTACAAGATAGACTAAACTGTCATCGTGTACCTATGAACTTGACAAGCTAAAACAGTGAATGGGTAAGAGTATAGTGGCTGTAGAGGCGGGATCGATAGACCGCCCCGATAGCTCAGCCGGTAGAGCGCCTGATTATCTGAATCTGAATATAGTACGTCGTAGAATCCTATAAAGGCTTTTACACGACGGTGTAATGTGTTGATGTGGGTTCGAGTCCCACGCCACTGTCACCTCGGACGGACAGTTTCCCACCTGTTTCACTTTGTGATTTATCGGTGTTTTGCATCGACACTTGTAACTTAAGAGAATATTACCATGTTCAAATCCTTCGAGAGGTTAACACAATATTTGTATGACCTGGTCAAACATGACCGCAGCATGGGCGCCGCCATGTTTTATTCTTGACAGGTCAGAGTGTACCAATTTATTTATAGGGTTACAATAAAACACAGGCTGGATTCTATTCGGAGTGGGCAATCAAAGCGCTGCAGGTACTGGGATATTTCTTGCTTGCAAGTTGGTATATGTTTGATGAAACAAAAGTGGATGTCATGTGTGATTCTTAGAAACTATGTTAATATAAATATAGGTAAAACCTATATACGGCCGAAAGCTGTTTCTACAAAGTATAGGAATAAGGTTATTTAATTTTTCAAGGTTACGAAATGACAAAAAATAGGGTGCGAAAAGGCGAGGGTACGAAATGGCCCGTTGCCGCGAGAACAACACTGGCGGCTAGTCTGGTTCCCTGCCTCGTATATCTCGATCAAACATCCGGGGACCTGACTAAACTGGCGGCCATTTTGGAATCGCAAGCCGGACTACTCGATTCAATAATCCGGTGTGGCGTACCAATCACATGATAGGGAAATGTCTATCGGTATAAGCCTGTGTACTCAGTCGTGTCCACCCAGTGCGCACAGGTAAATTATGTACGACTTTACTAAAATATTTCCATAGAGGAGAGACTGATTAGCCTCCGCTACGGAATACTGAACGCTCGGTTGGTTGGCGTATTAGGCATTCCCTTGCCGGAAGTGAAATCGTTAAAGTTAAAATGGCGGCGCCCTTAAAATTTGGGATAGTTCACCGGTAAATGAAAATTATTTTCTTTTTCCTTGTTTTATTCACGCAACGCGTACACATTATCTATAGGCGACCTACGCAAAAAGCTGGCCTGTGGCCAGCTTTTGGTTTCGGCCGTATCACTTATACCGCTGCGTGGCTTAGGCGCAGAGCATCAGCTTGCTGTGCAAGAGGTTGCAGGTTCAATACCCGGCGGGGTCAAACCAAAGAGCACTGCAAGCCAGGCACATTATACGCCCGTCAAATCGATCTTAGAATGTAGTCATACTAAAACCCTATGAAGGTAAAGTGAACAAAAAGGGATGAACCCTGAAATTTAGGGGACACATGCTAACCAAGTTTCAAAAGGATAGGAATAAATTTGTTTGAGTCACACAATTAGAGAGCGGACAAACTAAGAAATGCCTGTTTTTATGATAAAAGGGGCATAACTCTGGAATGTCTGGGGCAATCTTGCTGGTTATCAAACAAGACCGAGACATTATGGTCATACACATGCTGAACAAGTTTAAAAGGATTGGAATAAATTTGTTTGAGTTAGAGAGCGGACAAACTAACAAGAGCCGCATGCGGCCCTTAATTGCTCACCTTGTACCCATGATTACGGTCATGGTAATGGATCACTAATGATTAAGTTTTCATCCATTCACTGCCACCCACTGGTGGCAATGTTGTTTGAGCTAGGAAGATTATTTGAAGAAAACGGGCAAAGGGTCACCCATGAATCATTATTTGTGTAAAATCATTCTGAAATCAGACCAATACTTTCAGAATTTTTTTTGGAAAGTTTTTCTATACAGAAATATAAGGAAAACTTGCCCCACCCACTCACTGGCAGTCATGTTTTTAAGATAACAAAATGATTTTAAGAAATCTGGTAGAGTGTCATCAATTGACAATTTGTGTAACACTATTTTCAATTTGAACCAGTAGTTTCAGAGGAGAAGATTTTTAAAGTTTTTACTATACAGAAACATAAGGAAATTGTGCCCCACCCACTGGCGGCCATGTTTTTTAAGATAACAAAATGATTTTAAGAAATCTGGTAGAGGGTCATCAATTGATGATTTGTGGAAAATTTATTCAATTTGGACCAGTAGTTTCAGAGAAGATTTTTAAAGTTTTTACTATACAGTAACATAAGGAAAACTTGCCCCACCCACTGGCGGCCATAAATTTTTGAGATATCAAAATAATTTTATGATATCTGGTAGAGGGTCACCCATGGATCATTTGCATAAAATTCCTTTCAATTCGGACCAGTAGTTTTTGACAAAAAGATTTTTAAAGTTTTTACTATACAGCCATATGAGGAAAATCTGCCCCACCCACTAGCGGCTATGTTTTTTAAAATAGGAAAATTATTTTTAGAAATCTGATAGAGGGTCAGAAGTTTTTTTCAATTGGTTGCCATGGCAACAACAATTTCAATTGGATGACAAATACTTGAAGAAATTTGAAAGAGTATCCTACAAGGAATAATCCTATGAAGCTTTTATGAAATTGGCCCAATGGTTTCCAAGAAGTAGATCTTTGAAGAAAAAGTTGACGACACACGACGACGGACTAAACACAGGGTTATCACAATAGCTCACCTTGGCACCAGGTGAGCTAAAAAAAGCCAACTTTTGATGATAAAAGGGAAATAACTCTTAAATGTTTAGGACAATCTTGCTGGTTATCGGACATGACCAAGACATTTTGGTAGTACACACGCTGACAAAGTTTCAAAAGGATTGGAAAAAATTTGTTTGAGTAAGAGGGTGGACAAACTAATAAATGCCCGTTTTTGATGATAAAAGGGGCATAACTCTTAAATGTTAAGGACAATCTTGCTGGTTATCAAACTTGACCAAAACATTATGGTCATACACATGCTGACCACGTTTCAAAAGGATTTGAATAAATTTGTTTGAGTTAGAGAGCAGACAAACTGTAAAAAGCCCGTTTTTTACGATAACAGGGGCATAACTCTTTGAATGTCTAAGGCAATCTTGTTGGTTTTGGAACATAATTGAGACATAATGGAAATACACATGCTGATCAAGTTTCAAAAGGATTGGAATAATTTGTTTGAGTTAGAGAGCAGACAAACTAAAAAATGCCCGCTTTTTACGATAATGGGCATAACTCTTGAATGTCTAAGGGAAATCTTACTGCTTATGGAACATGACCAAGACATTATAGTCATACACATGCTGACCAAGTTTCTAAAGGATTGGAATAAATTTGGATGAGTTAGAGAGCGATCAAACTAAAATATGCCTTTTTTAACGAAAAAAGGGGCATAACTCTTGAATGTCTAGGGCAATCTTGCTGGTTATCAAACATCACTGAGACATTATGGTCATATACATGTTAATAAATTTGTTTGTGTTAGAGAGCAGACAAACTAAAATATGCCCATTTTTTACAAAACAAGAGCCCCATGGGGCATATTTCGCTCACCTGAGAATAGCTGAAAAATGGAGAAAATGATTTATGTCCAGGAAGGGGTCATTTTTTACCCAAGGGGCATAATTTGAACACTCTTGATAGAGGACCTATAGATGATGCTATGTGCCAAATATCTAAGATCAGGGTAGTAGGGTTTTAGACAAGAAGATTTTTTAACGTTTCCATTGGAAAAATCTATTTTTAGCTCATGTGACCTACATATGCAACAGACTGGAACCATTTGTACAAACTAGGTAAAGGACATCTAGAAGTGTCACCATGCCGAATATCAAAGCTCTGGCCATATTAGTTTCAGAGGAAAAGACATTTGAAAATTCACCTATGTAAAACTGTGACCCCCGGGGCGGGGTCAATTTTGACCCCAGGGGCATAATTTGAATAAACTTAATAGAGGACCTGTGGATGATGCTATGTGCCAAATACCTTTGCTCTGGCCCTTGTAATTTTTTACTAGAATTTTTTTTAAGTTTTTAAAGAAAAAATCTATTTTTAGCTCCTGTGACCTAGATATGCAACATACCAGAACCATTTGAACAAAATACGTAAAGGATATTTAGAAGTGTCACCATACCAAATATCAAAGCTCTGGCTATATTATAATGTCAGGGTAGAAGATGTTTGAAAAGTTCACTATATAACTCTATGTAAAATTTTGACCCCCAGGGTGGGGCCAATTTTTTACCCCAGGGGCATAATTTGAACAAACTTGATAGAGGACCTGTAGGCGACCCTATGTGCCAAATATCTAATCCCTGGCCCTTGTAGTTTCAGAGGAGAAGATTTTTTAAGTTTTCATTGAAAAAAATCTATTTTTAGCTCCTGTGACCTAGATATGCAACCGACCAGAACTATTTGAGCAATATTGGTAAAGGACATCTAGAAGTGTCACCATTCCAAATATCAAAGCTCTGGCCATATTAGTTTCAGAGGAGAAGACATTTGAAAATTTCGCTATATAACTCAATGTAAAACTGTGATCCCCGGGGCGGAGCCAATTTTGACCCCAGGGGCATAATTTGAACAAACTTGATAGAGGACCTGTAGATGATGCTATGTGCCAAATATCTAAGCTCAGGCCCTTGTAGTTTCAGACAAGAAGATTTTTTCAAATGTCTTCTTCTCCGGAACCAATGTGGCCAGAGCTTTGATATTTGGCATGGTGACACTTCTAGATGTCCTTTACCAAAATTGTTCAAATGGTTCTGGTCGGTTGCATAACTAGGTCACTAGATTTCCTTATTTTTTTCACTTTGGTTGCCATGGCAACCAGAGTTCTACATTGTTTTTAATTCTTTGAACAAATTTGAAAGAGCTTGACCCAAGGAACATTCCTGTAAAGTTTGGTTGAGATCTGTCAAGCGGTTTAGGAAGAGATGTCATCTGAAGCAATTGTTAAAGACGAGGGACGATGGACACAGGGCCATCCCAATAGCTCACCTTGAGCATTTGGCTCAGGTGAGCTAAATAAGGGACATAACTCTTGAATGTCTAGGGAAATCTGGCTGGTTGTTAAACTTGACAGAGACTTTATGGTCATACACATGCTGACCAAATTTCAAAAGGATTGGAATAAATTTGTTTGAGTTAGAGAGCGGACAAACTTAAATGTCTGTTTTTTATGATAAAAGGGGCATAACTCTTGAATGTTTTGGGTAATCTTGCTGGTTATCCAATTTTACCGAGACATTATAGTCATACACATTCTGACCTAGTTTCAAAAGGATTGGAATAAATTTGTTTGAGTTAGAGAGCGGACAAGAAAAAAAAAGTTGGACAGACGGACAGGGCCATACCATAATACGTCTCGTCTGAAGACGGGCATATTAAAAATGGTAGTAATGGCTTGCCTCCTTGCTGCTCAGGATTTTGGTTAGCAATATGACTGGTTTCTAGGTGTCAGGATAAAGTGACCAGCTGGAGAGTCCCTGGTGCACCTCATAAGTGTCCCTGCTTGTAATATCCGAAATAGTGGGTGTATATAGCAGTAGCCTGGTTACCTGTGTTTTCGCCACCCTTAGCTTATTTTTCGCACATGCACCTATCTGATGTAACATTTCTTACTTGTCCACGGATCTAATTCTGAACTGAACCTTCAATAACACGAATATATACAAATAATACTTGTGAAATAAATACAAAGCGTAAATAACTGTACCGTTTTCTAACAAGGTCATTGCTCTGGATCACCGGGAAGCTTTCTTGTCAATTTGACGCCTCTGATTGGTCGTTCAACAATTAGGTCAATGTAGGCTCTGTCAGTATTTTATAGTTTGTTTCATGAAACTTGAACATTTTTAATGATTTTGAAATATTTAATTTTTTTAAAAGTAAATCATAACTTTTACAACTTAACAAAGTAAGAACGGACAGCTAGATTAAAATTACCAACATGTCTTTTGATTGGAAACTTTTTGTGAATTATTGTTATTTATCTGTTTCTTTCCCATTTTCGGGGCTTGAAATCTTCCTGAGTGAAACTGTTCTAGTGTCGGATATCCTCTGTAGTTTTCGGACATCCTCGGTAGCCTGCTCGTGACGGAATTTTAAGTTTTGCTTAGGTGGCGAATTGACAAGAAAATGGCGAATTGACAATAAGCAAGGTTATATAGAAACAAACTGATCATTGGGTAGTTGAGCCTGATTGTAATGGATATTATACTTTATTTAAGCTACAAAGAACAATTCTTTCACGGCAGTTTTTGTGCTTTATATATACTCCAAGTCTTAGCCCCACAAGAATAGGCGACAACAGGCGACTCTTTACTAACAGTGTACACCAAGATCAAAGGGATCCTACAGGAGCCCTTGGATCAGAGCCTGCACAGTAAGCCATACTTGTCAAAAATTTTCGAGGAAAAATCCCTATAGAGACATTGTTAAATGATCTCTCTTTTAGAAAATAGACAAGTCCATTTAACAAGGGCCAGGCTCCAAGGTTATAGAGCTTTTGAGCTGAGTCTGGAGAAGTTCTCAAGCATTTGATTGGTCAGATTTGAGCCTAGGCTCAAATCTGACCAATCAAATGCATGCTTGAGAACTTCTTCAGACTCAGCTCAAAAGCTTAATAAGCTTGAACCCTGTTTGACCCTTCATCGCTCACCTGGTAAACCATGTAAAACATGACCTATAGTGACCTTGATTATGACTTGACATTACCTACAATCAACCCTTGTCTTGATTTCAATGAGTCAAACATTTTGACAAATTTTCATCAAAATCACAAGAGAAATGTAGCTACTAGAGTGTTAACAATGTATGTTCATGATTTGAGCTAGTGACCTAGTTTTTGACCAAACATGACCCACATTCAAACATGACATAGATATAAATATGGCAAACAATTTCAATAAGTTTCATTCAGATCTGAAGAGATTTGTATCATCTAGTGTGTTTACAAGGTTTTTATGAGTTGACCTAGTTTTTTTACCAGACATGACCTTCATTCTAACTTGAGTTAGATTATATCAAGACAATCATTGTCAAAAAGTTTCATGAAGATCAAATGAAATTTGAAGCTGCTACAGTGTTAACAAACTATTGTGCACAGAGTGTCAGCCACGGACATCATTTTAGCTATCCTAATAGCTCACCTTGGCACTTTGTGCCAGGAGAGCTAAGAAAATGACAAACAAACAGATGAGACAGGGTAAAAACAATAAAAGTAAAGGCTTTTTTTTATTATAGTGTCACCCTTATTGAAAGGGCCAGCCAGTTTTGACTTATGAGACACCTAACTTTTTGCGCGCCCAATACCGGTACCTCGAGAATCCCTTTTCTTATTGCCCAGGGCCTGGGCAGAGATTAATCATTAAACTAGCTGATGGCTCACCAACTGACCACTTCGGTTCGCATCCCTTTTTAGGCACCAGGCCCCTAGATTATAAAACTTTGTTTGAGTCCAGACTCACATTCAGGCTCAACTTTTGGACTCCGTTGAGGTATTCACTCAATTGGAGGTTATAAAACTGTTTGAGTCTAGACTCAGCTGAGTTTATTATTTTTCATTATCCTGAGCGATCTCTTTTGATCCGTGTATTGAAAACACTTATTAATAATTGAACAAGGGCCACCATGGCCCTAAATCGCTCACCTGGTACACCATGTAAAACATGACCTATAGTGACCTAGATTACGACTGGACATGACCCACAATCAATCTGTAGAGTGTTAACAAGATTTTTCTATGATTTGACCTAGTTTCTGACCAGACACAATCCACATTTGATTTTGATCTTAATTTGATGTATGCAAACATTCTGGCAATATTTCATTCAAATCTAATGAGATTTGTAGCCTCAAGAGGGTTAACAATGTTTGATTTGATTTGACCTAGTAACCTAAATTTTGAGCCGACATGACCCATATTCGAACTTGACCTAGATATCAATTTGGCAAACATTCTGACCAAGTTTCATTAAAATCCAATGAGATTTGAAGCCTCTAGAGTGTTAACAAGGTTTTTCTATGATTTGACCTAGTGACCTAGTTTATGACCGGACATGACCCATACTCAAACAAGACCTAGACATGAATGAAGCAAACATTTTGACCAAGTTTCATGAAGATAAGGTGAGATTTGTAGCCTATAGAGTGTAAACAAGGTTTTCTTATGATTTAACCTAGTGACCTAGTTTTTGACCCGACATGACCCATATTCGAACTTGACCTAGATATCAATTAGGCAAACATTCTGACAAGAATGCATTAAATTCCAATGAGATTTGTAGCCTCTAGAGTGTTAACAAGGTTTTTCTATGATTTGACCTAGTGACCTAGTTTTTGACCGAGCATGACCTATATTCAAACTTGACCTAGATATTAATGAAGCAAACATTTTGATTTAGTTTCATCAAGATCCAATAAGATTTGTAGCCTCTAGAGTGTTAACAAGATTTTTCTATGATTTGACCTAGTGACCTAGTTTTTGACCCGACATGACCCACATTCAAACTTGGCCTAGATTTCATCAAGACAAACATTGTCATTAAGTTTCATGAAGATCAGATGTAATTTGTAGTCGCTAGAGTGTTAACGAACCAATTGTGAACAGACAGACGGACGGAGGGACAGACGACGGATGACAGACATCTAGCAACCTAAAAGCTCACCTTGGCACTTCGTGTCAGGTGAGCTAAAAAGCAAGCTTTTTACAGTCCGGGATAATACATTCTTCTTTACTGAATAAACAGTAAAGATCTACAATGTAAATAAATGTTTTAAGCATTCGTCATAGTTCTAAAAGATCTTTTGGGTTGTGGTTTTTATTAGCTCACCTGAGCCGAAGGCTCAAGGTAAGCTATTGTGACCGCTCACCGTCCATCGTACGTCTGTCTGTCCGTTCACATTTACTTCAAGCGACATCTCCTCTGAACCCGATGAATTTAGGGAAATTTCAACTGTCTCATGATGTTCCTTGGATGCTTCTCTACAGAAGTTGTTCAAATGAAATGAAAAAAGCGCAAACTCTGCTTGCAAAAGCAAACAAGGGCCACCATGGCCCTAAATCGCTCACCTGGTACACCATGTAAAACATGACCTATAGTGACCTAGATTACGACTGGACATGACCCACAATCAACCTTTAGAGTGTTAACAAGATTTTTCTATGATTTGACCTAGTTTCTGACCAGACACAATCCACATTTGATTTAGACCTAGATTTGATGTAGGCAAACATTCTGGCAATATTTCATTCAGATCTAATGAGATTTGTAGCCGCTAGAGGGTTCACAATGTTTTTCTTTGATTTGACCTAGTGACCTAAATTTTGATCCGACATGACCCATATTCGAACTTGACCTAGATATCAATTAGGCAAACATTCTGACTAAGTTTCATTAAAATCCAATGAGATTTTAAGCCTCTAGAGTGTTAACAAGGTTTTTCTATAATTTGACCTAGTTTTTTACCGGACATGACCCATATTCGAATTTGACCTAGATATGAATAAGGCAAACATTTTGACCAAGTTTCATGAAGATAAGGTTAGATTTGTAGCCTATAGAGTGTAAACAAGGTTTTCCTATGATTTGACCTAGTGACCTAGTTTTTGACCCGACATGACCCATATTCAAACTTGACCTAGATATCAATAAGCCAAACATTCTGACTAGGATGCATTAAATACCAATGAGATTTGTAGCCTCTAGAGTGTTAACAAGGTTTTTCTAAGATTTGACCTAGTGACCTAGTTTTTGACCGAGCATAACCTATATTCGAACTTGACCTAGATATCAAAGAGGCAAACATTTTGACTTAGTTTAATTAAGATCCAATATGATTTGTAGCCTCTAGAGTGTTAACAAGATTTTTCTATGATTTGACCTAGTGACCTAGTTTTTTGACCCGACATGACCCATATTCAAACTTGACCTAGATATCAATTAGGCAAACATTCTGACTAAGATGCATTAAATTCCATTGAGATTTGTAGCCTCTAGAGTGTTAACAAGGTTTTTCTAAGATTTGATCTAGTGACCTAGTTTTTGACCGAGCATAACCTATATTCGAACTTGACCTAGATAGCAAAGAGGCAAACATTTTGACTTAGTTTAATTAAGATCCAATATGATTTGTAGCCTCTAGAGTGTTAACAAGATTTTTCTATGATTTGACCTAGTTACCTAGTTTTTGACCCGACATGACCCACATTTAAACTTGACCTAGATTTCATCAAGACAAACATTGTCATCAAGTTTTATGAAGATCGGATGAAATTTGTAGCCGCTAGAGTGTTAACGAACCAATTGTGAACAGACAGACAGACAGACGGACGGACGACAGACATCCAGCGATCCTAAAAGCTCACCTTGGCACTTCGTGCCAAGTGAGCTAAAAAGCAAAAAACTTTAAAAAATCTTCTTGTCAAAAACTACTAGGCCCTCACCTTTGATATTTTTACAGTATTATCTCCTGGTGGATCCCTCTAAAGTTTGTTCAAATGAAATCCCTAGGGTCAAACTTGACCCCACCCTTAGCAGTTTTAGTGCTGCTCTAGGCAGGTCTCATGGTATTTCGATTTATGCAGAACTGTATTTACCTCAGGCCCTTAATATACTTGAGGGCAAATAGCCAATATTTGCAAACAGTTTGGATCCAGATCAGATTCAATATAATGCTTCATCTAATCTGGATCCAAACTATTTGCCACTCATTTACCTACTTTACATTAATTTTTCTAAATTGTTTTTTGTACATGTTTCACATACAGTAGGTTTTAAGCAGACATCATTTCAGTATGATAAGGGTAAGCCCCAGCAGCTCCTAGATGCTACTCCCCAACTATTGCATAATATTTGACCTCAGTGACTGACCAACAGAACTGTTGGTGTCTACTGAACATGTCGTCTGCTAAAGTTTAGAAATGGTTCAGTCTGCTTCATTCTTACAGAAACAGGATCTGGAAGTGATCCACTGACAGTTATGTATAATTATGTCTTATGCCATATTTATACATAATTATGTTTAATATTGGTTTTGTCAGAGTTATCTGTTTGTCTTGTCATTTTTTCTTGTCCAGGAGATAATTCCAATTCAACCCATTCCCCCATAAATACTGATGTTTGTTAACCCAATTACCCCATAAATGTGCATTTTAGGCCTTTAATTTATTCCTCCACTTAAGAAAATAATTCCACTTTATACAGTCATGAAAAAATAAGATAAGAAATAAGTTTCTATATCCTAGTAGATGGTAGCTTAAAGCAGTTTGAAAGTAAAGCATAGTGTGCGCCTTGAGGCCACCTATTTTCAAAACTAGAAACAGGCTATGGGGTAATGGGTAAAATGAAATTGCATATTTGGAAAGAGCCTAATGAGAGGAAGTACTATTTGCAAAGGCCATAACTCTGACATCATTGTTTTTGGAGTTATTTCCTTTTGTGATATTTTCTTGTCCGGAAGACAACTCCAGTTCTACTTATGCTATTGTAATAAAATTTTATGTATGGAAAGAAACTGATGAGAGAAAATGCCATTCACAAAGGCAGCAATATTTTGTTTTTCCCCTTTGTCATATTTTATTGTCAGGAAAATAACTCAAGTTCTGCTGACGCTAGTGAAATAAATATCATTTACCGGTTATGGAAATAGCTTGATAAGAGGATGTGTCATGGATAAGGGTCATAAGCTTGGCAACAAAATTCCCTTTTGTCGTGTTTTCTTGTCCGAACATAACTCCATTTATAGTTATATAAAAATGTTGTCTTGTCCAGTCAACTTAGGTACAAATACAATGTCACCAGGAGAGCGAATTTAGGGCCATGGCCCTCTTGTTCTACATTAGATCTAATGGGCATAAAACAATTTATTTATATTCTATGTTTCTTGGTGATAAGTAGATCTAACTTGTATGCTTGATTCTAGGTAAAATAGATGCCATAACTAGATCTAGTTCTTTCTTTATAAACCTCAAGCTGTAATTCAAGTAATACATGTATTTACAAATTTTGTGACGTCAAGTGTCTAAATTTAGAACTACATGTATCTAGAGCGATATTGAATGGAAGGGGTCGTTGGTTCAATACCCATGACCGGACTCTTTTTTTTCGTAGATGTTTTTTTTTACCAGTAGTGTCTAAAACTCAATATAAATCAATAGTACATTCACTTTTATTTAAAATATATTGATTTAATCACTTAAACTAGAAAAACTGTCAGAAAGTCTATCAAATGAGTCTTGAGTCTGAGTGTGAGTCTGGTTATTGTAGGACTCACAAATCTTGAGTCTAGACTCAATAAATCGGTGTGAGTTTGGACTCTGGATTTTTGTAACATCGCTTTTTGAGTCCAGACTCCGATTTGAGTGAAAACATTGAGTGTGAGCGTGAGTTTAGACTCAAAAAAGTTTTATAACCTCGGGCCAGGATTCCAACCTTCTATCTCCCCGATTCCAAAGCAGATGCCCTAACCACTAGGCTACGGTCGAGGGGGCATAAAATGCTGTACTTGCTGATTTTTTCAATGATGCAAACAACTTTATAACATAACAGACAGAACAGGCGTTGAATAACACTCATTTTTTATTTTTCTTATATATAACTAGTGGTATAACTACAGGAAAGCAAATGAGGTATTCAACAACATTTTGTACTTATGACATCATAATGTACAATGGGTTTGAAAGCTCAATATTAGATCTGAAACTAGCCTGAAACTGTTAGTTAGTATATAATGAAATTTCCTTTTAAAAGGAAGTCTTGTCTGATTTATAATTAACATGTCTGATCTAGATCCAAACTGTTTGCAAATGTTAGCCTAGTCCAGGATAGCATGATAAGGTTTAATATACAAAGAGGGCAATAGATGTATACATGTGACATTAGCGTGATGCAACTGTCAATGTACAGTCAACAATGTGTTCTGCAGTTACTTGATAAAATTAACCCTTAGCCTGCCACTCACGACTATAGCTCCATATGCAAACAGCTTAGATCCGGATGAGACGCCGAGTAACTCGGCGTCTCATCCGGATCCAAGCTGTTTGACACTCGGACAACATTTTCAGCAATTTTGAGCAACTTTGAAGCACTTTGAAACTTGAAGCAGACGAGAAATATAGCAGACGACAATTTATGTGGCGGGCTAAGGGTTAATAGGCAAATGGCTCTTTAATGTACAATAAGAAGACACTAAATGCAAAACGTACCAAGATGTTCACTCTTCATTACTTTTGTCATGAATTAAACAACCACATGCATAATAAACTGTATGTTTGAGTATGACCACTTTAACAAGTTTAACTGTGTTAGTGAGAGTGTATAGAGCATGTACCCCTGGCTCGCTCATCTTATGTTATCCCTTTACCCAATATAAGCGACTTTTAGCGTATTTAATTTATTCCTCCGCTGAAGAAAATAGTTCCAGTTTATACCCTCATGAACAATTACCATAACAAATATTTTATATAGCCTAGCATATTTTAGCTTAAAGCAGGCTGAAAATAAAGCAGAATGTGCCTTAATGGCACATTCTGCTTTACGTTCAGCCTGCTTTAAGATTCCATCTGGAAGGATGTAGAAAATATTTCTTATTGTGCATATTTACTACTGTATAAAATTGATCTATTGCCTTCAGCGAAGGAATAAACTAAATGCGTTATAGTGCATATCTATGGAGTGATGGGTTAATAATCAATCACTGAATAAAGTTAAACTCAGTTATTAACGTATTACCTTTTCTAAGGGGAAATGTCATAATAAAGTACTACCCTGCAGATGCACAACGTAAACTTTATTCAGAACAGGGAGATTAGATCTATATTAAAGAGCTCCTGTTCAGAGGTATGAAACAATTATCATCAAACAAATACCCATAAACTATCCTTTTTTCAACACAACATTATTCAGTTTTATGACATTTTTTATCAAAACACCAATTAGTCATGAAGAGGAATATGCATCATGCCATGACAATAAAATTCCTAACCTGATCACAACCTATTCGCACATTTGCTTCTGAACACAAGACAATGTCCTTACTTTGAGAAGCCCTCTGATCAGGGTCTGCATGATTATTCAAGTGTTCTCTTCACTGGTATACTGCATGTATTTGTAAATCAGATCTACTTTTTAAATGCATGGGACCCATATTCAAATTTGATCTAGAGCTTGTCAAGATGAACATTCTGACTAAGTTTGATATAGATTGGGCTCAAATTGATGCTACTAGAGTGTTCACAAGTTCTTTCTAAGATAGTAACCTAGTGACCTACTTTTTGACCCCACATACCCCATACCCATAATCTACTTAGATTTTGTCAAGATGGTCATCTGACAAAGTTTGATAAAGATAGGGTTCAGCTTGTGGCTACTAGAGTGTTCACAAGCTTTTTCCTAAGATTTGACCTAGTGACCTACTTTTTGATCCCACATAACCAATTATATAAGTTGATCTACCTTTTGTCAAGATGGTCATTCTGATCAAGTTTGATAAAGATTGGGTCAAAATTGTGGCTACTAGAGTGTTCTCAAGCTTTTTCTAGTGTGTCTAAAGTTTTAGAAATTTTTGCAAGCCTGTTCGTAAGATTTGACCTAGTGACCTACTTTAGGACCCAACATTACCTATATTCCAACTTAACCTAGGTTTGTCAAGATATTCATTCTGACAAAGTTTAATAAAGATAGGGCTCAAATTGTGGCCTCTAAAGTGTTTGCAAGCTTTTCTAAAATTTGACCTAGTGACCTTCTTTTTAAGGTGGTTCGACAGCGGGCGGCCCACACCTCGAGTTCCGGAAATGCTGATGACTTTCACCTGATCTTTGCGGCACGTGCTTATAGTAGAAAATTTAGATAAAGAAAAGTTTGATCTGCTATAGTGTCTTCTCTGTTAGCGCAGTTGGTACGGTGATTGACTTGCAATCCAAAGGTTCTAGGTTCGATTCCCACTCGCTTCAAAACTTTTTTTTTTTAACAAATTGTCCGATTTTAGTGACTAGGCAATTCATAACGCAGTGATCAAAGGACAGGCTATGTTTAGTCTAGTAATAATGAATAATATCAGATGCAAGTATAGTCAAGTGACAGCTAAATTTGTGAGGATTTATAGCCTATATAACAGATGGCAGCTTAACACAGGACAAAAGTTATGCTAAAAGATAGATCCTAAAGGAGCTTTTATGCATTACTTTTGTTATGCATTAAGCAGTAACTTGCCTTTAAAGATCTACAGGCTACCGTATTCAATGGTCCCTTATTACAGGTTTGACTTATGGTACTATTTAGAGCTGACTGCATTTTAAAGTTGAACTCAAGGGAGGTTACTCGTTTTGTGTTAACATTTTGTCAGAATTTCAGGAAATCATGTATAAAATGTAAATTCTACTGTAGATTTTCATTAAATTTTTGTGACTAGTAGAATTAAGTTATATCTATCTAATCAGAGTAAAATTAGTGTATGTTAAGCAGCTAGATTTTTTGTAATTTGAGATTTTCAGAATTTGACTTTTTTAAAATATTGATATTTCCCGAAAATATGTCATGAAATACTTTTGTTTGCCCAATATTTTATAGTCTATATACAGTTTACTTGAATGTACAGAAATTATTGAGTTATATCATTCTATAAAGAAAATATTCCTGTTTATTAAAAAAGGAGCTTTTCTCGACAAAAGGTCCTGTCAGAAAAAAACGGCACTGTAACTTTTTTTTATTTTAACGATTTTTCACTCTCCATATGGTATACATTTGTATTTCAATTTAATCAAGGTTTCAAAGAATTCTGACACAGAATTAGCTGACCCGCGAACCACCTTAACCCCACATGATATATTTTCAAATTTGACCTTGATTTGGTCAAGATGGTAATTCTGACAAAGTTGTGTTCAAAAGTGTGTTTCTTTTAAGATTTGACCTAGTGACCTACTTTTTGACCCCACATAACCCATTATAAAAGTTGACCTAGATTTTGTCAAGATAGTCATTCTGACCAAGTTTGATAAAGATTGGGTCACAATTGTGGCTACTAGAAAGTTCACAATCTATTTCTATTGTGTATTGACGTGGTCCAGGGCGGCCCAAGATAACCTGGAAGGCATTGGCAAAAAGAGACAGACGGAAGTGGAAACTCTCTGAAGTCGACCCTAGTGATAGGGATGTATGGAGATCCAATGTGAGATCTGCTATGCAAACAGTTAGAATTGTTATTTTGGTTTATAGCTTTGTGGGTTTACTGTAAGTATATTATTTCTTATGTCCAGCTACCTTGAAGGGGGAGGGGGGCACCGGTGTGGACAACACTCCCACTCCTGCATGTTAATTTAAATACTGATGATGATGATGATTGTATAGAGTTTTAGCAAGCGTTTTGTAAAAATTTCCTTACTTTTTTACCCAACATGACCTATAATAGAACTCTCCCTAGATTTTGTCAATATTGACCATGTTTGATAAAGATTCTGTCAAAATTGAGGCTAATAGAGTGTTCACAAGCTTTTTCTAAGATTGAACTTGTGACCTACTTTTTAATCTCACAAGACCCATAGTCCAACTTGACCTAGGTTTTGTCAAGATGATCAGTCTGGTCAAGTTTAATAAATATTCGGTCAAAAGTGTGTCATTTACCCCTGAAACTTTTAATGACAACTCCAATTCAGCCTAGTTCGTTTTTTACTATTTGTTGTTCATTTTAACAATATGTTGCAAAAAAAAACAACTGTGCAAACTGCAGACGTAAATCAGTATCTACACTGTTTTCATAGGACAATGTATTGGTCACAGCTACACTGTTTGTTAATGATGAATATAATCCTAGCTAGGGGTAAACCCATTACCTCAAAATACGCCTTTTTACGCATCTAATTTATTCTTCCATTCAAGAAAATAGTTCAAGTTTATACAGTCATGAACAGTTTTTATATCTTTTTTATATTTTCTAGTAGATGGTAGCTTAAAGCAGGCTGAAAGTAAAGCAAAATGCGCCATTAGGCACATTCTGCTTTACTTTCAACCTGCTTTAAGTGGTCACCTATCTTCAACACTAGAAACAGGTTATGGGGTAATGGGTCAAATGGGTTAAATTACCTGTCTTTAAAACTATCAGGGGACTGTCTTACAAAACGTCATATGACAAAATGTTTGTAAGTCAAAATTTTAAAATACATGAACGTCTAATTTCTTATTTCTCCATCTAATCCTTTGTTGTGAAATCTCTTTGGAATCATCTTGAAAAGACGATTCCAAAGAGATGTCACAAGACCGTATTAGATGGAGAAATAAATAATTGATAGTTTCAGAATCCGACTTGCGACAATATTTGTCAAAAAAGTTTTGTTACACGTGCTCATGGACTCCAAAAACTCTGTGTAAGTGTTTACAACAGGTGACTGCTTAAAGCAAGGAAGGTAACAGTAAAACAGCAAGCTTTTTTAGGAGCTTTCTGTTCTACTGTAACCTTGCTTTAAGTTGTCACCTGTCTTTTATACAATCAATTAGCCTTCATTTTAGTGATCGTAATAGCGAGGTTTTTACTGTATATACCAGGCACTTCTCTGAAGAGGTTTTCAGTTTTAAACAGAATTTTTTTTTTAACCCATAACCTTATAAACACATCTTTATACCTCTTTAATCTATTCTTAGAGAAAAAATAGTTCCATTTTATACAGACATGAATATGTACAAGGAGTAATATACCCAAAGTGCTTAACCAGATTGTAGCTTATAGCAGGCTGAAAGTAAAGCAGAATGTGCCTTAACCCATCACCCCATAGCCTTTTTCTATTTTTGAAGACATATGACCACTTTAAGTCTTAAAGCAGGCTGAAAGAAAAGCAGAATGCGCCTTAAGGCCCATTCTGCTTTACTTTCAACCTGCTTTAAGCTACCATCTACTAGAAAATAGAAAGTATTTCCTCTGATAAATATTCATAATTGTATAAATTGAGACTATTTTCTTCACTGGAGGAATATTTAGAGGCGTAAAAAGGTGTATTTATGGGGTAATGGGTTTAAACAGGCCAGGGAGTAAAGGGTTAAGATAATTCATTTTTAAAAACTAAGATTGATGTAAGATATTATTATTTTTTAAGTTGTTCAAGTGCATTCATAGGAAGTTTAGAGTCTACAGTATTTTGGCACTGTACATTCTCGGAAAATTGTCCCTTTTCTTATATAGAGCTTTAAAGAACATGTCTGCTATGAATACACATTTAGTCATCTGTTGTCGACCAGGTGCCTTAGTCAGTTTGTGCTTCGTCTCATTATCCCACTGCATTCCTGCCAAGGGTCTTGACCGTGCATCCAGCCAGTGGTTAAAGTCAAATGCATGATGGAGCAGTTCATGACGAAACATAATTTCATAATATTCCTGAAGAGCACTTTGCTTCATCAAATGAACTTTGTTTGATATATCTCCTCCTGCAGGATGAAGACATCGAGGATCACCAACAACATTCCTCGCAGGTTTCATATTAAGACAGAGGAGAGACATGGAGAGCACTATCGCCTGATGGCTTTGAAACTTTTGTCCCTTCCCTGTAACCGGAGGACTCATTAGGTAAATTGGACTTTCTGGAATTTTGCTAATAACTTCTCCAATCTGAAAATACATAAACAAGATGCTGGTGATAGAAAATAAGAGAGCCATAAGGTACAGAGTCACTCACCTGGGTCCAAGGTTATAAAGCTTTTAAGTTGAGTCTGAGTGTGTTCTCAAGCATTTGATTGGGCTCAAATCTGACCAATCAAATGCTTGAGAACTTCTCCAGACTCAGCTCAAAAGCTTTATAACCTTGGAGCCTGAAGGAAAAAACTGTACACAATCATGGTTGTCTCAGGAAGCATTTACTACCATCTCATAGCATAACCAATGTTCATATAGTGAAGAAAACATTATTCTTTCTCATTTAAACACAAAAGAAACGCAAATACAGAGCACTCAAATGCATAGAATGACAATCTTTTGATAATTTTGCCTATTCAATTTAATTGAGTTGCAAACAGTTTGGAGTCTGATCAGGCTCCAAACTGTTTGCAATTGAAATAAGGGTTTTATTGTAAACGTGTTAATTGGGAAAGAATAACGTTTTCTCTTATTGTATGTGACCTAGATATTGTTAAGGTTATTATTCTGTCGGAGCAAGATTCATGAAGATTGGGCTTAAAACAAGAGCCGCATGCGGCACTAAATCTCTCACCTGGTACCCATGATTAGGGTCATGGTAATGGACCAGTAATGATTAAGTTTTCACTTATTCACCCCACCCACTGGTGGTCATATTGTTTGAGCTAGGAAGATTATTTGAAGAAAACAGACAAAGGGTCTACCATGAATTATTATTTGTGTAGATCATTCTTAAATCAGACCAATAGTTTCAGAGAAAAAGATTTTTAAAGTTGTTATATACAGAAACATAAGGAAAACTTGCCCCACCAACTGGCGCCATGTTTTTTAAGATAACAAAATGATTTTTAGAAATCTGGTAGAGGGTCTTCAATTGACCATTTGTGTACAATTATTTTCAACTTGGACCAGTAGATTCAGAGAAGAAGATTTTTAAAGTTTTTACTATACAGTGACATGAGGAGGCACACAACGGTTTCATAGGGAAATGTTCGAATTGGCCCCGGTCAAATTTCTTAATAAAAGGCTATTGGTAAGTTTGAAAGTATTTTTGAAGATGAAAAATTTTATTTTAGGGGAGAATGCATTAATATGTTACTTTGTGGCATGATTTTAACAAAATGCGCACTAAGATGATGACTTTTTGTAGTCGGATGGGTATAAAACTGGGGCAGTCTGGAAATCAGTGGTTCAGGCTAAATAAACTGGGAATCAGCATCATTTTACTGGTGGGTGCAGACACATGAAAATTGTGCAAAATCGACCTGGAATCCCTATTGTTTGTGCCAAAGTTCCTAAAAGCAACAGGTTCAGTGAGTCTAAAAATACTTTTCACTAAGTGCCATCACTTGACGAACACTCTCGAATTTTTCGGAGAAGATGTGGGTTTTGAGGCTTTTTTGTCATGGGTTTTCGCGACCATAACAAACTTTAAATTTGGCCACAGAGGAATCTGAACGTGTGCTTATGTGGATGGTTTCAGCTGTTTTGTTATGCCTAGAGATGTATTTACTGATATAGGACTGAGTTTTGATTCTGGTTTGTGGGTGAAAGTCAGGAGGAGATAAATATAGATGTCAAGTAGACCACCGGTGCCGAGATTTCAGAAAAAACCGTTGTGTGCCTCCTGAGGAAAAGGTGCCCCACCCACTGGCGGCCATGTTTTTTTATATAACAAAATGATTTTAAGAAACCTGGTTGAGGGTCATCAATTGACAATTTGTGTAAAATTATTTTCAATTTGGACCAGTAGTTTCAGAGAAGAAGATTTTTAAAGTTTTTACTATACAGTTACTTCAGGAAAACGTGCCCCACCCACTGGCGGCCATGTTTTTTTAGATATCAAAATAATTTTAAGAAATCTGGTAGAGGGTCACCCATGGATCATTTGCATAAAATTACTTTCAAATCGGACCAGTAGTTTTTGACAAGAAGATTTTTAAAGTTTTCACTATATAGTCATACATGTATAAGGAAAATCTGCCCCACCCACTAGCGGCCATGTTTTTTAAGATATCAAAATAATTTTAAGACTTATGATAGAAGGTCACCAATGGCACATTTGGGTAAAATTATTTTCAATTCGGACCTGTAGTTTTTGACAAGAAGTTTTTTCAATGGGTTGCAATGGCAACCACAATTTCAATTGGATGACCTTAATTTGAAGAAATCTGAGAGAGTACCCTAAAATAAACAATTCTATGAAGTTTTGATGAAATTGGCCCAGAGGTTTCCAAGAAGAAGATCTTTGAATAAAAAGTTTGACGACGAACGAAGGGCGATCACAATAGCTCACCTTGGCACTTCATGCCAGGTGAGCTAAAAAGGTGGCATCGAGTTGATGAGTGAGCATGTTCTGTAGTTATTTCGCTGGTGTATTAAACACAACCAATGTGTGAATGAGTGAAAGGAACGATCACTCATCTGAAGAACATTGATGAGTGTTTAGTAAATACCTGATAAATAACTTAGGGTAATTTCATTCTCCCAATTTTTTTCTGCGATCCCAGGACAGAACCGCAGAATAGCAGAAGTTTATGCCCAGCATCAAATACCAGCTACACGGTATATTGAGCGACTACCCAATTGAAAAGCCTTGAAGAGAGTTTGACCCAAGTAGCCACACAATATGGTTTGGTACAGACAGAGAGAAGAGTAAAGTTGATATCTTCTTTTATCACATAAACGTGCAAAATATAGAGGTCCCACTGGGCATATATTTTATACTCATTTTCGAATCACCAAAATACTGTATTACTACGCCGGCTGTAAATCAGTTAAGAGAATCTAGACAAACTTAGATCACCCCTAGGTATTGAAACATTTCCAAGTGTTCTAAAATCATAAGCCCGAGCAGTCCCGCAAACTCAAGACTGCAAATCAGGCTACGTAGAGCTCTAGTATTAACAGTGACTCAGACTGTTTTTCAAATTTAGACGTTACAATAATTATGAAGTCAAGTTGCTATAACGACGTAATTTTGAAAACGAAACTAGATTCTAAATGTCAAATGATAATTTTAAGTCAATAAGAACAATTTCAAATTAAAATTTTTAATTTGGTATCAGAAAAGTCTTTTGCAACACATTGATGTTGATTTTTCTTTATTTTAGTTTGATAGGTGTTTTTATCTATGGATGATTCATGAATAAAACCGAATAGCACCTATGAAGAATCGTTTTCCTAAAAGCCGAAGGCAAAATTGAAAGTAAGATCATTCGGATTTTCGTGTCATTTGGAGTTTAAGTGATAAATAGGATATCAAATTTGTGTGTTTTCAGTCATGAATTTATTCACCAAGGCTTGCAACATATTATTTTATCCAACTTGTTCAATAAATTCACGACTGAAAACACACTCATTCAATATTCTCTATATCTGGAGTCCAAATAGTGTATCATATCTTACCCTGTCTTGATAGGACACATGTTCATATGCATACTTGAATTGTGGGAAGAGAACTGTATGTCCTACTTCAACAATGCGTCTGTCCCGATTCTCTACAGCATAGGCTATTTCATTCTGAAACACTTCCACGGCTGTAACCTGCTCTATATCCTGAATTTTAAAATGAAAGAGCTTTAGTTTCAATTTCAGTTTATTACACATCATAGGCCCTTAGCCAAAACATATATAAGTACAGTCAAGACTTGATAATCTGAACTTGCTTGAGTTTGAACATATCTATATTTCAAAGTTAAAACGTGGCTGAGCCATGTTTTAACTTTGAAATACGGGTACATGTATGCTCGACTAAGGCTATATTGCCTTATCAAAATTAAACTTATGAAATACTTGACAGGTCAATTTAAGCGAGTTGGAAGTATCGAGTTTTGACTGTATATACAATCAGAACAATTCATCATGTGTTGTGCACGCGCCATGATCACCCTGAATTGCTCACCTGGGCCCTTCTTATGAAACGTCGTACGACAAACATTGTCGTAAGTCAGATTCTAAAATTCTCAATTATGATTAATTTCACCATCTAATTCTGTCTTGTGACATCTCTTTGGAATTGTCTTGTAAAGACGATTCAAAAGAGAAGTCATAAGACAGGATTAGATGGGAAATTCAGAAATTAAATGTATTTTAAAGTTTTGACTTAGTTACAAACATTTTTGTCGTACGATGATTCGTAAGGCTGACCCCAGGGCTCCAGATAAGGGGATTCTCTCAAAAACTAAAATCTTTCTTTCTGTACTAAAGTAAACCGTATAGTGTGACTACTGATTAGAATAATCTTTTCAAGACTATTTTAATGAGTAGTTACACCCTAGGACTCAGAGATGACATAAGGGGAGTTGTCAGAGAGACAACAACGAAACCTTAACACAGATTTGGAAACCTAAGCGTGAGCAATAAGTTCAAGATCACTCTGGAAAACCTTTTTGCATTCATGGAAAGCTTTTGTCGATATACAATGCATATCAAATATGAAAGCACTACCTATAGGACCATAGGAGTTATAAGCATATTTCAGAACCTAACCCCCCCACCCAAAATTTTTTTCGAAAACTAATGGTCAAGGTTGCTGGGATCAAACTTTTTGCATCTATGGAAAGGTTTTGTCAATATACAAATGCATATCAAATATGAAAGCAATACCTCAAGGCACATAGCAGTAACAAGCATTTTACAAACCTAAAGACAGATTTCGAAACCTAAACATAAGCCATTTAGTTAAAGCGACTCGCAACCAAATGGTGCATTTGCAAAAATAAATGAAAATACTCAAATATAACCAAAAGGGTAGCATTATCCTGCACCTGGCATTGAAAAATATGACCAGTCTAGAAACACCCTCTAGAAAAGTCTTCAAATCTTAGTTTTTAGATATTTTCCATTGTTTTATCCATAGCGTCGAAAGACGCTATAGAAATTGATCACAGGCTCAAACATAAACCCGAGCCGAATTATGTAGTTGTATGTTCTCTCCATCGATACAGACTGATATACGTTAAAGCGATCCCAGATATATGAATAGTTCCGTGGCCCAGTGGGTCAAATGGTTTCCTTATTTTGCTGTATGTCTGCCCATGCCGGGTCTCGGGTTCGATTCCCACCAGAGCTCAATATTTTTTTTTATTGAAATGCATTTTTTTAAACATAATTTCTTATCCTAAACTAATTCATACCCATTTATATTTATAAGCGCTTGTCACATATTTACACATTACTATTTTAATGCTAAATCTGGTTGCGAGTCTCTTTAAAGGGCACTGGGGTCAAACTTTTTGCATCCATGGAAAGGTTTTGTCTATATACAAAGCATATCAAATGTGAAAGCAAAAACACAATGGACATAAAAGTAATAAGTATTTTTCTAAACCAAAACCTAAACGGAAGCCTTTAGTTTAAGGTCAACGTCACAAGAATAAAAATTGTTGTGTCCATGGAAAGGTCTTGTCAATATACACATGCTTTTCAAATATGAAAGCAATACCTCAAGGGATATTGGATTTCACATTTTATTAAATCTAAACACAGATTCAGAAACCTCCTTGAGTTTAAGTTCAAGGTCACTGGAATCAATTTTTTGTGCAAGGAAAGGTCTTGTCCATATATACATGAATACCTAATGTCAAAGCTATAACTAAAGGGACATAGGAGCACTTTCCAAAGTACAAGAGAGCCATGATGACCCTAAATTGCTCACCTGGGGCCATTTTTTACCCTGGGGCTATAATTTGAACAATCTTGGAAGAGAACCAAAAGGTAAAACTACATGTCAAATATTAAAGATCTGGGCCTTAGGGTTACAGAGAAGAAGCTTTATAAAGGTTTTCCTATGAAAAACTGATAAGCTCTTGGTCAGGGCCATTTTTAGCTCGACTTTTTCAAAAAGTCTAGGTACTGTCATCACCCTGTCGTCTGCATTGGTTAATTTTTAGAATAAGGTTTTTGTAAGAATCACTTCTCAATAACTGTCAAAAGTACCGTATCCATTTGAAACTTGGAATAGTTGTTCAGTATCAAAAGGGCAACTCATTACAACAAGACAGGTAACCCTGGAATTTGTCATTCCAGAGTTATTGCCCTTGTTTTATTTATTTAAGATTTGTAAATTAAATATCTAAATAACTATCATAGGTATTAACTTGAAACTTTGCATACTTGTTAAGTATCACAAGAGCAACTCATTACAAAAAGGCAGGAAACCCTGAGATTTGTCTTTCCAGAGTTTTTGCCATTGTTTTATTTACTTAAAATGCGTAAATTGAAATATCTAAATAACTGTCAAAGGTATTAACTTGAAACTTTGCATATTTGTTTAATATCAAAAGGGCAACTCATTAAAACAAGGGAGGCGACCTGTGGATGTGCCATTCTAGAGTTATTGCCCTTTACTTTATTTACATAAATCTTGTAAATTGAAATAACTAAATAACTATCAAAGGTATTAACTTGAAACTTTGAATACTTGTTAAGTATCAAAAGGACAACTCATTACAACAAGGAATGTTACCCTGGGATTTGTCATTCCAGAGTTATTGCCCTTGTTTTGACTTAGAATTTGTTAATTAAATTTCTCAATAACTACCTTGAAACATTGAATACCGTACTTGTTCCGTGTCAAAAGGGCATCACCTTACAACAAGGCAGATAAACATGGGATTTGTCATTGCAGAGTTATTGCCCTTGTTTTGACTCAAAATTTGTAAATGAAATTCAGTAACTGTAAAAAGTTATTAATTTCAAACTTCCAATACTTGTTTAGTATCAAAAGGGCAACTCTTTACAACAAGGCAGGCAAATATTTGTCACATTGATTGTCAAAGGTATTAAATTCAAAGTTTGAATACATGTACTTGTTCACTACCTAAAGAGTAATTCGTTACAACAAGGCAGCTAACCCTGTGATTGATTTTGCAGATTTAGTACCCTTGTTTGACCTTAGAATTTACTTTTAATGGAGTGCATAATGCAGTTATCTATTCTTTTAAATAAGAAATGAGATTTATTAAAAACTTGCATGATATCATTTCCTCTTATATGACCATAGTAAAGTCATGTAGGTCCAAGTATGTTTAAGTTGTTGCTTACAAATTTTTATGATCAAGAAAGCTTCAAACACCCATACACATTCTTTAAGTTTGGAAACTGTAGCCATATCTCAAGTATATGAAAGTGGAGTGTCCAGGACCCGTTTGCCGTGCTCTCCTTCAGTCTGGGGTCATTATTTGAACAATTTTAGAACCATTAGGTTATAATTTAATATTTTTTGTTTTCATTATATTTGGTTAGCTGTGATTGGCTGTAATTTTGGTTTCATAACTTCATGAAAAAAATATAATTCAGGCCACGCCTTGTCAGGACTACTTTCTCTTAGTCCAACTGCTCTCCACAAGCGCTGCATGAAGCAGGACACTAAATGACGTTATTGACGTCGACTTAACTACAAAACAATGTCGCGTTTTAGCGGAAAATATATATGGCGTAGAGGAACTACAACCTACGCTTTAAAAGCTTTTAAAATGAACATTCGCGTCAGATTCTCTATTTACCAACTTTCTTAAATTCAGTAGTGATATTAAATTATAAGGAATAATTCGGAATATTTATAGTATTCATGGAGGTATGGAAAAAAAACCTGGTCACACTTTTGTATGAAACCGGCCACTTTGTAAAACAAATGTTGCTGTACACCAGATTATGCATGTCTCAATTATCACAGATATTTTTTTGTGTGCATGGAAAGATCTTGTCAATATACACATGCATACCAAATATGAAAGCAATACATCAAAGGACATACATGTAGGAGTTATAAGCATTTTGAGAAACCTAAATGCAGATTTAGAAACCTAAACGCAGGCCCTAGGTTCAAGGTCAAGGTCAAACTGTTTGCATGCAAGAATATATCTTGTCTATGGACACATGCACACTGAATATGAAAGAAATATCTAAATGATCATAGGAGTTATAGGCATTTTGAGAAACCTAAACACTGATTTTGAAACCTAAACATGGGCCCGAACTTCAAAGTCAAGGTCACTGGGGTGAAATAATTTCTGTGCATGTAAAGGTCTTGTCCATATATGCATGCATACCAAATATGAAAAGCAATATTTCAAGGGACACAAGAGTTATAATCATTTTTCAAAACCCTAAAATGGATCAAACTTTTTGTGTGCATTACATGTATAAGGTATTGTCCATATACATATGCATACCAAATATGAAAGCATTGATACCTCAAGGGACATATGAGTTATATGCATTTTTCGAAACCTAAAAACAGATTTCGAAACCTATACCTGGGCCCTATGTCCAAGGTCAAGGTCACAGGGGTCCAACTATATGTGAACATGGTAAGGTCTTGTCAAAATACACACTAACACATACTAAATATGAAAGCAAAACCTCAAGGGACATATGAGCTATAAACATTTTTCGAAACCTGAACACAGCTTTCGAAACCTAAACATGGGCTCTAACTTTAAGGTCAAGGTCACAGGGGTCCGTCAGATCCACCAGACATGCACCAGGTCAAAGGTACAATTCCTGAACTCCCATTTAGACTTAAAGCATCTGTAGCAAGAACACATTGTCTAGAGGTAACAGTCATTTATTTCCTACTTTGTTCTTATAACAAATATTAAAGAAGTGTGTCCCCAGACATTTTTTGAGGACTGCAACTGAGCTCGCATCTCTGATGTCTGATGGTAGTGTGTTCCAGAGTATTGGGCCTGCATGAATGAAACTTCTATCTCCATACTTACATGTACCAAAAGGCTTCTTGGTACAACCAGCGATACTGGTTTACTCGCAGACCTCAGCACTCTTCATATGGGCAACACATTCACCATGTATTGATTGTGCATTTGTTATAGTACATAAGCTATTGCCAAATTTAAAGTTGTGGACAAACAAACAGACAAACACACAGAGCAAAAACAATATGTCCCTTGATCATAGATCGGGGGAGGGGGCATAAAAAGTACATATTGCGAAAGGAGCAAAGGTTAAATTTCATAACTCTGTTCATGCAGGCATGTACACACGGACACACTAACATACATCCAACATATTAGGACATATATTGGAACATTGTGGCACCTATGTCGAACCGAACGCAAGCTGGCTCAATAAAAATAATCATTTTCAGGGCTCCTGACAAGTGGGAGTAAACTTAACAAAACCAACATTTTAGCATCAAATCCTATGGTGTAACTACTCTTTAGAATCTAAAAGACCATTCTAATGAGAAGTAACCCCATAGGGTTTAATGCAGAAATAAAGATTTTAGTTTTTGAAATACTACCCTTATCTGGAGCCCTGCATATGTTAACTCATTTTATGTGGGATACACTTTTAGGTATACCTCCTGGCTCTAGGCAAACAGTTTTGATCTCAGATCAGGCCCCACATTGTGGGGCCTGATCTGAGATCAAAACTGTTTGCAGCTAATTCAATATTCTATCAGAAACTGCTAAAATCTTTTGCAAATAGTTGAGTTATACCTGCAGCAGACGGCATTTTAAAATGGCAGCCAAATATTACCCAGCATACAATGGGTTAATCACTGTACCTTAACATCTTCATAAGTGAGTTGGGGATCAAGCTGTCTAATCCCTAAGGTGTTCTCCTCAAGCTCCTTCAGCTGATTGATACTGTCTGCAGCTACTTCTACACTATTATCCCTCTTAAAACCATGCATATTGATTCTGACATCTCCTATATTTTTAAATCTTCTTGATAGAACTCCACGTCTCAAAATCTCATCTGGCACAATTTGACGAAAGTAAGTATAACGCCCTATGAACTTTTTTAAAGTTATGTAATCACAGTTGTTGAAGAAATGAAGAACAGTCTGCTCATCTGCAGCTTCCTGCTCTTTAGCAGTGAGTTGTTTATCTGGTGTACTTTCTGTTGAACACTGGTACCCTGTCGTGGTTTGTAAATACCTCTGAAATTATATATACAGTAAAACCCCTTTATTACAATCACTACAATAACGTGATTGGGTTTTCTGTAGTTAACCCTTTACCTCATAGCCTGGTTATAGTTTTGAAGACAGGTGACAACTTAAAGCAGGTTGAAAGTAAAGCAGAATGTGCCTTAAGGCACATTCTGCTTTACTTTCAGCCTGCTTTAAGCTAAAATCTGCTAGGCTATGTAAATTTTTTGTAATGGTTATTGTTCATGAGGGTATAAACTGGAACTATTTTCTTCAGCGGAGGAATAAATTAAACACGCTAAAAGTCGCTTCTATGGGGGAAAGGGTTAAGGGTAGGTGACTGTCTAAAAAAAGATGGAAATAAAACAGAAAGCTAATGTAGAAGTTTTCTGCTTTACTTAAGGCTTGCTTTAAGTTGTCACTGGTCTATAAACACTTCAAAGAGACTCATTTTTAGTAGCCACACTAAAGAATTCTAATGTATTCATTCATTATGCATTGATTAAACAAGAGCTGCAACAAAAGGTGATTTACCCTTTCTTCTGGCAGCCCATAGCCAGTTTCCTCGTTTTGAAGACAGGCGACCACTTAAAGCAGATTGAAAGTAAAGCAGAATACCCTTAATGTGCATTCTGTTTCAATTTCAGCCTGCTTTAAACTACCATCTGCTAGAATATAGAAAGTATTTCTTACTATATATATTCATGGCTGTATAAATTGGAACTATTTTCTTCAGTGGAGGAATAAATTAAAGGGGTAAAAATATGTATCTATTGAGTACTTGGGTAAATACGTTAAGATGCCAACTTACCTATTATCTTTTAAAGAACTGAACAACAGAAGGTTGGGAAACTATGAGCTAAATAATTCAGATATTAACAAATTGTTATTTAATCCTTTCGCCATAGATATACCTTTTTAGGAATCTGATTTATTTCTCCACTGAAGAAGTTAGTTCCAATTTAAAAGTCTTCAATATTACCAGCATCTCAAGGACTACCTGTGTTCTATTGCACAATAAAATACTGGTATGAAATTATTATTTCGATACTAACACTTCAATTTAACCACACTTTGCACCGACCCAATGGCGCTACATTTCTTGTGGTACATATTTTCGAAGCCATATTACGTCACGTTAGACTGTTACATCCCAGGGCTGGACAAATCCACTAGCCCGTCCTATGGGCAAGCTCAAATTCTGTTTGGGCAATTCCAATTCAGACAGCAACTTGCCCTGGGCAAGGTCAATTTTCCAATCTGTGCAAGCTCAAATTCTTGGGAAAATTGTAAATTAACCAACCTATTGTCTAGTTGCACTTGGTTAACAATCAAACACAGCAATAATCAGTGCCCATGCCACCCAACCGTGACCAATATTCCGCGATGAAAATATGGGGCAAGTCCAAAATTTTGAGCAGCTTGCCCTGGGCAACTTGCCCTGAAAAATATTTGTCCAGCCCTGCATGATCCTGTGCATGTTTTATTGAGAATTTAAACATGGATACGTTTCTTCTTTCTTTATATAGAGGTGTGTGTGAGGTGTGTTAGAACAGTCCATAATCAACTTGAACTCATAAATTTTAACCAAGGTCAGAGAATATCAAAGGTCAAGGTCATCAAACTGCAATGCAACATGCTGTACTCATTGAGAGAAATGATCATGTGAAGTTACCTGACCTTGACCCCAGTACTAGTCACTCAATAACCGACCTAAACATTTAACCCATTACCCCATAAATATGCCTTTTTACGCCTCTAGTTTATTCATCCATTGAGGAAAATAGTTTCAATTTTCACAACTATGAATATGTACCGTAAGAAATATTTTCTAAGTTTTAGCAGATTTTTGCCCCTCAGGCGCATTCTGCTTTATTTTCAACCTGCTTTAACTCTTTCCTCCCTGAAACTTTAAATGGACAATTCCAGTTTGCATTTAAGTCTAGTCCATTTCTGACTTTTAAGGGTTGTTTTTGTCAATGTTTGGCATTATGACAAACAGTGAAGACCCTGATCAGAGGGCTCCTTTCGGAGCCTTCTGATCTGGGTCTTCACTGTTTGCACAGGACAAGTGTACTATTCACATGTACACTGTTTGAAAAGGACGCCTATATGCGGGACTAGGGCACAAAGAGTTAAGTAGTAACTTGTTTTAAAACTCTGAGAAACAGGCTATGGGGTAATGGGTTAACCAGGACCATTGGCTTATACAGACTGTGTAACATTAGTCTAAAACCCTATGCCTCACACCACTTTATAATGGAGCCTGAAACAAAATTAATCGTGTCCCATCCTATATCAAATAAATGTGTAATAATTATTTATGATAATTAATGTGAAATCGTTTTGTCAGTAAGACTGTATGGGTTTTAACCCATTACCCCATAACATGTTTCAAGCATTAAATATAGGTTACCATTTAAAGCAGGTTGAAAGTAAAACAGAATGTGCCTTAAGGCACATTCTGCTTTACTTTCAAAATGCTTTAAGCTACCATCTGCTAGGATATAGGAACTATTTCTTATTGTGAATATTTATGACTATAAATTAAAATTATTTTCTTCAGTGGAAGAATATATTAAAGGTGTAAAAAGACATATTTATGGGTTAAGATGGCTATTTGTCCTATATCACTTCCCCGAGTCATGGAGATATATGATAAAATGACACAATTTGCTTGAGTTCATAACTATGTTGAAAGAAACAGCCATTATACAAAAGAAGTTTTATTTAAGAATATGTGCCCCAATAGAATTACTTAAACCCTTTCCATCCTGAAACTTTAAATGGACAATTCCAGTTTCCTATTAAGTCTAGTCAATTTTTTCTTTTTTTTTCTTATTCAGGGTCATTTTTTTGTAAATGTAATGCAATATCACAAAGAGTGCAGATCTTGATCAGAAGAAGCTCTCCAGAGCACCAGATAAGCTTAGTTTTTCAAAACCTAAAATCTTTATTTCTGAATTAAACCCTATGGTGTCACTACTCATTAGAATCGTCTCGAAGAGACGATTCTAATGAGTAGTAACACCATAGGATTTGGTGCTAAAAGGAGTGAGAAAATGTTGGATTTGTTGAAAAAACTACCTCTTATCTGGAGCCCAGGGCCTGGGTGCATGACACACCGCTAAATCTCCTCGCTAAACTATCCGATAAATTCTACCTGTCCGTTAGTTACCTGTCAACTAGAGCGAGCCACTAACTGGCGTGCACATGTCGAATTTACCTTGTAGGTAGTTACCTTGGAGCTAGTACACTTAGTAGCCAGCTAAAGTCGGGTTAAATTTGGTGAATGCATTGAACACGAGTGAACATAAGCGTTTTGGCTAAAAAACCACTTCATACTTTGTTTTCCATTGTGTATATACATTTGTATACTGAAATTGGATGGGGGGTCCTTATGTTGTAAGATCTTATGATCCGAACCCGTTTTCTTGTTCTCTATAGTTCAACATAATTATGCCAACAATGCATCAAGTAAATCATAAACTTTAATTGCTGAGTTTAGTTTTTACAATGTAATCAGTTTGGATCATGATATGACAGATAGACTTGGCAGCTGATCAGGATCCAACTATTTAGCACTCATGTTGCGTTAGATCAAAACAATGCAGTAAAAAAGCAGACGACATTATGGGTTGAAAAGTTTAGTTAGAAACTAAGTATATTTTATTCAGATTAAAAAGCTACAATAAGAGAAAAAGAGGAAGGACAGACATACAGGGACAGAAAGACGACAGGCAGGGGAACAAAGACATAAAGTGAAAGGAAAGAGAGGGGAAGCAAGAGAGGTTAGGAGAGAGAGAGAGAGAGAGAGAGAGAGAGAGAGAGTTTTAAAAGGCATGTATACATATACTCATACAGAAGTGGCGCAGACAATAGAGAGAGAGAGAGAGAAAAAAAGAGAGAGAGAGAGAGAGAGGGGGAGAGGATAGACAGTGACAGACAGACAGATGTGCGGACAGACGGTTGCTAAACTGTTAAGTTACTACGCATTACACATAACGCGAAAATTTGGTACATTTTAAGTATTCTTGTTCTGACCCGTAGTTGATCAAGATCCTAAATGATTGAACCTCGTACCGATATTCAATTTTGAAGGTTATTTCATTATAGAGTTATTAGTGTGTTATTATTATTGCATTATTCTTTAAAGATGTGCTTTATGGGAAAATCGTGTTTGATAGACATGATTTAACAACTCTTTCACCACCGGAGTCACATAAAGTCGTCTTTGCAAACAGTTTGGATCCAGAACAGACGGCGCGTCACGCGACGTCTGATCAGGATCCAAACTGTTAGACACTCGTATCAACATTTCTTAAGTCATACTACATAGGATCTTTCTTTTAAGCGATATTACAAATAAGAACATTAAAGCAGACGACAATAAAACGGTGTAGGGGTAAAAACTCACGATTGATTGGCGCCGAAAGGGTTAAAAGAAAACATTATGGCAGCAGAACACACAATAAATTGTTTCGTTGTTACTAACAGAGCTCTCTGCGATAATGTACTAATTATTATTATGTATTGTAAATTCATCTTTGTATTCTGAAATCGGTTCGTACTTCTTTATGTTACAGAAAACAGGGTATCAGTAAAAACAGTTTGGACCCTGATCAGGACCCGCTTTTTCCAAAAGACAGGTTTCAAGCGTGGAATTGGTTGAACTATTTCAATGCAACCAACATCCTATGGCGTATTACATCCATACAGTGGATAATACGTTTGTCTTTCCATTCCGCTTAAGCTAAATTGTTTTATGTTCTTTGCTTACAGTGTTGGAGCCATATCAGATAACGGGTAACCCGGCGTCTGATCAAACTCCAAACTGTTTGCCTCTCAGATAAATATGAATCATTATCATCGACATATTCCGTTGTCAATTAAAACATGTTATTGTATTGTGTTTGCGCTTAGTAAAATGTAAATATCAAACAGAGAAAATGAAAAATGAAATAAAATAACAAAAATAATCAAACAATTTTGACCTTGATAAGACACCGAGGTGCTATGTTTCTGATCAGGATCCCAAATGTTTCTTTAACGCGGCTATGCAAGCTGACTTAGCTGGCTACTAGCGGATTTATCGCTGCACTGAGTACCTCTAAATTTAGCGGTAAAACTTAACTTGTAGTTAGTCAATTTTGCGCTCGTGCAACACTAGTTATCTTACCTGTCTACTAAAATCGATTTTTAACTATCAACTAAAACTTTAGTATGTTACTAGAATTTAGCGGTGTGTCATGCAACACAGTTAGTTTATCTTGTAGTTAAAAATCGATATTTATCTCTCAGCGAGGGATTTAGTATACAGGTAAGCTCTAACTATGTGTCATGCACCCGGGCCCTGGCTCTCTTATCTGGGCTGACACTGATTGCATAGAACAAAACTTATTGTACTCTTTGTCACAGGCTGCACAGTCGGCAGACATATATTCCGATACACTTCTGTAATTGATGTGTATACTCATTGCTACTGCCTAATGTTGAATGTGGTAACCCCGTAACCACATAGATACCCCTTTGTGGGATGGGAGTGATGCTTATAATTTATGTACATTTTAATAATAACCCTTGCAAACTTTTCAGTGATTTAAAATGTGCAGTATGGTGATTTGGGACTGCACTGTTCCTTCATTTTAAGTAAAACAAGACTGCGCAGTCTTGTTCTTACATGCATTCAGCCATAAAATCAAAGAGAATAATGTTTATTGAACGTCACGGCAAAATTGTTTGTTATTGCCGTTGTCATGATGTCATTATCATGATGTCACCGTATGACGTCATGTGTACAATGATGTCATGCATGCATTAGCACTTTATCCTTCTTGACATTACAGCCAAATGGTCTGTGCATTCGCAGCTTCCAAATCCAATCCGTTTCATAAATCTGTCTTTCAATTCTGCTTCCATTAAACATCCGCTTCAAAATGACAAACCTGACGTCATAACTTCTATGCCGATGGGGACTCACAACGGATCCCAAATGCAGTCTGTGCGACAGAACAGGCACACTAGAGCATGTTCTGTCATCCTGCTCTACAGCTGTCGGGAATTGCACGTAACGTCATTTGGCGTTACCGCAAATGGCTCGTGCGGCACGTTGACGTTGACGTCATTGGTTGTTGTTGTTTTTACTTGATTGATATTTTCAGTGTAAATAAAAGGACGAACCTGAACACAACGTCGTTGTATACATTCTACTATCTTTTCGAAATTGGTGCCGTGAACGAAGAAAGAATGAATTTACAGAAACTACTCACACTGCGTGCCGCAAATAGAAGTCTTATTTCGTCTTTATTGGACCAAATACATACGCTGAAGGAAGATGGGACCTGCGAAGAGTTTAGTGCGGTATTGCAAAGTTTGGTAACAAAAGCGGAGGCTCTACTCACCCTAGATGAAGAGGTACTGTCACAGACGGAGTTAGAAGGACTTGAAAAAGAGGTTGTTTCAACCGGATTGTACACAATGGAGTTAGAGCTACAATTAACCAGGTTACGAAGATATCAAGACAAAACAAGAGAGGAGTGGACGAAACGAAGAGGAGAACATACATCGCAGCCGCAAGCAAAAGTAACATTGGAGATCACAGACGAGCGAGAGAGAGATAAGACGACAGAACGAGCCAATGTAGGAATTATTCAGAGAGAGGAGGTGCCCAAAAGCAGAGGAGAGGAGTCGGAAAACACAGGAGAGAAGTCAGAACATGATCAGAAGACAAAAGGAGAAGATGACGGAAGTATTCAGAGACAGGAGACACAGACAAACGGAGAGGAAGAGGGAGAAAACGAGAAGACGAAAGAAGGAGAAGAAGAAGGAAGTATACACAGGGGAGATACCGATGGAGACACAACTCTGTAATCAGAGAGCTGGCTGACTGGTTGGAAAGAGAGCGCAGGTAGGAGCGAGGGAACCACCCTTCTCATGAACACAAATCCTTTGTGAAGATGGGTGCGACCAGCAAAATGCAGAAGGCACACAGGTCCTCAATCTTAGATGGCACAACTGGCTGGAACATGGAGGCGGACTTAGGGAAGAGACTTGTATTCCCGGACGTAGTCCAGACAACCCTACGACCAGACGTCGTACTGTGGTCCAAGACAGGGAAGAAGCTCATCGTCATAGAGCTGACAGTACCATGGGAGACATGGTGTGAAGAGGTTTACGAAAGGAAGAAGCGAAGTACACAGAGCTCCTAGATCTCTGTAAGCAACAAGGCTGGCGTACTTGGCTGTTCCCGGTAGAAGTCGACGCAAGAGGTTTCTGTACCCAGTCATTGTGCAGACTGATGACAGCAGTTGGGGCTACTGGCAGAGATAGAAGAGTGGCTATCCAGAGACTGAGCCAAGCAGCTGAACGGGCGTCAAGTTGGCTGTGGCTTAGACGAGAGGAGAAGAGCTGGAAGCATTAACCGACACACAGTGACTGATCACCACTGTGGACCCACCGCCACCAGAGTGTTCATGTAGATAATGCGCCGAAACATTCTATGACGGCGGCATTCATGCTGATGATGTCGGTTAAGAGCATTTCATTATCAACCCATGATAATGGTATGTATACTTCACATGACCTCCAACTCTAAAATGCCTATTAATTGGCTTCTCTCTCTCTCATGCCTTATATTACTCACATGTTCTGTCATTCTCTCCCTGATTTCTCTCTCAGTCTCGCCCACATACACCACACTATCACATTTATTGCATCTTATTGCATACACGACATTTCTCTCCCTATAGTTAATATTAGAAAATCGATTGTTCATATGTTTCTCTAACACTTGACATTTCAAGAATACTACAAGTAGCACATTCTTGTGAACAAACCACATTGTTAGGTTTAACAATGCCATTAGTCTCAGGGTTCCAGATAAGGGGAGTTATTTCAAAAATTAAAATCTTTAAACCTTATGGTGTCACTACTCATTAGAATCATCTCGAAGAGACGATTCTAATGAGTAGTAACACCATAGGGTTTGGTGCTGAAATAATTGAGAAAATGCTGGATTTGTTCAGTTTACTCCCCCTTATCTGGAACCCTGAGTCTTAGAATGTACCAGCTAGTGTGTCACAGAGATTTTTATCAAGCCTGAATGCTACATAATTCCTGAAATACTTATTTCAGTCTTTCGTGTTGGAGAGGGTTATAGCAATGAGTTTGAAGTGAAAGTCAGGGTACACCAGGGCTCTGTACTCAGCCCATTGCTCTTCATCATTGTACTTGAAGCCTTCTCACGCAAGTTCCAGACAGGCGTCCCCTGGGATGATCTCTATGCAGATGACCTAGTGATCATCACAGAGTCACTTGAGGAATGTGTCAGGAGATTTCTGGTTTGGAAAGAGGCCATGGAAAAGAAAGGACTTAGAGTAAGTGCTGGCAAAACTAGAACGGCTATCACTGAAGGTGATAAATACCCCCACAATACAGCACTCTGTCACACTCTGCAAACGTTTTCAATAAGGTTTTACAGTAAGGTCAAAGGTGTAAGTCAAAGTCAAACTGACTTAAAAATGGTATATGACACTCTGCAACTCCTGAGTAACATTTACGGCAAGTATCAAGTAAATCAGGTTGAAAGCGAAGGAGGAGTTCGCCGTACAAGATTTTGCCTGCCAATTTTAAGACCAATTTGAAGGCCAAAGGTCAAGGTCACAGAGATTTGAAATGTGTGTCTTGCACATCTACTACTCCTGAGTAACATGCATGCCAAGTATCAAGTGAATCAGATTGAAAGTGAAGGAGGAGTTCAAAGTACAAGATTTTGGCTGCCAATTTCAAAGACCAATTTCAAGGACAAAGGTCAAGGTAACAGATACCTGAATTTTGTGTCTTGCACATCTACTACACCTGGGTGACATTTATGCCAAGTATCAAGTAAATCAGGTTGAAATTGAAGTAGGAGTTCAAAGTGCAAGATTTTGCCTGCCAATTTCAAGACCAATTTCAAGGCCAAAGGTCAAGGTCAAAGTCACAGAGACCTGAAATTTGTGTCTTGCACATCTACTACTCCTTAGTAACATTTATGCCAAGTATCAAATGAATCAGGTTGAAACTGAAGGAGAAGTTGAAAGTACAAGATTTTGCCTGCCAATTTCAAGGCCAAAGGTCAAGTTCACGGTCACAGAGACCTGAAATTTGTGTCTTGCACATCTACTACTCCTGAGTAACATGTATGCCAAGTAGTGAATCAGATTGAAACTGAAGGAGAAGTTGAAAGTACAAGATTTTGCCTGCCAATTTCAAGACCAATTTAAATGACAAAGGTCTAGGTCACAGAGACCTGAAATGTGTGTCTTGCACATCTACTACACATGAGTAACATCTATGCCAAGTATCAAATGAATCGGGTTGAAACTGAAGGAGGAGTTGAAAGTACAAGATTTTGCCTGCCAATTTCAAGACCAAATTTAAGGCCAAAGGTCAAGGTCACAGAGACCTGAAATTTGTGTCTTGCACATCTAGTACACCTGTGTAACATTTATGCCAAGTATCAAATGAATCGGGTTGAAACTGAAAGAGGAGTTGAAAGTACAAGATTTTGCCTACCAATTTCAAGACCAATTTCAAGGCGCAAAGGTCAAGGTCAAGGTCACAGAGACCTGAAAATTGTGTCTTGCACATCTACTACACCTGAGTAACATCTATGCAAAGTATCAAATGAAACGGGTTGAAACTGAAGGAGGAGTTGAAAGTACAAGATTTTGCCTGCCAATTTCAAGACCAAATTTAAGGCCAAAGGTCAAGGTCACAGAAACCTGAAATTTGTGTCTTGCACATCTAGTACACCTAAGTAACATTTATGCCAAGTATCAAATGAATCGGGTTGAAACTGAAAGAGGAGTTGAAAGTACAAGATTTTGCCTACCAATTTCAAGGCCAAGGGTCAAGGTCACAGAGATCTGAAATTTGTGTCTTGCACATCTACTACACCTGAGTAACATCTATGCCAAGTATCAAATGAATCGGGTTGAAACTGAAGGAGGAGTTGAAAGTACAAGATTTTGCCTACCAATTTCAATACTAATTTCAAGGCCAAAGGTCAAGGTCACAGAGACCTGAAATGTGTGTCTTGCACATCTACTACACCTGAGTAACATTTATGCCAAGTATCAAATTAATCGGGTTGAAACTGAAGGAGGACGTGAAATTACAAGATTTTGCAGACAGATCGACGGCCAACCGTCGGCCAAACAACCAACCGACCGACAGGCTGATTCCAGTATACCCCCCTCAAACTCTGTTTGTGGGGGTATAACAAAAATCATGATCTGTGGCACTGGCATAGACCTTCATCTTCATCGTATATACAACACTCCTTCATAATTGAAGATTATGTGCCGGCGCCATAAATATTTACAAGTGTTAGAAATTATTGGTGCAGATTTAAAGGTTTTGTGCTCATGAATAAGTGACATTTTAAAACTATATACACTGTTTGTCTATTACATGTTGAGGATGGGCACGAGAACAGCAACAGGGATAAGGGCTTTAAAAGCATCAACTGTTGCTGACTCGTGCACAGAGGTCGGGAGTGAATTCCATTGGACAATCGTTCTTGGGTAAAATGAGAATTTGTATGAGTCTTTCGCTGTTTGGATGTGTTTGTAGCAGTGGTTGTGATTGAGTCTGGATCTGGGGTCGACAGGATCTAAGAGGTTAACTGGTGGATTTATGGCAACTACATGGTGAATAATTTTATAAAACATTATTAGACGTGCTCGTGTTCTGCGAATTTCAAGAGAGGGCCAATTTAGGTTTTCGTGCATGTTGGTGACAAAACTGGTATTGTGGTAACGGTTTGAAACAAATCTAGCGACACGTCGTTGAACTTTTTCTAATTGGGTTGTCTGACTTTTTGTATGTGGATCCCAGACAGTCGATGAGTATTCCAGCTTGGGTCTAACAAGTGCTTTGTATGCATGGTCCTTTACTACAGTAGAGTTTATTTTCAGGTTGCAACGTAGGAATCCTAGTGATTGATTAGCTTTACTTGTTATTGAGTTTATGTGCTTATCCCATTTAAGGTTGTCCTGAAAAGTTAGGCCTAAATATTTTGAACTGGATACTTTCTCTAAAAGACCTTCTACAGAGTGTTGGCAAGTACCATTGTGCTGTCTGCCGCACAGGTGTGGGCAGAAACAGCATCTTTTGTAATGGTTGCAAACACTGGGTCCACAAGAAATGCAGTGGTCTCAGGAGGCTGGTGGAAGATCCTGACTTCAGATGTTACCCCTGCCTGGAAACCACTCGCCCCATTGACTTCAGGGCACAGAGAGAAGTCCAAGTTGGTCAAGACAAGCCGGAGGTGGTTCTCTCTGCTTTTGCTACCTTGGGGACATGTTGTCTGCAGCAGGCGGCTGTGACCTTGCAACAACGGCTCGTGTTAAGTCTGCCTGGAAGAAATTCAAGGAGCTACTGCCTGTCCTCACGTCACGCCACCTCTCATACAAGACACACGGCCGCATCTACAGCATGTGCGTGCAAAGTGTTATGCTCCACGCCAGTGAAACCTGGCCTCTGACCAAGCCAAACTTCCAGCGCCTGCAGCGTAACGACAGGACCATGATCAGACAGATTTGCAATGTCAAGCCAGAAGATGTGACCACTGTCTGTTCCAGGAAGCTGCTAACGCAACTTTGCATAGAGGACTTGGAGCTCATCTTGAGGGAAAGACAGCTTCGATGGTATGGGCACATTGAACACTCCACTGGAGCTAATAAGTGTGCCAGAGATATGAAAGTTGCAGGAAAGCGTGGGCCTGGGAGGCCCAAGATGTCATGGAGGGAGCTGACTGGGGTCATTTCACCGAGTACGACCTGGAAAAGTCGCACGTGACCACGAGCGACCTTGATCGCAGCTCGGTTTTCCCGTAGTCGCGGGCAAAAACTGCGCGACCCACACCATCATTTTCTGTGTACGCTATTATGATCGATGTTAGCTCGTTTGACCTTCGATGTGTACGCTCTACCCTCGTCCTATACGCTCTACAAACGCTCTATATACACTCTACCTACTACCATCCACTCGATCTGAAGCGATCCGGACACTACCAAGACTGGTTCCGTTTGACCAATCTTCGACATAGCCTCAACCTCCCGGTGATCTATCCTCGAATGCGCGCGACCTCGGCTGACCAAGACTCAGGCCCGGCTGATCTAGCTACATAAGAGTTGCAATGTACCTTCGATCAATACGATTTAGATGCCATCTCGAAAGTTCTAGCCTCTCGACAGAGTCTTGCCCAAGCTACGCCCAAATTCGTTAAGGTCGCACAGATTTTTGCACGACCCTCTGTGATCGTAATAAAAGGGCCGGCGATCGGTGGCCGACCTTCAGTTTTTGACCAGTCTGGAAAGGGAAAACATGGACCAAACCGCTCTGCATTTGCTAGTGGTTCGGTTCGGAACAATTCAGCAGTGACTATCGCTGTTTGTATAGAGTACAGATATTTGGTCCGATCATATTAAAAGTCCCCAACCTTGACTGAAGTTTTGATTGTATTTCCTTTTTTATCCAAACCAAAACAAACCACCATATCACACCATCATTGGACAAAAATTTTAAAAAGCACCACCACCCCACCCTACACCCGCAAGAAAACCCCAGAAAACTTGAATTAATACCAAACAATATCGAAGTATTCCTTTACCCAATAGCCTGTTTCTAGACTTGAAGACAAGTAACCACTTAAAGTAGGTTGAACGTGAAGCAGAATTTTCCTTAAGGCCTATGCGGTCATTACTGTGGGAGGAAACCGGAGTACCCGGAGAAACATACGTGTTTGGTTAGGCAACCACTGCACCCTCTAACACTGCCGGTTCCGAGTTCGGACCGTATTAGTGAGAAGCATGTGCGCTACACCACTTCGCTACCAATGCACTTTTTTGCCTGATATTTAGTGGTGGTTTTTTTTGTTGTTTTTTTGTTAGTTTTTCTTTATTTTATTTTGTTTTGATTTTTGTCTTTTTTACCCTTTACCCATCTTACACTGTCGCTGCCTTATCATTTTTCGTTCTCTTGTACTTTTAACATTTCAGTGTTTCGCGTTTTTTACTTAAGGAAACATTGATATAAATGCAAAAAAGTTTTTATTGTATTTAAACACCACATTACGCGGCGTCTGATCAGGATCCAAAATGTTTGCGAATGTCGATGTTGGCGGTCTTAGCAGTGATAGGGTTAATCTTTTCATTGTATGCATGAATCAAAGAAACAAGTGTACAATATACAAGATTTATGAAACAATTAATATATTTACGCACAAAAAGAATACATTATTTACAATATTTGCAAAGTGGTACATTCATTGACATTATGAACAGTCATTCAGAATACAGTACTCACAATTACTTTATATTGTGAAGCTTAAACGCACATAGGTCGCATCTTAGTCCTCTAATCTCGATCCAGTTGTGCCAATGGAAGCAATAGAGAGTGTACGGGGCTGGGGAAAGTCTTGGACAGGTCGGGCTGAGCGAGGCTTGATCGCAAAAGAGCGAAGCTAGATCGCACTGATCTAGCAGGGGTCGAGCAGCACGACCATGCGTGCGATCAATTCTCGCTCGAGAAAACTGAGCCTCGCTCATCCCAGCTCTTGTTTTGATCGTCCTGCGACCAATAGTATTATACTTTCTTTCCTCGACCATGCTCGCTCTTTCGACCATCTCCGTGCAACTTTTAGATCGTAGCCTGGTTTTTTGACAAGTCAAAAAAACGAGCTACGATCTCTTTTTCCAGGAGACCAATCCTCGACCATGTGCGACCACGGGAGACCAAGGTACGACCAACCCTCTGTCAACTGACGACTACCTGCAACCTGAGGCAACCAAGTCACGCTCTGAGATCGCAGCTCAGTCTTCCGGGAAGATTTCTTGGTGAAATGACCCCTTTAGAGACCGCAAAGAATGGGGACTCGCAGCAGTTGACCCACATGATAGAAAAGCCTGGAGATCCTGTGTAAGAACCGCCATGCATGCAGCTAGCCAGTTACCTGGAAGGGAGCCCACTGTTGTGGACAATGCTCTCACCCCTGCACGTTAATCAAAAGTCTGATGATGATGATGATGACTTGAGTCTCTCAGATTTAATTGGTGTAAAACTTTTTAAGTGTTTTTTTACAATGTTGTGTATGTTGGGCAGTAGATTTGAATAAGTCAGAACTAAAGGAACCCTTTTCATTTTTCTATTATCTGATTGTTTCTCGGGAGTATCTGATCTATTAAGTTTATCAACCCTTACTAACTGACTTTCTATCATCCTACAGCTATACCCTCTCCTTCTCAACTGACCCTTAAGTTTACCTCTTTCCCTAATGTAATCTGACTCTCTTTCACAATTCACATATACGTTGAATTCTTAAACCCAAACCATACACTATGCCTTTCTTTGTATTTGGAGGATGATAAGAAGTATTATTAAGGTACAATTGTTTGTCTGTAGGCTTAACATAAAGATCTGTATATTGTCTATTTTCGCTAAAGTGTCAAAAAACTCTATTTTATCCAAGTCATATCTAAGTTCTATCTTGATATTTTGGTGAATACTGTTTGCATGTTTGGCAAAATGTTCTAATTCTTGCACTGTACTATTCCAAATCCCAAAACCGTCACCTATGAATCGTTTATAAAACACAGGCACTTTTTGTGTGTCATCAATTCTTCATCCCATTTCCTTTAAATAGTAGACCTAAAGTCGTTTCGCCAACCTTATAATTATATAGTGATTAGGAATTTACACCTATGTTGCGGTATATAATTGATGTAAGCTTTTTAAATAGGTGCGTGCTGGCAAATTATCGCAAACTTCATACCCAGATCACGAGCACGTTTAGATAAAATTGGTAAAAATGTGTATCAATATTTCTTCAACATTTATGATTGTTTTTATCATACATGTATATCTATTTTAGTACAAACTATGCGGCAACATCTAATTAAAATAAGTGAAGAGCAGTGTTTAACTGAGTGATTGATTCACTCATTCATTCAATCAATTACTCAATCATTCATTCACAAAGCATTTCATGCTTAATCCAGACGTTTATGAATGGGGGCCTACAGATTCTAATACTGCTACTGGTCACTTCTACTGCTTCTATAGATCCTAAATCAATAGAAAACAGTGGTCGATTGTTAATTAAATATATGTCGGTTCGTTATTGCATATGCTTAAAAATTTGTGATGGCATTGAAGATTTCAGTTTTTTATACATTATTTAAGTGAAATGTAAAAGGGTTCACATCGTCTTATGGGGTGGTTCACATCACAGTAAGGCTGCAACGGTTCAGGTATTTCACGGTTCGGTTCGGGTTCAAGTAGACCTATTCGGTTTTCGAGTATTTCAGTTCAGGTATAGGATAATGGCACATGTCTACCCAGACAGACACAATGTTACGAAAACGCTATAACTGTCATCCATAATTTTATCATATGTACCATTTTCGGACAGATTGTAGCGAATTTATTCGTCCCAGCATTTTTTTCATTGAGTTTCGTAACTACGCTTCAGTCTGTTTTATTTGCCATTCAGGCTGGTCTTCCTTAAATGCCTCATCAGCCTTCTGTTTATAAGCGCTAGAAGAACTACTCAGCTCCAATTATTAAATTATTGTTTTACTGAAAAAGTCCTTAATATTTGAGTTTAATTTACATCGCCATTCGCAGTTTGCGGTCGCTATGTAATTGACTGGTTACCCTTTTTTCTGATGCTGATATGACTTTGGTACCTTTGAAGCCGGGCTATCAATCGTGCGCATGCGTTAAGTGCTCGGTTTCCCGTAATTATAAATAGCCGATATATGAAAAGAAGTAGACGGACGAGAGGCAAGCTATTTAAATTACTGCAAGATGAAAAGGTTAGAATTGTAATTTAACCTTACATTTTGGAACGCCTGACCATGAAAAATATATACGAAGACTGCAGGCTAATTGGTTAATTAGCGGTCTAGTATAATTATAATTTACCATACATCGACGCATCGAACCGAAAATTTGCGGTGCCGACTCGAACCGAAAATAACCGAAATTCGGTGAACCGTTGCAGTCCTACATCAACGGACACCTGGTTTACATTGTCTTGGTTCACATCTTCCATGATTCACATCGTCCGTATACCATACATGTCAATCAAAAAGCAATGATTTAATGAAAGATCTAATTCTATGTCTAGATGACAAGCCGTAGTTACTAACAATTCATGGAATGGGGTATGGACTTTCACCGGAATAAGTGCAGTATCCTCAGGGTCAGCAGAGCAAGATCGCCGCGCATCCATGACTACACCCTTAAAGGCGTTACATTGACAACAGAAACATCATCGAGATACCTGGGAGTGGACATCCAAGCAGACCTCGGTTGGAAAACTCACATAGACAGGATCAGCAAAAAGGCCAACAACATGCTTGGTTTCATTCGTCGCAATCTTCACAGTACCAGCAAGGAAACGAAGACCAACGCCTATACATCCTTGGTTCGTTCCAACATGGATTTTTGTTGTACTGTCTGGAATCCCCATCACAAGACCCTTATTCGTAAAGTTGAGATGGTTCAGCGCAGGGCTGCCCGGTTTGTTACCAACAGGTATAGAAACACAAGCAGTGTATCGGACATGTTGGATACCTTGGACTGGGAGTCCCTCGAAGCAAGGCACCAGAAGTTGCAGATAACCATGCTATATAACTTATAAGATTGTTCACGAGCTTGTAGACATTGATCCTTCTATATACTTGAGACCAGCTAAGGTTATGCCCCGATCACCACACAGTACTCGCTTCCTTCAACACCATGTATCTACCAACAGCTACAAGTTCAGCTTTTTCCCAATAACCATCCCTACATGGAACTCCTTACCAGCATCAATTGCTGAGGCCCACTCTTTGGCATCCTTTAAGAGTGGGCTGGCCAACCTTAAATTCTAGGGATCTCTTTCCAGTTACAAAGTAAAACCAAATGAGGATCTTGAGCTGTGTCAGCGGGGTCTCAAACCCTGGTACCGCAATGAAGCTGGAGTGGTCAAGGTCCGATGGTTTGAAACGTAACTGGGAAATCTTTTGTTCTTCTACCTTTTTACCTATCTTCAAAGCACCGGTTTTCTGAATGGCTCCTTTCTTACTTTCCTATCTTTTTCTCTTTATTACCTTCTTTTTCTTGCGCACCGTAGTATAAATGTCAATTTGACAGAACTACGTAAAGATGTAGATGTAGATGGAAGTATCAACCCATGATTAATGCTTCAGTACAGACATTACTCATATTGACTACTGTTAGACATGATGTCATCAATTACGTCCGGCACAAACGAGATTTCACAAGACTTGTGAAGTCTCGTTTGTGCCGGAAGTAATTGACGAAATTGGCAACATAGCGCGAGGTTGCGATTCAATGTGTTGTATAATTCTGTGTTCAAATCCAAAATCAGACTTCTTCATAAAATAAAAAGATATATTGTATTGTTGTGTAGTGCTTAAATAATGAATGGTGTAATATTAATAATAATAAAAAAAAAAAAAGACCACAAGCTTTTTCAGAAAGGAAGTAATTTTGTATTTTGGCAGCAGAATTATTGTATGCCTTTCAGGACAAGATCGATATTGAACACTATGGCAATGGCGGCAAACCGCCAGGCCAATTAGAAATAAAAGAAATACGGATTACGGGTGGCCATGTCGTTCGCGAATACCAATGAAATTCAAGCGAAACTTGCCATTTGATGCAAATAGAAACATGATATCTATTTTTATCATTGACGTTGCTTTAATCTTATAAATATAGTAACCTTTGGACAAATTTGAGACCAGCTCTGGCATATAACGTAATCTTTTTTCCGTAACCTTCGCATAAGTTTCCAAGTCGCCATTTTCCCGGCTCGTTAGAAGAGTTACTATATCGTAGTAAGTACTCGGGCAACATTAAGGTAGCTCGCAGGTGAGTTTAGTTGTCGTGAAGTTTTGCTTGAAGAATATACTACTAGTCTAAAAAAAGACTGTTTTGCCAAATGTATCGTTTAAAGGTTGACTATAAATAATAAAGCTACCCGAACTCCCGAGCCGTTGTGGAAATTGCCGAGTTGTTTCCTTAGTTATTTTTTCGAATTTTCAGAAAGGTTACCCTATAATGGACATATTTAGCTAATCTGTATCTGTATCAATACGTCGTAGAATCCTTAAAGGCTTTTAGCTAATCCTGAAATATATTTGAGTTGTAACCAATATTTCCTTTTATATAAACTGGTTTTTTTTTTTTTTCAGGGGGTATAAAGCCCCATAGATCTACTCTTCTATTTTCACTATTTATCGTCCATGAATGATGTAAGCAAAATAAGTTGATCGAAACTGGGTTTATTTTTGGCCAGAAGGCCGTTTGAATGACACATGTATATATGGGCAGCTTTTGCTATACATTGGGTTATATCGTTCATAATTATACATAACAAGATATAGTCGAATTCAAACCAGGCAATATGTGTTTCATGTCAAACATAAACACATAACACCCCCCACCCCCCCACCCCCCCACACACACACACACACAAGCCCACACACTAATATTATTCACGCAGATTCAGGCCTGCCATAAGCTGATAAAAAAATCCTAAGATTTAAAAAATTTCAATTTTTCAAGCCCGATTTTCCTGATTATACCTTTAATCCATAGTCTGTTTCTAGTTTTTAAGACACGTAATGCTTAAATCAGGTTGAAAGTAAAGCAGAATGCGCCTTGAGGCGCATTTTGCTTTACTTTCAGCCTGTTTTAAGCTTCCATCTGTTGGAATAAAAATCCAGAGATTTCGGAAAAATCCGGAGAAATGGAAGCCCTGCAGATTGAAAAGCTGTAATTCATTTAGACAGAGACTCAATCTGTATGCGAGCAGTACCTTCTCAATCAGCAATACCCGAGTTATTTGTCGGACAAGAAAATGTGACAAAAGGGGAATAACTCCAAAAATATTGATACCAGAATTATGGGCCTTGTGAACGACACTTCCTCTAAGCAAACTATTTCAATCTATGAATTTCCATTTCACTAGTAACAGTTGAAATGGAATTATCTTCCGGTCAATAGAATATGACAAAGGAGAATAATTTCCAAAAGAGTATGCAATAGATATGGTCTTTGTAAATCGCACTTTCTAGCATCAAACTATTTCCATATATGAAATTTCATTTCACTAGCATCAGTAGAACAGGAGTTATCTTCATGACAAAACACAGACAAAAGAATATTAATTAAAACAATTTAGATGTAAGAATTATGGTTCTTGTAAATGACACTTCCTCTCACCAAACACTGTCCGTATATGACATTTCAATTAGAACTGAGAATATCTTCCGGACAAAATGTGTGTCTGACACACAGACGGATGGCTGGACGGACTGACATACAGACAGACGGACAGACAGACAGACAAATCTGACAAAAACAAATTCCCCCCCCCCCCTATAAATATTAAATATGGGTGTAGACATAATGAAGTAGTAGTAGAAGAAAAGGGAGCAGCAGCAGCAGTAGCAATGGTAGCAGTATTAGAATAAGTGAGCAGTAGTAAATGTAGTTTCAACGTCGTTACTTTCAAACCAATCAATGGATACACTCGGCAAAACAGATGTTGATATATGAAAATCTGTTCACCCTTTCACATGCTAGTGACATATATGCATAATGATATCCATGTTTCTTCATTCCAAATTTTATAAATAAATAAGACGAAATGTTAAAGCAGATGACATTACAAGTCTATATTTGTAAATAATCTACAAATGCACAATATGTGTAAACCCATGTGTGTTAACGTAATCATCAACTAATGGTTTAGATCTAACTATTTCCTACGAGAACCCGTTACCATTTAGGCATTTACACTTGATTCTTGTGCAAATATTAACAAATATACTAAAAGAAGGCTAATTAGTTGTGTAAAAGAAAGGTAGGAGCTTAATGCAAGAAGAAAGTAAAACAGCAAGCTTCTACAGAAGCTTTCGTTTAACTTTCATGTTGCTTTAAACATCCACCTACCTTAAATACAGAATAATTGAAATAATTTAGTGGTCGTATTAAAGAGATTTTACTGTATATAGCAATGCTGAGGAATGCAAATTATTTCATATCGTCTTATTAATCGGAAGGAAACACTCAAGTCCGTTAGTAGATACCGGGATCTTTTTATATTACAAATAAATCTAAGTAACAAACACGTAATAATAAATTGCACTCAGCATTGTTAGACCATGTGGTGGGAATATTTTATGACATCTTTGAGTATGACGGAAAGCTTAAATTGACACAATTCAAAATCTGCCTCTTCATAGCATTTAGCTTTATCTCTTTCTTCTTTAACGGAGAATGAAAACCAAATATGGCCTAAAAACTTGTCTTTTGTAAATAGATGCCATTGCAAAAGCCACTGCATGACTGCGAGCACACAACACTTTCATCCAGGTGGTTCCAGTCTATTAGGACTGAAACGGGTACAGATTTTCTAACCGGGTACCCGTTCTGCAACTACTCGCGGGTACCCGGGTACTCGCATTACCGATATAACTATAAAGTATAGACGTGTGGTAACTTGTTGAACATGGCCTTTTGAAGTGGCAGGTGATCATCGATGTTCTTGATGGCACGATACAGGAGGAAACCGTCTGCGAATAAACGGACAATAGACTTGACAGAATCTGGTTAATATAGCATAAAAACAAAAGTGGACAAATGACGATGCCCTGGGGATACGCTCGATTAAACAGGCACTGTCTCATCCCTTTCGCCATCAACCGCAACTTTCATGTCGGGAAATCATAAATCAGATAGCCAGTCGTTTATTAAGACAGTGTTAAAGGCATTGGAAAATTCAAGTATCACCATACCAACATGGGATCCAGCATCATACTTTTCCAAAATGCCATGCATGGTAGTGACTGTGTCTTGATTTTTCCCTGGAAGATCGAGTATATGTTTACAAATAACATGCTTTTGGAGATTGTAAGACACATAGGCAAGTTAACCTATACATTTCAGGTTGGTGAACGTCACCTTTCTTAAAGGCTTGGGCAACGTTGGCATTAAGCCAATCAGTGGGAATCTTTCAAGCGTTCAGTGATCGTTGAGGCAGGGGCGAGTTCAACAGCACAGGTCTTTGGTATGTTGTTCGCAATCAAAGCATGGTCTTAAGCTTTCGATTGGTTAATGTTCATCAGAAGTTTTGATCTTTAGAATTGGTATAGTGTGCTTAGCTCTTATTCTTGTGTCTGGAAGGATAGGTCATCAGAGTATTTGGTAAACACAGACTGGAACTGCTCCATCAAAATATGTGTTTCTCCTTGCTATTCTTCAAGGGTTATCCCTTTTGTTCAGTAGTGATACCCTAACCCTTTCCTCTCTATTAGACTTGAAATAGCACCAGAAAGGTTTGCTATTCTGGTTGACAATGCCTTTTGGACAGCGTCGTTGATGTAGTTGTTTTCTGATTTTTAAACGCTTTCTTGCATTCTTTCTGGTGTGATTAGCCTTTTATATGAACCCCACTGGTTGATATTCTTGCCTTGTTTGTATAACCTAGACTTGCGACGTACAATCATTCTCTTGTCTCTGTTTAGCCAGGGTAGTGATCTACGGTTCCCACTTGACTTAGATGGGACATTTTTAATTATTGGAGTCTACAGTGTCCTTCTTGAATGATTCCTAGAGTTGTTCCACAGATAATGTGCTACATGCCCAACTATTCATATCTACTAGCAGGTTCGCCATGTCAGCCTTAATGGCTTCCCAGTTTGCTTTTGAGAAGATGAAGAGCTTCCTGAATGCCTGTCTGTTATACTTGGGAATGATGTCAATGTCGGTAACCACCACTACATGGTCAGTTATACCAGGTATGGATGTTGAGATCTTTACTAACGAGTGATTGTTGGTAAAGATTAAATTGAGCATGTTTTTTTCTAATTGGTTGATTGTGGACTTGCAAATGGGCGGGGTTAATAGGGCTTGTAGCACATCTCTGTCTGATGCATCTTTTAATGTCTGGGCAATTGAAGTCACATGATAATTATGGTTTACGGACGTTTCGCTACACGGCGTTTCGCTACCCCGGACGTTTCGCTACAGTCGTTTCGCCACCTACAGGTAAGTCGTTTCGCTACCCAATATTTTAAAATGATATTAACCTATATGTTTGGGTTAAATAAGGTATGGCGATGTATTATTAAGCTAAAATATGTATTACAAACTTATTTTTGAATGAATAATTGAAGAAAAAAAATCGATTTATTAATCGCACTGGTTAGGAACTTGGTTACAGTGGGCGAGGGTCCTCACGACAGGTGGTATAGGGGTCATTTCGAAAAATGTTTCAGAGTCATGACACTTTCTCGCGTGTACATGTAAATACATAATCGTTCAGCGAGTTTACACAGCCCCATTGCAAGGATTCTTCATAAAAACATGGTAAGAGCTTTTGGCTTCCTTTTAAGAAGATACTTATCGTCGCCTGCGTTAGAATTCAGGTGAATAGAGGAAATAAAAGTCCTGTCCCACTGCCTACATGTAAATGCACATATTTTTGTTACAAATTGAATTTACGTAAGAAATTGCAGCATTTAACACAATAAGATAATCTATTTGTTCGTGTGTGTCTAATATTGAACCATTTTTAAAAGATATATGTCCAATTTTTAAAGTTATCAGAAGTTTGGTGTTACTTATCAACGTGATGTAGAGGTTACAGGTCCCTGACGACTGTTTAATAAGTGGTACGGGTTCTTCTTTACAGTGTTACAGAGTCTTCAGGAATCTCGAAATGGACGAGATTTTGTTTGAAGACTCAAGTTTACTCGATATAAGCCTGGATATTGAAGTAGAATATAATAACAAAACATGCGGCACTTCCATCAGCCGGACTCCCGTACTAATGTCGTAAATGCAGAAGAAAAAGCAGTTTCTGTGTAAAGAATATCAATACATGACCAAAAGTTCAGGCATTCTTTAGCAGCACAAACATACACCTGTGTGAAGGTATTGAATTATTCTAGAACTATTCCAGAATGATTTCTTGAATATTCATGAACAATTCTAGAAGCGGCCATTTAACGTTCATGAATATTCTGCAATAATTCTAGAAAGTTTATGTTTTTAGAACCATTGTTCTAGAATTACAAAAGTTCTTGAACTCTTTTTGTTTCTGGGGAAAAGATTTCCCTCGAATGTGACACTTGCGGAGCAGAACTCGATTTGAAAGCATCGCGCATTGAACATGTCAAAGACAAACATGGACCAAAGAACCTGGTCTTTCTTTGTGGAAGATCATTTTCATGGAGGCCGTCGTTTGGTCGACACCAGAAAAAATTGCAAGTTTACCCACCTTTGAAAATTGCATTTGCTCTAGTCCTTACATTACTTATTAAACTTTGTAAAGTTGATAATACGCACGGGTTTCTGTGCGGTTCGATCCGATTCGTGGAGGAAGATCTATAACGTAATTCTGTTTTATACATTTAATAGACTAACAGTCATATTTGCAAACAGTTAAGATCCTGGTGCGGTGCTTACTTTCTCGATGTCTCACCAGAGTCAAACTCGAAAAAGAATCTCTAAGATAGTCAAACAACTTTGATCCGATTCAGACACAGAATTGTTCAGCTTCTCACTCGAATCTAAGCTGTTTATCTGTGCTTGTACGGTCAGGGTAAAGCAGTGAACGGGTTTAGTTTATATTTGATATACAAATGTATGACGAATCGATTTGCACATATGATATAATTGGTTGAGAAGTAGTTGACAAGTTTATAGTTAAACTTTGAAAATTGACCAACTTATTATGAAAATTTGCATTAAAAAAAGAGCACAAATAGTGGAAATTTGGACCAGGGTTCGCCAGTGGCAAGATATGTGACTTACCTACTAGGATGGCTTTACCTTGAAAACATAATACCTATATTAAAGGTGGCTTTCAGTGTTTGCATTAAGTACTATGCTTTGGTTGACAAGTTATGTAATGGACTGAGATATCCATACGATAACTTTGCAGATTCTTTTTTTATTACTTGTACCGGGTTTTTTGCCTTTGGAGTTGTTCTAAATGTAACATTATTTCAGTGATCGATTGTGAGATATTTGCAAGTATAATTGATTGTATAAAAGACAGGTGACAGCTTAAAGCATTGTAAAGGGTAAAGGACCCCTTGCAATACATGCGCTTTAGAGCCATTCTCTCTCAAACAAAACAAAAATGTCGATAAGAACCTGTAACCCTTTATTACCTGTCGTCAGAGAACCTGAAACACTCTCTGTTAGACTCTGTAACCTTATGCACCACATTACAATCTAGTAAATTTCATTGATATATTTTATTATTAATGCGAGTCTCTTGCATAGATGTTCTTTAAGTATTAATCTTGCCAGAAACTTTAACGATAATTAAATACAGGCACATTTATACAGTAATTTTACAAGAATTGTTCGTTGTGTACAAAAACCTTGATTTCCACGGCGTTTAATTGACTATTTCAGCCATAAAATCCATAAACGGAACGAAATAAGCATTATACGACGCTTGGAAAAACATCAGACTATATGGTGACAAATCAGTTTTACAGTGTTTTTGACAGTTTGGCCTTAAAAATTACCTCTTTAGCGTTCACTTCAACATGACTGGTTTTGCTTCACGAAAGCACTCTGAAACATGTATAGGCAGGACTCCGATACCACCTGTCGTGAGGACCCTCGCCCCCACTGTAACCAAGTTCCTAACCAGTGAATCGTGTCGGTTAAATAGATGCAGCTATATTTGATTTATAAATATACATGTAATACTTTGCTAGCATAATTGCTACCTTAGGCTCATAATTATACAAATATATTGGATCCAGACGAGACGCCTTGTTACTCGGCCTCTCGTCGGGATCTTAAATGGCTATTAGAAATTAACTATACATGTAGTTTTTAGAAGAAAAAAACCCAACCTTTTTTACGGCGAAATATGTGAACAGTCGTTACGTTAATATCAATTTGACGTGAGAATAAAAAATAAACTGATAAATATTCTAGTAATCCACTTTATTGTTTCATCAAACTTCTATAGACAAAACAAAACAATGTGACACTTAAAGCACATATAATGCACTGAATCTTTTCAATTGGCCCATTACCCCGCGGTGCATACACATGGTGTCTGCTTTTGATGATAGTTAAGAAGTCTTCAAGATATGGCTATTGCGTGTATAAATAGCCATATGAATATCGAACATCCAAAAAGTTAGGATCCTGATCTGACGCCGATTTTCTCGGCGTCGGGGTATTATTCAGGCTGCCTGTAACTTTTATTTCTTTCAGGGTACCTAACGCAGTGAAAGAGTTAAATATCATATACTTGCTAAAACATTTATACAGTGAGGGTACACGGGATAATATATATAACTATATTATATGTGAGATAATTATAATTATCTATGTTATTGTTGGCTTCTCATGTTTGATGCGAAATAAATGTATTTAGCGATATTGTATACACAAAGGTAACATTATCTACGATATGCGCACGTGAAAAGTGTGCCGCCAGTGATTAACATTAATTGTTTGATCGCATTAAAGGTGTGATTCATCTTTGGCTTTTTGCAATAGCCCCTTTGAAGCGATCACACTTTACTTTGAAGACAATGTATATATCTGCTTTATGCAAGGCAAAAGTAATGCAAAAACTCTACGTTACATGTGTCAAGCATTAAACAATATATATTTAATCGGCATGTGCCTTTATATGGCAAAGTAGGAGAGTTTGATCAGGATGCATAAAGGAGTGTCAAACAGTTTGAAACCTTATCAGATGCCGAGTTACACAATGAAACTCACACTCTAGTAGAAAGTGTTGCACCAGAAGATATGAAACACTTTCTACTAGAGTGTGAACTTCTCCACACCATAAGGTCCCCAATTCTAAATGAGATTAAAGAGGAATATTCTAATATCATGAAAAGTGACTTTCTGGAACTTGACAGAACTGAGCGTGTAAGAATCATACTTGACTGCACACATATTAAAGGTAGATTATCCAGTATTAAAACAATTGAATTTCATAGTAGAAGATTAGTCTACTCACTTCATACTGCAAGATATAGGATGCTAGAAAGTATTATGCCTAGAAGGAGAAAAGGCAGGGGTAGAAAGATTGACAGAGGCACAGCGGTATGTTAGTAAATAATTTCAGCAGCAGCAATTGTAGACTAAGAATTAACTAAGTGTACATACAAAAGTGAAAATAGTGTAAAATAATTGGTGAAGGTGATTGGATGATTCATAACTGGTGACGGATCAACTAGTTCTACTCGAAGACTTGTCATCGAGGTTCGTCTATACAGGCGGGAAAGATACAACAACAACAACAATGATGACACATTTTATTCAAGGGGGTTTTAAAGTCAATTTCATTTTTAAAGTTAGGAAATCATTAGGAATGCAATCAATTCGATTACTGGTGCTGTTTTAATCGATCGTTGACTCGGCACGTGCCGGTATACAGTAAAGCCTTTGTTCAACGGTCACTCAATGATAATGTACGGTGATCTTATTTTAATACTATGTATATCTGCTTAATGAAGGGCAAAAGTATTGCAAACATTTCAATACAGATTTTTCTGTTTCGGCACGTGTCGTGCCTGCATAGGGCACTGCAGGAGTCTGATGAGGATGTAAACAATTCGCAAAAAACTTTCTAGCCAATCTAAGGCAGCGAAGGGGTTAATTAATAAAGAAATGAGTGTCAGCAGTTTGTAACCTGGTCAAATGACGAGTTACACAATGATGACAAACACCTTTTATTCAATGGGGTGTAATTTATCCCTTAAAGTAAAATCGCATGTAGCCTAAATTCTAAATTTAAAATAATTAGGAATGTAAGCATTCATTTTCATCGCGCGTGCATTAAATCATAAACATACACAATTTTATCTCTGAATTTAACTCCTTTTCTCCTTTTATTCAAGTATATTTTGGTAAATTATCATCAAATTATATTATTTTTTCTTTATTTATGATTTAAATTGATTCTCCGAGTTTTAATTACTACAGATTCATTAATTTTCGAGCGCGAGCGTTAAATAAATTTAACGTACACCGTGACTGATATTAACTCTGAAATTTAACTTTTTTCTCATTTCATTCATGTTTATTTTGATAAAGTATCATCAAATTATATTTATTTTTTCTTTATTTATGATTTAAATTGATTCTCTTTAATCTTAACTATTGGGTAGCGAAACGTACATGTAGCGAAACGTCCGGGGTAGCGAAACGACTTAAGGTTGGGTAGCGAAACGACTGTAGCGAAACGTCCTGGGTAGCGAAACGTCTGGTAACCTTACTTATATGCTTGTCGATCTTATTGCCTGTACAGTTTCTTCGAGTCTTAGAACACTTGTAATGTTTCGGTGCTATCAACATCAAGGTATGTAGAAGGAGCAAAGGTGCATTCTATTTGTCTCCAAGTCATTACTGTGGACCACATATTCTCGCAATCAGTTAGATTTGCGTTTCGGTTCGGCAAAGTTCGGCACGGGACCGGCTTTTATACCCCTTCAAAATAACAATCATTACAATATTAACTTTCAAAAAGTATAAATGAGTATTGGTATGTTTAATCACGAAATTATACACTTGGTATGTGCATAATTCCGTGGTTTAATATAATTAATACTACACTCAATTGTTAATAATATTCCTATATTCATAATAGATTCAACGAATATTTATAAACGTGTTTCCTTGACAAATTGTGAATTAGTATGTATGGGACTGTTCTCATGTTTTTGTATGTTACAAACTGAGAGTGAAATAAATAAAACTGATTTAGGGTTTTTTCCCCAAAGGCACCTCGACACATAGAATGGCCATTTATCGCCGAAAATCCCAGTCCTGAAAGAGGTGTAAATGCATTTTAGGTGGATAATTCAAAACCCTGTGATGTAAATCTATCTAGTTAATGCTTTTACATTTACAACAATGCCAAGTGACACTAGAACGGCCAAGGTATGACAAGTTTCGTGATGAAATTTATACTACAAATGTTGCAAAACACACATTCTCGAACGCAGGTAACATGTAAATCATAAACGCCGCAAAAAATACTGGTCTATTTCCGGTCCCGTGATTGAGCTGAATGTCTCCAGATATTAATAAAAGCAGATGTTATAGACACAGAGTGTGTCTGCAAGTTTACTGTGGTGGGGTTCGATTGCTCATAGATACAAAAGATTAATAAATTACACAAGAAATATCTTTTAAAAAGATATTCAGCGGAGAGCGTTTTGGAAGTAATGCTGTAGATGGGTGTGAAAAATGTATAAGCTTGAGGGTTTCAAAGAATTGTAATACCTTGGATTGAAAAGCAAAACATTCAATAACAATAACTTTCATGTAAAATATAGATCTAGCTACTAAAATTCTATTCTCTACAGAATTACTAAACAATAATTTAAACCGTATCCTGCTGCTCATAGATTCTTGAAAAATCTACTGTTCTTTCACTCTTCATTCATGAATGGAGTTTCTTAGCACAGACAGAGACATACTCTGTATGTCTCTGGCACAGATATGTCATATCTAAAAATAGAAACCTGCTCTTATAGCAATTGCAGACTGTGTCTATAATTTTTCACTACAATTCTCATTCAATTACAGTAACTTTCATGTAAAATATAGTTACTAAAAATCTTTTCTCTACAGAATCACCAAACAATAATTTAAACCGTATCCTGCTGTTCAGTATAGATTATTGCATAAATCTACTGTTCTATCACTCTTCATTTATGAATGGAGTTTCTTAGAACAAAGATGACATATCTAAAAATAGAAACATGCTGTCATAGCAATTGCAGACTGTGTCTATAATTTTGCACTAACAATTCATCTTCAGTAAAACTTGTAAATGGGTACAATATATCAACCTGTCTCCATATCCAATCAGCCGTGAGCCCATTTAGTTTCAAGCATATGACTTTCAACCTAGATTTCTGACCAGTTATCATTGGTTGAGAATTTGCAAATGATAGGTCTAAATAGAAACCATACAGCTCCGCTGAAAAATAACCAAGTTGTTTTCCTCTGAAAACTAAAACAATTTCCTCTCGGTCTTCTAAATTCTCTTTCTAACATAGGTCAATAAGTCATCATTTAAAAAAAATGTGAATATTTAATATAGTTTAAATCAAATAATTCATGTTTGTATACTACAAAATAATAAAACCAAAATTCTTTAAAAGAGCAGTTTGCCACGAATAACCATTATCATTCACTACTCCCGTTGACGTGCCTATGTGGGCATAATATTGTGACGAGCCTCACGGTCTACACATATCGTGTGCAAAGTAGAGAAAGTGAGCATCTACTAAACTAGCTGTGATTGCGTTTCGGTTGGGATTAATTTTTGGACCAGGTGCTAAAATGGAAGACCAACAGGAAGTTATGGCTATCAGTCTGTCCAGACCGGACTCTGGACTTTCATGGGGCTTCAGACTTCAGGGTGGAATGGATTTTAACACACCGTTATCGGTTCAAGTGGTAAGGTTTAAATAGATCATTTCTTATTTAATTGGTGCTACTACTTTATTCTTACAGCCCAGGTATATATTTTGCGGTAATTTGTGTGTGCAAAGTGTTGTTTATCCAGATAAGAACGGTTATAGGTATGTGGTAAAGCACGAAAGTCATTTCCGTTTGGTGGTTTGTATTTTGTGCAGAGCTTAAAGTACCACACGTGAATCGGTCATGTAATTATAGCAGACGACGTATTTGGCAGGTTCAGGGTTGAGCAAACATACCGTGTTTACAGTATGGATTTTGTGATACGCTACCGTGCATAGGTATCGGATTGCATACATGATTTAACTCTTACCCTTATCCTGCTATAATTAGCCTGTGTCAAAATTGTCGTCTGCAAAATTATTAAAAAGAACCAAAAACAAGACTTAAATATGTAGCAGCAATTCATATCCCTTTAAAAGCACACATTTATTCAGTGTCAATAACTTGGTTACGGATCTTGATAAAAAAAAAAGGAAATAAAAAATATTAACAGACAGAATAGAATAAGGATACATATAGGGCAAATTGTTTCGTCTGCTTTCAATGTTGCCTTCTGCAACCTTTAAAATTCACCTATAGGTTAAATGCTTTAATCAGTTACTCAACAGCTGAGGAGAATGTACTGTTTACCAAGTTAATCAGTGTTATATTTAAATTTGGAATGACATTTAATGCAGAATACACGTGTGACATATTAACAGGTTAATTGGAATGTAATAACAATCAATAATGTGTCAACCCTTATCATGCTAAGCCAACCTGGCTAACATTTGCAAACAGTTTGCATTCAGATCATACACTTTGTGGGCGTCTAATCTGAATCTAAAATGATGGTCACTCATATTCAACTTTTCTTCAGATGGAAAACCATTTAACCCACGACCCCATACATACGCCTTTTTAAGCCTTTAATTTATTTCTCCGCCGCAGCAAATAGTTCCAATTTATACAGTTATGAATTTGTATGATAAGAAGTATTTTCTATATTCTAGCAGATGGTTGTTTAAAGCAGGCTGAAAGCACAGGTACTTGACACATACTTTATTATCTATGAACCCCCTCCCCCCTTAAAAAAAAAAAAAAAAATTTTTTTTTTTTTACTATACTTCTATTATAGATACAAGGTAAACAGCGCAATTCGACACCTAGTCTTTACTATCCACTTAAACTGATGCTAAAATAGACTCGATCGCCGATATTCTCTTGTGGTACCCTCGGGAAAAGATTAATTTATCAATATCTACTTTTTATTTCATCAAATTCCGTCAAATAACGTCACAGTACGTGAATTATAACGAAAATAAGCTTCAAAAAGTTTTTTGTCGTTTTCTTGGTACATAGCAACGAATGTACATGTAGGGGTGATCTGTTATTTGTCCACAATAAACGGCCTATGCCACTGGAACTTTCACCAAATATTATAAATCATCTTTAAATGAAATATTATCAGTTTTATATAATTTACATAGAATGCAAAATTAAAAGAAACTTTACCTGTTTAATTTTGACCAATGAGATCGCTCCGTTCATTCGATTCATTCCGGTATTCAAAATGGCATTGAAAATGAAATGAGTCTTTCACTTGTCAATTTCGTGCCAAATTACATGTATATTTCATATAGCTGATAGTGAAGAGGGACATGTTCCGACACAAACGCATTTGCACTAATGAAATTAGGTGAAAGTTCCAGCCGTAAAGGCCGTTAAATGTGCAAACCGACTAGATTACCCCTTATTTTGGGCAATAAATTCTGTACCAAGAGAACGACATAAAACTTTTTGAAGCTTATTTTCGTTATAATTCACGTACTGTGGCGTTATTTGACGGAATTTGGTGAAATAAAAAGTAGATATTGATAAATTAATCTTTTCCCGAGGGTACCACAAGAGAATATCGGCGATCGAGTCTATTTTAGCATCAGTTTAAGTGGATAGTAAAGACTAGGTGTCGAATTGCGCTGTTTACCTTGTATCTATAATAGAAGTATAGTAAAAAAAAAAAAAAAATTTTTTTTTTTTTATGGGGGGGAGGGGGTTCATAGATAATAAAGTATGTGTCAAGTACCTGTGGCTGAAAGTACAGCAGAATGTGCCTTAAGGCACATTCTGCTTTACTTTCAACCTGCTTTAAGTGGTCACCTATTTTCAAAACTAGAATCAGTCTATGAAGTAATGGGTTTTCGCAGACGATTATTACAAGGAAGCAGACAACATTCAGTAACTATATGATCAAAGTTGACCCTAATACATGTAATAATTTGGACTAGTTCACTTTCTAGTAAATCACCAGTTTACTCCAACTTGAGGGGTTTGTCCTGAAAATGTTTAAAAGTGTGACAAAAAGTGCAGATCTTGATTAGATCAGATAAAAGTCTCAATTATTATTTATTTATTTCTCCATCTAATCCTGTCTTGTGACATCTCCTTGGAATCGTCTTTTATAGACGATTCCAAAGAGATGTCACAAGAGGATTAGATAGAGAAATCAGAAATAAAATGTATTATAAACAGGGCTCCAGTTCAGATAAGAGGGAGTAAATTGAACAAATCCAACATTTTCTCACTCATTTCAGCACCAAATCCTATGGTGTTACTACTCATTAGAATCGTCTCAAAGAGACACTTCTAATGAGTAGTGACACCATAGGGTTTAATAAAGAAATAAAGATTTTAATTTTTGAAACACTCCCCTTATCGTGGAGCCCTGTTATAAAGTTTTGACTTACAACCGTTTTTGGCATACAAAGTTTTATGAAATGGTCCCCAGGAGTCCACTGACCTGGGTCTTCATTGATTGCATTTAGGTATAGGATGTTAATTAATATTATTTTAACCGGTTTAAGCACTATAAGGGGGACCACTAGGTAAATAAGCATAAAAATCTCAAATTTAGCGAACTTAGTGCAGGAAAAATGTGATGCAGGGTTGGAACTTTCTCTGCATTTTTAGCTCACCTGAGCACAAAGTTGTTGCCATGGCAACCATGCACGATATCTAAAAAAATCTTCTTCTCAAAAACTAATGGTCCGATTTCAATTTGATTTTCACCAAAATGTTTCTCAATTAATATACTTTCAAAATTGTTCAAAGAATTTTGATCCGTCAAAAAACATGGCCGTCAGAGGGCGTGGTCATTTTCCGTATTTACGTAATATTGACAACTAAAGTCAAAACTTTAAACATCTTCGTGTCAATAACTATAAGTCCTAGGACAACCAAATTTCACAAGTAGCATCATGTTGTGAACCTTTAGCAAGATTGTTCAAATAATGACCCCCGGGTCAAAAATGGCCCTGCCTGGGGCTTATCAGTTTTTCATAGGAAAACCTTTAAAAATCTTCTTCTCTAAAACTGTATGGCCTAGACCTTTTATATTTGGCATGTAGCTTTGCCTTATGGACCTTCTACTAAGAGTCTTCAAGTCATGACCCCAGGGTAAAAAATGGCCCTGCCCCGGGGCTTATCAGTTTTACATAGACTTATATAGGAAAACCTTTAACCTTTATATAGGAAAACCTTCTTCTATGAAACTGTAAGGCCCAGACCTTTTATATTTGGCATCTAGCTTTGCCTTATGGTCTTCTACCAAGATTGTTCAAATCATGACCCCAGGGTCAAAAATGGCCCCGCCCCGGTGCTTATCAGTTTTACATAGACTTATATAGGAATAAACCTTTAAAACTCTTCTTCTCTGAAACCCTAAGACCCATACCTTTCATATTTGGCATCTAGCTTTGCCTTATGGTCCTCCACCAAGATTGTTCAAATCATGACCTCCAGGCCAAAAATGGCCCTGTCCCGGGGCTTATCAGTTTTACATAGACTTATATAGGAATAAACCTTTAAAACTCTTCTTCTCTGAAACCCTAAGACCCAGACCTTTTATATTTGGCATCTAGCATTGCCTTATGATCCTCTACCAAGATTGTTCAATTCATGACCCCCGGATCAGAAATGGCCCTGCCCCGGGGCTTATATGTTTTACAAAGACTTATGTACATGTAGTAAAACCTTTAAAACTCTTCTTCTCTGAAACCGTAAGGCCCATGCCTTTTATATTTGGCATCTAGCTTTGCCTTACGGTCCTCTACCAAGATTGTTCAAAGCATGACCCCAGGGTAAAAAATGGCCCTGCCCCGGGGCTTATCAGTTTTACATAGACTTCTACAGGAAAACCTAATTCCGAGTTGTTTCAGTTTCATGCAACAGTCCACATACATGCAATGACAAACTTCATTATGCATCCAGTATAACACAATGGTTCCTCAGGTGAGCGATTTAGGGCCGCATGTGGCTCTTGTTAATTCATACAATTGCAAGCGGTGTGCAAACAGCTTGGATTCAGATGAGACACAGCATAATGTAGCGTCTCATCAGGATCCAAACTGTTTGACACTCTGACCTGGCTGTTTTGAAAAATTCTTTTTTTAGAACAGTAACATAAATTTCCCAGCATGCATTTAGAGTTAAAAGCAAGTTTGAGCTAAAGAAGATCCACTGTTAATACATTATTCCTGATCTCACCATTCATATAGCTGCAATTTGTGTATTGTCACATAAAATGTGTAATTAGCTACCTGTACAATGGTAATCAGTAGTTTGTTGTAGGTTGTTGGTATTTAACTACAGACTATGCATGGTAATTCACAACTATTATTTGCAATCCACCAGTCCATGGAACATAAACAATTTGACCTTTAGCACTAGACAGGCAATTTGGTGATAGTCCCAGGACAGCCATTTTCCCGGATTTTTCCAAAATCTTCAGATTTCTATCCTAGCATATGGCTGCTTAAAGCAGGCTGAAAGTAAAGCAGAATGCGTCTTAAGGCGCATTCTGCTTTACTTTCAACCTGTTTTAAGTAATCCCGCTTAAAAATTTGGAAATCTTAGGATTTTTCATGATCAACTTATGGCAGCCCTTTAGTCCTTTCAACAGTTTAGATCCAGTTTCACAGTTTTCATAGCAGTGTTGGGGGCCATGAGGGAGCCTCTGTTATAAATGAGTACATGTATTTTCATTTTTTCATCAAACAAGTCAATTTTCCGTATTTTACCCTTTTTTACCTGGTTCTCCATTTATAAGTAAATGAACCATGTGTAATGGGGAAACATCATTCATTGGGAAGCATGGCTGCTTTAATAACCCTTTATTCCATAGTCTTTTTTAGATCTGCCTATTTACACAATTATAAATTAAAACATTTTATTTGACATTCCTCCACTGAAGAAATCAGTTCCATTGTATACAGTATTGATTGTGCAACATAAGAAATATATCATAGCAGATCTATAGTCTTTACCCATTACCCCATAGCCTGTTTCTAGATTTGAAGACAGTGTCCACTTAAAGCAGGTTGAAAGTAAAGCAGAATGGCCATAAGGTACATTTTGTTGGCCGGATTGAAAATGCGGTCTATAGATTGGCGAATGCCGTCCGTCCGTCCGTCTGTCCGTCCTCACTTTGGTTGACCTTTTTGTTAGTGTCAGTTTTAGCCAAAGCTTAAGTCCTACAGCAACCAAAGTTGGCATGTACAGTTGTAGTGAGGTCATCATCACATACCGTGGGTAACTAGGTCCCTGTGACCTAGATTTCACGGTCCAATGACTTACAGAGTTCTTGGTTAACCTTTTCGTTTGCGTCTTGGTTTACCTTTTTGTAAGTGTCAGTTTAAGTCAAAGCTTAAGTCCTGCAGCAACCAAATTTGGCATGTACAGTTGTAGTGAGGTCATCATCACATGCCATGGGTAAATAGGTCACTGTGACCTAGATTTCACGGTCCAATGACTTAAAGAGTTCTTGGTTAACATTTTTGTTAGTGTCAATTTTAGTTAAAGTTTAAGTCCTACAGCAACCAAATTTGGCATGTTCAGTTGTAGTGAGGTCATCATCACATGCCGTTATTTCACGGTCTAATGACTTAGAGAGTTCTTGGTTTACCTTTTTGTAAGTGTCAGTTTTAGACAAAGTTTAAGTCCTACAGCAACCAAATTTAGCATGTACAGTTGTAGTGAGGTCATCATCACATGCCATGGGTAACTATATTATATATTATATGCAAATTTTTTTTATCCAACCTATCTTAAACTTGCTCAGATTGTATAAGAACATAAGAGTTCATATGAGTTTGATTATAGTTGAAATCGGACCAATAGGTTGAGAGTTATCTACCTTTGAATGGCTGAAAATGCCATATTTAAGGGTGTTTTACACTCTAGATAGAGGCAACAATTTTTATCCAGTCTTTTTCAAACTTGCTCAGATTGTATATGACCATAAGAGTTCAATTAAATGTGATTATGGTTGAAATCGGACCAATAGGTCAAAAGTGGTATGCCCTTGAATTGCTGAAAATGCCATATTGAACAGCGTTTACACTCTTGCAACTACAGTTTTCAATGGATTTTCATTATACTTGCACACAAAGTATATAGCTATAAGTTCTCGAAGGAGTGCAATTATTGTTGAAATCTAATAATTGTGGCAATAGTTATATGCACTTGATATACTTTGAAATGCTAGAAAAGGCTTCATTTCAGTATTGTTTAGGCTCTAGTTATCTTCCCTTGATGTACTCTACTATACTAGAATAATGAGGTTGTATTCCAAAATTGTTTACATGTTATACTACAAATTTGAATGGATTTAGATTAAAATGGGTGAAACAGAAAGGTTAAGCTATCAGGCTTCAGTACAACAGGTGAGCGATATCAGGGCCTTCAGGCCCTCTTGTTTTAACCTACCATCTGCTAGGATAGAGAAGTGGGGGAGTGAATTAAAGGCATAAAAAGATGTATTTATGGGATGATGAGTTAACTTTTACTCCAATCCATAGCCATTAGTTAAAATAACCTTTATTTCAAACTGATATATATATAGCATAATAAGTACTTATGTATTTAACCCATTACCTGGTAACCTATTTCTCGTATTGAAGACAGGTGACTACTTAAAGTAGGTTGAAAGTAAAGCAGAATGCGCCTTAGGGCGCATTCTGCTTTACTTTCAGCCTGCTTTAAGCTATCATGTGGTAGAATATGGAAAATATTCTCTAAAATATATAATCATGACTGATTAAATTGGAACTATTTTCTTCAGCGGAGGAATAAACGGAATGCGCTAAAAGGCGTTTCTATTTGGGAAAGGGTTAAGACAGTTGGCTGCTTAAAGTTAAGATGAAGGCAAAGCAACAAGTTCCAATAGGAGTTTTCTGCTTTGCTTTCTCTTTGCTTTAAGGTGACATCTAGATTTAAATGATCAGCAAAACCTTATTTGAATGCATTTATTAACCCATTAACCAATAGCCTGTATCTAGTTTTGGAAATTATAAGGTGACCACTTAAAGCAGGCTGACAGTAAAGGAGAATGCGCCTAAGCTACTTTCTGCTAGAATATTGAAAATATTTCTTTTGATGCATATTTATGACTATTTAAATTGGAACTACATGTATTTTCTTGAGTGGAGGATTAAATTAAAGGCGTAAAAAGGCGTATTTATGGGGGAATGGGTTAATATAGTATAGAGGTGTGATATGGAGTTTATGTGGAGGAAGTGGTAAAAGCATGTTATGGTGTCCTTTGTCACTTATCACATATGTGGAGGAAAGGCCTGCATAACCAGTCCGGATCCAAACTGTTTGTCACTCTGATATACCGGTATATATAGTATTTCTAGACATGTACATAACAAAAGAATCGCGAACAGAACTTCGGCTGAAGATGACATTATTTAATAATCCTGTCCCCCATACCATAGAAGCATCTTTTAACTCATTCAGTTTATTCCTTTGCTGAAGAAAATAGTCCCAATTTATAGTTGTGAACATCTACCATATTAAATATTTTCTATATTCTAGCAGCTTAACCCTTTGAACCCTAGTCCCGCATATAGGCGTCCTTTTCAAACAGTATACATGTGAAAAGAGCACTTGTCCTATGCAAACAGTGAATACCCAGATCAGAGGCTTCCTTCACTGTTTGTCATAATGCAAAACATTGACAAAAACAACCCTTAAAAGTCAGAAATGGACTAGACTAAAATGGAAACTGGGATTGTCCATTTAAAGGTTTAGGGAGGAAAGAGTTAAAGCAGACTGAAGTAAGCTGAATGTGCCTTAAAGCGCATTCTGTGTTACAGGTAATCTCAACCTGTCTTCATAACTAGAAACCTGCTATTGGGTAAAGGGTTAATTTTAAGCATGTTTGTATGTAGGGTGAATTGTTGTGGCTGGTACCTAAGTAAACAGGTAGCAGTGGCGGGAATAATACAATACACACCCTTTGTATTGCAGTCAAAATTCAATTGTGTTTAGTGGCTACTCAAAAGACAGATACTTGCCAGCCCTTGGCACAAGTGGTAGCTTAATGCGGGTCAAAGGTAAAGCAGAAAGCTCCTACAGGAGCTTTCTGCTTTACCTTTGCCCTGCATTTAACAGTAGTCTACCTGTAGAAAGCCGGATACTTGCTGTAAGAGTGGTTTGACTGTTCTTAGGCTTGGCTGCGATCTCACTGCAGCAGCATCAGCCCAGTATACCTATAGCTTACCTACACAGCTTACCTACACAACCAGGCTCACTCTATATAAGGCATGACACCTTATCCTATAACTGGGAAACATGATTCCTGCTTCCTGACTTCAGCCTGGCTTTTACCTACACACAGGTATGCCGCATATGTGTACTTAGTAGCAGATGTAAACAAAAACATGTGCTTGTACCATAGGTGAATATTGTAACAGGGCTCATTAGCAGAATACCAGCTGATTTGTTCTACTCCATTTCCTGATATTGAGTTCACCAGCATATTCTGGGACTATAGAATAATTTCTGAACCCTTTGGTTTAGCTCCAAGCCTCTACCCTTCTGGCAAAAGCTTGAAGCCAATTTATTTCAAAGGGTTTAGAGATTGTTTTTGAATCACAGTTTATTTCTGGTAGAAGTAAATTGGAATTAACTAAAGGATAAAAGTAGCATTGGAGAAGTTCTAACCCAGATGTGTAGGGCAATTTAAAATCTCATCACCAGAAAGTTTCTATATATACCAGTATATAGGAGAAAATTCATACATGATTGTCTATTAGTTGATTTGTGCCATTAATACAGTGAATATCTATTTAGCTATGCATAACTTTCTTAGTAAACAGACAAACTTTACTAAAGTCTTGCATTTGCGGACTGTTTGTAATTATTAGATGATTAAAGCTGTGCTATATACACATGTTTCTGCAAACACTGGTCGTTAGAGATCATGTTATCAGCTTGGTAATTATATAGCTGGATTAAGTCTGTACTTTAATTAATTTCAAATTCATTGTGAACAATACTAGGCTTCAATCTTACCATGCTAGCTGCGGATATGACTGCCACAGTGTTTGCAAAGAGTTTGCATCCAGATGAGACGGGGCGTAAAGCGGTGTCTCATCTGGATCTAAACTGTTTGACATTCTGACCCCATTTTGAAAATAAATTTAGAAAATTCTAATTTAGGAAAAGTAGCAAACAACAATAGTTATTGTTGCAGATGAAAAAATTACCAAGCATACAAAAAGATATATTAGTGGAAGTAAATGAAACATTTCCGTTATTTTCTCCCATTGTCTCTATCAAACATGATAATTATGGTGACTACTCATTGGAATTGTTTTAACTCTTTCCTCCCTGAAACTTTAAATGGACAATTCCAGTTTCCATTTTAGTCTAGCCCATTTCTGACTTTTAAAGGTTGTTTTTGTCAATGTTTGGCACTGTGACAAACAGTGAAGAACCTGATCAGAGGGCTCCTTTCGGAGCCCTCTGATCAGGGTCTTCACTGTTTGCATAGGACAAGTGTACTATTCACATGTACACTGTTTGAAAAGCACGCCTATATGCGGGACTAGGGTTCAAAGAGTTAAAGACATCTTAGGGTTTGGTGATCACATAAATTGTCTTACTTTAGTACAGTAGAATACCACTATCAATCAATACATGAGCTTCAAGTTTCTGTGTTTAACTCTTTGAACCCTAGTCCCGCATATAGGCGTGCTTTTCAAACAGTGTACATGTGAATAGTACACTTGTCCTGTGCAAACAGTGAAGACCCTGATCAGAGGGCTCCGAAAGGAGCCCTCTGATCAGAGTCTTCACTGTTTGTCACAATGCCAAACATTCACAAAAACAACCCTTAAAAGTCAGAAATGGACTAGACTAAAATGGAAACTGGAATTGTCCATTTAAAGTTTCAGGGAGGAAAGAGTTAAGGATGAAGGCTGCTAAAAGCATTAGGAAAGTAATACAGAAAGCTCCTGTATGAGCTTGTTGCTTTACTTTCATCTTGCTTTAAGCTATCACCTGTCTTTTAAGCCAACAAATAGACTTCTTTTTCGGGGTTGTATTAATAGAGGTGTTGCTGTGTATTTTATCACAACCTTTGATTCTGATTCAAACACATAAATCCAGGTTGTCTGTTTAATGAACTTGTCCGTTTTCTGAAAAAAGACCAATTTATATTGATTTCAAGGGGTTCAGCCCAAAACTATTTAAAAGTATGGCAAACAGTGCAGAGCCTGAAGGAGTCCTGATCCGGGTCTACATTGTTTGCAAAGGATGTACATGAATGTCGGGTTCCAGCAATATAAGGGTTATGTATAGACACATGTAAATAGATGTCCTAGCTACTAGGTAGAAATATTTCAGCAAATAGAAAACATAATAAAGTATTGAATTTTAATTGACAGTGATATAATGCATTAGGAGGTTGTACTGTATCAAATTTTTAAAACTTACTTTGCCATGCATAACTTGACTGGTATAGTTTTGAAAAAACATAAGATGCTGATTTAACCCTTTACTCCAAAGTGTCTGTCTGTTTCTAGTTTTGTAGAATTTTCAGGAGTTATTTTGTCAGATTTGATGTCTGAGGTAAATGTACAGTAATTAACTTAAGTAATGTGGAAACTGAATCTGAGTATCAAACATATTGGATCCAGATCAGACCCCACTGTTTACTAAAGTTATCAAAATGAGTTAAAAATACATCATTAACAATAACATGCAACAATTTAACTAAACCATGTAATAGCCTACACTGATAAACAAGAAGATGGGAAAACCCCAATCAGTGTGATAATTACATTCATTTCAAATGCAAGCAATCTAGTACTGTTTTCATCACTTTTGATTTAACACTTCTCCTTATATATTAATACTTTTTGAAAAACAGTGTAGAATCAGATCATGCAACTCCTGAAGAAGCTATCTGATTAGTTTGCATGTTTTTCTTACGGGCACTCACATCCAGCATGCATCTGCACTCTTTCTTGGAAAAATTCTGATTTTATAAGCCATGAATGTAGTAGTCCAGATGATACATGATTATTCAGAAGAAGGATGGTAAAGCATGATACATGTATCTTAACCTTTTGCCTTGGAGATAGGTGACCATTGTACCCCATAGCCGCTTTCTAGTATTGGAAATAGATGACCTCTTAACCCTTTCCCCCATAGAATCGCCTTTTAGCGCATTCAGTTTATTCTTGCCCTGAAGAAAATAGTTCCAATTTATACATTCATAAATATGTATAATGCAAAATATTTTCTATATTCTAGCAGATGATAGCTTAAAGCAGGCTGAAAGTAAAGCAGAATGCGCTTAAAGCGCATTCTGCTTTACTTTCAACCTGCTTTAAGTGGACACCTATATTCAATACTAGAGATATGCTATGTGGGAAAGGGTTAATGAAGGTACATTCTGCTTTACTTTCAGCCTGCTGTAAGATACCATCTGCTAGAATATAGAAAATATTTATTATGATACATCTTCATGACTGTATAAATTGAAACAATATTTTCAGTTGAGGAATAAATTAAAGGCGTAAACACACATATCCATGAAGTAGTGGGTTAAACATTGAATTACAGTATTGTTATGTCATGGAGGTGAAAAATTCCTGGATTGTTTGTTATTTTGAAGTACTACTTAATGTTGTACATAAATCATTCAAGTGTTTATCTCTAGTCATAAACATGTCACATATTCAGACAAGTAAACTAGGGTTTTTAAAAAAAGACGTTTGCAGTCAACATGAAATCCAAAGGTCTTTATTTTAAGTGTCGTACATTAAATGTATAAAACACTTAAAGTGTCAATTGCCTGGAGACTGCTCAATCTTTCTATTACATGACTGTTAGCAGGGCTCCAGATAAGGGGGGTATTTCAAAAATTAAAATCTTTATTTCTGCTTAAAACCCTATGGTGTCACTACTCATTAGAATCGACTCGAAGAGACGATTCTAATGAGTAGTAACACCATAGGATTTGGTGCTGAAATAAGTCAGAAAATGTTGATCTTGTTCAGTTTACTCCCTCTTATCTGGAGCCCTGTGTTAGTACTCATAAGTTATTGAAGGAAGCTTTCTTCTCTTCTTTCAGCCTGCTATATACATCCACCTGTCTCAACCCATGACACTGTAGCATTATTTCTAATATTGAAGATAGTTGACCACTTAAAGCAGGTTGAAAGTAAAGCAGAATGCGCCTTAAGGCGCATTCTGCTTTTCTTTCAGCCTGCTTTCAGCAACCATCTACTTGGAAATAGAAAGTATTTCTTATGGTACGTTTTCTTGAATGTATGAATTGGAACTAATTTATTCAGTGGAAGAATATATTAAAGGGGTAAAAAGGCATATTTATGGGGCAATGGGTTAAGTTGCCAAAATGCCTCTCTGAAATATGGCACTCTTTTCTAGTCTAAATGAAGCGGCACCATTAATGAAAAAGTATAGATCCAGATCATAGGTTTTCTGAAGTATTTTGGAGACAAATAATTTAGATCAGATCCCAATTGTTCTAATAGGTACAAGTGCAAACAGTTTTCAGTTTTCAGAACCCATTTCTTAAAGTATAACCGCCTCAAACCTTATGACTTAAATCAAAGTCCTATCAAAATATTTGGGATATTTGGGAATCAAGTGACTGATCAAGTGAATTAGGATAGAATGTTAAATTTCAATTTACATCATGTCACCAATGGCATGTGGCTAATTTTGGGGTATAATCGGGCGATAACCGGTTTACTTTGCTAGGACAAACAGTCAGATTTGTGTATACCAACCATACTATACATGGAAAATCTTTAAAATTTGGCCACTGTTTATCTTTACAAACCATTTGGATTGAGATGAGATGCTTACTCAAAGCCTCATCATGATTCAAACTATTGGACACTCTGACCCTTTTGCAACGAAAATTTAGAACAGTAGCAGATGAATTTGTATGCAGACAATATTAAAAAAATAACTAAGCATTACAACAGTTAACCCTATACCTCATAGCCTGTTTATAGTTTTGAAGACAGGTGACCACTTAAAGCAGGTTTAAAGTAAAGCAGAATGTGCCTTAAGGCACATTCTGCTTTACTTTCAGCCTGCTTTAAGCTTAAATCTGCTAGGCTATGTAAACATTTTGTAATGGTAATTGTTCATGAGGGTATAAACTGGAACTGTTTTCTTCAGCGGAGGAATAAATTAAACATGCTAAAAGTCGCTTCTATAGGGGAAAGGGTTAAGGCTGATAGATTATAATTGTGATACAGAAAAGCTCATTTAGTGTGCATTACATATATAGACATTTCCTCAGTCCTTTGGTGGACTCCCCATCACCTTGAGATTATAAATAAACAATATAAACATCAACTTCTGAATGACTTGGTTTCTGATCTAGATTGAACCACTTACCCCATAGCCTGTTTCTAGTTTTGAAGCAAGGTGACCACTTAATTAAAGCAGGTTGAAAGTATAGCAGAATGTGCAATGTGGCACAATATGCTTCACTTTTAGCCTGTTTTAAGCTAACATCTGCTAGGATATAAATATTTCTTATAATCATGACTATAACTATTTTCTGCAGTGGAGGAATATTAAATAAAATGCATAAAAACATATTTATGGAGTAATGGGTTTAAAACCACTTTTCACATTGATCATATCATTATATATCTGGTGATATAGATAAGGAGTCAGTTTCAGAACGTAAACAGACAATGAGTTTAGTGGTTGACATTTGTTCAGAATTCAAAATGGTTTAACAGACATATGACAGCTAGTATTTAGTGATCATCATTTAAAGTACAGTATAGCTAAGCAAGCATTAAGCAGCCACTTAGAACAAGATGTTTTTGTAATCATAAATAGAGTATCAGTTTAACCCTTTGGACCCTAGTCCCGCATATAGGCGTCCAAATCAAACAGTGTACATGTGAGTAGTACACTTGTCCTATGCAAACAGTGAAGACCCAGATCAGAGGGCTCCGAAAGGAGCCCTCTGATCAGGGTCTTCACTGTTTGTCATAATGCCAAACATTGACAAAAACAACCCTTAAAAGTCAAAAATGGACTAGACTAAAATGGAAACCGGAATTGTCCATTTAAAGTTTTAGGGAGGAAAGAGTTAATGCAGGAATAAAGTAATACAGAAAGCTCCTGTAGGAGCTTTCTGTATTACTTTTGCCTGCATTAAGCATCAAACTTTTGTTACAAGATCTTTATGATTCTTTATTGAATGGCTGCTATATACAGGTGTTCTTGTACATGTATACCTAAGGGATATGAACAGCTGGGAAGAATTGTCATACCTGTAATGTTAAACGTGTGGCCAGCAAAAGCACAGGTTGCAAAAATATTGTCATTTCTGTATGAAAACAGCTTAATAAATCCATTGTCATAATGTGAAAAGAATTTTGTTATATAAGAACACTTGTGATTTCAAGCACCTGTGTTATGTTAGATTACAAATGGATATGAATGGTATTCAAATGGCCATATTTTTACATAAAAGATGGATGATAAATTGTGAAGAAGACACCTGATAACTCATAGTTATACAAAAGCTTAAAATATTTGGTCTACATTGTTCGGTCTTTGAATTAGATGCAATTATTATTCAATTAACCCTTTTCAAAAACTGTTTTTCACACTTTAAATTGACTGTAGTTAAACTAACTGCGTTACGTGGCGTCTCATCTGGATCCAAACTGTTTTCAAAGGTAATGAGTAATGACTACAGTCATGTGGTCCACATATCTGCCTCAAGCATGCAAAATTAAGAGTTACAGGTAAAATAAAAACAATAATGAACTCTTTCACTTCCAATGACACAATCTTCTTTATTTACACAGAGTTTGAAACTGTTAACAGAAGTTTGTGTCATTGAAACTTTTGATCAAGATTATATACTGTGTAACTTGTGTTGTCTGATCAGGATCCAAACTATTTTACACTCATTTTAATATTTCTTAAGTCAAAAATACTTGGAATTTTTTTTTTTTTTGGAAAAGTGATTGACAACAATATTTCAGCAGAGGATATAATGCAATCAAGCTTTGATAATAACTCAATTTTTCTGTAATTCTACAGCTAAAATTTCATTCTTTTTACCTTGCTTTAGTTGCCCTTATGCTCATTCCAAAAATTAATAAAAAGGGGTTTAGCACATTACATGTACAACTTTGAAATACATGTACTGATATCATAATCTACTGAAGCCTCTCTGAGATATTGAAGTTTGACTGTACGACAGTCTTTTGAATAATTTCAGAGTTTTGATAAGTCATGCCTATTTAGATATCTGTCAACAGTTACACTGAATTCCTTTCCAGTCCCTGACTATTTACCCTTTAATATGCACACATGTCATCAGATCTGTCAACAGTTACACTGAATTTCTTTCCAGTCCATGACTATTTACCCTTTAATATGCACACATGTCATCAGCTTCAAAATTGACATCTGCCAAAATGTTTAAATCAAGCATTTCCAATAAAAGAAACATTGAGAAGAATGTGAATTATTGTGAAGTTGTGAAGCCTGTTAACCCTTTCCCCTATAGAAGCGCCTTTTAGCACATTTAATTTATTGCTCCACTGAAGAAAATAGTTCCAATTTTTACAGCCATAAATAATTATGAATCATAAGAAATATTTTCTAGTTTCTAGTAGATGGTAGCTTATAGCAGGCTGAAAGTAAAGCAGAATGCGCCTTAACTTATTCCTCCCTGAAATTTTAAATGGACAATTCCAGTTTCCATCTTAGTCTAGTCCATTTCTGACTTTAAAGGGTTGTTTTGTCAATGTTTGGCATTGTGACAAACAGTGAAGACCCTGATCAGAGGGCTCCTTTTGGAGCCCTCTGATCTGGGTCTTCATTGTTTGCATAGGACATGTGTACTTTTCACATGTACACTGTTTGAAAAGCACGCCTATATGCGGGACTAGGGTTCAGAGAGTTAAGGCGCATTCTGCTTTTCTTTCAACCTGCTTTAAGTGGTCACCTGTCTTCAATACTAGAAATAGGCTATGGGGTAAAGGGTTAACCCTTAGCCTGCCACTCACGACTATAGCTCCATATGCAAACAGCTTGGATCCGGATGAGACGCCGAGTAACTCGGCGTCTCATCCGGATCCAAGCTGTTTGACACTCGGACAACATTTTCAGCAATTTTGAGCAACTTTGAAGCACTTTGAAACTTGAAGCAGACGAGAAATATAGCAGACGACAATTTATTTGGCGGGCTATGGGTTAAAGATGTCAACTTGACATGTAATCTGAATCGAGACTGTTTGTAAATGCCATGATGTAGCACCTACAGCAGGGCTCCAGATAAGGAGGGTATTTCAAAAACTAAAATCTTTATTTCTGTTTTAAACCCTATGGTGTCACTACTCATTAGAATCGTCTCGAAGAGACGATTCTATTGAGTAGTAACACCATAGGATTTGATGCTTAAATAAGTGAGAAAATGCTTAATTTGTGCAGTTTACCCCCTCTTATCTGGAGCCCTGCCTACAGGCTAAGGGTATAGAGAAAACTTCACTACTTTCAGTATACAAAAGATTCAATAACATGCTGAAATTTAATCTCTGACATCCCTATGATGATTCATATCTAAAACTTGTGGCCTGGGATGTTGGCTTTTGTGAATAGAGAGAGATTGCATGACATGTACCTCACAGGAAACCACATGTTTAACTGTTTATTTTTTCAGTAAAGGAGACTGTACTATACATAATCTTTTTCTCAAAGCCTTTTCCAGTGTTTGACCCATTACCGTATCCCATAAATACGCCTTTTTACACCCTTAAATTATTTCTCCATTCAAGAAAATAATTAATTTATACTGTCATGAATATGAATCAAATTAAATATTTTCAAAATCCTAGCTGATAATCCCACCTGTTTTAAGATTGTCAGCAATGTGGTCTGGAGACGGATGTAGGTTTTCTCCACTTCACGTAACTCCCTTGAATTCGCTTTTACATGCTTTAATGCTTATGATAGAAATAATGACTGACCCAATCCTTTTAAGACAAATTCCGGCATTGTATTAGAGTTATTAAAGATCGTTGGGGGGAAATGAATTTCAGTAGCAAATAATTCTGATTTATATCAGTATGTGTCAATATTTAAATAAATCAGGGCTCCAGATAAGAGGTAGTTATTTCAACAAATCAAACATTTTCTCACTTATTCAGCACCAAATCCTATGGTGTTACTACTCATTAGAATCGTCTCTTCGAGACGATTCTAATGAGTAGTGACACCATAGGGTTTAATTCTGAAATAAAGATTTAAGTTTTTGAAAAACTACCCTTATCTGGTGCTCTGATAAATAGTTTAAATTCTAAGTACAGTGAATCCTTAATGGACAATTACTGTCCAGCGGCTACTTAGTGACACTGCAAGGAGGTCTTTATTAACAGGCACATGCTAAATGCAGGACAAAAGTAATGCAGAAAGCTCCTGTAGGAGCTTTCTGCATTTCTTATGTTCTGCATTAAGCTGACAACCTTATGTTAGCTTACAAATCCTTCAGTTTTATGTGACTGCTTAGGCTATAACACAGATATTACTTCAATTGATTTGTTTGTAAGTCTTTAAGTTACCTTCATTTTAATTTCTTTAGTTTAGCTTGAGGGGTGGTCTTATGTTATTAACCTTTTCATGTGAGGGATTAAAGATGATATCTTTCTTTGTGGGTATAATAATGAGACTAGATTCTTCGATCAGCTTGATAAAATATTTTATTTATAGACTTTTCAAAAGTCATTGATATGTCTGATCACTGGCCTCTATAAAGGATTTTGATATGTCTGTTTTCTTACTTAAAAGTGACTCACATGCAGAACTGATCTACAATTTTCAAAGTTAATGTATGTCAGGTATGAACAAGTAAACAGTATGGTTTGTAATATGATTCTGCAGGCCTTACTGATAAGCCTACTGTATAATTAGACTTGCAGTACCATAGAAATTATTACATGTATATATGCCAGAAGGAAATACTTCCCAGGCAGTCATCAGCTGTTTGCACTATATTTATGTCTAATTTATTGTCAGCTTTATTTGTTGTGCATGTCTGCTGGGGTATGCAGACTAAGCTGCATTATCATACAGTAAAACCCGTACAGTACACAATAAAGAAACAATAAAGGAACACAGAATTTTGTCAAAAAATATTACTGCTTAAATTAATGCAGGATAAAAGTATACCCAGTGCTTGTTTTACTAGCTATCACGTAACTAGTGATCTTTAAAGTTATTCTGATGTCTGTATAAAGTAACTGGTTATTGTAAAATTATTATCATTATCTCTCAATTAGTGCGATTTTTCTATAAACAATCTTTGACCTCTCAGTCTGCCCCCCCCCCCCCCCCCCCCCACTCTCTTTTCTGTTTGTCTGTCCCCTCTCGAATTCTCTCTTTTTGTCTCCCTCTCTCTGTCTGATTGATAATCACTGTCCATGTTATCTCAGCTTTATATCTCATTTCTGTCATTTTATTATGTGCTTTAATTGAATGTCTCGTTTTATCTTTCTGTCTCTCTGTCTGTCTCTGTCTCTCTCTGTCTGTCTCTCTCTCCCTCCCTCCCTCCCTCCCTCCCTCCCTCTCTCTCTCTCTCTCTTTCTGGTTTTGGGTCCCACAGTTACGGTTAAGTTTAAAACCAACGTTATGGGGACGCACATAATTAGCCTTGCCAGACATTAACTTTTTGCATTTTATTGTTCAGTTACGTCAAAATAACCTTATCTCTCCGCTTATTTGTTTGCAACTATATTCTGTTTAAAGAAAAACGCTTTTAAAAAGCAAACTTTGTGGGGACGTTATCTCATATCTATCTCACTTTGTCCCCATACAGTGTGGGGACCTAATGCTGTCTCTTTTATTTTGAGATACATTCTAAGCTGCACTCTGGGGACGTTGTCTCAAACTGTCCCTAGCCTTTCTAGGGACACACCACATCTCATTATAATCGTGATCGCGCTGTCCGTCCGTCCGTCCGTCCGTTACACTTTTCGTGTCCTCTCTCTAAATGAAAAAGTTTTCAATTGATTTTCACCAAACTTTCTCCAAATGTGAATATGCATAAAATCTCGGTCATGTTCAATAACCAGAAAAATTGCATTAGGCAATTCTGAGTTATGGCCCTTGAATTGGTAAAGTTTGCATTTTTAGCTCACCTGGCACGAAGTGCCAAGGTGAGCTATTGTGATCGCCCTGTGTCCGTCGTCCGTCAGTCCGTCCGTCCATCGTCAAACTTTTTCCTTGTAGGGTACTCTCTCAGATTTCTTCAAATATAGGTCATCCAATTGAAATTGTGGTTGCCATGGCAACCAATTGAAAAAACTTTAAAAATCTTCTTGTCAAAAACTACTGGTCCGAATTGAAAATAATTTTACCCAAATGTGCCATTGGTGACCCTCGATCAGATTTCTCAAACTAATGTTCCTATCTTAAAAAACATGACCGCTAGTGGGTGGGGCAGATTTTACATTTATGGCAATATAGTGAAAACTATAAAAATGAAAAATAGACCTATTTCAGCACCAAACCCCACAGTGCTATCACACAACAGACTCGTCCCGAAGAGACGACTCTAATGAGATGCGACACCATACTGTTTAATGCAGAAAAGACTTTAGTTTATTTTTGACAAATCTCCCCCCCCCCCCCCCCCCCCCCCCCCCCCCCCCCCCCCCCTTTATCTGGAGCTCTGCCTTTAAGAATATAAAACCACCGGACGGGAATCGGACTGGGCACGGCATGCGGAACATGACATCACAATTATCACAGTATGACGTCATGATGAAACTTGAATTGCCGTATTCGTGAGGACTTAGCCTGGTTCCCATTATATGTTAACCCAGAGTCTGCGGCAATGCCAAAACCAACGGTACTTTAAGAGATAAAATAGCCTCTCTCACATCGCTCTGGGGACATTGCCAAAACTATAAAAATAATTCCGTTCATACGTTTTGAAGCAATAATTCTACTAATAGGCACTTGGTACGCAACTGCTCGATGTTACCCGTGAGGGTGAGTAGCAGAAAGAACGAGATATAGAGAGAAATAAGCTCTTGTAATTGTGGGGACGTGACTGACGTCCCCGGAGTTACGGCGCGTCCCCACAACGAGGGTTTCTCGCGGAACGAATGTCCACGCAGATACGGTAATTCAAGTTCTCTCTCTCTCTCTCTCTCTCATAGCTCTTTCTCTCTGAGACTCTGTCATAGCACTATATAGTTTCCTTCCTCTTTATGTGAGAACTAGTTGCAGACATTTAATTATAAGAGAACCCTATCTGGTGCACATCAGACATGAACCTGTAATAGATCTGTCTGCATGGATCAGTCAGTTCACTAGCATCTGGCTGAGTATCAGTAGTATATATCTGGCAGAGTATTAATTATGCCAACATTGCATCCTGACCAAGTGGTATATCTCGCCTATAACTCAGGAAATGAATAGCAAACACTTACTCTTAGTATGTACAACATAAATAAGACCCCCCTTTCCTGTTTTGACTGTGGTACATCATTTTTAATTCTTTGCATGCTGAGAATTTTTTCGTCTACAACAATTATTGTTGTCTGTTACTGTTCTTAAAATGGTTGTCTAAATTTATTTTCAAAACAGGGTCATAGTGTCAAACAGTTAACTGTTTGGATCTTGGTTTGATTGTTACATGGCGTCTCATCTGAATCCAAACTGTTTGCAAAGGTTATCACTGTGGGACATACCCGTGGCTAGCATGCATAGAGCTAATGTTATAGTGCCTGGCATTTAGACAATATGTACAGCCAAACTTGTGTTCAGTGACTAATAGCTTGTTTTTCTGCATTCAAAACACGTGGTTGCTTTAAGGAGGATTTAGGTAAAGCAGAAACTTCTTACACAGAGCCTTCTTTAGGCATCCACCTATCGGTTAATGAAAGGTTATTAGTGTTTGCAAATATATTCCTCAATGGTTATACCTATCATAGTTTTGCCTATTACATTCTTAAGGTTAAAGGATTCCTACCAAAGGTTTTCGCTAGTTAACTCATTACTCCATAAATACGCCTTTTTATGCCTTTAATTTCTTTCTCCACTGAAGAAAATAGTTCCAATTTATACAATATGTATATGTATGATAAGAATTATCTTCTATATTCTAGCAGATTGTAGCTTAAAGCAGGCTGAAAGTAAAGCAGAATGTGCCTTAAGGCGCAATCTTCTTAATTATTTTCAACCTGCTTTAAGTGGTCACGTATTTCCGAAACTAGAATCAGGCTTATATATAATGGGGTAACGGGTTAAGAATACCAGTAGACATAATGAGTCTGCAGCCAGAAAACTAAGGCCCAGCACATTCCTATATGTATTAATGATACAAAAATTAACTATTTGCATGCTACTAACGGAACCATGATTATCTTTGCTTACCATCTGGATCCAGATCAGTTGCAGAGTAACTCAGATTCTCATCTGGATCTAAGCTGTTTGACATTCTTACCATAGTTTTTAAAGAAATTTGTTCTTGAACAATAGCAGATGATTATTGTTGCAAAAGAAAAAATTATTGAGCATTCAAAGAGTTTAAGATAGCATGCTTAGCTGGAGGTAAAAGAGCTCAGAATTCACTGGCAAATTAAACCTAGCACTTTGATGATAGAGCTTTATTAACCTTGAGCATGTTCAGCAATTTTCATTTTGCAAAACATGTCTCTGCTATACTACAGTGATTCACAGAGTGGATCTAGACACAAATTCTGTTATCGCTTTACCCCATTAGCCTGTTTCTAGTAGACAGATGATCACTTATAGCAGATTGAAAGTAAAGCAGAATGTGCTTTAAGGTACATACTGTAGCTTTACTTTCAGTCTGCTTTAAGTTACCATCTGCTAGGATAAAGGAAATATTTTGTATGTCTCATTTTCATGACTGTATAAAATGGAACTATTTTCTCCAGTGGAAGAACAAATTAAATGCATGAAAAGGGATATCTACAGAGTAAAGGGTATAAAGAAATATATCATGTATGAGATGAGATGATGAGTTTCTTCACATCTCATCTGGATCTAAACCGTTTAACCCATTACCCCATAAATACACCTTTTTACGCCTTTAAATTATTCATCCATTCTAGCAGATGGTAGCTTAAAGCAGGCTGAAAGTAAAGCAGAATGCGCCCTAAGGCGCATTTTGCTTTACTTTCAACCTGCTTTAAGTAGTAACTTGTTTTCAAAACTAGAAACAGGCTATGGGGTAATGGGTTAGTTGTATGAATTATATAACAAATTTATAGCACACTGCAGGTTAATTTTGTGATATGGTTGCTAGCCACCAGATAAGATTCTACTTAATGAATGCTTAAAATATTGTAATAAGAATTTATAGTTCCAAAGAATTTTTGAAGTTTTAAAGGGAGTAAACTGAAAAATTTGAAACATTGTTATTGTATCTCCCAATCTGAATGGTGTGACTACTTACAATAGTATTAGAAATTTGCCTGTATTATAGACCTCACAACAGGTTTGATAGAGATAAAAGTAATTGGGTATTTTGAAAATGTCTTTATCTGAAGCTATTCATTAACCCATAACCCATAGCCTGTTTCTAGTTTTGAAAATAGGTGACTTCTTAAAGCAGCTTGAAAGTAAAACAGATTGCGCCTTAAGGCGCATTCTGCTTTACTTTCAGCCTGCTTTAAGCTAACATTTTCTGAAATATTAAATATATTTTTTATAGTTCATATTTATGACTATAAATTGGAATTGTTTTCTTCAGTGGAGGAATAAATTAAGGGGGTAAAAAGGCGTATTTATAGGGTAATTATAGGGTTAACACTCTGCACATTATGTATAATTGTCGTCTGCAAAGTTTGCTGTCAGCAACAGTTCTCAAAAAGGGAAAACTTGACAGATAAACCAACAGTTCTTATTAGTGCTTAGATTGGTTAAAATACAATTCTGTAAGGTTTGTCTTACCTGATGATGGTAAAACCAAGATTTTGTTTAACCCATTCCCCGTAAATACACATTTTATAATGCTATAATTTATTCCTCCACTGAAGAAAATAGCTCATGAATATGCACCATAAATATTTTCTATATGCTAGTAGATAATAGCTTAAAGTAGGCTGAAAGTAAAGCAGAATGGGCCTTCTGCATTACTTTTCAACCTGCTTTAGCCTTTAAGTGATCATAATATCTTTTTGGCACATTGGGCATCCAGCAATAGGAAGTCTATGGATAGGAAATAGAAGATGCTGTCATCTGACTGAAAATGCTGTGACACATCTGTAATAATCTGTGACATGGACATCTAGCAATAGGAAGTCTATGGATAAGAAATAGAAGATGCTGTCATCTGACCTGAAATGATGTGACACATCTGTAATAATCTATTACATGGGCATCCTGCAGCAATAATGAAGTCTACTGATAGGAAATGGAAGATTTTGTCATCTGACATGTAATGCTGTGACACATCTGTAATAATATGTGACATGGACATCTAGCAATAGGAAGTCTATGGATAGGAAATATAAGATGCTGTCATCTGACCTGAAATGATGTGACACATCTGTAATAATCTATGACATGGGCATCTAGCTATAGGAAGTCTATTGGTAGGAAATAGAAGATGCTGTCATCTGACACGAAATGATGTGATACATATGTAATAATCTGGACATCCAGCTATAGGAAGTCTATGGATAAGAAATAGAAGATGCTGTCATCTGACATGAAATGCTGTGATACATTATGTAATAATCTATGACATGGACATCCAGCTATAGGAAGTCTAAGGATAAGAAATAGAAGATGCTGTCATCTGACATGAAATTCTATGACACATATGTAATAATCTATGACATGGACATCCAGCAGTAGGAAGTCTATGGATAAGAAATAGAAGATGCTGTCATCCGACATGAAATGCTGTGACACATTTGTAATAATCTGTGTGAGAGCATCCAGCAATTGGAAGTCTATGAGTAGGAAACGGTAGACTTTGACCTGAACTGTAGGGATTATGTCTCTGACACATCTGTCATAATCTGTGACATTCACAGGGCACTGTCCTTTTTCATTGAATAATAGACTTTGACCTGAACTGCTAGGGTTATGTCTGTGACACATCTGTCATAATCTGTGACATGGACATGCTGCAATAGGAAGTCCCTTTTCAGGAAATAATAGACTTTGACCTGAACTGCAGGGGTTAATATGTTTTCGACACATCTGTACTAACATGTGACATGAACATGAAGCATTAAGAAGTCCCTTTTCAGGAAATAATAGACTTTGACCTGGGCTGCAGGGGTAATGTCTGTGACACATCTGTGACATTTACAGGGCATCCAGCAATAGAAAGTCTATGGATAGGAAATAGTAGACTCTGACCTGAACTGCAGAGACTATGTAGGTATATTTGATGTTATCCAGAATCTCTCTGTCCTACTTACAGTAATGAGAAAACATATATACATAGTCAAACTTGTATTAAGAAATCACTCTTTTGAAAACAACAACAACATGAGGTTGTTTGAAAACATATTTGTGCTTAATGCAGGACTAAAGTAAAGCAGAAAGCTCTTCAGAGCTTTCTGCTTTACTTTTGTTTTGCATCAAGCTTCTCTGCAGTATTAACTGCTAATTTATCATCTATTGAGTTGGCTTCACACAGATTTAACTGTACGTTGACTCATAGTACTTACCTTATCAGCCAGATGGTTTTGCATTATTTCATATAATGTACAGGGTAATTAGTTATGCTACAACAGTTATTCTGCAAATACTTTAATTAGAAAGTATTATTAAATACTAAAATGTAGGCAACTCCTGGTTATGTTAAACACAGACTGTACTAAAGGTTAACCCATTACTCCATAAATACACATTTTTACGCATTTAATTTATTCCTATGCTGAAAAAGATAGTACAACTTTATCTAGCCATGAATATGCAGCGTACAAAATATTTGGTATATTTCAGAAGATGGTTACAATACGCATAAGGCAGACTGAAAGTACCGGTAATGCAGAATACATGTTTAGGAGCATTCTGCTTTACTTTCAGCCTGCTTTAAGCTACCATCTGTCTTTCATAACATGCATAACAAGCTTAAAGGTTCAATAGTGCACAGTGTGTAATTTACATATTTACCTTACCCAAAACTGACCACAATAGACAGGTAATTAAAGCAAAAGAACCAGGATTTTATATAAAAGTAAAAAATGGTAATAAAGACGCAGTTATGAAAAAGACAATTAATCACATGTTACACATTCATAAATTAGCGTTTAGTTGATATAAAGTTTATTTTATGACGTTGAATTGCTTGAAGATTGGAAGTGGCATGTTATATACATTTGTTTTTACAAGTACATGGCACTATTATAGATGTAACTTTTGAAGATTCTACTCATATATGGTACAGTAAATCCCTATATTTTATAATTTCTCAATATCAACTGCCAGTTAACTGTGTTAGCTTTCTAAGACAAATTTATTCTTAAAGCAGGGTGTAAAGTAAAGCAGAAGGCTCCTATAGGAGCTTTCTGCTTTACTTTACACCTTGCTTTAAGATGCTGCCAATAACAAACACATTCTTGGAATTTTTACATACATTTACTGTACTCCTTGATAATGCTAAATCTGGTTGGGAGTCTCTTTAAGCTGTTACCAATCTTTAACATACAATTTGTTTTTGAGTGTTGTAACATACATTAACTGTACTCCTAGATAACTTTTGACTGGTTTAATGTTTTCTGGAAAGTTTTCAAAATGCTTACCGGTAGAAGTTTTCTATCAACACACATCAAGCTCAGGTTTTTTTCCTGTCAGTTTCTACATGTATTAGTTGGATGATGTCAGAGGTGTAATTGTCTACGAGTGCCATAGAAACTTGTATAGCTATTGTATAGTCTATAATGAACAGTTAAAATATCTGGGCCAGAACTGCAGGGTGGAATGTGGTTTAATTTCATGTCAGTTTTTTTTTATCAAGTAAAGAATTAAGTATGCATGTATGGCATCTGTCATGAATCAGTCTATTAATTTATCTAAACTGTTGCACATTGGATAACTTAAATATCACCTGCTTTAAATTTTGTCTGATTTTATTTATAAAATTTGACTTTTCGGGATATATTTAACCCATTACCCGATTAATAAGCCTTTTAACGTCTTTCATTTATTACTCCACTGAAGAATATAGTTCCAATTTACATGATAATGAAAAATAAGAAAAAGTTTCTTTATCCTGAAAATTGTAGCTTAAAACAGGCTGAAAGCTTTACTTTCAACCTGCTTTAAGTTATCACCTTATTTCTAAACTAGAAATAGGTTATGGGGTAATGGGTTAAATTTAAGTACTTAAAGCAGCTTAACGTTGTCTCTGCTATGAAATTACAGCAGACAGCTCCTGCCGGAATGTCAGAACACTCATAATTCCATAAATAATAGAAACATCTTTTAGTGCCTTTACATATATTTCTCATAGAAGTTACTTTTCATGTATCTGTGATGTCCTAATAATGAGCCAAAGAAAAGTTGGCCTGCGTTTTGAAAAGTTTGCCATGATAATTTGCAATGAACTCTCCTATGTGCTAGTAGCTGAAAGGTTTCATAAGATACAGTAATACCTCTATATTACGACCACTAAAACGAAGGCTAAGTGATTGTATAAAAGACAGGTGACTACTTAAAGCAAATTGACAGTAAAACAGAAAGCTCCTAAAGGAGCTTTCTGTTTTACTGTCACCTTGCTTTAAGTAGTCACCTTCCGTAACAACTTTAAAGAGGCTCGCAACCGGATCAAGCATTAAAAATAGTAATTTGTAAATATATGTCAAATGCTTATATAAATGGGTAAAATTTAGTTTAGGATAATAAATTCTGTTAAAAAATGCATTTCCAAAAAAAAAAAAAGAAGAGGCTCTGGTGGGATTCGAACCCGTGACCATCCATGCGGAGACAAAAATGAAAAATGAGGCATCGCCTTTACGCCCTCGGCTACGGACGCTCTCTATATATATGGTAGCGAACTAACGTACTTCAATGATAGCTATTAATAGAACATTATTCAGCTCGGGTTTATGTCTGACCCCGTGTAGAGAAGCAACAACAACAACTATACCGTTAGCTAACGCTATGGAAAATATCTAAAAAACTAAGATTCGGTGACGATTCTTGAGACGTTTTTTGGACTGATCATATTTTTTTAATGTCAAAAGCCAAATAATGCCACAAATTTGCTTTTATTTGAGTACTTTATTTTATTTTGACAAGAACACCATCCGGTTGCGAGTCCCTTTAAATTAACACAAATTGATGGTCATAATAGAGAGGTTTTACTGTAGTTATACAGTGGTGGTCTAAAGACACTATGCACAGTGTTTGAAGTCTCCATATAGCAAATAAGTTACCATGAAATAGCAAACAGTGCAGATGTGATGAGATGCCACAAGTTTAGCGTCTCGTCAGTGTCTCCACTATTTGCTAAAATCTACTTTTGTGAACAATAGGCATTCATTGTTTTAACTAAGTTTTAGGTGGCAAGTGAAAGTACCGATATTGATCACGATTGATCTGATCTCATTACTTATTCTCAACCATAAAGTCTAAATGTTCTTGCCGTTACCGTATGTTTTCAGTACTCATTACAACTGTCTTGTAGAAAAAAGAAAAAGAATAGCTGACAATTTTGAGATGGATTGTCTTTGAGGTTGATTCTTGGATTTTAGTTTACCTGAGAAATGTTCAAAACTGAAAGCAAACTACAACATAATCAGAAATATTCAACAAGTATGAACCATGTGGATAAGTATAAACGCTCTTCTACACATCTGGAATCCTACTCATGCTCAGAATTATTTCCCCAACCTCTATGCCATTAATTTTCTGTACTGTCAGGTAAATACATGCAGACAAAAACATCACTCTTTCCAGAAAGTTTTGTCAGCAGTAGTACACTAGTCTAGTGTACAGTTAAACCTGTGTAGACTCCTTCAACCCTAGTAACGAGTTCACTCGTCATTGACAAACAGTGTATTTGTGAAGAGTACACTTGTATTACCGTATGCAAACAGTGAAGACCCTGGGTCAGAGGGCTCCTGCAGGAGCCCTCTGATCAGGGTCTGCACTGTTTGTACTTGGAAATTGCAATTGTCCATTAAATGTTTGAGGGGTGAAAGAGTGAAGTGGATGTTTATAGATGGCATATTTATCTGTCTCCCACCCACACACCCAATATCCAAAAGTGCAAGTCACTTATATCCAAGGCTCCTATTGGAACTTTCTACTTTACATTAATCTTGATTTTAGTTGCTACCAGTATTCTAAGACTATTGTGCTTCTTTTGAGCGAAGGGTTAATGGTTGCAACTTTATGCAGGACACAGTCATGTAATGACTACTAGAAAGTCTAACTATATTACTTGTGTCCTGCTTTAAATGGCTTTTCATGCATCTCACTATCTTGATGTCCTGATTTAGAGTCATAGAAAAGTGTTCCTACATCCTGACAGGTGGCATCATAAAGGAGATTGAATGTATACTAGAAATATCTTTGCTTTACTCTCAGTCTGCTTCGATCAGCCATTTGTCCTAGCTACACATGTGAAATGAGGGGAAAGTTTTAAAAACTTCATACTTATTCATTGAACCGCTGCTCAAAACAGTACTGACTACATAAATGTATTTACATATTACACCCTTTACCAAGTTTTGAAGACATGTGACCTCTTAAAGCAGGTTGAAATTAATGTAGAATGTGCTTTCAGCCAGTTTTAAACTACATGTACCATCTGCTAGAATTTAAGAAGTATTTTGTATGTTGCATATTTGTTACTGTATAAAATGGAACTGTTTTCTTTGGAGGAATGAATTAAATGCATAAAAAGGCATACCGGTATCTATAGAGTAAAGGATTAAACAAGCTGAATTTTGTCTGTTTTAGTATCTGTTTAAGAAGTGGTATTCTATTAGACATGATCTGGTGATTACAATGATCAAGATCAGTGGCAGATTGACAGGTCGTAGACCATAGCCTGCCAGCTAAGCCCTATTGCAAGTCATTAGGCATACAATCAAGAATGTCTAACACTTACTGTGCTCGAAATGAGTATATATACATTATTTTCAAACCATGAAGATCCAGATCAGAGGGTCCCTGGAGGAGTCATCTGATCAGGGTCTACACTCTGCATGTCATACCTGTGATTACATTGGAAATAAACCCCTTTTAAGACCATGCAAATTGGTCATGATTTGAAAATTGAATAGCCCATGAAAGGATTTACTACCACTTAATGAAGAATGATGATGATCTCCAAGACAGATATAGCTGTATAACTTTTTCCCTTATAGTTTGTTTATAGTGTTTAACCCGTTATCCCATAAATATGCCTTTCTACCCCTTCATTTTATTCCCCAACTGAAGAAAACGGTGCCATTTTTTACCACCATGAATATAAATGTACCATAAGAAATACTTTCTATATCTTAGCAGATTGTAGCTTAAAGCAGGCTGAAAGTAAAGCAGAATGCGCCTTTAGGGGTATCCTGCTTTACTATCAACCTGCTTTAAGTAGTCACATATCTTCAATACTAGAAACAGACTATGGAGTAATGGGTTAAGGTGTGGCTGCAAAGCCATTCATGCTAAATTGTCGTCTGCTTCAAATATATTGTCTGCGAAAAAATCAAAATCTAAAAATCAAAATCTACTTTAATGCTTAATATGTAATCTGTCAAAATATTTAATATGAGTGGCAAATAGTTCGGATCCAGATCAGATGCCGCATCATGTGGCATCTGATCTTGATCTAAACTGTTTGCAAATGTTAGCCAAAACCGCACTTAGCACAATAAGAGTTAAGCATTGACCTATCAAGATGTAGGAAACATTTCTTATGGCTCATTATCAGAATAGGTTAGAAACCAGAAAAGTATTTAAAGACATGTAAAGACATTTCTAGGAAGGAAGGCTTAAATGTATTCTGTCATAAACAATTTTAAAGCAGGGACACATACGTAGCTTTCTAGGTTTCTATCTCTTTATAAATAGTAACAATCGAGCTCAAATACTGGATAATACAGTGTTTGATCAGGATCAAAACTTTATCTACTTGAAATCTTAAAAAAATCATACTTGGCAATATTTCATTAAAGTTCATAGAGTTAAAAACTGCCCATAATTTGACCTTTGAACAGTTGCATTACACAGTTTTATCTGTAGTTCATGAACAGACTGGTGTTGTGTTCTAGAATAAGACAGACAGGCAATAAAAAACATCCAGAAAAGTAATTCTGGCACTGATCAAAGCTACTTTGTAACAACTTGGAAAATTTCCCTGCTGTGAGACCAGTATCTGTTCCACCCACACAAATATTTCACCTTCAACATTCAACAAGTAGTCAAACCTGTATTAAGCAAACACCCAAGAAATTGTTTATTTGTAGTATTCAATCAGGTTGCAGCTTAATGCAGGGCAACAGTAATGCAGAAGGCTCCTGTAGGAGTCTTCTGCATTACTATTGTCCTGCATTTAGCGGTCACCTCTCTTGAAAGATCACTCTGCTGCTTCAGTCAGTTGTTGTTTAACACACGTTTTACTGTAAGGAGTTTTAGACTCCAAAGACCTAACTGATTTGAATACTAACTCTTTCAACACTAAGTTACTACCATCATGTATTGTCTACCTAAAACTTTATCTGCTGAACATCTTAAATAAGCTTGGTCTTCATTAGTTACATAAACAGGATCCCAATGTGATTGATAAACAGTTTGGACCCTGATCAGGACCAGTACACGGAGTGGCCCACCGGATCATGGATTCAGATGTTTACAAAGATCTTCAATTTATGTTTGTTGAAATTGCTAATCAGGCATTTATCAGTGCATTCCAAGTCTTTTGAAAATGTATCTACATGTAGCATGCAGACTTTAACCCTTTCCTCCACAGCTAAAAGTGCAAATTATGTATTTCCCACTTTGTTTAAGGCAGGTTACTGCTTAAAGCAAGATGGAAGTAAAGCAGAAAGCTCCTTTAGGAGCTTTCTGCTTTACTTTCAATTTGCTTAAAGCTGCTACCTGTAAACATAAACAGCAATAGATATTCATTTAAGGTGCTTATGCAGTAGAAGGGATGAATGTGTCCTATGGAGCTAATGCTGAGGAAAGAGTCAAGCTTAAGTTTTCAGGTTTGAAATTTTCACTGGCAAAAGGTTCAGAGCCAGGCTTTAGATAAGAGAGGCTAAAGTAAAACATAATAATTTTTTTATACCCCAACTTAAAGTTGTGTGAAACATAATATATTATAGCATTGCCATTGTCCATTTGTCTATCCAGTCATCTGTCTGTATGTGTATCGTTCCTTTGGCAAAGTTTTTGCATTTGGGTCAGTTATGGACTTAAGTGCTTATGAACCTCAATGAGTACAGCATGTTGCATCACAGTTTGGTGACCTTGACTTCTATGATCTTGGCTAAGTTTTTGGCATTTATAGCAGTTATGAAATGAAAAAGTGTTTGCGTTCATGAGAAAGTTCACAAATACCTTTATGCCCCTAGTCCACTACTAGTTGTCAGGAAGGGAGCAGCGGATACTGTTTTAAATACTTTGTCCATTTAACTTCAACAGTTTTCAGGCTACAACCTTATAAATGGTACACTCACTCTGGGTATTTTCACAGATGTATGTAAATCAGGATTTTCATTTCTGCCGATATACTAAGTATTATGCCGTTTGAACCGAAGTCCATTTCTGTGAAATTTTCCATAATTATATAGTATACGTACTGTCAGTTCATATTCAATTTTCAGGTGTTCCAGATAAGCTATGTTACTTAACCCATTACCCCATAAATACGCCTTTCTACGCCTCTAAATTATTCCTCCATCGAAGATAATAGATCCAATTTAAACACTCATGATTATGTATCATAAGAAATATTTTCTATATTCTAGAAAATGGTGACTTAAAGCAGGCTGAAAGTAAAGCAGAATGCGCCTTAGGGCGCATTCTGCTTTACTTTCAACCTGCTTTAAGTGATCCCATATCTGTAATACTAGAAACAGGCTATGGGGTAATGGGTTTAAAGGTAAAAATAGGTGTTCTATCAACAGGGCTCCAGATAAGAGGTAGTTTTTTCAACAAATCCAACATTTTCTCACTATTTTTAGCACCAAATCCTATGGTGTTACTACTCATTAGAATCGTCTCTTCGAGACGATTCTAATGAGTAGTGACACCATAGGGTTTAATTCAGAAATAAAGATTTTAGTTTTTGAAAAACTACCCTTATCTGGTGCTCTGTATCAATCCTTATCAGGAACTGTATTCATACATGCAATAGGGCTAGACCATAAATATCCATAGACCAAAACAAGTGAAGTAACTTTGACCAAAATATTCTAAAACTTACTACGCGATCACAGGAAGAATTGGATTGAGAAGTGTACAGTAGATTCTGCTCTGGTTACTATTGGGCTTTCAATTCTAAAATATTGTGTTCTTAAAACAACTGAATGTTGCTGTTGGATAATTATGTAATGCATACTCTGCAATAAATAGTAGAACTTTACAATCCCGTTAATTTACTCCTTTAGTGTATGTTAGTGAGGAAAATAACCAATCACAGCTTTGTTAAAACCCTGGGCTTCTATACCCTTGCTTGATCTGTTCCTTTTGAAAACTCTCTAAAGCTTGTTTGATGTCGTTTCCGACTCGTGGAACATTGAACCAACCTCGGGTATAGAAGTCCCCATCTTAAACAAAACCTGTGCTTGCTTCTAATTTGTCTAACTCCTTCTACAGTTTTCAAAGTAGCTTTCTGCTTTACTTTCATCTTGTTTTAAAGCGACTGACAACCAGATGGTGCATTTGCAAAAATAAAAGAAAATACTCAAATATAACCAAAAGGGTAACATTATTGTGCATCTGGCATTGGAAAAATATGACCAACCTAAAAAACACCCTCTAGAAATGTCTTCAAATCTCAGGTTTTTAGATATTTTCCATTGTTTTATCCATAGCGTCTACACGGGCTAAGACATAAACCCCAGCCGAATTATGCAGTTGTATGTACTCTTCATCGCTTCCCACTGAAATACATTAAATCGATCCCAGATATATGAATAGTTCCGTGGCCCAGTGGGTCAAGCGGTGTCCTCATTTTGACTTATGTCCGCCCATGCCGGGTCACGGGATCGATTCCCACCAGAGCTCAATATTTTTTTTTATTGAAATGCATATTTTTAAACAGAATTTCTTATCCTAAACTAATTCTTACCCGTTTATATAAGCGTTTGTCAAATATTCACAAATTTCTATTTTTAATGCTATATCTGGTTGCGAGTCTCTTTAAGCATGATCTTGCCTTAAACATTGTGAGATAGAGGTGATTTGCACCAATGACTAGAGGAGAAGAGTGTAGCAAGGTTTAGTTCAGAGCACCAGATAAGGGTAGTTTTTCAAAAACTAAAATCTTTATTTCTGAATTAAACCCTATGGTGTCACTACTCATTAGAATCGTCTCTTCGAGACGATTCTAATGAGTAGTAACACCATAGGATTTGGTGCTAAAAAGAGTGAGAAAATGTTGGATTTGTTGAAATAACTACCTCTTATCTGGAACCCTGTTAGTTGTTCTGTAATTATTCTGTAAGCCTGTGTCATTGTAGGTCCAACCAAAGAGTGTAGCAGCAAGATGTGGCTTGAGGCCAGGAGATGCCATTATCAAGATCAACAACACGAACACAGAGGGGCTTTCACACGAACAAGCCAAGATGGAGATTATCAGATCCTGTAACGACATTAACATGATGGTTATCAGGTAAACCTCTCATTATCATTCACATTGATTAACCCTTCCCTCTGCATAAGACACATAGGTCACCTTTACCTACTCCTCCACAAAGCGCCACAGAAATATATACAGTAAACCTCGATTATAAGGAAATCGGTTATAAGGAATCCTTGGCTATAAGGATAGATGCCAAAATTAGAGTATTGGTAGTAAATCTTTTAAGGACTATATTGTCAATAAAATACATTTTGCATAGATCTTATAAATTTCAGATTTGTTCAATTACAATTATTAACTGCAATTTTCATACTGCAAATAGGGGGCCTCCATGGTGTAGTCGCTGTGACTTACATCACTACGCTCCTCAAAGCTGTGGGTTCGAATCCTGGTCTAGGCATTCAGATTTTTCAAGTGGGGAAGCTTTCCAGCTGGCTTATATGCGGAAGGTCAATGGTTCTACCCAGTTGCCGATTTGTGCCTGAAACAGTGCATAAAAGGCTTCTGGGGTCTTCCTCCCCCTGTAATTAGCAGGAAGTTGAGATATGACTGATATAGAATTAAAAGGAACGTAAAATCAAAACAAATCAAAATCATACTGCAGATACAATCCTTGTAACCTTTTCTACCATAGTCAAATGTCCATCTGTGCTCAAGGCTGGATACTGCTTAAAGCAAGATGAAAGTAAAGCGGAAAGCTTTCTACTTGACTTTCATCTATTTTTAGCTCCTTCAACACTAAGTAACTCTTGTGGGTTATTAGGTGCCCTTGTGGATCTGTTTAGTTACTAAAGCATAAACCAATCTCCTTGGAATTCTGGTTAGTTAAATAAATAGTGCTCTAAATTAACAAACAGTGTAGACCCTGATCAGAGGGCTCCTGATCTGGGTTTACACTGTTTGCAAATGTAATAATTTTCATTTTAAATGGTTCATGTTGTTGAAAGAGTTAAAACTGCCACCTGTACTATCAGCACCCTAATTGCATGCCCATTTGTAGTTTTGTGGAGGAGTAGGTACTTGGTTTAGGCTCTGTAAGGCACTTCTGTGGTGACAAGGGTTCAAACTAAATGTAGCTTGATAACCTACTTCAAAAGTGAAAAATGGCTCTATTGCAAGCAAACATTCTGCTAATGTACAAGCACCAAGCTGACTGTAAAGTTTAAGTGAGAAGTGCTGAGTATAGTGGAAATGTTGTCTTTTGGTGGAAACCTTTAGTTGTCAGCCAAAGATTATTTAAAAAATGATTTTCTTAGTATTTGCAATACAGGGGCAAGTAACAGCAGGACCAATATAAGCCAAAATTGGAACAGATTGAAATTTCAGTTTTTCAATCTTAAATCTATCTGAAACAGAAATCCAACAAAAATAGTTCAGTTTTCTTGAGCCCTGTAACTGAACATTACGTCAAACAGTGCAGATCATGATGAGACCACAGAATTTATCAGGAAAACGACATTGCTTAAAACGAAATATATACATTTCTTACAAAGACAACTTGTATTAGAAGGGTAAAGAATTTATTGATATTCTTGAATGGAATTATCTTTTTACCCCAAAAACTGTTTCTAGCTTGGAAGAAAGTTGACAAATTAAGTAAAGCAGGTTGAAATTAAAGCAGAATGCTCCTTAAGGAGCATTCTGCTTTACTTTCAGCCTGCTTTAAGCTACCATCTGGAAAGATACTGAAAATGATTTCAGTAGTTAATGTTCAGACTTCATAGATTGGGACTACTTTTTTCATTGAAGAAATAATTAGAGGCTTAAAAAGGGCGTGTTTATTGGATAGTGGGTTAAGATGCATGGTACATAAGGACCACTTAATGACGTATCAGAGAGATCTGTAAGACAGGTAAATGCATAATGCAGGATAGAAATGATGCAGAAAACTGCTACAGGAGTATTATTATGTGTACAACTTATTCTGTGGCATATTGCTTTTGCCATGTCTGCCTGTCTGTCCACACGTTCTAATAGGCTGAATTTACGGTAACAAAGTTGGCAATTGCTTTGAATTACCATACATGTGATGGAGACTTCATATTTGGCATGTGTCTTCAGCTCAATAAGCTCTTGAGCTCATTAAAATTTGGGTCATATCAGACGATGGTCAAGGTCATTTAGAGGTCATGGTCACATCAGGGAAGATATTGTTTTAGGAACACATCTTGTTTTTAGCCTGCATTTAAATATCTGTATTTAGGACTATTGATAGGTCTTCTGTTGAGTGGTTGCTGGTGATTGACTGTATATTATATAAAGTAAAATCTTACTACACCTAGGGGAGCAGTGCAGATCTGGAGGCCCAAGGTGTCCAAGATGTCAGATATCAAGCCCACAGAAATGCAGCCCATTCAGACAGCAACGGGAGAACAAATGTACACCACACAGAAAACCTCACTGGCCAAAGATAGACCTGATGTAAGTAATGAAAAGAACTTTTAGTTCACCTATTCAGAGCACCAGATAAGGGTAGTTTTTCAAAAACTAAAATCTTTATTTCTGAATTAAACCCTATGGTGTCACTACTCATTAGAATCGTCTCTTCGAGACGATTCTAATGAGTAGTAATACCATAGGATTTGGTGCTAAAAAGAGTGAGAAAATGTGGGATTTGTTGAAAAAACTACCTCTTATCTGGAGCCCTGCCTATTACCGTTGGCGTAGGTTTTACTGTACACTTCTTACAGCAAACAGCTACTTCATGTGTGTTTGGCGAACAGTCAAAACTATTGGCCCGAGGTATCAGGGAAGACTTTTGAACTGTTGCCCGAGGCCAATAGAAAATAGTTCCAATTAATACAGTAATAAATATGTATCATACGAAATATTTTCTCTATTTTATCAGATTGTACCTTAAAAGCAGATTGAAAGTGAAAAAGAATGAGTCTAAAGGCACATTTTGATTTACTTTCAATCTGCTTTCAGTAATCACCTCTCTTCAAAATAGAAATAGGTTATTGGGTAATGGGTTAAAGCAGGCTGAAAATAAAGCAGACGCTCCTAGAGGAGCATTACATTCAGCCTGCTATAAGCAACCATCTTCTAGTGTACATGAAATGTTTGTGTTGATGCATATTAATGACTGTTAATGAGTATTTTCTTCAGTGAAGAAATATATTAAAGGCATAAAAAGGCACATTTATTGGGTAATTGTTAAAACATGTTCAAGCTTGCAAATTTCAACTGTTAAATGGATAAGTTCAATTTAACCCCTCTCCCATTGAATATCCACCCACCATGAACCCATCTATCATCAATTACTATTGCAATATCTAAGATAAAAATGCAGACTCGTGTCAGATATTCTATAAGAAAACAGTGCAGACCCTGTAGAACTTGTTCTACACTGTTTTAAAAAAGTATCATTATATACAAACAGCAAGAGAAGGGAGAAGTGAGTTTGAGTAATTGAGATTGCACTGAGTGTATTAACCCTTTACCCCATATCATGTTTCTAGTTTTGAAGATAGGTGACTTCTTAAAGCAGGTTGAAAGTAAAGCAGAATGCACGCGCATTCTGCTTCACTTTCAGCCTGCTTTAAGCTACCATCTGCTAAAGTATAGAATATATTTCTTATAATATGTACTCATGGTTTTATAAATTGGAACTATTTTCTTCAGCGGAGGAATAAACTAAACGCGCTATAAGGCGCTTCTATCAGGGAAAGGGTTAAAATTGCACTAAGTGTATCATACATTTTAACAGTTTGATACCGATTATTTTCATTGATAACTATGGAGGAACTTATAAAGCAATCAAACGTGACATTTTCTTTCAGGAGGACTGTACAATTGGAAGTAGCTACAACCGAAGTGCAAAGCCTTTCGTCAGCTCAGGAGCCATCAACTTGAGCCAGCCACCACAACACCACCAACAACAACAACAGTCACCCTCATCGTACGGAGCTCCACCTAACTATGGGGCTCCTCCCAACTATGGTGCCCCACCAAACTATGGCAATGCTCAGCCTGCCCAACAGTCTCCACAACAGCCTGCCCATCAGCCTCCACAACAGCCTCAGTATGGTGGAAGCCCTAATTATGGTGGCAGCCCAAACTATGGTGGAGGATATGGTCGGGCACCCCAGTCGCCCAAGAAAGCTGTTCCAAATGTTGTACATGCCCAGTTTAACTCTCCCATAGGTCTCTACTCAGCCGGTAACATAGCAAATACTTATAGTCAACAAACAGAAGGAATACAGAAACAGCTTGACGGGTAAACACAACTCTTTCAACACCATGTAACTCTTGTGGGTTATTTGGTTCCATTGTGGATCATTTTATTTACCAAAACATGGTAGTGTAATATATACTGCTCTAAATTAGCAAACAGTGTAGACCCTGATCAGAGGATCCTATAGGAGCCCTCTGATCAGGGCCTACACTGTTTGCAAATACAATGACTGAGTATACTTTAGACTGGGTCATGGTATTGAAAAGTTATAATGCACATTCATAACAATGTTACATGTACTGTCAAACCTTATTGTATAGAGAGATCAGTTAGAAAAACTGTTTCCTTCATATCAATGTCTTTGATGCATTTTTAGCTCACCTGAGCCAAAGGCTCAAGGTGAGCTATTGGGATGGCCCTGTGTCCGTCGTCGTCCGTAGTACGTCGTTGTGAACAATTGCTTCAAATGACATCTCCTCCTATACCCCTTGACAGATTTTAACCAAACTTTACAGGAATGTTCCTTGGGTCAAGCTCTTTCAAATTTGTTCAAAGAATTAAAAACAATGTAGAACTCTGGTTGCCATGGCAACCAAAGTGAAAAAATAAGGAAATCTTAAAAAATCTTCTTGTCTGAAACTACAAGGGCCAGAGCTTAGATATTTGGCACATAGCATCATCTACAGGTCCTCTATAAAGTTTGTTCAAATTATGTTCCTGGGGTCAAAATTGGCCCCGCCCCGGGGGTCACAGTTTTACATAGAGTTATATAGTGAAATTTTCAAACGTCTTTTTCTCTGAAACTAATATGGCCAGAGCTTAGATAGTTGGCATGGTGACACTTCTAGACGTCCTATACCAATATTGTTCAAATGGTTCTGGTCGGTTGCATATGTAGGTCACAGGAGCTAAAAATAGATTTTTTCTATAAAAATTAAAAAAAATCTTTTCGTCAAAAACTACATAGAGTTATATAGTGAAATTTTCAAAACGTCTTCTCCTCTGAAACTAATACGGCCAGAGCTTTGATATTCAGCCTGGTGACACTTTTAGATGTCCTTTACCTATTTTGTTCAAATGGTTCCAGTCTGTTGCATATGTAGGTCACAGGAGCTAAAAATAGATTTTTTCAATGGAAACTTTAAAAAATCTTCTTGTCTAAAACCTTAGTACCTTGATCTTAGATATTTGGCACATAGCATCATCTACAGGTCCTCTATCAAGATTGTTCAAATTATGCCCCTCGGGTAAAAAATGACCCTGTCCTGAACATAAATCATTTCCTCCATTTTGTCAGCTATTCTCAGGTGAGCGAAATATGCCCCATGGGGCTCTTGTTCTATTTCTCATGGAGGTGTCTTTTCTTATTTCTACCCTGCCTTGTAGAAAATCAAAAGGAAAGTTTTCTATCATTCTCACAGGTGAATATTTAATGCAGGCTGAATTTAACACTTTTGTTTGCGGTAATTAAGACAGGAAATCGTTTAAAACTAACTGGAAAGCAAAGCAGGGAAAACTCCTTTTAGAATGATTTTTCTGTGTTACTTTGAGCCTCTTTTAATCCATTACCCCATATATATGCCTTTTTACGCCATTAAATTATTTCTCTCATTAAGAAAATGGTTCCAATTTATACTGTCATGAACATAATACTGTAACCCTGAACTATTTTCTAAATCTTAGCTTTTGGTAGCTGAATGCAAGCTGAAAGTAAAGCAGAATATGCCTTAAGCAAACATTAAGGAACATTCTTCTTGATCTTTAACCTTTGTTCAAAACTAGAAACAGGCTATGGAGTAATGGTTTAAACACCCATCTGTCAAGTAAAAAGTTACCTATGGTAGTTTTTATGAGGAATATGTGAATAATTGAGAAGGCATTTCTATTGGAGAACAGGTTAAAGCTAGCTGAATGCAAAGCACCAATCTTCATTTAAACATTCCCCTGTTTGAAATTCTAAAAACAAGTTCAGAAATCACCTTTTGTAGTATTGTTGTCCTGTTTAAAACCTTTAGAGATATCTATGCTTTTCTTTTGAATGGTTTTTAAAGCGTGATCATTATCAGAAATTTTGTTACAGTTTGTGACTTATTTTATAAGCTTTCAGACAGGTATGAATGCCTGAAAAATGGCAGGGCTGCCATAAGTTGACCTGAAAAATCCTAAGATTTCCAATGTTGCAGTTTTCAAGTGCGATTTTACGAATCGTACCATTACCCATTAGCATTTTTCTTGTTTTGTTGACATGCTACTTCTTAAAGCAGGCTGTAAGTAAAGCAGAATGCGCCTTAGGGCGCATTCTGCTTTACTTTCAGCCTGCTTTAGGCTACCATGTACTGGGAAAAAATCCGGAGATTTAGGAAAAATCCTGAGAAATGGCAGCCCTGAAATGGTATTAAACTCTCATGATTCCAACTCAAAATCACCTAAAGATTATTTCTGTTTTACTGTTTTTCATACAATGATTAAAACATTTCAGTTAACTAGTGTTGATTTAACATGCAAATACCTATGTATATTTTGAAAGATTTTGTATATATGCAGTAGTGGAAATTTACATTTTCTTCACAGCTTAGACATCAAACAGGAGCCTGTTGGTTCCCGAATGACAGGAACGTACCAGCGTCTGGACTCTGACCCCAGTGGGTCTCAAGACTATGGTACACAGTTTGGTGGTCCTGCTTCACCACAGTCCTCTTCCCAAGGTGACAGTGTAGTCAGACACACAAACCAAGTCACTCCAGTTGTTGTTTCATTGTTGTTCAACTGACATACCATACCTTATTCCAGTCTGAGTTAAGCTGATAATCAGTTCTTAACCCTTGTAATGCTGAATTTACAAATGGACTTGTCTGTTTTCTGATAAACTGTTTAACCCTTTACCCCATAGCCTGTTTCTAATTTGAAAATAGTTGACTACTTAAAGCAGGTTGAAAGTAAAGCAGAATGCGCCCTAAGGCACATTCTGCTTTATTTTCAGCCTGCTTTAAGCTTCAACCTACTTGAATAAAGAAAATATTCCTTAAAATACATGAAAATAACCTTATAAATTGGAACTATTTCCTTCAGCAGAGGAATAAACTGAATGTGCTAAAAGGCGCTTCTATGGGGGGAAAAGGGTAATTACGTTAACTCATCAGGTGTTTGTCCTGAACACATTTTTAACCCTTTACTCCTTAGATACACATTTTAACACATTAGTTTATTATTCCACTGAAGACAATAGTTTCACTTTGTAAAGTCATGAACATGTTGATCTATTATAAGAAATATTTTTTTGTATTCTAACAGATAACTGAAAGTAAAGCAGATTGCACTTTTAGGCGCATTCTGATTGACTTTCAACCGGCTTTAAACCTTTGAACCCTAGTCCCGCACATAGGCTTCCTTTTCAAACAGTTTACATGTGAATAGTGCATTTGTCATGTGCAAACAGTGAAGACCCAGATCAGAGGGCTCCAAAAGGAGCCCTCTGATCAGGGTCTTCGCTGTTTGTCATAATGCCAAACATTGACAAAAACAACCATTAAAAGTCAGAAATGGACTAGACTTAAATGGAAACTGGAATTGTCCATTTAAAGTTTCAGGGAGGAAAGAGTTAAGTAGTCACTTGCCTTCAAAACTTGAAACAGGCGATGGGGTAAAAGGTTAAATATGTAAAACCATGTGAACCCAGATTAAAGCCTTTTGTTCAGGCTCTACACTGTTTACAAAGAATTGATGTATATCTGGGCCCAGCACTATAAGGATAACTACAGGTAATCAGGGTTCCAGATATAATTGAGTAACATAAGCTATTTGAACTTTTCTCCCTCTTGTTTGGAACCACCAAACACTATGTAGTGAATACTCATTAGAATAATCAAAACATAGGGTTAATGTGCACACAAGAAGCCGCTATTTAGATGAAGCATAGGATTAAGAACTGATTTACAGTATGAACTAGACCGGTTGTTGTGTAATAACTCAACTAAGACAGATCCACAGTGTAAACTCTGCTCAGTATGCCTTTAAAACATAAACACAAGTCTTAAATATAGGCCAATAAGGTGACCAGGTTAAAAAATGTTTGAGTTGTGTCTGAGATCGTTCTCAAGCATTTGATTGGTCAGATTTGAGCAAAAGCTCAAATCTGACCAATCAAATGCATGAGAAAGATCCCGACCTCAACTCAAACTCTTTATAACCTCGTCACCTTATAACCTTGGGGCCTGGATTGCAAACATTATAGAACAAGATCTACAGAATCATGTAGAATTCTCAGGTTATAACTAGCATAGGTTTTCTGCTGAGATATCGTATTGCAGTAAAATCCCTAATTGACAGCCACTAAGTGGGTTGCAGTATCATGCAAGATGAAAGTCTAGCAGTATACTCCTGATTAAAGAGGTGAGAACTTATGAATAATCTTATAGAGTTGAAAAAATACGAACAAAGATGTTAAAGGGAGACAACCCTTTTTAATTGAGCAAAAAATCAGTACAAGCATTTTACTGCAGAGTTTGCATTGTAGGTCTGTGGCCTCTCTGATTGTCTAGTTTGTTTAACCATTAATCTGTTGTTCTGATGGCATGTTCTTTTCTTATTCTCTCTTTGCTTTTAGTCCTGAAGAAGGTGAAAGCGCTGGTACTGACCACAATAACATTGCTGTTGGATCGCCTGGCAGTGTCCTACAGCCTAACACATCGTCCCTGGCTGACAGCTCCCAGCTTGGAAATGGTGTGACACCTAATGAGCATGAAACAACCCTACAAACTAATACAAACTCTAACAACAGTATGTTTTCTGTTTTTAACTCTTTGCCATCTGGGTAATTATTTTCAGAGTGTCAAACTGTTCGGATCCTGATGAGACGCCGCGTTAGGCGGCGTCTCATCTGGATCCAAACTGTTTGCAAAAGCAATCACTGTGGCAGATATATATGTCACTAGCATGCAAAGAGTTAAGCTTGTGTTTATATGAGTTTAGTTATAATATGAATATACCTTATAACTGGTACTTATGGGGTTTAAATTTCTGCTATTCTGCGGTTCCATCCTGGGATCGCAGAAAAAAATCGGCAGAATAAAATTACCATAATTACTTATGACGTAATAAATAATCACTCAGGAAGCTTTTTCGATAAGTGATTGATCCTTGCACACATTCCAATATTTGATGCATTTAGAACACCATTTTAATAATCACAGAACATACTCACTTGGTAACTTAAACCATTAAATTTGTGTTTTCATTTAGTTTCTGTTAACCAGTACATTTCATTATGTTAGACTCTGAAAAAGCTTAACAAATCGTATTTAAAAAGTTCCCGTATTTCCAGAACTTGCGACAAAGAAATAACTAAATGAATAAGTCTAAGGCACACTGATTACTCCAGCTTAAAGTGAGTGTCTGTCTTCAAAACTAGAGACAAGCTTTGAGGGGAAAAGTGAATGTTTACAAACAGTTCAGAGCTAATATCAGCTACTACCAGGGCTCCAGATAAGAGGTAGTTATTTCAACAAATCCAACATTTTTTCACTCTTTTTAGCACCAAATCCTATTGTGTTACTACTCATTAGAATCGTCTCTTCGAGACGATTCTAATGAGTAGTGACACCATAGGGTTTAATTCAGAAACAAAGATTTTAGTTTTTGAAAAACTACCCTTATCTGGTGCTCTGTGTAACTACATTGGAAATGCAATGTCTGAAGAGAAACTAAATTATTTCCAATATTTCTTTTGATGGAACTTTGGCTGTATTCATAATATTATTATATTTACAACGATCCATCTTATGGGAGAACTCTCATGTTGTTCATCATAGATTTTGAAGAATATTTGGCATTTCAAAAATGAGAACCTGCTGGTGTTTACAACTGTTATGAATGTTTGATTGTGGTGAATGTGCATGGAAGTGCAGTGTGCTGTTTGAAAGACATATATTTTACATTGTTTTCCAATATTTATTAAGTACATGATTGTATAAACTAATTGTGACAAGGCAGTTTGTGGTGGGGGTATCAATCACCTTTAGTGATAGGTCTAGTTCTTTTTTAGCTCACCTGAGCACAAAGTTCTCAAGATGAGCTTTTGTGGTCAGGCAATGTCCGGCATTGTGCGTCGTGTTTCAATAATTTTTTTAAACATCTTCTATTTCCAAACCACATGCCTTATTTCAGGAACGTTCCTTGGGTCAAGTTCTTTCAAATTTGTTTAAAAAAATTGAAAACAATGCAGAACTCTGGTTGCCATGGCAACCGGAGTGAATAAATAAGGAAATTTAAAAAATCTTCTTGTCAAAAACTACAAGGGCCAAAGATTAGATATTTGGTACATAGCATCACCTACAGGTAAATGTCTGTCAAGGTTGTTCAAATTATGTCACTGGCCCTAACCAGGGGGTCACCGTTTTACATAGAGTTATATTGTGAAATTTTCAAATGTCTTTTTCTCTTAAACTAATGTGGCCAGAGCTTTGATACTTGGCATTGTGACACTTCTAGATATCCTTTATCGAATATTGAAGAAATGATTATGGTCGATTGCATATCTAGGTAACAGGAGCAAAAATAGATTTTTTCAATTAAAACTTAAAAATCTTCTTGTCTGCAACCCAGGTACACAGATATTTGGCACATAGCATTATCCACAAGTTCTCTATCAAGATTGTTCAAATTATGCACCTTGGGTAAAAAATGACCCCGCCCCAGGACATAAATAATGATCTCCAGTTTGTCAGTTATAAGCAGGTGAGCAAAATATGACCTGTTTGGGGTTTTTGACGTTAGTTTCGCCACAAAAATGCCATGTTAAAATGATAGTACAAAATAGTAATATTTAATGCTCTTACAAGCCATATAAACTGATTTAAATTGATTTATCGTTATTGAAGGTACCTTAAAACTTATCATGCTGAATTGCCGTCGGCTTCAAATATATCGTCTGCAAAAAAGGTCAAAATAAGTTGTTGTTTTTTCTTTAAAACTGAAGAAAAGTTGAATATGAGTTACAAACAGTTTTGATTCGGATCATACACCTTATTATGCGGCGTCTGATTTGGATACAAACTGTTTGCAAATGTAAGCCAAATAGTGTGGGTACTCGGGTGTACGGACGTATAGGTAGCTACTCTCCTGGTCTAGAAGCCTTTTTGCAGAAGTCAGAAATATGTGAATTAAAACTTAATATAAAATCTATATTTATTACGAGTTATAATACAGGCCTTCAACCATTCCGACTTTTTCCTACTTTTCCCACTTTTTCCTATTTTGTAATCACCTTCCTACTTTTTCCTTTTTTACTACCAAAACCTAGTATTCCTATTTTTGCCTCATAAGTCTTAGAGCACCCTCAGAATTCCTCAGAATGCAGGAAATTGAAACGCTCGATTAAAAATAATTTCCGAGAGTGCATGGCTGGACTCCCCTAGCTACACCTGTTGGATCGCCTCTAGGGTCTGTTGAACCAAATCATAATAGAAAGATGATAAAACTGTCTTTTGGTAAGAATAAGTATCAATCAAGGTAAGAATTTGCTTAAATCACTATTAACATGATGAATCTAAAGGTTATCTTGTAAAATTACATGTATATTAAACAATTCCTACTATTTCTACTTTCCTACTTTTATATTGAAAATGTTCCTACTTTTTCCTACCTTTTTTCCCTGAGAACCTCCTACTTTATTCCTATTTTTTGCAATGAGACCTGTTGAAGACCTGCAAGTAGATTTACCTCTTCATCACAGTTTATTATTGTGTCATTTAAATTAGATACTAACTTTTTCGTCTGTGTGTTTTTGCCTATAGCAGTACTCTGAATTTTTTTGGGGGGGGGGGAAGGTTGGGGGGAATTGTCTTCATTTTATTAATGTCGAACCGATGGATTTAATTGAGACTACTATTTTTTTCTAAAGTTGTTTTTACATGGCCTCAACATGAGACAGTGTTATCATCAGCATAATTACGAGGGTTATTATTTAAGTTTGTAGACTTTAGTAACTGTAGCTGCAAAATAAAACAAGCACCACTGGAAATGTTGTTCTTTTTCTGATTATAAGACATAATATCATATCAGTTCATAAAGACATGGTAAAGTGATAGGGATTTAAAGAAAGGCACCTAAGCAGACCCGGGGCACGGTCAAGCAATAAAGCGACATCAAAATGACGTCAAGTGTTAGTAACAACAAATAAAGGTTCATTATTTTTCAAGGTAACTTCCAGGGAGCTGGATACATCTTTAATGGTGCTCATTCTATTTGTCATATGTTTCTATATACCCATGTTTATTTTAGATTGACACAATATTATTTTATCTGTTCACTAATTTGTTCACTTAGTCAAATTTAATCAATGTTTGCTTTACAGTTCCAAAGCGCCCGCATAGTTCATTCTCTTGAATTGATGCTCGTCATTTTTTAAACCATCCATGCCATTTGAAAACGGGTGCCAGACAAGAAGTTATTTTAATATTAGGTTTGCGAATCATATTTTAAGTCTCTGTAGATGATTTCCCTAATTGAACACACACTTTTACTGACACTTTTGTTTGTCACCTGCAAACGTCATTTTAGATAAACAAATTGTTTACCTTGATAGATTAAAGTCTTGTAGAAAAGAGATACAACAACGTATCACTTTCAAATTTCAAGGGCATTATGTCACAACATTATTTTTGTGTCATAGGCTTTTGCACTGAATTTGAACCTCAAATGACAAACTTATGGATATGCTTTTAAGATCATACAAAATATGAAAATGGTGTGCCAGGGAAGCGTTACATGTGTCGCTATGGAAACATTTTATTACAACTTGCAAATAATTATTTTGAAAAATGAAGTATCTTTAGAACAAGAAGACATTATATATTACTAATATTCTGTTAGATACCACATAATTGATGACGTAGAAAAATAAGGACAAAAGTCTACAAACTTAAATAACAACCCTCGTACACTCAAAACTCGCTTAAGTTGACCTTACCAGTTTTTCAGAAGTTAAAAGTCGATAATTCGATCTCGCTTATGTTGAACATACCTGTATTTCAAAGTTAAAACGTGGGTAAGCCAATAAAGCCATGTTTTAACTTTTAAATATATGCATGTTCGAATTAATGCGAGTTCAAAGTATTGAGTGTCAATTGTATAAAGATCACTGTATTCTACAAAATGGAAGATGTCATTTATGAAAATTTTGAATAATACTGGACCTAATGTAGAGCCCTGAGGTATACCCTTAAAAATCTCTCTTAATTCACTTTTACAAGATCCTATTTTGATACATTGTTTCCTATTTGAGATAGTTGTTTAAGAGTTTAGTGGCATTTTCTGACAGTCAATAATTATAATTTGAGGGCTTGGTGCAAAACTATTGTAACTCCTTCACAATTGTGAAGCAGCTACAATAACAGTTTTGCATCAAGCCCTCAATATGTTGTTTTAAAAGGGCTTGGTGCAAAACTGTTGCGACTCCTTCACAGTTGTGAAGCAGTTACAATAATGGTTTTGCATCAAGTCCTCAATATGTTGTTTTAAAAGGGCTTGGTGCAAAACTGTTGCGACTCCTTCACAGTTGTGAAGCAGTTACAATAATGGTTTTGCATCAAGTCCTCAATATGTTGTTTTAAAAGGGCTTGGTGCAAAACTGTTGCGACTCCTTCACAATTGTGAAGCAGTTACAATAATAGTTTTGCATCAAGCCCTGAATATGTTTTAAGTTTTAAAAGACTATTTCATTGTAGGTCGCTATGGTCGCTTTTATGTGATGTAGAGAGTACGGCCCTGACCATTTTTCCAATATTGCCAACATCCCTATCCATTTGCCTGAGATGAAATGCTGGTTTTCTACATGTAGTTTGCACCATATTGGTTGGGCTGCAAGCTAACTACTTAAGCCATGGATATTTGTGCAGACGGGCTGTATTCAGCAGGAGGTGTTTTTTTATTGAAAGGGATTAAAAGTGCTCTGTACACTTATTATAGAACTTGCTATGGCATTATTTTAAACAGATATATTCTGTTGATATTTTAATCCTATTTTATTTTGTGAGCTTTGGCTATTTTATAATAGCCTTTATGACTGAGACAGTGTCATGCAGGTGTGCAGAAGTGTAGTGTATGTATTGTAAGCTTGAACTTAACCTTTTGCATATTTCTAGCACACAGAGCTTATTTAATACTGATATGAATAGCTCTAGAAGTTGATATAACTATACAGATATACTATAGTTGAATGTTGAATTGAGTTAGTTATGTATGTGGTGCAGTATGCATTGCCTACATGGCTAGAAAGTTTACCCTCCTAAGTGGAATTAACAATGCCTGTATGGCTATAGACTATATATCCTGTGTGGAATTTCCATTGCCTGTGTGTTATAGACTATATTTATCCTGTGTGGAATTGACATTTGACATTGGCTCGCAAGGCTAAGTGACATTAGGTTGACATTAAGCTAAGCTCATCTATTAGTGCAATATACATGTATGTGGTTTTAAATATAGTGATGGAAACAGAAACACAAGTTGTCAGTAGTCTGTCCTATTCCAGTCTGCTATCTTAAGGTTTTAAAAGAATACTGAATCACATTTTCTTATGTCTGTTGGAAAATAGTGACAACGCCTTTTTATTGGCAATGATCTTGTAGCTAGGGCTGTCTTGAAAGTCTCTACAGAATCAATATGCTGTCTGGCAGTTTGGTCGTATTGCAGTGTCTACAAAGAATGAATGTTTGTATTGAGGGGTGTTGCTATTATATGCACACATATAATAGTTATCAAGTTCACTCACTTTCATAAGCTATTATTTATACAATGCTATTTAATAGCATTGTATAAATAGTATTTATGCTCTAAATGCAGATCCTGAATGATACCATTGATGAGGTGCCTTGCTGGTTAATCTTTATGGTAGCTTGTCCCTGATCTTTTTCAAACCAGCCGGCTATGGGTCTGGTATCATTTTAGGACAATGTATTGTACAAAATATGGCTGGGAGTATTGACAAACATGTAATGAGTTTCTTTGTAACATATGGTTACATGATTGTTGTAGCGTGACTGTGAAAATATGAATATTATGTTTTGTGTGACAATGTACTATGTACAAGTCAGAAATAAATGTTGTTCAGTTCTATTCTGCTATTTGGGACTAAGAGAGCCAGAGCTTGAGATTTGGTATGGTGACACTTCAAGAATCAAGATGTCCTTTACCAATATTGTTAAAATGGTTCCACCATGTTACATGAGCTTAAAACATGTTTTTCAATGAAAACTATAAAAAAAAGTTGTTGTCTGAAACCCTTGTACACAGAGCTTAGATATTTGGCATATGACATCAAATTATGCCCCTGTGGTCAAAATACCCCTGCCCTGTGGTCACTGTTTTACAAAGAGTTATAAAGTGAAATCTTAAATTTTTTTAATATGGCCAGATGTTTGATACATGGCATTGTAGCACTTCTATATGTTCTTTACTAATAGTATTGAAATGGTTCCAATCTGTTGCATATCTAGGTCACAGGAGCTAAAAATAAAAAAAAATATGAAAACTTAAAAAAAATTGTCTGAAATTACAGTAAACAAAGCTTAGTTATTTGACACAATGAATCATATACAGGTCCTCTGTCAAGCTTGTTCAAATTATGTGCATGGGGTTAAAATTTATGACCCTGTTATCTAGGTGATAATGACTGCATGCTAAGACTGAAGATAAGACTAGTTCAGATATTTTGTACTGTTGGGGCTGCTTGTCCATAGACTATATCTGTCTTAATATACCTCTTTGGCTATATATCACTATTACTCAGAAGTGCTATTATATGTAGGGTCAATGGTCCTCTAGCTTGCTCTTTCAACACATCTTAACCCATTGCCCAATAGCTGCTTTACAGATTTGAAGACAGGTGACCACTTAAAGCTGGTTGAAAGTAAAGCAGAATGTGCGTAAGGCACATTCTGCTTTACTTTCAGCCTGCTTTAAGCTACTATCTACATGCATCTAGAAAATATAGCTTATGCTAAATATTTATGGCTATATAAAGTAAAATTATTTTCTTCAGTGGAGGAATAAATCAAATGCCTAAAAATGTGTATTTATGGGGGTAACGGGTTAATCCAGAGAAATTGTGTTTTGCTGTCAAAATACTTTGCCCTTAATTGTTTTTAGGTTTGTTCAGATTCTCATGAAGAAGATACTAAGGCTTCTGAAACTATATTCTGCGCTAGATTCGATACCAAACCTTATTCTTGTATCTGATACCTTAACATGTTATGGTTGATTTTTGTGGTTATTAAATACAGCTTGGTAAAATATGCCAATAATTATTTCACCAGAAACATTGTTGCTTGCTAAATATTTCGAAACTCTCCCTGATATCAGCATACTTGACAGTTAGTTTTTTACTAATAGTTAATAAGTTATACAGTGAAACCTTTCAATTATGACCACTAAAAAGAAGGCTTTTGAATGTCATGATGAAAGACAGATGACTGCTTAAAGCAAGGTGACAGTATCAAAGAAAGCTACTACAGGAGCATTCTATTTTACTGTCTCCTTGCTTTAAGCTATCACTTGTCTCAGGAACATACTGTTCCTGCTTGTCTTAAACATATAACAATTCACATAATTTAGTGGTTGTAATAGCGAGGTTTTACTGTCAATATTTTTTTTAACTATCAACAGATGACACATGACAGTAGATCAGATTATAGCTCCTTTAGGAGCTTTCTGCTTTACTTTCAATTGATTTTAAGCAGCTGTTGTCAATACTGAAAACAATCTATGGGGAAAAGGGTTAATGCAGCACAAAAGTTACGCAGAAGGCTCCTATGAGAGTTTTTTGCATTACTTTTGTCCTGCATTAAAATTTCTCCTATATATTAGATAGCTTTATATTTTTAAGCAGTAAACTGTATGCCAATATATGACATCAAATTCATCTTCTCTAGTGCAGCTGATGTACACACATTCTTAAGTATTTGTAGAAGTAAGAGAAGTAAGAGAAACTCAATAAGCTGGTTATTCTATCAGTCAACAATCTATGATATGATCTGGTAGCAAGCAACATACTTTGGTAATCTGCAAAGCAAACACCACATGCCTTTGCTGTAGACAGTTGGCAGTTATCTGTATTGGTAATCAAGGGCAGAAAGGTTGTAATATCTCAGTCAATTAATCCATACATTCCTCGACCAGGTTATCTTCTAAAGTATAGATCACAGAATTATACAAATCTATGAGTGACCAAGAGGCCGTTAGTTGTGCGAGACCTGAAGATAAACTTATTGTTTTAAATCGGTATGAGGTCTAAATTACCTACATCATATCTGGAATTGGAGGTTAAAATTATGTTTGTTTAAAATATAACCTTATTTCATTGTATTAAATTGAAATAAGCATTTTAGTCACATGGTTTTGTTGTTCAATCAAGAAGTCATGAGTTGGTTTGATAAAGAAATCATTTTAGACTGCAATAACTAGCATTTTGTAATTTAAGAGCCAGACACTTAAATCTTAATTACAAGAGATGCTCATTAGATGTTGATCAGGGCAACCAAACAAGTTTAAAGCCCTGAGAATAGCCCGGAGCTAGATGAATTTGTTACTGTGTGTAAAAAGTCCACAGATTTGAGCCAGAGAGCTATAGGCACAGTAAAGATGCCACAGTTAAAGTAAAGCCTGCCACATATTAAGGAAGCAGCTTATGGATAGACTATAAGGCTCATTTTAAAGTATGTGCTATGTTGAATAGCTTGAGGGATGAACAGAAAGGTTGTATCTCTCTGTGTCTTTGAGTGGGCAAGCTTATGGTGGTTTTGGTAATCTTTCCCAAAAGACCACTGATTATAAAGAGGTTGTGGGAGCCCTTGAAGACAGATTTTCCACTCCAATTCAAACCAAAGTGTATAGAGTTGAGTTATTGGATAGGAGGCAGAAGGCTTCAGAGTCAATGGCAGAGTTAGGGCAAGACATACGTCGTCTTACCAATCTTGCATATTCAAGTGCACCTTCAGATGTGAAGAAAACACTAGCAAAAGAGCAGTTTGTAGATGGGCTTGTAAACTCAAATATGCGGCTAAAAGTCAAACAGTCCAGGCCGACTAGCCTGAATGATGCTGTGTGTCATGCTGTAGAACTGGAGGCATTCTACAGGATGGAGGGGCTGCCTGAATGATGCTGTGTGCCATGCTGTAGAACTGGAGGCATTCTACAGGGTGGAGGGGCTGCCTGAATGATGCTGTGTGCCATGCTGTAGAACTGGAGGCATTCTACAGGGTGGAGGGGCTGTCTGAATGATGCTGTGTGTCATGCTGTAGAACTGGAGGCATTCTACAGGGTGGAGGGGCTGCCTGAATGATGCTGTGTGTCATGCTGTAGAACTGGAGGCATTCTACAGGGTGGAGGGGCTGTCTGAATGATGCTGTGTGTCATGCTGTAGAACTGGAGGCATTCTACAGGGTGGAGGGGCTGCCTGAATGATGCTGTGTGTCATGCTGTAGAACTGGAGGCATTCTACAGGATGGAGGGGCTGCCTGAATGATGCTGTGTGCCATGCTGTAGAACTGGAGGCATTCTACAGGGTGGAGGGGCTGCCTGAATGATGCTGTGTGTCATGCTGTAGAACTGGAGGCATTCTACAGGGTGGAGGGGCTGCCTGAATGATGCTGTGTGTCATGCTGTAGAACTGGAGGCATTCTACAGGGTGGAGGGGCTGCCTGAATGATGCTGTGTGTCATGCTGTAGAACTGGAGGCATTCTACAGGGTGGAGGGGCTGTCTGAATGATGCTGTGTGTCATGCTGTAGAACTGGAGGCATTCTACAGGGTGGAGGGGCTGCCTGAATGATGCTGTGTGTCATGCTGTAGAACTGGAGGCATTCTACAGGGTGGAGGGGCTGTCTGAATGATGCTGTGTGTCATGCTGTAGAACTGGAGGCATTCTACAGGGTGGAGGGGCTGCCTGAATGATGCTGTGTGCCATGCTGTAGAACTGGAGGCATTCTACAGGGTGGAGGGGCTGCCTGAATGATGCTGTGTGCCATGCTGTAGAACTGGAGGCATTCTACAGGGTGGAATGGCTGCCTGAATGATGCTGTGTGTCATGCTGTAGAACTGGAGGCATTCTACAGGGTGGAGGGGCTGCCTGAATGATGCTGTGTGTCATGCTGTAGAACTGGAGGCATTATACAGGGTGGAGGGGCTGTCTGAATGATGCTGTGTGTCATGCTGTAGAACTGGAGGCATTCTACAGGGTGGAAAAGAGTAAATTAATATTGTGAACAGCACAGCAGCAGGGGATAGGTCCATGTCTGAAGAAATAGACGGGCTGAAGGAGACTATATCCCAAATGGGAAGGGGATTTATCCCAAAAACAAAGGGCGTTGGAAAGCATTTTCAGAATAGACCCATGAGTATACAACCATGTAAGAGTTGAGGGTCTAATTATTGACAAGATGTAATGTTCTTAGAGATGTCATTATTGGAACAATTGAACATTGAAAAGTAAAACATTGTTATTAACAACAAATAACATCCCTAAGAACATTACAATGTAGAATTCAATGGATTTGAAAAAAATTGTGAAGTCTCAGAAATTTCACATTTTGTTAATTATTTTCCTCTGGTTTCGCCTACAGGACCGAGACAAGTGTAAGAATTATCAGAATTCGTAAAGTGAAACCTTTGCAATAATATCTTTAATTTTGGAAGGAATCGAACAAAAATGTTTGAAGTTATGCGGTGAGATAGTGATAGGTAAAATGCATTGGAATCTATGTAGGTTTTACCCTTGATGCTTTATTTATAAGCTAACTCTGGGTAGTACATGTATAGATAGTTCAGAGTGGGTACTAAGTAGCATAACTTTACTGCTGTAAATTGTTCAATTTTCACTTTTCAGTCAAACTTAGTTTAAAACCTGTGTTAAGCAGTCAAGTACTTAACCCATTACCCCATAGCCTGTTTTTTATTTTGAAGACAGTTGACTACTTAAAGCAGGTTGAATGTAAAGTAGAATAAACCTTATTTTGAGCCTGCTTTAAGCTACCACCTCCTAGGATATAGAAACTATTTCTGAAGGTACATATATTCAAAACTGTTTTAAGTAGAACGATTTTAGAATTACAGTTTTAAAAGACCTCTTTATGGTGCAATTGGTTAAACTACCATCTGTAATTTACACCTGACCAGAAACTTGGTTAATTTCACCAGCATACCTTATTGTACTGTATAGGGATCTTAATGGAAATAAATGAAAATAATTGTCTTTTTTTGTTTTATTCTTGGTATCGGTGTGCCTTTACACTAACTTACTGAAAATCTATGAAATATATTAAAAATAGATAAAAGTAGAACATGTAACACACAAAAATATCCCAATCACTGGGATATATATTATCACGTATTCATGTATACCTTGACCCAAGCATACACATACATGTATTTGTAGATTTTAAAACATTTGGTTGACATTTCTACAGTGCTAGAATTCTCCTGATCATGGCTGTTGAGCTTTTTTTATTTTTCATGAAGGGTCAATCATGATGATTATTTAAGAGTGGGCCTGTGAAATTAAAGGGACCGGTGGTCTCTAAACTTTCACCATGGACCAAAATGCAGCAGCTGCTGGCCGCGTTACAGAAGTGGCTGTTAAAAACAGGTGAAATATACAGAAAAACTTGTTGGGTGATCCCGAACATGGTCGCTTACACCAGGTGGATACCTGATGGAGGTGGTTGTTCAAGCAGGTTTGGCTGTATATTTTACAACTTGAGTTTCTTGTATGTACAGTTTGATATAATATTATTTTGAAAACATTATAGGGCCATCTGGATTTAAGTCTGTGTCGGTGAACGTGGGTGGTGCACCAGAGCCCCCTCCTCAGCAGCCAAACATGCACTGTACAGGCTGTGGCAACCTTCTTACGTAAGTATCTACTGTCTTACTGTACTAGTTAATACCCAATCCTGTTGGGACCAATAATTTTTTTATTTTACAATTTTGGTTAAACACCGAAAACAGATGTGAGATTGCAAGAATGCAATCTCGCATCTTTTTTGGGTGCATTTATACCTCCAATCCTGTAGTATTTATATGTAAAAAATGTCAAAAAAAGATGAGAGATTGTAAAGGTGCAATCTTTTATCTTTTTTTGACTTTTTACTAACCTGCAAAAAACATCAAAAAAAGATGAGAGATTGCAAAGGTGTGATCTCACATCTTTTTCTGATGCATTTTATGCACCAATCCTATAGTTACAATAATCTATTGTAAAAAATGCCGAAAAAATATGCGAGATTGCAAGGGTACAATCTCGCATCTTTTTCAGCATTTTACTCATGAAATAAAAAAACATCGAAAAAGATGTGACATTGCAAAGGTACAATCTCACATCTTTTTTCGACGTTTTCTACAAGAGAATACAATAGGATTCGTTGACAAAATGCATCAAAAAAAGATGTGAGTTTGCACCTGTGCAATCTTGCATCTTTTTCGATGTTTTTTACAACATGAGTAAAACACACAAAAAAAATGCGAGAGTGTACCCTTGCAATCTCGTATCTTTTTTTGACGTTTTACCGAAATTGTAAAACAGGAAATTTGTTTGCCCCAACAGGATTATATAAGTTAATGATCTGTAGCAATATCGAAAAAAAATTATGAAGAAAATATGTTTCTTGTATGAGAAATTGAGCCATGAGTTCAGTAAAGAAATGCGTGGCCGTCGATGGTGGTTAGTTGCGAGTTGGCTACCTAGTCGAAATACTCTGCCCGCTGCACAGGGGGCACACATTTCTAACCTAAGCCGCAACGTGGCAACGTAACACATGGCTGGTAAGTTAACTTTTGCATATCAGAGGTTATTAATAATATATTCAAAGTCCTATGAAACTGAAACATCACAAGCACCATAATTGACCTAAGTAAGGCCTGAGCAAACAGTTTAGACCCTGATCAGACTGCTCCCGAAGGAGCAGACTGATCAGGGTCTACACTGTTTGCCATTCAGTTTTCCCCTTTTTGACAAATTACTGTGTGGTCAAAGCAATTAGTTCAATTTATGATAATTACATCAGCTATACAGGGTGGCTCATTTTTATGCCCCCGGAATAGACAGATGTGGGGGCATATGGTAATCGTCCTGTCCGTCCGTGTCCATCCGTAACAAGGTTAAGTAGATTTTACCGTTTCGTCTAGCATCAACACCGCTTACCCAAATGCTTTGATACTTAAACGGTTGTTGCCTTGGACTATTACCTATCCACCAATATCACCAAACTTTGATTTTGACATTGACGTTGACCTAATTTGGACTTATAATATTTTAAATGGGCTATTTCTTGGTTAACTAGATTTTACCGTTTCGTCTAGCATCAACACTGTTTACTAGAATGCTTCAATACTCATACAGTCATTGCCATGGTATTGCATTACCAACTCACCAATAATATCAAAGCTCAGTTTGACCCTGGCCTTGACCTAATTTGGACTTAGAAAAGAATATGTTGTCAAGGATGCCACCGGGGGCATGAGCATTATTGAACACGCAGTCTTGTTTTAGGAATATTACGGTAGTATGAAGTAAACCCCAAATATTACAACTACTGCAGTCTGCGTTTGGTGTTAACTAAATGAGCTCTACCAGCATGCATACAAATCATTTAAAAACGGTGTACCTGTAAAGTGTACATTTGTTTGCAATATATTGTAGAAATCAACCCTAAATGCTAAAAAATTGACTAGACATACACATGTAATTGGAAAGTGGACTTGTCTGTTTGAATACTCAGAGGTTAATGGGTTAACCCTTTCCCCCATAGAAGTTAGCGTATTTAATTTATTCCTCCGCTGAAGAAAACAGTTCATGTTTATACCCTCATGAACAATTACCATTACAAATATTTTATATAGACTAGCAGATTTTAGCTTAAAGCAGGCTGAAAGTAAAGCAGAATGTGCCTTAAGTCACATTCTGCTTTACTTTCAACCTGCTTTAAGTGGTCACCTGTCTTCAAAACTAGAAACAGGCTATAAGGTAAAGGGTTAAAGTGCTGTTGGTCTTAAAGAACCAGCTTGATGTAGGACACATGTACTTTTTGTCCTGCAGTAAGCAGCCACCAGTCTTTAAACATCCCCATTCTGTCCATTTGACATGCCGTTCAAGAGACAAAGCACTGTTAATTGCTTGACACTTTTACCAAACTTGGCTTTCTTTAGTGGAACAGATATTACAGGTAAATTCAATCAAATCTGGCATGTGTTTTGAAGAAGATGATATTATGGTGAGGAAAAATATAACACTTTCAGCCAATTCGTATTTGTTGGCTAACTTGGTGTTTGTGTTTGTGTTACAGTGGTGTATTTGTGAGAGTGAAGGGCATGCCATACCATGAGCAGTGCTTCAAGTGTGTCAGGTGTGGACTCTATCTCAAACAAAAAGGTACATGTCATCAACACCCATACTGTAAAAACTCTCCTAGTATCAAAGACTCATTGTGTTAAATAATATGCTGCTTTAAGCAAGGTGAAGGCAGAAAGCTCCCTGTGTCCTTCTTCACTTTCATCTTGTTTTAAGCAAGCAACTATATAAACACAAAACATGTCTTCTTTTTAGAAGCCTTTAATGCAGGGATTTATACCTTACAAGACTGAGTTTACAAAATCTTCCCCTCCATTAAGGGTAGTGTACATGTATAAACCTGAAGTAATACACAATTTATTTTGTGAATAGTTTAACTCATTACTCCATAAATCCTCCTTTTTTTACAACTTTAATTAATTTCTCCACTATAAAAAAGTTCCATTGTTATTACCCCTCAAGTAAACAATCTGTTATGGTGTTAATGACAAATGGTAGCATACTGATATGGAGAACACTACAAGTGGAGCTTTCTTCTTTACGTATGTCTTACTTTGAGCAGCTACCTGCCTAAACACAGAATTGTGAGATACTACAACTTGTTTCTTACTTATGTAGCATACAATAAAACAGTAATCCACAGTTTGTTCAGTGGAGAAACCATGATTATCTTTGCAATCAGTTCAGATACTGATGTGACATCACATTAACCCTTAGCCCGCCAAATAAATTGTCGTCTGCTATATTTCTCATCTGCTTCAAGTTTCAAAGTGCTTCAAAGTTGCTCAAAATTGCTGAAAATGTTGTCCGAGTGTCAAACAGCTTGGATCCGGATGAGACGCCGAGTTACTCGGCGTCTCATCCGGATCCAAGCTGTTTGCATATGGAGCTATAGTCGTGACTGGCAGGCTAAGGGTTAATGCAGTGTCTCATCAGGATCGAAAGTGTTTGAAACTCTTACCCAGAATTGAAAAGAAAGTTAAAAAATTCTGCTTTTAGACCAATAGCAGACAACAATTGTTGCAGACAAAAATATTGTCCAGCAGCATGCAAAGTGTTAACCCTTAGCCCGCCAAATAAATTGTCGTCTGCTATATTTCCCGTCTGCTTCAAGTTTCAAAGTGCTTCAAAGATGCTCAAAATTGCTGAAAATGTTGTCCGAGTGTCAAACAGCTTGGATCCGGATGAGACGCCGAGTTACTCGGCGTCTCATCCGGATCCAAGCTGTTTGCATATGGAGCTATAGTCGTGAGTGGCAGGCTAAGGGTTAATATGTCTTAACCCATTACCCTATAAACTGTTTCTAGTTTTGAAAACAAGGTACTACTTAAAGCAGGTTGAAAAGTAAAGCAGAATGCGCCTTAGTGCGCATTCTGATTTTCTTTTAGCCTGCTTTAAGCAAAAATCTGCTATAATATAGAAACTTTTTCTTATGGTTCATATTCATAACTATTTTCCTCAATAGATGAATAAACTAGAGGCGTAAAAGGCTTATTTATGGGGTAATTGGTTAAATGTTTCTTATTTTAGGTTATTTTATGATTGAGGGTCAGCTTTATTGTGAGATCCATGCCAAGCAAGTAGCAGCCCCTCCTGGTGACAATATGAGACCTGCAGGTGTTGTCTACAGGTAAACATGCAAATATATGTAATAACGCCCCAATTCACTTACTGCTATATCATATACATTGATATTAATAGTCTTATGTCATAAACATTAACTCATTTATCCTTCAGCTTCAAATGGACAATTAACTTTTAGCTCACCTGAGCTAGCTCAGGGTGTGCTTTTGCAATCCTTGAATGTCCGGCGTTCGTCGTCCGTCGTCCGTCATCAACAATTTTAGTGTTTACACTCTAGAGGCCACAATTTTTATTCAATCTTTCTCAAACTTGCTCAGATTGTTAATTACCATAAGAGTTCGAAAGAGTTCGATTCTGGTTTAAATCAGACCAATAGATCTTTGAATTGCTGAAAATGCCATATTTAACAGTGTTTACACTCTAGAGGCCACAATATTTATCCAATCTTTCTTAAACTTACCCAAATTGAATATTACCATAAGAGTTCAGATGAGTTCGATTATGGTTGAAATTAGACGTACAGCTCAAGAGTTATCTACCTTTGAATTGCTGAAAATTCCATATTTAACATTGTTTACACTCCAAAGACCACAATTTTTATCCAATCTATCTCAAACTTGCTCAGATTGTATATTACCATAAGAGTTCAGAGGAGTTTGATTATGGTTGACATCAGAACAATAGGTCGAGAGTTATCTACCTTTGAATTGCTGAAAATGTCATATTTAACAGTGTTTACACTCTAGAGACCACAATATTTATCTAATCCTTTTCAAACTTGCCCAGATTGTATATTACCATAAGAGTTCAAAGGAGTCAGATTATGGTTAAAATCAGACCAATAGGTCGAGAGTTATCTACCTTTGAATTGCTGAACATGCCATATTTTAGGGTTTTTACACTCTAGAGGCCACAATTTTATCCAATCTTTATCAAACTTGCTCAGATTATATATGACCATAAAAGTTCATATGAGGTCGATTATGGTTGAAATCAGACTAATAGGCCAAGAGTTATCTGCCCTTGAATTGCTGAAAATGCCATATCTAACAGCGTTTACTCTCTTGCAACTACAGTTTTCAATGTATTTTGATTATACTTTCACACAAAGTATATAGCTATAAGTTCTCGAAGGAGTGCAATTATTGTATTCCAAAATTGTTTACATGCTATACTACAAATTTGAATGAATTTAGATTTAAACGGGTGAAACAGAAAGGTAAAGCTATCGGGCTTCAGTACAACAGGTGAGCGATATCAGGGCCTTCAGGCCATCTTGTTTAATTTAAGGTTGTGTAACGTACGTATTACGTTGGTATATGCAAATGAGGCTTCCCAAACCGTTGTATGTTGGGAAGTAGAGTCAATTATATAGCGCAACAAACATCTCTTGGTGTGAGCCTAAGCTTGCACCGACGGGGTTTGTTGTTGCTGGGTCACTCGGTTTGCACGTTACAGTTGTAGTTTCTAACAATATATAGCAAAATGAGGACAGTGTAGACTTTGTTCAGAGGGCTCCTGTAGAAGACCTGATCTGGGTCTTCATTTGCTTGTGTAATGATAAATCACTATTAGAAGGCAGTTTGCGTGACATTCAAATTGTCAACCCGAGAAACAGAATGTTACGGAGGGTTGACAATTTGAATGTCACGCAAACTGTCATCTAATATTTATTTTTTGATACGGAGCTTATTAACTCCGGCTGTGGTTAACCCTCTCATTTTTATTTTATAAAATATATTGTAAATACCAATTTAGCGCCACCATGCACGTAATGCGAGGAGAGAAACAATGTCATATTGTTTATATCATGACAAAAAAGAAAGAAGAATGTTAAGACAAGTAGATTGAAGACACAATGTCTTTGTCATTGATTAGTTGCAAATAATCCTCCTCAGAAATTGTGGCAAATTGTTTGGATGCCATGTTTGGTATCGTCTGATGACAGTAATCTGGGTCAGAAGTTGTCTAGAGGCTTAAATTGTTTGTAAGGGAAGTGGACAAAGGGAAGCAACTCATACAGAAAATGCTAAAAGCTGATGAGTTACCTGCCCTTATAGATTTTCTGCGACATTCACATAGCAAAAAGAATATCATATAGAGTGACAGTATTTTTTTTGATATGTGTAAAAGACATTCAAAATGTTTCATTTTGGTCTATGGGAAATTAACATTGCTACTGAAAGCGAGATGTAATAGAATAATATATTAACCCATTTAACCCTAGTAATGGGTATACACATCCTTCACAAACAGTGTACTTGTAAAGAGTACACTTGTTCTATGCATTAAATTACAAAGTAACATACACATTTCACTTTTGTTTTTCAGATAAACTAGATTTCACTTTTGTTTTCAGATAAACTAGAAGACTCTACTAGAATAACTACATCAGAAGCTGTGCAATCTATATTATATGAAATAAAGTTGAAGCATCCTCCCGAACAGGTTTACGTGTCACCGGATAAGTTGTCAGCAAGAACTTTATCACTGTTAGGACTGCAGTCGAACTTTGATATCTCGAACCCGCTTAACTCGAAATATCCGATATTTCGAAACACGAATTTGCCTTATTTCAAGCTCAGTTTAGGTGAACATACCTGTGTTTCAAAGTTAAAATGCTGCTTAGCCGCGTTTTAGCTTTGAAATACGGGTATGTTTGACTTAACAGAGTTTGAGATATCAAAGTTTGACTCTATTTAGAATTAAGTGCCTTATTTCAGTTTGTTATAATGAAAAGATTTAAGATGAAACCTGTGTACAGTAGCCACTCATCTAAGAATTCTGGTGCTCTAGTTAATACAGGTTACAGCTTAATGCTGGACTAAAGTTATGTAGAGTTCTCAAGCTATAGGATCTTTTTCCATTACTTTTGTCCTACATTCAGCTGCTAACTTTATACTAACCCCATCATAGCCTTACCGGAGTACAATGCTGATTTGCAAACAGTTTGGGTCCTAATCGGATGCTGCTTTATGTGACATCTGATCAGGATCAAAACTGTTTGACATTCATTTCAATATTTCTTAGTCAAACTAAAAACAAGATTAAGAAATAAAAGCGGATAACAATTGTTTAACCCTTTGAACCCTAGTCCCGCATATAGGCGTCTTTTTCAAACAGTGTTCATGTGAATAGTACACTTGTTCTATGCAAACAGTGAAGACCCAGATCAGAGGGCTCCGAAAGGAGCCCTCTGATCAGGGTCTTCACTGTATGTTATAATGCCAAACATTGACAAAAACAACCCTTTAAAGTCAGAAATGGACTAGACTTAGATGGAAACTGGAATTGTCCATTTAAAGTTTCAGGGAGGAAAGAGTTAAAGTTGATGACGTCATGGCAGTGAATGGGGTACAACTGAAAAGTGGTCTTACTTTGAGTGGCTGTTTTACAAAGGTTGAATCAATTATAATGTATGTTTTTGTGAATTGTTGATGCCATGATGAAATGTACTGAAAATGTCTGGACACTTGCCCAGCTAAATGAGTGATATGGGCAAGTAAGGGCAAGCTCCCTGTCAAACTGTTTAGTTATTGTGTCTCTTTGACCCTCTACATCTACACATGTAGATTTGTTAAGTGAGTGTATGTTCTGCTTTATGTCTCACCTAAATTATAGAATGAGGAAATGGACATTTAAATAATTCATTATTGAAGCATGGGGATGTCAAAAGATGGAATACTGCTAAATGCAGAACGAGATTAGTGCTGAAAACTCATAAAGGAGCTTTCTGCATTTTATCCTGCATTTACTTGCAACCTGACATTTGCCAGTATGTGGCTGCTTGGACAAGTGCATTGCAATAATTTTGCCACGGACAAGCTACATTGTATCATAGCTGATTATGTACAGTCGAACTTTGATATCCTGAAATCGGTTATGTCGAACATACCCGTAGTTCAAAGTTAAAACGTGGCTTAGCCACGTTTTAACTTTGAGCTATGGGTATGTTCTACTTAACCGAACAAGAAATAATGTAATCCATGTGTCGAAATATCGGTAAGTTTGAGTTAAGTGAGTTCGAGATATCGAAGTTTGACTATATGTCAGTATGTTGGTTAACTATGGCAATAGATGGCATGGGACATAAACCTTACATGTATGTCATATTTATAAAAGTTTTGTTTTTCATAGATTGTTGAAGTTATTTAATTTCATGAGAGTGACAGTTCTCTCTCACAGTATAAACATGTATATTTCAAACTTTGTTGCATGGCTGTTATTAGGCCAGAGAGATTGCACAATATGCCATATTTTTATACAAATGCCAATGAATGCCTAAAACTGCAGTGCAGTTAGTGTTGATCCAACTTTCGTAACTGTAACAAGACAGTTTTCGAGGGTCAACAGGTTTATTTTCGAATAGGGTTTTTTGATATACATGTACATCTTATTACTTGTGCTGAGTGGCCATTTTTTAACTCTTTGCACGCTAGCGTCGGATATTCCTGCCATAGTGATTACGTCTGCAAACAGATTGGATCCAGATGAGACGCCGCGTAACGCGGCGTCTCATCAGGATCCAAACTGTTTGCTATTCTACACTGAATTTAAAAGAAATTTTGAAAACAATAGCAGACGACAAATTGTTGCAGAAGAAAAAATTACCCAGCATGCAAAGAGTTAAAGAAAGATGACACTCTTTAGACAGGAAAACAGTAAAGCAGAAACCTTCGATCGGAACTTTCTGCTTTACTGTTGTCCTGCATTTAAGCTGTCATTGGACTGACCACTTAACACAAGTTTGGGTATGTGAATATTTATTTGATCCCTGACCATGTTATATAATCGTTTACTTCAAAGTTGCTATCCACACAAAATATCATATTTAACTGTTATCAGTGTTATATTTTTTAAATGAGGATGCAAACAAGTTTCAAACTGTTTTGAACATGATCACCAAGCCTGAATACCTAAAATATCATGCCATCCATATTTCCTTGTTGTGGAATATTTCCACTCCATGACTTTCAGTATCTGATTTGATGCATCAATCAGCTGTTTTACACTTCCAAGTATTTACAGAAGGCTAAGCCCTTGCATGGAAGGAAGTATAACATTGGAATACAATGTATTTGGTTTTTCCCATTCACCCCAGCAATATAAATATGTAACAGTGTCCCATCTCCTAACATTTCTGGCTCCAAGGTTATAAAGAGCTTCAGTTGCATCTGAGATCATTCTCAAGCATTTGATTGGTCAGATTTTTAGCTTTTGCTCAAATCTGACAAATCAAATGCTTGAGAGCGATCTCAGACTCAACTCAAACTCTTTATACCCTTTGAACTGGTGTTTATTGCCAGACAGTTTATATATAATTGTGTTCCTATAGCTAAGAATCTATTTATTCTGTACATAGTACCTATGCAAGTTGAAGTGAAAATCTTGATTGATATTAATTATGTTACTTTACATAGCTCTGCTGATTTAAACTGGTGCTATATAATAATGTATGTGTATTTTCTGTGTTTGTTAGTGAACGTTTCTGTATTATTATTTTTCTCTTTCTGTTTATTTTATTTGAATGTTAGGCTGTGATTGTATAATAGTATTTAGAATTTTGTTAGTGTCTGTATTCTTTCCTGATATTTGTGTTGATGATTTTACACTGAAGACTGATCTAATCACCGTTTGATTCAATTGAAAACCTGTATTATAACCACTTAACCCCATAGCCTGTTTCTAGTATTGAAGATAGGTGGCCACTTAAAGCAGGTTAAAAGTAAAGCAGAATGTGCCTTAATGCACATTCTGCTTTACTTTCAACCTGCTTTAAGCTATTATCTGCTAGCATAAAGAAAATATTTCTTAAGATTTTTTTTGTAACAGTATAAATTGGAACAATTTTCTTCAGTAGAGAAATAAATTAAAGGTGTTAAAAGGCGTATTTATGGGGTAATGGGTTAACTGAAGTCTCATACAACTAAATAGGTTGTAGTCTCATGTATGATGTTAACCACAAGCCGCAGCTTAACCCTTTACACCATAGCCTGTTTCTGGTTTTGAAGACAGATGACCACTTAAAACAGGTTGAAAGAAAAGCAGAATGCACCTTAAGGTGAATTTTGGCTTACTTTCAGTCTGCTTTAAGCTACTGTCTGCTATGGTATATATTAATGAATATATAAAGTGGGAGCTATTTTCTTCAGTGGAGGAATAAATTAAAAGCGTAAAGGAGTGCATTTTGTATAATGGGTTAAATTGAAAATCAATATTACAACCACCCAACAGTAGACTCATGTTTGGTGTTAAACACATAAGTAGCAGCTAAAAACAGGATGAATGTTACAGATAGCTCTCATTTTAAAACCAGTGTTTGTTCTTGATAGTTATTACAAGTTTATTGTGCATATATCTTCTTGCCTTAACTAACTGATATTACTGATATTTGAGCAGTTTTAGATCACTAGCCTTTATTTGTAGTTTACAGCTACAATATATCAATTGATATTATTCACTTAATCCATCCATTCTGATTTCTGCTCACAGGTGTTCTATTTTATATACAGATTCACATCACTAGTTTCATGTAGAGATAGTATTTGAAAGTTCGCATTTGTTGGTTTGAAAACTTGTTCGAAGTGAGGATTCTGAAGGGGCATTTTTTTTCTTCATGAAAAAATTATTTGTATAACTTGCATCACATGTGGATGGTTTATGATTCTTTTTTGTCATCGGAATGTTAGTGTTTTGTGGTATAGTTGTGAAATTAAGTCAGATAAGTGTTTAGCAACCATTTCAATGAAAAAAGCATGATGATCCCTTAGACAGGTTGAAGCTTAATGCAGAACAAAAGTAATGCAGAAAGCTCCTTCAGGAGCTTTCTGCATTACTTTTGTTCTGCATTAAGCAGTCAGTTGTCATACACCTCAGTACACTTATATCCCAACTTCCACAAAGTTGTTGATTGGGGTATATACATGCATATACATGGTCTGCTAGAATCGTGAAAGGTTGCTTAAGTCTCATTTGACTAATTTCAGTAGTGATCCTGAAGAATTATTAAAATAACAATAGCTCAATTCTCCCCAATCCCTTATCTCAACAATAACTTATTTATTAAAGTCATTTCACTTTGCAATTGTCTCCAGCGGTCGTCATAATGCTAATGTTTTATTACGCTTTACAAGTATCATTTGATTTCAGTGGTATATTAGCTCAGTTATCTGAACTTGTGCTTTTAGATTTTATTTTTCAAGCAATTAATCAATCTGAATAAAAGGATAGAAACTGAGAAAGTCTTGCTTTTTCAATTGTTTAACCCTTTTATGGCTTTTAAGTTCAACTCGGCCAAAGACTCAAGGTGAGCTATTGTGATGGCCCTGTGTCCGTCGTGCATCGTCATTGACAATTTCTTCAAATGACAACAGTTTTACTCCTCCTATTTAATATTTAAATTTGAGAAATAAAAAAAGACAATAATAATTGTTTAACCCATTACCTCATAGCTGGTATCTAGTTTTGAAGACAGATGACTATTTAAAGCAGGTCTGAAGTAAAGCAGAAAGTGCCTTAAGGTGCATTCTGCTTTACTTTTAACTGTCTTTAAGCTAGAATCAGTTGGAGTACAGAAAATATTTCTGACTACATGTATACATAAAAAAGTTGTGAGGAGAAATAAATTAAAGGCATATGTGTATTTATGAAGTAATGGGCTAACCCATTACCCTAATTATATGCCTTTTATTTATTCCTCCATTGAATTAAATAGTTACAATTTATACAGCCAAGAATATGTGCCATAAGAAATATTTTCTATATTCTAGCAGATGGTAGCTTAAAGCAGGCAGAAAGTTATGCAGAATGTGCCTTATGGCACATTCTGCTTTTCTTTCAACCTGTTTTAAGTTGTCAACTATCTACAATACTAGAAACAGGCTTTGGGGTAATGGGTTAACTCATTGAGCCCTAGTGACGCATATATGCCCTCTATTGAAAGTGTACAAGTGAAGAGTACACTTGTCTAATACAAACGGTGAAGTCCCTGATTAGAGGGCTCCTGCAAGAGCCCTCTTATAAGGGACTTCACTGTTTGTCATTTTGTAATATAATCTAACAAACAACCCTAAATTCATTAATGCCACAGGGAGGTTTGCATCCACGACCGCCTTGACCCAATGATCTGAAAACATATTAACGAGTCCAAAGATCGAGGATCAAGGATTAAATAGTCTAAAATGGGCCAGCCTTTATCGTAAACTGGAATTGTCCATTGGAAGTTCCAGGGGATAATGAGTTAAAGCAGACTACATTATAGCAATTAAGGGGTTATGCTATCAGGCTGTAGGATAATTGTCTGCTCATCTATCAGGACAGCATAGAAGCATGGAAACATTTCTTTGAGGAACAGGGCTAGGGTTTGCCAGATCTTATTCCAAGAAAATAAGTAAGATTTATTGAAATGTACACTTCAGTCAACAGGTGTTTGTTCCATCCAACCGCCTGTATAGCTCAGTGGTATAGAGCGTCCGCTTACAGTGCGGGAGGTTGCGGGTTCAATCCCCGGCCAGGTCAAACCAAAGACTTGAAAATTGGTAGTAATGGCTCCCCCCCCCTTGGCGCTCAGGATTTCGGGTTAGCATTACGACTGTTTCGTCCGTGTAAGGATAAAGTGACCGGCCGGGTACAATCCCAATGGTGCGCCTAAAAAAGTGCCCCTTCTCATAATCATCAGAATTGATGGCGTAGAAGTAATAAATAGAAATAGAAACCCTAGTGTCCAATATGCTTGTTGTTTCAAGTGTACCTGTGAAGAGAACACTTGTCATATGCCAACAGGTCCTGCACCCTTTGTCATTTTGCAGTATACATGTAGTTAAAATCAACTGTCAATTGAAAAGAATGGCCATTCAATCTAGGAAAAGATATTGATCGACATTGGCCCCATTTCATTCAGTACTTAATTTCTAGCAGCTTAGTTCAACAGTATGCTTTAAGTTTTATTTCTGGTTCCTAGTCTTTCTATTTTGAGTGAGCTGTGAAACAGACTTTATACCAAATCTTGTAAAAGTAATGTCATACTATAAGTTCTATGGCTCATTCACCCACAACATTTTTAATGGACAATTCCAGTTTCTTATTATGTCTACTCCAGTTTTAATCTAAGGGTGGCCACAATTTTTATCTAATCTCTCTGAAACTTGCTCAGATTGTACATGACCAAAACATCTCGAAATGAGCTTGAACGTGTTCCCACTAGCAACTAGTTTTCAATGGGTTTTGATTATACTGGTACACAATATATGTTGCTATAGGTTCTTGAAGGAGTGCAATTATTGTTGAACACAAAATTGTGGCAAGAGTTATCTGCCCTTGATTTACTATGAAATGCTAGAAAAGGCTTTGAGTATTTACGCTCTAGTGTCTATAAATTTGAAAGGTTTTGATAAAACTTTGTAAAACGAGAAACCGCCAATGTCGGTATGGCCGGATTGTCTGCACTTTTGCTTTGTATATATATATAATATAGTTTCTCATGGCATGTGATGATGACCTCACTACAACTGTACATGCCAAATTTGGTTGCTGTAGGACTTAAGCTTTGACTAAAACTGACACTAACAAAAAGGTAAACCAAGACGCAAACAAAAAGGTTAACCAATAATTCTCTAAGTCATTGGACCGTGAAATCTAGGTCACAGTTACCTAGTTACCCATGGCATGTGATGATGACCTCACTACAACTGTACATGCCAAATTTGGTTGCTGTAGGACTTAAACTTAGACTAAAACTGACAGTAACAAAAAGGTAACCCAAGACGCAAACAAAAAGGTTAACCAAGAATTCTCTATGTCATTGGACCGTGAAATCTAGGTCACAGTGACCTAGTTACCCATGGCATGTGATGATGACCTCACTACAACTGTACATGCCAAATTTGGTTGCTGTAGGACTTAAACTTTGACTAAAACTGACACTAACAAAAAGGTCAACCAAAGTGAGGATGGACGGACCCACATTCGCTGCTAATGTGGTATTTTTCTTAAGGGGTAATATTTTTCCCGAAAAGCACCCTATGTGGGACCAAAAAACCTCAAAAAACCTTATGGGGTACCACATTTTCTTCTTTTTACATATAGTGCTTATGGGGTACATGAGTCCGTCCTGAAATCCGTCCAGATATTGGTCCATGACTTTTGTGGTACTTTCTTACAAACCATTCCAGGTACAACATTAGGGTACCCTGAACACAAATACAATAAAATATATATGTGATATACCACATAAGTAAAAAATACCACTTAAGTACCGACTGGACACAAATGGTACCACATATAGTACCAAATGTAAACACGGACGGACGGACGGACGGACGTTCTCACAGTTGGACATTTGTTGGGTATATTTTTTGTTTAAAAGTACCCAACAGTACACTAAAATACCCAACAATAACAATAGGGCAATCACGGAATGAATGGAATCTATTGTTCTCCCTACCCAACAAAGGACCTTTCGTGCGCTCGGACAGACGGACGGCTTTCGCCAATCTATAGACCGCATTTTCAATCCGGCCAATTACATAATGCTACAAGTTCTCAAATGAGTTCAATTATTTTGGAAATCTGTGTATTGGTGAAGAGTTATCTGCCCTTCATGTATTGAAAATGCCATATTTGATAGTGTTTACAACACTCTAGCAAATACATTTTTTAATGCATTTTGATGTCTATAAGAGGTGCAATTACTGTTGAAATCAGGTTATTGTGTCTAGAGTTATCCACTCTTGATGTACTCAACTCAGTGAACTATACTAGAAAATGTCACATTCCAATATTGTTTACACTCTACTAGTATAGTCTACAAATTTGAATGGAATTAGATTTAAGCTTGTTTTTATCATGGGTGAAACTCAAAGGCAAGGCTCCATTACAACAGGTGAACAATATCAGGGCCTTCAAGGCTCTCTTGTTTGTAATATATTGCAAAATGACAAACAGTGAAGACATTATCAGAGGGCTCCTTCTGGGTCTACACTGTTTGTATAGGACTAGTGTCTTCTTTGTGAAGGACAAGCATACTTGTTGCTAGGATTCAATGTAATAATAATGTACAAAATTGCAGAACTCTGCGAAGTTAGCTAGCAACAATAGGTTCAACTCATTCACCCCAGAAACTTTTAATTGACAGTTTTAATTTCAAAATAAGTCTAGTCCATTTTTGACTATTTAGGGTTTTTATTTTAATAATATATTTCAAAATGACAAACAGTGTAGACCCTGATCAGAGGGAGAGGGCTCCTTAAGGAGCCCTCTGATCAGGGTCTACACTGTTTGCATGGCACAAGTGTAATCCACACAGGTACACTGTTTGTAAATGACGAGTATACTGGTCACAAGGGTACCTGTTAGTAAGGACTGTGACTTTGTTCTTCCCTTGATATCAGTATGGGCTAAAAGTGTGTCGTCAACTAAATGGTAAAACTTATATTGTATAGGTCGTTCGCAGTTCAAAAAAACACGATAAATCGGAGTTAACTTTAAAATTAGTGGACGTATTTAAATGAAATTTTGCATACACTTATCATATATCTATACCAACTCTGACAAGAAAACTCAGAATTTTTGATAGACTGACTAAAATCTTTTCTTCTTTGTTTTATATAAATTTTGTGTCGCTGAAAATGGCCATTTACGTGGGTTGTTATTGGCTATTACCTTGATCACGTTTGTTTACATGGGAGAACTTCACTAGGTAAAATCTCGTGATTGTTGCTTCTGTCTGAAAGGTTAATTCTGTGCTGAAATTGGATTTCGTCAAAATTATTTTTGAGGCCCGATTACATTTTACTCTGCTCAATTCATGAACACTTCGTCAGGAAATAAAAAAAAGTGCATTGTTTTTTCAAACTGAAGCTCTATCATTCCTACATTACATGTATCAGTGTTCGAGTTGTATTGTATTACGTTTACGTTACGTGCCGTTTCATTTAAACGACCAAATAACGTTTTTCAAACTGCTCTGGAAACATTCTTTTGAAAACGTGACAATTGTAAGTTGGTGTAGACAACATTCCACGTATATCGTCTGGAATAAACACGTCTTCTGCTATTTATTACATTTAGATTTTTTTGCTTTTAGTTTGATAAAGCGTCTGTATGAGTGGCAAATAGTTTGGATCCTAATTAGATCCCGATTGGCTCCGACTTCCGATCAGGATCCAACATGTTTGCAAATATGACAGTATGGTCATTTAATACTTTTAACGTACCCCAGTCAGGGCCTCGTTCGGTTGTAAACTGCTATAGTATTCGACAGCTTAAAGACATCCAGCCAGTCCTTTCATTGATTCACCCCCCAATCTTTAGTTGGTGTCAAAATACAGGTATATACCCGTATACAGCATGAAAAAAGTCTTCCCTTACATAATAGATATCAATAGGTTTTTCTATGGGTTTTACTTACCAAGCTATCAAATATTAGGTGCGGGCCTCACTTGAGACGCCTGAATGATTCTTTGCCTAGACGCTACCACTGTTAGTGCATGCTCTGCATGCTTTGACTCACACTATATAGGGGGTAGGTGTTACCACCCAAGCTTGGTCATGTGATATCTTTAACGGTGAGGCGTTACCGAGTCGTGCAAAATAGGCTGTTGAATAATTTGAAATCACCCTTCGGAAAACTGTCCTTTAGAAGTGTAAACTCTACATAGAAGTTATGAATAAAACTTTTTTATTACAGAGTGAAAAAAATTGTTCGTTTTTTTGTCAGAGTTGGTATAGGTATATCATAAATCTATGCAAACTTCCATTTGTCTGCGTTGTCTTGTTATAAAAATATTTGAAAATTATCGTGTTTTTTTTAACTGCAAATGACCTATACACAAAAGGATAAATAATTTGACTAAATGCTTGCAGTAAACTCTGTTTATTTTGTGTCAATGGCTACTTAAAGCATATAAACAGTAAAGCAGCAAACTCAGAAAGCAGATTTCTGCTTTATTTTTATCCTGTTTTAGTGAAAAGCTGGAGTTTGCAGTACATGCCACATATTGCAGTTAGGAGTTATGCAAAAGTGAAAACTTAATGCTTTATTCCCTATGCATTTTAATTTGTTCCTCCACTAAAAAAAATTAATTTCAATTTATACAGTCATGAGTACGTATCATAAAAGTATTTTCTATATTCTAGCAGATGGTAGCAAAGGGCATTCTGAAAGTAAAGAAGAATACGCCTTAAGGCACATTCTGAGTTACTTTCAACCTGCTTTAAGGGGTCACCTGTCTTCAGAACTAGAAACGGCCTATTGGGGAATAGGTTAATACTGAAGCTATATCTAAAATCTTGCAAGTGGAAGAGCAATGCCTTGAAATTGCTTTCTTACCTTCATCATGGTGAGACAAGAACAACAAGAGACAGGAGTGTGTTTTTCATACTTTTATTACTTTTATACATCAATCCATGGGTACCTGATTTACGGAAGCATACTTAACAGCAGTAAGAATAGTATGAAATATGAGATAAATAATCATCAACAAATCGGGGAGAGACTGAAAACAATCTGTCGATGTAAACAAAACAAGGAGGTTTGTTTTAAACACCATACACAATTAAGCCTATGATAAAGTGACCATTCAGGAAAAGATGCATTGACAGATGACTGATTAATGCAGAATAAAAGTAATGCAGAAAGCTCCTTTCGGAGCTTTCAGCATTTCTTTTATCCTGCATTTAGCAACCATCTGTATTTAGATAACCCATGCCTCTTTCTTGAATGGTTCCATAAAACAGACTGAAATGTAAACAATTTTGTAACAAAAGACAAACAGCACAAAAAACTTTGTTAAAATGTTAAAGACTTTGTGTAAACGGAAACGAGCATAATATTCCTCCAGATGAAGATTTTGTGAAACCTTTGAAACTTTAGATGCCCTGATTTCTATATAGCTTGAATGTTACAATGGTCCTAGTTACTGATGAATCATGATGAACACTTGACTAGCTGATTATGCTTTAAAGCATAAATATAATTGGTTAACCCATTACCCCATAAATACACCTTTTTACGCCTATAATTTATTCCTTCGCTGAAGAAAATAGTTCCAATTCAATCAGTCATGAATATATATCATAGGGAATATTTTCTTTATTCTAGCACACCGTAGCGCATTCTGCTTTATTTTCAACCTGCTTTAAGTGGTCACTTATCTTCAATACTAGAAAAGGCTATCAGGTAAAGGGTTAACACTTACAGACGATGGAATCACTAAATGCTATGCTGAGACTTGCTATGTCTATATAGATATATATAAAAAAAGAAATCCACAAATTCTCCTAATACTTTAATTTCAATATATAAATTGTTAAGATAATTTTATTTTAGTGATCAACATTAACCCTTCTCTGCCTTGCCTGAGTACAATGAATATTTTCAAACAGTTTGGATCCTGATCAGATGCCGCATAATGCGGCATCTAATCAGGATTCAAACTTTTGCCATTCATTTAAATATATCATATTTATTCAAAATACCTAAAATTTGAATTTGAGAAATAAAAGCAAAAGCGACAACAATTTTAAAAGCTGGTGATGTTATAGCAGTGAAAGGGTTAAGTATGATTTATAAAGCAATTAGAAAATGTTATTCAATAAGGTAGAATATGTAAATATTAGTGTATCATTTTACCCTTTTGTTCCAATACATGTATAACTTTATACAGTAAAACCTCTCTATTATGATTACTTAATAGACGCCTAATTGATTATATGAGAGACAAAGTGAAAGTAAAACAAAAATCTCCTTTAGGAACTTCGTTTTACTTTCCACCTTGCTTTAAGCTGTCATCTGTCTTTCAAATGATCAATTAGCCTTCTTTTAAGGGATTGTAATAGAGAGGTTTAACTGTATATGAATTGCACTAAATAGTCAAATTTAAAGTCAAAACTTGTCTACACAAATATCAGCCAAACGGCTTCAACCCATTGCTGTATTTGTAGGCACATTAAACATGATAAAGCAACATTCAAAAAGGAAGAACAGAGAGACCAAGCCCAGCGCTTATAAAGCGTTTAAGTTAAGTCCGAGTGCGTTCTCAAGCATTTGATTGGTCAGATTTGAGCCTAGGCTCAAATCTGACCAATCAAATGCTTGAGAACGACTTCACACTCAACTCAAACGCTTTATAAGCATGGACCCAGGTATATAACCTGTAGAGCAACAAGCTGTCTGCATTACTTTTATCTCTATTACATGTCCCGTCTTAAAGATTTATCAGTCATTTTATTGGAGTGAAAACTACCTTAACTATCTCACATTCTGCAAGTGTATGAGTAATTGTTAAAACATCTCTAGCAGTCAGAGCTAACAAATCAAGCTGACAAGCCTTGCATGACCTATAATGATGTAAACACTTCTATAAAATATTGATATGTCTGTATACAAACATCACTAACCCTTTCCTCCATAGAAGTGTCTAAGAACTCCTCAACCTACTCCACGACAGTCACCATACTTGCATATTCATTAATGGAGTTGAATACAAATGAAAGTAAAAAGAAGGCTCCTTAAGGTGATCTGCTTTACTTTCATAATTCATATTGCTTTAAGCAGTCATCTTCCTTAAACACACTCCTTTTCTGCTTTACTTTAATCTTGCTTCATGCAATCACCCTTCTTAAACACCAGAACTTTCTGCTTTAATTCCACACTGCTTTAAGCAGCCATATGCCCTAAAAGTCACAGCTTTCTGCTTTACTCTCATTTAGCTTTGAGCAGTTACACACCTCAACCACTGTTGGATATAGACAAGTTATACTTTAGCGTATGGAGGAAAGCGTTATGAACTCTACCAATGAAGGCACTTATGTTACATACCTAAGGCTTGGATACACGACTGGTACAGAATACAACACAGAGTCCTGACAGACTACATGACACCATTCTACCCTCATGTTTATACAGTGTCACATGTTTCTTACATTCAGCTAGTTCCAACATTAAATCAACAAGCAATATACATATAGGTAACAAGTTAACAGCGTCCAAATGTAAGTACATGTACTGGGGTTAACAAACCCCCACTCTACATCACCTTGTTGCCACCAAAACTTATAACTACAGTCGAGCTTCGACATCTTGAACTCGCTAAATGGTTCAATCCTATTTGTCGACACATGAATTGCAATATTTCATGCTCAGTTAAGTCGAACATACCCATATTTCAAAGTTAAAACGTGGCTTAGCCACGTTTTAACTTTGAAATATTGGTATCGAACCAAGTTCGAGATATCAAAGTTTAACTGTATGCTTTAAATGCCCAAAGCTTCATTCCTTGAAGATATATGGATCTCATTAAAGACAGGTGAACACTAAAAGCAGGACAAAAGTTATGCCTTAATCTGTTAACTGTCTTAAATACTGTCAGTTCTTCTTTTGAAAGTAAGACCACTTAACAATTAAGATCAGCATCTTTCAAAGAATCCAGACCATTGGTGGCCACGAAAAAACGAGAATCTTTGTTACAAGAATAGTCTGTAGAGTGGGGGCCCTTCTGTATAATTAGATAATAACAATATTAATTGCTTAAAAATATACAACAGTTAATAGTATTTAATAAATAGCATGCCAACACTCCTACAAAGGTCATAGGTGAGAGATACATTATGTATACCGTATGTACAAAACTTGTGTGTAAGTCAGTTATAAAACACTAGTTAAACTATGAAGCCCAACACTATTCCAGCAGGGGGATATGAAAGACAGCAAATATGCAAACTTTTATTTCCTAAATAAAGTAAAATATCTCTATTACAACCACTAAAATAAGACTAATTTATTGTATGAAAGACAGGTAGCAGCATAAAGCAAGGTAAAACCTTGCTTCAAGCAGCCACCTGCCTTAAAAACAAAATAACTTAATTAAGTGGTTGTTATAGAAAGGTTTTGCTATACTTTCTTTCTTGCAATCAAAATTAAAATTTAATAAAGTAAATATAATTTGACCTATATGACAGGTTCATACAGGGTAAACCTCTCTTTAGTGACACACAAAACAACTCTTTGGTGGTCTTTTAGACAGGTGGCAGCTTAATACAGGATTAAAGTTTTACAAAGAAGCTCCTTTAAAACCTTTTTGCATTATTTTCATCCTGAATTAGGCAGCCACCTGCTTTAAGAGATTATCAATATTCCATATTTATTTGTCACTTCTATAACTCTTTGAATACTAAGTAATATTGTAGAATGCAACAATCGTCATCTGCTACTGTTCTTAAACTAGAATTTTTGAAAAAATATTTTCAGGATAGAGTCAGTGTATCAGATTGGATTCTCATGAGATGCTGCGTAAAGTGGAGTCTTATCTGGACCCAAACTGTTAGCAAAGGAAATCAGTTTCCCTATTTAGACTCCAAAGAGTAAAGAGAGTTTGCCCAGTATGTCCCATGTATCATAACAAAATATGTTTTGCATCAGTGAAATGTATAATGAAATGGGTTGAACAGCACTTCACTCAAGAACAAAATCAGCACACACCTAACTAGGGTGTGTTGAACCCGAACACAGTGGACAAAGGTCAGCCAGTGAAGCACTCCAGCACCTCGTTACAGACCTCCAGATCAGGGGCATATTTCAAAACACAAAATCTTTATATTTCTAACAAACCCTATGGTGTTACAAATCGTTAGAATCGTTGCATTGCGGTGATTCTAATGAGTGGTCACACCATAGGGTTTGGTGGAAGTATAAAGGAGAAAATGTTGGCAATAAGTGGTTTACCTGGTACCCACTCCTATCTGGAGCCCTGCTCTATAGCTAGTACAAAATCATCATATTGTTCAATTCTTTCTCTATACAATACAACCATTTTGTTATACAGTAGTCTCATGTCATGGGAATCAGAATTTCAAACAATATACCATTATGTAAATAGTTTTGGCAACCATGGTGAATCTTAAACATCAGTGCAAAGTGAAGGTTCATTGAATATCTCGTATACAAGAATGCATTAGCTTATAGTTTCCAACAGTTTCTTCTTTATAACCAAATCCTATGTTGTGACTATTCACTAGAATCAGTCTTTGAATCACAGGCTTTGGTTGACACCTCATGATTTTAGAAATGAACTAATGCCTCTAACTGTAGCTATGTTGTATACACCCTTTCATGCCTAATTTAATCCATATATTCTATAATATAAGCAGGACTTAACATAAAGTAATTTTCCCATAATTTGTTCAAAAGCAACTATAATGATGAACAATGAAGCTTTTTATTATGCTTTTGGTCTGTTATGACTCGATGCACTTTACAAATGTAGCCTATTAAATGCATTTGATCTTTAGTACTTGACTTCCACTCAAGTATTTTCGATCCTGATCTCATTATAATTGACTTCTTTCATTTCAAAACTATCATTACAGATTTTGTAACTCAAACCTTGCAAAGCAGTAGCTGAGTATATTCATCCTTAGCAAAAAGTGTAAATCCAAATAAGAGGGCTTGTGTGGGAACCCCCTGATTAGGGTCTGCACTGTTTGTCATAATTAGCCTTGACTATCTTGAAGCTCAATGTACACTTGCCATATATCTGAAACTGAACGTGTACATTTGAAGATTCAGCACTGTAAGGGTTAGACTACACATCTGGACCTTGGTTAACTACAGAGTTCTAAGCATGAAGCTATTCAAGCGTAGTAAACATGAACATCTGTTGACCTTTCTTTGAACAACATTGACTGCACTATCCCTAATGTTAGATGAGCACACTCGTCACTGGCTTGGCTCTACTTTCTATGCATAAAATAGGTTTATCAAGGGAGATCAATCTAAAGGCACGTCAACATGTGATACACGGTTGCTGTCCTTGACTAGTCCATCCTATATCAGCCTATCGAGCATGCTTCTTGCAGTAAGGTTTTCCAGTTTTAGCATAGAATGCCTGTCCTTCCAAATTTACTTGGCAAGTCTGAAAACAATCATTTCACACATCAGTAACAGCAAAAGTAAGGGCAAAATTATGCTTTTCCTTTAGTTAAAAAGCTGCATACAATTTGACTTGAAACACATTAACAATGTCTAGTACTGTCAATACAATATTTGATTATAATTATCTTTACTCTAGTCAGAAGAGCTAATAATCAAGATCAACAGTGTTTGGAATGCATAATATAGCAGCAGGGCTCCAGATAAGAGGGAGTAAACTGAACAAATCTTACATTTTCTCACTTAGTTTAGCACCAAATCCTATAGTGTTACTACTCATTAGAATCGTCTCGAAGAGACGATTCTAATGAGTAGTGACACCATAAGGTTAAAAGCAGAAACAAAGATTTAGTTTTTCAATACTCCCCTTATCTGGAGCCCTGATATAGCAGTAGATCAGATACAAAGAGGATGAACCCTTTTGCTGCTATTAGCATTATATTGACACTTTTTGAAGGCAGTGCAGATGAGATTTGACAACTGCCTCTGATCAAGGTTTAGTTAAAATGTCTGATATAGGCCTGCAAACTTTCTTGGAGAAATTGTTTCCTTATTTATTTTAACTAATAAAATAGTTCAGAAGCTAGATGGTCATAGTGGGTAGGGTTTTACACATGAATATACAATGGGAGAAGGTTTGACGTAACCCATACCTCCATAAATATGCCTTTTTATGTCTTAAATTTACTCCTCCACTGAAGATAAGAGTTCCTCATTATGCAGTCATAATTATCTACTATTACTATAAGAAATATGTTCTATACACTAGCAGATGTTAGCTTAAAGCAGGCTGAAAGTAAAGCAGAATGTGCCATAAGGCACATTCTGCTTTACTTTCAACCTGCTTTAAGTGGCCACTTGTATTAAAACTAGAAACAGACTATGGGGTAATGGGTTAACAAAGTTTAGCCTACTTACAGAGCAGTTGAAGCACTCGGAGTGGAAGTTGCTATTGAGGGCCTCAACCCATTTGTCTCCGGGCTCAATGGGGAAATTGCAGGATGTGCACATGGTCTGGAACATCTGGCGCCAATCTGTAACAAAACCATGGTTACATTGCTATTGTAAGTTAGGAGTCTGAACATGTCTTGCTGCATAGCTTCACATTTGAGAAGTACAGCGGAGCTCCCTCTCTACAACCACACCCAGTGGGAGACACATTTTGTGTGCATTGTTTGGAGGGAGTCGTTATAGGGAGGGAAATTGACATACATTTGAAAACAACTTGAAGACAGATCAGACGCCACGTAACGCGGCGTCTGATCTGGCTTCAAGCTGTTTGTCACTCATCGTTAAGGTTTATTCTGTCAAAATGGCCATTTTGTAACTTGGTGAAAAACAGCAGACGACAACTTTAAGCAGACAATATTGCAGCAGTAAAAGCGTTAGACATAATTATCCTGTTAAGGGAACTGCGACAAGTGTTGTTGTAAGGAGGGAGTTGTTGTAGGGAGGGACGTTGTAGGGAGGGAACACTGTATTACCAAATCTAAAATCCCTATGCCTCTACCAAACCAAATGATGTGACAGTTTTTTTGCTATAAACAAACCATAGTGTTTTATAAAAACATAAAAAATGTTTGAAACTTTTTATTTGAAACCTCTTTATTTAAATTTTGGCAAGGGAAATCTTGACTGTATCTACATCAAATCTGTCCAACGTAGTTCACATACATCATGAAAGTGTGTGCAATTAATAAGGACACTTTTAATAAAGATTAAATGAAAACTTTCCGACTGGACGGCAAAAAAAAGTAATGCACAAAGCTGATGTAGAAGCTTTCTGTAATGCTTTTGCCCTGCATTAAGTTGCAACAGGTCTTTAAAGATAAATGTGCTTTGTGACTGAATGGCTGCTTTACAAAGGTTATATTGTACAATAATGAAGAAGTTTCTATTTGCTAAAGGCATAGCTAAATTGCAACAGTTTGCCTTCTAGATAAAGTATATTTACCGTTTTCACAGTATGCATTTCCGTCTTCCAGATGGAACTGGTTGCCGCCGATGGGCTGTTTACACTGGTGACACAGGAAACAAGCAGGATGGTACTGCTTGTTCAAGGCATTCACACATTCCTGAACAATAAATACATACACATCTTACAGATCTTGATCTACATATCAGATTTGACCTTATATATTAATATTTATATGTTTGTACGACGAGAAACTGTATGGTTTAAGTGGAATCTTCCGTCAAAGTTTACCTGTTATCCCATTACCCCATAATTACGCCTTTTTACACCTTTAATATACTCCTCCAGTGAAGAAAATAGCTCCAATTTATAATATGTATCATAAGAAATATTTTCTATATTCTGGTAGATGCTAACTTATATTTTAAAGCAGGTTGAAAGTAAAGCCGGCGCATTCTGCTTTACTTTCAACCTGCTTTAAGCAGTCACATATCTTCAAAACTAGATACATGCTATGGGGTAATGGGTTATTAGAATGTTTCATTAAACATATATGTTGAGTTCAATTATGTAGTTATGACCAAAGAATCTGCATATACTTAATCATTTTCATTGCCAAATATATGTTGTTAGATTGAGTACCTAAGAGATTAACAATATGTACTGGTGTAAAAGGAAATTTAATCTTTATTGAGCAATGGGTTGACCAATGAAACACACTAGGAGGAATACAGTAAAATTGATTGTTTAAAAGACAGGTGACAGCTTAAAGCAATGTGACAGTAAAACAGAAAGCTCCTTTAGGAGCTTTCTGTTTTACTGTCACCTTGCTTTAAGCACTCACCTGTCATAACCACCTATATTAACAGACTTTAATGGTCATGACAGAGAGGTTTTAGTGTAAAGATAACTTGACAATGTCCTATACTCACCCCTACAATAGCAGCATCACACTTGGCACAATGGGGAGCGAAATAGAGCTCATAGTCCTTCTCACAGTACAGAAACCCTCCCTCCTCCACAAACCCTATATCTAACAGCTTAGTTCCACACCGAGGATTGGCACATATAAAGTGGTCAGGACACCAGGTCTTACCCATGGCAAGAACGAATGGGCCTCTGTAAATACAAACAATAAAATCAATATGTATAGTATCTTAAAATGATATATAAATGAAAAGACTACTTTAAAATTTACTCAACAGACTTATGTGCATTGAAGATGGCGAGGATCCAGAGGGCGAGGAAGGCCAAAGAAGACTTGGTTGGAATGTGTCGAGGCAGACATAAGAACATGCAGCCTCGGCGGCATTGATCCGCAAAATAGAGAAGCCTGGAGGTTAGGTGTGGGAAACTCTAGCCACCTGCTGCCCACCCCTGTAGGGACAACCGCAGCAGTTGACAAATAAACTCAGGACTTCTTAAGTCCGTAACTCACCAAAAGCCAACACTTAACCTAGGTCAGCGGTCAAAGTCATCAAACTGCGATGTACCATACTGTACTCATTCAGGTACATAAGCATGTATAATTTGAGTGACCCTAGCTCTAGTACCTAGACCACAAAAATTTAACACAACAAGAACAATATCACAGAAAGTGACAAATGCCACCAAGGTGTTTTGTTACTGCAATGTACTCATTTGGCGGCAAAATAAAATCATACAGCAGGTTATAATTGTACTCCTTGCTGTTGTTGTGATGAAAATGTACAAGGAAATAAGCTTTTTCTAGCTTAATATTCAAATGCATCATCACCATAGCATCATGACTTCATATTGATGATCCTGATGGTGTTGTCATCATAACAAGGTTTATCATGTCATTTTGAGAACTATTTTCTAAAATTAGAAATGATCACATCATTAAAGCGTTATGGATAGTTAGGATGAGTTATCTCCCTTCCTAATCACTTGAGATAATATAATGATGAGTTATCTCCCTTCCTATTCACTTGAAATAATATATTTCTCTCTATTAAGGGTAAAACATTCTATTCTGTAACAAAACTTTTACCATAACAGAACAGAACATATTTTATTTTTTGGCTTATACATACAGTATCTTGTCAATATAAAATAGATAATATTCACAATTGTCACCTAATCCAATACTGGATCAAATATTACAAGAATACATTTAGAGTCTTCATTATCAGAATACATATGTAATTATTTTAATTAAGCCTAGTCCATTTTTACACATTTAAGGTTGATTTAAAAAATAATATATATTGAAAAAATTACTAACAGTGCAAACCCTGATCATAGGGCTGATCTGTGTCTACACTGTTTGCATTGACCAAGTGTACGGTTAAAAGGTACACTGTTTGTAAATAAAAGAGTATATTTGTGACTAGGGTTCAATGAGATAGTCTACCTGATATCTTTGCCACAAGAAGCACAGATGGGGACTCTTCCTACTGCCAACATGTCTGTCTTCATGACAGCATCTCCTATCTTTCCTCTCACTGCCCCTACCCCAGAAGGTTTGGGTGGGTTTCTGGATGATGTAGGGACTGGAGGGGCTACACTGGGAGTGAAAGGTTTGGCAGCAGGAGCACTGCCACCACCACCAGATGGCTGGCCTGGGGTCCACACTCCTGGCTTGGGAGCTGGTGAAAAAATAAAACATGCAATTTACCAAGAAAATTTCAATTAAATAAGTCCTGACTTCGAAAGTTCTGAACATAAAAACAAACAGCATTTCCATAATGAGTATTCTGCTTTACTTTAAACCTGCTTTAACCTTCTTCAAAACTGAAACAGGCTATGGTGTATTGGGTTAACTCTTTATTACAAGGGAAAGCTTTTTAACAGTTTTACAAATTACCAAAAGAACTGCCTTTCCTGCAATCTGAAAGCAACTACTTAAAGCAGAATTTTCCCTACGGATGTCTCTGCTTTACTTTCAGTCTTATGTAAATGCAAGCATTCGTCCGTCTACAATAAACAAAATTCTGCTAAATCTAATGTCTCCCCTATCCCTATTTTGCCCATTAGTCTACACATTTAGACCAGTAATAATTGTGTATTTCATGCCTGGTTGGTCTTATACAGTAAAACTTGTCTATAACGGCCATTAAAACGAGGTCTAATTGATTGTATAAATGACAGGTGACAGCTTAAAGCAAGGTGACAGTGAAACAGAAAGCTCCTAAAGGAGCTTTCTGTTTTACTGTCACTATGTTTTAAGCAGTCACCTGTCGAAAAAAATCTAATATATTATAGCACTTTAGTGGTTGTTTTGAGAGGTTTTACTGTACTTCTTTTAATTGATTTTCATTGTTTTTGACAGTATTTCAGTCTTTTTAGAACCAGAACTAGAATGAAAACTTAATGGAGCTGATTCTAAAGTTTGATGTGACCAGAGAAAACCAACATTAACCCTATCACGATAGAAGCACCGTTTAGCAAATTCAATTTATTCCTCCACTAAAGAAAATAGTTCACATTAGTTATAAGCTTTTACAATAAGACATATTTTCTTTATCCTAGCTGACGGTAACTTAAAGCAGGCTGAAAGTAAAGCAGAATGTGCATAAAGGTACATTCTGCTTTACTTTCAGCCTGCTTAACTCATTACCCCATAGCCTGTTTCTAGTTTTGAAGATATGTGACAACTTATAGGTTGAAAGTAAAGCAGAATGCACCTTAAGGCGCGTTCTGCTTTACTTTCAGCCTGCTTTAAGCTACCATCTGTTAGAATATAGAAAATATTTCTTATAATATAAATTCATGACTGCATAAATTGGGAGTATATTCTTGGGTATAGGAATAAAATAAAGGCGTAAAAAGGCGTATTTATAGGGTAATGGGTTAAGTGGTTATGTCTTCAAAAGTAGAAATAGGCTATGTGGTTCAGAGTTTTCTCCTTTGTCATAGCAAGACTACAAGCTCTGAGAAAGATAGCATATACAGTGCTGTAAGTATGAGAGCATGTTACAGTGCTATGACAAGTATGAGAGCATGTTACAGTGCTATGACAAGTATGAGAGCATGTTACAGTCCTATGACAAGTATGGCAGCATGTTACAGTCCTATGACAAGTATGGCAGCATGTTACAGTCCTATGTCAAGTATGGCAGCATGTTACAGTCCTATGTCAAGTATGGCAGCATGTTACAGTGCTATGACAAGTATGGCAGCATGTTACAGTCCTATGTCAAGTATGGCAGCATGTTACAGTCCTATGACAAGTATGGCAGCATGCTACAGTCCTATGTCAAGTATGACAGCATGTTACAGTGCTATGACAAGTTTGGCAGCATGTTACAGTCCTATCACAAGTATGGCAGCATGTTACAGTCCTATGTCAAGTATGGCAGCATGTTACAGTGCTATGACAAGTATGGCAGCATGTTACAGTTCTATGACAAGTATGGCAGCATGTTACAGTCCTATGTCAAGTATGACAGCATGGCACAGTCCTATGTCAAGTATGGCAGCATGTCACAGTCCTATGTCAAGTATGGCAGCATGTTACAGTCCTATGTCAAGTATGGCAGCATGTTACAGTGCTATGACAAGTATGGCAGCATGTTACAGTCCTATGACAAGTATGGCAGCATGTTACAGTCCTATGACAAGTATGGCAGCATGTTACAGTCCTATGTCAAGTATGGCAGCATGTTACAGTCCTATGTCAAGTATGGCAGCATGTTACAGTCCTATGACAAGTATGGCAGCATGTTACAGTCATATGACAAGTATGGCAGCATGTTACAGTCCTATGACAAGTATGGCAGCATGTTACAGTCCTATGACAAGTATGGCAGCATGTTACAGTTCTATGTCAAGTTACAGTCCTATGTCAAGTATGGCACTACCTACCTGCTGGAGCTTTCACTGGTACTGGGGCAGGTGCATGGGCTGGTGCAGATGGCTGATCTCTGAAATGTACAAACCTCACAAGGTCAAGGTCACATCTTTCTCTTTAATAAACACTTTGACATCTTCATGTATATTTACAGAAACAACTCTCTTGAGTGTCTACTCAAATTCTCACTGCAGTTCATTAACCAATTACCTCTTAAATATGCCTTTTTACGCCTCTAAACTATTCCTCCATTGACGAAAATAGTTCCAATTAATACAGTAATGAACATGTACCAAAGAAATAGTTCCTATATCTTTGCTGATGGTAGCTTAAAGCAGGCTGAAAGTAAAGCTGCTTCAAGTGGTCACCTTTCTTCAAAACTAGAAACAGGCATGGGGTAATGGGTTAAGACATTTGGAGGTTTTATGCCATTTGAAAGTAATGTATACAGCTCCTTTAGAACTTTTATACATTACCTTTGACCTACATTAACTGGTTCACCCCTACAACGTTTCATAGACAATTGAAATTTACCAGTGAAGTTTAGTCCCTTTTTGACTATTTATGTTGATTTAAACAATATATTGCAAATTGACAAACAGTGCAGATCCTGCTCAGAGGGTTTCTGCAATATAAGCATCTGCACTAGCAGCATAGGACATGTATACTCAGTCTCTTTACAGGTACACTGTTTGTAAATGACAAGTACAGTAAAACCTCTCTATAACGGCCACTAAAACGAGGACTAATTGGTTATTTAAATGACAGGTGACAGCTTAAAGCAAGGTGACAGTAAAACAGAAAGCTCCTACAGGAGCTTTCTGTTTTACTGTCACCATGCTTTAAGCAGTCACCTGTCAAAAACAACTAATAAATTAGCACACTTTAGTGGCCGTTATAGAGAGGTTTTACTGTATACTCATCACTAGTGTTGAATTTGTTAGACATCTACTTGTTTTAAAGGTCATGACTCTTCCTATTCCAGTGGTGTTATTGTAGTTACATGTATACTCTTTGAGCTTTAAATGAATAGAATAGAACCACTCTTAATCTTTTTTTTCCTGATTTAATTTTCTTTTACCAGAATCAAAAGAGAGAAATAATACGAAATAATACAACTACATAAATATTTACACTGCAACAAAATGTTCATCAAGAGAATTAAAATATTTGCGAATTCCCCTTTTCCTATGCACAAGGCAATAATAAAATCAATTCATGCTCCTGATTCACATTGTACCCAATGGTAAAAGACCCTTAACCCATAGCTTGTTTCTAGTTTTGAAGATATGTGACCACTTAAAGCAGGTTGAAAGTAAAGCAGAATGTGCCTTAAGGCACATTCTGCTTTACTTTCAGCCTGCTTTAAGCTATTATCTGCTACAATATAGAAAATATTTCTTATGATTTTGGTTTGTGACAGTATAAATTGGAACTATTTCTTCAGTTGAGGAATAAATTAAAGGCGTAAAAAGGCATATTTATGGGGGATTTGGTTAAACAAGGGTGCATAAAGCACAATACATCTGTCTGTCAAATTGATGAAAAGAGCATTTCCAAAGATATTTAAAATGTCGCAATATATGACACTTCAACACAATTTGAGTATTATAAAGAAGCATTCTACAAATGATGATGAAAATCGGGCAAATATGGTTTGAGTTATTGATAAATAAACAAGACAGACAGACAGACAGAAATCACTGTATCTTTAATAATTTTCAACTTTTACTTGGAAGGCAAATCAGATGTCTTCTGCAATCTGCATAATGCAATTGATTCAGGTCTTTTAAACTTTTTTCAATTAACTCTATGCAAGCTAGAGGCAGATTTACCTACCATAGTGATTACGTCTGCAAACAGATTGGATCCAGATGAGACGCCGCTTAACACGGCGTCTTATCAGGATCCAAACTGTTTGCCATTCTGACACTGAATTTAAAAGAAAATTTGAATATTCTAATTTTAGAATGATAGCAGACGACAAATTGTTGCAGACGAAAAAATTACCCAGCATGCAAAGACTTAAAAGTTTCCCCATTCACAATGAATAGTGCACATTGAATGCATAAATAAAAGGTTTTATGTTTACAGTGCTAAACCACTGCACACAGGAAATGCATCTCAAAGCAATTCAAACAGCAGTAAAACAGTCATCATCCGTGGTTACAAAACATGCAAACTTGCAAAAACTAAGCTTCTGAAAAGCCTAGAATTATCTTGCCCAAGATACAAATAGTTTCCCAGTCTGTAGCCAAGTTACTTTCACTCACACAGCTTAAAGACAATTCTGAAACAACTTACATTATTTCCAGACACTGCAAACCAAGTAAACTTTCTTTGAACAGTTAGATATGGACAAATTTTACTAAGTCTTTCAAATTTATCCTCTAATAATACCTTGTGCTCCTGATATGACTAGTTCTTTTAACCCATTACCCCATAAATATGCCTTTTAACACCTATAATGTATTCCTCCACTGAAGAAGAAATTCCCATTTTATACAGTTATGAATATGTATCAGAAGAAACAATTTCTATAACCTAGCAGATGATTACTTAAAGCAGGCAGAAAGTAAAGCAGAATGTGCCTTAAGGCACATTCTGCTTTACTTTCAACCTGCTTTAAGTGGTCACCTGTCTTCAAAACTAAAACAGGCTAAGGGTTTATGGGTTAAACATGTTGTTTGTTTGCTTTTATTCCAAGTATCAGGATCTGTTTGACACCAATCAAGGTCAATGAAAACTTATTGTAATTTATTTATAAGCAACAACAATTTTGCAGGATAATGATTACACATTAAATGTTCTTACTACATGTACCACTTAACTCTTTACTCCATAGCCTGTTTCTCGTTTTGAGGAATACAGAAAATATTTCCTACAGTACATTATGTACATGTACATGAATGTATTTTCTTCAGTGGAGTAAAAGAAGTTTCAGACAATTAGCATCAAGTAACATATAAATAGTAGCATGAGCTTTCTGTTTACTTCCAGCATGCTTTAAACAGCAACATGTCTTCAAAACATCAAGGACAGACCGTATCAGCTCAATGTTCAAGCTTCAGAAGTTGTTAAAAAAATCTTGAATCTTGCTGTTTTAAGCTGATGACAGGTTTTTGGCAGTTGAAGCAATGTTTGCCAGACACTATCTACCAGACATTTGAGCAATTAAATCTTATATTTTGTTATAGCACGATAATAAAATAGCCAATAACACAAAAATCTGCTGACTTTCACACTGATTTAATATTGGTTCTTTTATATTGCAAGAGGGTAAAGCTTACAGTTGGTTATTGAAAAAGTTTAACCCTTTACTCCATAGATACACCTTTAAATGCATTTAATTTATTCCTCCAATGAAGAAAATAGTTCCACTTTATACAGTCTTGAATATGTAACATAGGATTTGTTGTTTTTTTCTATATTCCAGCAGATGGTAGCTTAAAGCAGGCTGAAAGTAAAGCAGAATGTGCCTTAAGGCACATTCTGCTTAACTTTCAACCTGCTTTAAGGGGCTATCAATCTTCAATACAAGAAACAAGCTTATATGGAGTAATGGGTTAACTAGTCTATTTCTTAGGGCAAAAAATGTAGTGTACAGTAGTCAAACCTGTGCTCAGCAATGTATCAATCAGAGTTCATTCCAGAAAAGAGTAAACTAAATTTCAAAATATGTTCTCCCTTATGTCTAGTCTAAACCCTATGCTGTGACCACTCATTAGAACTGTCTTGTAGAGAAGATTCCAATGAGCAGTCACACTTTATGGTTTAATGCAGACATAAAAAGACTTAATATTTGAAATATCCCCGGGCAGAGTAAATATAAGATATCAAGAAACCAGTTACTGGTTAATGCAGGACAATAGTAATGCAGAAAGCTTTCAAGTACTTGTTTTGCATTAAGCTGCCACCTGTCCCTAAGACAGCTATCACATGTTTAATGGTTGCCAAGCACAACTCTGACTATACTAGACTTTAAGGAGAGTTGGAATTTCTACTATAAGAAAAGTTTTGGCAACTCAGTCACTGATTATGTAAAATGCTCATGCAATCTTCAATTATAGAATATGTTTGAACTGGGTTGGATAGGAAATAAATTCTAATAAAGCCAAGGAAATGTCTAGCAAGCCAAAATCTGTATATACACATGTATTTGTCAATTCAGCAAGATGAAAATGTAATCTATATTTGTTAATATTTTCTATTAGACACTTTTTTACTATATTCTAACTGATTAAGACACATTTTATCCAATAATCTAAATTAACAAGAAAATTTTCAGATTCAATCTGACAAAATGTCACATAGATACACTAAGCATTTGTGAAATATGAAAGAATTTAAATTTCATGAAAACTAATTCATTGCAACTGCTAACGTGTATATTCAAGATTCACACATGATGCAACCAAGCTTAATAGAAAGTCAAATGAACACACATGTCCCTGTAAAGCCAAGAAAAGACAAAGCATGTTCCACCCAGCAGGAGTTAGCTATCTTGAAAATAACAGCAAGTTATTTCCCTTGCTAAAGTTGAAAGGCAGGGTTATTTCCCTTGGTTATGCCACACAAAGTAGCAGTTCTACTAGGCTGAGTTCACACTGTATTACCCTAACTTTCTCTCTAACTGAACAAAGCTGTGAGATTGTTCTGGGACATGTATCTCGGCTTTGTATGGGCGGTGTTCACGCTGTAGGACAAGCTGATAAGTTTCCGAGGGGTAATAGGCTACAGCCTCGCCCCCTACTGGATGTGCCTTGTGGACCTCAGAATTATCCAACCCATTTTGGCTACTGTAATTGGTCAGTGAAAGTTTGGACATGTATACTTTGGAAACAAATGGTTATCAATGCATGCATCATAACGCAAAACCAAAACAAGCTAAACACACTTTGATCAATAAATCAATCAAGACTGGCAAAATTATTCTTTTAAATACATGAATTCAACAAGATTAGATGTTGTGGTGCTGAAGAAGGGAGAGCATATCTTATTTCTTATCTAAATCAGACCAGTCTTAGTCAATAAAGATCCTTCTTCAAACATTGAAGCATTGTCAAGATAAAATAATTATGGAATTTAACCATACAATGCTGAAACTTCTTATGAACTTTTTCGAAGAATGACAAGTTTTGGGATGTGCCAAACTGCCCCGGAGATCTCTGATAAGAGTCTACGCTGTTGCTAAGGATGCATTATATTCTCAGTTCCCTTACTGTATGGGTTAAACACATAGATACTTTTAGTAATTTTTCTCTGTCAAGTACAGAACCTGTAACATCCTGTTGTTTTAACTCTTTGCATGCTGGCAGTGAAACTGTGATTACCTTTGCAAATGGTTTGGATCCAGACGAGAACCTGCGTTACACAGTGTCTCAATTGGATTGAACTGTTTGACACTCTCACACAATTTTTTTTTTTAAAGAAGTGTCTATTTTAATTTGAGTAGCAGATGACAATTGTTGCAGACTGCAATATTACTTAGCCAGCAAAGAATTAAAATACAGCACCCATTTTAAATGTCAAACCAATTTCATGTTCAAAGTGTTTTTAACTTCACATCGCTATAAATACAGGACACTGCTGAAGTGCATACACAATATGCTGTGATACATTTGTCAAGTGCAAATAAAGTGTGCCAAATTCACATGCAAATCAAAGCAGCCAGACTCCAGCCCTGATACTGATCACACCATTATACTGACAAGGGGCAACATTAATATTTGCCATAAGCATAGAACTGCTATAGAATCATTTTGCAAACATGCAGTTTATCTAAAACAGAAACCACTGTTACCTGCTTGTTTTGAGAATTTAAGCCGATTATAAATAAATGCATTAAATATCATGAACAAATTATCAATAATGAAGACCCAAATTTAAAGTTACCAATTAATAAAGAAAGAAAGCAAATACAGATATATACCACTATTATGACCACTAAAAGGAAGAATTATTGATAGTGTTACAGACTGGTTGCAGCTTAAAGCATAGTGAAAGTAAAGCAGAAAGTTCCAACAGGAGCTTTCTGCTTTTCTTTCACCTTGTTTTAAACCTTTACACCATAGTAAGTTTCTAGTATTGAAGACACGTGACCACTTAAAGCAAGTTGCTTTCAGCTACCATTAGCTAAGACGAAGAAAATACTTCTAATGATGCACATTCATGACTGCATAAATTGTAATTATTTTCATCAGTGGAAAACAAATTTAAGGCATTATAATGCAAATTTATGGAGTAATGGGTTAAGCAGTCCCATGTCTGCATTACATCTTGTAATGGTCATATTAGCCAGTATTACTGCAGTGTATTGTCATTACCCGAGTTGTTTCTCAAGAACTTTTATGGTGCGAGTTTGTTTGGGTTCTACTTGTTTTTCCTGTTTCTCAGGTTCGTTTTCTTGTTCCTGTATTAGTTTAAATGTTTCAGACGGGCGGTATAAGCGTTTACCCTGAGCATCATACTTGATCTCCTCCACTTCGCCTCCTGCCCTGTAACAAACATGCAACAAATAATACGAAAATACATGCAGGTGGTTTAGAACTGCCATGGCAAATAAACTACAATCCAACTTCCATTTCTTGAACTCACCTAAGTTGTATTAAACCATATATTTGCAGCTTAATTTCATTTTTTCCAACTTGCTTTTGTTGAAAATATCCGTAATTCAAAGTTTAAACCTTGCTTAGCCATGTTTTAACTTTGAATTATGGATATATTTGACTGAAGCGAGCTCAAGATATCGAAATTTGACTGTATATAGCAAATATAACACAAACTTTACAGATCCATATAATGGCACACAGGATCCTGATAAGATGCCAATTAATATGGTATCTGATCTGGATCCAAGCCGCTAACATAATTCAAGTTGGGTTGAATAACCAAAGCTTGCCATTTATTTGCCATGCCAGAATAGGGTGTGGGATGTTATGTAACTAATCATTTACCTGCTCTTCAACATTCATGACTCCATAACCTATCAGCAATATTTAAAACAAACAGTGTTACTGAATGTAACAAGGTAATCACAGGAGCAGAAACTATCCATATACCACAGTGGACTGACATACCATGGATAATGTGCTGCCAATGACATAGTAAGACAATTTATCTGTTTCTTTACATACCGGTACTTACAGAAATTTAATACATGGGAAAATGTTTCCAAGATCTCCATTATATCTCAATTCAACCCAATGTTATGACTACTCATTAGAATTGTCTCTTTGTGATGATTCCAATGGGTAGTCATAACATAGGATTTGGAGAGGACAAAACAATGTTTATTGCATTTGAAATATTCCCTTGGTCTGGAGGTTTGATTTCATTATTTCAGGGGGAAAATCTGTACAAGTTTTGAAGAGCTGGTGTTAAATTATACATGCAAAAGAATATACATTATAAACAATATGGGTATCAACATATGTCAAATAATGCTGAACTGTTAGTAACTGTGCATCATTTTACTCTTTATAGTCTATTCAAAGGGATGGCACCTAATGAAACAGTGATCAACTACAAAAATGGAAATTTATGGTCAATGGTTTATGTCAGCAGCACTGAAAACGTGTAACCTAACATTACAAGACATATTAGCAAGGGTGTGCTGGCTTTAAAATTAAAATTTCAAGCATAAAAACTTTTCAACTGCTTACCACTGTACAAACTGCTTATTGTTACCACTTTAGCTTTATGTCTATTGTCGCAAGTTAGAATATTACAGCAAATGTTTGAAGATAATGCCTTCATTTACACATTACATGAACTACAAGAGTTCAGCCTGTTCACAGACCTAGTGTCCAGGGGCCCGTTTCATAAAACTTCTTACGACAAATGTTGTCCTAAGTCAGATTATAAAAGTACCAATTATTATTTGTTTCTCCATCTAATCCTGTCTTGTGACATCTTTTTGGAATCGTCTTGAAAAGACGATTCCAAAAAGATGTCACAAGACAGGATTAGATAGAGAAATCAGAAATTAAATGTATTTTAAAGTTTTGACTTACGACAACATTTGTCGTAAGAAGTTTTATGAAACGGGCCCCAGACAGTTATACAGACACTTAACAGAAACAGAAATCTCAGAAGTTTCATGCGTTCTACATATAACAGATGTGGCTTGTAAATACAGCTCGTTCTCAATTCTTTGAAACACACTGGTCAAACAGCTCTATTTCATATTAAAATGTAACTAAGCAACATTTTAACATTGAAATGTAGGTATATGTGATTTGAGCAAAGTCTAGTTACAGAAACTCAACTTCACCTGTCTCAGAATTTTGAACAATGGTTTCAAATCGGTCTGGCAACTTCTCTTACAAGAAACTATCTAATAATACATGTATGTTTACATAAACTATTACAAGATTTTTCTATAATTCTTACTTTACATGAATCTATTGTTTGCTAGCGAGATTGGGTATTTTTATATATATATATATATCTTACTGACATCTACTGATATATATTACAATGGTTCAGGTAGAAGAGACAGACAAGGTATAAATGCCAAGTCAGAAATTAGATGGCTACTGTTAGAACAATTCTCTGATATTTTTCCTTCACTGTTTCTTACTCTAGTATTAATTTCGTGATTAGAAATACAGTGAAGTCTATTGCCAACACTTATAGGAAGGCTTGGCTTGTTTTTAAGACAGATGGCTGCTTTAAAGCATGATGAAAGTAAAACAGAAAGTTCCTGAGAGAGCTTTCTGCTATATTTTCAGCCTGTTTTTCGCTGCCATATATCTTCAACACTATCAATGAATTTTCTTTTTTGAGTGGTCAAAAGAACATTAACCCTTAGCCCGCCAAATAAATTGTCGTCTGCTATATTTCTCGTCTGCTTCAAGTTTCAAAGTGCTTCAAAGTTGCTCAAAATTGCTGAAAATGTTGTCCGAGTGTCAAACAGCTTGGATCCGGATGAGACGCCGAGTTACTCGGCGTCTCATCCGGATCCAAGCTGTTTGCATATGGAGCTATAGTCGTGAGTGGCAGGCTAAGGGTTAATATTATATTTTTATGATATACAATTTGAGTAGAGAGTAGTGAGCATCTTTGAAATAAAACTGAATTAGAGGATCAGAATAGAACATAATTGAGGTTAGATCTTGTCACAAAAAATTCAATCAATGGTGTTTTCTACGATTCATGCAAGCACATTTTCAAAATCAAATTGTGTTCTCATCTATAAAACCAAAGAGCATTTTTCAATTTTAGAACAACAAGCTAGCCAGGGGCAGATCACTCTAACAAGATGCAAGCTAGAGAAGGGGGATAACTCCACTGTACCTCTGCCATGGTTGGGGAGCGGAGGACTGCCCTTGGGGTGGTCCTGTAATATGGTTACACAATCAGTTGAGAAAATATCAAATCAAAATAGTTTTTTGCCATTCCTGCATTTCAAGTGGACAACAATATCAAGAGTCTTATCCTATATTGTGACAGGTAACTGCTTCAAGCAGGCAGAAAGTGAAGTAGAAAAATCATATGGGAACTTTCTTCTTTACCTTCAGCCTGCTTTAACCACTTATTCCACAAATCCATCCTTTTTATGCCTCTATTTCTACTCTAAGGAAAGTAATCACCATTAAGGAAGTCCCGAACATCAAAATATAAAAGACATTTCCAGTATCTTTCCAGATGGTACCTAAAAAGCAGGTTGAAAGTAAGTCAGAATGCTCCTTTCAACCTGCTTTAAGTTGTCACCTGTCTTCAAAACTATTACTAGATTATGGTTCATTTATCTAGAAATGGTGGAAGCTTAAAAAAGCATTATATGAGAATACGGAAAAAGTCTCAAAAAGAGTTGAATGTTGAAAATAATGTCCATTTGAATTGCAGGATATGACAATATGATATTACAACCAAATAGTACTGTAATTGTGTCCAGCAAGTAAATATGGAGATCATTATTTGCAGTTTCCATGTTTTGTTAATCACAATCACAATCACATAAAATATAATAAAATCTGTGTATAGTAGCCATTCAATAAAGAAACATGGCACAGTCTAAAGACAGATAACTGCTTTATGCAGGACAAAGGTAATGCAGAAAGCTCCTATAGGAGCTTTCTGCATTACTTTTGTCCTACACCAAGCTGCCACCTTTACAATAGACTGCATTACACATCTTCTTTTGAAAAACAGCAAGGGGCTGCTGTAAAAAGGTTTCACTATCTAAAATTCAATTAAAACTGTTGGTTACTTGTCTGGACACAAATTACTCACTGAAAAAAAAAAAGATTTTTCCCAGTTCGGTCATGTATACAAATAATACACTTTGTATATATTATTACCCAGTTGAGGTGTCTTCCGGTTTCACAAGATTTTGTTGTATTTGAATATTAGTAGCTGAGTATAGAGACGATGGTGAATTGAACTGGTTTTTGACACTGGTATTGGGTGACGGGCTCCGTCGAAGGTCAACTGTGGGTCGCAGGGCGGCTGGGGGATCTGTAATAACACTGGCTAGGACAACATTCCAAATATACATATTACATATTGACCACTAAAATACTACATTGTCAAATAACACTCTTCTATTATTCATCCTTTTAATGCTAAAGGAGTCCTATGATCTGGATATACACTGTCTGCAAAGGATGAATGCATTTGGTTCCCACACATTAACAGTCAATTTACAATGGAAGATGCATTCCCAGAGATATGCAATGTCACACATAATCCTGAGCCATGTATATTCATCAGCCTCTATTATCAAGGCCAATATGAAACTTTAAACTTGCAACCAAGCTGAAAGTACATTGCCACAGACCTTGGTATGTACAATAATATTCTTTCATAGATGGTCAAAGAAGTAATGGAGCTTGAAATAAAACAGCATTACAATGCATAAGAAACATACAGTAAAACCTCTCTATAACAGCCAATAAATTGTGTAAATTATTCGGTATTTATGACAGGTGACTGCTTAAAGCAAGGAGACAGTAAAACAGAAAGCTCCTTTGGGAGCTTTCTGTTTTACTGTTACCTTGCTTTAAGCTGTCACCTGTCATTTATACAACCAATAAGCCTTTATTTTAGTGGTCATAATAGAGGTTTTACTGTAATCACTTGTTATTGTTTTGTATTTAGTTTAGGCAGTTAGTGTGGTATTTCAACATTTGATCATTTCCACTACTTTCCCATATTTAACAATCTTTTTTTCTAAATAAAGGCAACAATACTCCGGAAAAGAAATATTTTTTGTTTACTGTGAGTGACAATAATGTAAATTGCTGAACTCCAGCTTGAATCAACCTCTTTCCATACATATATATTGACGCTTTTGGACAGTGTGAAAGAGCTGTCTGATTAGGGTCTGCACTGTTTTGTACACAGTCCTTCTGACATGAGTTTGCACAGTTTCCTGGGGAAAAGTTCTTTAATAGTTCAGATATATGTTCAAAATGGTCAGAGTAGAGACGCATATTTACACATTTAATTTATTTATACCCTAATGAAAATAGTACAAATTTATACAGTCATGAACATGTAGTATAAGAAATATTTTCTGTTTTCAAGCTGACGGTAGCCTAAAGCAGGTTGAAAGTAAAGCAGAATGTGTCTTTAGGCGCATTCTGCTTTACCTTCAACCTACTTTAAGTAGTCACATTACAGTGCAGGAAACATTCGTTTCCAATAAGCATGTTTATGTCTATCTTCAATACTAGAAACAGGCTATGGAGTAAAGGGGTAAAGTATACTGTAAGTGAAAGAGAAATTTCACTAAAAACGTTGAAAACGAGCTTTGAGGGAAATAAGTGGAACATAAACAAACAGTGCAAAACCACAATCTGTGCACTGCCATCAATCATACAAGAAATATTTACAAATATGTATGAGGCAATGTGCAGACATCTATATACAAAGGCAATAGGATGCTTACCTTGTCCACTGTCTAAGGTATCAGCTAGGAACTTGAAGGACCGGGACTGATGTGATGCCTGGCCGGGTTTGTCATCTATATCAGCATATTTGGAGTAGTTTGGAGTTTGACTGTAATCACAGGACAACCACATTACAGGGCAGGAAACATTCACTTCCAATAAGCATGTTTTATGTCAAAATTCTTATGTCCATTGCAAACAGTTTGGAGCCAGATGAGATGTCAGAAAATAAACTGTTTGACACTATAAAAATATGAAATAAATCATTCCAATTTCCCCAAAACTGTCATTCCTACATTTGGTGCAATGTGTCTGCGTTAACCTTTCATTTAAATGTCAAGGAATATTGTCTTCTCCTTTGCAGAACGAACACGATGAAAATTCCAAAGTTACGTTCAGTCACTATTCAGTGTAAAAGCATGGAGATAACAGAACACAGGTGCTTGCTCAACTACGTCAAAGCACAATAAAAATAATGCAGAAAGCAACTACTTTATACACGTTTAAGTTATAGTTAGAACATATTAAGTGAAATCTTAATGATTAAGAAGGGGCGTAACGAGCGTTAGCGAGTGGCCCCTTCTTGACCATTAAGATTTCACTTAATATGTTCTAACTAACTTAGAATATAACCTACATTTTTATTGGCCGAGGACGACATAATTCCCACGTATCGTAAACAAAGCTGGCTTATTCTGGTTGTGTGATCGCCCAAATATGGCATTCTTTACAACTAGTTGCTATGAGGCGGAGTTATCTATACCGCGTGCAAGACACCACGCGACGTCGAAACACAACAGAATTCTTAATGATTAAGTGCCGTACTTAATGGGGCGCAAACGGCAGTTTGATTGGTTAAAAATGTAGGTTATATTCTAAAATACTTCAGAGCAATAACCTGGTTATTAACTGACAATTTACTCTTTGATCTCAATGCCAGAGACAGGTTTCAGTGAGTCCAAGGTTATAAAGCTTTCGAGTTGAATCTGAGATCATTCTCAAGCATTTGATTTGTCAGATTTAAGCTTTTGCTCAGCAAAAGCTCAAATCTGGCCAATCAAATGCCTGACAATTATCTCAGACTCAATTCAAAATCTTTAACACCTTAAGGCCTGGTGTGTGTACTCACTTGATGTTTAAGTTCTGTGTTTGGTGAGTGAGGTTGTCTGTGGCTGGGGTATATGGAGTAGGTTTACTGCCACCAAATGGCTTCGGGGCTGTGTTGTAATTCTGAAAACATGAAAACAACAATGACCAGGGCCCAAGTTATAAACAAGGGCCACTATGGCCCTAAATCGCTCACCTTGTACACATTGGCAAACTTGACCTATAGTGACCTAGATTATGACTGGACATGTATACCCACAATCAACCTCTAGAGTGTAAACAAGATTTTCCAATGATTTGACCTAGTGACCTAGTTTTTGACCAGACATGACCCATATTCAAACTTGACCTAGATATCAATGCGACAAACATTCTGACCAAATTTCACTAAGATCCAATGAGATTTGAAGCCTCTAGAGTGTTAACAAGGTTTTTCTATGATTTGACCTAGTGACCTAGTTTTTGACCGGACATGACCCATATTCAAACTTGACCTAGATATCAATGAAACAAACATTCTGATAAAGTTTCATCAATATCCAATGAGATTTGTAGCCTCTAGAGTGTTCACAAGGTTTTCTATGATTTGACCTAGTGACCTAATTTTTGACCGGACATGACCCACATTGGAACTTGACCTAGATATCAATGAGACAAACATTCTGACCAAGTTTCATCAAGAGCCAATGAGATGTGTAGCCTCAAGAGTGTTCACAAGGTTTTTCTATGATTTGACCTAGTGACCTAGTTTTTGACTGGACATGACCCATATTCAAACTTGACCTAGATATCAATGAAACAAACATTCTGATAAAGTTTCATCAAGATCCAATGAGATTTGTAGCCTCTAGAGTGTTCACAAGGTTTTTCTATGATTTGACCTAGTGACCTAGTTTTTGACCGGACATGACCCACATTCAAACTTGACCTAGATATCAATGAGGCAAACATTCTGACCAAGTTTCATTAAGATCCAATGAGATTTGTAGCCTCTAGAGTGTTCACAAGGTTTTTCTATGATTTGACCTAGTGACCTAGTTTTTGACCCGACATGACCCACATTCGAACTTGGCCTAGATTTTATCAAGACAAACATTGTCATTAAGTTTCATGAAGATCGGATGAAATTTGTAGCCGCTAGAGTGTTCACAACCAATTGTGGACGGACAGACAGACGACGGACATCCAGCGATCCTAAAAGCTCACCTTGGCACTTCGTGCCAGGTGAGCTAACAATTCTGCAAAAGTGAAAACAACAATGACCAGGGCCCAAGATTATAAACAATTTGAGTCCGAGATCATTCTCAAGCATTTATTGGCAAATCTGACCAATCAAATGCTTAAGAATGGCCTCAGACTTCTGTTGAATAAGAATACAAACAATAAACCTTTTTATAATCAGCAGTCAATAAAAAGCCTGTTGGAAAATGATGTTCACCTAGATGAGATGCCTACAATGTTTTGTCTCATCATTCTCTTCAATTATTTGCTTTTATGTAAATCTCTGGACCAACAAAAGAATTTACATTGTTTTCTGTTTAAGAGCTCTTCCAAAACAGCACAATGGAAGCGTTCATTTAAAATACCCTTGCATGAATCTGCTGATTAGACTCTGTACATGAGTTCATTGTAACTTGTTTCAGGAGTCTATGGTAACTTGTTAACTCTTTCAACACTATTTAACTCTTGTGGGTTATAAGGTTCGCTTGTTGATATTTTTAGTTACCAAAACATGAATCAATCTACTTTGAATTATAGGTAGTATAATAAATACTGCTCTAAATTAGCAAACAGTGTAGACCCTAATCAGAGGGCTCCTATAGGATCTAATCTGGGACTACACTGTTTGCAAATGTAATGGGTATATTTTAAACAGGTCCATGGTGTTGAAAGAGTTAGTTCAACATAAAAGAGCTTATCAAAGCCCATTTAAAGTAAATCTTCTCCATAGTTAAAAAGGTGAGTCAGAAGCATAGACTTTAGTTGTATCATGGACCTCAACCAATTGAATCCTTTTCAACTTTTAACTCTCAACTTCATAGCCTGTATTTTTCATTTTGAAGACAGTTGCACTGCTCAAGATAAGACAAGAGTAAACTGAACAAATTCAACATTTTCTCACTCATTTCAGCACCAAATCCCATGGTATCACTACTCAATAATAGTAACACCATAGAATTTAATGCAAAAATAAAGGTTTTAGTTTTTGAAATACTCCCCTTATCTGGAGCTCTGCAGTTGACTACTTAAAGCAATTTGAGAATAAAGCAGAATGCCAACTTTTAACCTGGTCAAATTCAATAATTTTTTCAACCACCTGCATGTGATCACTGAAATATCAACATCTGTCAGAAATGTGAAGTGTTTTGACAATATGGTATTGGGCATCTCTTCATGGGTGGTATTATGTATAGCTCACTGGTTTTATTTTTACTTACAGGGGATTTGTGAATTGAGCCATATATAGTGCCATGTTTTACACAGGCATTGGAGTGTTTAAAAGAGGTGGCTGCTGATGGTAGACTAAAAGTAAAACAGCCAGCCCATAAAGAGTTTTGTCATGGGTGATATTCCTTAGCTCCCAATGGAACACTGGGTCCAAGGTTATAAAGTGTTTGAGCTGAGTCTGAGTGTGTTCTCAAGCATTTGATTGGTCAGATTTGAGCCTAGGCTCAAATCTGATCAATCAAATGCTTGAGAACGACTTTAGACTCAACTGAAAAGCTTTAAAACCTTGAACACTGTTCACAGAGTATGGGTGAACTCACCTGGTTTGCTTGTCCTGCACCTGTACCGCCAGCTGGGCTCTGGTAGGATCCTATATTGGGTGTGGCAAACCTGTCATATGTGGGTGCTCCTCCTCTGAAAGTACAGAATAGGGACAGTAATTAGTATAAATGACACTCTTTAGAGACATGCGTATCTATGCACACAGGTGGTATGTCTGTACAAACACCCCTGATAACCATCTTATTTTCCGGCAGATTCGGTTACAGTGCACAAGGGTACACCTTTCTGCAAAACAACATTATAATTATGAAGGGCACTCTACTATATCAGGGCTGCCACTTCTCTGGATTTTTTCCGAAATCTTTGGATTTTTCTTAATTTCTCCAGACCTACGGATTTCCCCCAGAATCTTCCGATTTTTACTCTTACTTTTGATATTATGATATTTTATGCGGTTTTTACTTGGGAAACATAAATATTCAAACAGTTTATATCCAGATCAGACGCCGCGTGGTCCAAACTGTTTGAAATATTTATGTTAAATCCCACATGAAAATTTGGAAACCTTAGGATTTTTATGAGCAACTTATGGTAGCCCTGCTATAACAAGTATGTAAGTAGATGTATATAATATCTGCAAATCATGTAGTTAACTCATTACCCCTTAAAAACGCCTTTTTACACCTCTCATTTATTCCTCCACTGAAGAAAAAAGTTCCAGTTTATACAGCCAAGAATATGTACAAGAAGAAATATTTTCTGTATCCTAGAAGATGGTAGCTTAAAGCAGGCTGAAAGTAAAGCAGAATGTGCCTTAAGGCACATTCTGCTTTACTTTCAACCTGCTTTAAGTGGTCACCTGTTTTTAAAGCTAGAAATAGGTTAAGAGGTAATGGGTTAAGAAGGTGTCCCATGCAAAATCGCTTATTCAATGAACAGCAAGAATATCTTTAAAGGCAGCCAACTTCTTTATCCAGGACAAAAGTATTGCAGCAAGACCTTTCAGGAATTGTGTGCATTACTTTTTGTTCTGCATCATCTGTGTAAAGGACTTTCTAATGATTTACATGTACACCTGAAAGAAACAATTATACACAATACGTAACAGAAAACAGTAAAACAACAGATGCTTTGTAAATGTCTGTTATTGGTATAACCATGTCTTGCATATACTGGAAATTGACAGTTTCAGCAGAAAACACACAACCTAAAGCTGACAATTTGTTAGTCACAGAGAAGCTATGCAGGTCTATGCAGTCTACATTAGTATGGGTGTAGTTCATCTAGAAATATAACCACTATTTAGTTACAGGTATGCAAGATGAACATAACACACAATATAACAGGTTGCCTAACAATACATTTACCTCCCATGCACAAGTTACTGGTGACTGGCACGTTTCTGCCACGCGCCCAATACATGTAACTTGACTTCTTCTATCAAACCAAAATGCTTACTCATAAAATCTGGATAATTCCATTGGATGATTATGCTTGGAATAGTAAATTACCTATCATATGTGTTTGAATATAAATATTGTTTACTAATCTTGCAGATAAGAAAAACAAAACAGTGAAAAGTGCAGACATAACTGAGACTATGTTCTGCCATATCCCATTACAGTCGAACCTCTAAATACCGGAATTCTCTCTAAACCGGACAAAAACCTTTCTCCCATTCTTTATTTTTTCCGTCCACTTTATACATTCATGAATTTGTATCATCAGAAATGTTTTCTTTATTCTAGCAGATGATAGTTTAAAGCAGGTCAAAAGCAAAGCTGAATGTGCCTTAAGATGCATTCTGCTTTACTTTTTACCTGATTAAGTGGTCAGCTATCTTCCATACTAGAAACAAGCTATAAGGTAATTGGTTAAAACCCCTCTGAACTGGAAACCACTCTAAACCAAAATTTTATGTTGTCCCCACACATGTCCGGTTTAGAGGGGTTTCACTGTACTTCACTAAGTGCCAATGTATTTGTCACCATTCACCAAATATATGAATATTGTATCTACAGGCATAAAACAGCTTAACCCTTTGAACCCTAGTCCGGCATATAGGCGTCCTTTTCAAACAGTGTACATGTGAATAGTACACTTGTCCTATGCAAACAGTGAAGACAAAGATCAGAGGGTTCTGAAAGGAGCCCTCTGATCAGGGTCTTCACTGTTTGTCATACTGCCAAACATGGACAAAAACAACCCTTAAAAGTCAGAAATGGACTAGACACAAATGGCAACTGGAATTGTCCATTTAAAGTTTCAGGGAGGAAAGAGTTAAAGAATGATTACAGTAAACAAGAGGGCCAGAATGGCCCTTGATCGCTCACCTGACAATGGTGACACTAGGATGGGTCACGTGATTTCAGAAAAGAAAATTTGTAAAAGGTGACCCCCAGGGCGGGGCCAATTTTGACCCCTGGGGCAAAATTTGAACAACTAAGATAGAGGACCTGTAAACGATGATATGTGCAAAATATCTAAACTCAGTGTACTATGATTTCAGACAAGAAGATTTTTGAAGTTTTAATTGAAAAAATCTATTTTTAGCTCCGGTGACCCAGATATGCAACAGACCAGAACCGATTCATCCATATATGTGAAGGACCTCTAAAAGTTACATCATGCCAAATATCAAAGCTCTGGTCATATTGGTTCCAGAGAAAAAGATGTTTGAACATTTCACTATATAACTCTATGTAAAACTGTGATCCCCGGGGCGGGGCCAATTTTGACCCCAGGGACAAAATTTGAACAACTTTGATAGAGGATCTGTTGACGATGCTATGTGCAAAATATCTAAGCTCAGTGGACTATGGTTTCAGACAAGAAGATTTTTTAAGTTCTCATGGGAAAAAAATCTATTTTTAGCCTCGGTGACCCAGATATGCAACGGACCGTAACCAATTCAACAATATAAGTCAAATACCTCTAGAAGTAATACCATGCTAAATATCAAAGCTCTGGACATATTGGTTTCAGAGAAAAAGATGTTTGAAAATTTCACTATATAACTCTATGTAAAACGTTGACCCCCGGGGCGGGGCCAATTTTGACCCCAGGGGCAAAATTTGAACAACTTTGATAGAGGACCTATAGGTAATGACATGTGCCAAATATCAAAGCTCTGGCTCTTGTGATTTGTGACAAGAAGATTTTTTAAGATTTCCTTATTTTTTCACTTTGGTTGCCATAGCAACCAGAGTTCTGCATGGTTTCAAATTCTTTGAACAACTTTGAAAGAACTTGACCCAAGGAACATTCCTGTGAAGTTTGGTTGCAATCAAGCAAGTGGTTTTGGAGAAGAAGATGTTTGAAGAAATTGTTGACGCACGACGCACGACGCACAACGCACGACGCCGGACATTGACTGACCACAAAAGCTCACCTTGAGCACTTTGTGCTCAGGTGAGCTAAAAACAGAAAGCTGATTTCAGCACTTTCTGCTTTACTTTCTTCTTGCTTTAAGCAACTCTCTTCATTATTCACACAGATAACCCTGCAAAGATACTTTAACCCTTTGAACCCTAGTCCCGCATATAGGTGTCCTTTTCAAACAGTATACATGTGAAAAGTGCACTTGTTCTATGCAAACAGGAGCCCTCTGATATGGGTCTTTACTGTTTGTCATAATGCAAAACATTGCCAAAAACAACCCTTAAAAGTTAGAAATGGCCTAGACTAAAAACGAAACTGGGATTGTCCATTTGAAGCTTTAGGGAGGAAAGGGTTAACATAGAAGACACTGAGACATGTTCTGCCAATGAAGGAGTGAGTATACATGTACAGGGTAGCAAGGAGTGAGTATACATGTACAGGGTAGCACAGATTATGTATTAGTAGGAACTGAGGAGCTGGCAGCCTTAGTAATAACCTAAGTACTGTACATAATGTATCCCAGTACCAACATATAGTATACAGACACACTAGTTATTGTCAATTATTGTTCAATTTTTCAATTAAACCATTACTCCAAACATATGCCCTTTTATGCATTCAATTTATTCCTCCACTGAAGAAACTGTTCCACTTTATACAGTCATTAATACATATCATAAGGTACATTTTCTATGTCCTAGCAGATGATAACTTAAAGCAGGCTGAAAGTAAAGCAGAATGTGCCTAAGGCACATTCTGCTATACTTTCAACTGTTTTTCCCCAGTTAACTCATGTTTGTATATCTGTTACACTGTCACAAAATTAATGTCAATTATACAACTATCAACATTGAATGCTAACTGAACAAATTACATTGCTCTTTTTTGACGTTTTGCAAGTTAACTCAAAATCCCATTAAGAGTTTATCATTAAATAAATATTAGATGGCAGTTTGCGTGACATTTTAATTGTCAACCCGAGAAACAGAATGTCACCTGAGGCAAAGCCGAGGGTGACATTCTTGTTTTCGAGGGTTGACAATTTAAATGTCACGCAAACTGCCATCTAATATTTATTTTATTTCACCGAGCTAATCAGCCCTGGCTGTAGAATCATCTTGTTTGTATTTTATACAATTTGTTGTGAATACCAATTTAGAGCCACCATGCATGTAACGCGTGAAAAGACATCAAGAAAGGACGTCACATTGTTTATATCAACTCAACTCAAGAGTAGAGAAAATTATATTCTATAGAGTGACGTCACAAATATAATATCATATAGCTGACAATATTTTTAAGAATAGAGAAAAATAATATCATATAGAGTGCAGGTATATTTTTTGGATAGATGTAAAAGACATGCAAAATGTTTAATTTTGGTCTATGGGAAAATTAACATTGTTACTCAAAGCGAGGTGTAATTAATAATATTACGTAAAGGTATCTTCAGTTGCTGCTGAAGAGGAAAGTAGTAACGATTTATCTATATGTACATGTAACCAGTGACTCAAATAGCTTTATTTTTATGGTTGTCAGCTGTGTAGAGCCAGTTATTTACAGGACAAGACATGGCAGATGCTGCAGAAATATGTAACTTAGGCCTGCAGGTTACACAATAACCTTCAAGGACCAGTAAGTCAACCAGTTTGAATTAGGCTGAAACTAACGAGATAATTATGTTACGTGATTTGATCAACCCTTACAATGCCGACTTATCAAATTAACCCAGTATTTTGTTTTCCTAAAAATTACTTGTTTATGGTGACCTTAGAAGAAATTGTCACAAAGATATTTAAAACTGTGGCAAACAGTGCAGAACCTGATTAGAGGGATCCTTAAGGAGCCCTCTGATCTGGGTCTACACTGTTTGCAATGGATGAGTATATCCAGTTAAAGCACTGTAAGGAGTAATTTGCTTGTAATTTGTTCAAGTATCTAATGAGGTGTAGATATTTTTATGTATTACCTAGCAAACAAAACATTACTGGTCCTGAAATGAGCCATGCCAAAATAAATGACTTCCATTCAACACAATTGCCTACTCGAACCCTTTCTTGCATAGTCTGTTTTCAGAGCTCAAGAAAGTTGGCTGCTGAAAACAGAGGCTGGAAGTAAAGCAGCGAACCTGGCATGGTGCAGAAAATGGCTCCACTGGATCTCTTTTAAGACAGAATAAATGCATCTATAGACATTCCTATGAATTAAAGGCACAGTTTGGCAAGGTTTGTTTGTTAATGTACTGATATGAAAAGACCTTTCTATTAGGGAAACAATTAAGCCCTCTGAAAACTGATGAATTTTCACCAAGAACTCCTGGTTAATAAGGGCTAAACAAGTACCAAGATCAGATGGCTACTGAAACAGCCCTATGAACAGGGTCTGCACATGTTGCTTTACCAATCATTAACCGAGCTGTCTAAAGCTGTTAAAGAGTTTTTACAAAAATTCATTTGTACTGACCGACTTTTAGGCAAACTAGTCTCTATATTGCAATGTACTTCTTGTGTACCCTGTCATCAGATGTGGTAATTACGACACTTAAAATATGCATAAATTAGCGACAAAAATTTACACCGCACATATATTACATATCTTTAAAAACAGCTCAAAAGTACACAGATGCTCAATGCATTAGCATTTTACATTTGATACTATCAATCTCAACACAGGGCTTGCATCCAGGATATTGTTGGAAAATGAAAATATCTATCTATTAATAAGATCATAAAGTGTTGCCAATATTTTATTGATTGTAAAAAGTTCTAGCAAATTGCATTGCCCCCAGTCAATTGTAATGCACTTAACAGAGAGATTTAATGTAATTTTTAGCCTAAGAATCTCAGTGCCATTTTTCAAAACCTTTCAAACCTTAAAATAGGTACAGGCAGAATGTTCAATTCTGGCAGCTCCTACAAGAAAACATGTCATCTTGTCTGCCTGAAGCTTCTCTAGAGTGAGATTACAAGAATCGTACAGTATAACCTTACTATTACTACCATTTAATAGAAGAATCATTGATGAAAGTTATCGACAGGTGGCAGCTATAAGCGTGCATGTGAAAGTAAAACAGAAAGCTCCTTAAAGAACTTTCTACTTTACTGTTATCTTATTTCAAGCAACACCATGCCTAAAACATCATAAACACACATTCAATGAAATGGCCATAAAATTGATCCTTATATATCTGTATGTCCTTGAAGAGACAAAATCATTCTACTTATGAAATAAGCAGTTTATATTTACATTTAATTCCTATCAAGCTTGCTATAAAAAAAAATGAGTAAGTGGTCTCCTTTGAAGTAAGGCTAATTATTGAGGTCAGTTCAAAACAGTTATGCAGACAACCAATTTGAAGCCAAGTGATACTTTATGTTATGAAAAGGAAGCTGTTTTCATGTAGGTGAGGAGGTTTTGCCTGTGTGTAGGTTTGTTATATTGTTTGAGAGCCAATATTACCCACATACCAGCCATACCTATCTGGCATACATCATAGCCTACAGAAGTAGACTGGTTCCAGTTCTGTTACCTTCTGGAACAGCAGCCTTTCACTACAACTAGTCTATGATTAATGCCAAGCACCTTCTCTGAGAGGACAAAATCATACAAATTACAGATATCAGATTAAACTATAATCTTGCAACAGATTTAATAGCAATATTATAACTATCCTAGAAGATGTATAATTCAGAGAATATATTTTTAAATTATGCAATATGCACAGTAGGAAAGTGATTTAACAGTAGACTTTGCACACAGTATATGCAAGGTTCCCTACACAGACACTTCTACATGTACTTATTCCTCAGTTCAACCAGACTTTGCACACCATTGTAACATTTTGGATCCAGTTCTGACTGATTTCTGGTCTGCATCCAAATTGATTGCATACTGTTTGCTTACAGATAAAATATAAAATATAGCAAAAATGTGGACTAACAGTTTGTCTCAAAACTCCAACTCTAAGAAGTTACAAGATCTATAGTTTTAGTGCAGATATTAAGAGGAAACTATTAATTAGTAACCATACTCCCTCTTATCTTGACCACCTGACAAACCTTTCCTTGTTGATGAGATTAAAACCACCCAGGTTCATTTATCATAGACATGTACTTTTTTATTGAAGCATCATTATTACAAACCCAGTTTTAACAACATATGGACCAATCCATATTCAGTAAAACCTGGCTATTACAACCACTAAATTGTGTTAATTATTATGTTGTTTAGACATGTGACTGCTTAAAGCAAAGTGAAAGTAAAACAGAAAACTCCATTAGATCCTTTGTTTTACTGTCACCTTAACTCTTTCCTCCCTAAACTTCAAATGGACAATTCCAGTTTCGATTTTTGTCTAGTCCATTTCTGGCTTTTAGAGTTGTTTTTGTCAATTTTGGCATTACTGACAAACAGTGAAGACCCTGATCAGAGGGCTCCTTTCGGAGCCCTCTGATCTGAGCCTTCACTGTTTGCACAGGACAAGTGTATTATTCACATGTACACTGTTTGAAATGACGCCTATATGCGGGAATTGGGTTCAAAGGGTTAAATGCAGAAAATTCCCAGATGCTTTCTCTATTACTTTTGTCTTGCATTAAGCTGTCAATATGTATTAAAGATTGCATGTTTCTTCTTCCAGGTTGCTTTACATACGTTTGACTTTTCTGGCACTATACTTCAAATGTTTAACAGTTATCAAAATATAACATAAATTTATAATTTTCAATAATTGATGTCTTAGGAAAGGACAAGTTTTATAAAATTTTGGAAAATATATCATTTTAACGAGAATTTTGAATCCCACTGCTAAACCATAACTATAAAATGTAAATTTAAAATGTTTACTCCCTCTTACTAGAGCCATGTGATAACAACCCCAATGAAATATTTGAGTGGGTGGGGCAATATGCAGGCTTTTCTGAGCAACTAAGAGGAACAGACACATATCCTGTGGTTTTATCTTATCATCCAAGTAATTCCTCTTACAGCAAAAACAAATCAGACAATACATCATTTAAAACTCTCAAAATATCTCATATCAAGTTTACGGCACTGAGTACAGGTTTTTATGGAAATTATAAAGCTGCGATATTAAAAAATAAAACTTCAGTTTTGTTTGATGGTCTCGTGAATCTCAATCTTGCTGTCCTTATTTGAGAAAAAGAATGTTTCTGATCTAACAGCATTAACCCATTACCCCATGGCCTGTTTCTAGTTTTGAAGATATGTGACCACTAAAGCAGGTTGAAAGTAAAGCAGAATGCGCCTAATAAGGCATATTCTGCTTTACTTCCAGCCTGCTTTAAGCTATTATCTGGAAGAATATAGAAAATATGTCTTATGATTTTTATTTGTAAACTTAGTATAAATTGGAACTATTTTCTTCAGCAGAAGAATTTAATTAAAGGCGTAAAAAGGCGTATTTATGGGGTAATGGGTTAACCCATTCATCCCTGATACTTTTAAAGGACAATTCAAGTTTCCAATTAAGTCTAGTCCATTCATGCCTAGTTAGGTGTTTATATTTCTGCAATATGGCAAAGAGTGTAGACCCATATCAGAATGCTCCTTTAAAAGCTTTTTGATCTGGGTCTACACTGTTTGAATAGGACAACAGTTTACTGATCTCTTTACAGATGTATAATATACATATAGTTTTACTATGCCTTGACTTGGTCCCTTAGCTCCTGATAGACTGTCGGGGCACTTTTTTTACAGTACATATTACATAAATTGTATCAACAATTTATGACAGTAAAATGGTTCACAAACTTTGACCATTAAATACAATACTTCATGATTTATTACTATTATTAGTATTATATAATGCTTCTTAAGTACACACAAATAAATAATTTTGTTTGAAAAAGCATACCATGAAGATACATAACAATAAAATGTTTTTTTTCTATTGTAAGCTTGTCATATATATTTATAGATAAATTGTAATCAAAGTATAGTCAATCTTGTTTAAGACTTTACCCCATAGCCTGTTTCAAGTTTTGAAGATAGGTGACCACTTAAGACAGGTTGAAAGTTAAGCAGAATGCACCTAAGGTAAACTTTGTTTTACTTTCAGCCTGCTTTAAGCTATCATCTGCTAAAACATACAAAGTATTTCTTATGGTATATTTTCATGCCTGTATAAACTGGAACTATTTTCTTTAGCGGATGAATAAATCAAATACGCTAAAAAGCACTTCTATAGGGGAAAAGGTAAAAGGATTCAGACGACCCATGAATTGTATTTAACCCTTTTTCCCCAGAGCTTTTCTTTAGTGTTTAAGACAGGTGGTTCAACTTAAGGCTGGCAAAAAAAGTTATTGCTTTCTGCTTTAATTTTAGCCTGCTTTGATCATCTGCTTGTCAGAACACAGTAAAGAGTGTTCTATGGTTCTTCATTTAAGGTTAAGGAAGAGCTGACCCAGATCTAAGATAAGATGCTGGAAAATGGATCAATGTCTGCACTGTCAGCTAAGTAATGTTCAGTATTATAAGACAACTGTGAACACATACGCTGCTCAGGTGTTTGATATTTAAACCTTCCAAATTATAGCCCAACAAAGCCATCTAAATGGCTTAACCCATAACCCAATAGCCTAGTTTTACTATTGAAGATAGGTGACTACTTAAAGCAGGTTGAAAGTAAAGCAGAATGTGCCCTAATGCGCATTCTGCTTTACTTTCAACCTGCTTTAAGCTATCATCTACTAGTATGTAGAAAATATTTCTAATGATTCTTAACTGTAACAGTATAAATTAGAACTATTTTCTTCAGTAGAATAAACAAGGGCCACTATGGCCCTAAATCGCTCACCTGGTACACCATGGCAAACTTGACCTATAGTGACCTAGATTATGACTGGACATGACCCCCAATCAACCTTTAGAGTGTAAACAAGATTTTTCTATGATTTGACCTAGTGACCTAGTTTTTGACCGGATATGACCCACATTCGAACTTGCCCTAGATTTCATCAAGACAAACATTCTGACCAAGATTCATTAAGATCCATTGAGATGTGTAGCCTCTAGAGTGTTAACAAGGTTTTTCTATGATTTGACCTAGTGACCTAGTTTTTGACCGGACATGACCCACATTCGAACTTGACCTAGATATCAATGAGGCAAACATTCTGACCAAGTTGCATTAAGATCCATTGAGATTTGTAGCTTCTAGAGTGTTAACAAGGTTTTTCTATGATTTGACCTAGTGACCTAGTTTTTGACCGGACATGACCCACATTCGAACTTCACCTAGATATCAATGAGGCAAACATTCTGACCAAGTTTCATTAAGATCCATTGAGACTTGTAGCCTCTAGAGTGTTACCAAGGTTTTTCTATGATTTGACCTAGTGACCTAGTTTTTGACCGGACATGACCCACATTCGAACTTGACCTAGATATTAATGGGGCAAACATTCTGAATAAGTTTCATGAAGATCCATTGAGATTTGTAGCCTCTAGAGTGTTAACGAGGTTTTTCTATGATTTGACCTAGTGACCTAGTTTTTGACCAGACATGACCCACATTCGAACTTGACCTAGATATCAATAAGGCAAACATTCTGACCAAGTTTCATTAAGATCCATCGAGATTTGTAGCCTCTAGAGTGTTAACAAGGTTTTTCTATGATTTGACCTAGTGACCTAGTTTTTGACCGGACATGACCCACATTCAAACTTGACCTAGATATCAATGAGGCAAACATTCTGAATAAGTTTCATTAAGATCCATTGAGATTTGTAGCTTCTAGATTGTTAACAAGGTTTTTCTATGATTTGACCTAGTGACCTAGTTTTTGACCGGATATGACCCACATTCGAACTTGACCTAGATATCAATGAGGCAAACATTCTGACCAAGTTTCATTAAGATCCATTGAGATTTGTAGCCTCTAGAGTGTTAACGAGGTTTTTCTATGATTTGACCTAGTGACCTAGTTTTTGACCGGACATAACCCACATTCGAACTTGACCTAGATATCATCAAGACAAACATTGTCATGAAGTTTCATGAAGATCAGATGAAATTTGTAGCCGCTAGAGTGTTAACGAACAATTGTGAACGGACAGACGGACGGACGGACGACAGACATTCAGCGATCCTAAAAGCTCACCTTGGCACTTCGTGCCAGGTGAGCTAAAAATTAAAGGCGTAAAAAGGCGAATTTATGGGGAAATGGGTTTACAAATTGGCAAAACTCCACTTCCTGGACTTGTTCTAGTGCAAGCTTCAATACAATATGCCATTTCTGTGATCTATACTGCACACCTGTTAAATCATTATTATTGCCTTGAAGGAATGTTAGAAGGTTTTTTCTTTCTCCTCTATTGCTACAGACCATGAGGGAAATCATGTGCACCAGCAGACCATTAATTGTCTAACAGGTTGTAAATCACTTGTACTGTAAAAACCCTCTATTGCAACCACTGAAAAGGCCGCGAAGTGATTGTATATATGACAGGTGACAAAAGGAGCTTAAATTTCTGTTTTACTGTCACATTGCTTTAAGCAGTCACCTGTTAATAAAATAACACAATACAAAGGAAGGATTTATAGACTGATTTACTACAGGACTGGATAATGCAGTAAAGAAGTAATGAAGAAAGCTCCTTTAAGACATTTTGGCATTTAATCTGTCCTGCTTTAACCCATTATATACCCCATAAATATGCCTTTTTACGCCTTCACTTTATTCCTCTACTGAAGAAAATAGTTTCAATTTATACAGTAATGAATAAATATTGTGGCACATTCTGCTTTACTTTCAACCTGCTTTAAGTGATCACTTATTTCAAATATTAGAAACTGGCTATGGGGTAATAGGTTAAGCAAATGATATTTTCAGATCTCCATAATTGACTGGTCAATGCATACAAGTCGGAGACTGACTGGACTCAACTGGACCAAGCTTTAGCTGCTTGTTGGCTGGCTAGTCAGTATTTCTGGAAACACTTTTGCTTTCTACATTCCTCTTGATACTTTGCCCAACATTCAACCATCAACTGTACATACCACAAACCTATATTTGAATGGTGCTGATAATGAACTGTGATAAGGGGAGTGATAAGGTGAGTATTTCAAATGATAACATTCTTATTGCTCATTGAAGCCTTTTACCCGACTCCTCATTAGAATTCTCTTGAAGAGACCAATATAGTGAGTAGTCACAACATAGGGTTTGGTGGAGATATACAGGTAACAATGTTGGAAATGTTCGGTTTACTCACTCTTATCTGCAGCCCTGTACAATCAATATGTATTTTTTTGCATTGAGGAAAGCATGGAAGAGATTTGGTAAGTGGCCAATTGTTTGAACGGCATTTGGACATAAATTAAAGGGAAATATCTATGAGGCGAAACTGTTCAGCATGCAAAGTGTACATTCCATGGCATTACAGGTAGTTTAGCTGTCTATCAGTAGCATGTAGTTTGGGCCAGCAGGCATCTGGATAGCCATCAGAGTCAAACATCCTATAAAACACCTTCAGAAGTACAGGTTGCAATAATTACCCCATAGCATCTTTCTAGTTTTGGAGACAGGTAACCACTTAAAGCAGGTCGAAAATAAAGAAGAAGGCACATTCTGCTTAACTTAAAATCAGTCTGTTTTAATATACCATCTGCTAGGATATACATAAAGGAAATATTTGTTATGGTACATGTATTACATGAACATGACTGTATAAGTTGGAACTATTTTCTTCAGTGAAGGAATAAATAAAATACACTAAAAGGTGCATCTATGTGGGAAAGAGTTAAGAAGTCCTAGTGTATCGGGCTAATATGGGAAGTATCAAGGAACACAGCAGGTTAATCCAGAGCTACCCATTGACAATGATAAAAATTTGACTCCCAAATTCTCACTGACATGTGACATTGTTAAGGTGGATTTAATCTAACATAAACTTCCCATTGAGTAACAGTTGAGTCCTGACTGTCCACATTTCCCTAAACAATTGCTAAATAGGGACTCTGTTTGCAAATATATCAGCCTTTATCAAGCTCGGTTTCTTTAAACTTTTCCCCAGTAGCTTGTTTTTCAATGTTGAAAGTTTACTACAGTATACAGTGCTCCCTGTCTACACCCAATGGGAGACATAGATTGGTAGTGTTGTTCGGAGGGGGGTCATTATAGGGAGGGAAAATTAAGACTTTGTTTACATTTGCAAACAGCTTGAATCCAGATCAGACGCCATGTCATGCAGCTTTTGATCTAGATTCAAGCTGTTTGTCACTCATCATTATATTTATTTTATCAAAACGTCCACTTACATGTAACTCTTGAGAAAAGACAGCAGAAGACAGTTTTAAACAGATAATATTGCAGCAGTTAAAGTGTTAGACATAATTGTCCTGTTTGGGCAATTGCGGCACTGGTTGTTGTAAAGAGTGAGTTGTTATTGGGAGGGTCGTTGTAGGGAGGGAGAACTGTATAATATGCTTTTTTTTTCTTTTTATTAAATATGCTTCTTTTTCAGGGCATTTTAGAAGCATGAAACGGGCATTACTATGAGTAATAAGGTAGGTAAATGAAAGAAAAGGCACTTATATGGGTCAACAGAACTCATTAAAAAACTGTTTTTAACTTTCATAATGATTTCAAAAATCTACAAGAATACAATCTTTAGAAGTAGACACTTGGGGTTTCAGTCAAGTGTTTGACAGGTGCGGAGATCACCTGGCTGCCTCTAATTAAATTACCTTTTATGGTGGTAGGTCATGATACCCCTGGAGGTTATCTAATATCTATATAACATGTACTGGTTCAGTGGTAAAGGGTAAGTTTAATGACCCCTCACCTTTATTATATAACTTAAATCTTTCATTACCCAGCCTCTCAAAAACAGTGGTTAACCCACTCCTCCCTGAAATTCTAGTTTCCAAATTAGTCTAGTCCATTTTTTTTTACTTTTAAGACCTGATTTTTACAATATATGTCAAAATGACAAACAGTGTAGACCCTGATCAGAGGGCTCCTTAAGGATCAGGATCAGGGTCAACACTGTTTGCATAGGACAAGTGTACTCCTCACAGGTACGCTGTTTGCAAATGACGTATATATGCGTGACTAGGGTTCAAATAGTTAAGCTACCCACCTCAAAAACAGTAAATAAGTTACCTTTCATTCAAGCGAAAGCTTAATGCAGTGCAAAAGTAAAGAAGAAACTCCTGAAGCAGCTTTCTGCTTTACTTCTGTTCTGTATTAAGCAATCACATATCTTTTGAGACATCCACATCAGGAACAATGTTGCCCATTTTGTAACTTTTTATCCAGCAGCATAAATTTTAGGTCAAATTTGCAAATATGGCCAATTTGTGATAGCTTATTGATCAAAAGCTTATCCCTTTACAAACATTGTCAAAAGTCAATTAAATAACTTCATGGAATTTAACCCTTTACCTGATAGCATTGTTTCTAGTATTGAAGATATGTGACTACTTAAAGCAGGTTGAAAGTAAAGCAGAATGCTCCCTAAGGCGCATTCTGCTTTACTTCCAGCCTGCTTTAAGCTATTAACTGCTAGCATAAGGAAAGTATTAAATATGACACATATTCATTACGGTATAATTTGGAACTATTTTCTTCAGCGGATGAATAAAATGAATGTGCTAAAAGTCTCTTCTATAAGGGAAAGGGTTTATAGATCAGTTTCAAACTACAACCAAATCTTCACTGGTAGACTGGTGTTAACCCATTGACCCATAGCCTGTTTCTAGTTTTGAAGACATGTGTCCACTTAAAGCAGGTTGAAAATAAAGCTTTACTTTCAGCCTGCTTTTTTAAGCGATAGTCTGCTAGAATATATTTAATATTTCTTTTGATACATATTTATGACCATATAAATTTGAACTATTTTCTTCAGTGAAGGAATAAATTAAAAGGCGTTAAAAGGCGTATTTATGGGGTAATGGGTTAAGTGTGTTATTTAATGGCCAGTTGAATAAAAGGTTACCAATAAGGTTTAAATGTAATCAGACATGTATCATCCAGTATTACAGAGGTTAAGAACCTCCATATTGCTGGAGGGTAACAGTTTTACCCTTCAAATACCACAATTTTAGTCCTTTGCATAATAGTCTGGATCAAGATCAGGTCAAACATTACACAACTGCTTTTCAATACACATACTGTTTTTCCATTAGACTGCAATATGTCTGACAATCTGAGAGGAAGAAATTATCTTTTAAAAGTTCAGCTCACATCACTTTAAGCTGATGACATTCATTCAAGGGTTCAAAGAGTTAAATGAGGTATAAAATATACATGCATCACTTGAATTGCTTTCAAAGCATTTAAAGGGTTGGATGGATATTAAAGCTGTAATTACATAGGCTCCCACATATCAGTTATAATGTCAAATATATTCATTAGAATGTTAGAGCTAAGGAAGGTCTAAACAACAAGCTAAGATTTTTGTTCAAATTAACCCATTACCCCATAGCCTGTATCTAGTATGGATGAAAGGTGGCCACTTAAAGCAGGTTGAAAGTAAAGCAGAATGTGCCTAAAGGCACATTCTGCTTTACTTTCATCCTGCTTTGAGTAACCATTTGCTAGAATATAGAAATTTTTTCTTATGATTCTTATTTGTGACTGTATAAATTAGAACTTATTTCTTCAATAAAGGAAGAAATTGAAGGCGTAAAAAAGTGTATTTAAGGGGTAATGGGTTAAAGAGATTATTCCAAATGTTTAGCAGTTGAAATATCATGCAGTATGTCCCCTCTTAATCTACAAACACGATAAATCTCATTTATTGTGAGAACTCAATTTAATGGTTGTAGCAATGACCTTGACACTTAATCGTTTTCTTTTTATGTTCTCCTGAACAATTGGTGATTGTTAAATCCTTTAAATGACAGAAAATAACATGCCCCTGCATCATATCGAATTACCATTTTGACTATATATAACTAGTTCATCACTTTTTTAAAATATCAAAACTTGAAGTTAACCATTTCAAAATGTATATTTTCAAAACATGTTTATATACAAAACTCCAACTATCTTTTGAGCTAAAGAGCTCCCTCTCTACAACGACACCCAATGGGAGACAAAAAATATGTACGTTGTTCGGAGGGAGTGGTTAAAGGGAGGGAAATTGGCTTACATTTGCAAACAGCTTGAATCTAGATCAGACGCCGCATAACGCGGCGTCTGATCTGGATTCAAGCTGTTTGTCACTTCACTTGTCATTAAGTTTTTTTCTGTCAAATGTCCAATATGTAACTTTGAGAAAAACAGCAGACAACAAACTTAAAGCACACGATATTACAGCAGTAGAATCGATAGACATAATTGTCCTGGTTAGGGAATTGTGGCAAGGAGGAAGTTGTTGTTGGGAGGACCGTTGTAGAGAGGGAACACTGTAGTATCCAATAAGAGATGAAATCATTAACTCTTTCCTCCTTAGCCATTAGTGCAAAAACCTATATATACAATTGTTTAAGACAGTATGCTACTTACAGCAAGATTGAATTAAAGCATCAAGTATCTTCATTTTTTTACAATAATGGCCTCAATCACTATAATAATCATTATAGCCATGCCCTAGACTTAAAAACACCTTGCTTTAACAAATTAACCAATAGACTTTTTCTAGTACTGAAGATAGGTGACCACTTAAAGCAGGTTGAAAGTAAAACAGAATGTGACGGCACATTCTGCTTTACTTTCAGCCTGCTTTAAGGTACCATCAGCTAGATAAAGAAACTGTCTTATGGTACACATTCAAGACTGTAATACTATAAAGTGGATGTTATTTCTTCAGTGGAGGAATATATTAAAGGCGTAAAAAGGCATTATTTATGGGCTAATGGGTTACTTAAGATGCCACCAGTATCCAAAACAATCAGTGAATATTCATGTGGCCGTAAAATCAATTCAAGTGGTACTTACTTGGCGGAGTAAGCAGAGCTGCTCTAAATAGGCGCTTCTGTAGAAGAAGTGATTAAAGGCAGATAGCAGCTTAATATAGGAAGAAAGTACTGCTGTAAGCTTCTATAGTCTCAAAGATCCACAATGATGAATGTAACATAACCCATTACTCCATAGATATGCATTCTACGCCTTAAATTTATTCATCTTTTGAATAAATAGGTCCACTTTATACTGTCATGAATATGCACCATAAGACATATTTTCTCTATCCTATCAGTTTGTAACTTAACCCTTTACCTGATAGCCTAGTTATAATATTGAAGATATGTGACTACTTAAAGCAGGTTGAAAGTAAAGCAGAATGCGCCCTAAGGCGCATTCTGCTTTACTTTCAGCCTGCTTTAAGCTATCAAGTTTTAGAATATAGAAACTATTCCCTGTAATATATATTCATGACTGATAAAATTGGAACTATTTTCTTCAGCGGATGAATAAATCATATTCGCTAAAAGGCGCTTCTATAGGGGAAAGGGTTAAAGCAGGCTGAAAGTTAAGCAGAATGCACCTGAAGACACAATGGCAATCAGTTAAGGGCTAAAAACACTTGTACTTTTGTTTTCACAATACAATGGTTACTATTGAGGCTTGATACAATCTAATACTGGTGAAAAGCTACGCCAGTCCATGGGACCTTCTTGGCTGAAGTAGACACATTGATATTGCCTGTGATAACCTTCTAACAATTGAACACGGCTCCAAGATAACAGGGAGTAAATTCATAGTTTCAAACATTTTCTCCTCTATGTCTGCACTAAACCCTACGGTGGGACTACTCATTAGAGTTATCTCAAAGTGATGATTCTTTTGAGAAGTCTAACATAGGGTTTTGTGCAGACATAAAGAATACCCTCCTTACCTGGAGCCTTGACTGAATATAGCCTAGCCAGACATATTGCAATCAGTGCTGATCCAAACATCGTGACTTTAATAGTTTACCTAGGCTCATTTTAAAATGACAAATCAAAAGTTAAAACGAGAAGCTAGTTGGTCATTAGAACGATACAAACACTTTTCATTTTTTTGGTGTGACATGGAAGTGAACATCCTGCTGTATGTATAAAGATTAGGAGTGACATGAAATGGTTTGATAATGAGTAAGAGCTCCCGGTAAGCAACAGCCACTTGAGACCCAGTAAGTTACCAATGTTTGTATCCCAAGCTCCAAAGAATGTAAAACTATTAACCCACTTACCCCTCAATACAGTCACTCTTGTGTAAAGAAGTCTCTTAACCCATTACCCCATAAATACGCCTTTAATGTATTCTTCTAATGAAGAAAATAGTTCCAATTTATACTGTAACAAATAAATATTTTCTATATTTTGGCAGATAATAGCTTAAAGCAGAGCAGAATGTGCCTTAAGGCACATTCTGCTTTACTTTCATCCTGCTTTATGTAATAACCTATTTTCAATATAAGAAACAGGCTATGGGGTAATTGGTTAAAAACAGTTGAATAAAAGCCACTTATACAGATGACAGCTTAACCCATTACCCCATAGCCTTAAGGTACATTCTGTTTACTTTCAGCCTGCTTTATGTTACTACAATGTATCTACTAGGATAGTTTTTATAGAAAATATTTCTTATGTTACCACTATATTCATGACTACCTATGTAAAGACTGAACGGAACTATTTTCTTCAGTGGAGGAATAAATTAGGGGCATATTTATGATGTAATAGATTAACGTAGGATAAATATAAAGCAGAAGGCTCCTAAAAGAGCTTTCTGCCTCATTTTTTCCTAGTCATTAAAAGTGTAACCTATCTTGTGATCTTGTTTTGTTTGTTAATGACCGTTTCTGCCATCTATGAGCTAATTGGATGCCCTAGAGAGAGGGAAGCATGCAGATACAGAGAACCCGGGTGTGATGCCCTCTCTTATTATCAACAGAGTTCTCTGGTCCTTTTAGATGCCCAGTGTTAAGCACTGATACATTTGGCCTCGGTTTATAAAGTCTCATCTGAAGGACTTGGTCCGGCGGGGAATCAAACTCACAAACCTTGATGTCATAATTGAGAGGGGTTCCCGGCTGTACTTTTTCCTAGGTTTTATGAGAAAAAAAACATGGAAAAAACCACGGAGTATTCGGACGGTCATATTACAAAAACCTTGGAAAAAAAGACGAGAAAACCTTAGAAATTACAAGACCTTGGTTTTTACATGGTTTGACAAAATACCTCGGAAAAGTTTACGAGGAATCCTTGTAAAATATTTAATTTCCAAGGTTTTCTCTTAAAAACCACGGAAACAAAAATCCTCGGAAAAGTTTACGAGGAATCCTTGTAAAATATTTACTCTGTTATTTCCGTGGTTTTTTCCTAAAAACCATGGAAATGTTAGAACCATTTTACGTGGTTTCGACAAAATACCATGGAAAAGTATACAAGGAATAGTTAACTACATGTACTAGTGGGTGGGGTACCACATGCTTTTGTTGGTATCATGTAAATATCCAAGATATATTATGATCATGATAAAATTGTATTTATTTAAGTTATGTAACTTACCATAAATCTTTTGTCAGGAGTCTGAACTGGTTTGGAGTCTTTAATTTTTGCCACATTCACATTTTAAAGTATAGATAAACAGACAACTTAAATCTCTGACCTCTGATTGTTGTGAGCTGGTGTCCTGGGTGTGTATAATATTCACTGTTTTGTGAAACTTACAATTGTAGCAAATATTACGAGGTGCAAATTGTTTAAGTTATTATTTTACAAGGATTTTCCGTGCTAAAAAATGGTTAAGTTCTTATTTCCGAGATTGTTCCGTGTTTATTTTTGCCAAAGTCCAATTTTTCCGAGCTTTTGCCAAGGTTTAAAGAGTTTCCAAGGTTTTTTCTTGATATTTACGTGGTTTTTTTGTTCATAAGCATGCATAAACCTTGGAAATGTTGGATGACTAAACAAAAACCTTGGAAATTGTTACGAATAACCATGGAACTTTTAGAATTCCATGTAAATTCCACGTAAATTATTCATATTCCATGGAAATTTTACACTGAACCTTGGAAAAAGTACAGCCGGGTTGTGAGTTTGATCCCCAGCCAGACCTAGTCCTTCAGATGAGACTTTATAAACCGAGGCCCGATGTATCAGTGATACTGCTTCAAAGCATTGCTGGTTTACATAAAATCGATTGTAAATATGTATTTCAAATATTACTTCAATTGCTTGGAAAAGTATTATGAAATCATTAATGTTGATGACTCAAAACTTGATTAACTCTGCAGTGGATCCTGATGAGACACAGACTCCAAACTGTTTGCTACTCTGACCCTATTCTTAAAAGAAATGTTGGTAATGTTTCAATTTAGAACAGCAGCAGACGACAATCATTGCAGATGATAATATTATTTAGTGTGCAAAGAGTTAAGTTAAACATTCCTATGTTTCAAAGTGAAAAAGGAAGGTTAACTACATAAGCTTTGAAAAAGCATGCTCAAGTCAACTCATGACTCCTTAAAATACACCTGTAAGGAAAGAAGTCCCTACCTGGGAAGTTCAGAACATAAAATACAGATTGCATTTTCACAATCTTTCTACATCACAGCTGAAAGCAAGCTTAATATAAAGCAGAAAACTGCTAAAGCAGCTTTCTGCTTTACTTTCAGTCTGCTTTTAGCATTCACCTGTCTTTACCTTTGAAAGCAAGCTACGGGGTAGAGTAGCATGTGGATGACTGCTCAATGAGAGACAAAAATAATGCTATCGGAGCTTTCTGCATTACCTTCAGTCTGCATTGAATTGCCGCCTGTCCTACAGCTATGTATCTTCTTCACAATAGTTTGGCTATAATATGAAATGACACTGATCTATTATCCTAGAAAAAACATACACACCCAACATAAAACTTCATTTTTCACAATTGGTGGTGTTATTTTCTTACTCATTTAATCATGATTTATTTAGAGGGAGTGGTTGCATTTAAGATTAAGCTTTGGCCTATTGTAGAAACATGATATGGTGGTGCAGCCCACAAATATTTGAGGTTACTTTTGCATATATGTATTAATTTATAGCTCATATTAGGAAATTTGATTGTGAAAAATCATTATGACATAAATTCACAGAAAAAATTAATTTGTTACTCAACATTATTTAAGAAATGCCTTACAAAAGAGAACAATTGTCCATATCAACAGCCTTGCACACCTTTTATGCCTCTAATCATCTCTAAGCCAAGGAAAGAAGTCCCCACCTCAGCACCTTGTAAGCTTTGAATATAAAGCAAAGACTGCAGTACAGCACAGGGTCTGTACTTAGCTGATTCTGGCCATGTGCATTGGAATAACTCTATAATTAATATGCATGATCTTATCATCAACGTGACCATGTACCAATTAATTCATATGCACATTTACATTATGTTCTTTATCCCTGCAATCCAATTGCAAAGCTGACTAATAACTGACTATTGCACAGGGAAAGATATGGCCATACAAAAATACTAAACGAATGATTACTCTATGTAAAGGAAGTTAATCTTGTACGATATAACTATCAAATAGACGATTACAAATTTGAAAATGACCAGATTATGTCTTGAGGGGAATATCTAAAAGTAAGACATACATCCAGCTCTTATTTGGGTCTTCACTATTTGTAAAAGTATGATTTATATTACTAGGTTCCTGAACTGGGTCTACATTGTTTGTGTATGCTGAAAATGCAAGATTCCTGATCTGTGTCTTCAGTGTTTTCAAAATATGTATATTATACTCTATTGCGATACAGTACGAATTAAGAGTATTATATCCATTCAGTATTTCTTGGAACATGTATATTAACCCTTAGTCTGCCACTCACGGCTATAGCTCCATATGCAAACAGCTTGGATCCGGATGAGACGCCGAGTTACTCGGCGTCTCATCCGGATCCAAGCTGTTTGACACTCGGACAACATTTTCAGCAATTTTGAGCAACTTTGAAGCACATTGAAACTTGAAGCAGACGAGAAATATAGCAGACGACAATTTATTTGGCGGGCTAAGGGTTAACAATCATCATCAACCCTGTAGAAGTAGTTAACTCTTTGCATGCTGGGTAATTTTTTTCATCTGCAATAAGTGTTGTCTGCATCTGTTCTAAAAATAGTATTTTCTAATTTTCTTTTCAAAACAGAGTCAGAGTGTTAAACAGTTTGGATCCGGATGAGACGCTGCATTATGCTGTTTGCAAAGATAATCAATGTGGCAGACTGTCCGCTGCTAGCATGCAAAGAGTTAACCCTCATTACACAATCTGACAGACACTGTATTTGTTGGCCTAACAATGAAATGCAAACAAAAAATTGGCCTCAGCAATGGTATGTCTTGGAGAGCCATAAAAACTTTGTGGTAATAATTGCCCACCCCTAGCCTAGGTTTATCTCAGATCTCCTACTGTACCATACCTATCCAGTATCCATACTGTGCAGGGTACATGACCCATACTAGAAACTGAGGAATGTGGCTGATTACAGTCACACCATTGCTATGTCATCAATCAACAGAAAACGTATGAATAGTCATTTAAGACAGTGGCAGCTTAAAGATAAACAAAGCTATGCAGAATGCTCCTAAAAGAGATTTCTGCATTACTTTGTTTTCTGCATTTGGCAAGCACCTCTTTTAAGAGCGTTCATGTTTGTTAATTGACTGGTTCTCCAACACATGTTTGACTGTTTCCCAGTAAGTGAAAACACATGCGCCAATGCTCTTATGTTTCTTGTTCACATAATCTTATGATGTTACCTGTATAAAAAGGTTGCTGACAAGGAATTATCCTAGTTCTTATCATTCACTTTCTCATTGCATATAATCAGGCTAAAGATTTAAGAAGAGTGTAGCCACAGATATAAAGACAAATGTTACTGTTGGAATGTAAAGATATGTATGAAGTAAAAATATGTGAAAAAGATTATTGAGGGAAAAAAAAGATTTCTTTATTTTTTCACTTTGGTTGCCATGGCAACCAGTTCTACATTGTTTTTTTTATTCTTTATAAATTTGAAAGAGCTTGACCCAATGTACATTCCTTTAAAGTTTGGTTGAAATCTGTAGTGTAGGAGAAGATATCATGGAAACATGTTTCTATGATGCACAGTGCTGTTGTTTCATGGCCTAGGTTTTATACTTAAAAGAAATTATAAATTCATACCAGTGTTTATCATGCAATCGTACACGGGTAGGAGTTTAGATGCATAGTAATTTACAGACGAGTAATTCAATTACAAGCATCTCAACGACTACCTGTGTTCGATTGCACGATAAAACACTGGTATTAATTTATTTTTCGATTCTAACACTTTAATTTAACCACACTTTGCACCCACGCAACACCACTTCATTTCTTGGCATATGCATTTTCGAAGCCATATTACGTCAGTAATGTCACATTTTAGCTTTAACTGTGTGTGCCTGTTTTATTGAAAATTCAAACACAGTTGCGTCCTTCTTTGTTTATATAGGGATGTGGGAGAGTTGCGTTAGAATATCTGATAAATGGTTGTAGATATCTATAACCCATAGGATTACCAAGATTGTTTTAATTGCCTCTGTGTATTTTATTTGTTTTTCAAAGAGCAAGTCTTAATGCTTACAAGATTAGAGATGGCTTGACTTCTTGCCATGGATTAAGAATGCATGACATAACTGCCAGGCTTGAATTAACTCAATATTTCCTGAAACTTTTAATGGAAAATTCCAGTTCCAAAACAAGTCTAGTCAGTTATTGACTATCTAGGGTTGATCTTTAAAATGTATCACAAAATGACAAACAGTGCAAACTCTAATCAGAAGGTCCTTTAAGAGCCCTCTGATCTGAGTCTACACTATTTGCTATGGACAATTTCACTCTTTACAGGTACATTGTGTGTATATGACAAGTACATGTAAATTTAATGCTGTGTGGGTAGCTAACTTAAGCTTTAGCTTTGCTTAACCCTTTGAACCCTAGTCCCGCATATAGGCGTGCTTTTCAAACAGTGTACATGTGAATAGTACACATGTCCTATGCAAACAGTGAATACCCAGATCAGAGGGCTCCGAAAGGAGCCCTCTGATCAGGGTCTTCACTGTTTGTCATAACTCCAAAAATTGACAAAAACAACCCTTAAAAGTCAGAAATGGACTAGACTAAAATCGAAACTGGATTTGTCCATTTAAAGTTTCAGGGAGGAAAGAGTTAAGCCTTTTACTACTACTACTACTACTACTAATAATGAAGACTTTATTTCAAGAGGGTCAACATAATTAGTTACAAACAGACAAGCAAACTAATCTCCCTTGTGGCCCTCAAAAGAAAATTAAATTATTTACAAGAATGTACAAAATAACAAGAGTTGTCAGAGAGACAACAAAGCTCGCCACCGGCACCTTTAGAAACTTAAAAGCACACTCAAGGTCACAGAGGTCAACCTTTTTGCCTGCATGGAAAGGTCTTGTCCATATACACTGGCAAATCAAATATGAAACTAACACCTCAAGGGACATAGGAATTATAAGCATTTTTGAAACCTAAACGCAGATTTCGAAACCTAAAACCTTTCGCGACCTTAGTTCAAGGTCAAGGACACTGGGCTAATTTTTTTGCATGCATGGAAAGATCGTGTCCATATACACATGCATGCCAAATATGAAAGAAATATCTCACTGGATATATGAGTTAAAGAAATTTTGAGAAACCTAAACGCAGACTTTGAAACCTAAACGCGGGTCCTTAGTTCAAGGTCAAGGTCAGAGGGCTCAAACATTTTGCATGCAAGGAAAGATGTTGTCCATATACACATGCAAACTGAATATGAAAGGAATATTTTAATGGACATAGGAGAAATAAAAATTTTGAAAAACCAAAACACAGATTTCGAAAACTAAACATTGGCCCTAAGTTCAAAGTCAAGCTCACAGGGGTCTAACTTTTGCAGTGCCTGGAAAGGTCTTGTCCATATACACACATAAACCAACTATGAAAGCAATACCTCAAGGGACATAGAAGTAAAAGGCATTTTTCAAAACCTAAACACAGGCCCTAAGTTCAAGGTCACAAGGGTCCAAATTTATCGGTGCATGGAAAGGTCTTGTCCATATACACACACATACCAACTATGAAAGCAATACCTCAAAGGATATAGAAGTTAAATGGATTTTCGAAACTTAAACGCAGATTTCGAACCTAAACACAGGCTCTTAGTTCAAGGTCAAGGTCACAGGGGTCTAAATGTTTCTGTGCATCGAAACGTCATGTCCATATACACATTCATACCAACTATGAAAGCAATACCTCAAAGGACATAGAAGTTAAAGGCATTTTTCTAAACCTAAACACAGGCCCTAAGTTCAAGGTCAAGGTCACATTTTTCTGAGCATGGAAAGGTCTTGTCTACATACAAACACATACAGACTATGGAAGCAATACCTTAAGGGATATAGAAGTTATAAAGGCATTTTTCAAAACCTAAACGCAGATTTCGAAACCTAAACACAGGCCATAAGTTCAAGGTCAAGGTCACAGGGGTCAAAATTTATCTGTGCATGGAAAGGTCTTGTCCATATACACACACATACCAACTATAAAAGCAATACCTCAAAGGACATAGAAGTTAAAGGCATTTTTCTAAACCTAAACACAGATTTCGAAACCTAAACACAGGCCCTAAGTTCAAGGTCACAAGGGTCTAAATCTTTCTTTGCATGTAAAGGTCTTGCCCATATACACATACATACCAACTATGAAAGCAATACCTCAAGGGAAATAGGAGTTAAAGGCATTTTTCTAAACTTAAACGCAGATTTCGAAACCTAAACACAGGCCCTAAGTTCTAGGTCAAGGTCACAGGGGTCAAAATATTTCTGTGCATGGAAAGGTCTTGTCCATATACACACACATACCAACTATTGAAGCAATACCTCAAGGGACATAGAAGTTAAAGGCATTTTTCGAAACCTAAACGCAGATTTCGAAACCTAAACACAGGCCCTAAGTTCTAGGTCAAGGTCACAGGGGTCTAAATTTTTCTGTGCATGGAAAGGTCATGTCTATATACACACACATACCGACTATGGAAGCAATACCTTAATGGATATAGAAGTTAAAGGCATTTTTCAAAACCTAAACGCAGATTTCGAAACCTAAACGCAGGCCCTAAGTTCAAGGCCAAGGTCACAGGGGTAAAAACAATTCTGTCCATGGAAAGGTCTTGTCCATATACACACACATACCAACTATTGAAGCAATACCTCAAGGGACATAGAAGTTAAAGGCATTTTTCGAAACCTAAACACAGATTTCGAAACCTAAATGCAGGCCCTAAGTTCAAGGTCAAGGTCACAGGGGTCTAAATTTTTCTGTGCATGGAAAGGTCATGTCTATATACACACACATACCGACTATGGAAGCAATACCTTACTGGATATAGAAGTTAAAGGCATTTTTCAAAACCTAAACGCAGATTTCGAAACCTAAACGCAGGCCCTAAGTTCAAGGTCAAGGTCACAGAGGTCTAAATTTTTCTGTGCATGGAAAGGTCTTGTCCATATACACACACATACCAACTATGGAAGCAATACCTCAAGGGACAGAAGTTTAAAGGCATTTTTCGAAACCTAAATGCAGATTTCGAAACCTAAACGCAGGCCCTAAGTTCAAGGTCAAGGTCACAGGGGTCTAAATTTTTCTGTGCAATGAAAGGTCTTGTCCATATACACACACATACCAACTATGGAAGCAATACCTCAAGGGACATAGAAGTTTAAAGGCATTTTTCGAAACCTAAACGCAGATTTCGAAACCTAAACGCAGGCCCCAAGTTCAAGGTCAAGGTCACAGGGGTCAACATTTTTCTGTGCATGGAAAGGTCTTGTCCATATACACACACATACCAACTATGAAAGCAATACCTCAAGGGACATAGAAGTTATAGACATTTTCTTAAAATTGTTTACGCCGTTCACGACGACGCCGACGACAACGACGACGACGACGACTACACCGGGGGTATTGCAATAGCTCGTCATGTACTACGTACAGGCGAGCTAAAAACAAATACAAGTATTATCATAGTGCAGTAACCAAACTATACCAACTACTTGCTGTTGTGTTGCTGACTACTGGTAAGTTATTTCTAATTTACATCATTTGTACATTGAGGGTATGGTACTGAGGGATTATTGGTGCTGGATCTAGGTCTGAAATTGGTGTCTGGTTTAGTGCGGAGCATGCTTGGCTGTAATAATGACAAACCAAAACCAATATATCTTACAATTTTATCAAACAATAACAAACTGGATAATTAATACATCTAGATAACAAATTCTAAACTTACATGTATGATTATAGACTTAGTATAAGATTGTTAAATATTGGAGAAAATTAGCAAGTGCTTAAAACAATTGCTTGGCATGCAAAGATTAACCAAGACGACACAAATCTTTACAAAAATTAGTTGTGTTTCTAATATTTTGTAGAATCACACATCAAAAACTATTAAAACATGACATGGCATGATTTAGACAAAATGTAAGACATTTATTTCATTAATTAACATTAGCCAGAATTTTGTATGAGAATAAAGATAATTTCCCACAGATAATTCTTGCTAGCATATGCTAAAGCCATAAGTCTACAATAATGGTTTTGACTTTATCCCATCACCCCATAGCCTGTTTTTAATTTTGAAAATATGTTACCACTTAAAGCAGATTTGAAGGAAAGCTTTAAGCTACCATCTGCTTGAAAACAGAAAATAATTATTCTGATGAATATTCATAATTGTATAATTTAGAACTATTTTCATATGTGGAGGAATAAACTAGAGGCGTAAAAAGGCGTAATTTTATGGGGTAATGGGTTATACAGATACAGATATAAATTGTATTTAGAGTCAGACTGTTTACATAAATATAATTTATCAGGTAAAATGCAATAACATTTTAACAGAACAGAATAGACCAACTTCTAGGTAAAAAGTTACAAAGATGAAATTACTAGTAGTAGAGTGACATACATACTTGTAATTATGACAAAACTTAAGTTGTATTTATGCTGTATATTCTTCTGCGTCCAAATCAATGTATCTTACAATTTTATCAAACAATAATGAACTAAATAATTAATACATCAAGATAACCAATTCTAAACTTACATGTTAAGGGATTGATGATAAACTATTGTAACTCCTTCACAATTGTGAAGGAGTTATAATAGTTTTGCACCAAACCCTCGAATTGTATGACTATAAACTTAGTACACACATAGATAAAAAAAGATGAAAATACTAGTAGAGTGAAATACATACCGGTACTTGTAATTATGACAAAATCCAAGTTGTATTTATGCTGTATATTCTTCTGCGTCCAAATCAATATATGAATTATATGCCTGACACAGACTTACTTGGGGTTTATATACAAAAATTGTTGTATGTGTGTCAAAGTTACATTTTGTTATCACAGTAGATGTCCTTTCAGAGTGAGGCATATGTCTCTACTGCTATAATTTAGATTCTTCAAAATATTCATTACCTTCTGGCTTTGACAACTTAAGTTCATGTTGTCAATGTGCCTGATACTGTTTTAGTATATGAAAGCATCAATCGATTTATTTACTATCGACTCTGCATAATTTATACTTATTAGGCTAATATAAGACATAGACGAAGCCTGCACTGCGAATATTGAGCTGTATTACTTTTACAGCCAAGCCAGGGCATAACTACTGCATTCATATGAGTCTGATTACCTCCCTTTAAAACACAATATTTTGTTTTAATTTGCAATGGATTTTTCTCAAGTACAGTCTGCCATTTAAGACTTACTTATCATGTTTAACTTTGTTTCCTTTTATTATCATTTAATTATTAGACATTGTGAACTATCTTTGCCATACCTTTTAAAGTATTTATTCTGCATCCTCTACTCTAATTGTCTTGCCTCCACAGGACAAGTTTTAACTTCACATTCTGTGTGTTAGGTTTCTGCTTCTTGGGACACACATAAGCTACATTGGTGATATATGTTTCTTCCATTGTCCCAGATTTTACTTTCCACGGTTCACTTTTAGATCTTCAGTTTTGTTGAAACAAAGTGGTCATCTTTCACAAGCCTGTCCTCTCTTGTAAGTTTCTAGTGATCCTAATCTCTGAATGGATTCTTCAAATGTGTTGTCAGGATACTACGATTTCATCACCAAGTTCTAAAGCCATGGAGGAATGGCTTGCTTGGTTTAGATTTAAGCTTCTCTTCTAAGCTTTGCTTTGCTTTGACTGAGGGATTATTGGTGCTAGGTCTAGGTCTGCATTGGTGTCTGGTTTAGAAGAAAGCTGCTCGGCTGTAATTATGACAAAACTTAAGTTGTATTTATGCTGTATATTCTTCTGCGTCCAAATCAATGTATCTTACAATTTTATCAAACAATAATGAACTAGATAATTAATACATCTACATAACCAATTCTAAACTTACATGTTGAAGGATTGATGATAAACTATTGTAACTCCTTCACAATTGTGAAGGAGTTATAATAGTTTTGCACCAAATCTTACAAAATTCTATCAAACAATAATGAACTAGATACTTAATACATATACATTACTAATTCTACACATACATGTTAAGGGATTGATGATAAACTATTGTAACTCCTTCACAATTGTGAAGGAGTTATAATAGTTTTGCACCAAACCCTCAATGTACAACTATAAACTTAGCACAAGATTGTTAAATATTGGCATGCAAAGCTTAACCAAGACGGCACAAATCTTTACAATAATTAGTTGTGGTATGACATGGCATGATTTAGACAAATTTAAATATTTCCATAATGAACGTTTACCAGAATTTTGTATGAGAATAAGGATAATTTCCTTGAGCAGTAATTCAACAATAATTGTTTATAGAAACTTGATACAATTTAGAAGATGAATGCAATATAGCATTTTACCAGAACAGAATACCACAACTTTTAGGTAAAAAGTTACAAAGATGAAAATACTAGTAGAGTGACTTACTAGTAGAGTGACATACCTGTAATTATGACAAAATCCAAGTTGTATTCATGCTGCATATTCTTCTGCGTCCAAATCAATGTATGCTTGACTACGACTTTGGGTTTATATACAAAAATTGTTGTATATGTGTAGAAATTACATTTTGTTATCACAATAGTTATCCTTTCAAAGTGAGGCATATGTCTCAAAATAATTTCTGTTCAAACAAAAGTCAACGACTTATATAAATCTTAAAATATATGACGTTATGAAACGTCATGAAATTTTTTTGTCCCCCCCTTAGAAATCTTAACGCGTAAATTTTTGAGTTACAATGTTAAAAACAGTTGCAACATAATCATGTACACATATATTTTCATTTCTGATTTAAAAAAATATTTGACAAATTCATGAAGGGGGGGGGGGGGGGGGGGGGGGGGGGGGGGGGGGGTTAATCTACAATGGCCATTGTAATTTAACACACACCCCCCCCCCCTCAGAAATTATCAAACGTAAAACTTTGAATTACAATGTTAACAACAGTTGCAACATGATCGTGTACACATATATATATTTTCATTTCTGATAACTAGATTTTTAAAAATATTTGACAACAAAATTTCATGAGGGGGGTTAATCTACAATAGGTGGGGTTAAATTACAATGGCTGAAATCTAACCCCAGGGTTAAATTAAAATGGGGGGGGGGGGGTTAATCCACTATATGACATCGGTATTATATATATCCTCTTCATTAGTTTATCCGGAACCCTTAGCGAAAAAAGATTATAAAGGTAATAAATTTTAAATTGAAACTGGGAGATACATTGAACGAATATGGAGAAAAAATAGTTTTTTAACTGAAAATAACACCTAAAGTAATCAAATTACTTCATTTTTTAAACAAATACCACTTATTCAATCTAACCTTCGGCTGTAAATGCAGCGCCGCGAATTCATATAATGCCGGAAGTTTGACATCATCATCCGGGTAGCAAAGGTATACTCCTGGCTAGGGCTGAATGTGTTAATGCTGCAATTAACAGCTTACTGTCAGTGTTTACGACATTGTTTGCTTATGGAAGGTGGAAGGTTACAGAGATTTTGACTTCACTTGCTTTAAGGATTTACTGATCAGGAAGAAAGCCCTTATAACATAAGTAGAGGGTAAACGCATGTGTATGAGAAATACGAAAATATGTGCATAGGCATGATAAAGTGCAGGGTCCTAACTTTTACGAAAAGCAATCTAAACCTGTTAGAATTACCAACAAGCTTTTATTGAATATTTGCACTGTAAGCATCATTGATCCTACATCAGACAATAACCCTCTTGAAGAAGACCTCTGATCTGGGTCTACACTGTTTGCAAACAACAAACAATTCAAGCACTGACTCTATAAATGTTTCAAGAATGTTGCATCATTACAAGAAGAATTGTCTCTGGCCCACAGTCACATTGTAAAGGCCTACTGGTACAGTGCTCCCTCCCTACAACGGCCCTCCCACCAACGGCCCTCCCACCAACGCCTCCCTCCTAATAATGACCATTGCCACTGTATATCAAACTCCAAGCTCTCTTCATCATTATGAGACAAAAATACTTAGGTCAGCTGGTACAAGGACCTATAAACACCAACTTAAACATATTCAGCATAACAACTGATTCTACCCTAGATATCACCCATCACCCCAACAACATACAAGCCTCTGGAATTTCTACATGAATCTTCCACTAATCCCGATCAAGTTTTCACTGCTACAGGTAGCTGGTAAGAACAATCTTATTTTCTGCCCCATTTAATCTTTACCTAGCCATATAAACAGCATTTAACTCTTTCCTCCCTAAAGCTTTAAATGGACAATCCCAGTTTCCATTTTAATCTAGTCCATTTCTGACTTTTAAGGGTTGTTTTTGTCAATGTTTGGCATTATGACAAACAGCGAAGACCCTGATCAGAGGGCTCCTTTCGGAGCCCTCTGATCTGGGTCTTCACTGTTTGCACAGGACAAGTGTACTATTCACATGTACACTGTTTGAAAAGGACGCATATAAGCGGGACTAGGGTTCAAAGGGTTAAGACAATTTCTAGTGAATTGAAGAAATTCCTATGGATTTATTTTAGCAATATAACGTTTGTAACAGATTATAGTTCTGATTCACAGCACAGTTGAACCTGTAGCCAGCAACAATTCAGTGAAAATGTAAAAAGGTCTCTCTTTAAGATAAAATAGACAGCTGCTTATTGCAGGATTTAAGTAAAATTTGATGAGTCAATATTGAAAAGACCATCTCACAAAAAGCTATATACCGGTATATCAAGACAGACTCACATTCTGCTTTACTTTCAACCTGCTTTAACTGGCCACCTATCTTCAATACTATAGAAACAGGCCATGGGGTAAAGGGTTAACAAGTAAAGAGCTTATGTACATTTGTACTGAAATCCTATATATTTTCTACAATTTCCTTCAGACAAGAGGGATTTAGTAGGAGGGAATATATTTAGAAAGTCTAACACATTTTCTCCCCAATTCCTATGTGGGAGTGTATCAGTTGAGCCTAGACAGCAACCATGTGGCCTCTGAGATCATTGGAGATAATCTCAGATACAGCCTCATTTATCTCAGTTTGTATCACACTCTTCTGTCCATTTCATACAAACAATCACAATCTGTTTAAAAAAATAAATAGTGCAAATAGCTCAAAAATCTTTTCAACCCCTAACTCACTTCCAGACAATCTTACTTTTTAAGAAACTAGGTTTGTGATCAAGATTCCGTCACCTTGCATTATGCTAGTTCTGTCAGGCTAGGGTGTGTAAGGGAGACTGAAGGCAGCTACAGGTACAGCATTTCACACCTACACTTCCAGCTGAGACAGAGAACACACAATAACCATCACTACTTGCCTCATAAAAATACCTCCTGCTTCAACAATGTGCTTCTAAAATTGTAACATAAGTATATGGTCTACCTTTCTTTCAACAGGGAATCAAAACTTTATAGATCCAAATCTGATGCCTAGTTTCTTGCCTCTGATTAAAAATACTACAGCGTTCCCTCCCTACAACGGCCCTCCAAACAACGATTCCCTCCTTACAATGACGTTTGCCACAGTTACCTGAACAAGACAATCATGTCCTTCGCTTTTACTTCTTCAATATCGTCTGCTTAAAATTGTCGTCTGCTGTTTTTTCTAAAGTTACATAATTGACATTTTGACAGAAAAAAACTTAATGAAGGGTGACAAACAGCTTGAATCCAGATCAGACGCCACGTTACGTGGCGTCTGATCTGGATTCAAGCTGTTTGCAAATGTAGTCAATTTCCCTCCCTATACTGATTCCCTCTGAACAGCGCACACAATACTTGTCTCCCATTGGGTGTCGTTGTAGAGAGGGAATGCTGTACTGCTATTCTAATTTAGCTGAAAGATTCTAATGAGTGAAAATTTTTGGATTGATAGATAGGATTCAATCATACAAGGGAAATTGGAATAATTAGCATGTTCCCAAAAGAACCAATAATTCTGCAAAGAAACACATTGCTATCAATGATTGCTATCAAATATATTTGTAGTATTTCAGTTAAGAGCAACGTAACTCCAAATCCTTCCATGCCATTAAATCAAAATTGTGTTGTCAATGTTTGTAGAAAATGACTGCTCAATACAAGCTCTGACATATTGGAAACACTATAAGATCCACATCTACATTGTTGATAAAACTAAGCAAATTCTTACTGCATTTGCATTTTCTTCAATTTCTGTCAAAACTAAATGTGAAGAATACCCCCACTACAGCTCCCTGTCACATGTTCTGGACAAGGTTTTTAAATAATCAAGGTCAAGGTGACCTGAAAGTAGTAAGTGGCACTGGACAATCCAAAGATATATCCACACACAAGGGTTGGTAATCCTAGATGGCATAGAAAAGGAGTTATCCTCCTGACAAGGATTTTCAATAATTAAGGGCAGAGATCCTCAGGTAAAGGTGACCTGAAAGTGGTAAGCTTCACTCCTCCATCTCAAGTTGTATGCAAATACAAGGTTTGGTAATGGTAGGTGATATAGTATTGGAGTTATGCTCCTGACGTTTTTCAATTACATGTATCAAGGTCAGAGGTCAAGGTCAAATTGACCTAAAAGAACTACACTACACTGGACAATCCAAATCGATAATGTACACACACGACAGGTTTTGGTAATACTAGATGGCAAAGTCACAGAGTTATGCTCTACAAAAGGTTTTTCAATAATCAAGGTCAGTGGTCAAGGTCACAGAGACCTGAAATTTGGGTTTTGCATATCTCCTACTCCGTATTAACATTGATGACAAGTATCATGTGAATCAGCTTGAAACTGAAGGAGGAGTATGCCCTATGACAAAAGATTTTGCAGACAGAGTTGCCACCAATTTCAAGACCAGAGCTCAAGGTCAAAGACACCTGAAATGTTTATCTTGCACAATCTACTTCTCCTAATTGACATGTATGCCAAGTATAAGGTGATCACGATAGAAACTGAAGGAGGAGTTCACCTAACAAGATTTTGCAGACAGACCAATTTCAAGGTCAAAGAGACCTGAAATTTGTTTCTTGCACATCTACTACTCCTAATAAATATTTATGCCAAGTGTCAAATGGATCAGATTGAAATGAAAGGAGGAGTTCACCACCAATTTCAAGACTAGCGGTCAAAAGCATTAAGTCAAAGAGACCTGAAATTAGTGCTTGCACATCTACTACTCCTGATTAACATTTATGCCAAGTATCAGGAGAATCAGATTGAAACTAAAGCAGGAATCCGCCCGACAGGCTGATTCCAGTATACCACACCTCAAACTTTGTGGGGGTATAATCAAAATTACTGGTTTTCTAATACACTCAAATTTGTGCAAAGCAACCACTTTTTTTTTTAGAAGCATGATGATCTGTAATTAAATGTGGTTGCTTAATGCAGGACATAAGTAATGCAAAAAGCTCCTTTAGGAGCTTTCTGCATTACTTATGTCCTGCATTTAGCAATCTCCTATTCTTAAGATTAAAACTTTATATTGCTTAACGGTTTTATTATACAATAATTACTGCACAAAGCAGCTCATAATGATTCAACAGATGGAAAATATCTACAATGAAAATGTTCAAACATGTGTAGAACAAGTCTTAATTGCCAATGTTATTAACTGACACCCATGACCTTGAAGTCGTTAGGATAGCATTACCTTCAGGAAACACTCATTCTAACATACAGTAGAAATACCACTTGCTGCCAAGGTTTGGCACAAACTCAGGAAACTTAGCAACCTGTTTTCTCCTGCATATACTTTACACACTCATCAAAATAAGATTGCGTATCAAAACATACAAACTATACCAGGCAAAAAAAGAAATGTCTACAATAATATATAGTGCTTTACTTCATAGCACCAGATCTAAGTAAAAACTTTATATTTTTTCACTTAAGTTTTCTTTTATTGATGCAGACATTCTTTTTCTGAATCAAAACAACAATTTTAATTGTCTAATTAATACATGTGGCTCCAAATTCTCACAAAGATGTTGAATAAAAGTAAATGAAAGGCACACACTTTTTAAATGTAGATGTTTCTTTTTTTGTCTGGTATATAAGTATCATCATTCGTCCCAAATGCTTGTACATTTAACCATTTCCCTCATAGCTCGCTTTATTGTATACGACTAGTGCAGGCTGAACCCATTACTCCATTGCCTGTTTCTAGAATTGGCGATAGGCGATCACTTAACCCTTTCCCACATAGCATATCTCTAGTATTGAATATAGGTGTCCACTTAAAGCAGACTGAAAGTAAAGCAGAATGCGCTTTAAGCGCATTCTGCTTTACTTTCAGCCTGCTTTAAGCTATCACCTGCTATTATATAGAAAATATTTTGTATTATACACATTTATGAGTGTATAAATTGGAACTATTTTCTTCAGGGCAAGAATAAACTGAATGCGCTTAAAGGCGCTTCTATGGGGGAAGGGTTAAAGCAGGTTGAAAGTAAAACAGAATGAGCCAGGCCCATTCTGCTTTACTTTCAGTCTGCTTTATGCTTCAATGTGTTAGACTATAGAAAATATTTCTTGTGTAACACACTATTTAAAGTGGTACTGTTTTATCAGTGGATGAATAAATTAAAGGCCTAAAAATCGTTTTTATGGGGTAATGGGTTAAAACAAAGGTAAACAGAAAGCTTCCTTCCAGAGATTTCTGCTTTACCTCACCATGTTTTAAGTAGCCAAACATGTCTTACACTGTCATTGATTCAATGATTGAAAGAAGATAAATTAGCACCATTTAAGCCTTTTATAAAATTCAAATATTTCCTAATTTCTGGTTACTAAAGCAGGCTGAAAAGCAGAATCTCCTTAAGGGGAGCATTCTGATTGACTGTAAGCCTGCTTAACCCATGTACACCAAACATTGTAGACCATGATGAGACAGTGGGCTAGAAAAAGTTATGATTTTAAACACTGTAAATAAGTCATGGTGGAATAAGGTTAGAACAGGTAGCTACTTAATGCAAAACTGACTTCTGTTCTGCATTAAACAGTCACCTGTCTTTTTAGATATCCATGTTTTTTCAAAGAGTGGCCAATGGCCTCAACCTTAACTGTACACTAATCAAAAGTACATGCATTCATCTGGGGATGTTCCAAAAAGTGGCAATTGTTAGGTATTTAATGAAGCTGTCAACCATTTGGGGAGCTTAAAGTAGTATGTATCAACTATGTAGGTAACTATAGACAAAACACATCTTTGATCCTAACATCTCACTTTGCTGTACATCATAAACATGGAAAAACTGATTGGAATTATATGATATAACCTGACAATTACTGTCCAGTTAACCCATTTCACCATAAATATGCCTTTTTACGCCCTTTGATTTATTCCTAACGTGCAGAAAATAGTTTTAATTTATACATTCATAAATATGTATCATCAAAATATTTTCTATATTCTAGTAGATAGCTTAAAACAGGTTGATAGTAAAGCAGAATGCACCTTAGGGTGCATTCTGCTTTACTTTCAACCTGCTTTAAGTGGTCAGCTATCTTCCATACTAGAAACAAGCTATGGGGAAATGGGTTATCAGGTGTGCCAGCTAGATTGGAATCTTTATCTCTCAAAAAACAAGACAATCTATTCTAGTAACTGCTCAACCACCTACTGTGTACAGTCAAATTTATGCTTTATACTGAGCAGATAGTAGCTTCAAGAATGTGCATTCTTCTTTACTTTCAACCTGCTTTCAGCACTTACCAATTCTGCTTTACTTTCAACCTGCTTTAAGCCCTTACCTGTATTCAAAACTAGAAGCAGGTTATAGAACAGAGGGATAAGAAGCCATTTCTTAAAACCAGTTGCAACCTCTCTAGTTCTTCACTTTGACTGTTTTGTTTTGTTTTCAAAGCAGTTTCTCCCTTTCACACATGCAGATATTCTACTAATCAAAATACAAATTCTCACTTACAGAAAAGGCTATTGAAAGTTATTAATAGCATGAAATTTAAAATATATATTTCAGTCATATCATCTATTTATTACTATAATTATAATACATTTACAGTCAAACTTTAGTTTACCCATTACCCAAGGAATACATCTTTTACACCTTCAATTAATTCCTCTAATGAAGAAAATAGTTCCAATTCATTCTGTCACAAATAAAAATCTTAAGAAATATTTTCTATATTCTAGCAGATAATAGCTTAAAGCAGGCTGAAAGTAAAGCAGAATGTGCCTTTAGGCACATTCTGCTTTACTTTCAACCTGCTTTAAATGGTCACGTATGTTCAAAATTAGAAACAGGCTATGGGTTATGGGTTAAGAGTCTACTAAATGAATGTCAATTGAATACATTGAATGCAGGCATCAGATTAATGAAGATCACAATGCTTTGCCTTTATCCTACATTAAGCAGGCACCTGTCTTTAGAGGCATACATAATCTTACAAAGAGTGGTCACTTCAAATCTGACTGTAAATACATTACCAATTATTAATAATAAAAGTTTGAATCACATTTTAAAATATTACAATATTTAAGCAAAGCATATTTTTCACTAGTAAAAAGATATTAAACATTCCATAAAATTGACAACATGCATAATTTCAATTTTTCACTGTGCACGTGTTTCCCATTGGCAGTGTTTCCAAGCAGCTAACTGTGTTTACTACCTTGTCTATGTCACAGGTATATATCTGGAAGCTCATTTCTATCCAACTGATTTTCAACATGCTTCAATGTACCATTTTGCAATCTGTTGGAATTTACTTTGATAACATTTCCAAGCAAAAAAATCTAACCACACACACATAAAATCATACATGGGGAGAGCCATAAATAAACTATATTACATGAGTGCTTCAAGAAAACTATAATACATGATTATACCAGTTATCAAACTTGTGTTATGTATTTACTGTAAACTAAGCTCCAAAAGGCAAGACACGTTACGTGTCTTGCCTTTTGGAGCTTAGTTTACAGTAAATAAGACTGCAGAAAGCTATAATGAGTATTTCTGCATTGCTTTTGATTTGTAATATATAATATATCAAGCTGCAAGTTGTCCTAAAGACAAATGGCTCTTTATTTCAATAATTGCTTCACCCTTTAGGGCCTTTACCCAATAGGAGTGTGTCCCCACAATTCTTTATAGTATGACAAACAGTGTAGCCACTGGTCAAAAGACTCTTCAGGTGCCCTCTGATCTAGATCTACATCATTTGTATAGGATGTATGTACTTGTCCTGCACCAAAAGGGTTCAATTACATAATTTATAATGATACAATGATTTTAGTACAAAAGCAGTACTTTTTCTCGTTACAAAAATCACAAGTTACTCCACTACATGATGCATTTAATGCAAAATTGCAATAGTCTTCTTTTCTTTTTTTAAAACACACCTTTACACTAGATTTCTGCACAGCTACAATACCAATAAACAGTTTCTATGTTGACTTGTCATCCACTAAAAGGTATTCAAAATATAACTGTCAGATTGCATTTCATTTGCACACAGCATGCATGTCATGATCAGTCAACACACCTTCAAATAGTACAGTCAAATCTGTGGAAAGCAACCTTTTAACAGAAGAGATACATCAGTATTATTTCAGATAGCTTGCAGCTTAAAACAAGACAAGAGTGATGCAGAAAGCTCATGTTAGAGCTTTCTACCATTGCAACCCTTTTCCCACATAATTTATCTTTGTATCTAAGACTTGATTGGATATAAGAAAGGTTCCCTATTGCTTTTTACCAGAACAGTCTAAAAAATGTTAGGTTTGTCTCTAAGGATTGCATAACCTTAGGGTGTGAAAAGACAAACTATGGAGAAAAGTGGACAGTATCCTCATACCTTATTATACCTTATTATCAGAAATTTCATGAAATGAATGGTTGCTTAAAACAGATCTGACATATCATACATTTATATTACGGTACTACTGCAAAATGCAGTTAACTCTCTAACCTTGACAACAGAACATTCAGCGGTAAAACTCATTAGGATAGAGGGTAGAACATCTGAATGCAAGCTCGTACTATAGGTCAACCGATATTTGAGTCGAGAAATATACAATATAAAATACAGGAAGTTTTTAGCAGAATATATAATACAGATAGGATCGATTGATATTCTGAATTGATGGTAAGTGGTTTAAGCAAGGAGTGATGATAAACCCTTTACCCCATGGCCTGTTTCTAGTACTGAAGATAGGGGACCACTTAAAACAGGTTGAAAGTAAAGCAGCATGTGCCTTAAGGCACATTCAGCTTTACTTTCATCCTGCTTTAAGCTATCATCTGCTTGAATATAGAAACTATTTCTGAGATACAAATTCATGACTGTATAAATTGGAATAACTTTCTTCATTCGAAGAATATATTAAAGGCTTAAAAGGCGTATTTATGGGGTAATAGGTTAAGTATGGATGTTACTGAAACAGTTACATTCACCAATTAGTCCGTATATACATGTACTACCAAGCATGTCCGAACAGACATTTGTAAACAGTCTGGATCCAAATCACATGTTGAGTAACTCAGCTTTGGATCAGGATTCAATCAGTTTTACAGTCATCTCGATGTTTTTGCGTAATATATGTAACAGGTCTGAACAAACAGTGTTGATCCTGATCAGACAGCTCCTTCAGGAACAGTCTGATCAGGGTCTACATTGTTTGCCATTCAATCTGCACCTTTTATATACAAATTACTATGTGATAAAAGCTATTAGTTTAAATCTTTTGTGATAATTACAACAGTTACAAAGGTGGCCGTAACTTTGACAAATACAGTATAATGGTAAGGTAAGGGTTTTATTACAGTCATTATGATGATCTTTGCAGAATGACATTAATGGTCACTTTATTACAGAAACATTCATTGATTTAGTAGTTTAGACATTAAAATGATGTTAACTTCGATCCTAAATTGCTACAACATACTAAGTGTGATTACGATGATTATCAGTGATTCAGGGATGGTTATACAATTATCCAATGGACAAACAAATTTAGTGTAACTGATTTAGTGACTAGAAGTCTAGAATGGTGTTAAACTTAAACTGTTATTTTCAGAACATGGCTCTATTGTCTAGCTGCATGCTTACTTTCAGTCTTACATTAGTATCACAAGCTCAAATTAAAGGAAGCATTTCAATTAATAAAAATTTTACATTTCAATTCACATTATGTTGTGACCATTTGTCTCACAGAGACGATTCTGAGAGAACGGGTATGGTAGTCATAACATAGATTTTAACTGATTGGACCCTAGAGCTGAGTAAACTTGTCCTTTACAAACAGTCTATCAGTGAAGAGTATACCAAGTCTTGTCACATACAAATAGTGTAACCCTTCTGCACTGTTTGTTATTTTGCACTACAATGTGACAAAACCCCTTAATAGTCAAAAGTGGACAAGACTCGATTGGAAACCAGAATTGTTCATTTGCAGTTTCATTTGTCAAAGTGTAAACAGAGACATGAAGAGGGAAACTTTGGAAACATTTTGTTTACTCCCTCTTACCTGGAGACTTGAATCATGTTTGTAAGTAAAGACAAGAAGGTAAATTACAAATGAAACAAAAATGAGTTTTAATATTAGAGTAGGTCAGACAGATATATGAAACCAAACTCGCTCTCATCATGTTAACACATTCAACCCTAGCAACAAGTAAACTCATCATTTACAATGTACCTGTACATTTGTCCTATGCAGATAGTGAAGATCCTGATCAAACAGCTCCTAAAGGAGCCCTCTGATCAGGGTCTGTACTGTTTGTTATTTAGCAATATATTGCAGAAAACAACCCAAAATAATCATAAATAGACTAGGCTTAATCGGAAATTGGAGTTGTCCATTAAAAGTGTCCTGGGTGAATGAGTTAACTGGCTCTCATCATGTTAATGAAAGTAATGTTTCAACAATAGATTATTGAATGAGTAATCTCTACGACTGCCAAGAACACATCCACACTTAGCATGCACAGTTAATGATCCATCACTTTGCTTCCTACTTGGACAATCACAAAGGAAAACTCATCAAACAATCAATCTGTTATTTCATCCTATCAAAAACAATGTGACACAAAGTGGATCCATGTCCTTGTATTGTAAATTGAAACAAATACGGAAATCAATTAACTTAATTCAGACTATTTTTTTTATGTGGTGGCAAAAGTAAAGGAAAGTGCCTCTTAAGAAACTTTCTGCATTACTTTTGTAATACATTTTGTAATACATGAAGCAACTATATACCTGCCTCAAGACATTCATTGAATTTCTGCTTCATACGATTTAGACACAACTTCTTTTATGGTATTTATCTCTATCCCAATAGATTTTATCCCCATATTGTGCATACAAAAATTGAAGGTTATCAGTTATTTCCAAATACAAAACATGAAACCAAAATGGGATATTTGGGCTGCCATTAGTTTTTGCTCAATTAAAGTTCTTGTTGGTGCAGTTCAGATGATTGAAAATTGACAACTAAGAATGATACCTCAATTCTTTTATAGAACAAATCCATTCCCAACCACCTTAATTGTAAAACAATTTATGATGTCAATAAATGGTTACTGACATGCTTATAACTAGAATAGTATTCATTATGAAATAAACAACTCGTGAAATCAATATTAGTCCCATAACAAACCAATCAAATACATTGATCAATGAAATTACTATCAGTACGGGATTTCAGAAGATCCACCTTGGTCTAAGTCTTACAAAACTAACTAATATTCCCTCTTAACTCCACAGTTAGTGATCAGCCATTTTTTGGAATAAAAAAAGGCTGTGGACATTTACAACATCGGAGAGAAAAACTTCATGATAAATCACATAGACGTAATGATCACTTCAACCATGAACAGATGGGGGTTGTTGGGCGTGGGGCATTCAGCTTTACAAATACTTACGCAAGATGGAGATGGTCAAACCTACACAACATAAAATGCTGTATAATAATCATGATTATAGTTATATACATGATGTAGCTACAGGGTATATCAACATTACTGATATAGAAACATTCTTGTTTTCTACCCTCTATATAAACAGCTATCGTTCTCATCAGCAATTCTGTAAGTCTTTCCCTTTAACTCGCATAGAAAAAGAAAAACTACATCAAAGATTACACACTTTATAAAGAAACTCTTTGAATGTTGCATAAATGATATCTCAAAATGTTGTTTGCTTTAGTGCTAAATTTTACTATTCTGATTTACATCTGCAGAAATACAAGTAGCAAACAAACATTTTGGATCCTGCTCAGATGTCGTATTATTTAGCATCTAATCTGAATCCGAAGTTTTTGCAAATGTCTTGAAAACTTATTTCAAATATTCAAAGTGATAAAGAACTGAGTGAGGTCATAAATGTTGAAAGGGAAAGTCTCACATAATTGCCGAATCAGCAAGTGCTACAACAAAATAGGAGCAACAAATAAAGTCAACTACACATACATTTCATCACTGTTTCATGTCATTAACTAGGTAAGAAAAAACGACACACATTCCATAGTCTACATAGCCCAGCCGCCATCACAGCCAGGGGACTTACCGGAAACCATTTTGCATCTTCTTCTTTTCTCGAATTCTACATGTACAAAACATGGGGAGGGTTACAATATCAATAGATACATGTTACACAATTGTAGGTAAAAAACTGGTGAAAACTAAAAACTGGTGAATTCTTAATAAAAATTAAAAAAAAATAAAATTGTTTGTCCTATTCCTCCACATAAGCGCAATGGGACGCCTTTACCTCTTCCACTGCATAATGAATATTCATTCATGTCATTGGATATTGGTGTCAGCTTAAAGCTACGGATATAGACAGGGCTCCAGATAAGAGGGAGTAAACCAAGCAAATCCCAACACTTGCTCGCTCATTTCAGTATGAAATCCTATGGTGTAACTACTAATTAGAATCGTCTCAAAGAGATTAAGTTTTTACCTTTTGAAATACTGATCTGGAGCCCTGTATAGATGATTTGTACTTTGACTCTTGGGGAAAGCTAGGTTACATAAAACCTGTAGTATGCCTTATAGAATGAATCAACAGAATCAACAAAGAGGGAACTGAAAATTAACCCTTTGCACCCTAGTCACGCCTATAGGCGTCCTTTTCAAACAGTGTACATGTGAATAGTATACTTGTCCTGTGCAAACAGTGAAGACCCAGATCAGAGGGCTCCGAAAGGAGCCCTCTGATCAGGGTCTTCACTGTTTGTCATAATGCCAAACATTGACAAAAACAACCCTTGAAAGTCAGAAATGTACTAGACTAAACTGGAAACTGGAATTGTCCATTTAAAGTTTCAGGGAGGAAAGAGTTAACTGAAAACTAACTCTTTGAATGCGAAGTAAAAACGTTTCTACAATAGTTGTTGACTGATACTGTTTTATATTCAGAATTTGCTCTAAAATAATTTCAAAATAGTTTCAGTCTCAAAAAGTAAAATACTCAGCATCTCATCAGGATCAAGGCTGTTTGACAGTGTGATTATCACAAGGTCATGTTAAATTGCACAGCTGCACTATTAGATATAAGCACACAATTTGTACCACTGTGGGATGAGCACATGTGAACATGTATATATTAGCTACAGGCTGTCTTATGATAAAGGTTACTTGATTATGCATGTGCAATTACCCGCATGTGTTAAACTACATACTGTCAGACGGGAGAGAATCTGTACCATATGTATAGGTACAAACAAGCTTCTCTTGTGCCAAGACGCTGCAGAGAAGATGAAATATCAGACAGGTGGCAGCTTAATGCAGCACAAAAGTTAAGCAGAAAGCTTCTATATGAGCTTTCTGCTTTACTTTTGTGCTGCATTAAGCTGTCAAGGGTCTTAAATAAATTCATTGTTTCCTTCAAGAATGGCCACATGTTAGACTGTTTTCTGGTGCACTAAATACCATTGTCTGTCTGACATATAACTAGTAATACATTGCTACATAATTATGCTGTGTAACTATATCTTGGGTCATATACTACATTTAAAGCTGATTTCAGCTTTAATTCAATGAAAACGCAGTGAGATGGACTGTTTAATGCAGGACAAAATTAATCCAAAAAGGAGCTTTCTGCATTTCTGCATCCCCCCTCCCCCCCTTGCACTCAACTATCAGAAATAAAACTTATATTCCTATAAATTTAAGTAATGTTTGTGTTAAAATCTTTATGAAGTAGAGATTAACTACATAGCTTCAGATAAGGGGAGTATTTCAAAAACTAAAATCTTTATTTCTGGATTAAACCCTATGGTGTCACTACTCATTAGAACCGTCTTTTTGAGACGATTCTAGTGAGTAGTACACCAAAGAAATTGATGCTAAAATGAGAGAAAAGTGAAAAAATATTTGATTTGTTCAGTTTACTCCCTTCTATCTGGAGCCCTGTAATAACACAAAACACTTAAATGATCGATTCATCATTATCATAAATATCAAACAATTGAGGGAAATATCATGTTTTTTTCTTCTCATGAAGTAGTTTTCTACTGCAGTATATGGTGGATGTGTCATAAAATAAATCTGTTTTGTTTCTTTGGCCTGGTGCATAAAAATCAAACCATACATTTTTTGTACAGTGTTTTTCTGCACACATCTTTGCATTTGCCCATTAAAGTTGAACTGATACAAAGATAATGAAGTACATTCTTCTATCAAGTGCATACTCTTAACCCTTAGCTTGCTTAGCGTAACAATGTGCATAAGTAAACAGTTTGGATCCTGATAAGATGCTAAAAAAAATTCAAATTTAATACTGACTCAGATAGTATGAAATTCATGCATATACATGTGGGGCTCTTCAGATTTATTAAAAAGAAATCTGCATGTTTGAAGCAGACAATATTTTAGCATGATAAGAGTATGATGATACATGCACTCTAACCCATTACTCCATAGATACACATTTTCACGCCTTTTATGTATTCCTCCATTGAAAAAAAAAAGTTCCATTCTATACAGTATAGAAAAGTATATACACCATAATACATATTTTCTTTATCCTAGCAGATGTTTGGAGCAGACTGAAACTTTCAAAGTAAAGCTGAATGTGCTTCAAAGAGGCATCTGTCTTCAACACAAGAAACAGGTTATGGGGGATAAGATTAACTTCATATTCTAGATGCTGCCTGTGTACTCAAACACCATGTGCATAATTTTGGAGAATACAAGTATTTCATGTTGATTTTGGCAGATATAAAATCTTGGTTTCATTTATTTAGCCTACAGTTTGATGGACCTGCCTTAGATTTAAAGTGTTTGCAAATCTTTCAACGGTTGGATGCAATGGGTTCAGCAAGAACATTCTTTGCATCCAACATTTTATTTCAGTCTAAACATACACACATCTTCAAGTGAATTTGAACAATGACAAACATTGTAGCCCCCGATCAGATGGCTCCTATGGGAGCCCTCTGATCTGGGTCTATACTGTTTGCATAGAACAAGTGCACTCACCGGTCCGCAGGTATTGTGTTTGTAAATGGAGTGTACATTGTATATACAGTAAAACCTCGCTATTACGACCACGTAAACGAAGGTTAATTGATTGTTTAATAGAAAGGTGGCAGCTTAAAGCAAGGTGACAGTGAAACAGAAAGCTCCTAAAGGAGCTTTCTGTTTCACTGTCACCTTTCTTTAAGTGGTCACCTATCGTAAACACCCTAATTTGTTGGTCGTAATAGAGAGGTTTTACTGTACATCACTAGGATTGAATGGGTTAACATTAACTGTACTCCATGAAAAGTCTGTAATAAAAATAACTTGCAATTGCATGATTACTTTATTTGCATTTTGGGTTTGTCATCTTGTTTACATAGCAACTTTGGTTTTAAAGTTTATACATCATTTAACCATTATTTAACAACACAACCAAACCTATTTAAATAAGAGTGTGTTTGGTAATGTTTCAAGACAGGTGGCAATTTTAACTTTACTTCTATCGCCTATCTTTAGATAGCTAAACTCCCATATAAAGCCATCTTTGAACTCAGTATTGACTGTTATTACCCTGATAATAATGCTGAATTTTCAAATGGACTCATCCATTTGCTGACAAGTGACCATTTTACATTGGTGCTTAAAGGTTTTGTCCCAAATTATATATACCTTTAAATATGACAGTGTAGATCCGATGGCTCCACCAGGAGAGCAAAAGATGGACATATCCTGAGTTCACACAGTATGAGGGTTAATTAAAACTCTTTTGAAACTCAAAGAAATCCAATCTTTAGGTGTGATATGAACCCCTCAATAGCCTGATGTTTTGTATCACCAGAAATTAACACCCAGCATAATGGAATAAATGTCTGGATCATGATTTTCTCATAATGACACTGAATTAATCTATATCATTCTAGTGGCTGCTTAACCCTTTCCCCAATAGAAGTGCCTTTTAGCGCATTCAGTTTATTCCTCCGCTAAAGAAAATAGTTCCAATTTATACAGAAAAGAATATGTATCATAAGGAATATTTTCTTTATTCTAGAAGGTGGTAGTTTGAAGGAGGCTGAAAGTAAAGCAGAATGCGCCTTAAGGCGCATTCTGCTTTACTTTCAACCTCCTTTAAAAAGTCGTCTATTTTCAAAACTAGAAAAGGCTATTGGGTAAAGGGTTAATAAATGTTCATGACATTTCAGCAAAATAAAAAGCATTCCATGTTAACAGAATTAGAAACAGGGTCTGAAATAGTTTGGATTCAGATCATCCCCCCCCCCCCCACACACAAAAAAACCCGCATATGGCTTGACCTGAATCTACTTTGTTTGGAAAGGTCTTTATAAACCAGGGTCCTCATTGCAGTGGTTTTAAGGATAAGTTGACTCATAAAGTCATAATGAACAATATCACTTATATCAATTCCATTAAGCCCCTGCAAGAAATAGTGTTGTGTGCTGGAGTGGCCGGCTGTTACCATCTTACAAGCAATGCTTTACCCTATATCACTAATCACAAATTGACTAGATGGGGTCAAAACACCAGGTCTTACCAGAACTAAATAGTATATTGAACCAGAATGCTTGAAACTATTTCTGTTATTTGACTTTTTCTTACACTTGCTGAACCCATGTTTTGATGTACTACATTTATCAAAGTAATGGCTACTATTCTTTAGGATCTTTTGCAATTATTGTTTTGTTCTACATTAAGCAGCCATGTGCCTTTGTAAGATCATCATGCATGTTGAATATAAGTTAGAAGGGACTTACAGACCTGTGTAATGTATAGCAGATTAAAGGCTTCCATCTTTTCTAAATTGCTTTTGTTTTGCCTTTAATTGTTGACTAAACACTAGTATAACTGTATTGTCAACCCACTACCCAATAGATATATATGCCTTTTTACACCTTCAATTTATTCCTTTGCTTAAGAAAATAGTTTGACTGAATATGCATCTTAAGAAATAGTTCCTACATACTAGCAAATGTTAGCTTAAAGCAGGCTGAAAATTAAAGCAGATTGCTCCTTTAGGAGTATTCTGCTTTACGTTCAACCTGTTTTAAACAACCGCCTGGCTTCAATATTAAAAACAGTCTATGGAGCAGCAAGGCTTAACCCATTACCCCATAGCCTGTTTCTACTCTTGAAAACAGGTGACTACTTAAAGCAGGTTGAAAGTAAAGCAGAATGTGCCTTTCTAAAGGCACATTCTGCTTTACTTTCAGCCTGCTTTAAGCTATCATCTGTTAGCATATAGAAAATATTTCTTATATTGTATATTCTTGACTGTTTTAAATTTGATCTATTTTCTTCAGTGGAGGAATAAATGAAAGGTGTAAAAAAGGCATATTTGTGGGGTAATGGGTTAAAGCAAGGTAAAAGTGGGTGTATTCAGAATGGAATGAGAGGCACCATCTGCCTACCTGCCCTGGGAAAACCTTACACACCCTCCCGGCATACCAAAGACTAGCAATAACACCTTACATTGCCAATTGCAACTTTTTTCATCTTCAAGTATCGATACCAGAGGAAATGAATTTCAAGCCAGGTACCTAAACTTGTCCATTAACACTTCAAGTGTGCAAGTAGTATTATCAGTCTGCAACAACTGTAGTCTGCTTTCGTTCTTAAATTAAGATTTTTCTTATATATCTTTCAATTTAGGGTCCACTGAAAACAGTTCGGACTGAGATGATACGCTGAGTTACTTGGCATCTCATCTGGATTCAAACTGTTTGCAAAGGTAACCATGGTTACACATTTAGCATGAGAAGAGTTAACTCCTGTCTGATCAGCAGTTTTGGAGAATGTTATCATCCAACCTGCACATTTCATTGGCACAGAAATACACTCAAACTTCTGTCTACCGAACTGTCAATGAAAATGCATACAGATCTGTTCATAAAATGTGCTTGCTTAATGCAGGATAAAGGTATTGCAGAAAGCTCCCTAAGGAGCTTTCTGCATTACTTTTAGCCTGTATTAAGCAGTCTCCTGTCAGTGAGAAGTATACACAATCATGTTATTTTGATTTGACTGCTCAATGTAGGTTTATCAGTATAAACAATTAAAGTGGTTAAACCTGTGGTTTACTTGACTGAACTAAAGCTGTCTGGAATTTCTTGAACAGTTTGAACACATATCAGAAGAAATTTATTTAAGCATGTGATCAGAAATCAAACTTGCAGAATTCCGGTATCATCTTTCTTGGAAATAAACTCAGACAAAATGACTTGAAAGCATTAAGAGTCTTTAGTTGTGCAGAAAACCCTTAATAACTGTCGATGGGAGGGGTGTAAAATCTAAATTCAGCCCTTGAGTAGATCATACATTTTAATTGCTGATTTTGAGAAGTTAAACATATTTCTGCAGCATGATGAAATTCTTATCATTTTCCGCATAAAATCAAAAGATTAAACTAAATCAAACCTAACCAATGTTTTGCCAAAAACTGGAAAATAATTACAATTAATACTGGCATTACTCAACCACTTATATGAAGACACATTGATTGTGTTAAGAAATTTCATGTTGGAACAAAAGTCAAGCAGTCAGCTTCCATTTTACTTTCTTTCTGTATCACTGTTTTGTTTTAAGCAGCCACTTGCTTTATTATAAAATGCAAGCCTCCTTATATTTTTAGAACACTAGCAGAGACAGTAACAGTTACTGATGTTGCAGACAAATAATACTCAGAATGCAAAGAGTTCAGTAAACTTGTTTTTTCAGCTTACCGGTAGTCATTTATGTTACAACAAAATTGGTTTATCATCAAATCATAAGTTTTTCAAAAATAATTTATAAATTTTACAAATCAAAAGTGTTGAAGCAGACAACAGTTAGTCCAACACACAGACTATTTACTTAAATTGGGGTGTGAACTAAAAGACATACATTGCCATGTTTAGAAGTTTAGCAGACAACAGATTATCAGTGTTGGAAGAGTTTACTATATTGTTACATTGTAGCAGATGACAATTTCGGTCACTATTTTTACTGTTGATAAAATACATCTACGTCTCATGTTGAAATTTTCTGATTTAGCCTTATGATAAAGATTGTAAGGCTATGTGACGAATTGGGGGTGTTTATTCAACATTATTGTAGCGTGGCGAGACAAACAGCTTATTCATGCGGCCAACTGTTATGACTGAGTGTAGACAGACCCAAGAGTTCAACAACTTCTGGTCTACGGTAGTAACATACCATATAAGGTAATAATCCTTTCAACGAATCTGTGCAAATAGTTCGGATCAAGATCAGGCCCCACATTTGTGGGGCCTGATCTGGATCCAAACTGTTTGTCACTCAGTAAGATTTAAGTTTTGAAATTGTGGAGAAGAATGGAAAAATTAAACAATTTAAGCTGACAACATTTTGAGGGATGACTTTAGTTATCATTCAAAGGATTAAGCCTACAATATGTGGGTTAAATTTTTGGTGCCAAAAAATCACACCTGCTTAATTGTGATAAGATCTGCCCTTGGTGCTCTTAAAACGATAATAAAAAGACTGGGATTTTTATTCTAGATCACTGTATTCATAAATACATTTCATAATTAGGAACTGAACAATTCAAAGCTATGTCAGTGTGCTCTGAGCACAATAAGTGTCTGCCCTACAGCGTAATCTCAGATCACTTTAAAGACACGCTTGAGTGATGATAGATAATTTAACAGCTACCTTTTTTCTTACAGGAAAAAAATGCTCTCAGCTTCTATTTTATTTTAACTCATTTAGTTTTTCCCTGATTTGCACTAAGCCTTATACTCTAAATGGAAATAATGTTTGATTTTCTATGCAAGAATGCTGGCAATACATAAGACATTTTGACTGATTTGAAAATGCCTTGTAAAAATATTTAACCTGTGGTTTGAGGTTCAACTGATTTACTAATTCACGTGGTAAACATAAATATGGGGTTTACAAATCCTGTTAATGAATGAGCAGTGCATCAACACTGTTGAATGGCAAGTTAACAATCAAGTCATATTTGTAGATATCAACCTTGAATGGCTGAAATGCTTGTTAGGAGAAGTCACACCTGATAGTGTAGGTGTACCAACCCCTTCATCCTAAGAGGTGCCTTAAATTAACACTTTACCCAATAGCCCGTTTCTAGTTTTGAAGACCAGGCATATTCTGCTTTACTTTCAGCCTCCTTTAGGCTACTATCTGCTAGGATAAACAAAAGATTTATTCTGATTCTATCATTCATATGACTATGTAAATTGGAACTGTTTTTTTCATGGAGGAATAAATCAACAGCGTAAAAAAAGTATTTATTGGGTACTGTTTTTAGTGTTTTACCAGGCTCTTTATTTGCACCAATTAGTTATGTGTCTTAAATTTTGGATAAGAGATCTTTTAACATTAATGCCTAGTGTTGGTATGGCCTATTTATATCTCAGGTTTACCCTTAAAGAGCATTTATCATTCAAATAATTAACAAATATATTTGGAGCCAGATCATTCACTAATAAAGTGTCGTCCCACTGCTACCATTTCCTATCAGCACAATAGCTACAATTTCTGTGGTACAGTGACTTAATATTATCATTCACGGGCTCCAACCTTCATCGCCAAGATGCGCAGACAATCTTTTTTTTGCACTTTTAAAGCTGAGCATGTGGAATCATAAAATGCCAAGCTATTAACCCTTACCATGTTTCTTCAACGATGTCTACTTCAAATTTATCTGTTATTTCTTTCATATTCAATTATCAATACAAAAACATTAAAGCTTAACATTTGATTGTCAAACAATATAAATCCTGATCAGATGCCAGGTTACTCGGCTTTCAAACTGACCCAGGGCTCCAGATAAGAGGGAGTAAAAGGGGACAAATCCAACATTTTCTCACTTATTTCAGCACCAAATCCTATGGTGTTACCACTCATTAGAATCGTCTCTTCGAGACGATTCTAACGAGTGGTGACACCATAGGGTTTAAAGCAGAAACAAAGATTTTAGTTTTTGAAATACTCCCCTTATCTGGAGCTCTGCTGACCAGGTTTCAAAACTGTTTGCAAAAGCTAGTAAGGACATGCCTAGCAGGATAAAGGTTGAGGGAAAGTGTTTAAGTGCAGCCGGATATCAATAGTTTAAACAGTCATACAATTTAATCAACCACACACAGTCTTTTTTTAAAAAGTCGTTCACCAAACACTTCCTCTGATAAAAATTTAAATGAAAATCAATATACATTACATTCAAAGTGTGTGTGTGTGACGAAACATTATCCTGCAAATAGAAACTGCCCTTCAATCTATAGAAATGATCCTTAAGGTGCATTCTGCTTTATTTTCAATCTGCTTTCAGTTGTAATGTGTCCTTAAAACAAGAATCAGACAAATAGTGTAATGGGTAAAGGGGGTTTCTGCTTGATTTTGCAGTCTACTTTGAGCTGCCATTTGTCAGGATGCAGAAACAGTTTCCTATGGCAATATATCAAAACAGAGTAGTAGCATAAGAAAGGCATTTCTATTAATTGCATTGGTAATGGCATGAAAAAGTATTACTAAGCAGGAAAACTGTTAAATTTCACAGAGTTGACAACTTTACACATGTCTGCACTAGAATTGAACAAGATACATAGGATATGTGCTGTATCCTAGAGGTCACATTCATGCCATTGTTGGCATTCCTAGCCCAAGCCTATGTACATATATCACAATAAGGGGTATAGGTCATGTAATCTATTTATTGAAATTTGATACAATCAATGCTATTGACTGCTCTGTTCACCTAATGTCATCACAGTCACCCTGTGGAACAGATTGATAAGGGGTAGCAGGCCCAGATCTATTCTTCTGAACCTTTCCTTCACACAAGCTCCATAGGATACCTTTAACTACTCCTTTAAATAAGGCTCTAAAATGATTATTCAATTATGATATGAACAGATGATTCCTTAAAACAACCTGAAGGTAAAACAAGTTCCATACTATAAGGACCTTTCTACACTGCTCCCTCCCTGCAACTGCCCTCAGAACAATGATTCCCTCCTTACAACAATGCTTGCCTATAACCCACAAAAAAGACAATAATATCTTAAAATTTGGACATTTTGACAAAAGAAACATAATGACGAGTGACAAACAGTTTGAATCCAGTGCAGGTGCCACGTAACACGTCACATGTTGAGCCAAGCTTTTTGCAAATGTTAGCCAAGTCATCCTCAGCACTTGAAGAGCACTTTTCTCTCCCTATAACAACTCCCTCCTACAACATATGTAAGCTTTATCTCCCATTGAGTGATGTTGTAAAAAGGGAGCAATGTACTTTTGTCCAAATTTCTTTAAGCAAACACCTATCTGACCCACAATATAAAACAGAAAGTGTTTATACCTAACAATCCAGCTTAGGTAAAAGAGAGAACTCTCGGACACAGCAAACCGTGTAGACCCTGATCATCCATTACCATGTCCAGTGCCTGATTCTTGGGAAGGAATTCACAATTATACTGAAAAGTTTTATGTTAAGTTAACCCATTGGTTTTCACCTACTAAACATTTAAAGCCTTGGATCTGCTTCTGGAAAGACTTTATCTAAAAGCCTTTATTTACTTGTCTCTCTTGCAAATCACCTCTATCCAACTGGCTTAGCATACTCATATCTTTATATCTGCATGAAACCCTATGGTGTCACTAATGAGTATAACACCATAGGATTTGGTGTTGAAATGAGTGAGAAAGTTATTGATTGTTTAGTTAACTTCCTCTTATCTGGACATCCTGGGTACAAGGTGCTTATTCAGAAATGAGATAAAGGCATACAAAGGGACTTCAGCAAAGGAAAGAACTATAAATCTATAATTAGACAACCATTCACCTAGGTAACAAAACAAAGAGTTTTGACAATATGACCTTTGTTTTCAAATTTACTTTTGAATTTTTTATAATTATGAACAACTAACACTAAGTTTACTTTAAAGTATTCCTAAGCGAATGTAAAACAAATATCAGTAGTAAGTCATTTTGTTGAATATATATAAATAAATTTTCCATATGAAATGCACACGTATTCAGCATCCTATCATGTCCTATCCCTGTGCCACATGGCCACTTAAAGCCAGTTGAATGTAAAGCAGAATGTGCCTTCAGGCACATTCTGCTTTACTTTCAGCCTGCTTTAAGATATACTCAATTAGGATATAGAATATTTTTTATTGTTCATATTCATAACTGTATTAAGTGAAACTGTTTACTTCAGTGAAGGAATAAATTCAAGCGCAAAAAGGCGTATTTATGGGGTAAAGCGTTAAAATATTACAACTGCTTTTCTTTTAGTTTGCTTTAAGCTACATTTGTACCATCTGGAAAGATGCTGTTTATGTCTTAATACCTTTTTTATGTACTGGACTTCCAAGGAGGGCAGTGGGGACTACTTTAATAGTAAGAAACTTAAATAGGTGTATTTAATTACTATTTATGGAGCGTTGGGATAAGGGCCTAGTTAAATGAATTTGCCTGAATACAATGTAAGGAGCTAATGAGTGTTAGTACAGTGATGTCCAGTTACACCCTGGTTATACTAGCAAGCAACACTGCAGCTGATATTTACCTCTGTAAAAGCAAGTCTAGCTTGTTGCCATATGCGATAATAGCATCTTGTGCATCCTTATGTTTCAAGGTTTCACTCTGCTTGCTGCCAATTTTTAGAATTGCATCCCCTTGTTGCAATCCACACTTAGCTGCCAGGCTACCTGGGGTTACCTTATGGAGAGAAAAAAAACATTCATAATATATTTAAGAAAATGAAAAAAATCGACAAGTAGCTTTCATCAAAACAATATTTTGAATTATTTTCTCTTTATTTCTCACAGCGTCTCAGTGAAAAAAAAATCATTTTAACTTTGAAATACGGGTATGTTCGAATAATGGAAGTTCGACTGTAGTATTTTTTACTCAGTAAGCTTTGACAATGACCATAACCCAGGGTTTTCCCTAGGCTTTGACAAATCGGGGACATTGTGTCACCCAGGTTCCTAATTTGCGAGACAAAGCTATTTTTTTTAGGTCACTTATCTCAACACTACTTTTTATCTTTCAAATAAAATTTTAGGACATCATGTGTGACATTTTAAAAAATCTTGTGTTGTCTTCTAATTCCTCTACTGAACACTATATTAGTATCATCTAAGGATACTTTAATAGACCCCTCTACTTTTATCAATCTACATTTAACCCATTCCCCCATTAATACGCCTTTTTACGTCTTTCATTTATTCTTCCACTGAAGAAAATAGCTCTAATTTATACAGTTCTGAATACACCATAAGAAATATTTTCTATGTCCTAGCAGATAGTAGCTTAAAGCAGGCTGAAAGTAAAGCAGAATGCGCCTGAAGGCATTCTGCTTTACTTTCAACCTGCTTTAAGTGGTCATCTATCTTTAAAGCTAGAGACAATATTTGAGGGACATTTTATCAAAAAGTGTGTCATGGGCAGGCATTTATTGTGCCAGGAAAAAACCTGATAACCCATTTAATTCATTATCAGTAAAAAAAATGATATTGGACCCTGTTAACTTGACATGGTCATGGGACTCCACTATCTGAATGGTACTGAGTCCCAGGGACCAGGTGCAATTTAAGGCTAGCATGAACCCTGTTTATAGAAGTTTTAATGAAGGCTGACTTTTAATTATCCTCTGCAACCCTTAGCGAAAAACAATTATAAAGATAATTAGTTTAAATGGAACTAGGAGATACATTGACGGAATATGGAGTTCTAAAATATAGTTTTCTAACTGAAAGTAGTAACCAACAACTTCATTTTTAAACAAATATCAGTTATTTAAACTAACAGTAGTCTGTAAATGCAGCACCGTGAATTTCCATTGCACCTGACATCATCATCCGGGTAACAAAGGTACTTGTACTCAACCGGGTTAAATTTATACTACATTTGAAAGGTCAATTTTCAGACACTCGCTACACAATATAAACATTTAGAGTTATACTGAAAAATAGGTTATTTGAAATCATTTTACAAAGGGAAATTAAAAAAAATAAGGTGGTATGTGTCAGATCTGAATTTTGGTATTCTTTTTTTTTAAAAATAAATTTGGCTTTATTGCTGCCCACATGTGATTTATAATACCAAACTGAATGCCCTTTTTTCGATGATGTAAGCATATCACATGTGCTAAATCAATCGTTTTTTGTGATCCTTCCGAAGTCATGTTAGGGTTCCGTTTAATGAGAATCGAGGATAACTCGTTAATCACAAACTTTGGAAACTTAATTGTTTATGAAATCATATTAATCTAAAAACTATTCATAAATATTAACGAATATTTCCCGATTTCTATGTTCTGCTGTTACAATAACATTCATATTGTTCTGCTATATTATCAATCAAAAGACTGAGAGCTTGGCATTGATGCTGAGCAGTAGACTTATATGGATACATACCCTGGCAATGGAAAGGGGACTGCTAAAATCTTTTCCTCCTTGCATACGAAATCCCCATGGTGTGGACGGATCCTGTCTCTCCAGCTTCGCTTCTAGCGTTAGGACAGACATCTCCGAGCTGTCACTCACTGTACACTGATAAAACCAACCTTATAATGAGCAATGATCGTACAATCTAATTTCCTGCTTTTCCTGTCACTTTTGCACACGGCACGAAATTCTGGTCCGAATCGCCAGACGATTTTAACGTACGCTTCTCATGCACACAGATCACTAATTCGACCACCGAACGAGAAAATAAACATAAATTGTAATGGGATTCAGTATTATAAACGTTAACTCTTCTCGCTTGTCTTGCTCCGTGATCTGTATCTTCAAACAAATTTGGATTAAAGCGCCACATTCTTAAACCGTGTTGAAACATGTCTAAATTTGCGGTGTCAATTAAGAATAGATGATATACAATAAAACTGTAATGTTTTCTAATATAGATTCTTCCTTCTTTCCAAAAACAACGATCGTCTGGAGCTGCTTTTCTGACAGTGCAGTATGTGACAGCTAGTACGGTCAAGAGCTTTTGCCCAGTGCCTGAAAAGTGCTACACTGCGACTACTTGAAATTCAGCAGCAATCTCTCTCCCGATGTACAAGAGACGCGTAACTGACACTGCACTGTAAATAGCGCATTCAGATTCAGATCAGATTCAGAGGATTTCAGAACAATATTCCAATGGGGAAATTCAGTCAGTCAGTTAGTCAGTTAACCAGCCAGCCAGTGAGTGAGTCTGCAAGTCAGTCAGTCGGTCAGTCGATCAATTAACCAACAGGCCAGTCAGTTTTCATATTCATTCGTTCATTCACTCAAATTGCATATGAAAATAGTAGATCTATGTGTTTTTTCACTTCCGAGAATTTAAGTGGATACCGGGTTTAAGTCTTGAAAAACACATCATGCAACACGCAACACTATATTTGAAAGCAGGACATTAGTTTTCAGTATATGAAAAATTCATATGAACTATTTGAAATGAATCATTATATAAGATAAGATAATCTTTATTTATAATCGGTTTCAGTCAACATAAAACACTAGCTATAAGCTATTGTCCGACATAACAAGATCATCCGATAACAGTTTAAACAAACAATCTGTAATAGAAATATGCATTAAAATAGTTAATACAAATTAAGAGACTTCTATAAGAGACTCCTATAAGAGCTTTCTATAAGATGAGATCATAAGTATAATCAGTCAAGATACATTTTATGCAATCTACTATGGTAAAAAACAATTATTTTTTTTAAATGACAGGTTCACATTTTGGCATAGCTAGAGCACAGAATTATACACTGATGAATTTTGTATACATGTAATTCCGTGGCTAGAGGATCCAGGTCATAAGAAGATCAGTAGCCCGAGACATGACATCTGACATCTGAAGTAGAGGCCGTAACAACTTGAAATCGTTGTTAAACCGTAGTTTCTTATGCCCTTTTGGAATTTTGTTTTCACTGTTGATGTCTTCTTGCGTTGTTGATAAAATATGTTGTTGACATATGGATGTGACACTAAATCTGACATGGGTCCACTTGCTGGAGCTATCACATACATTTTTTGAAAACAAAACTGAGAAAAATTGTGTGGATCTATATGAAAGTATGTGGATCCATATCTCTTACTGGTCAGCAGCCCAGACAAACAGTTGTGGCGCTAACTACAGAACATGTGACTTTCACGATAGCAATTCACAAGCCAAAAAAGTTATTTTATTGTGCATGGGAGGTAACCCAGTTTTGACAAAAGTATATTATGATCTATGAGTTTTCCCCCTTTATCTGTACAATTCGTACGAATCAAACTCTGAACCTGGTTGAAAGTAAAACCGAAAGCTAATACATGGCTTTTCGGCTTATCTTTCAACCCACTTCAAGTGTTGAATTGTTTTCAGATGAGTAACAGTCTAACAATAAGTAACTATTACATAGTACATACATATAGAGAAAGTAAGATTGTTCAAGGATTGCATACATGTACAAATTAGTAAGTTTTATTGCATATATATCAAGGAATATTTTGATAAATCGGTCTGCGGGGTTCTCTTGTGTAAAGCACGGTATAATTCTGTGTGTAAAGATATAAAAAAAAAAAAAGACGGAGAGGTATGTATCCGCCTGTATAGCTCAGTGGTAGAGCGTCCGCTTGCAGTGCGGGAGATTGCGGGCTCAATACCCGGCCGGGTCAAACCAAAGACTTGAACATTGGTTAAACTGTTAAACTGGTTAAACTGGTTTCCCTCCTTAGCACTCAGGATCTAGGGTTAGCACTACGACTGGTTCGTCGGTGTCAGGATAAAGTGACCGGCCGGGTACAGTCCCAATGGTGCACCTAAAAAGTGCCCCTTCTCATAATCATCAGAATCGATGGCGTAGAAGTAATAACTGAATAGAAAAATAAACTGTATAAAACCCTGTATGAACAGTTTCCTCTCTAAAGAAGTTCTTAATAGATGGTAAGATATAATAAAGTATGGCTTAATTGTACCTACTTAGTATTTGCACAGAATTATACACTGAATAATTCCGTGGTATTTGTAAACATACTGCGTCTTTACCTGTTCCTGGGCATCACACATTTTGACAGTAAATATACTAGTTCCTATAGGCCGTCCCAAGAAGCTATAAGTTCTCCCCCAAAAGCTGTACTCCTTACTGAAAAACTCCAGACAGGACTCGCAGGGTATAGCACCTTTACTCGACAAGACTGAAAACAGACTTCTGACAGAGACAAGTGACACAGCTAATTCGCTAAACAAACAATTTCAATCTGTTTTTACCGACTCACAACCATTCGATACATGCCAATCAAACCCTAAAAATACCAAGACCTGACCGACATTGCTTTTGGGGTAAATAGTATAGACAAGCTTCTATCAGCATTAAAACAAAAATAAGCAGCTGGCCCTGATACCATTAAACCTATCGTTCTGAAACAACTGCGTCATATAATTGCCCTATAATTCAGGCAATTTTCCAGAAGAGTTATGATAGTGGCGAGGTGCCAGATGACTGGAAAAGGACCATGGTCTGTCCATTAATATACAAGAAACGGGACAGAAGCGACCCTGCAAATTACAGGCCCATTTCTCTTACTTGTATAATGTGTAAGACCATGGAGCATATTGTGGCCTCACAGCTCTCACGCAACTTCAACAACCATAACATCGTATATGACCTGCAACACGAGTTTCGTGAACGCCGCTCCTGTGAGACACAGCTAATCCAACTGATTCAGGATTTAACCAGTAAGCTATCACAGGGGCTGCATACAGATCTGGTCTTTCTTGACTTCAGTAAGGCATTTGATGTCGTAAATCACCAGACACTGCTTAACAAACTCAAGAATCATGGCATCACAGGCAAGAAAAACAACTGGACCAAGGCCTTCCTCAGTAATAGGACTCAGACTGTGGTCCTTGGTGGGGTAAGATCTTCAGCCGTACCAGTGACGTCAGATGTGCCGCAGGGATTAGTTCTCGACCCCATCCTCTCCCTGTTGTATATCAATGATCTCTCAGACAGTCTAACATTACATGTAAGACTGTTTGCGGCCGACACAGCGGTCAATTTGACAATTTCAAGTGAGCTTCAAGTGCTGCGCTGCAAGCTGACTGACCGTCTTCAGGTGTTCCCGGGATATGAGGTTCAACCCAGGTAAGTGCCAAGTACTTCACATAGCAAGGTTTTCCCGTCCCATCGAGTTTTTACATGCTTCATTGACAGGTCCTGGAGGCGTTCAAGGATTACAAGTACCTTGCGTGACTGAGTTCAGATCTCACCTGGAATAAACACGTAAATAAATCAGTTCAAATAGAACACTTGGCTTCCTGCGGCGCAATATAAGGACAACTCATGCACATATTAGAGAAATGGCGTACAAGACACTGGCCAGACCCCAGGTAGAGTATGCGTCAACATACGTAGGTAGGTAGGTAGGTTTGCGTGGGTGAAATCTAAGAATGAGTCTTGTCACTTTGCACGTGCACATTACTTTCCATCAGCCCAAATTCCCGCTTTAACAGTCACATCCCTAACTTACTTCGCTAACGCTAACCCGGTGTAATGAAATGAAGTGACCCCCGTAATAGAGTGACCCCGGTCGAAATATTTTGACCGGGGGTCACTCTATTACGGGGGTCACTTTATCATTCATTACACCGGCAATCGATTTTTCGATGTCAAGGTGTAGGCTCTACGGAAGCCGGATAGTGCCACTTTAGGATTTTTTTATCTTGAAAATTTAAGATAGTAACTTTAAATATTAAGATAGTATCTTTTCAAGATACTATCTTGAATTTTCCAGAATTCAAACTTGAATTTTCAAGATAAAAAAATAGAAAGGATTCTTAAAATGGCACTATCCGACTTTCGTAGTAGGCACCTACTACATAGGGTCATATTTTGCATTGCCGCGCACAGCAACCTATTTATCAAATTAGTTAATTTAATGCCATATCATCATTATCATGGTAAGTTAACTACTATTTGTAATAGAAAACTGTTTCATTCGACTATTAACTATTTGGCTTGTTTCGGTATCGAGTTACGGAAATATTGAAATTATGTATTGTCTGAAACATTTATTTTTGTTACCTTTAGGCTATGATATTTATTTATACTGTTCATATTCGTTCAGACTGTTTTGAGAAAAATTATAAATTAATTGGAGCCAGCAGAACGTCTTAGTTTTACGTTTTAAACTCCTGACAACAATTACGATTCTGTTTAAGCTAGATCGACTTAGCCGAAGCGAAAATCAAAACATGTCTAGAGATAATTCTCTTAGACAAGGAACAGCGAAGCTTTTGTCGTTGTTTACAGTGGGTTTTGGAGAAGCTTGCATGCACCCAATTCCATAGAAAAATATGCTAATACACATTCAATTTGTTCAATGTACGAACACTACGTAATGACCAGTGTAAACGTGCCGTGTTGTAACCTTCAGGCCGAATGCCTTCAACTCGGCACTGCGAAAATGCGACGACAGAATAAAAAGGTAAACTATCGGCTTTCAACATTTCTATATTTCGCACAGGAACGTTTATTCTACATATGCGTTCCTGATATTAATTGCATGCACTAATGAAACAAAAACCTTGCAACAGTAAGTAATAGACGCCAAGTGCGTTTATTGACGCTGAAATGCATTTTGTTAATGGATCAGTAATTTTATACTACTGATACACGACATTATATAAATATTAGATGACAGTTTACGTGACATTCAAATAGTCAACCCGAGAAACAGAATGTCACCCCGACGCGAAGCCGAGGGTGACATTCTTGTTTTCGAGGGTTGACAATTTGAATGTCACGCAAACTGCCATCTAATATTTATTTTATTACACCGAGCTTATCAAACCTGGCTGTGAATGCCAATTTAGAGCCGCCATGTACGTAACCCGCGAAACGACGTCAAGAAACGACGTCACATTGTTTTTATTATATACCTATCGATGATTATAGAGATTTATTTATGCTTTTCGGTGGATTACCGGGAAAAAGCAGCGGGTTATCACTTGATAATCCACTGCTTCAAGCAGTGGGATTATCGTCGCTCGTGCTTCTTTTATGAGTTTTCCCCGTAGGGCTCCCCAAGAATCGTAGTCAATCGTGTCTTATCGTTCAATTCCGGCAGTCCGTTTTGTCGCGAACCACTCAACGGAAGAACACGGATCCAAGATCGGAAGTAACGACGGAATTCCGTTGACGTCAAATCAATAAATAAGTGACGTCATTGTACCGCCAACTGTCACGCACATGTGTTCGACATAAAACTTAGGGCTCAACACGGGACAAATAATGTACTTTCCTTTTTAATTGTCAAACAATTTCGTCTAAAAAGTGGCTTAAAAGCATAAATAAATAGAATAACTGTGTTTTTTTCAGTGTAAGATTGAATTTAATCCATTTCGTGAACGTCAGACTGTTATATTTTCCCTCGTGGCTTCGCCATTCGTGAAAATATAACGTCTGAAGTTCACTCAATGGATTAAATTTCGATCTTACACTGAAAAAACCCGTTATCCTCTATTTCTCAGTTAGAAAAATTTGATATCGTTACAGTTGATATCATCACTACATGTAGTGATTATATCACTTTATGTGACGTCACGTCATGATTCGTTTTGTGACATCGCGGGTAAATATTTTGTGTTTTTTTTCTGTAATAACGTCATTAAAATATATATAATAGATAGAATAATCAATTCCTTTAAATAGATATGAAAAATATATCACGCGAATGGGTTGTTATTTGGTTAAAAAAACTCGTCCTGCGGACTCGTTTTTTTAACCAGATAACAACCCATTCTCGTGATATATTTTTCATATCAATCCAAAGAAATTGATTATCCTCTATATATCAACTCAACTCAAGAGAGTAGAGAAAATAATATCATATAGCTGACAGTATTTGTAAGAACAGAGAACATTAATACTATATAGAGTAACGTCACAAAAATGATATCATATAGCTGACAGTATTTTTAAGAATATATAAAAATAATATCATATAGCGTGACGTCACAAAAAGAATATCATAAAGAGTGACAGTATATTTTTTTGATAAATGTAAAAGACATGCAAAATGTTTAATTTTGGTCTATGGGAAAGTAACATTGTAACTCAAAGCGAGGTGTAATAATTGAAAATAGTGCGCGACACTTCGCCATCCCATCGATGTACAGTTTCTCTAGCTGAATACCGGCGGACGTGGTCCAGTGGTAATACAATCGACTACGATGCCAGGGATGGTGAGATGTTAAAAACAATGTTTTACCTTTCAATGTTCAATTGTACCCATTATAACATCTCTAAGAACATTAAAATGTAGAATTCAACGAATTTGGAAAATGTTGATGAAATCTCAGAATTTTAAATTTTGACAATTTCCACAGGCTTCGCCTAAAGGACCTGAATAAGTGTAAAGTTATCAGAATCTGTAAAGTAAACCTTTGGCCAAAATATCTCCAAATTTGGAAGAAATCGAACACAATTGTTTGCAGTTATGTGATGAGATGTGACAGGATCAATGCATTGGTACCTATGGAGATTTTCTCCTTGGTGCTTAGCAAACTTTGAGTAGTATATATTATACAACCCGCTATCCAAAGGTGTACTCAAATGTGTACCCACTTACAAAATTTGGCATCTCTAACTGATGTGATGTATAAAATATGGCACGGACAAACTGTTTTCTATGAACAAAGTCAATGATGTAGATTTAGATCTACATAATCATCCAACGATGCACTCACGAGACAAATTTTGACAACTAGTAGTTGGTGTAATAAAGGAAATATATATCTCAGACAGACTCTTACTATGTTTCTATTATTGATGTCAAAGATCGAGGTCAATGTCATCGTGACAGTGACATTAGAATGTTATAGGCCACTTTGAAATTTCAAGATGTACCCACATAACATTTTGGTATATCCCTAGCTAATGTGGGAAATATACCCCGTACAAAAGTGACAAACGTATCAAACGTTCCATGAATCTTTCTCCTTGATGATGGTTGCAACTGCGATAAATTCGACACCATAATATTCGTTTATTTTTAATGAAATCAAGGTAGGATCAAATTCAAATGTAGCAGAATTGCTGAACCAGAATATTACTAAAATCGAACCCTACATTTTAATGAATGAAAAAGACGCCTTTTGTATTACATTTATTCTTAAGATACCCGTGAGTATCTTCACTGTAGCTTCTATTATTAGTTAAATGTAATTACATTTACATATCGTAACCGATATTGACGTCAACGTCTAGAGCGCAGATTACATTTTCTACTTGTTATGCTACATCATAGTAGCTAATGCAGCCTTTAGGTTAGAATATTATCATGTATATTTGTTAGTCACGTACAAATTCAGAAATTAGGGTATAATTGCTGAACAATCAGCTTTTTAAAGTGGCGTCAATGTTACATTTTAGATCATTATTACCTTTGATATATACGATAGAGAAGTTTTTACAATGCACATGTTATAATTGTGTGTTTTTACGCCAATAGAACAAAGATTTATGGTTCACGCTTTGTTTTGGATGTTTCGAAGTTACTACACGCGCTCTACGTGCATTTAACATGCATTTCACATTTTTGTTGTTCATATTATTTCTCACAAAAGTCAACGTTGTTTTCATTTCATTCCATTTACTGATGATAGACAATGCACTGTGTAACATTTAAAGAAGATCTGAGGTATTATGCGATATAAACGATTGAGGTATGCACAGTTTCTTGTCGTGTGAGTATACATGTGCTCAACGCACCTAGCCCGTTTGGTTAAAATTTAAAGACAGAAATGCCCTTTAACTGATTGTCGTTGGTTGTTTTGCCTTCATGTCGGCTTGAACAAGATTGTTGATATATTATAGAAACGAAAAGTCGCCAATATATTGACGGGAAGTCACGGGTAGAATATATAGTTACGGGAGACGGATAATGGTAGAAATCAACAACCGATACTCACAAGTTAAGACATCATATTTGTGACACTAATTGCAACAAAAATATCACCAATAAAGGCTTAATCTGTACATGATTTTTCAAACACTGGCATCTTTTAAAACGCTAACCTCTTCTTTACCATGATGTCATATCTTTAAAATAAGCAACTGTCGTCTACTTTTATCTCTCAAATTTAAATCTTAGAAGAACTAATTAAAGTGCTGTCATTGTGACTGTGAAAGCAGTTTGGATCCGCATCAGACACCGCGATGTCTTATCAGTATCTAAACTTTGCAAATAACCACTGTATTCGGGGTAAGGCAGAAATGGGTTGAATATGAAATGCGACGGGCGGTGGACAAAGTTTAGAGATAGATAGAATCTTTATTTACATCTCATTATTGCACATTCAATATACAAAGAAACATATACAATAGCTTTAAAATATCGCAATACCATTCCTCAAAGGAATTATAAGAGATGATATAAATGGCATCTCATGCCTAAAATTTCCCATGCTGATTTCACATATTAAAATAAGTAAGACTTAGAGTGATCTATACAGGGTAGAAAACGTTATTCTTTTCCAAATACGCACTTGTGCCAAAACATTAAGTCCATTGTAACCAGTTTGGAACCAGATAAGTTTTCCCAGAACTTGGAGTCTGACCAGGCTCTAAAGTGTTTGCATCTCTGATTAAAACGAAATGTTAACTACATGCTACTTTTATATTGCATTAGCATTTAGTTTCGTTTAAACGAGAATTGTGTACATGCACTTTGCTTGGAGTTCACTGTACATTGTTCTCTCCCTTCAACGGCCCTCCCAAACAACGACCCCTCCTTACAACGACCATTGCCACTGTTCCCTCAACAATACAATTATGTCTAACGCTTTTACTGCTACAATATCGTCTGCTTACAGGTTTCGTCTACTGTTTTTCTCAAAGTTTCATATTGGACATTTTGACAGAAAAAAAACTTAATGACGAATGACAAACAGCTTGAATCCAGATCAGACGCCGCGTTACGCGGCGTCTGATCTGGATTCAAGCTGTTTGCAAATGCAAGCCAATTTCCCTCCCTATAACGACTCCCGCCGAACAACGAACACGATGCGTGTCTCCCATTGGGCGTCGTTGTAGAGAGGGAGCGCTGTAGTTTACCGTCGCTTATTTCTTAACCTTTTTACTGCATTGACGTCATAACAATTAGATAACAGCGTGCTCTATTTGTGTTATCTTTGGTATAGAAAGTATGTCGTGGTTGTCCTTTGCATCACATTAACTTTTCTCTTTTTGATTGTTTCAAACATTTGAAACATCTGTAGTCAGAGTCGAGTTCAAGACTTTAACTCAGTCTTCATCCGCTGAAGAAAACAACCCTCAATATCGGATATTATCAATAACCAACAATAAATCAATCAAAGTACTTTCGAGTACTGGTTATGGTTTCAAACTGGAATACAGAGGCCCGTCTTAAGAAACGTTGTACGACAAAAAACGGTCGTAAGTCAAAACTTTAAAATATATCTTATTTCTGATTTCTTTTTCAAACCCTGTCCTGTGACATCTCTTTGGAATCGTCTTGTCAATACGATTCCAAAGAGATATCACAAGTCAGAATAAGATGGAGAAATAAACAATAATTTAGAACTTTAGTATCTGACTTACGACCGTTTTTGTCGTACGACGTTTCGTAAGAAAGGCTCCAGATGTATGGAATGAAAAGAAAACCAGAAGTTTAATACTTTTAAAAGTGAAAATTCTAAAAACAGTTTTTCTTTTTAAATATGTTTTATAGTAGGATTTGTAACCGTTTATATAATAAAACTTGTAATATTGAATAATACTGTAAAGAACCTGAAAACGGATTTTACATATTCAAAGACCTAAACCCTATCATGAAATACGTGAATATTATTGCAGGAATATTTGGGAAATTATCTATATGCATATGGCCTTTAAATTTCATTAAATAATATCAAAAAACGCTTTCAACAGACGAAGAATCGAAAACTTTCGGTGCCGCCATATTTCAAAACAGCAGACACCTTTCTCAAAATTATTGGTTCATAAAACAAAGTGAATTCAAACTGTTTGACACTCGTTTTGACATTTCTTCAGTCATAATTCCTAAAAAAAATTAAACTTTGAAATGACATTGCAGACAACAAAATTGAAGCAGACGTGAGTGAAACGGTGAAGCGGTAAAAATCTCACGAGAAATTGGCAGTGAAAGGGTTAGAGACCAAACATTTCAGTAACTGTCGTCTACAAGACGGGTAGTCAGCAACAACTCTCACGTTTAATTTATCTTCAGTTGCTTTCAGAAAATACAAGCAGACTGTCAAGTTGTTTAGATCCAGATGAGTCGACAAGTTACCTGGCGCCTCATCTAGATCAAAACTGTTTGTAAATTGTTGTCACGAATTCGATCAAAGCGTGCACGTGGTAGAAATGAAACTGAAGCAAAACAGACTGACGTACTCATGTTTTTCTTTCATTCTGCATTAGCTGTTGGATGTATTAATAGTTTAATACCGAATAAGGAATTTAAATCGGTGTTAACTTTTAGTGTATAACTAATACAGCCCGAAACTTTTCACGGACAATTCCAATTTCCAATCAAGTCTTGTCTATATATAACTATTAATGGTTGTTTCCATATAGTATATTTCACAATGACAAACAGTGCAGACCCATTCCAGATCTCCTAAATCAGTTGGGTCCTCTGAGTTGGGTCTCACTGTTTGCAATGGGCATGTGTACTCTCTACAGGTACATTGTTTGTAAAAGACGATTATACTCGTCGCGAAGGTTCAATGTGATAATCAATACTATATAGTTATTGCGCACATTAGTACGGAAAAGCAACCTTTACAGTTATTTTTGGCTCACGCCTGAGTTTATTCTAGGCAATGCTGGACTGCTTGAGCTACTGTCAGACGAATGTCTGGGTGGTCTCTTATAGCCGCCTATTTTCTGTACACTTGGAGATACACTCTTTCTTCCCAATCCATCGCCCATTAGGTTTACAGTCGTGACTTTCGTAACGGCCTTTTGGAATTTCTGTTCAGGAACTTGTTTCTCAACGACCGGTTTCCCATTAGTTCTGGTCTTTGGTGTAGCAGGCTTATTGGTATTCGCTAGTGCTGTAGGGTTAAGCTTGGGCAGTGAAGTAGAGGGCTTAGATTGACTGTCAGTTGTTTTGTAAATATATCCATCATCTTTAATTGTACTTGTATGTCTTTCTTTGTCCTCGACCACTGTTTTTGTCTTTTCTTGAACTACGCCGTATATTTTTGTATAGTTTCTTAAGACATTGCATCTCTGTGGTGCGTCTTCTATCCCTTTTGTCATTTTTCCTGTTGATTCATCGCTACAACTACTCTCTGTTCTTTCTTGTATACCATTAAAGCGCTTTTTTGGTTTAAACATTTCTTTCAGACGCTTTCGCATCACTTTCCTCTTCTCTTCTTCATCCGAAACTTGTTCATACCACATCAACTCTTCCCTCGGCGCATTGCATTTTCTTTTGACTGCTTCCAAATCAATAATAATTCCTTCCATTCGAAGCCGAGCAATTCTTCTGTGTTGTAAGAACTCTTGTCTTTGTTTAACTCGGGCTCTTCTGGCTTGGAATGCCTTTTTCTTCTTTTCCCCAATGGTCCATCTGAGTTCAAGGCCTTTTAACATCTCATCGAATCTTATTTTGTACCAAGGAGTGTTTTCTATTGACACTGACGCCATCAGGAATGTATTGCCACACAGACTAGTAAGTCACTGGTCAGATTAAAGTTACATCTATATCATATAATACATGCACTGTTATAAATAGTGCATACTATGATCAAATGTCGCGTTGTGAAACACCAGGTCTACACTGTTCGTGATATTCCAAAGTTGTCCTTATATACGACGTGGTGTATACAATAGAATGCCAATGACATGCATTGTACATAAGCCGCCTGGTTCCTATAGCAGATATATCAACACTGACCATCACATCCTTTATCTGACGTTTTATATATGATTTGAAACACGATTGCGATGTATCTTGTCCATCTAAGCATTCATCAGTATGTGTTTTAGCAAATAGCCCATCCAGATCACTTAGTTATTCATTAACACCTTTCATTGTCATGACGTCACTATGTTTAAACAATTGTCGTCTGCTTTTACTTCTCAATTTTAATTTTAGGTGAATTGACTTCAGTAATAAGTTATAAGAGTTAAACAGCTTGGATTCTGATCAGACGCCGCGTTTCGGGGCGTCTGATCAGGATCCAAACTATTTGCAAATAACCATTGTACTCGGGTTAAGGCTATGATAGGTTAATTGGGCTATTAACCCCTTCACTGGCTGTCTTCTAATACCATGCCATTTGCTTTCAGTTTGAACCAAGATCAGTCACAGAGTAACTCTATGTCTGACCTGGACATAAAATAAATGTTTCTGTAGTAAAATACATTTATCTAGATTTCCTTTTTAAAAGCAGACGACATTTTAAGCAGACGATATCAAGCTGATAAAGGGTTAAACTGCAGTTATAGACGACTGGGAGCTTTGTTCTTGGTTTCTTTAATGCTGGTATCTATAGTCTGTAGGTGTAAGCATTGAATAATTAATACAAGTGTAACGATTAGGCGATTTAAGCATTACAACACGTGTTGCTAGGGCTTAAAACATCACTTAACCTCTTCATCGCCAATACGCCATAATTATGCTTTAAAGAGGCTCGCAACCAGATTTGGCATTAAAAATAGTAATTTGTAAATATATGTCAAACGCTTATATAAACGGGTAAGAATTATTTAGGATAACAAATTCTGTTTAAGATGCATTACAATAAGAATTTTTTTCTTCAAAGTATTGAGCTCTGGTGGGATTCGAACCCGGGACCCAGAATGCGGGGCAAAAATAAAGCAAAATAAGTCAACCCCTTAGTCCACTCGACCACCGGGCTATTCATATCTTTGGGATCGATTTAAGGTACTTCAGTGTGTAGCGATGGAGAGTACATAATTCGGCTCAGGGTTATGTCTGAGCCTGTGATCAATTTCTGTTGCGTATTTCGACGCAACGAATAAAACCATGGAAAATATCTAAAAATTTAAGATTTGAAGACTACTGATCATATTTTTCTAATGTCAGATGCACGATAATGCTACATATTTGGCTTTATTTTAGTATGTTCTTTTAGTTTTGCAAATACACCATCCGGTTGCGAGTCGCAATGCAGTGAGGGAGTACTCATTGTAAAGTGAAACAGGTAATCAGCAACCACTCAAAATAATATTAGCTTGCTTTTTTGTGGAAGGATGTCATCTAAATAAAGGTCTAAAGTAATGCAGAAAGCTCATATTGGGGCTTTCAGCATTACTGTCGTCCTGTGTAAAGCATTCACCCGTCTTTAGAAATCGTTGTGCTTCCTTATTGAAAGACAGGTTTTACTGTTTCCTTGTAAGAAACGTGTGTAAATCAATATTGTCACATCATGCAGTACTAGTATTCTTTAACCATTCTGTAACTACATGTGTATGAAATGGCGATAGATCTTACATGCGACAGTATGACGGGAAAAAAGGGTTGCGTTCGACGGGATTCAAACCTTTGACCTCATGTTTCACAGTCCTAATAGTCCTTCGTGTTAAACACTGAGTCATCGCGAATTCGCGATACATCGCTCAATGTAAGCATCCGCGTGCAGTCTGTACAGCAGGCAACTTAACAAAATGTGATTAAGTTCACTTTTTGGTGTCAATAAAGAAAACATTAGCTAAAATAGGGTTGGTTTACATGCTTATCTAGCAGACTCTGTCTACAAGCCATTTATGCCTTGTGTTTTCTTTTCATTCAAAGTCCGCACTTCTTAGTGTTATTTGGATTGTTCATATTTTTTCTCTCCCTGTTTTAGAGCAACAGTTAACCATTCTTTAACATCACGACTGTGTACGCAAGTGCTCTAATCAATTATTTGTACTCTTTATAAAATATTCGTATACATGTAAATTGATTCTAAAGAAACCGCGGTTTAACTGAACCAATATCAAAATTCAGCTTTAATTGTCAAGACGTTAAGTTGGGTGAAATTCAGCTTTGACTTCATTCACAAAATAGATCTACCTCTCGTTTACACTTAATCTAGAATGATATTATAATTTGTGTAATGCTCGATGAACATTGGTATGTGCAAATGAGGCTTCCAAAATCATTGTATGTTGGGAAATTAGATAATATATATAGCGCAACAAACTCCTCTTGGTGTCAGCTTAAGCTTTGCATCAACAGGTTTTGTATGTTGGGAAGTGAGAGAATATATCACATCATCTAGATATAGATATTTCATTTATACATCAGGCCAGAGGCCCAACAGTACACAAGCATAAAATCATGTGCAATGCATAGTCAAAGGCAAAGGATTTGTTATCAATGTATACGAGGGGAAAATTAGAAATAGTTTTTGATATATTCACTTAAGGAGTTACAGTACACCGGTATCTGTACATAAATCTATATGAAGCGTGTTGCGAAAATTTTCCACAAGAGATGTATCATGATCTAAATCATTTTTCAATGTCGAAATATTTTTACTTTCCTACTTTGCGTAACAGATGTTTTCGGCTTTCGTGCGTCAAACGAATTAAAGTAGCCATTTCATGCTCAAATGACGAAGACGATGGTTTACTTAAGAAACCGCGGTTTAACTTATCCAATATAAAGATTCAGCTTTAATTGTCAAGACGTTAAGTTGGATGAAATTCAGCTTAGAGTTAATTCACAAAATAGATCTACCTCTCATTTACACTTAATCCAGAATGATAAATGATTCCCGGATCATTGTATGTTGGGAAAATAGATAATATACTCGTATATAGCGCAACATTCACCTCTTGGCAAACATGGTTTGTTGTTGCTGTGTCACTTTGTTTGCACCCTACAATTTATACAAAATCAGTGAATGCCCTTTCTAATTTAATGAATCAATCAGCCAGTCTAGCAATCTTTGCCATTTCGTAAACAATTTTAAACAGTTGCCGTCTGCTTTTATTTATCAAATTTAAGTTAAATGTTTTTTGACATAAGAAACATCGAAATGAGTGTCAAACAGTTTGGATTCTGGTCAGACGCTGCGTTACGCGGCGTCTGATCAGAATCCTAACTTTTTGAAAATAACCATCCTACTCGGTGTAAGGTACGCGGCGTCTGATCAGAATCCTAACTTTTTGAAAATAACCATCCTACTCGGTGTAAGGTATTGAAGGGGTTAACATTTTAATGACGTAACTGTCGTCTGCACAATTGGTCGTCTGCAACAATTCTCTGAGTTTTGTATATATTATCAGAGTGTCAAGAGATTTGGATCCAGATGGGACGCCAGATAACTCGGCGTCTCCTCTGGATCTAAACTAAACTATTTGCAATAGTTATCATAACTTTGATATACAATGTAGTTGACCATCTTAGGCTGATCCACAAACTGTCTCTTTTAGGCATTAACCCCAGGTCACAACGTGGATTAAGTCTTTCCTACATGCGGGTCCCAAAGAGTGGCGGTAGAGGGGACTATATATATATCTCTCTGACGAGCTTCCGGTGCTGTCCGGAGTTACCCAAGGCTCTGTCCTAGGACCTTGCCTATTTCTAGCGTACATAAACGACCTACCGGACAGTATAAAATGCCGCAATAGACTATTTTCAGACGACACTATAGTGTATCTAACAGCAGGGACGTAGATTTAATCTACGTCCCTGCTAACAGTTAGATCACTTAATGACTCCAAAAAACTCCAAGACGACCCAGACACACTTCAACGTTTGGAACGCGACTGGACATTGGAGTTTAACCCTGACAAATGTAAGGTATTACATGTTACAAAGAAAATGTCAACAGTCAAATTACCCAATACTCTACACGACAGATTACTCAAAGCCACTGAAATGCCAAATATCTAGGTATCACCATAGATAAGGACTTGGACTGGACAAACCATATTAATAAGACTGTAGCCAAAGTCAAAAATACGATCAGATTCATCAAAAGAAACATCAAAATGCCAATTAAGGTAGCATACACCACCTATGTCAGACCCCAACTTGAATATTGTTATTTGCTGTGTGGCACCCCTGGCAAAGCGTCTTAACAAATAAGGTTGAGAGGGTCCAACGAACTGCTGCCAGGTATGTCCGGAATGATATCAGCTTCACCAGTAGTGACACCCAAATGTTGCTCACCCTTGAGTGGAACACCCTTGCCCACCGCAGAATTCATACCTCTCTAGTCATGCTGTACAAAATCAAACACCAGATCGCCTATGTTGACCATAGCCACCTTATACACCTATCAGAAACCAGAATTACTTAATTGTCATTTCCAGGACCAAATACCACATGAACTCTTTCTTCCCTCGTACCACACGATACTGGAACAGCCTGCCAAGTCAATTAAAAGCACGTCCCAGTCTATGTGCTTTTAGACATTTTTCGCTGCCGCTGATTGCGAGTAGCGAGGCGAGGTACGCGACTAGTTTGAGAGGGGTTTCTCAATAAATTCGGACCTAATTACATGTATTTTTCAATTTAAATTATCGTCTTTTTTCTTGTCGTCTTCTTATTTTCTAATAACAAGTGGGTTGCTTTCATCACTTATGCACTAATATAAAGTTTTGTCACGTATACTGAACATCAAATTTGATCTAGTCTTTATGATTTGGTGGCATGTGTATATACGGTTTAACCCGTTACTCCATAACCTGTTGCTAGTATTGAATATAGGTGACCCCTTGTAGGAGGTTGGAAGTAAAGCAGAGTGCGCCTTCATGCGCATGATGCTTACTTTCAGTCTGCTTTAAAAGACATTTCCTCAGTCCTTTGATGGACTACCCCCACCCCCACCCTTTGTGCTCGATAGGCGTGAAAGTAACGGTGAAACAGTGGCAAAATGTGACCAGCCAATAACACTAATCTCAAGTTGTCTAGAGAGGCCCTGCATACTCACACTCAATAGTTTTTCCAACGGGTTTTACTATCCAAACTGTCAAATATATATAAATTTATTCTTCCACTGAAGAAAATAGTTTCAATTTATGCAGTGAATATAGGAATATGTATCATAAAAATATTTCCTTTTAGCAGATATAGTATAAAAACATTTCCTGACCTACTTTCGGTGATAAACTCTACCGGGACAGTTTCCTTGCTCAAATCATGATTGTTATCCATACCTGTATTACCTTGAATCAGTCAGGCGTTTCACGTGAGGCCCGTGCCTTATATTTGATAGTTTGGTTAGGAAAACCCGTTGAAACAAGAGATATCTTTTAAAAGATATTCAGCGGAATGGGTGGTGCTGTAGATGAGTGTGCAAAATTGTATGATATTGGGGTTTTTCAAAGAATTGTAATATCTTGGATTGAAAACCAAAAAATACACATTCAAGGATATAGCATAACTCTGACTAATAAACTATAATGTACAAAATGTAAAACAATACTTTAACCCATATCAAGTGAAATCAAAGTCAAAACTTTTATTCACGTACTTAGGCCACCGACCTATCATACACACAAGATACATTTTCAAAATACATAGTAATGAGTGACATCAATATCATAAATATTCGCAGTTAATAGAAGAACTGCACATAAATATATATAGGTTAATACATGGTTTAGTCTTACATTACGTTGATGTGTTTCCAAAAGAACACAATTCTTTAACTCAGGAAAGAGTTGTCTCCTTTTGGAGGCACACCAACAAACTTGCCCATGTAAAGTTCAGCATATAGTTACTGTATAATGGATTTTCTATGTTCAAACGCAGCGTGTAAAAAATTTGCAAGTTTCAAAATAGCACTTTCGTTTGAGTTTGACATTAGTTGGTTAAAGGTTTGTATATTTCTGTGCATTCCACAGCAATCCTGCAATATGTTTTGCCGCAGTGTTTCATACGCCTGGCATTCTAATAAGAAATAGATAGAAATGGAATTCTGTCTCAACAACATTTATATCCCGTTTCTGACATACTGGACAAAGGAAATGTCTTTTAAAGCAGACTGAAAGTAAGCATCATGCGTATGAAGGCGCATTCTGCTTTACTTCCCACCTACTACAAGGGGTCACCTATTCAATACTAGCAACAGGTTATGGAGTAAGGGGTTAAATCGTATATACATATGCCACCAAATCATAAAGACTAGATCAAATTTGATGTTCAGTATACGTGACAAAACTTTATATTAGTGCATAAGTGTTGAAAGCAACCCACTTGTTATTAGAAAATAAGCAGACGACAAAAAAATAGGTCCGAATTTATTGAGAAACTCCTCTCAAACTAGTCGCGTACCGCGCCTCGCTTCTCGCAATCAGCGGCAGCGAAAATGTCTTTTAAGAGTGGACTGGGAGCGGTAAACTTCTACTCTACTTATTAATTGTTTTTTACTTTTAGCTTTGTACCTTTGTTCTTATGCTTGTCTTATAAGTTAATGATCTTTTATCTCTGAATCTGAATCTGAATATAGTACGTCGTAGAATCCTATAAAGGCTTTTACACGACGGATGTGAAGAGACGCCATTTTATTGGCGATGATCTCGTAGGGCTGTCTTAAAAGCCTCTACGGAATCAGCATGCACTGTGCTGTCTGGCAGTTTGTTCCACTGCATCATAGTGTCTACAAAGAAGGAATGTCTGTACTGTGGGGTTTTGCTATTTGGGACTGTGAGTCCTCTTGTGTTGTTGCATACCTAGTTTTCAATTATATTATTCGTACTGTAATATTTAAATTTAGTAGCTTTAATGTTTCTTCTTGGTTTTGCCGGTTTGGTAAATGTTTGTGTTGGTAGAGCTGGTACTAGACCTTCTACTACCTTGTACATGAGTATTAAACGAAGGCTTAGTCTCCTGTCTTCAAGGGTCTCTAGTTCCAGCCGTTCTCTCATTTTGGTGATAGCCCCTGTCTCTCTGTCTTTGTAGTTCTCATTCTTTTATTCTCTTATTTTGCACATAATAGACTAATACCGTCTATATCCCTGACAGTGCCTTTTCGATAATGATCTGTACTGATCGTCAGGAAGTAACCAGTTGAAGTTGGAAGATAAGGTCGACCGCAGCCCACTTTGGAACCAGATGTAAAATATAGATGTTTTTCAATACTTTATCATCTATACAATATATGAGCCAACGAATCATAAGCTTATAAATGTTCAAATCCCAGTCATCTGATCTCTACTTCTATGCGAATCCGTTCAATTTAGACTCGGCTGTAAATCGCTGTTTGCAAACGGTAACGTTTCCTGCATCTATCAATGTTTTATACGGGTTGGCCTAAAACACGAAATGGAAATATTTTGGCGAAATGGACGAAATGGAAATTTTGATGGCGAAATGGAAATTTATTTTTCGGAAATCAGATATAAAAGCATAGAATTAAGTTTTAATTCAAATTTTATTGTTTCTGTTTATATAGATACTAGTTTTAGACAGGTGGCAGTAATTTAAAACCGATTTTTCACACTTGAGAGTAGATATATCTATATATATGAAGAATATTTCCATTTCGCCACGGCGAAATGGAAATTTATGTTTTGGAAATCAGTTATATTAGTATATAACAAAGTTTTAAATCAAGATTGATTGTTTCAGTATATATTGAAACTAGTTTTAAGACAGGTTGCAATGACAAAAACCCGATTTTTAATACTTGAGGGTAGATATAGCTTTATATATAAAGAATATTTCCATTTCGCCATGGCGAAATGGAAATTTATTTTTCGGAAATCAGATATATAAGCATATAATTAAGTTTTAATTTAAATTTTATTGTTTCTGTATATATAGATACTAGTTTAAGACAGTTGGCAGTAATTCAAAACCGAGTTTTAATTCTCGAGAGTAGATATGTCTCTATATATGAAGAATATTTCCATTCCGCCATGGCGAAATGGCATTTTATTTTTAGGAAATCGGTTATACTAGTATATAATCAAGTTTTGAATCAAGATTTATTGTTTCAGTTTATAAAGAAACTATTATTAAGACATGTGGCAGTGATTGAAACCCGAGTTTTCATACTTGAGTAGATAAATCTCTATATACGAAGAATATTTTCATTCCGCCATGGCGAAATGGACATTTATGGACAGTTATTATAGCATAGAATAAAGTCAAGATTTATTGTTTCAGTATACATAGAATATAAATAGAAGCTAGTTTTAAGATACGCGGAAGAGAATTACTTTTTTCTTTTCATTGCGTAAAGAATATTTACTTTGCGCAATGGAAAGGAAAACGGTAGGTATTGAATTGAATCGAGAAAAAACTATCTCTTAGTCCAACTGAAACAATTTATAGTTGCATGTATATATAATAAGTAATGTCTGCGTTATGTCGGAAACTACCGGGAATTCTGTCTTATAGCTTATAGCTCGCACATGCGATTGTAATCACTTAGCTTTTTATGTGGTCATAATTGAAAGGTTTTACTGTATAATGAAATGTTAAACGAGTCTGTATGATTTTGTCGGTATCTTTTGGAACTTTGCGGAACAGTTAAATGAGCGTTGGAGAATGCGTTATTATTTTCCGTCTAAACACAATCGCATTAAAATTATGAAAAAACAGTTGTTTTTTTAAAAAAAAATGTGTGACTATGTATCTGTATCTCAGTGGTAAACGCGTTTATTGGAAAATTATACCGTCTTCTCCAACGTATATATTTCATGGCTCCAGACAATTTAAATCAGTAGCTACAACACATTATCCCTATCTAGAGCTACATGTATGTACATTTTTAAATCACATTGCAAAACGAACGGTGTTTAACCCCCCTCACTGCGAGTATGTCACAGGCATATAATAAATTTCTCGGCGTCTTGGTTTTCTGAAAGCTGCATGTAAAGTTTAGTTACACGCAGAGAAGGGGTTGATATCATATACATGTACATGCTATCACATTTATACAGTAAGGTTGCATCAGGTAATATTTTACTATATTATTATACATAATAAATAGAAATATTAGTGTTCGCCTCTCATGTTTCATGTGAAGTTTGATTTTAGATATAAAGTAAAGCCTCTCTATTACGATCAATGAAACGAATGTCAATTGATTATATATATATAAAAGACAAGTGACAGCTGAAAGCAAGGTAACGGTAAAACAGAAATATCATAAAGAAGCTTTATCTTTTATCTTTTATTGTATCTTGCTTTAAGCAGTCACCTGTCGTAAACACCTAACAGTTAAAACAATTAAGTGGCTATAATAGAGAGGTGTTAACTGCACACGTATACTAAGTGGTTTCTAATTTTTGATTGTATCTAACTCGGTTATGTCGAACATACCCGGAGTTCAAATTTAAAACGTGGCTTAACTTTGAACTACGGGTATGTTCGACTTAATCGAACATGAAATAATTCAATTAATGTGTTAAAAGATATTTTTGTTTTATTTTCTTGTTTGAATTTTGCATTATCTTGGGAAGCCTTTAATGTTTGGTAAATGCGTTGCACTTCCAATACGTCTGGTTTAGTTGGCTGTGGTTGCAACGGAGTGTACTCCCGCTTCCCTTTCTTCATCTTCTCTACGCAGTATAATTTGTCTTTGACAACAACAGTAGATACAGTAATCCTTACAGTTTTTGGAACACACAATACACGCGTGACGGATCTTTACGAGGCATATTGACAACTTATTAAGTTGAAATAATTTGAAAATATATTCATCATCTTATATACTTACCGTGTATAGGTACAGGGGAGAATGTGTTATTCTTTCCCAATAAACGCGTTTACGCTAAAACTATTATTTGCAGTGCAAACAGTTTGGAGCCAGATCAGACGCCAGGTTACCCGGGGTCTGATCAGGCTCCAAACTGTTTGCCACCAAGATAAACAAGAATTATCAGAATTGTCAACGTGTTAGTGCTTTGCGTTTGCAAACGTTTGCGTTTAAACGGGAAAGAATAACAGATTCTCCACTGTATTTCTGATATGGGTTGGCTCTAATTATCGCCTGTAAATAAAAACTGACCAAACAACCGCCATGGATTAAAGCATTTTCCCGCTAAATCACTTCTAATTATTTCATTAATGACAATGTTGCGCTCCTCATTAGTTATTTAATGAGAAAGTTTCGGCGAATCAAATGTACCGTTAACATTGCAATGTGCATGTGGAAAAATAAAACAGTATTTCAATCAACATCAAACGAGTAATTACTTAACAGGAGTATCCTTTAATTCTTAAAAAAAAATTCACTTAATATTTCACTTAAAATGCGTTTTTGGAATTATAATATATTTACTGTGCCTTTTTCTTCTAAGAATAACATACATTTTGTTACATTTCCATTGCGTCAGTCAGCGCGTGCCGTGTCTGATTAGTTTATTGGTTGCATTGTTGATAAGTGTGTCAAAGGCACGTGTCAATCAACGCGGCAAACGGATATACGGATCGATATACCTTTAACCTGATCACCTTTAACCTTCAGGTAGCATGATTAAACACTATACCGCGCAATGGAAAATCGAGGTATAATACGCATTTTGGTACACATAAATAACGTGGAGTTATTCTTTATAACACAATAATATTATGATAATAATACAATTTTCCAATCAAACTAAGAGAAATTAATGTAAATATTTACATTCCACCGCTTTAGTTCAAAGTGCGCAATGGAAATATTATATACTGTATAGAGATATTTGTTTTCTCAACTATAAATATTGAGTGTAAATCACTTCTCACTGCCTTAAAACTATATTCTTTATGCACTGAAACAATAAACATTGATTTCTAACTTGAATCTGAGTTTAAAAATCTTATTTTGTAAAAGAAATATTTCCATTTCGCCGTTTACCTTAACAATGTGCAATGGAAATAGCTTTCTATGTACGGTATAGATCCATATATATCTATTCTTAAGTATGAACATCGAGTTTGAATCCCTTAAATTTGTCTTAAATTATATTCCTATATATACAGAAACAATATTTAAAACTTTAATCTTTGCTAATATTACTGATTCCCTTAAATAAATTTCCATTTCGCCAGTGCGAAATGGAAATATCATTCTTATATATAGAGATATATCTATTCTCAAGTATGAAAAATCGATTTGAAGGCACTTCTATCTGTCTTAAAACTAGTTTCTATAGATACTGAAACAATAAATCTTGATTTAAAACTTCATTCTATGCTAACATAAACCAATCCTACCAATAAATTTCCATTTCGCCATGACGGAATGGAAAAACTTCATATATAGAGCTATATCTACTGTCAAGTATGAAAAACCGATTTTAAATCACTCACACCCGTCTTCAAACTAGTTTCTATATATTATGAAATAGTAATCTTGATTTAAAAAGTTAATTGATTCTTATTTAACTGATTTCTTACAAAATAAATTTCCATTTCGCCATGGCTGAATGGAAATATTCTTCATAATATCAGAGACATACAAACATGTTTGTATGTCTCTGATAATATAGAGCTAAATCTACTCTCAAGTATGAAAAATCGATTATAATCGTTCCAACCCGTCTTAAAAATAGTATCTATATATACTGAAATAAAAAAAAAGATTTTAAACTTTATTCTATGTTCAAAGATCTGATTTCCGAAAAATAAATTTCCATTTCGCCATGGCGAAATGGAAATATTCTTCATATATATAGCTATATCTACCCTCAAGTATGAAATCGGGGTTTTGTCATTGCAACCTGTCTTAAGGCCTTTGGCTACCGGAAGTCGGTCTTCCGGGCGAGCGGATATGCGTCTTGACGACACAGACTGTTTTCGTACGTGTTTATACTAGAAAATTTATATAAAGGAAATGTTGATACGAATTAGTATAATCCTTCATAGCGCAGTTAGTATAGTGGTTGACTAGCAATCAAAAGGTCATAGGTTCGAGACCCATCCGATCCAAATATTTTTTTTAGTGTCCGATTTATTGACTTGTCAATCCATAACGCAGTAATCAAGAGACATGTTATGTTTGGTCTTCGTTGATTAGAACTAGTGATGTTTACGGTTCAAGTATATGTCCACTTACCTGTACGTTTTAGTTTAATGACTTACAAGTCAATTAAATCGGTATACATGTAAACGAATTGATCGAACTATTAAGCCACACATTGAAGCTTATCAATACGTTAATCTTTTCAAGATCGATATTGCCCATTATAATTATGTTAAAACAATATAATAAACCTTGTATGCAAGTCCATGAATAAATAATAATGCATTTTAATGACAAAGTTTTAATTCTAAGGTAGGTAACTGTATCTAAACAACAAATATCCCACATTTTGATAAAAAAATATGTTATTACAACAAATCCTGACTGTAATATTTTCTACTTTTTTCAGACTGACTAGTTCATCAACCATATATTTGAATAAAATGAAAACAAATATACATTGAATGAGTCAGTTTTTTGAAATTCAATTTTTTAGCATTTTGCAAAATTTAAATAGCTGATAACATCTTTCTGAACACCTTTATTCAAAATGGTTTTAGCTTTTCTTGTAATGAATGTTGTGGACTACTTATTGGGTGAGAATTATAGTCATTAGCTTTATTCATTTTTAAGAAAAATAAAATCATCAAAATTCTAGGTTTTTGTCAGAAAAAAGACCTTAAAGACAAACCACACGATAAATTTTGCCTATATTTACACACATTGTTTCTTAGGCTATTATCATTCTTCATGAAAAGTTTCATAACAATCGTATGGAAACTACGCGCATATGCGAAGTACCTTAAAACTAGTTTAAATATATACTGAAACAATCAATCTTGATTTAAAACTTTGTTATATACTAATATAACTGATTTCCAAAACATAAATTTCCATTTCGCCGTGGCGAAATGGAAATATTCTTCATATATATAGATATATCTACTCTCAAGTGTGAAAAATCGGTTTTAAATTACTGCCACCTGTCTAAAACTAGTATCTATATAAACAGAAACAATAAAATTTGAATTAAAACTTAATTCTATGCTTTTATATCTGATTTCCGAAAAATAAATTTCCATTTCGCCATCAAAATTGGGTCTAGGTAAAACGCTGACGCTTCGCTGACACTAGTTAAACTATGAACAGAAACGCTGACGGATGCGAGAAACGCTGACGCCGGTTAGATTATATAGTGGTCAACGGGCCGTGACTTACCTGGATAAGTATGGGTTGAGCTGTTATGTTAGCAAGCAATTTTCATTCCGTATTCAATAGTATATATGCAGAATGTAGTCAATACAGTTTAATTATTTTTTTTATTTTTTTGCAGTTTCCTACGAAATATCAAGTTATAAGGTAATCTATAGTAAAATTTATTTACTTTTTAAATTAAAATTAAATTTTAAAATTATTTTTTAATTAAGCAATATCTATATATTTGAATCCCTATGTTAAATTTGCCGAAATTGTATGCATTTTGCTCAATTTTTAAAAAAGTTTAAAAAAGTTTAATAAAAGGAATACGATTTAGAGAAAAACGGAGCTGACACTAGTTAAACTATGAACAGAAACGCTGACGGATGCGAGAATCGCTGACGCGGGTTAGATTATATAGTGGTCAATGGGCCGTGACTTACCTGGCAGAATGCAAAAACGCTGGTACACTAGTTAAACTATGAACAGAAACGCTGACGGTTGCGAGAAACGCTGACGCCGGTTAGATTATATAGTGATCACCAGGCCGTAACGCTTGCGCTGGTTAGATTATTTAGCGAGGAAGACTCGCAAGCATTAAACTATGAACAAAAACGCTGACACTGGTTAGTTTATATAGCGATCACCAGGCCGTAACGCTGGCGCTTTTTAGCGAGGAAGGCTTGCGAGCATTAAAATATGAACAAAAACGCTGGCACTGGTTAGAGTATATAGCGGTCAGCGGGCCGTGACCTAGAATTACATGAATTATTAATAAATTATTATCCTTCTGGGAACTGAATCATTTAAATTGAATTACTCAGTTAATAATTCAGTCAAATTAAAGAAAATTAAATATATCAATAGATATTCATATCGTTTAAAATCTCTTACAGAGCTGGATTAGATTAAATAGATGTCTTCGTGCCGTGATTTACCAAGGTAAACAGGCATTATAGGAAGACGCGGCCAAGAAATCAAAAAAAAATAGGGAGCAAAAAGGGTCGTTTGGGTGATAATGATGACGATTTCATTATTAATCCTGCACCTGACTCGGCCATTAAAAACAAAATTTCAGAAGAAACATTTGACACGCCTACGTGTAAAAACACTATTAAAAATGGGGAAACTGGGGAAAAGTCGCGTAAGAAAATAAACTTTCGGTCTACGCCTAGATCAATAATTAAACAAAAACCCTCGTCTTCAATTACACCAAAATCTAACGGCAGAAAAAGAAAATTAAATTTTATTGAGGAAGTATCTGAAATTGAATTAAAAATTTCTAAAATTGAAAATTACGAATCGGACTACGAAATCAAATCAGACTCAGAAACACATCCTATTTCAGTTTCGGTTAATTCACCTCAAGAAGTTAACTATTGGTTACAAAATTTAGGTCTAACAATGGAAGATAAATTGGATTTGACTAATGACAAAAAATTAAACTCAAATCATATGGAAGCAGTAAATATACTATTAAGGAAACATGTAGGATCCTCAATTGGTGGACTTCAATACGTTGACACTGTACCAGTGTATAGCCATGCGAAACGCAAATGGCTTATGTCCGTTCCCTTCAAAAGAGCAAACTCTCCATCGTGCCAGATACATCATAATCACAAAGATCACTGGGTAGCTTCTTTTTCCCACAACGAAAAGATTTACATGGTTGATAGTTTGGGTGCTGAAAACAGATCTAATGAATCTTTAATACCCAACGGTTTGAAAATACAGCTTTCTCAAATTTACAGTAAAAATGAAAAGACTTTAAATATACATTTTCCAGCTGTAATGAAGCAAACTAACTCCGTAGATTGTGGTCTGTACGCAATAGCATTCGTGACATCTTATTGTTTCAGGAAAAAATTATGTTTTGATAATATTTTTGATTCAACTAAACTTAGGACACATCTTTTAGCTTGTTTTGAGAACAATGACATGCAGGAATTCCCGTTAACAAATAAAAAAATTAGTTTAAGGAGACAGAGAAAGATGCACGAATTTTCAATTGATAACTACTGTATATGTAACTTACCGGAATGCGTAGAGAACATGGTAGAGTGCTCAAGATGTGAAAGCTGGTTTCATTACAGTTGTGTAAATGCACCTTGTAACCGTGAGCAGTGAATTCGAGTGCGGTTTTTTGTGGTTAGAATTCTGTTCCCTACCAAAACGGTGATCAGTGAACCGTTTATTCTGTCACGCGCATCAGACACGCGTCGCCTTAAGCTGCTTTATTGCTAAGGCTTTAATAATTACGCCACAGCTAATGACACGCGTCAACATAATCCTTTTAAACCATGACACACGCCATCTTCTCCCTTTAACCGATAAGTACTTCTTTAATTGCTATTCCGCTGCATAATGACACGCGTTTAAATAAACCTATTCGCCATTTATTAATTAAAATAACTTTAATTTCTATGCCAGTTACGAATAATCATTTTGAATTAATTGATACTTATGAGATTTTTACACTTCCAATTTGTAATTTTACCTATATAGATCTACTTTTTGTATTCTTTGCAATTATTAACCATTTCGAATTTTTGGACAATGGCTTTAATTACTCGCTTCAATTACTTCAATTGCTGTTACTTTTTATTTCTGATTTTTCACTGCTTCATTTAGGTAATGTTTTTGGCTTAAATTTTTGTTTTCAAAAAATGGGGCTCATGAAAGCAGGGTCCACGTTCCCGAGCCCTGGGTACACACGTTTTGTTAAAAAAATAAAAATGTGTGTAGCGAATGCTTTCAGAAATAATTAATTGATCAATAATGAAGCGGAGCGCTGACCAGGTAGTTACGGCCCGCTGACCACTATATAATCTAACCAGTGTCAGCGTTTTTGTTCATAGTTTAATGCTCGCAAGTCTTTCTCGCTAAATAATCTAACCAGCGCAAGCGTTACGGCCTGGTGATCACTATATAATCTAACCGGCGTCAGCGTTTCTCGCAACCGTCAGCGTTTCTGTTCATAGTTTAACTAGTGTACCAGCGTTTTTGTATTCTGCCAGGTAAGTCACGGCCCGTTGACCACTATATATCTAACCAGCGTCAGCGTTTCTCGCATCCGTCAGCGTTTCTGTTCATAGTTTAACTAGTGTCAGCTCCGTTTTTCTCTAAATCGTATTCCTTTTATTAAACTTTTTTAACAATTGAGCAAAATGCATACAATTTCGGCAAATTTAACATAGGGATTCAAATATATAGATATGGCTTAATTAAAATTTTTGTTTAAAATTTAATTTTAATTTAAAAAGTAAATAAATTTTACTATAGATTACCTTATAACCACAGGTACTTGACACATACTTTATTATCTATGAACCCCCTCCCCGCTTAAAAAAAAAAAAAAATCTTTTTTTTTTACTATACTTCTATTATAGATCTATAATAGAAGTAGATCTATAGTAAAAAAAAAAAAATTTTTTTTTTTTTAAGGGGGGAGGGGGTTCATAGATAATAAAGTATGTGTCAAGTACCTGTGCTTATAACTTGATATTTCATAGGAAACTGCAAAAAAAATAAAAAAATAATTAAACTTTATTGACTACATTCTGCATATATACTATTGAATACGGAATGGAAATTGTTTGCTAACATAACAGCTCAACCCATACTTATCTCCTTATACAGGTAAGTCACGGCCCGTTGATCACTATATAATCTAACCGGCGTCAGCGTTTCTCGCATCCGTCAGCGTTTCTGTTCATAGTTTAACTAGTGTCAGCGAAGCGTCAGCGTTTTACCTAGACCCATCAAAATTTCCATTTCGTCCATTTCGCCAAAATATTTCCATTTCGTGTTTTAGGCCTACCGGTTTTATACCAACCCGAAACTGTTTTTCGCTCTTCACAAAGAAGTAAGAAAACTTGTACTTTCCTTTAAATGAAAAACATTAGGCACGTGCAGACATTTTGACAGATTCAGAAAAAATAAAGTTTAAATCAAATTCAGACAACTTACTGCTCCAAAAGAAATTAAAATGGCCGAATATGTTGAAAGGCGACTTGAGGAGATGCTCCCGGAGCTTGAGCAGCTGGAAAGAGTCGGACTTTTCACCAAACAAGAAATAAGGTAAAGAAAACGAAACCCTCAAAATCGAAGGTTCGACACTAAATTACATGTAACTAAAGCCAACTATGGGATAGCGAAGTTGTTTTGAGTTGTCATGATCCACACTTCTTCCCATTTCCTACTGAAAGGTTTATTGAAACCTTAAAATGGCTTTTGGTCAATTTGTGTTGTTTTGCGGGTATACTGACTGTAAATTAACATGGTCAGAGACTTTAAAAGCCAGAGATACACGACTCGAATGATTTATACATACGAGACCGTTGAGCGAGATTTCGCGAGAACAGGTCATCACGAGTTATATAAGCTTTAGCGACGATCGGGAAAAAGTCGATATTTGGAATTACTTATCAGTTGCTGCGTTAATACGGTCTACAGTTATTTTACAATACAAACATTCCTTAAAGAAGCCTCTTTTTCGAGGTTTAACACAAAAGAATAATAAGAATAAAGTCCGAGCATCAATTAACCCCTCTGCGCATCGCACACACGTTAATTAGTGTTTGGAAAATGCCGATTCAATGAAAAGTGACGGCAGTTTGCACGAAGGTGTGAATGGACCCATGGGTGGCCTCATGAAAATTTAATTTATAGCAAAATGCGTGGACAGATTGACATGAAAATTTCGCCATAACTGTATCTTAATATGAGCTACATAGACAACCCATTCTTATTCATGTTTGAATGTTCAAACTGCTGTTTAAGCGTTTACGGCAAGGCGATATTGCATCGATCTTCAATCGAAGTACCAGTGGGTGGCCTCAATAAAATTTAATTTATAGCAAAATGCGTGGACAAATTGACATGAAAATTTCGCCATAACTGTATTTTAATATGAGCTACATGGACAACCCATTCTTATTCATGTTTGAATGTTCAAACTGCTGTTTAAGCGTTTACGGTAAGGCGATATGGCATCGATCTTCAATCGAAGTACCAGTGGGTGGCCTCAATAAAATTTAATTTATAGCAAAATGCGTGGACAAATTGACATGAAAATTTCGCCATAACTGTATTTTAATATGAGCTACATAGACAACCCATTCTTATTCATGTTTGAATGTTCAAACTGCTGTTTAAGCGTTTACGGTAAGGCGATATTGCATCGATCTTCAATCGAAGTACCAGTGGGTGGCCTCAATAAAATTTAATTTATAGCAAAATGCGTGGACAAATTGACATGAAAATTTCGCCATAACTGTATTTTAATATGAGCTACATGGACAACCCATTCTTATTCATGTTTGAATGTTCAAACTGAAGTTTAAGCGTTTACGGCAAGACGATATTGCATCGATCTTCAATCGAAGCACCAGTTGGTGGCCTCAATAAAATTTAATTGATAGCAAAATGCGTGGACAGATTGACATGAATATTTTGCCAAAACTGTATCTTAGTTTGAACTACATGGATAATTCATTCTTATCCATGTTTGAATGTTCATACTGAAGTTTTAAGCGTTTACGGCAAGACGATATTGAATCGATCTTCATTTTTTTGGAACTTACCAGCAACCACGCAGCAACGTATCTTCCTTTGAGCCAGGAATACACTTTCTCGGTTTAATCCACAACTCATATTTTGGTTTCACTCGATTAGTATCACAAAATATTGTATAAAAACGAAAGAAAGTCAATATTTATAAGTCAACTGGTCGATATGTGTATTTTTTCCCATTATCGCGACGCTGTCATTACCTGTGCTGGTCACGTGACCGCATCGACATACGTCACTGCCTCTCAACGGACACCTGTTATATGGGGAAAGAAGGAAAATAAGGGAGTCGTGTATCTCTGGCTTTTAAAGTCTCTGACATGGTACACTGAAATTAAGCCATGAATTGATTGGTGACTAGTATGAAATAATGTAGTTTTAATTCTTTAAGTTTGTCAGACAAGATACAAAACAACAAATTGGTCACTCCGTGTCTGGGCTTAAACACTGAATGCGGGTCAAAACGGCCAACAACCAAAACGGCCTAGCTATTATCCATAATGGTCCGGTCCAAAACGGCCCAGTTTGTATAGACCCATATCATTTGCAGTTGTGTTAAAAGGAGGGGTTAAACCAAAGGGAGCCAGAACGTAGGGGGTATTTGTGGCCTGAAATGACCAAAAAAAAAAAAAAAATTATATGAGTATACAGTGTGGTAATACCACGTGACTTTGACGTCATAAAAGCTACTGTGCCAAGACGTGTTTACCTTCGATTCGACTTTTAAAAAAGCTGTAAGTATTTTATTTGCCATGCAAATGTGACGAGACCCGGCCAATTCGAGCGAGAAAGTAGTAAGCTTTGATCGTGCCCACCTTTATCGCGGATTAAATACGGTGTTTTTGCTAGATCGGTGGAAAACTGGCTGGAGAGAGCGCAAGACGAAGGGCTACTGTGTTCAGCGAAACCAATTTCTCGGTAAAATTCAAGGTTTGCGTATCTGTTAAGGTACATTGCCAGTAAAATGAGCAGTTAAATGGAGATATAATCGAATTGTATGCAACTGGTTCTGGAAAACGCAATAGAAATAGGGAAAAATCAAAGATTTGCGGGAAAGCTACCTCGGGAAGAGAAATCGAGCAAGGCTACTTTGGGAAGCGGATTCGAGGGGCAAATTGACGATCGTTTTATGCCTATTAAACTATTGTTTTTTTGTCTCCTGAATTATTATTCAAATACTTAAGTACCTACCAAAAGATCTTGGACAAACACATTTTGCTTGATACACACTTGTATATATTGTACCGCAATGCCTATGTGAACAATCTGGATTGGCACAAGATGCGGGGTCTGATCCTAGATCCAAACTGTTTTAAACTCGTATAGCCGGACTGGTTACATGGCGCATATTGAATTATCGAATGTGATATATTGGACGATTTACCACAGTAGAACATCGATTATTTCGGTTTTACCATGAACTAGTTGATATGTCACCGATCTTGACAAATTGATGGACATAGTTCAAGAAATGCCCCAATACGTCATTTACCATTATATTTTATAACGTAACATAACAACCGTGGTATATCTTATTATATACCACGGTCAGATTGCTCTGTTTTTATGGTGACGAAATAACGTGTCAAGATAGAATTGATGATATTGTCAATTTTCCCTTTGCTCATGAAAAGTAAAAATATCTTAATTTCTACATATAACTTCATGTGTGAAATGGTGGCTTATTGAGGGACAACTATGTAATCCCTGATTAGGACCACACGCGTAATGCGCTGTGTTTAAACAGGGTTTTAGATATTGTCTCTCATTAGCATCATAAACGTATTTTCCATTATTCCAGTCAGAACCCCCGCTCCTTTCTATAAGTTTTTCCTTTCCGTACTCTTTCTTTTTTCGTAAATCTCTAGCATGTATGACATTCAAAGAGGTTTTCTGTAGTTGCTCTTTGAGTACTTTTGTAATATTGTGTCGGTTTTCTTCACGTAATTCTGATATGTTTACTGTGAACTTGTTCAATTATTTCACAAATCGGTTGCTTGACTTTGTTTAGTTGGTCTCTCCTATCTTGTAGTGTCGGTCCTGTCTCAAAGCCAAGCATGTCTACGTCTCCTGATGACTCGGTGAGGCCACGTTTAAGCTTTTTACCGTCAAATGTCACACAGTAGGAAATTTCTGATTGGGTTGTTGCAATCTGTTCCATCAGGCCTGTTAGAATACCTGGTCTCGTGGCTGACGTTGTCAAATAACCTGAACTAAACGGTGTGAAGGAACTTAAGATTTGTTTTCCGGGAACTGCAAAGTTTACCGTTGACTGTGATGGCGGGTATAGTCCTTTCTCTGTCGTCTCTAAAACAACAGAGTTGCTGCTTTTCGGTCCCGACATGAAACATAGAAACTGCCCGCCGAACAGCCTATATCCTAATTTCCAAAATTTCTTCGTGCTTTCAGAATATCTCATTTCTGTTGCATTGTCACATCCAAACCACTTTACCACTTCTAACCATAGTTGGAGTGAAATGATCTGTAGTGGAAATTTGTCTTCATTTGTCAGTTGAAAGAATCGAAGCATGTTCTTTGCATGGCCCTCTTTTGACAGATTTTCCATGACCGATGGAACTAAGTCAATCATTTGATCAATGTCCTGTTGTAATTCGTCACCTTCCGTGATGGGAACATCACCAAGCAAGTCATTGATCACATCACAGCTGTCACTGGCATCATTGTTGAGACTTTTGATATTTTCTTTGTTCTGGTCTTGTCCGGATGAAAAAATGGCTCAACGAAATTTCTTGGATGATGGCGATTTGGAAGGAATTGATAAATTTCTTTTGGTCATGGCAGTTTTCATTCTTTTAAGGGGGCTCTTGAATCTTGGGAGTTTGTGGCTTGCCTTGTGATTTTCCGGTTGTATCATTATCGCAGATGTTCAAGTAATTTACTTTGCATTTGTTGAAGGCTATAAATGACGCCTGAAATGTGGACCGTTTCTGTTTTCTCCGGCTTTTCTCTGTCTTCAGTGTCTTTCGGCCGATTGTTAGAGCTCTCATTGTTCTGAAAATAAAACAAACATGCATTAAGTTTTTATAATGCTTTAATATCTTACATCATCTGGGAAAAGGTGGCACACTGCGGAACACACAGTGTCATCCTAGGTAAGCTATATTCGCACGTTTATGATTGTATTTATGTTGAACACTGCACAGAGATATGTAGATGCTAATGAGAGACAATATCTAAAACTCTGATCAAACGCAGCGCATTACGCGTGTGGTCCTAATCAGGGATTACATAGTTGTCCCTCAATAAGCCACCATTTCACATATTCAGATATTTTTACTTTTCATGAGCAAAGGGAAAATTGACAATATTATCAATTCTATCTTGACACGTTATTTCGTCACCATAACAACAGAGCAATCTGACCGTGGTATATAATAAGATATACCACTGTTGTTATGTTACGTTATAAAATATAATGGTAAATGACGTATTGGGGCATTTCTTGAACTATGCCCATCAATTTGTCAAGATCGGTGACATATTAACTAGTTCATGGTAAAACCGAAATAATCGATGTTCTACTGTGGTAAATCGTCCAATATATCACATTCGATAATTCAATATGCGCCATGTAACCAGTCAGGCTATACGAGTTTAAAACAGTTTGGATCTAGGATCAGACCCCGCATCTTGCGCCAATCCAGATTGTTCACATAGGCATTGCGGTACAATATATACAAGTGTGTATCAAGCAAAATGTGTTTGTCCAAGATTTTTTGGTAGGTACTTAAGTATTTGAATAATAATTTAGGAGACAAAAAAAACAATATTTTAATAGGCATAAAACGATCGTCAATTTGCCCCTCGAATCCGCTTACCAAAGTAGCCTTGCTCGATTTCTCTTCCCGAGGTAGCTTTCCCGCAAATCTTTGATTTTTCCCTATTTCTATTGTGTTTTCCAGAACCAGTTGCATACAATTCGATTATATCTCCATTTAACTGCTCATTTTACTGGCAATGTACCTTAACAGATACGCAAACCTTGAATTTTACCGAGAAATTGGTTTCGCTGAACACAGTAGCCCTTCGTCTTGCGCTCTCTCCAGCCAGTTTTCCACCGATCTAGCAAAAACACCGTATTTAATCCGCGATAAAGGTGGGCACGATCAAAGCTTACTACTTTCTCGCTCGAATTGGCCGGGTCTCGTCACATTTGCATGGCAAATAAAATACTTACAGCTTTTTTAAAAGTCGAATCGAAGGTAAACACGTCTTGGCACAGTAGCTTTTATGACGTCAAAGTCACGTGGTATTACCACACTGGTATATATCATACTCATAGACAAGGGGTCGAACTGTCAACAGGGCCATTTCACTACCTCCCATGATAAACACGTCATATTTTCTACACGTTTTGATCAATTCAACTAGACTCAACAGTTTCAAGTACCTAAATAGTCACACTAATGATAACCATTTACTTAAATCCTGCAATTGTACTTGGTCTCGAAAAAAAAAGCAAAATCCAAGCGGAACGATGCACAATTTGCGAGGTAGGCAGAACTGGTGCAATCCTCATTTTCAAGACTGAACAGCAACAAAACGCCATGCAGGGGAGAAACGGGCGCATGCAATCAAAAAACGAACATATTACATGCAACTTACCCGCATAAACCGTCGCCCTCGAGTCCACCAATTTCGCTCACTTTCTGTTTCAACAGTCAAATATCAACAGCTGACCTCCATATTCAATAACATTACTCGTTTGTAAGCTGTCATTTCATTGGGTCAGTCGATACCAAGAGCCAATGAAATGACGTGGTCGCATCTGCGGTCATGTGATTTTATATGGCGGTCAGCTCTTGAAATTTGAGTGATCAAACAGAAAGTGGGCGAAATTGGTGGATTTGAGAGCGGTTCGCGGACGGTTTATACGGGTGCAAAAACACGATTCACAATAGAATCACATGTTTAAATATGTTATTAAGAAGTTTCGATCCTGATCATATATTAGTTATTACACATACTCGCCAACATTTTATGTTTCAGCATGCCCACCAGGTTTTACAATGTGGGGTATATGTACCCCTTACCCTTGAAAATTTGGGGTACACAATGTAAATTTGGGGTACATGTCAAGAAAACCTTCATTTTGATACTAAAATGCCTCAGTTTTGTGCATTTTGCCTAATGCCACATGTATTATTATTGTGTCCGAATAGTTGGTTATCCAAATTTAGTGCTACTTTTAACTGACTTTGAAATGGGTGTTTTTCCATCACTACGGTAAGAAAGGGAAGCATACATATCAGGTAGAACAGTGAAATAACAATATTAACTCATACTTAATCTTATATACACCGTATAACTTCAAATAGGCTCAATTTATGAAATGATATTTTATTCTGTCGGCTTTTCGCTATCTGCTACAGACGACGGGAAAACCATGCTCCCCCCCAATAATTTTACCAATATTGGTTGCAGATTTTTTTTACATAGATTTATGTTAGTATTTTAGCTGTTTTGAAAGAGCAAAACGCCCCCAGAAAGCACCAAAGACCATCTAGAAATAAAAAAATTCCCGGGGAGCAAGCCCCGGACCCTCTAGTAACAGTGTGTACACTAATCGGAGGGGTAGGGGTAGGCTATAGCCGGAAGACAACGTCAAAAAATATCCTATATTATTAATAATTTGTTATTTTAAGTTGAAAATTTACACGGATTATTATTAGTATTTTACCTATTTTAAATGCGCAAAATGCCACTAGAACGCACCAGAGGCCATGTAGGAATAAAATTGTCCAGGAGGAGCATGTCCCCGGACCCCCCTAGTAAGAGTGTGTACACAAATTTCCTTGTGTCCCCCCAATCGCAATTTGCTTCCTACGGGCCTGTTCTACCCGATATTTTAGGTAGGAACTACTTACCTGAGAGATTTCCCTGTATTACATTTATCTCTCGTATATTATGGTCCCTGCCTATAATCACTGTAAATCCCAAACTGGTTATTAGCAGACGACTCAAACCTTTTGGGATCCACTGTGGATCCTGATCAAAAACCGCGTAACAACCACCTTTTCAATGTGAGATGCCTGCCATGCCCTTCAGGTCTTTGATTTTATTCATTGAATTCATTGAGGGCTTTCTAATTTCGTTAAATAAAAATTCGTGAAATTGTTATAATAAACATGTATATTGTGACCTTTTACGACATATGTCATAAATTAAGCTGTCAGCTGGATATGACATGCATGTATTGGATTTAAACGATGGAATAATACGCAATGTAGGTACCAGTTTACTTTTTCTTATAACAGAAGCAATTTCAGAAAACATTTGATGACATGCATAAAAAACTAAGCCCTCAACGTGTTCAAAGTAAGAGAAAAACATGTTTGAAATTGTGCAATGAAATGACAGCGTAACTTGCTATCAGAAATTGATATTTTAGTTAAAGACCCTGGTTCGGGATGAAAATAAAAGATGTTAAAAATCAATATGATGAACGTGAAAAGATAAAATTTCAAAAGCATGGTCTTTCTAGAAGGCCTACTGGTCGAGTAGAAATTGGCTGGTACCCAGGTACAAAATCATTACCCATTACCCAATATGCAATCTTTAGTAGAATGTAGAACTTGTTAATTTTTGTAACTTTGTGAAATAAAGAAGGCTTGACAAACTCATTAAAAAAGCATATATTCAAGCATTGCAAGCAGATAAAGCTTGAATAGGCATGTAAACATAAAAAACAGACTTACAAGTAACAAAGTTTGGTTTGCACATTTACTAATTTTTGTAAACGTGTACATGGAGCTAAAACACAAAGGTATGCCTTTTAAACCAAGTGTTTAATGTGAAAAATTCTGTATAATGTTCAGGTGTTCCCAGCACTAAATTCTTGCTGCATAGTGTTGTTTTCTAAGGTTGTTTGTTTCGAAGAAACTACCAGCTATTGTCCTCACGCCAGCATTTGCGTCATTGTCGTCATTCTAAATCTTAACGTTGGCCATTACTTTAGAATTACCTGAAATACAGACTTTATATTTGGCATGTGTACTCACCTGAAACAGATATTGAGCTCAGTCAATTTTTGGTAATGTCCAACAAAGGTCAAGGTCATTTAGAGGTCATTAAGAGGTAAAATAAGGTTAGTTTAATATTGTTCATAAATTGGAACTGCATGTGATGGACACTTTATATTTGGCATGAAATATACAGAAAATAGATTATAATGCAACACAAAAACCCATATCAAAGGGAGTCATAATTATGTTAGAACTCAAATTAGGCAATCTAGATTTTCTCAATATTTGATCTAAGTCTAGCTCTTTTACACAATTTTTTTTATTTTCAGATTCATGCAGTATACGTACATGTATACACGTACAAGTGCATTTCATGATACCACCAACTATTTTTCTCTTTGGCATGACCATTAGACCCTTAAAGGGTCTCCAAGTTTATAAATGTTTACAGGGAAATTACTAAAAGTAACCATGTACACATGTAAAAGCCCAACCATTATTAAACAAACCTCACCGGTATACGTCACATTGCTTATGTCTATACCATAGAGATATATTGGTAATGCAAGTACCTGGGTTTCAGCGGGTAGTTGCAGAATGGATACCCAGGTAGAAAATCTGTACCCATTTCAGCCCTGATAGAGGCCATTTATGACCTTGACTTTCACTCTTCTTTTATCCTGCATTATGCTTCAAACTGTCGTTTACAGTAGGTACAAATAGTTACCACTTAACACAAATTTAGATGTATCAAGTTTTATCTTTCAAAATTTTGTTTGCTTCATTTGTAACTTATGAGCATTTCAAGGAGCCTACCTTTTTTATGCCCCACACGACTAAGTCAGGGGCATATTGTTTAATTTGTTTTTTGTCTGTTTGTTAGTTTGTTTGTTCATCTGTCCACAACTTTAATCTTGACAATAACTTTATAACTACATAGGATAGAGACTTTATATTTGGTATGTGTACTCAAGCCATAACTTTGGAACTGTATGTGATAGAAACTTTATATTTGGAATGTGTACTCAACTCAAAAAATCTCTTTGGCTTGGTACAACTTGGGTCATACCCAACAAAGGTCAAGGTCTTTTAGAGGTCAAATATGGTTAATTTGACATTTGCCATAACTCTGAAACTACATGTGATAGAAACTTTATATTTTGTCTTGTGTACTCAACTCAAGAAGTTATTTATCTCAGTACAGTTGAGTCATGTCGGACAAAGATCAAGGTCATAGAGTTAATTCAATATTGGCCATACCTCTGGTTTAAAATCTAGAAAAAGCGTGTTTCTTTGTACAATTTCTTCACAACAACAGCAAGGAGTACCATACCTGCTGTATGATTTTATTTTACAGCCAAATGAAAACATTCCAGTGACAAAACATCTTGGGGGCATTTGTCTGTTATTGTGACACCATTCTTGTTTTAGAGAGGGTTTACTGTAAACATGTTTTACTGTTTTGATACTATTGATTTTCATATTCTATTTACAGACAAATTCTTAAAAAGAGGAACACATTGGAATATAAAATGAAGAGAAGGACAAAAGTAAAGGATGACTATCTGGGATATATTCAAGTAAGACCACATAAGCGCTAAAACTTAAAATTTAAAATACATTATAAAGTTTAAACTAGAAGGCAGATGAGCTAGAACTTGGAATTAAATTGTAGCCTGGAAGAGATTGTGGTCAAAAATTGAAAGTCTACAAGTAAACAGGAGTTTATTGGTCTAAATTTATAGCGTAATTCAGAATTATCTTATAGGAGCGTTGTGTAGTAATTTGATCTTGCATAAGAAATGCCCAGTACTAAGAAATTCCCATGCCTCTGTATTTAATGACACAGGTATAATTAGTGTTTTCTTCTGACTTGGAAGAGTTACTTTTAGATTGGAACATTGTAAAAATTTTAAAGGGATCCGTTGATCACCATACTCATTGATTTCCGTACAGTCAGCCAGGGATACCGAAAGCTGTATTTATTGTGCGTAATGTACAGTAGAGAAGACATTATTGTTTCCTGAATAAACGCAAACACAATGCACTAAACTGTAGAAAATTACTTTTATCTTTTTAATCTGGATGGCAAACAGGTTTGAGCCTGATCAGACGCCGGGTTACCTGGCGTCTGATCTGGCTCAAACCTGTTTGCAATGGACATAATAGATTTAGCATAAACACGTTTATTAAGAATGAATAACATATCATTAAAATCAGCGCAGCTGTCTCGTGCTGCACGAGGATCATGTTACGACTATATAGATCCAATGTTACCCTGTTATCTATTTACTATACCATTATGACCTGTTCTGTTCTAAAAAGAACTTGGACAAGTTAGAAAAATCGGATAATACTGTACTTTTGTTTCACATAGCTTCCTGTAATCATTCTATACATGATAAAAGATAGAATAAAAGAGGATTACAGTGGAGAATCTGTTATTCTTTCCCGTTTATACGCAAACGCAAAGCACTAAAACGTAGAAAAGAACAACTTTTGGACAATTCTTATATTTCATGTTTATCTTGGTGGCAAACAGTTTGAAGCCTGATCAGACGGCGGGTTACCCGGCGTCTGATCTGGTTCCAAACTGTTTGCACTGCAAATAATAGTTTTAGCGTAAACGCGTTTATTGGGAAAGAATAACACATTCTCCACTGTATCTAAATGTAAGGTATTATCATAACAGTTGGTGAGTATTAACCCTTTCCCACATAGCATATCTCTAGTATTGAATATAGGTGTCCACTTAAAGCAGGTTGAAAGTAAAGCAGAATGCGCTTTAAGCGCATTCTGCTTTACTTTCAACCTGCTTTAAGCTATCATCTGCTAGAATATAGAAAATATTTTGTATTATACATATTTATGAATGTATAAATTGGAACTATTTTCTTCAGGGCAAGAATAAACTGAATGCGCTCAAAGGTGCTTCTATGGGGGAAAGGGTTAAGGAGTATAATGTTGGAAGCATTAAGAAGTATAATGTTGGAAGTATTAAGGAGTATAATGTTGGAAGCATTAAGAAGTATAATGTTGGAAGCATTAAGAAGTATAATGTTGGAAGCATTAAGGAGTATAATGTTGGAAGCATTAAGAAGTATAATGTTGGAAGCATTAAGAAGTATAATGTTGGAAGCATTAAGGAGTATAATGTTGGAAGCATTAAGAAGTATAATGTTGGAAGCATTAAGAAGTATAATGTTGGAAGCATTAAGGAGTATAATGTTGGAAGCATTAAGAAGTATAATGTTGGAAGCATTAAGGAGTATAATGTTGGAAGCATTAAGGAGTATAATGTTGGAAGCATTAAGGAGTATAATGTTGGAAGCATTAAGGAGTATTATTATTATTATTATTATACCAGATTTATATAGCGCTCTTTTCACACAGGGATTGTGCGTTCAAAAGCGCTTTACATGAAATAACACTTATGTACCTATAAATCGTGAAAAGACAAAATAACTACAATTAGATCTGAAATAAAACATGAATAAACATATAAAAGACAGTCCCCCAAAACGGCGATCACATTACCCCCATCAATCAGCAATGAACCGACCGGCTAAGTATTGCCGACTGATATAAATAATGGTAGAGCGCCCAATGCAGGCCATCGACAAAACACAAATAACTATAATTAGATCTAAAATAAATAAGAATAAACATACAAAAGACAGCCCCCAAAACGGCAATCATACTACCCCCATCAATCAGCAATGAACCAACCGGCTAAAGATTGCCGACCAATAGAAATAATAGCAGAGCGCCCAATGCAGGCCATCTAATGTAACATAACTAGGAATAATAGCATGCGACCATAACTAAAAACCCTATAGAAGATCAATAACATTATTAAAAATGGTGAAAGCTGTCCACGAATTGTACCACAGACCACGCCAGCTGGTTTCAAAAGAGATCAGAGTTGTATCCCTACCATCAAAGATCCACCAGACAGGCATTGGTCAACAGTACAACCCCAGAACTAAAAATTAGACCCATAACATATACAGAATGAACACAGCCCTAGGGTAGCAGTCATCTACCCTCTCCACCCCACACCCGCGGGACCTACATGTTCCATGGCTGAAATTACACCATTACTTTATAAAACATCAAGATAAGAAGATGTCCTTGAATTATACCGCAAACCCCAAGCCAGTCGGTTTCAAAGAGATCAGGGGCAATCCCTACCATCAAGATCCACCGAATAGGCATGGGCAAACGGTACAATTCCAGAACTCCCATTTAGACCCACAATATCTACAGCAAGAACATGGCCCGGAGGTAGCAGTCATCCATTTCCTAATGTGTTCTAATAATAAATATTAAAGAAGTGTGTTTTCAGACGTTTTTTGAAGACTGCAACTGAGCTCGCATCTCTGATGTCTGATGGTAGAGAGTTCCAGAGCTTTGGGGCTGCATGCATGAAACTTCTATCTCCAAACTTCACTAAACGACTTCTCGGCACAACCAGCGATACTGATTTACTCGCAGACCGCAACTCTCTTCGAGGTCTATACACGTCCAGCATACTAACAATGTACCTTGGAGAATCATTGCACATGGCTTTGTATGTGAGTGTCAGAATTTTGAATTCAACTCTGTGTTGAACTGGAAGCCAGTGAAGCTCCTTCAAGACTGGAGTGATGTGATTGTACCGAGGAGTCCTGGTAATGATGCGGGCTGCTGTATTTTGCACACGCTGTAGTTTTCGTAGTGAGTTTTGGGGAATCCCATATAGCAGTGAGTTGCAGTAGTCAATTTTTGATGTGACCAGAGAATTGACCAAAGTCTTTGTAGCTTCTGGAGAAAGGTACTGTCTAATATGACCTATTTGCCGCAGCTGTGCGTAGCTAGACCTGCACACAGTGTTGATGTGCTGTGTCATATCCATTTGGGAATCAAATCTAGCACCAAGGTTGTTCACCCATAATGACGGTTTAATTTTAGAGTTTCCCACTTGAACATGAAAATCTCCGGGAACGCTAACCTTTTTTGAATGAAACAGTATGACCTCAGTTTTATCAGTGTTCAGCTTTAACATATTCTGGTGCATCCATGAGACTATGTCTTTTAGACATCCTTCGACTTTTGAAAGGGCTTCTTGTTGACTAGATGTGTCTTTAGGCTTAAATGACAAGTATAACTGTGAATCATCTGCATAGAAATGATGATCCAGATCATGATTTCTGCAAATTGAGCCGACAGGTTTTGTGTACATGATGTAGTTTTTGGGTCCCAAGACTGAGCCCTGTGGCACACTATATTTCATTTGAACTGGGGCAGATAATTCTCCATCTACTGCGACTGTTTGGTAACGGTCATTCAGGTATGAGGTCATCCACTTAAGTGGGTTTCCAATGATTTTGAAGTCTTTTTCAAGGCGATTGAGTAATGTTTCATGATCAATTGTGTCGAATGCGGCTGATAGGTCAAGCATCACCAGAATTGTGATTTCATTCTTATCAAGATATTGCAAGATGTCATTTTGAACTTTAACAAGAGCAGTTTCTGTAGAGTGATGCTTACGATATGCTGACTGATGCTGTTCATGCAGATTGTTTGTGGCCAAATGGGACTCAATGCGTCTGTCTACAACTTTTTCTAATACTTTGGAGAGAAATGGCAAATTTGATACAGGCCTGTAGTTCTTAAGATCATTTGTATCGAGATCAGGTTTCTTCAAAAGAGGTCTTATAATGTTGGAAGCATTAAGAAGTATAATGTTGGAAGCATTAAGGAGTATAATGTTGGAAGCATTAAGGAGTATAATGTTGGAAGCATTAAGAAGTATAATGTTGGAAGCATTAAGGAGTATAATGTTGGAAGCATTAAGAAGTATAATGTTGGAAGCATTAAGGAGTATAATGTTGGAAGCATTAAGGAGTATAATGTTGGAAGCATTAAGGAGTATAATGTTGGAAGCATTAAGAAGTATAATGTTGGAAGCATTAAGGAGTATAATGTTGGAAGCATTAAGAAGTATAATGTTGGAAGCATTAAGAAGTATAATGTTGGAAGCATTAAGGAGTATAATGTTGGAAGCATTAAGAAGTATAATGTTGGAAGCATTAAGAAGTATAATGTTGGAAGCATTAAGAAGTATAATGTTGGAAGCATTAAGGAGTATAATGTTGGAAGCATTAAGAAGTATAATGTTGGAAGCATTAAGAAGTATAATGTTGGAAGCATTAAGGAGTATAATGTTGGAAGCATTAAGAAGTATAATGTTGGAAGCATTAAGGAGTATAATGTTGGAAGCATTAAGGAGTACAATGATGGAGGCAGCGTTCCAGAAAAGGGGATACCCGGTACATGTATTTAGAAAACAAAAATCTTAATTTCTGCATTAAACACTATGGTGTTACTACTCATTAGAACTATCTAATGAGTAGTAACATAATATGATTTAATGCTGAAATAAATTAGCAACTACTGGCTTTGTTCAGTTTACTCCCTCAATCTGGAGCCCTAGGAAGTATTTTAATATCATCATATGCTTTGTACTTTTTGGTGAAATAAAGGTACATGGAACAAGTGAGTGCCTAATAGTCTAGATAGATAGATATTTTATTGATACATACGGCAAGATCCAGGCCTAACAGTACATACCCGGTAGCATACAACATCATGCCTAATGTTCAACCAAAAATTCATTTGTCCTACAGAAGGTTTAACTTGTGTTTCGAGTCTTTTCTACCCTATAAATACATGGGAATTTCTTGACGTTACAGTTTCAGTACCGTAACTAGCTGAAGTTTCACCTGCTAAAAACATACAGTAAAACCTCGATATTACGACCACGAAAAAGAAGACTAATAAATTGTATAACAGGCAGATGACAACTAAAAGCAAGATGGCAGTTAAACAGAAAGCTCCTGAAGGAGCTTTCAGTTTTACTGTCACCTTGCTTTAAGCAGTCACCTGTTTTAAAAACCTTATAATTTACATTATTCCGTGGTTGTAATAGAGAGGTTTTACTGTATATTTCTGTTGTTTTATTTCAGTATGAGACAAACTTGCTGGCACTCGTTAAAAAGAGAAGACAGGTGAGACATACCATGTGGTTTAACCTACTCCTGTGCATAAGCATTATACAATGCTTTACCCCTGTCTTTATTTAATTACCCAGAATTTCAAGTAGACTAGTACATGTTTTGGTAACTAAAAAGATCCACAAGGGAACCTAATAACCTACAAATGTTACTTAGTGTTGAAAGTGTTAATGGACGATTCCAGTTTCCAATTAAGTCTAGTTCATTTATGACTATTAATGGTCGATTTTAACAATGCAGTAAAACCCCTCTATTACGACAACTATAACGAATGCTAATGGATTGTAAAAAAGGCAGGAGACAGCTTAAAGCAAGGTTACAGTAAAACAGAAAGCTCCTATAGGAGCTTTCTGTTTTATTGTCACCTTTCTTTAAGCAGTCACCTGTCGCAAACACCTGATAATTAACACAATTTAGTGGTCGTATTAGAGAGGTTTTACTGTATATTGCAAAATGACAAACCTTGCAGACCCCGATCATAGGGATTTTATTTGCACGATAGGACAAGTTAAGTGTTCTCGTTATAGGTAGAGTGGAGAAAACTTTATTTTTTCCCAATTAAAAGCAAACAAAACGCAACAACCTAAAATGTAGAAAGAATAACATTTCCCCCACTGTATGCTGTTTGTAAAGGATGGTCATACTCATCATGAGGGGGCAATGAGATTTTTTTACCCAGTCTTCAAAGTTCGGTATTGAGACCAGAGCTCCAGATAAGGCAGTGATAATTTTACCTGCGCATACCGAGTCCTATACTCATTAAATTTGCCAGGGACTCATTATTTAAAAAGTTGTGAGTCCCATGGACCCATAACTTTTCTGGCCATGATTAACCTATTACTCATAAGCAAATAGTAGCTTAAAGCAGGTTGAAAGTAAAGCAGAATGTGCCTTAAGGCACATTCTGCTTTACTTTCAACCTGCTTTAAGTGGTCACCTGTCTTCAAAACTAGAAATAAGTTATGGGATATTGGGTTTACTTTTCACCTCAAGGACTCAATATTTGTCTCAAGGACTCATTGTTTTACAGAATGTGCATCCCGAGGACTCATTCAACTGATTTCTAAAATTATCACTGATAAGGGAGAGTGATTTGAACAAATCCAACATTTTTTCACTCATACAGCACTTATTAGAGACAGTTCTAATGAGTAGTGACACCATAGGGTTTAAAGCAAAAACAAAGATTTTACTTTTTGAAATACTCCCCTTATCATGAGCCCTGGAGACATTTCATAATAAATGATAATTGTTGTTATTTTACAGAGAACTGGGTACCAGCACAAGAAACAGGAAATAGAAGTGGCCATTTTACAGAGGATCCACAGACTGTTTAGGGTGAGCCAATTTATAACACTTACTTCAGCGATTGTTTTCTTTCTATAACTGGTACCCATAAAAGGACCCTTCACAATTCAGAAGTGAACCAAAATTGATTCACAATTCGAAAAAGCTCTTTAAATATAGACATAGTTTAAGCCCTTCGTATTCTGCTGGCTTAATTATAAAAGTGTTTGTCTTCCACAAAATACCAGTTCCTTCTAAATTCCCCACCATTTTGCAGGAAATTACAAGTTTTACTCTCTTGGTCCACATTTTCTTGTCACAATATCAGCAGAAGCCTGCTACTTTTGTTCACAATTTTGAGTAAAACAACGCAAATCTTTCACAATCTAAGTGGTATTGGACCCATTCACAAATGAAGGAAAAAATCACTGTACAGAAGAATGTTGTTGTGTTTCTGTATCTGTATTGTGAATCAATAAGAGTTGTCATGATATTTAACTTTTATCGTGCAGAAACCAGATCTATAGAAAAAAAACCTCTTATTTACGACCACTTAATTGTGATAACTATCAGATGTTAAAGGCAGGTGACTGCTTAAAGCAAGGTAACAGTAAAACAGAAAGCTCCTTTAGGAGCTTTCTGTTTTACTGTTCCTTGCTTTAAGCTGTCACCTGTCTTTATACAAGCGGTTATGCTTCGTTTTAGTGGTCGTAATAGAGAGGTTTTACTGTTCCAACTTTACAAACAGTGTAAACCCTGATCAGGCACTGCGGTGTAAGCTTAAAAGTTCCAGAGGTTTAGAGAAGAGGGAGTTTACAGTAAACTGAACGGTTCAGATATAATTATATCAAAATTGCTGTTTGAAAGTTGTTTTAAAAAAGTGTCAATATATTTTGTTTGTCAATTGTTTGAAAAATGAACTTATTGTAAGGGTTTTGATACATACTATATGATAATATATACACATTACCAGTTGACAGTGCGATACAGAGTGATGTATTTAGCTCGAGACGTTTTTGGCGGAAATAGCCGATCTGACGAGCGCCATGGCGCGAGTCTGATCGGTTGTTTCCGCCAAAAACGTCGAGAGCTAAATGCAACACTCTGTTGCGCACTGCCAACTGGTGATGTGTTTATTATATGCCTTGAATACAAACCAGAAACAACTAAATAGTTGTTTAAATCATTTTATATCCAAAATTTATTAGTTATTTGAAGCAGAACAAGATTTTTTGTATGTCACAAAGAATAACGCGGCACTCGTACATGTACGTAAATGACGTCACGTCAAATCGAAAGCGAGGTCAGAGTAAAATACAAAGTGGCTGATACAAGGTGGCTGATACAGACTCTTGTATTTTACTCTGCAAATACACGCGGAAACGCTCGATATCACTCGAAGGCATATAATAAGACATATTATGTTTTGTATATTTCAGCTTGTACTGTACAGGTTTCCAGTAAGTATATTACTCCTCATAGCTTGATTGTAAGGAATGTTGGCTGTTTACAGTAAGCTAGAGTTAAAGCAGAGTTAGAGATTTCAACTCTAACCCATTACTCCATAGATAAGCATTTTGATGTGTTGTATATAACATTAAAAAAGGGACATACTTTGGGTATTCTAGGCCATTCTTAGCCCAATCTTCTTGAAACTTGCTTAGAATGGTTATCTTGACAAAAGCTAGGCACTGTGTGGATATGGGTTATATCAGGTTAAAAAGTAGGTCAGTAGGTCAAAATATAGAAATAACTTCTAAACACTGTAGGGGCCTTTTTTTAGCCATAATTTCACACAACTTGCTTAGAATGACCCCCTTGATAAAATCTTAACTAATGTATGAATGTTAGTTTTGCCAGGTAAAAAAGTGGGTCATAAGGTCAAAGCGTAGAAAAGGCTTCTGAACCCTCTACTTCATAATTATGGAGAACACACATCAACATTATCCTGACACATTTGCTTCTTATGACAAGGGACTAGAAGGGTATAAATAGCCTTCAGTGTTAATTCTAGTTAAATCTGGGAACTGTGTACTCTGGTGAGTGCCTTAGAGCCCATCGGGCCTTTGTTTTATGTAACTCAAACATACATGTACATGTATCTGCATTTATACAAATGCTAGAATGGGATTGGCTGATACTTGTTATTCATACTTTAGTGAACCCAAATATTTGACAAGAACTAATATTAAAGTAACAAAAATATTCTTGCAGCCATATCCAACTTCAACCTATTTTACCCATATATTGTTTCTAGTATTGAAGATAGGTGAACACTTTATCAGCATTACTTTCAGCCTGCTTTTAGCTACTATTTTCTTCAGTGTAGAAATGAATTAAAGGCGTATTTATGAGGTCACAGGTTTAAGTTACAAAATTACTATTGTAGTCATAACCAACTTTAAAAAGTACGAATTAATGCTGTTTGTGTATGATTTAGCCAAACAACCCTTGTTTTATGAAAGCCAGAAAAACAATATTCATAGTAAATTTCCTACCATCCTATCTGATCTGCCATTTATATGAGGATACCATTGAACAGACTTGACTTTATACAGTCAAACTACAATAAATCAAACTCTCCTAAGCCAAATTCACCCATATTTCAACTTAAAATGTGGCCGAGTTACGTTTTATCTTTGAAATACAGGAATGTGTGACTTATGGGTGTTAGGATCAAATATTAACAGAAGAAACACAGATAAGTTTGACATAATGGAATTTGAGTTATAGAGTTTCAGCTGTATTATAATTATTGAACACTCTCCACCATTTGGTTATTTTCTTCAGGATGACATTAAGTTATGGCTGAGTCACATCGCCTTCTGCAAGAAAAGGGTAAGTACCTATCTCTTACAACAGTAAGTATATGTCCGCTGCTGAACATGTCATCTGCTTAACTTCTGAAATCGGTCCAGTCTTCTCTTGGTCCAATGGGACAAACAGATTGGATCCTGATCAGGCCGTACTTCATGTGTGGTATGATCTTGATCCTAAGTGAGTGCAAAGGTATTCAAAACAGGTTTTCAGTGTTAGAAGGGGATGCTATAACAGATAGATATTTGAATGCTGTATGAATCATATTTGCTGAAATTAAGAATTTTACTTTTTATTCTCAATATTTGCAGAAAACCGTTCAGTTTACAAATCATTACGACTGGTTTGTCGGTGTCAGAATAAAGTGACCAGCCGTTTACAGTCCCAATGGTGCACCTAAAAAGTGCCCCTTCTCATAATCATCAGTATTGATAGAGAGAAGTAAGAAATAGAAATCATTTCAATTTTCATTGGACACAGAGATATTGAATGCCAAATTTGCTTTAAGTTGCCATCTGTAAGGATAAAGAAATATTTCTTACAATGCAAAATCATGACTGTATAAATTGGAACTATTTCCTTCAGTGAAGGAATTAATTAGAGGCGTACAGTTTTGTTCTTTTTATAAAATTGCAAACAATATTTTGTCTGTAAAATGGTAAATATAAATGGTTATGGGTTGACCCATTTGTGCCTAGCATCCCTTAACCCATTACCTGATAGACTGTTTCTAGTTTTGAAAATAGGTGACTACTTAAAACAGGTTGAAAGTAAAGCAGAATGCGCCATATGGCGCATTCTGCTTTACTTTCAGCCTGATTTAAGCTATTACCTACTAGAATAAGGAAAGTGTTAAATATAACACATATTCGTTAGTGGATGACCATGTTTGATATTGTGATTACAGAAGGAGAAGGTTCTTGTTGGGAGACAGTACAGTAAGATGCTGCAGGTCCACAACAAGAAGCCAGGTAAACAATAAAACATAAAAACACATCTGTACTGACTTGCCACAAAAAGCTGAATTTAATTTGTATTAAACCTTTCCCTCCTAGCTTGTTTTCCGTGTTTAAGACCAGTGACTGCCTGAAGCAGGCTGAAAGTAAAGCAGAAATATTTCTAAGGAAGAGATTTTTATTTTCTTTCAACCTTTTTAAGCAGCTACCTGTCAGAATATTTAAAAGTTCCTTATGGATTTTCAAAAGGATAGGGTGGCAGCATAAAAAAGTATTAACGGCATACACTACCAATTCGTGAGACATCTAGCGGCTTTTAACGAAGGAAGATAAATCAAGCATCGTTACTCAACTAAATTGTGCATATCGGTTACCTCCCGTAGATACTTTCGGTTTCAAACAATCTCCATTTATCGGGTAATATAGACGTTAAATGCATGAAATTGTACTTGATAAATGAAAGTACGTGAAACTTGGCACATACGCTATCTAATAAGGCTAAGTTAATGACCCAGAACTTCAATCAAATTTAATACAAGCGTGAACCCGAGATCACACACAAAAAGGCATCTGCTTATTTAGGCCATTAGTGTATGTATGAAAGTGCCTATAGTTTCAAAAGAAGCTTTATAACAAATGCTTTTTTTACCATTGTCTTATTATTCACACATCAATTTATTTCGGGCAGATTTTGATTGAGTGAGTGTTTTCATTGAATTGGAGCCGAAAACAATTAAGAAAAATGCATAAATATCAGGCAACAAACTATACTCTTTGCATTAATGTTTAGTGAGCATCATTTTTTAACTGTTTTAATGTTTGTTTGTGACAATTATTACTCTACATCATTTTAGAAAGGCAAAATAACGCATGACGACTATTTGCCGAGGATGGCTACATCATACATTTCAAATACCAATAGACAAAAAAATACCATTATAACCTATGTTTTTCTTTTTGCCATGGTACTTAGATATGTTTGAAGTACCTATACTGAAAATTTCATTAAGATATTTCGGGAATTTTATTTGGTCGCGAATGTCTTTAAGAATATATAAAAGCCTGACAATGTGTTTCTTAATACTATAATACATAGGTTCAAGTGGTTCAAGTTATTATAGTTTTAAACCTTGTCAAAAACATAAATAAAGATAGATTTGCCTTTAATCCATTGAACCCTAGCTACAAGTATACTCATCATTAGCAAACAGTATACAAAGTAAAGAGTATATTTGCCATATACATTCATTGTAGACTCAGATCAGAGGGATCGTATTGGAGTCCTCTGTCTGACCAGGGTCTGCATTGTTTGTCATTTTAACTCTTTCCTCCCTAAAACTTTAAATGGACAATTCCAGTTTCCATTTAAGTCTAGTCCATTTCTGACTTTTAAGGGTTGTTTTTGTCAGTGTTTGGCATTATGACAAACAGTGAAGACCCTGATCAGAGGGCTCCTTTTGGAGCCCTCTGATCTGGGTCTTCACTGTTTGCACAGGACAAGTGTACTATTCACATGTACACTGTTTGAAAAGGACGCCTATATGCGGGACTAGGGTTCAAAGGGTTAAAAGACTATAGTGCAACATACAATTTAGTGGGGACACAAAGGAGAAAATACCAGAAATGTTCAGTACTTACTTTTCCTGAGATCCTGTTTAGCTGTTCCTGACATTTCATCTTGTACGACACAAGACATATGAAACAAAATTTGTGTACATGAATCACGTGACTACATCCACACAGTATAAATAGAGCCGCCAAACAGATTGTAGGTTCAATACGTTCTGAAAAGTTTAATCAAAGATGAAGCGAGTCAACATTAATTGCCAGTTTAAGCCAGTTCAAGCCTTACCTGCAACCTGTCTAGCAACTTTTTGGCTCCTATATTGTTCATTTTGTATTTGAGTTTTACTCTTTACTATGGTAATAAACCATGTGATTTCAAGCAGTGACTTTAATGAGTTGTTATTGCAGACCTGTGGGTTGCTGCAGCCAAGTGGGAGTTTGAGGGCAATGTCAACCCAGATGCTGCCAGAGGTCTCCTGCAGAGGGCAATCAGATTTAACCCCAACTCCAAACACTTGTGGCTTGAGGTAACCATTTTGTTATTGTCATAATGTCTTTGCTTTCAATGTCATATTGATTGTACGTTTTGTGCTTGTCATTAACTTATTGCCAGCAATCTTAACTCTTTGAACCCTAGTCATACATATTAGTGTCATTTGCAATCAGCGTACCCGTGAGATTTACACTTGTCGTAAGCAAACAGTGTAAATCCTGATCAGAGGGCTTAAGGAGCCCTCTGATCCGGGTCTACGCTGTTTGTCATTTGACACATACATGAAATTGCAAAAATCAACCCTAAAAAATCAAAAATGGGCTAGACTAAATTGAAAACTAGAATTGTCCTTTTGAAGTTTCAGAGAGGAAAGGGTTAAAGATGATTAAGCTTCAGGAGAAGATATAAGTAATCTATGTATAATGGCATAATGATAATGTTTTGATGAACTGCACCTTGAGTTTATGTGTCATTATAATTCATCAGCTTCTTGAGTTATGCCCCCTTTTGGCACTTAGATATTAGAAAAAACATGGTTTTCTGCAATTTTTTTCCCCACAATCATGCTTTTATATATTAAGCTGAAATTTGATTTATGATGTTAGTTTGATGACCTGCTTATTGAATATGTGTTGTTTAAATTTGTCAAATTTTCCATTAGTTATGCCCCCTGAATGGAGTATAATGTATTATTTATGCTTTTAGGTGGATAACTAGGAAATAGCAGTGGATTATCTTGATAGATAATTTCACTGTTTCAAGCAGTGGGGTTTTCGTCGCTCGTGTGGCTTTTATGAATTTTCATCATCGGGCTCCCCGAGAATCGTAGTCAATCATGTCTTATCGTTTAATTCCAGTAGCCCCATTTGTCGTGAACCACTCAACGGAAGAACACGAATCCAAGATCGGACGCGCAGCTGCACGTAATACTCAGTACGAGGGTGATGCAGTATATATATCAATAAATCAGTGCCATCATTGTACGGCAAATTGTCACAGAAATGTGTTCGATATAACTTTGGGGCTCCACACAGGATAAATAATGTACTTTCGATTTCAATTGTCAATCAATTTCGTTTAAAAAGAAGCTTAAAAGCATAAATAAATAGAATAACTGTATTTTTTCAGTGTAAGATTGGATTTAATCCATTTCATAAACATCGGACTGTTATATTTTCACTCGAAAATATTACGTCAGATGTTCACTCAATGGATTAAATTTCGATCTTACCCTAAAAAACCCAGTTATTCTCTATCTGTTTACAGTTCTAATTTTAAAGGTATCTGTGTTTTGAAACCAAATTTCTTATTTTACTTTCAGTACTACAGAATGGAGCTTTTGTTTGCTGAGAAGGTAAGAAATGTTCAGCTTGAGTTTTATCTACCTTGTATCACAATGTTTTAGAACTGTTCATATATTATAATGGTATTGTTTAGTCCCCTGAATATTTATAGAAAGTTTGAGATAAGCAGAAGGTAAGAGTGTGCTAACAAATAGTTACCAGTAAAGAGACAATTCTAATGAGCAGTCACATCATAGAGTTTTGTTTTGTGGAAGCATATTGATTTTACATTTTGAAATACAGCGCTCCCTCTCTAAAACAACACCCAATGGGAGACAAAAAATATGTTGTTTGTTCGAAAGGAGTTGTTATAGGGAAGGAAATTGGCTTACATTTGCAAACAGCTTGAATCCAGATCAGACGCTGCGTCACTCGTCACTCGTCATTAATTTATTTTCTGTCAAAATGTCCATTATGTCACTTTAAGAAAAACAGCAGACAATAATTTTAAGCAGACCATATTGTAGCAATAAAAGTGTTAGACATAATTGTCCTGTTTAGGGCCAAGGGTCGTTGTAAGGAGGGAGTCCTTGGGAGGGCTGTTGAAGCGAGGGAGCACTGTACCTCCATTATTTGGATCCCTGGATAAGTGACTGTATAGTGGAGATATCTTCTACTTTATGTCTTTAATATACCCTTTACTGTGACTTATTGTCTCAAAGAAATGGTACTAATGAGTAGCCACAATATAGTGTTTGATGAGACCTAAGCATTTGAGTGTTGTCGTTCTGTTGATGTATAATTTGTCTATACCTATATCTCATATACCTATTGTAGACACAGATGAGACAAGATGTTCTGGGTATAGATAGTGAAGATCGTGACGAGTTAGATGATGGGATAATGAAAGGCAAGGTGGCTCAGGTGGTCTTCAACCAGGGCATAGAGGCTATACCAGGTCAGTATCCAACACTCGGAGTAACAAACATTAAGACTGTTTGAGGGATTTTTGTGTGGTAGAACTTTTACTTTATAATCCATTACTAACTAAATATGCATTTTTACGCTTCTTATTATTTCTACATTACGGAAAGCAGTCCCCACTTAGGAAGACCTAGAGACACAAAACACAGAAGGCATTTCTAGTAACTTTAACTAAAGGAGCATTCTGCTTCACTTTCAGACCTGCTTTAAGCAACCATCTGTCTTCAATACTAAAAACAAGCTACAGGGGAAAGGGTTAATGGGCATTAATATTTAGTTACATTTGGGGATTTTTCATTAAATATCTTTTAGGGAGAAAGGGGGGGGGGGGGGGGCTTGCAGTAAGGGAGACCTTTTAAAAGATGGGGGTTATAGTGTATGCTTCAGTTTTACTTGATCAGGATCTGCCATAGCTGGTTTTATTACAAGTTTAATTTTCTATTCACAGATGATGTTGACTTCCTTCTGTCTTTCATTCCTATCTGCCAGCTGTTTGACTTTACCAGAGATGTAGAGGAGGATATTTTCAAACAGTAAGTCATCCTACTATTGTGCTCTACCTAAATGATATTTGCATTGGGTTTAAGTTTGTTACACGTCTAGCTATTTTCAAATTTACAAAGCTCTTGTTTAGCTTGCCTGACTGTGTCCAGGAGTGCTTATGTTGTTGTTGGTGTTGCCGTTCCCCTTTAATAGCAGTTTCAAGAAATGTTCACAACTTGGTCCATGCCCTTCCATACTTTCACCAAATATGCCTTGGGGCAAGACCTTTCGGACTTTGTGGCATTTTGGACCCATGTGACCTTTACCTTCACCTCAGCCACTGCATTGCAAAATGTTTGTTTTATTTTTGATAAAAGCGCGTAACTCCTATGTCTTGAGGTATTTCTTTTACATTTGTTATGCATGTGTATATGGACAAGACTTTCCATGCATGCAAAATATTTGACCAAAGTGAGCTTGACCTAAAATTTATGGCAGGCATTTAGGTTTCGAAATCTGTGTTTAGGTTTTGAAAAATGCTTACTATTCCTATGTCCCTTGAGGTATTCACATTTGGTATGCATGTGTATAATACCTTACCATGCACACAAAAAGTTTGACCTCAGTGACCTTGACCTTAAGGCCTATGTTTAGATTTCAAAATCTGTGTTTGGTTTTAAAAAAAAGATGCTAATAACTCCTTTGTCTCTTGCGTTATTGCTTTCATATGTGATATGCATGTGTATATTGACAAGAGTGGTCCATGCAAACAAAAAGTTTGACCCAGTGACTGTGACCTTGAACTTAGAGCCAGTGCTGAGGTTTCAAGTTGAAAATGCTTATAACTCCTATCTCGATTGAGGTATTGCTTTCATATTTTCATATATTGTCTCTTACATCATATTTGTTCTTCTTTTGGCGAGTCATTGGTGAACAAACAAACAGCACAAAAACATAATATGTCTGGCCCCACCACTAACGCTTTTACAGGAGCTTAAAATCTTTATTATTTCTGTCCTGCATTAAGCAGTCATAAGTCTTGAGAGGTCTCCCCACTACTTCACTGATCGAGTGATCGCTTAACTCTTTGCATGCTGTGTATTTTTTTTGTCTGAAACAATAATTGTCTGCTATTGTTCTAGAAATAGAATTTTCAAAATTTCTTTTCAAAACAGGGTCAGACTGTCAAACATGTTGGATCCATGTTGAGACGCCGAGTTACATGGCGTGTCATCAGGATCCAGACTGTTTGCAAAGGTAATCACTGTGGCACATGTATCCGCCACTAGCATGCAAAGAGTTAATACAAATTTGACTGTGTGTACATACGATACCATAGTACTATATACATGTATGTATAATGAGGGGGTTTATGACTATTTACTGTCTTAAGTTACCTATCGAATGGTTATTTAGCCTTGAACTGACAACAGTTGCAAAGTACTCTATATTGTTGTATGGTGCGTCAGTGTCTGGTGTCCCATCAGCAGTGTCTGAAATTTTTTAATCTTTATCTAAGATTACTCTTCTCATGCAAATAGCATACATGTACATGCTTACAACTCCTATATCCATTGAGGTATTGCTTTCATATTTGGTATGCATGTCTATATAGATAAGAACTTTCCATGCACACAAAAAAATTGACCCCAGTGACCTTGACCTTGGACTCAAGGCCTGCGTTTAGGTTTCCAAAGCTATGTATTTGATTACAATAAAACTTTATATTTGGCATAGTTGACGCTCTCATCTCAAAGGTATGACTCTTTTTGTGTTGTTTGTACACTTGTGTGACATCATCAGCTTTAAACAATTGTTGTCTGCTCTCTTTTTTCATATTTTAGATTTCAGGCAATTTTACTACAAAAACATCAATATGAGTGGCTTTAACCCTTTGCACCCTGGTCCCGCATATAGGCATCATTTTCAAACAGTGTACATGTGAATAAAACACTTGTCCTGTGGAAAAAGTGAAGACCCAGATCAGAGGGCTCCGAAAGGAGCCCTCTGATCAGGGTCTTCACTGTTTGTCATAAGGCCAAAAATGGATAAAAAAACAACTTAAAAGCCAGAAATGGACTAGACTGAAATTGAAACTGGCATTGTCCATTTAAAGTTTCAGGGAGGAAAGAGTTAAGTGCCAAAGTTTGAACAGTTTGGTCAGATGCTGTGTAACATGGAGTCTGATCAGGATCAAAACTGTTAGCAACTGTATTGTTTATGTGATGGATATAACATATATTGTTGACTGCTCAAGTGCATGGAGTATATGGATAGTTTGCATCTTTTCAAAAGGAAAACCAGGTCATAAATATGGGACACTTATTAATTTGAACAGGACAAGTTTGCTGGTGAGCATTAGAAGGTATTTTAGTGAAAACTTTCATTCTTGTCATACCTGATCAGTCGAACTCATTATTACAACAATTATATTTATATTGCTGTGTGTTTATATTAAGACTTCAAGAGCTCCACCCTAACAAGCCAGCCATGTGGGATGCCTTGGCCAGACGCAGCATAGGCAGGAAGACAGAGAGAAAACAAGGTGAGTAACAGTTTTATACAGTAAAACACCGAGCTAGTATGGCCACTAGAAATAAGGCCGATTGATTAAATGACTGACAGCTTAACTCTTTCCTCCCTGAAACTTTAAATGGACAATTTCAGTTTCTATTTTAGTCTAGTCCATTTCTGACTTTTAGGGGTTGTTTTTGTCAATGTTTGGCATTATGACAAACAGTGAAGACCCTGATCAGAGGGCTCCTTTCGGAGCCTTCTGATCTGGGTCTTCACTGTTTGCACAGGACAAGTGTACTATGCACATGTACACTGTTTGAAGAGGACGCCTATATGCGGGACTAGGACTCAAAGGGTAAAAGCAAAGTGGAAGTAAAACAGAAAGCTTCTATTTTATTTTCACCTTGCTTTAAGCAGCCATCTGCCATGAACACTTAATAATAATACAGTTCAGTTGATCCCTTGTCAATAACCGGTGGATATGATCCAGTGGTAGCACACTTGACTGCGGTACTAGGGTTTGTGAGATCCTCCATCGGACCAAGTCCTTCAGATGAGACTTCCGATGTATTACTGCTTTACACTGCGCATCCAAAAGAACCAGAGAACTCTGTTGATAATAATGTTTTCTGTATCCTCTTCCCTCTCTCAGGGGCATCCAATTAGCCCATATATGGCAGAAACTGACGTTATCAAACAAGCCAACCAAACTCTTGTCAATAAATGAAAACATCTAAGATCAACCGATTTGATGGTCTGTGGTAAGCAGTTAACAAAACATTTTTAAATTAGGCTGAAGGTCAATGTCAAAAAGATATGCTCTAAAATGACAGACCATCAAGCTATTCATTTTGTTTTCAAAAATCACTTTGTTTGGTAATAAAACTTTTAGCTCACCTGGCACGAAGTGCCAAGGTTGTCACAAATAGCGATCTTATAAAAATGTAGATTTTGCAGATTAATTAGTTTTCGTTCACCGTTTGTGTGAACGCTGCCCTATTGTATAAAATGTGTCTTCATTTCTTTATACACCATTCTTTATATTTTTGTAACCGTTCATTTGATTTAGCACGAGCTATTTTGCATCGTTCTTTGTAATTACTGCAACGGTGCTTCGTAGAGAATAAAAGGCAGGTTAATTTCATTTGAGATCAGAGTTTTCTATGAGTTTTCTAAAGTGTGTGGAGTAAAAAGAGTTCTGTTTATACGTTAAAGTGAACGTTAAAAGGCGGAATAAAGAGGCCTGTAAAGTTACGTTAAAGTGAACGTTAAAAAGATGAAATAAAGAGTTTGAGTATACGTTAAGTGAATATTAAAAGATGGAAAAAAGGTTTAAAAAGGATTTACTCATTTTTGTGAACTCTCACCAAAGTTAAACGTTATCAGTGTGGCAAAGTAAAACTGTTATTTATCCAAAGTAAAAGAATACTAAAACTTTGCCACAAAGGTGAGCTTTTAGGATTGCTGGATGTCCGGCGTCCGTCATCCATCCGCCCGTCCGTTAACACTCTAGCAGCTACAAATTTCATCCCATCTTCATTAAACTTGATCACAATGTTTGTCTAGTAGAAATCTAGGCCAAGTTCGAATGTGGGTCATGTTTTGTCAAAAACTAGGTCACTAAGTCAAATAATAGAAAAACCTTTTTTACACTCTAGAGGCTACAAATCTCATTGGATCTTGATGAAACTTAGTTAGATTGTTTGTTTCGTTGATATCTAGGTCAAGTTTGAATATGGGTCATGTCCGGTAAAAAACTAGGTCACTAGGTCAAATCATAGAAAAACCTTGTTAACACTATAGAGGCTACAAATTTCATCTGATCTTCATGCAATGTGGTCAGAATGTTTACCTACGTGATACCTAGGTCAAGTTTGAATATGGGTCATGTCGGGTCAAAAACTAGGTCACTAGGTCAAATCATAGGAAAAACTTGTTAACACTCTAGATGCTACAACTCTCATTGGATTTTAATGAATTTCTCTCAACATGTTTGTGTCATTGATACCTAGCTCAATTTTGAATGTGAATCGTGTCAGGTTGAAAACTAGGTCACTAGGTCAAATCATAGGAAAATCTTGTTTACACTCTAGAGGTTGATTGTGGGTTATGACCAGTCATAATCTAGGTCACTATAGGTCGAGTTTTACATGGTGTACCAGGTGAGCGATTTAGGACCATAGTGGCCCTTGTTTGTATTGTTAAAGTTATCAAAATGAATATATAACATGATATTTCGTGTTGTATTGAAGGTGAAGAAGACCCAGAGATGCTGTTCCACAAGGTGTATGAAGAAGCTGTCAACACTGTACCAACAGGTAGGACACTTGGCTTTCTATTACCTGCATGGCTACTGCAGTAAAACCTCTGTATAGTGAACAATCACTTAAGCTTTTCCCTCATTGTTAATTTCAGTATGAACTACAGGTGACTGTTTAAAACAGGCTGTGGTCTGCTTTACTTTAAGTTTGCTTTAATTAACCACTTGTCAGGATGTAAGAAAATAGGCCTTTTGTCTATTTATCAGGACAGAATAAAGCATAAAATATATCTTTATAAAATATAGACAATGCTTTGAAACAGGCATTTGAGGGAAGGAAAAAGTCAGAGAAGGGGATCTCTAAAGGCAGGTACCTGCTAAAGGCTTGACAGTCATTATACAGAAAGCATAACATCTGTTGTACTTTCATTTTGTTTTAAGCAATTACCTGCCTTTCACAACAAATAGTTGAAATTATTTAGAGGTCATATTACAGGGGTTTTACTGTACAGTCAAACCTGTATTAAGCAAATATTCATTTAAAAAGCATGCAATTGGCTCCTAAATGTAAAGCAAAGGAATCTACTATAGTTTGTTTGTTCTGCAATAAGCTGCCACTTGTTTTAAAGACTACAGATATTTCCTCTTTTCAGTGTTCGCTAATCACAGGTTTGACTTTTGGTAGTCTTGCTATGATAACATGTAGGATGTGTAAGGGAGACAATAGTAATCATAAAATAAAACTTTGATGTTTGATTGATCTCCCTTTGTCATATGATATGATTTTTCAGGGTTAGCTTATTAAAAGTGAGAGCACATTTTTGTGTTCACTATTGAAACACAATAAAACCTCTCTATTACGGTCACTAAAAAGAAGGCATATTGACAGCTTAAAGATTTACAGAGCTTTGTTTTATGTTCACCTTGCTTTAAGCAGTCACCTGCCTTAAATATCTGAAATGAACACACAATTTAGTGGTGTTAATAGAGAGGTTGTACTGTATGTCAAGTTATGGACAAATTCTGTGAATGCTGACTAGCATCACCATATGACTGCATACAGTCACCACTCATCAAAAAAGTATGGGATTGTTAAACACATGTGACAGCTTAACTCATTGAGCCCTAGTGACGCATATATGCATCTTTTACCAAATGTGTACCTGTGAAGAGTAGGCTTGTCCTATGCAAACAATGAAGTCCCTGATCAGAGGGCTCCTGCAGGAGCCCTCTGATCAGGGACTTCACTTTTTGGCATTTTGCAGTATATTGCAAAAAACAACCCTAGATAGTCTAAAATGGACCAGCCTTGATTGCAAACTGGAATTTTCTATTAGAAGTTCCAGGGGATAATGAGTTAATCCTTTCCTCAATACAAGCAAAGTCTTTAGAGTTCTTCAGCCTTCTTTCCATATAAACTATATATAGAGGATATTGAATGAGTGTGTGTTCAGTCGTGAATTTATTGAACGAGTTGGATAAAATCATATGTTGCGAGCCTTGGCGAGCAACATATCATTTTATCCAACGAGTTCAATAAATTCATGACTGAACACACACGAATTTGATATCCTATTTATAACATAAACACCAAAATGACACGAAAATCCGAACGGTCTTACTTTCACTTTTGACATCGGCTCTTAGGAAACGATTCGTCATAGGCGTTATTCGGTTGTATTCATCCGTAATGAAAAACACCTATCAAACTAAAATAAAGAAAATCAACATCAATGTGCTGTGAAAAGACTTCTCTGATACCATATCCAATTTTAAATTAATATTTAATTTAAAAATTGCTGTAATTGACTAAATATGATCAGTTGACATTTAGAATCTAGTTTCGTTTTCAAAATAACGTCGTTAGAGCAACATGACGTCATTATCATTGTAACGTCTGAATTTGAAAAACAGTCTGAATCACTGTTGACACTAGAGCTCTATGCAGCCTGATTTGCAGCCTGAGTTTGCGGGACTGCTCGGAATAATGTTTCTAGGACACTTGGGAATGTTTCAATACCTAGTGGTGATCTAAGTTTGTCTAGATTCTCTTTACTGATTTACAGTCGGCGTAGTAGAGTACAGTATTTTGGTGATTCGAAAATTAGTATAAAATATATGCCCAGTGGGCCATACGATTTTTACGGCCCTCTATATTTTGCACGTTTATGTGATAAAAATGAATATTCATTGATGGTGGTGAATACATATGGCAGCTTAAAGCAAAATGGAAATAAAGCAGAAATCTGAGAAAGGAGCTTTTGGCTTTATTTCATCTTTCTTTAAGTAGGCAGTTAACTTAAACACAGTTGATATAAGCAATTTACTCTTTGAGGTATGGAAGAAAGGTTCAATGCAGGACAAAGGTAATGCAGAAAGCTCATACATGAGCTTTTTGCATTACCATAGTCCTTCAATCATGAAGTAGATATCGGTTAGACTCCTTACTGATCTTATTTTGAATGGTCCTTTTACACAAGTTAACCTGTACATACTTTGGTGCAATACTCGTGACAGATTTCAATTCAAGAACTGGACTCTTAACCCCTTCACTGCCTTACCCTGAGTACTATAGTTAATTGCAATCAGTTTAGATCTTTATCAGATGCCACATTGTGAGGTGACTGATCAGAATCCAAAATGTTTTTGACACCAATTACGATATTACTTTTGTCCATATACCTAAAATTTAGATTTAGAAAATAAAAGCAAACATCAATTGCTTAAAGCAGATGATGATTTCATGGCAGTATAGGGGTTGAGTCATTAATGATGCTTTTTTAAGTTCCAAAACATTACTCTAAAGACTCATTGTGTTGGTCTCAGAGGCAGATGCAAGATTATTTGAAATATGTCAAAATCAGTAAAGTACATCGGATCAAAAGAATCCTAATTACAGTTCAAAGAAATCCAGATAATGAAAAATACAAGATTAAAAGCTAAACAAAGAATGATCTCCGTTTTGTAATAGAAACATTTGATAATGAAGAAAAGAAAAAGAAGATACCACAAAAGACATTGAAACTGTAAAGCTCTGTGTAATATGACTATGCAAAGGTAGCTTGGTTTCAGTGTTTAGACAGTCTCTGTTTAAAGTAGAATAAAAGTAAAGCAAAATGCTCCTAAAGGAGCATTTTGCTTTACTTTTATCCTGCTTTAAGTTGTCCTGTGTAAACACAATCATTGACTCTTTTTTTATAGTGGTCATTTTAGTATGGATTTATTGTAGTTTTCTGGGTTTTACTTTAAATTTCAGTATGGATGCCCTCAGCCAATAGTTTTCTGTAGTTGACAGTTTGTAATTGCTCAGTCGTTTGAGATACCGTCAAACCTGTCTTTTTCATTGTTTAAAGCAAATACACATCGGCAGTCGTTAAGGCAGATGGTACAGTGGAGAATGTGTTATTCTTTCCCAATAAACGCGTTTACACTAAAACTATTATTTCTAGTGCAAACAGCTTGGAGCCAGATCAGACGCCGGGTAACCCGGCGTCTGATCAGGCTCCAAACTGTTTGCCACCAAGATAAAAATGAATTATTAGAATTGTCCAAAAATTGTTCTTTTCTACGTTTTAGCGCTTTGCGTTTGCGTACGTTTGCGTTTAAACGGGAAAGAATAACAGATTCTCCACTGTAGCTTAATGCAGCATTGAAGTAATGCAGAAGCCACCTGGGGGAGCTTTCTGCATTACTTCAATACTTCATTAAGCAGGCAAACATCTGTAGAGAGATTAACGCTTCTCGGTTGATTGTTCTCGACACATTGTTAAACTGTATGGGTATTACTAAAGCTTTAAGTTTGGAGATTGTAAGGAATGCTTTGTGCTGCTTGACTCATAGAGGGCTAATGGAGACTTGACTAGCATTACGAAACAGTTTGGATCAAGGTGATTTCTATATAAAAGTCACTGAAAATGAGTGAGATTACTTATTAGAAGCCTGATATTGAACAAACTGATTAAATTTTGTATGGTGCATGTTTCTGTAATTATAACCATTCCCTTGTGGTATGTTTTTGAAAATAAGCTAAAATTTTCTGTAAGTTATGAATCTGGAAATTTGAATAAGATTGTTACAATAGGGTACAAAATTCATATCAAAGGTGATACACAGTTATTTCCCTTTGCTGTTAACATATATATATTCTAGTAATTTATACACAGTGTACCTATAAAGAGTACACTTGTCTGAGGACTCCTAAAAGAGCCCTCTGATTAGGTTCTACTCTGTTTGTCATCTTGCATTATATGACAGAAAATAACCTTAAGTTGTAAAAATTGGACTAGACTTAATTGGAAGCTGGAAGTTTCCATCAAAACTTGTCACTCTAACCATATTTTGAATACATTATTTAGGAAATTCTGTTTATAGAACAGCAGAAGATGACAATTGTTGCAGATGACATTATTACTTAGCATTCAAAGAGTTCACTTGGCCTTTTTTGCAATATACAGTAAAACCTCGCTATTACGACCACTAAAACGAAGGCTAATTGAGTGTATAATAGACAGGTGACAGCTTAAAGCAAGGTGACAGTGAAACAGAAAGCTCCTATAGGAGCTTTCTGTTTCACTGTCACCTTGCTTTAAGCGGTCACCTATCGTAAACACCCTAATAATTAACATAATTTAGTGGTCGTAATAGCGAGGTTTTACTGTATGGTGAAAAAAACACCTAAATAGTCTAAAATGGACCTGACTTAAGTGTTAGCCATTTGCTCCAAAGATACGCATTTTTACACCTTTAATTCTTGCCTACAATAAAGAAAATAGTTCCATTTTATACAGTAATGAATATGTAACATAAGAAATATTTTGTATATTCTAGTAGATGGTAGCTTAAAGCAGGCAGAAAGTAAAGCAGAATGTGCCGGCACATTCTGCTTGACTTTCAACCTGCTTTAAATGGTCACTTGTCTTCAATAATAGAAGCAGGTTATGGAGTAAAGGTTTAGTAGTGATAGAGACAGGTGTTACAGGAGGACGCTACTGTATTTCTTCCTGATGTGAGAGATAAGGTGGATTTATTGGTTGCAATCTGTGCAGTTATATTGTTCACTACGGGCCAAATGTCAAGCATCTTATTGCTGCCTGTAAGTCATTGAATGGCAATCGGCTAGACACATGTTTAAACACTCCTGTGACAACAAAAACTTCTGTTCGCCGAAACATGTCATCTGCCTGCGCTGCAAAACAAGAACTCCTCATATTCTGTACAAACTTAGGAAATTTAAATTTGACAGCACTAAGAAGAAATTATTTAAAAACAAAAGGTGTGTGTGTGTGGGGGGGCTCATTGGCAGAGTGGTTATTGTCGACTGACAATCACTTCACTCCTCACCACTGTGGGTTTGAATCCCAGTCTGTTCACCTGTCCCTATATATCACTCCATTGAGTATGTGAGAAATATTCATTTTACATATAAGATGTACTATTGATTAAGAGCTCTTCCATCTTGCACCTTGGACACACCCATTACAAATATACTGTATATGCCCATTTAACCAATAACTCCTTAAATATACATTTTTACGCCTTTAATTTATTCCTCCACTGAAGAAAATAGTTCCACTTTGTAGCCATGAATATGTATATATATATAGAAATATTTTTTATATCCTAGCACTGAGATGGTAGTTTAAAGCAGGCTGAAAGGAAAGCAGAATGTGCCTTAAGGCGCATTCTGCTATTCTTTCAGCCTGCTTTTAGTGGTGACCTGTCTTCAAAACTAGAAAAAGGCTATTGAGTTAAACACTCCAAGCGGTGATACGAAATACCCAAAAGCTTTAAGCAGGCCCTAGATAGAAAGTATGTGTAAGTGTAGAGGTTAGAATATGATCATGCAACGTAATAAAGATATCTTTAAGTATAACGGAAAGTGCTTTGTCATGATACATTTATCGTGCATAGTGAGATTTCTGATAGATGCTAAATAACGTTTTATCTTGATGGAAGGGTGCAATTACTTTGATCACTGAATTGTAACAATAAATTGTAAAAAGTTGAGGGGAAAAAAAACAAATCAGAAAACTACAGTTAAACCCTAGGTTTTACAACCTCACCAATAAAATCTTGCTTTTTGTATTAAATGAATATGCTTAAAGCTGGATGAAAGTAAAGCAGAAAGCTCTTGAAGGAGCTTTCGGCTTTAATTTCACCATGCTTATAAAGTAGCTATCTGCTTTAATAGAAAGCTTTTTTTGTGTTCAAGGGAAAATGCTTATAATATGATAAAGTAAAGCAGAAAGCTCCTGTAGGAGTTAATTGCTTTCCTTATCTTTTTTAAGCAGCCACCTGCTTTACTCACCAACATTAGTTTTATGGCACTTTCCAAGTTGTTACAGCAGGGTTTTACAGTAGGGGAAGAAAACGTTTGATGAGAAGTGAGTTGTATGTTGTCCCTTTAACCCTTAGCCCGCCAAATAAATTGTCGTCTGCTATATTTCTCGTCTGCTTCAAGTTTCAAAGTGCTTCAAAGTTGCTCAAAATTGCTGAAAATGTTGCCCGAGTGTCAAACAGCTTGGATCCGGATGAGACGCCGAGTTACTCGGCGTCTCATCCGGATCCAAGCTGTTTGCATATGGAGCTATAGTCGTAACTGGCAGGCTAAGGGTTAACCTGTAACCCCATAAATATGCCTTTTCACATATCTAACTTATTCCTCCACTGAAGAAAATAGTTACAATTTATACAGTCATGATTAAGTATCATAAGAAATATTTAATATATTCTTGAAGATGTAAGCTTAAAGCAGGCTGAAAGTAAAGCCAAATGCGCCTTAAGGCGCATTTGGCTTTACTTTCAACCTGCTTTAAGTGGTCACCTATCTTCAATACTGGAAACAGGCTATGGGGTAATTGGTTAAAAAAGTCAAATCAAATTGTACCAATTTAAGAGTTTGTTTAGAGAAAAAATACAACCAAATTGAAACAAATGTTTATATCTTGGTTCATCTAAAGACCCCATTTTCTGAGACAAGATTATTTTTTTTTGCTAACATGAGGCATTTTAAAAGTTTAATTTAAAGTGTTTTATTGGTTTAATTTCACTGGGTGATCTCATTCAAGTGCAATGAAAGGATTAGAGAAATTGAGACTCAGTAAAATGTGTGCGACAATTTCTAGAGGTTCGCAGCTCTAATTTGCACATTGCTGGACGAAGGCAACACATTAATTAACTCTTTCAACGCAAAGAAATATTTTCGTTTGCAACAGATTTTGTCAGCTACTGTTCTAAATTAATTCTTTTCAAGAATTTCTTTTTAAAATAAAGCCAGAGTGTCAAATAGTTTTGATCCTGAAGAGACGCTGAGCTCTTTGGAATCTCATATGGATCAAAACTGTTTGCAAAGGTAGTCATTATTTCAACCATAGCATGGAAAGAGTTCACTCTTGGAGTACCCATGTTGAATTGACTGACATTTGCCAACAGTTTTGATCCGGTTCATACATAGAAAACCTTTGTATCTTATCAAGGTCCAGACTGCCAATCACTTAGACTTATTTTCTTGAAATATTCAATGGAAGGTGTTAATTTAATAAATTTCTCAAACAATATAGATAAAGCAGGTGACGTGTATTTGGTGTATTAAGGGTTAAACAAACTCTTTGCACATCTTGTTTTTTAGGGGGAAACAATCAATTCGCACCAAGTATTTTAGGGATACAATTCATTTTTGAAGCTTTAGATGAAGATACTTGATTGGTTCACAGGAGCTTGGCCAGTAGAAGAAGCGCATGTAATCATGCATTGAGAACTTTTTAGCACTTTTTTCCTTAATTAAATGATTGAAACATTTCCGCAAATTCCCAGGAGATTTGTTCGATTTTTTCATCATGTAAATGCTGTCTCTGGAAAGCAGCTTCTTCTGTATTTGTATGAGGTGATTTATATATAATATGTCACATAAGGCTCCAGATAAGAACAAATCCAACATTTTCTCCTTCATGTTAGCACCAAATCCTATGGTCGAAGAGACAATTCTAATAAATAGTCACACCAAAGGCAGAGCACCAGATAAGGGTAGTTTTTCAAAAACTAAAATCTTTATTTCTGAATAAAACCGTATGGTGTCACTACTCATTAGAATCGTCTCTTCGAGACGATTCTAATGAGTAGTAACACCATAGGATTTGGTGCTAAAAAGAGTGAGAAAAAGTTGGATTTGTTGAAAAAACTACCTCTTATCTGGAGCCCTGACCAAAGGGTTTAATGTGCACAGACATAAAGCTTTTAATTTTGAAGTATGCCCCCTATCTGGAGCCCTGAATTGTCAGGTTTATACAGTTAAGAGCTGGTTTTATACCACCTGAAACCATGCCTCTATAGAACAGAGCTCCAGATATGGCTATTTCAAATACTAACAGCCTCATGTCTCCACCAAATCCTATGTTGTGCTGTGACTACTCCTTAAAATCATCTTAAAGAGACAATTATAATGAGTGGTCACACCATAGGGTTTGGTAGGGAAATAAAGGAGACAATGGTAGATATGTTCACTCTTATTGGTCCTCTGACATACTCTTAAAGACGGGCATAAGAGGCCTTTACCCCATTACCCCATAGCCTGTTTCTAGTTTCGAAGGCAGGCGACCACTTAATACAGGTTGAAAGTAAAGCAGAATGCGCCTCAAGGCGCATTCTGCTTTACTTTCAGCCTGTTTTAAGCTATCATTTTTTAGAATATAGAAAATATTTCTTATGATACATATCCATGACTGTACAAATTAGAACTATTTTCTTCATTTGAGAAAATTAAATTAAAGGCATAAAAAGGCGTATTTATGGGGTAATGGGTTAACTATCCCTTAGCTCTATTCTGTAACAATGTCATTCGATCTCCTTAAGCCCATTTCCATATAGCTTGCATTCAGTATTGAAGACAGCTAGATGGTTACTTAGAGCAGGCTGAAAATGAAGCAGAAAGCTCCATCTTAAACCTTGAAAACAAGCATTCAATGGGGTAATAAAGCAAATTGTTTTCATAAAAGTCAAACTTATGTTTAGTGTTCATTAAATACAGAATCATACATTTCTTATATTTATTAGCTGATGTGATAGTTCAGATGATATCTGTTCATAGATGGTCAGAGTGTTATATATGAATATTCAACAGGAGAAAGGTGACTCTAGTTCTTCAGGGGTCAAATGGGCAATATATCAGGACATCAATAAATCATTGGCAGGAGGGGTATCAATATTCAAATTGATCAGATCTGCCAAATGAATGAAAATTACAAGTCCGGAGACAATTTCTTCCTGTAACCAAAACTATTATTGCCAATCTCGGCAACTCATTTCATGGTATGGCAGGAGCATAATGAAAATGAATGGGGTTTTTTTACATAGAAGGGTCCCGTCCTAACAACTCCGAGTCTTTGTGGGTGAAGAACTGTCTAGACTATGTTTAAGATTATTCGCTGAAGTTGTTTACGTACCGGAGTATATTCATGATTGTCCCGCGCTCTTGAGAGAAAATCATATTAAAACCCTGTGTATGGGTAAATTGAGGATTTAAGATCAATGCAAACAGTTTGGATGTAGATCAGGCCCCACTTATGTGAGTCCTGATCTACATCCAAACTGTTGTCACTGTCTTTATATATCTGTAAATGTAGAATAAAATATGAGAATTTCCAATATTTAGTGTACAATATTTATTCAGGGTTTAGAGATTTTGTGGAAAGAGGGTATAACTCTTTGCCAGCTGGGTATAATTTTGTTGTCTGCAACAATACCGGTAGTTGTCTGCTATTGTGATAAAAATTAAATTTTCTAAATGTCATTTTTGAAACAGGATCAGAGTGTCAAACAGTTTGGATCCTGATGAGACACCATGTAATACGGCATCTCATCTGTATCCAAACTCTTTGCAAAGATAATCACTTTTGGCTATATCCCCCACTTATAGCATGCAAAGAAATAATAGGCTATAAGGGCGAGACTTTTGATCGGTGTTGCTTCCATTAATGGTTATGTTCTAACAATTGATATGATTGGAGTCAAATCTGATCAAGTGAAATAAACACTGTTTGTGGGAAATAATTCCAACTTAACATCACTATAATGATAAACATAATGGTAGGCTGTGCACAGTAGCTAGCTTTGGTGATGGAACTTGAATATCTCTAATAACAGATGGCTGCTAATGAAAAGAACAAAGAAATGCAGCAAGTTTTTAAAAGAGCTTTCTGTATGCATTTTTTACTGCAAATTAACAGCCACTTGACTATGTAAATGTATTATAGTCATGAGTGTTTTAGATGAAGGGATGGCACTTTAAAACAGTCTCAACCATGTTCTGTATTGTGACTATTAAATGTTCATCTTTAAGCCTAAAATTCCTCCATGGCCCAAAGTACAAATTACCTATATTAGAATGTGTTTAAGGCTTTAAGGCAGGATACTGCTTAAAGCAAGGTGAAAGTAAAGCTGAAAGCTCTATCTTGCTTCAATCTGTTATCTCCATTCAAAAGCATCCATGAATATTTATTTGTGGTGCTTATGCAGAGGAATGAGGTGTCAGATGCAGAGGAATGGGTTAAGGTGTCCTATGGTACTTATTTGGAGGAAAGGCTTAAAGCTCAACATTGTGACTACTACTGGTACTTATTAGAATCACCACATTGAGACTCTTCAGATATGTTTTGACATGGTGTAGATGACAAGATTTTAGTCTCTACTAAAGTACTCACCCTCTCTCTCTACATACATCTACTTCAAAAGTCAGGAGTACAGTAATTGGTCTTGGACTTTGATTAAATTGGCTGGAAGTTGCGTCATCAATTTCTCGATAAGTATCAAAAAGGTGTGTGAAACCCAACTGGGTGCTGCCTTGTGAGTTTATTTAAGCTCTAACAGTATAAAACACAATTATACATAGTAACACAAACAATCACATGTTAAGTAAATTCTTATTAAACTTTTCCGCCAAACACCCTGAAATTGATCACCTACATTTCTAATCAGGAGATATTAACTCAACACATTTATAAACACCTTGTAAAAAACTGTTTACTGTACTAATGCTGATTTAATTTTACATTTGCAAGCATTTTGGAACCAAATTGTGTGTTAAAATAACATCTGACCACGATATAAACTTGTACTACAGTGAAAGCTGTGTGCAGTGGCCATTCAGTAACTATTTCAGGGCTCCAGATAAGAGGGAGTAAACCGAACAAATCCAACATTTTCTCACTGGTTTCAGCACCAAATCATATGGTGTGACTACTCATTAGAATCGTCTCGAAGAGACTATTCTAGTGAGTAGTAACACCATGGGGTTTAACGCAGAAATAAAGATTTTAGTTTTTAAAATAATCCCCTTATCTGGAGCTCTGCTGTTTTCACTCTAAGTGATATTGTTGTCTGCAACAATGTTTTCTGCTACTGTTCTAGAATTAGAAAAATCTAAAAGTTTTGTTTTCAAAACTTGGTTAACCCTTTGAACCCTAGTCCCGCATATAGGCGTCCTTTTCAAACAGTGTACATGTGAATAGTACACTTGTCCCATGCAAACAGTGAAGACCCTGATCAGAGGGCTCCAAAAGGAGCCCTCTGATCAGGGTCTTTACTGTTTGTCATAATGCCAAACATTGACAAAAACAACCCTTAAAAGTCAGAAATGTCCTAGACTAAAATGGAAACTGGAATTGTCCATTTAAAATTTCAGGGAGGAAAGAGTTAAAGTGACAAACAGTTCGGATCCTGAGGAGACGCAGCATTATGCGTCGTCTCATCTGGATCCAAATTGTTTCCAAAGTAATTAAAATTTCACCACTAGCATAATTATGCAAAGAGTTAAAGAAACTTGGCAATTGCTGCTTAATGCAAAACAAATGTTATGCAAAAAAGACCTTTTGGAGCTTTCTGCATTACTTTTGAACTGCATTAAATTATAACCATTTTATAAGACTGCTTTATAAGATTATGCTTTAAGTGGTCACTGTACACAGATTTTTCGGTACCTAGTTATCAGAATTTGGCATACAGCTTTCAGCTAGCTCAGGTGGTAGAGTGTTCGGTTTCAGAAGAGAAAGCTGTGAGTTCAAGTAGACTGACAATCACCATATAACTGAAATAGTGTTGGTGGGACTATAAACCCAACTCACTCACTCAGTTTTTCAGCAGATTACATGTATAGCAGAATTGGAACAATACTGTAAAGCTATAAATTAATCTTTTCAATACAGCTAGCTTTCAACACTTTGATATACCAAGTATGGTCATGAATACATTGTTGCATTACAGTAAAACCTCGCTATTGCGACCATTAAATCAAAGACTAATTGATTGTATAATAGACAGGTGGCAGCTTAAAGCAAGGTGACAGTGAAACAGAAAGCTCCTAAAGGAGCTTTCTGTTTCACTGTCACCTTGCTTTAAGCAGTCACCTTTCGTAAACACCCTAATAATAAACATAATTTAGTGGTCGTAATAGAGAGGTTTTACTGTATTTATATCTTTGAACAGTATATGTCACTTTTATTGACAATTTCTCTATTTATATTCATAGACATTTTGACATGAGGTTTTATTTATGTTTTACCAGCAACATATGGAGACATATTGTGCTCACTCGGGTGTCTGTTTATCTATCAAGTATCTCATATACAAAGCTCTTAGGTAAGAGGGAGAAAGGCCCTTAGATAAAACTGAGAAAACCTAAGTTTGAAATTATATATCTTTATTTCAGTTTCATCATAGTTCATAGTACAAACATAATATACATTTCGTCATAACATTAACCATGCCATTCAAATAAGAATTATAAGAGACTCTGTAATACTTATCACAACACACTATAAGTATCAGTAATTCAAAGCAAACCCTAGAACTAAAACTAAAACCATGTAAATAGTGCTAATTTCAAAACTAATTCTTCTTTTCATCTCTACCAAACTCATGTTGTGACAGCTATTAGAATATTCACTTTAAGACTATTCTAATGATAAGTCACAAAGCAGGGTATTGTATTTTTGTTGTATTTGAAAAATTATACTTATATTAACCTTTTACGCCATAGCCTGTTTTTTGTTTGGAGATAGGTGACCACTTAAAGCAGGTTGAAAGTTAAGCAAAATGTGTTTTAAGTCATTAATCTGCTTTACTTTCAGTCTGCTTTAAGCTACCATCTGCTAGGACATAGAAATATTTCTTATGGTACAAATTCATAAATTTATAATGGGTTATTTTCTTCAGTGGAGGAATACATTAGAGGCTTAAAAAGGGGAATTTATAGGGTAATGGGTTAAATACCTTTTTGCCTTCTTTTAGATAGTCAATCATACGTTTGTGATATTTAATTATCTTTAATTTACAGTAACCTAGAAAAATCAAACTTGACGTTTTAAGGACATAGGATTTTGAATTGTAGAAGACATTTATGTATATTTATGCCATTAAAAAAGAATCTAGAAATTAGTAAATATATCTGGCATATAGCACCTTTTACATACCTGGTGAAGTACACCATGATTAATGGATTTTCGTTTATCATTTAACTTTTATGCTGAATTTTTGAATAGACTAATCCACTTTCATAAAATGACTAAATTAAGTTCATTTTTCAGGCTGAAGTTTCAGAAATATACAAGTAAAAAACAAACAGTGCAGACCCATATCTGAGGGCTTGTTAAGGATCCCTCTGAACAGAGTCTACACTATTTGCAAACTTATAAACTGGTTCCCAGCATAGACCAGGTTAACCCATTACCCCTTAAATATGCCTTTTTATGCCTTTGATTTATTCCTCCATTGAAGAAAATACAGTAAAACCTCGCTATTACGACCACTACAACGAAGGTTAATTGATTATAATAGACAGGTGACGGCTTAAAGAAAGGTGACAGTGCAACAGAAAGCTCATAGAAGAGCTTTCTGTTTCACTGTCACCTTGCTTGAAGCCGTCACCTATCGTAAACACCCTAATAATTAACATAATTAAGTGGTCGTAATAGAGAGGTTTGACTGTAGTTGCAATTTATACAGTCATTAATATGTTTGATAAAAAAATATTTTCTACATTTTGCAGATGTTAGCTTAAAGGCGCATTCTGATTTACTTTCAACCTGCTCTTAGTGTTCACCTATTTTCAAAACTAGGAACAGGCTATGGGGTAATGGATTAAAAGACTCAGTTTTGTGTCGCTAGTCACAGTTCTGATTACCTGTATTGTCAAACATCTTTTGGCAGTGCTTCAAACCCAGCCAGTATTTACTCTCCTCGGTAAAAGTAAACAACTTGTACAAGAAAAGGAGGTACTTGATTGACAATAGTTAGACTACCTGTCAGGTTCCATAGATCTTGTGCTTCGTTCTCAACTACAATCGAGTCCAGGGGCGGGTTAGATTCTCTGGTGGATAATCAATTGTTGCCTAGTCAGCCCCTATTGCTTAGAAGTCAAGATATGTTTTATAAATTACACAACCCTGTTGCTGTGTAAATAAGTTCAGATATCGTCAATAGATTGAACACTTTATATCCCTTTAGCAACTGATAGCATCTATTGATGTGAAGAGTGGGCAAAAAATGTTAGTATTGTCTGTAACAATTTTTTATATTCAAGAGCTTGGGTGCTCAAAGCTGCTGTCAAACAGCTTACACCCCGGTCACACAGAGCCATCGGTGATAGATCGGTTGTTTTTTTCGCCAAACTAGGGAGGGGACCGATGAAAAGCTATTTACAACCGACATCACCTATTGGCCACCTGTTTTCCACCTATCAATAGCTATTAGAAAAAGATGGGTTTCGTCGGGGGGAAAATCACCGATGGGGAATTTTAAACGTGTTTAAAATTCTCCATCGGTGAAAATATTTTACAAATAACCGATTGACAACCTGTCTCTTACCGATATCACCGACGAATCACCGATAAATCACAGATGAACTAATACTTACCACCGATGAAAAACGATGAGAATTAAAAAGCGGGATCTCGTCGGTTTTCATCGGTTGTTAATGGCAGTTCAATCGGTGATCAATTGGTGGTCAATCGGTTGCCGTCAGCATTTCATCGGTGTTTTATCGGTATTCATCTATTATTGATAGGTTGTTGAGCGCTTTTAATCGGTGGCCCATTGGATTTCATGAGTAGCCAATCGGTGGCCAATCGGAGGCGGGGTGGCGTTTGACCGATGAACAAATATTCATCACCGATACCCGGTCACACAGAAAGCCTGAAATTAAATCACTTATGACAACCGATCAAAACAGCAAATAATTGAACCGATTGGGTACCGATTTAAGCCCGACCGTCTGTGTGACCGGGGTGTTAGAATTTGAGCAAATGAATTTTTGTGTATTACATACCCAACATGGATAATTTATACATGCTTAAGTCGAACATATCTGTATTCAAAGTTAAAACGTGGCTGTGCCACGTTTTAACTTTGAAATACGGGTATGTTTGATTTGACAAAAGCTTGCTTTATCAAAACTCATTTGAAGACAAACCATTAAATTTGACTTAAGCACGCACTAGCTATTGAGGTGCAACTGTATATTGATATTACGTCAATTTTTTTCACAAAAGCATTTCATGATTATGGTATGTTTGACAAAATTTAATAAAGTTTTAATTATTGTGTAAAGGTTTCCGCTGCTTTAAGTTCATGTACAGGTGCAAAGAAAGTGATTCATTGTACTGTTTTTTTCTGCATTTAATCATATTTAATAGATTTATTTGAATTAACTCGGCTGACACCATGGCTTTTGAATAACCTCTGTATGGTGTAGCCTTGACTTGTTGAAGAAAGTATGACAGTTTATTCTGCAGAAAATTTGCTATACAAAACATGCACAGACTTACCTTTGTTTATTGTCTACCAAAAAGAAGATGCATAAAAGTGTTGAAAACAGCGCTCTATGTTTTGTTAACCTGTAGAGATCTTGAAGCAGCTTCGTTGAATATTGTCACCAAACACATTGTTTGGCTGTAGTTGTTGTGAATGCTTTTTTTGGACAGTCAAACTTGCATTAAGCAGCCATTCTATATGAAGAAGCATGAATATTTATGGAAAGAGGTGTCAGCTCAATGCAGGAAAACAGAAAAGAAGAATACTCCCATCATATACCTTCAGATAAGAGCAGAGATTAAGAACTAAAATCTTTATGTTCCTACCAAACCCTATAATGTGACTACTCATTAGAATCATCTCAAAGAGACAATTCTATTGAGTAGTCTCAACAAAGGGTTTAACCCTTTCCTCCCTGAAACTTTAAATGGACAATTCCAGTTTCCATCTTAGTCTAGTCCATTTCTGACTTTAAAGGGTTGTTTTTGTCAATGTTTGGCATTGTGACAAACAGTGAAGACCCTGATCAGAGGGCTCCTTTCGGAGCCCTCTGATCTGGGTCTTCATTGTTTGCATAGGACGTGGGTACGTTTCACATGTACACTGTTTGAAAAGCACGCCTATATGCGGGACTAGGGTTCAAAGAGTTAATGGAGAATTTAGGATTTTAGTTGCTTTTATTGTTTTTAAATTCATGAAAAAATAGTTAAATATTATTTACTCCCTGACTTTCTCAGGTAGGGCCCTGAACTGTCTGTACTGCTTTCAAATCACTTGAAGAGTTTTTCCTCAATCACAATTGTAATGTCTGTATTCATATTTTCTTTGCATGTTAAACTTGAAGTCTGTTTGCATGTTGTGGTTGTAATGCACTTAATGAATTAAAGAGATTGAATAGTGTCATATTATTCATTGAAAGAAAATACTGTCTAATAGAAATGGATTTTAAATGAAACTTATCTATAGCTGTTAAGGACTGACACTGTATGCAAGGCCAATAGTTTAGTTATACAGTCAGAACTGTATTAAACCACCCAAAAGAAAATGCATGGGGCATCTTTAAGACTGGTGGCAGCGTAATGCAGGATAAAAGTAACGCAGAAAGCTCCTAAGAAATGTCCATGCATCTTCATTTAATTATAAGTTGCTCATCATGTATTACTGTATTTAATGAAACAAATATACAGTATAACATTTTAGCAGTCGCTATATGAAAACAAAAGTGTTACGCAAATGTGACAGCTAAATGCAAAACGAATTCTATGTAAAGCATTAATTTCATCACGCATTAATCATTGTAACACTGTAAATGAAAAGCTAAATGCGTTTTCATTGATATGACAGCAGAACACAGTTTTACTATAATTTTAAACTTGATTTTCACCTTTCAAATAAAAAGCAATGCTATTGAGACATTGGCTTGGAGTTGAGAAGTTGTGAATTAACATTTCAGCATTGATCACAAACTTAATTGTTACTTGGACTCTTTGCAGGCTGGGTAATATTTTCTCTGACACCAATTGCCATCTGCTATATATTGTTCTAAAAAGTAATTTTTTCAAAAATTCCTTTTTAACCCTTTCCCCCATAGAAGCGACTTTTAGCGTATTTATTTTATTCATCCGCTGAAGAAAATAGTTCCAGTTTATAACCTCATGAACAATTACCATTACAAATATTTTATATAGTCTAGCAGATTTTAGCTTAAAGCAGGCTGAAAGTAAAGCAGAATGTGCCTTAAGGCACATTCTGCTTTACTTTCAACCTGCTTTAAGTGGCCACCTGTCTTCAAAACTAGAAACAGGCTATCAGGTAAAGGGTTAAAACAGGATCAGAGTGACAAACAGTTATGACCCTGAAGAGACGCCGCATAATGTGGCGTCTCATCAGGGTCAAAACATTTTGCACAGAAAATCACCATTGCACTGCTAGCGTGCATGGAGTTAAACATCATCATGGAAACAATTATTCTACCTTGGCAAACAGTTGAGATCTATGATCAGAAGTGAATGACATCAGCATTTGATCAGGATCTAAACTGTTTGTCACTTACATTGTAGTCCTGCAAATCAGTATCACAGAATTTGTTGGTCAGTTCTTGAAGCAGATGATGTTTAATCTTAAGTTTAAAGGCTATAAAAACTTCCTGATTGATATTTGGGAAGGGTTTGTGAAATTATAATCTCGGATGTCACAACATTTACCCAATTAAGACATGTCGGGTTGTAGCAGGTCACTGACAATTCATTCTGGTATCTTATTGCACAGGTCTCCATGTATCTTGACTACTTTGTCTGGTTTTATACTATGGGTATATATATATGGGTACTTCCATTGCACTTGTTGGACAAGTTTACTGTCAACTATAGGGGTTAATATACATTGTACTATGAATAAAGTTGAGTTCTTAATTTAGATATAATTATGGAGATCTGTAATGAAAAACGTTGCTTAATGCAGGATAAAGGTAATGTGGAAAGCTTTCTGCATTACTTTTGTTGTGCATTATCTGTGACCTTTTGAATCAGGCAACTCATATTGGTCTACACTGTTTTGCACATCATATATCTTCATCGTCTATGGGTATATTATAATGTCTTGTATGTCAAACTATTTGTTGCATAATTATGATCTGTGTATATTATGAAGAGTTTTTAGCTGATATCTGGCTGTATTTGTCAAAGATCTCAATTTTCTTGTTAATGAGGGATTTTTCTGTATCCACCTCAGTTATCTCACTGTGTCTATAAGATACCTGTCACTAAGTCCTGCAAAGTGTGACTTGCAAACTGCCTGGGTCCATGCTTATAAAGCATTTGAGTTGAGTCTGAAATCATTCTCAAGCACTTGATTGGTCAGATATGAGCCTAGGCTCAAATCTGACCAATCAAATGCTTTACAAGCGCTGAGCCTGGATGCTCAAGTAACTCAGCGTCAGATCTGGAGCTAAAACTTTTGCAGGCCTACCATTCCTCCGGATTTTTCCTAAATCTCCGGATTTTTCGTCATTTCTCCGGATCTCCGGATTTTTTCCGAAATCTCCGGATTTTTTCAAAAATCTACCAGAAAAAAATTCTAATCCCCGTTTCAGTGCGGCAGACAGCACCTTCTCGGACTTTTAAATAAGAGAAAAGCAATAAAAGTTTTCCGAATGCTATTTTTATTGGTTCTTATCGGGTCATTGACTGGATTAGCAGCTTGTCCACAACCAATCAAACATGTAATTACCACCTGTGGTTCCGATTCGACTGCGCGGGCTGAGAAGTAGATACGGCATGCACATTATTTATGACACGTCTGGTTCTACATGTTGCATAGTGTGGTATACAGTAACACACTTCATTTTATGACACGACAGGTTCACGCATTACATATGAATATTATTAACTTACTGGTCATAGTGGCCAGAAATGTGCCAAATCAGATGTAAGACATTGATACTATAACTTTTCTAATCCTTATCACAGAACACAGTTGTCTGACAGGGGTCTATAGGACCTACTGCTAAAAAGGGTAAATATTTGCAACTATGGAGAATACAGTTGAGTTGCCCCTAGCAGTATTTATGATGTTTCCTTATTTTTCTTTTATTATAGTTTTTATTTTACAGTGTTTATTGCAATAAAGTTTATACTGTTATTCTTTGTGTGTATGTTTGTAATATATAGATAATGTTTGCAATGGTGTGATTTATATTTGAAAAGATGGTTTTTAACTTTTAAATACAAAAGCGCACAAATAAAGATTTTCGATTAAAAAGCGTGCTTTTGGGAATCGCACCTACAAAGGCGCGATTTTGAAAATCGCGCTTTAAAATCAAAATTTTGGAAAATCTTAGGATTTTTTTTTTGAAATTATGGTAGGCCTGCTTTTGACTGCATAATTTGGGTTATTTTGCTAAAGTCATAAATTTTAAAGTTTGAAAAGTAAATTTAACAGTTGATCAGTTTAACCCATTACTCCATAAATAAGTCATTTTGCACCTCTAAGGAATTCTTAACTGAGGAAAATAGTCCCCACCTAAGATGTCCTGGACATTAAACATTGAAGGCATTTTCAGTATCTTTTTATGTGGTAGCTTAAAGCAGGCTGAAAGTAAAGCAGAATTCTATTTAAGGCATCTTCTGCTTTACTTTCAGCCTGCTATAAGTGGTCACTCACTAACTCCCAAACTAGAAACATGCTATGGGAGAAATGGTTTAAGTATTCTCTTGTCAGTAGAAGTTGCTTTACCTCTTTACTATATGTCTGCTCAGCAAAGGTTTGACTCTGTTCTTTATTTTTCAGTTGGTCATTTCCCTCTTGTTTCTTCTGTAAAGGTTTATCAGAATAATTAAGTATTGGCAATAAATATTTGCAAGCAAATCTTATAACCATACAATACAATATATGCCAGGAATAGGTGATTACAGATATATCCTCGTTTCATTATCTCTGATTGTCTGAGTACAATACAAATATATCAGGCGATATTGCGCAATGTCCAATCTAAATGCCAACATAGAAGTTTTTACTGTTATTTATTTTGTATTTACGCACAAGTTATTATCCAGTTTTAGCAGATAATTGTAATTCTTTTAGAAGACAATTCTCAAGCTTTGCCAGGATGAAGGCCTCACTTCCAAAAATTAAAAGTACATTTTTGTATTGAAAAATAGTGATATATATAATTATCCAGGTAAGGTAAATATTTCAAATATTAAAACCTAATAGGAATCACTCTTATGACTTGTCTGTTCAGAACATGGGGTTTGGGGGACACAAAAAAGAGAAATTACAAAAAAAAATTGTTTTAAATATTATAATAAAGTAAAACCTCTCTATTACGACCACTAAATTGTGATAACTGTTGGGTATTTTAGGCAGGTGAGTGCTTAAAGTAAGGTAACAGTGAAAGGAGCTTTCTGCTTCACTGTAACCTTGCTTTAAGCTGTCACCTTTCTTTTATACAATCAATTAGACTTTGTTTTAGTGGTCATAATAGAGGGGTTTTACTGTATAAACTTTTAGTTTTTTCTCGTTTAATCCCTATTGATGACCTTGACTTCTTGTAAAAAGTTACAAAATTTATTTTTACCTAACTCAGGCAGGAGCAACTATATGTACAGCATTGCCAAACTTTGTGTTATGTATTTCGAAACACAGTTACACCTCAGCTTGCAGCTCTTCTGTTTTCTGAATAATATCAAAAGTAAATGTCTAAATATATGTAGTGAAACATTTTGTTTTACGTTAGATCTAACTAGAGACAAGTATCTAAGACAGCTGCATTATTATATTTCCTACAAAGTAAATTTATAGTTAAAGATTATGCGTTAAAGACTACCATTAGAAATCTGAAAATGATACTATTGGCCCAATAATGGTCCTGTAAATAAGGGATATGTAACATCAACCTTGTGTTAGGGGCAAACACTCATGGAATATGTATACGAAGGTAGTATATAAAGACAAGGGAGTGTTAAATGCAAGATTAAAACAACTCTGAAAGCTCCTAAACGAGTTTTCTGCATTATTATTGTACTGTGTTTAGCATTGTATTATAAAAAGCTGCCACTTGTAGTTAAAGATTGAATGGTTATTTAACCCTTTCCCACATAGCATATCTCTAGTATTGAATATAGGTGTCCACTTAAAGCAGGCTGAAAGTAAAGCAGAATGCGCTTTAAGCGCATTCTGCTTTACTTTCAGCCTGCTTTAAGCTATCATCTGCTAGAATTAGAAAGTATTTTGTATTATACATATTTATGAATGTATAAATTGGAACTATTTTCTTCAGGGCAAGAATAAACTGAATGCGCTAAAAGGCGCTTCTATGGGGGAAAGGGTTAACCCTTTCCTCCGCATAAGCCATGTAAGGACCCCTGTATTCATTCCTAGATGCACAATTCCCACAAATTAATATTATATGTTGATGAGGTGGTAGCTTTACATTCATCTTGCTTTAAGCAGTCACCAGCTGCCTTAAATATAGTTAAATATAGCTGATTTGCACTTTGGGATATGGAGGAAAGGGTTAATACATGTGAGTAACTGTAGTTCAGTATATAATAATTTATATAATTATGTATGAGCCTAATTTATATAATTATGTATGACGGTGAACAAAATATTTTTTCTAACAGAAAAAGAGAACAGTAAATACAATTAAACCTGTAATCTATGTCCGTTCAAAGAGGAATACTTTTGAAGACTGGCTACCTTCTGCTAGGACATAGAAATACTTCTTATGTTGCACATTCATTATACTGTATAAAATAGAACTATTTTCTTTAGTGGAGGGTCAAATGAAAATGTGTAATTATGGGGTAGTGGGTTAAGGGAGATTTCTGATTTACTTTTATCCAACTGTAAGACGTGTCTTAAATGATGGAAACAATATATTTATAATGGACAGGATTTAACCCTTTACCCCATAGCCTGTTTCTAGTTTTTAATCAGATGATCACTTAAAGCAGGTTGAAAGTAAAGCAGAATGTGCCTTAAGGCACAAACTGCTTTACTTTCAGCCTGCTTTAAGCTATCATGTGCTAGAATATAGAAAATGTTTCTTATCATACATGTTTATAACTGTATAAATTGGAAATATTTTCTTCAGTGCATGAATAAATTAGAGACGTAAAAATGTGTATTTATGGGGTAATGGGTTAATCAGTCATTTATCTTAGAGGCAGTCCTTTGTTTTCGCTGCAAAGACCTTGAATATCGGTTAGACTGTATAGTTCTTCATGAGATTCATTTTTGCAAGCCTATGTTTGTTATGGCTTACAGAAATCTCAAGTTGAGCAAAGTTTATCTTCAAAGGAACCATACTCTTAGTCCATGTTGATTCAAATATTTGGGAAATATTTACTCAAGTCAATCACCAGGCCTTATTTGTAAAGAAAGATTTACTTTTATTTTGTGGGGATTTTGGTGGTGTTTTTGAGATTAGAGTATTCAGTGTGAGCCAGTTTATCTGACAGTATCCCAGCTGGTGAAAGGATTAGTGTAGCCTGGCAAGGACAGAAGGCGGTTACGACATTGATCCCTGTCAATATGCACAAAAAAATAACTTTCAAACTGCCTAGACCAACATGCAATGAGAGCTTTTGATTAAAGGAAGTAAATTTAAGTTTTACACTTTTTTATACGCCTGTCATCGACGGACGTATTATGGTATACCCAGCGCTGTCCGTCCGTCCGTCCGTTAACTTTTCTTGTTCTATGTATGTCTTCATCAACCCTTATTATGTGATTACTCTTAACTCTTTGCATGCTGGGTAATTTTCTAAGTCTGCAACATTAATATTGTCATCTGCTATTGTTCTAAAATTAGAATTTTCAAATTACTTTTATATTCAGGGTCAGCATGGCAAACAGTTTGGATCCTGATGACCCTTCCTACAAGCCCGGAAACCTCACAAAAACGCTTGATACAGCGCGTGCGGTTTGCTTACGTCATCGCAAAACCGGTTCCGGTTAGGTATTAAATGCGGGCAGCTAATAGCCGAAAAAAAATGCTAAAAAAACCCTTGGAATTTTTGTGAAACTTTGAAGAAATATATATTCAAAAAATGAATACCAAAATTGACCACGTACCTTATTTTTTTAATGTCCCTTTGTAAAATGTTTCCGAATAACACATTTTCCAATATAACTCTAAATGTTTATTACGTGTAGCGAGTGTCTGGAAATTGAACTTTCATATGCAGTATAAATTTGACCCAGTTGTGTACAAGCGCCTTTGCTACCCGGATGATGAAGTCAAACTTCCGGCCTAGTAAGAATTCGCGGCGCTGCATTTACAGCCGAAGGTTAGTTTGAATAACTGGTATTTGTTTAAAAAATGAAGTTGTTTGATTACTTTAAATGTTATTTTCAGTTAGAAAACTATTTTTTCTCCATATTCGTTCAATGTATCTTCCAGTTTCCATTTAAATTGATTACCTTTTTAATCCTTTTTCGCTAAGGGTTCCGGAGAACCGAGTTAAGAGGATATATCCGCTGCTAGCATGCAAAGAGTTAAGAATCATTTTGTATTCACTATAACAGAACATGGGAAGAAAACTTCAAGAGATAAGAGACCTAGTCTCACAGAGACAGACAGAAAGAAAGAGAGACAAAGGGAGGAAAGAGAGAGGAAAGGAGGACAAAGCAAATGCATTGAATTAATTTTTTATCCGGAACAAAAGCAACATGTGTGTGGGAAAAAGTTTAAATAAAAAAGATAAAAAGGCTTCATAAATGTATTATCCTTAGATCTTTTAATTGTCAATTATAATTTTATGAGGGCAATCCAATTATGGAATCAAAGATAAAAGGCAGACAGAGGCTGACATTTTATTGCTGGAACATCCACATCTCTTTTCGTGATATTGGTGTTCAAATATTTAGAATTCAATAGGCGCTATAATTTTTGCAGTGTACCTGTGAAGAGTACACTTTTCAAATATTTAGAATTCAAAAGGCGCTATAATGTTTGCAGTGTACCTCGATCAGAGGGCTTCTGTAGAATTGGCCCTCTGATGTAGGTCTACAATATTTGCTCCTATAAGAGTCCTCTGATCATGGTCTTCACTGTTTGTCAATATATTGTAAAAATAACCCTATAAGTACATGTATACGTAGTAAAATATGGACTAGACTGAATTGGAAAAGTGGATTGATCATTAGTTTGAAGTTCCAGGGGTCAATGGGTTGAAAAGTTTTAAGATCTTTCAACACCAAGTAACTCTTGTGGGTTATTAGGTTCCATTATGGATCTTTTTAGTTAACAAAACATGAACCAGTCTACTTAGAATTCTGGATAGTTTAATGAAATACTGGCCTAAATTTGCAAACAGTTTAGACCCAGATCAGAGGGCTCCTTTAGGAGCCCTCTGATCTGGATCTACACTGTTTGCAAATGTAATGAGTACATTCTAAACAGGTCTATGGTGTTGAAAGAGTTAAAAGGGGAAGGTCATAAGCTGAGAACAGGTTGCAGTCTGTGGATTATTACTGTTGATATTTATAGATTGTAGTCATAAAAACCTTCAGTGACTTCAGCAAACACTATTATACTTTCAAGTTTTGTAGCAGACATCATTTTTAGTGTAAATTGAAAAATAAAACTTTAAGCATGGGTTGATAATTTATTGACTTTAAATTGGATGGATGGTTGAAATTGGCAAATTTATGTCGTCTCCCTTTTTTCAACCTGTCATTATCAAACGGAGGCTAGACCTTGTCAAATAGAGTAAAATTACCCAAGATGCTTTGTTTAACCTGTTTACGACTTACAATTGTCTTCTGATGAAAATGTCTGATTTATTTCTGCAATTGGTTCTTTTTTTTCCCCCTCATTATTTGCAGATTGATAGTCCCAGTGGTGGACAGTTTGGATTTTGATCAGACACTATGTTACTTGGCATTTGATCTGGATCTAAACTGTTATAGCAAAGGCTAGATGAATTTTATTTCTTGCACTTACAAAGTTTAGTTTTGCCAATTAGAGAAAATTGCTAGTAATTATTCTCTGTTGCTTTACCTCTTATTTTGCAGAATAAACACCATTTGCAAACAGTGTAGACCCTGATCAAAAGGCTTCTTAAATCAGAGTCTGCACTGTTTGCCATAATTTTAATTAATTTTGTTACAAACCCCTCTTGAGTCAATGTTAACGGGTCATTTTATAGGAAAAAGAAGAGTTTATTGGGAAAATGAGGAGTGATTGGTTTAACCCATTACCCCATAAATTATATAAAATACGCCTTTTGATGCCTCTTATTTGTTCCTCAACTGAAGAAAATAGTTCAATTTATGTAGTCATGAACATGTATCATAAGAAATATTTTCTATATTCTAGTAGATGGTAACTTAAAGCAGGCTGAAAGTAAAGCAGAATGCGCCTTAAAGGCGCAATCTGCTTTACTTTCAACCTTCTTTAAGCGGTCACACTTCTTCAAATATATGGGATAATGGGTTAATATTGCAGTAGATATCTGTCAAGAATTCAAATACTATTAAACCTGTGTTAAGTAGCCAATCATTGAAAACTGATGGCTGCTTACTGCAGTACAAGAGTAAACATATTTCAACACCATGGACCTAGCTGTTTAAAATATACTCATCTGATTTGCAAACTGTCGTATTGGAGCCCTCTGATCTGGGTCTACACTGTTTGCTAATTTAGAGCAGAATTTATTAAAATAGGCAGAATTCCAAGTAGAATGGGTCATGTTTTGGTAACTAAAAGATCCTTTATGCTAGGTTCACACCAACGGCGAATGCCGCGCTTTAAATCGGCGAGCAAAGCGTCGTCATTTTTGTTTACTTTTCCAAAAATATCACGATCTCTTACGCTCTAATAAGCTCTGATACGCTCTGATACGAATTGATTGCCGCTTTGGGACGAGTTATTTCCCGACTTGTTACGGATCCTCACGCTTTGGTCAGGCTTTGCTACGCTTGAAATCACGCTTTTATAAGCTTTATTACGCTTTATTACGCTTTGATTCGAGTGTGACGCTTTAAATCAGGCTCTGGTACGATTATCAAGCTTTGTTGTGCATTGTTACGCTCTGTTCAGTTCTGTTACGCATTGGAAAATGTCAAGATCGCCGATTTCATGCCGCTTTTGATCCAGAGCCTAAAAAAAGATGCAGCAGATCCACAAAATCATTGCTTTTTGAGTCAAGAACACGATGTCAGAACAACAAGATCCAGAAGTTCCAGATGTACCAGAACCTGATCTATCTGAAACAATGCAATGAGTGGTACTCAAGTCGCAGCGCCATTTATAGGGATGGAGATAGAGCGTGAGTATCGTAGGAGAGCATGAAAGAGCGTGAGGAAGCTTGCCAAGCGTAACAAAGCCTAACAAAACGTGTCAATCCTTGATCAAAGCGTCTCAATTCTTGAGAATGCGTGAGAGTCCTTCATGAAAACGTAACAAAGCGTATCAAAGCGTCTCAGATCTTGATGAGTCAAGCTTTGCTGAGCTTTGTTACGCTTTGTTGAGCTTTGATACGCTATAGGCGCTTTAATCAATTCGTAACAGAGCGCCCAAAATTTTTAAACTGTTTAAAAAAATTTGGCGCTCTTGCCGAATGTCCCGCTTTACTCCAAGCTTTCCCACGATCTAATACGACCCTGACGCTTTAATCAAGCTTTGTTACGCTTTCGTGCCGCTTTAAAGCGCCATCAAAGCGCCGTTGGTGTGAACCTAGCATTAGGGAACCTTATAACCCACAAGAGTTACTTAGAGTTCAAAGAGTTAAGGGTGAAAGCAGTTGTTATCATTGTAAAAATTCTATCCTACATAAAAATACAATAGTTTGAGTTTTATTGAGGGGGATTTTTACAATAGAATTACACTGCAGCAACCTTTATACATCAAATAACATCAACAGTTATAATTGTTTTTCTCTTGCAAATGCACCTGCACTAAATACACCTGCGTTATCCTGTTATGAAATTGTCATCTGCTGCTAAAAAAGTCATCTACATTGTATTAACTTGCTGCAAATGTTTTTGAACAAAAAAACAGAAGTTTTCATTTTATAATGTAGTTGTTCAAATCTAGTTACAAAATCAAATATCTATAAGGGTTTGATCTTGATCAAAACTTTTTGCAATTCTTATTAATAATTAGTAGCAGGTTATGGAAAGAGCCTAAAAATGTTGAAATTAATGTTCATGAATAACAGCATTTGATACAGTCAAACTAAGGACCATGTCAACTCTGCGCAGAATTATTTAGATCTTATCTCTTAACGCTTAGTAATATTGTGGTCTACAAAAATTCTCGTCTGCTACTATTCTAAAAATAAAAATTTATGAAAACTTCTTTTCAAATAGGACCAGAGTGTCGAAACAGTTTGGATCCTGATGAAATGCCATGTCTCACCTGGATTAAACTGTTTTCAAAGGTAATCAAGGTTTCACAAAGAGTTGATATTGACACTGATGGCTGCTTTTCTCCTCAATTTTTTGTGCTTTGTTAGGGCCCGAGATAAGGGGAGTATTTCAAAAACTAAAATCTTTATTTCTGCTTTAAACCCTAGGGTGTCACTACTCATTAGAATTGTCTCTTCGAGACGATTCTAATGAGTAGAAACACCATAGGATTTGGTGTTGAAATGAAGAAGAAAATGTTTGATTTGTGCAGTTTTACTCTCTCTTATCTGGAGCTCTGTGTGTAAAGCTACTTGCTGCCTTTAACACTGTCAATATACTATTGAATCTTAACACAGGTTTGACTGTAAATTAAATTGCTTGAAGCATGCAATCTCTTATTGATGAGGTGGTTTTTACCTATGATGCATGTTGCAATAATTTGTGAAAAAAAATGAATTTACGTAGATGGATGTTAACCCACTCCTAATAAAATCATCAAATATGTATAACTGGATCCCACATAACTGAAATATACAACAGGACCTAGTCAAACCTACCAAAACTGTAGGCTTAGATTTGGGATCCAAATTGTTAGCAAACCCAGTAAAGTTGCAATCAGCAGGCAACAGGTGAACACATGTGGGCGCACCTATATTACATTGATCATTGTGGTTATAATATATGAGTTGTTACAAAGTATTGGAAACTGGTGAATACTAAAACTTCCTAATGAACTTCGATAGAATAGCGTCTGTAAATTTTTAAATCAATGGAAAAATGAATATAATTACTTATTCTCTTTTTAACCCTTTACTGCATAGCCTGTTTCTAGTTTTGAAGACAGATGACCACCAATCTGCCAAGTTGGAGACAATTTTCCTCACAGTACATATTCATGACTGTAAAAAGTGGAACTATTTTCAATTTAACCCTTTACCCCATTAATACACCTTTTTACACCTTTCATTTATTTGTCCACTAAAGAAAAAATTTACACAGCCATGGAAATGTATCATAAGGAAAAGGTCTATTTCCTAGCAGATTTAAGCTTAAAGCAGGCTGAAAGTAATGCAGAATGTGCCTTAGGGCACATTCTGCTTTACTTTCAACCTGCTTTAAGTGGACACCTATATTCAATACTAGAAACAGACTATGGGATAAAGGGTTAACCTTTTCCCACATAGCATATCTCTAGTATTGAATATAGGTGTCCACTTAAAGCAGGTTGAAAGTAAAGCAGAATGCGCTTTAAGCGCATTCTGCTTTACTTTCAGCCTGCTTTAAGCTATCATCTGCTAGAATATAGAAAATATTTTGTATTATACATAAATTGGAACTATTTTCTTCAGGGTAAGAATAAACTGAATGCGCTAAAAGGCGCTTCTATGGGGGAAAGGGTTAAAGACATAAAAATGTGTATCTATGGAGTAATGGGTTAACCTTTGAACATTAAATAGTTGTCATCTGCTTTAATAGTTCTCTTCTGAAACTCCAAAGTTACCTTATTCCTTTGTAAGTGTAAGAAATGATATCATAATACTGTTTTGATCCTGATAAGACAATACTTTACATTCTCAGTCTGCTTGAAGCAGCCACCTGGTGACTACCAAACACTGGAAACAGAAAATGTTGGAAAGAATCTCAAGAGTTCCTCCCTTAACCCTTTGAACTTTAGTCCCCCATATAGGCATCCTTTTCACACAGTGTACATGTGAATAGTACACTTGTCCTATGCAAACAGTGAAGACCCAGATCAGAGGGCTCCGAAAGGAGCCGTCTGATCAGGGTCTTCACTAATTGTCATGATGCCAAACAATGACAAAAACAACCCTTCAAAGTCAGAAATGAACAAAACTAAAATGGAAACTGGAATTGTCCATTTAACGTTTCAGGGAGGAAAGAGTTAACCCATTCACTCATAAGCGATTAACAATTAACAACTTAATGCAGTTCAGCTTTTAGTAAGTTTGTTCACAAAGTCAGTATTGACAAAATAACTGCAGTGCATTCATACTTGTTGTGTTCTATGGCAGATTTGTTGGGTTTTATATGATGTATATTTCATTTTAATAGGGAGAAATTTTGAACTAGGCATCATTTTAACCCATACAGTGCAGCAAACGAGTAAAATGTTAATGCATGTTTTTGTAGTCTGATCTGGGTCAACACTGTTTGTGTCACTTCATATTATGTTGGGAAGATCCCATAAAGAGTTCATTATTATCAAAAAATGGAAAATTTCATTTAAAAAGAAAGTGAGCATTGTAAAGGGTAAGATGCACAACTTGGTAAAAAAGAGGGATTGTTTTGAAATGTGTGTTTTGTTGTTTTCATTTTCTCGTTGGTCCATGTCCTGATCTATCATTGTAATCCAGAGTTTTGTGCATGTCACATGGTGGCTGTAATTGTTATGATTGCCTATAATTGGAAGAACATTTTAATGTTTTTGTTTAATTGCACAGACAATTATTAAATTGAATTAAAAATGGATTTGAAATTTACTGTGTAATCCATCTTGATTTTAGCGTCCATTCAAAAGTTCATTTAAGTGATTTAAGTGCAGTTTTTAACTTTCCATAATATGATTTTTATTTTACATTTTAAAGTATTTTCATGGTTACACTAATTTCTTTATAATTGATCCGTAGGAAAGTTTGATACATTGCTGTTTAAAACTGGCTGAAAGTTAATTCAGCCTTATCGTACTGAACCTGCTAGGCTAATGTTTAGGGTCTGTTCTAATGGTGGTCGATTTGTGCCTGAAACAGTGCATAAAGGACTTCTGGGGTCTTCCTCAACCTATAATTAGCTGGACGTCGCGATATGACTGAAATACTGTTGAAAGCGATGTAAATTCAAAACAAAACATATCGATTTGTGCCTGAAACAGTGCATAAAGGACTTCTGGGTTCTCAACCTATAATTAGCTGGACGTCGCGATATGACTAAAATACTGTTGAAAGCGACGTAAATTCAAAACAAAACATATCTAATGGTGGTAGCTAGTGGTTGTCTGTTATGGCTTAACATAAAAAATAAACTATACACTACCTCCAAGTAAAGTTAACAGTGAAACTCAAACTAAGTTCCCACTTAACAATACAATGATTAATAGCAGTCTCAAACGCAGGTACTAGCTTAATGTAGAACAAAAGTAAAGCAGAAAGCTCCTATTGGAGCTTTCTGCTTTACTTTTGTTTTACATTAGGCTGTCAGCTGTCTTGAAACATCAGAACACTTCTCTACAGAGTGACCATTTACCCAAGCTTGATTGTAATTTAACCCATTGCTTGCTGGGTAATATTTGGCAGCCATTTTTAAAATGTCGTCTGCAGCAGGTATAACTCAAATATTTGCAAAATATTTTAGCAGTTTCTGATAGAATATTGACTTAGCTGCAAACAGTTTTGATCTCAGATCAGGCCCCACAATGTGGGGCCTAATCTGAGATTAAAACTGTTTGCCTAGAGGTACACCTAAAAGTGTATCCCGCATGAAATGGGTTAAGTATAGGCTTTGAATTTTGGTTAGGGGACAGCATTCTTCAGGGAGATGGTTTAGAGTGCATGGTGAGGTATTTTCAAGTACAGTTTTAATAACTGTGGATATGGGTGTATATAATTAAGCTGTCATAAACAGAGAAAATCTTTAAAATGAGACATGCATGTCAGACGACTATAATCATACATCTGTAATATACAGTCCAAAATTCTTACACATCACTGAAATCAGGGATTCTAAGTCAGTAATAAAGAAATAAAAAGGACCCAATTTTATGTAGTACAGTCAAAACTCTGAAAAATAGAAATGTGAGGAACTGCACAAACAGTTTATATAGTTAACTCTTTCCCCTATAGATGTGATTTTTAAAGCATTTGACTTATTATGTACCCTCACAAGGAAAGTTGGAGGGGATTTATAAAGAATCGGTTTTCACGTATGTATGTTTGTAAGTAAGTGCATGCGTACCAAAATTATGTATGTACAAAATTATGTTAAAGCATTAATTTGACCAGTTAGTGTCCTATTAAAGGGACATAGGCAAACAGTGTAGACTCAGATCAGAAGCAGCATAATTTGGCGTCTGATCAGAGTCTACACTGTTTGCTGGTAGAAAGTTCAATATAAATCAAAACGATCGTGAAAATTTAGACCAGCACCCCTATTATAAAAAATGGTCTGATCTGGGTCTATATTGTTTTCAGAAAGTTTAAATATACGCTAATAGCAGACGGATTGAATATTCTGTGTTATTTTTAACTTATCTGTTTTAGAAAGAATTTAAAAACACAACCTAATGTGATGTCTGCATCGGCATCTGAAATCTGAATGTTAGTCATAACTTCTTCAATTTTTAATATACAACTTTATTTTTGGAATGCATGTTCAACTTGGCAAGTCCTATCCAGACATACAAAAATATTTTACAAATTTACCTTGACCTTTGAATATTTTATAAATTGACCTTGACATGTGACCTAATTTTTAGCTCACCTGAGCCAAAGGCTCAAGGTGAGCTATTGTGACCGCTCACCGTCCGTAGTACGTCTGTCCGTCTGTCCGTCTGTCCGTCTGTCTGTCTGTCCGTCTGTCCGTCTGTCCGTTCACTTTTACTTCAAACGACATCTCCTCTGAAACCCGCCGATTGTAGGGAGAGTTCAAACTGCTTATGATGTTCCTTGGATGCTTCTCTACAGAAGTTGTTCAAAAAAAAAGGAAAAAAAGCACAAACTCTGCTTGAAAAAGCAAAAAAGCAAAAATCTTTAAAAAATCTTCTTGCCCAAAACTACTAGGCCCTCAGCTTTGATATTTGTACAGTAGAATCTCCTGGTGGATCTATCTATAGTTTGTTAAAATGAAATCCCTAGGGTCACATTTGACACCACCCTGCACAGTTTAAGTGCTGCTCTAGGCAGGTTTTACAGTATTTTTGATTTAGGCAGAACTGTATTTACCTGAGTTACCCTTAATATACTATGGGCAAATAGCCAATATTTGCAAACATTTTGGATCCAGATCAGATGCAACATAATCATAATGCTACATCTAATCTGGATCCAACCTATTTGCCACTCATTTACCAACTTAACATTTTCTAAATTGTTTTTTTGTACACTTTTCACATACAGTAGGTTTTAAGCAGACATCATTTCAGTCTGGTAAGGGTAAGCCCAAGCGTTCTAGCCACTGAGGTCAAATATTATGCAACTCTGAACTGGTAGTGGGTATCACAGAACTGGTCATGATCAGCTGAACATGTTGTCTGCTAAAGTTTAGATATGGTTCAGTCTGATTCATACTTAGAGAAACAGGATCTGGAAGTGATCCACTGACAGTTATGTAATTATGTCTTATGCCATATTTATACATATGTTTAATATTGGTTTTGTCAGAGTTATCTGTATGTCTTTTCAATAATTCCACTTTAAACAGTCATGAAAATGTAAGATGCAAAAGTAAAGCAAAGTGTGCATTAACCCTTAGCCCGCCAAATAAATTGTCGTCTGCTATATTTCTCGTCTGCTTCAAGTTTCAAAGTGCTTCAAAGTTGCTCAAAATTGCTGAAAATGTTGTCCGAGTGTCAAACAGCTTGGATCCGGATGAGACGCCGAGTTACTCGGCGTCTAATCCGGATCCAAGCTGTTTGCATATAAAGCTATAGTCGTGAGTGGCAGGCTAAGGGTTAAGACACATTCTGCTTTACTTTCAACCTGCTTTAGGTGGCCACCTATTTTCAAAATTAGAAACATGCTATGGAGTAATGGGTAAAATGAAATTGCCTATTTGGAAAGAGCCTGATGAGAGGAAGTGCCATTTGCAAAGGCCATAACTCTGACATCATTGTTTTTTTAGTTATTTCCCTTTGTGATATTTTCTTGTCAAGAAGACAACTTCAGTTCTACTGATGCTATTGTAATGACATTTTATGTATGGAAAGAAACTGATGAGAGAAAATGCCATGCACAAGGGCAGCAATATTTAGTTTTTCCCCTTTGTCATATTTTATTGTCAGGAAAATAATTCCAGTTCTGTTGACGCTAGTGAAATAATTATCATTTATTGGAAATGGAAATAGCTTGATAAGAGGATGTGTCATGGATAAGGGTCATAAGCTTGGCAACAAAATTCACTTTTGTCATGTTTTCTTGTCTGGAAGATAACTCCATTTATAGTTATATTAAAATGTTGTCTTGCCCAGTCAACTTAGGTACAAACTTCAATGTCCTCAGGTGAGCGAATTAAGGGCCATGGCCCTCTTGTTCTGTATTTTACACTGATCTTTGAAAAACAGACGAGCATTAGCACCCACATGTAGTGCTCTTGTTCAAATTCCAAATGGTTTAGATATAACAAAACAAATTCAGACTTGAATGTTATAACTAATGGCTGCTGAATGATATCGACAAATGTCCATGGGAAGTTGAAGGGGGTCTTCTCCTTTAAGCTGACAACAATACATTGAGTTTAATGTTGAATAGATGTTGGCACGAGTACATTATGTTACTAAATACTGGCATTATGGAAACATTTAGATATCTTCCCCCCACATGAAGGCTTGTAACCCTATCATTTCCAAAGCCACACAACACAGGCATTGCAAACATTTGGGATCCAGATCAGATGCTCTGTGGCTCTGTGTCTGATTATGATCCAAAATCTTTGACACTCATTTTAATGTTTCTTCAGTCAAAGTACCTAAAATATTAATGTGAGAAATGGAAGCAGGTTTCAAACTTTACAAGTGTAACATTGAGGCAGTGAAGGAATTAATGAAATGAACAATGGGCGACTACAGAGAAATTTCAACTGTTCCCTCCAGGTGGTAGTATATGAATGCCACAATGGTCGCAATGCCTCATTGTGCTTTTGGAACTTGCAAACTTTGTAGACCCAGATCAGTAAAACTATGTTTGAAAACAGTGTAGATCCCATTCAGGCAGCTATTCAGGAGCTGTCTGATAGGGATCTGCTTTGTTTTCTAGCAATATTAGTTTGTCATTTGTCTGAATCAGTCTACCTTTTTATATGGAGCAGACCTGGATTGGATGCTGTTTTTCAGGAACAAAATATTGTTAGAGTTTGACCAACTGTCCTTGAACGTTTACTTCTAGACATTAGTAGAATTCAAATTGATACAGTATATAATAGCACTTGGGCTGCACTTCAGTTCATGTAAAGCATGTGTGGGAGCTTAAAGCAAGAAGAAAGAAAATAGAAAGTTCCTTTACATCCAGATAGCTTTATTACTTAGCAGTGTCCTGCCTTAAGCACAGTTAGGTTTAGCTTGTGAGCACTTTTGGATATAAAGGAATGGGTAAAATGAGAAATGAGCAGTCTTCAACCCTATCCTCTATAGTTGTATGTGCATTAAACCTTAGTTCTAGTTCTGTAGACAGGTCACCACTTTAAGCAGGTTGAAAGTAAAGCAGAATGCGCCTTAAGGTGTATTCTTCTTTACTTTCAGCCTGCTTTAAGCTTCCATCTTCTAGAATATAGAAAATATTTCTTATATATTCATGACTGTATAAATTGGAACTATTTTCTTCAGTGAAGGAATAAATTGAAAGCACTATAAAAGGCATTTCTATGGGAGAAAGGGTTAACATACATGATTTTATTCATGCATCCAGATGTGTTCAAGCCAATTGTCTGCTAAAAGCAAGATATATGCAAAGTTGAAAGCTCCTTTAGGGTCTCTCTACTTTTACTTTATCTAGCTTTAAGCTGTCACCATCCAACACCATCTATAAATAAGGTAATTAAAGTGGTGGCGCGTAGGTAAAGGAATCCAAAGCGCTTATGTGGGAAAAAAAGATTAACGCAGTAAGTGACTAAATGCAGAACAAAGTGATGCATTAGGCAACCACCTCTTCTCTTACTTCTTCACTGAATTATCACCAACCACATATTACAGTATCTACGTTTTATTGAAGTTGTGTAAAGGTTATTTTCTTGGCCGACGTTGTCACAGTCCTGCAGCGGTGGGGACAACTCAATTGTGTTGAGCACAAGTAGCATTAAGTGATCTTATCAAAAGGACAATTTAAGCCGGCAATGATTTATTTATTTGGGTTGCTGATTGACTAGAATATCTACGCTTGGAGAGACCTTTTCTAGATACTGCGACCAGATATGGCAGCAATTTATCAAGGCTGTACGAGGGCAGGTCAGCCAAGTGTTGATGATAATGGACACATACATGGGCGGATGTCAAGGATGTGCTTCTGAAAGATTTAAGTCTTCAAACTTTAGATTATCTCAAGTATATAGGTTGACTGAAATTAGATCTTTTATCATCTTTACTGGACTTTAAAACAGAGAGAGAGAACAGTGGAGACTTTGTATAGAGAAAATACCCTCAAATAGTACAAGTTGGAGTCTCAGTGCTTTATCCCATAGCCTATTTCTAGTTTTGAAGACAGGTGACCACTTAAAGCAGGTTGAAAGTAAAGCAGAATGTGCCTTAAGGCACATCCTGCTTTACTTTCAACCTGCTTTCAGCTATCATCTGCTAGGATATAGCAAATATTTCTCATGAAACATATTCATGACTGTATAAAATGGACTATTTCTTCAGTGTAGAAATAAATTATAGGCGAATTTATGGGGTAATGAGTTAAGTCTTGATATTATTTAAGCTCTCAAAAGTAGGCAACTTTTAGTGTTATAGAAATGTGTCGGCTTAATTAACACAGGAAGGAGCTTTCTGCTTTATTGTTCTCCTGCTTTAGTAGTCACATGCTCTAAAGTCTGAAAATTTTTTTTTACAGTTTATACTCCTTCTTATGGTATGTGAATCCCTGTATCATTCTGTGTTTGGTGTTTAATGAATGCAATATGGAAACTCATTACTTCAGAATTTTTCTGTAATACCGGTACTTATAAATCAGTTCTCAATTTTTGTTGTCCTTATCAGACAATGGCGCCTCATAGAAATCTTCAGTTAATGTCTGTAGTATTAGTTTCTGCATTCGAAGGATTATAACAAATCCAGAGGGAAGTGACTACAGGGATTAAAGCATTGATAGTGGAGAGTTTGGGTGATATTTTGTTTCATTAGGAGTCCTCTGTCTTTACTGTTGGCAAATCCCAGACACCCAGCTTTATAGGGATTAACCAATTACAGTAATACCAGAGTGACGCCACCTGCCACGTACAAGCTACTGTAAATACAGGTACACACTCAAGTCAAAACAAATAAATAATGCAGAAAGCTTCAGATAAACTCAAACAAAAGTTTTGTTTTGCATTATACCGACACCTGTCTTTAGGCTCTGTGACAAAGTAGTTTTAAACCCTGGTATCAAGTTCCAGCCATGGCTCGGCCATTGTCGATGAAACTTGAAATGGAGGTCCCATCCTGTTATGATCTTGTTCTTGAAGGGATACGAGAAACGCAACAAACACCAAACACACGCGTTGCACACCATGGGACAGCTTTGTACAGAACAAAAGTAATATGAAAGGAGCTGTCTGATCAAAGGCACAGGTTTTCGGCGCGTAAGCTATGACCCCCCCACCCCCACCCCCTCGCTGCTACCCCCCATAAATCTTTCAAAATGAGTCAAAATACATCCATATGTTCAACAAACATCCTTAACAAATGTTTCAAGAAGTTTCAAAAAAAAAATTTTTTTTCGTAACATGTATGTATACAATGAAAAGGTGGATTTGTATTCAGGGCCATCAACTTCCCAACCTTGTCATTTTGTCATTTTTTGGCCGATTTTGACAAATGATGGCTTATTATTTACATTTAACAGTTCTGTTCAAAGAAAGTTAGCTCACAGCCCAAGCAAGACACGAGCACAAGTGAAGAAATAAAAAGTTCGATAGGCACCTTATATCGGAATCCTTCTGTCACCTTAATTTTTGGACTTGCTCGTCAGTCATTCACTGATTCAGCGATTAACAAGTGCATTTGCGACCATGCATTACACCATGGTACGGGTAATTAATAGAAAATGAAATATATCATAAATACCTTTTGAATTATCGGTAAATGAGCATTTTCTTTTACGAAATAAATTTCTAGATAACTTTCGTTTAGTTTCGGTTGACAAACGGATATGATATCATTGGTCGTATTCGAATCATTCAATTTGTTGTCAACGAAAACTAGGCGGAGCAAATGATCGAAGATTTACTGATGACAACGTTTTTGACCCGACTCGAATCGAAATTGTGGTCAACGATTTGATGGTTTGACAACATTTTGTCAACGGAAAACATCAAGTGGTGATTCGAATAGAACCTGTTGACAACACGTCCAACTAACGCTATAGTTGTCCTGATTCGAATACGACCAATTGAGGCGCTTGACTTTTGCGTCATTTCCTGCTTTGAAGCTGGTTCTCGGGTTTGCTAGAATGATAATAGTTTGACTGGGCAACCAGTCGTTTGTTTGGGAAAATTTTGCGTGACAGATGGTTTCCGAATAAGGGGTCTCCCCACCCTTCGAGTCCCCATGCGCGTGTTCGCCGATTGCTTTGATTTTTTTTACCAATTATCGTCAAAGAAAACTGTTTGCTGTAAACAATGAGCCATCATCTGTCCAGATCGTCCAAGATTTGACAATATGACAGGGTTGGGAACTTGAGGGTTGCTTCTGCAATGCGCTTTTTCATGGCAGCCTTTACTATTTTACTTATAAATTAGCAAAAAAAATTATTTTTTTTAAATTTCACGAAACTTCATGAAATGTTCTTTTATGATGATTATTGAATGTATGGATACATTTTAGTGTATTTTATCCACGTTTGGTGGTGGTGGAGGGGGGGGGGTATAGCAGCTAGGGGTAGTGTCGTAGCCAACGGGCCGAATGCCTATGATCAAAGGCTGCACTGGTTTTCTTACAGGATCTATCTGACATAAATCTACACTTGTTCCTTGGGGAAATTCCGTATTTTATTAGCCAATGTAATAGGTCAATGGATGAACATGCAAAGGTCAACCCATTACCCAATAAATACACCTGTTTGCACCTTTTATTTATTCCTCCATTGAAGTAAATAGTTCCAATTTATACAGTCAGGAATATGTATGATAAGAAATGTTTTCTATATTCTAGCAAATAGTACCTTAAAACAGGCTGACAGTAAAGCAGAATGTGCCTTAAGGCACACTCTGCTTTACTTCCAATCTTCCAATCATAACTAGCATGCAAAGGTCATCTTGTCTCGCCTAAAATATGGAAACCTCCGTGGGACAGGCAGACATTTTGTTGTATTAACAAAATGTAATTGAGCAAAAACATGCTGAAATATCAATTAATTGTGGAAGCACTTAGAATCGAAGGGAGCCCATTTAAGCAAGATGGCTCTCTTTTGTAGGGGTGGTTTTTAGAGGTCATGTTCAGTTTGAGTTTCAATGCGGCCTCATTTAGCCTGCCGCAACAAAAGGGGTGGGTCATTCAATATGGAGATTTGATTGGTTTTGGGATTTTCTCACCTGTTTGGTGACAATTAATCTGTCAGTTTGAGTGCGCCTGACTGTTCTGTGCTATCACCATGCCGACAGGCAAAGTGCATCTTAGGTTAATATTTGTCAGTCAGGATAGAAGGGGATTAAAATTTTGAAAAATTCTTATCTCATATTACATTATAATTTAATACTGTACATGTGCAGTTTTGGTTTTAATTCTGAGATAATAGTACTGAATCATACCATGATAATTGACAATTAACAAGTCAGTCTCCCATTATGACATTAAAGTTTGGTGATTGCTTAACCCTTTCCTCAATAGAAGCGCCTTTTAGCGCATTCAGTTTATTTCTCCGCTGAAGAAAATAGTTCCAATTTATACAGTCGTGAATATAAAAAAAAATGCTATATCCTAGCAGAGTGGTAGCTTAAAGCAGGCTGAAATTAAAGCAGAATGCGCCTTAAGGCGCATTCTGCTTTACTTTCAACCTGCTTTAAGTGGTCATCTATCTTCAACACTAGAAACTGGCTATTGGGTAAACGGTTAAAGCATGTGTCACTTTAAAACACAATGAATGAAAATCAGAAAGCTGACCTAATAAAGCTTAAATCGTTATTTTCACCTTGGTTTTTGAGTTGTCATTAAAGAATGGTTTATAATGTATGCATATTGTGCAAATATAAATCCATTAAAGATTCAGGTTACACTTAAGTTCCTTTCTATATTTAAACCCATGTGCCTAGATGCTGGGTAAAATGGATTGGCCAATAGTGTAGACCTAGATATGCACCAGAAACCCAGATTGTCCACTGTTTGATGGTATACATTGGGCATTCTTTACCAGGATATCTATAAGTGATATCTGTAATTGACAGAGGACAGCTTCAGTACTAGTAAGTGGAAGGAAAGCATCCATTAAAATATCATACACAAAGACTGCAATAATTGAGGGTCACTTTATCAAATGACAAATCAAAAAGTTATACAACTAAAACTGTACACACTGTATTCAAGACTTAACTAGTACAGTGCTCCCTGTCCACAACAGCCCTCCTTACAACAATTTCCTCCTTACAACAATGCTTGTCTCTGTTCCCAAAATAAGACAGTTTTATCTAATGCTTTTATTGCTGCAATATTGTCTGCTTGAAATTTTGGGTCAACTGCTGCGGGTCCCCATTCTTTGCGGTCTCTTACAGTCAGCTCCCTTCATATAACTGGTCATTACATTAACATTATTCTGCACTTGTTCTTTAACTTATTTATTCAACTACGTTTATTTAAGTTCTAGAGAAATAAAAAAACCTTGAATATTTGACAACAAATTAAAGGCAATTTAAGACACAGGCTATTTATATTTTTAAAAGTATGTATATTGTTATGTTTTTGTTTCAGTACCAGTTGAGATTAGGTCTAATAGAGTGGAAAACTTTTCAATGATAGGAGTACAAATCCTACAATAATTATTTTAAGATGAATATCCCATAACTTGTAAATCTCTAGAAGCGTATATATTCATACTCATCTTCCTCATTGACATGGTTCAGCACCATTATGGTATTACAGTAATACCTGCCAATTACGAGTAAGTAAGTGGCCATCAATTGAAGTAGAATGGGGATCTCTGAAGACAGATGACTGCTTAACCCATTACCCCTTAAAATTGCCTTTTTACGCATCTATTTATTCCTCCACTGAAGAAAATAGTTCCAATTTATACAGCCAAGAATATGTACCATAAGAAATATTTTCTATATCCTAGCAGATGGTAGCTTAAAACAGGCTGAAAGTAAAGCAGAATGTGCCTTAAGGCACATTCTGCTTTACTTTCAACCTGCTTTAAGTGGTCACCTGTTTTCAAAGCTAGAAATAGGCTATGAGGTAATGGGTTAATGCAGTAAATGTATTAAAATAATGCAAAAAACTCTTCACAGCAATATTTCTAACCTACATTAAGCAACCTTGTGTATTTCAAATTTCTTAAAACTCTTAATACATGATTGACTGCTAAGATCCTAGCTTAAAGCAAGATGAAAGTAAAGCAAAAACCTCTTGGATATTTCTGCTTTTCTTTTTAACCATTTTTTTCCCACCTTCGTCATTCTATTCCTCTTGGAAACTACCGTGACCCTGTCCTGGTAAAGCATCATATGCAGCTTTTCTACTTCCTATCAAGTTGTTGTTTAAAGTAGGCTGAAAGTAAAGCAGAAAGTTCCTACAGCCTGCTTTAACCCTTTCCCCAATAGAAGCGCCTTTTAGTGAATATGATTTATTCCTCCCCTGAAGAAAATAGTTCCAATTTAATCAGTAATCAATATGTATTATGGGGAATATTTTCTATAGTATAGTACATGATAGCTTAAAGCAGGCTGAAAGTAAAGCAGAATGCGCCCTATGGCGCATTCTGCTTTACTTTCAACCTGCTTTAAGTAGTTACCTATCTGAAGTACTAGAAGAAGGCTATCAGGTAAAGGGTTAAGTAATCACTTGTCTCAGCTTTTTCTTTCACAGCTTTGAAGGAAAATGTTTTAAACACCATCAGTGAATCGCCATTTTCAATCCATGGTGTCATTACTGTACAACATTGTTGATTGATCATAATAATGAGGTATTACTGTATGGCGTGTTACATTGATACAGCGTGTGTTTGTGACAAGACTTGATCAGCCGTGTCATTGTGTCACCTGTAGCCCAAACTTCCCATTCATACCGTAATCCCCCAGTCTAGTCTAACCTCCCATGAACTTTCTAATTGGCCAGCCCGTTGTCCGTCACCGTTTTGTCCACCTTTAAAATGCTGAATCTATCATTTTCTTCATTATGAGCTTACTGTTGGAGCGATGTTTGCGATTCAATTGCATTTTGCAAACAGTATAGATCTATTTCATTAAAGTATGGAGAAACTTGACATCTGATCCAAGGTCCAAATTGGTTGACTTTTGGATTTTTGTTGTTGTATAATTTTATGAACAAGAATGAGTTAATTTTAGAATAAGCATACTACAATTTCAAGAAATGATATTCATTCGGCTTTCAAAGAGTTGACCCTCTATGTTAAAGCACCCTTTTAAGCTTTTTATCTGTCCTCATAGAAATATATTTTCATGCTTCCACTCTATCCTGATAAAGTGTTGGTAGGTAGTTAAAAACGTGCCTACATCCTTCCACGTATCCTGTTGCATGCTGGGTAAATTTCTGCTAATATTTAAGGATGTGACAACTTAAAGCACTCCAGAAAAAAATGTTTGCTTTATCCTAGCCTGCTTAAAGCAGCCACCTGTCAGGATGAAGGAAATAGTTCCAATTGCATTTTAATGGAAGGGAGAAAGCAGTGATATTTTGGAAAAGAATGCACTGAAAAGTTAGGAGGAAAAGGGTTAAAATTTGATCTTTTCTATTCCATGTCAAAATAATCCCAAGCCATAACTCAGACAAAGATATGATAACATATTGTTGATCTGTTGACCCCAGGTAACAAAAAAGGGTCAAAAAGGGACAATTAGGGGCTTCCGTTTATTCAGGTTAAGAAGGCAGTTATAAGCTGACTTCTATTACCTTATTGTCACGTTAAATAACCCGGCCGGTAGTGTGAGCTCACTGGCAGAATCTTTGATCTCAGAAACCCGATCCAAACCAATGTGATTTGAGAAAAAAGGAAAACTCCCTTATAGGGATCTGATAAAGCGATTGCATTGTGTGCAGATTCCGGTAATCTGCTGTCAGAATGTATTGTTAATGTGCAAGGCATGGGAAATGCATCTTAAATTGAATTTTTCTCAGATTAACTTTTCCAGCTGCATATGTTAAGGAAATGCAACACTATTAATTGTTAATCCTTTCCTTTTGAGATAGTTATAGGCGAAAATTAACTATATTCAACTGGGAGCTTTCTGCTTTACTTTCATCTTGTTTTAAGCTGCCACCTGTATTCAACATCATAAATTTAATATTGAATTTCAGTTTTTAGCTCACCTGGCACAAAGTGCCAAGGTGAGCTATTTTGATCGTGCTGTGTCCGTCGTCGTCCGTTCGTCGTCAACAATTTCTTTAAATGACATCTCCTTCTAAACTACTGGATGGATTTTAACCAAACTTGGCAGAAATGATCCTTATATGGTCCTCTATGAAAGTTGTTCAAATGTTTCCTGTCCGTTGCATATCTAGGTCACAGGAGCTAAAAATAGATCGTTTCAATAAAAACTTAAAAAATCTTCTTCTCTGAAACCACAGTACCCTGAGCTTAGATATTTGGCACAAAGCATCATCTATAGGTCCTGTATCAAGATTGTTCAAATTATGTCCCTGGGGTCAAAACTGGCCCTGCCCCGGGGGTCACAAATTTACATAGAGTTATATAGTGAAATTTTCAAACCTTCTTCTCTGAAACTAATATAGCTAGAGCTTTGATATTTGGCATGCTGTAACATCTAGAGGTACTTTACCAATAGCGTTCAAATGTTTCCGGTCCGTTTCATATCTAGGTCACAGGAGCTAAAAATAGATTTTTTCGATTAAAACTTAAAAAATCTTCTTCTCTGAAACCACAGTACCCTGAGCTTAGATATTTTGCACAAAGCATCATCTACAGGTCCTCTATTAAGATTGTTCAAATTATGTCCCTGGGGTCAAAAATGACCCCGCCCGGGGGTTATAAATTTACATAGAGTTATATAGTGAAATTTTCAAACCTCTTCTTCTCTGAAAGCAATGTGCCTAGAGCTTTGATATTTGGCATGGTGTAACTTTTAGAGGTACTTTACCAAAATTGTTCAAACGGTTCTGTTCCGTTGCATATCTAGGTCACAGGAGCTAAAAATAGATTTTTTCAATAAAAACGTAAAAAATCTTCTTCTCTGAAACCACAGTACCCTGAGCTTAGCTATTTTGCACAAAGCATCATCTACAGGTCCTCTAATAAGATTGTTCAAATTATGTCCCTGGGGTCAAAAATGACCCCGCCCCGGGGGTCATAAATTTACATAGAGTTATATAGTGAAATTTTCAAACCTCTTCTTCTCTAAAAGTAATGTGGCTATAGAGCTTTGATATTTGGCATGGTGTAACTTTTAGAGGTACTTTACCAATATTGTTCAAATGGTTCCGGTCCGTTGCATATCTAGGTCACAAGAGCTAAAAATAGATTTTTTCAATTAAAACGTAAAAAATCTTCTTCTCTGAAACCACAGTACCCTGAGCTTAGCTATTTTGCACAAAGCGTCATCTACAGGTCCTCTATTAAGATTGTTCAAATTATGTCCCTGGGGTCAAAAATGACCCCGCCCGGGGGTCATAAATTTGCGTTATATAGTGAAATTTTCAAACCTCTTTTTCTCTGAAAGTAATGTGGCTAGAGCTTTGATATTTCGCATGGTGTAACTTTTAGAGGTACTTTACCAATATTGTTCAAATGGTTCTGGTTCGTTGCATATCTAGGTCACAGGAGCTAAAAATAGATTTTTTCAATAAAAAATTAAAAAAATCTTCTTCTCTGAAACCACAGTACCCTGAGCTTAGCTATTTTGCACAAAGCATCATCTTCAGGTCCTCTACCAAGAGTGTTCAAATTATGTCCCTAGGGTAAAAAATGACCCTGCCACGGGGTCACAAATTTACAAAGAGTTATATAGTGAAATCTTCAAACCTCTTCGTCTCTGAAACCAATATGGCTAGAGCTTTGATATTTGGCATGGTGTAACTTCTAGAGATACTTTACCAATATTGTTCAAATGGTTTCGGTTCGTTGCATAACTAGGTCACAGTAGCTAAATATAGATTTTTTCAATAAAAACTTAAAAAATCTTCTCTGAATCCACAGTACCCTGAGCTTAGCTATTTGGCACTGATCAGCATCATCCAATCAGCAAATTGCACAATGATATTGTCATAATTTCTCAGCTTTCCAAGATATGTTACATTTACATCAATGGCTCCAGGTGAGCGATTTAGGGCCGTATACGGCTCTTGTTACATGTATGAGTAGGTCCAGGTCCCATAAGATGCTTCTGTCGAGGAAATAGTTTAAATTTTATTGATATGATTTGTTCTCAGATCTCACAGAAGTTGTAATCTAGTGAGTGTCTTCTTAACCCATTACCCGAAGATACATACACCTTCACCCTTTGAACCCTAGTCCCGCATATTGGCGTCCTTTTCAAACAGTGTACATGTGAACAGTACACTTGTCCTATGCAAACAGTGAAGACCCTGATCAGAGGGCTCCAAAAGGAGCCCTCTGATCAGGGTCTTCACTGTTTGTCATAATGCCAAACATTGACAAAAACAACCCTTAAAAGTCAGAAATGGACTAGACTAAAATGGAAACTGGAATTGTCCATTTAAAGTTTTAGGGAGGAAAGAGTTAAACTTATTCCTCCACTAAAGGAAATACTTTCAATTTATACACTCATGAATACAACATTGTATCATAAGAAATATTTTATATTCTAACAGACGGTCACTTAAAGCAGCCTTAAGGCTCATTCAGCTTTACTTTTAACCTGCTATGAGTGGTCACCTGTCTTCAGAACTAGAAACAGGATATATGGGGTAATGGGTTAAAAAGGTAGAATCTGCTATCTACATACAATGTACAATTTTAACCTGATTTTACACTGATATTACAACCTGGTGAGCATAATAATTATATTATAAAGGAGTCTCATTTACAGCATTCAAACACATATCACTATGACGGGATAGGTAAATAGGTGGAAAGGCATTATTGTAAAGGGAAGGAATAAAGCAGTATGAAAGTAACACAGAAAGCTTCTGGAGGGTGCTCCAGTTATGCAAGATAACATTGGAAATACTTGGTCAGTCTTTGTCAAACCTTTTGTCAATGTTCATGGGCATGAGTCGACCAAATTTGATAACCTGAGTCAGGCTGCCTCTCAGACAAGCAGGAGTTGTGGCCTTTTAAAAAAGTCTGCAACTTTGCTACATGAAAGAAGGTTTGTTGTTGGTTTACAGCAGATACATAAAGCAAGTAAAGCAGAAAGCTCCTTAAGGAGCTTTTCTGCTTTACTTTCATTCTGCTTTCAGCTGCAGACTGCATTTAAATGAAACCAGAATGAACATGTTTTTGTTAGTCTTCATTGCAGAGATTGCAAGTTTTGCAAGTATTTTGTGACAGTTTTCACTTGTGTTTCGTATGTAATTGATCATCTACTAAGGTGCAGCCCTAGACATTAACTTACTGCTTACATGCATATATTGGCAGATAGACTGCATTTCTGCAGCATCACATTACAATCAATGTCCCTTAACTCTTTCCTCCCTGAAACTTTAAATGGACAATTCCAGTTTCCATTTTAGTCAAGTCCATTTCTGACTTTTAAGGGTTGTTTTTGTCAATGTATGGCATTATGACAAACAGTGAAGACCCTGATCAGAGGGCTCCTTTCGGAGCCCTCTGATCTGGGTCTTCACTGTTTGCACAGGACAAGTGTACTATTCACATGTACATTGTTTGAAAAGAACGCCTATTTGCGGGACTAGGGTTCAAAGGGTTAACTTTTCACCACCCGGATAGCTTGTCTGCTGAAACTTGCTGTCTGCTTTTCTCTATCTAAAATATTACCCTTTACTCCATAGATACGTTATTTTAACACCTTTAATTTATACCTCTTTATATTCTACTCCAAACATTGTTTGCAAATTATCAGTGCCCAAAGGGTAAGGATACAGTGAAGGGGTTATATTTCTTCAGTAGAAATGTACAAATATATCAGTATCACTAACTACTGTTTTACATTACAAACATGATAACTTTATTGCAACCATTTTAACCCTTAGCCCGCCAAATAAATTGTCGTCTGCTATATTTCTCGTCTGCTTCAAGTTTCAAAGTGCTTCAAAGTTGCTCAAAATTGCTGAAAATGTTGTCCGAGTGTCAAACAGCTTGGATCCGGATGAGACGCCGAGTTACTCGGCGTCTCATCCGGATCCAAGCTGTTTGCATATGGAGCTATAGTCGTGACTGGCAGGCTAAGGGTTAAACCTTTGTTAGCTCTTTGAACACTAAGTCAACTTGTTGTCTGCTATATTGTTCTAAGTTTAGTATATTCCAATACTCTTTTCAAAATAGGGTCAGAGAGACAAACAGGTTGGATCCTGATGAGACGCCACACGGCACAGTATGTGGCATCTCATCAGGATTAACAATGGTTATCATGGTTTCACTGTTAGCATGCTAAGAATTAACCCTTAGCCCGCCAAATAAATTGTCGTCAGCTATATTTCTCGTCTGCTTCAAGTTTCAAAGTGCTTCAAAGTTGCTCAAAATTGCTGAAATGTTGTCAGAGTGTCAAACAGCTTGGATCCGGATGAGACGCCGAGTTACTCGGCGTCTCATCCGGATCCAAGCTGTTAATTTTGCATATGGAGCTATAGTCGTGAGTGGCATGCTAAGAATTAAAGCCTCTTTACTGCCAAGTGCAACTACACTTAAATCAGCAACAGGATGACTCCAGATCAGGTGATATAACCCGATCAGTGTCTGCTCAGGATTCTAGCATTTTGATACACTTATCCATGCTTTCCTCAATAATTTTTTTTTTATTCCAAATTTATATGGCAGTGAACTGGTTAATTTGTACGTTTTCCCTTTTATTGCTTTAAATTTCTTTTCTGTAAAATTGTTTTATGCCCAAGTTGTTAATATGTTTTATGCTACTTTGATTTCAGGAAATCTAAGGAAGTCTGATACAAACAGTTTGGATCAAGATCAGACACAGAGCTATACAATGTATGATGTGGATCCAAACTATTTGTAAATACTGATATAGTCCTGATTAGCAGGATAATGGTCAAGATTCTTACATTTCATTCTTGCTATATCATGATACTAATGTACATATTATTTATGAATAATTTCCTGGTAGCCCAGGGTTAGCCAGGTGTTTTTGTGTGTACAATCTGTCTATCTGATATCCTCTATCTAACTCAGATACTAAGACGGAGTGGTCGAACAACTGAACAAGATCAAAATCTGACTCTCAAATTTCTCATTGAAACCTTTCACTGCATTATAATGCCTGCATTTAAACAGTTATCAAATTTAGATTTAAAACATTTGACAAAACACTTCTCCTGCTGTTAGTTTACACTAAACAGTGTAGACCCAAATCAAACAGCTCTTGACAGAGCTGTCTATTGACTGAGAGAGTCTGTGTGTGTGTGTGTGTGTGTGGGGGGGGGGGGTTATTTTGTCAACTTTACAATTGGCCATAACCTTTGAACAATAACCAATACACACTACACACTCAATACTTGACATGTATGTTGCTCGTATCCAGAGGTATGGTCAAAGGTCAAGGTCACAGAGGGCTTAGATCTAATATTTGAAATGGCAATATCCTTGGACCCTCAAATGAAATGGGCTTCATATTTGGTATACGTTTGGCTTATATTCAAAGAAATTTAAATATGTATATTTTATAACCATGTGGAACCAAATGTCAAGGTCACAGATGTCAAAAAGTGGAAGTTATTTGTAGGCCATAGTTTTTAGCTCACCTGAGCCTTCGGCTCAGGATAAGCTATTGTGATCGCTCTTAGTCCGTCGTCCACCGTCCAGCGGCCGTCTGCCGTCGTCCATCCACATTTTCAAACAACATCTCCTCAGAAACCACTAACCCGATTTCAACCAAACTTTGTCAGAAGCATCAGTGACAAGGGGGAACGAAATCTTGTTCAAAGCTTTTGGCTAGAGTTATTCCCCTTGCTGTGGGACCTGATTTTCTAAAATGACCGTACAGATAACTTTTAATGCATAAGAAAATCTTTAAAACTCTTCTTCTCTGAAACCAATAGGCCCAGGCCTTTGATAGGTGGTATGTATCATGACCTAATGGTCTTCTAACAAGATTGTTCAAATTTTGACCCTGGGGCCAAAAATGCCCCGTCCTGGGGCTTATCAGTTTTTCTTAGGAAAACCTTTGAAAATCTTCTTCTCTGAAACTGTATGGCCTAGATTATTGATATTTGACATGTAGCTTTGCCTTATGGTTCTCTACCTAGATTGTTCAAATTATGATCCCCGGGTCAAAATTGGCCCCGCCCCGGGGCTTATCAGTTTTACATAGATTTATATAGGAAAACCTTTAAAAATCTTCTCTGAAACTGTAAGGCCCAGATCTTTAAAATTTGACAAATAGCTTTGCCAAATGATCCTCTACCAAGATTGTTCAAATTGGGCCAAAAATGGCCCCGTCCCACCCTTTGGCTTATCAGTTATCAATGGAAAACCTTTAAAAATCTTCTTCTCTGTGCTTCATATTTGGTGTTTTATCGTAGCAGATCACAGATAGTGGTTTATGAAATCTGCATAATTACTCGGGAACAGGCAGTGCCCTACATCTTACCCTTAGGGGCAATATTAAACTATTGTCTTTAAACACTTACTTGCTAAGCATGACTTTAACTAAAATTGGCAAACAGTTTTGACCCAAATTATGTGCTGAGTTTTGTCTCTGGTGGAGATCCAGTCTGTTTGACGCTCCTCTTTTGGTTTCTTCTGTTAAACAGAAAAAACAATATTGAAAATAACCGCAAACAACACATTTGAAGCTAACAATAGAGTGAAACATTTTCCTTATTTGTTAACAGCTATATATAAGCAAATGGCAATTGTTGAGACTAAATATTACTTCACACTTGGCATAATATAGAGCCATATGACACCTTGGACCCTAGCTTTCCTGACAGTGTAAGCACCGAAATTGAACATTCGTTGATATACAGTAAACTTATTTATAACGAACTCTGATAAGGTGAATTTCGGCTTATAGCGAACTAAATTTCATTCCCCTGCCGATCTCTTCATTAATTCAATACAGGATATAATGCTTAGTGCGAATTTGGTTAGAGCGAATTTTCTCTTAGGGCGAACTGCTTTTCAAGTACCTTCATCCACAAAACGCTTTAAAATACCTTCGTTAAAGCGAATTCTCATCTTGCTTCAGTCTTCAGTCACCTATGTAGTTCACGCGATAAACACCGTGACGCATAGGTGTTAAAACACACAATAAGATCTCGATGACTTGTGAATTGATCCGTAATTACGATTAACATGGTATAATGGTAATGCTTTGTTAACTCCATTAGTCATGGACCCATGATGTGCGCTTGTATGTGTTATAACTATGCATATTTTCTTTCAGTTCTCGTGTAAACGTTTATTTTTGTTCGTGTCGAATTATAGATATGCGTAAGTAACTGGCCCCATATCTTGTCAATTTCCTACGTGTAGACGAAAAAGATGAAGTAATCCTATTGTCGTGTCATTTACATAACCGGGTCTGATTATTTCGACTTGTTTGATTGGATGTTTAAAAGAATAAATAAGAATTTGATAACACTCAACCGCTAAAGCAGGAGATTAGTAAACCGAATCTAAATGATTTAAGAATTAGAGGTCAGTAATATTAATTCCTTAATATTGATAACAACACAAGTGAACTGAGCATATGACAGCTCAAGTGTTAATCAAACCGTACACACTAGTGTATTTACGTGTTTGGTATCGAGACAACACGGCATATGCGCTAACAAATAGTGTTATTGCTGCCTATTTTTCTTTTCCTTTTTTTCGCTTGAAGAGGTGACATAGATCGTAAATTGTATTCCAAGATTAAATGGTAGTAAAAGGTAAATACTAACCATTTTAAGAATATAGAATGTGACCGCGTACATGTATTATGACGACGCATTTCCATATGGCACTGAATAAAGTTCAGTCGCAAATCAGGGTGATAATTTATAACGAATTTCGTACTATCAATATAGCGAATAATGTTTAGAGCGAAGTAAATCCTCAAGTCCCCTGGAATTCGTTATAACCGAGTTTTACTGTAGTTGAATGCTGTTGGTAGCTTAGCGCAAAATGAAAGTAAAGCAGAAAGCTCTTGTTTGAGCTTTCTGCTTTACATTTAACTTGCTTTAAGAAGAATCCTACCTGAAAAAACAGTTGGATATATGAGATTTGCACGTTATACTATATGGAGGAAATTGTTAAAGCAAGTTTGATTCTGTCTGTACATTTTCCTAATTATATACATGTTCATTTCTCAGCCATACTATGCACTAATTCTTCATTTCTGCTGTTCTCTCAAAACACTTAACCCTTAGCCTGCCACTCACGACTATAGCTCCATATGCAAACAGCTTGGATCCGGATGAGACGCCGAGTAACTCGGCGTCTCATCCGCATCCAAGCTGTTTGACACTCGGACAACATTTTCAGCAATTTTGAGCAACTTTGAAGCACTTTGAAACTTGAAGCAGACAAGAAATATAGCAGACGACAATTTATTTGGCGGGCTAAGGTTTAATTTACTTGCATGGTGTTTCCTTTCTATCCATAATTTGCATTCTGATTGCTTTTCTAAAATTGCAAGACAAGCTGTTTTCCTAGTAGTATGGATGATTCATTGAATCATTTGATTAACCCTTTAAATTTTAAATGAATATTTTGTTTGTTTAAATGTACTCTGCATGCAGATATTTTCTCTTTGTAAATGAACAACACAAATTACAAACAATTTTGATCCTGATTTAGATGCAGAGTTACTTGGGTGTCCCGATCATCTAGATGTATCCCTTTTCTCCATTGAAGTGCATTAGAGTACTTCTAACCGGGCACATCTCAATAAAAGCACACTCAATTAATTCTTGGTGATGAATACAGGTGTCAGCTTAAAGCATGATAAAAGTAAAGCAAAATGCTCCTGAAGGAGCTTTTTGCTTTACTTTTATCTTACTCTAAGCAATCTCCTTCCTAAACACTGTTGGGGCAATAGGTGAATTTCATGTCAGGCTCTGGAAGAAAGGGTTAACCAGTTTGCAATGTCAGCAATTCTCCTTTCCATAATTCAGAAGATTTTAGTATGAAGATTTAAACAAGTTAATTGTCTTTTCTAAAACTATTAAAATAATTTTTTTGTTAAATAAATTCTATTATCTGCATATTTGAAAATGACATTTCCTTTCTGATTTGCTCTGAAACTATCATCAAAGACTGTCAAATAGTTTGGATCCAAATGAGATGCTGAGTTAGACGACATCTGATCTGGATCCAAACCATTTGCAAAAGTGAAGAATATATTCTGTAAGAGTGAGAAGGGTTACAAATGAATAACTCGGAGATACAATAGCTGCTGAGATAGACGGAGTTCATGCTTGGTTTTTGTCCTATCAGTTACAGCTCAATTATCTTTATCTGAAAATTAAACTCTCAATTTTGCTATGAAATATTCTAATTTCTATAATGAAATTCTGGAATAATGAGTTTCTTCAAAGTTTCAAGGAATTCACTGGTAAAATAATTATTTATTGCCTATCAGTGCAGATACCTTGAGTGGCAAAAATTTTATCCTATAGAAACACAGTTTGATGTCTTTACCTATTCATTGTAAAATTGACTTGACTGTTAGAGGAGCTTTTTGTTTAACTTTAATTAACCCTTAGCCTGCCACGCACGACTATAGCTCCATATGCAAACAGCTTGGATCCAGATGAGACGCCGAGTAACTCGGCGTCTCATCTGGATCCAAGCTGTTTGACACTCGGACAACATTTTCAGCAATTTTGAGCAACTTTGAAGCACTTTGAAACTTGAAGCAGACGAGAAATATAGCAGACGACATTTTATTTGGCGGGCTAAGGGTTAACTCTTTGTATGCTAGCGGCTGATATATCTGCCACAGTGATATCCTTTGCAAAAAGATTGGATCCAGATGAGACGCCGCGTAACATCAGCAGACAACAATAATTGTTGCAGATGAAAAAAATTATCCAGCATGCAAAGAGTTAAGCAACCGTCTGACTTTAAAACAGGAAAACAAGGTTATTGCCACGTACCAACAGGGCTTGAACTTTAGATTTTTTCCCACTTCCATTTTTTTGCAAGTGCCCATATTTTCTACTTGCAAAACTAGGTTCCAACTTGCTATTTCAATACGATTATCTACAAATTGACGTTTCACATCATTTTGATCAAAATTATAAGATAAAGTTCATAAACATTACTTTGTTGAACTTTTCATTCTGTATCTCAATCTGTGCTAGATTACTCATGTAAATAAAGTTTCAAAAATAATAATTAGTGTGTCTTTTTGTGTATAAACTGTACAGTTACTATTCTTAACTCTAAATAAGTCTTTATTGGCAGTCCATCCCATAAAGTCAATTTCCATTCAAAACAACAAGGTTCGCTAAATAATTAAAAACGGACTATAGCTAAACTTTGTAACAGGGTCGTTTTGTCAAGGGGACGAAATGGCCGTGTTATATTTTCAGAGTTCGATGTTTATGGATGATTTTTTTTTATCTTTGGTGAAGACAGTCGGCAGACAGTACACTATATTTCGAAAACGCTTTCACTATCCTCCATAATATTATGTTCGAGAAAGATGTGCATTTCTTTCAACCATTTTTAGGACAGATTTTAGCGATGCCGTGGTTCGTCCCATTTTCGCACAAAGCAATAAACCCAATTACTTTGTGAGTTTCGTAACTTGGTTTGGGCTAGCTGTCAGCCTGTTTTCGGCTGTTCTTCCTTAAATGTCTCGTCAGCCTTCCGTTTATAAACGCTAGAAGGACGAGTCGACTGGAAAACGTTGATTTATGAGTTTAATTTACATCCGCAATTCGCAGTTTGCGGTCACTCGCTAATAGACTGGTTCCCCTTTTTCTGGTGCTGATTCGGAGTTGGTACCTATGAATCGAAGCCGGACTATCAATCATGCGCATGTGTTAAGTGCTGGGTTTCCCGAAGTTATAAATAGCCGAGATAAGAAAAGAACGAGATTGGCGAACAGCGAGAACTATTTAAATTACTGCAAGATTAGAAGTGTTTGACACTGTGTTCGTCTTTACCAATTTAACCATACATTTTGGAACGTCTGAACATCAAAATATACACTCGCAATTTTTTTCAAGTGCTGAATTTTTCAGCTCGCTTTTTCAAAATTCCACTCGCATTTTGTGAGTTCACAAGAGCGAAGTTCGAGCCCTGACCAAGATCGGCATTGTTTGCTATATATGATACAAGTTATTATAAATACTTTGACAACTTGTGCTTAGCAACCTCTCAAAGAAGAATAAAAAGTGGGTATTATAGAAAGGTGTCCGCTTAATGTAGGACAGAGTAATGGTGAGTGTTAAATTACTTCAGATCAGGATCTACATTGTCATCTGCTTTTCAACAGTATCATGTCGGTTACATCTACTTAACCCTTTGAACCCTAGTCCCGCATATAGGCGTCCTTTTCAAACAGTGTACATGTGAATAGTACACTTGTCCTGTGCAAACAGTGAAGATCCAGATCAGAGGGCTCCGAAAGGAGCCCTCTGATCAGGGTCTTCACTGTTTGTCATTAAGCCAAACATTGACAAAAACAATCCTTAAAAGTCAGAAATGGACTAGACTAAATTGGAAACTGGAATTGTCCATTTAAAGTTTCAGGGAGGAAAGGGTTAAAGATAATCTAGGTTTACAATGTTTTCCATGGCTGATGATTCTCATTCTTATGACATTATTCATTGATGGCTTGGAAGGTTTGTCACCTTCATAACCGTACCCCTAGTACAAACTGTTATTTGCAAACAGTTTTGATCCTGATCAGACGCTGCATAATCCAGCATCTGATCAGGATCCAAACTGTTTGACATTCTTAAACTTTCGATATTTCTTAAAGTCAAAATACCTAAAATTTGAATTGAGAAATAAACGCAGACATTTGTTTGAACCCTTTCCAATATAAATATGCCTTTAACACCTTTAATTTATTCTTCCACTAAAGAACAAGTTCAAATTTATACAGTCATGGATACTTATCGTAAGAAATAGTATTTATATTCAGGCAGATAGTACCTAAAGCAGGCTGAAAGTAAAGCAGAATGCGCCTTAACCCTTTACCCCATAGCCTGTTTCTAGTTTTGAAAATAGGTGACTAGTAAAAGCAGGCTAAAAGTAAAGCAGAATGCGCCTTAAGGCGCATTCTGCTTTACTTTCAGCCTGCTTTAAGCTACTTCCTGTTAAAATAAAGAAAATATTCCTTATGATACATATTCATGACTGTATAAATTGGAACTATTTTCTTCTGCGGAGGAATAAACTGAATGCGCTAAAAGGCGCTTCTATGAGGTAAAGGGTTAAGGAGCATTCTGCTTTACTTTCAACCTGTTTTAAGTGATCTTCAATACTAAAAAATAGCTATGGGATAATGGGTTAAAGCAGATGATGTGATGGCAGTGAGGGAGTTAAAACAAGATATGTAAGGTTTTCCAACTGTTTCTTCAATGTCATTTCAGCGGCGCCACATGGAACTGCCTCATTAAAAACCAAATCTCTCCATTCCTTTATAATGTCTTTGAGATGTGAAGGTCTGAAGCAAGCATTCTTTGGGGCTTAAAGACTTGATTATCTTGAAGAAAAAAACGTTGAAAGTTTCGAATGAATACAGTGATTTATTGATAATTCACCCATGTTTTGCAATGATTATTGTAATTCGAGGAATTAATGTCAGTAATGAATCTTATCTCAGGGGAGCAAACATGTTCAAAGTGGAGAATGCACAATAAATTAAAAAACAATTTAACTCTTTCACCACCAAATATAAACATCTGCTTTAACCCTTCTACCCGTAGAAGCACCTTTTAGCACATTTAATTTATTCCTCATCTGAAGAAAATAGTTTCAATTTATACAGTCATGGATATGAATTATAAGAAATATTTTCTATACTCTAGCATAGCTCAAAGCAGGTTGCAAGTAAAGCAGAATGCGCCTTAAGGCGCATTCTGCTTTACTTTTGACCTGCTTTTAAGTGTTCAGCTATCTTCAATACAAGAAACAGGCTATGGGGTAAAGGGTTAATATAGGAATAAACAACATCTTTTTGACGTTCATGGCGGTATGACTACATTAGCTTCGCAGGGGGTAAGTTTCGTAAAAGCCCGAAGGGCGTTTTCGTTAAACTTACCCCCCAAGCTAATGTAGTCATACCGTCATGAGCGGCAAAAAGATGTTGTTGATTCCTTATATTTATATTTATATTTTCTGTCTGGTCAATTTAATGTGTTTATTGGCCAGATTTGTTTTTCTGTATAAGAATTTATCATATACCGGTCAAAGAGGTTTGATAGATGTAATGTCGATGTAATAGCCATTCCAGTTTCTAAATATGGTGAGAAAGTAGTCCCAACTACATGTACTGTAACTGTATTAAAAATTCAGGATTTTTTCCAGTAAACTTTCTCTCTGTGAATGGAAAAGACTTACAAGGCAAACAAATAACAGTGCAACTTGAATATCGATTGCCAAAGCACATTCTAAAAAAACAGGTCACGGTTGTTTTCTTAACCAATTTACACACATAGCAACGCGATAGTAACGACCTATGGGTCTGTATCACTCCGCTAGCGTCATATGACCGTCGACCAATGGGAGCTTAGTGTTAAGTGCCCAATGTAGTCTATTTTAAGAAGTCCACGAATAGCACGAGGAAATCCGAACTGGCTAGAACCAGTTTCGATGTGTTAGTTCATCGGCAGATGTACTGCATATTTTTAATAGGATTACATAAAGACTTTACAGGGTGAATGTAAATATTTATATATAACCCTTTCATCAGCAAAATATTGTTAATGTTTGCATTAATATTGCTGTCCGCATATTAATTTAAAAGTTGGATATATGACCGTATGCCTGAGAAAATATGGATAAATTGTTACCATTGACAGCAAAAGGAGTTAAATTGGAATAATTAGAGGTTTGGACAGGCATTTGTATGAGAGAAAGAGCAAAAGAACAAACAAAAGTATTTCAGAAAGCTCCTAGCTTACAAACTTTCGATATCTACATTGTAGGAACTTCCAACATTACTTCTGTTCTGCATTAGGCTGCATCCAGAAGAACAGACTGTTAATGCATCTTTAGAAGCCAAACACAAGGTCCCGGGTCCTGCTAGATCAGTCTTCACAGTTGGCTAGATGTTAAAGTCAACAGATGTTGCAAACTATGTAGACCTGTACAAGACATAAAACTTGACAGTTCATCAGGACCTAGCTACACTGTTTTCAGCATCTGATCTAAATCAGAACTATTTTCAAAGATCTTGAAAATCGTTTTCAAGTTTCAAAGACAGTTTTGACATTTAAACCAGATTTGAATAAGTAGTGTTACGATAAGGGATTTGTCTAAACTGCACTTTTAGTCTAAAAGCTGTTAGTTTTATTCACGTCTATGCCGTAAAAAGGAAATGTTGAGGTTTTTAGAAAGTGGAGATAGGAGTGTTGTGAGAGATTTATAGCGTGATTGTTCACTGAAAAAGAACAAGAAACATCCAAATAACAAAGCTTTTAGCATAAGGAGAAATGGTAGATACAGTAAAACCTCTCTATAACAACCACTAAAGTGTCATAATTTACTAGGTGTTATCGACAGGTGACTGTTTAAAGCATGGTGACAGTAAAACAGAAAGCTCCTTTAGGAGCTTTCTGTTTTACTGTCACCTTGCTTTATGCTGTCACCTGTCATTTATACAATCAATTAGCCCTCGTTTTAGTGGCCTTTATAGAGAGGTTTTACTGTATATAAGTTAGAATGAGATGTTGGTATTAATCCATTACTCCATAGCCTGTTTCTAGTATTGTAGATAGATGGCCACTTAAAGCAGGATGAAAGTAAAGCAAAATATGCCTTAAGCTACAATCTGCTGTAGGTTATTGAATATATTTCATATGCATATATTTCATTACTATGTAACTATTTACTTCAGTAGCTAGATAATTTAAAGGCGTAAAAAGTTGTATTTATGAGGTAATAGGTTAATATAAGCTGAAATGCAGCCTTTCTAAAGAAGATACACATATAGTGTTTAATCTGTTCAACTCTAGTGGTGAGTATACTTATCCTTTACAAACAGTGTACCGATGAAGAGTACACTTGTCCTATGCAAATAGTGTTGACCCTAATCAGCGGGCTCCTATAGGAGCCCTCTAGTTAGAGTCTGTACTGTTTGTCATTTTGCATTTTGCAATTTGTTTGTAAATAAAACCTATACTTGTCACAAGCTGCCAGTTAGATGAGTCCTGTTACACAATTATGCATTTACCCATTTCTCCATATATACTCCTTTTTACGCCTTTAATTTATTCCTCTACTGAAGAAGAAAATAATTCCAATTTATATACTGTTACAAATAAGAATGATTATATGTATTTTCTATATCCTAGCAGATAATAGCTTAAAGCAGGCTGAAAGTTAAGCAGAATAAACCCTAAGGCGCATTCTGCTTTACTTTCAACCTGCTTTAAGAAGTCACATGTCTTCAAAACTAGAAACAGGCTATGGGTTAATGGGTTGAAATATGGTTATATACTTATATGCGTATGCATCTTTTCAGATAATTATTTTCAAATATATTATATTTTTTATAGATAGATTGTCCCAAGTGAAATAAATGAAACGCTTTACTGAACTAATGCGTTTTATCTGATAAAGCAAAATAAAGCTCTCAGTTGCATAATATACTTAATCTTTCTTTCACTTAAACATCATCTGCTTCAAGATTTGTCATTTGCAGTTAATCTCAAATATAGTGTAAATATCTGTTTTAACTTGTGAAACCTTAGTATGGGTCAAACAGTTTGGTTCCTGATCAGATATCAAGTTACTCAGCATCTGATCAGGAGTCAAACTGTTTGCAAATTTTTCATGGTAAGTTCTGTTAAGCAACAAAAAGGGAACTAAAATGCATTTTAAATATGTTTGATAGATAAGAGAGAAAAGAAAAGTTATGTTTTTGTCATTTTGGTACATGATTTATGATAAGCTTGCCGGCTGGGCTTTGGTGTCTCATTATTCAGTTATTGTCTGGGGCTCATCTGCCGTATGCTACCAAGACTCATTAACCTATAAGAATGCTGGCAATATTAGCATTATGACCTTTGCAAACAGTTTGGATCCAGATCAGATGCCGAGTAACTCGGCATCTGATCAGGGTCCAAAATGTTTGTTTCAAGGATGCTTTTTCATCAAATAGGTAAAGGTGGGAGCTAATTTAAGAATTTCAGCAGACAACATTTATAATGAGCAGACGACATTAATTCAGCATTCAAAGCATTAACATTCATCCGCTGATTTACATGTATTCCTTAACCTACATGGAGTAAAGTGTAAAAATAATAAAAACAGTTTTGATCCTGATCAGATTGTTTGATTTGTCAATATATTTTGTAAAAACAGTAAAAGATTATGTCCTATGATATTCTGTGTATGCTGCATAACAATTTGTCAATTTTAGTTATGGAATGTGGTGTTTTGTGAGGCAGTCTACTCTGTCTCGTAGGTTAAGGATTTAAATATTTAAGAAATTATATACAGGTGTTAGAGGTGTTAACACATTAGTAAAGATCGCTGAATGTCTTTTGTTGAAAATACGTAAATCCATGAAAGAACATAACTGAACCATTCAAAAGTCATGTCACATAATTTGAGAAAAAATATATATTTAAACCCTTTCCCTAACAGCTTGTGTTTTGCTTTTAAGAGGGGGATCTGCTTAAAGCAGACTGAAAGTAAAGCAGAAATCTCCCTGAGGGAGATTTCTGCTTTACTTTCAGTCTGCTTTAAGTAGCCACCTGTGAGGAAATAGGACATGTTTCTAATGGTAAGGAAGAGTTAAACAGGTGTGAGGAATAGGTAAAGGGTCGGGAAGGCGTATCCATGTAGGAAAGGATTATGCAAGTGAAGCATATAAAAGTTTAATGTTCTGCATCATGTATTAAAACATTTATTGTGTTGTGTAATATTTTCTAACTTTACGTCTTACCTTTAACCCATGGCATTACGCCTCTACTTTATTCCTCCACTAAAGAAATAAGTTCCAATTTGTACAGTCATGAATATACACCATATAAACATTTAAAATTTCGATATACACAATGTATTAGCAGATGGCAGCTCAAATAAAGCAGGCGGCTGAAAATAAGCAGAATGTGCATTAAGTTGCAGTTTTCTTTACTTTCAACCTGTGGTCACCCATCTTCAATGCTAGAAACAGGCTATGGAGTAACTTAATTGGAGAATTTCAACAGATGAAAATAGTGAAGCATACAATTTTACTAAAAGATCAAAGACAGGGCAAAAATCTTTATTTTACCTTTTAGAAGCTTAGTAACACATAAAAGCTATTTTTGTAAACTAAATGAAAGATGTCCTTAAAAAGAGTTGTCAACTTTTAAAAAAAAAAGAAAAAAAAAAGATTTTCAAATTTAGGCTGAAAGTTTAATTGAAGGAACCTCAATACATGTGTGTGACAGTTTGAATTCTGATCAGACACTGACATCATTGGTGTCCTACTTAGTTCTGAATAGGCAAAGTTGTGCATGGCAGTGAAATGGTTGATGGCTTATCAAGGTGAAATATATGTTTAAAGTTTTCACCTGAACTCTTTTCATGCTAAGTAAGATTATCTTCAGCAACAATTGTCATCTGCTATGTTTCGAAAAACAAACTTTTCCAAAAATGATTTAAAAAAGGGTAAGTATGTCAAACAGTTTGGATCCAGATGAGACGCCGCATAAATGCGGCGTCTCATCTGAATCCAAACTGTTTGAAAAAGGTAGTGAAGGTTTCAGTGGTAGCGTGGAAAGAATTAAAGGTAGCATGCACAGGTGCAAATGGTAAAATAGGACTATTTATGGCATAATAAAGTGATAGCATGTTTTATAAGAGCACTTCAAATGGTACGACAAATAAATGTTTGCAGATTTATGGCCAGTGTTTAAGTGATCATTATAAAAGATAATGTTTTATCAAAGATGGGCGACTTCAGAGAAGACACTGTTTATATGCTCTAGTCATCTATAGATACGGGAGGCATAATAGTGAGTGTCCTGTCCATGTGTCCATCCGTCTGTGCATATGTGGTTAACCAGAATGTAGTGTTTCTTCTAGCATCAACGCCGCTAACTTGAATACTTGGATACTTATAAAGTTGTTTCCTTGAACCCCTCCCAATCCACCAATATTATATACCCACCACATTAAACAGATTGGGTTTGGATTCGAAAAATGCTTATAACAGGTTTCAAAATCTGTGATTATATTTCGAAAAATCTATAACACCTATGTCCCTTGAGGTATTGCTTTTGATTTGGTATGCATGTGTATATGGACAAGACTTTTCCCTGCACACAAAAAGTTTGATCCCTGTAACCTTGACCTCAGACGCTTCTCTTTTAAGGGTTAACTAGATTTTACTGTTTTTACCTAGCGACTCAACACTACTTTCTACAATGTTTTGATACTTATACAGTTGTTGTCGTGGACCATTATACCAATCCGTCTTTATCACACAACTTTGATTTTGACCTTGTCATTGACCTTATTTGGACTTAGAATATTTTAATGGACAAAATCCCTCTTAACCTAAGATTTACGGCTTACTAGAATAGTTGGATACATAAACAGTTGTTGCCATGGACCATTATAATCAATCCACCTACATCCACCAACCTCAATTTAACCTTGACCTTGAGCTATTATATATTGTAAAGGATGTCACCGGGGGCATGTCGCGTTCATTGAACATAGTCTTGTTGTTGTCATGCTGTTTGGACTGTTTAACCTAGACGGATGAGGATAGCCTTAATCCTTTACTGTTATGGTTGGATTAACTTTTCAACACTAAGTAACTCTTGTGGGTTATTAGGTTCACTTGTGGATCATTTGAATTACAAAAAAATAAACCATTCTACTTGTAATTCTTGATAATAAATACTGTGGTCTAAATTAGCAAACAGTGGAGACCTCTGATCTGGGTCTACACTTTTTGCAAAATTAATGTAATGAGTATATTTTAAACAGGTTAATGGTGTTGAAAGACTTAAACAGGAAAAGGGTTTATCTGTACATTTAAACTTTATTTATATCCCTTCAAATACTATATATTATAAATAAACATCACCTGCTCATTATTGTCCACTGCTTTATTCTGAATTAAACACTTTTCCTTCTGTAAACATGAATAATTTAACAGTTACAAAGAGTTTGGATTCTGATCAGGCCCCCACAATTTGCCTTACCGGTATCTGGTTCCGAACAGTTTGCAAAAGTCACCAATACTCGTCTATAGTATTCAAAGGATCAACTCTTTGCAGGCTAGCAGCGGATATACCTGCCATAGTGATTATCTCTGCGAACAGATTGGATCCAGATGAGACACCGCATAATGCGGCGTCTCATCAGGATCCAAACTGTTTGCCATTCTGACCCTGAATTTTAAAGAAATTTTGAAAATGCTAATTTTAGAACAGTAGCAGACGACAAATGTAGCAGATGAAAAATATTACCCAGCATGCAAAGAGTTAACAGACATCCAGCTGTTTCATGGGGTGAAAACTAGATGACATCGCTGGGCTTCGGGTAAGCGGATTAGGGGGTCTGAGAGCCCCTTGCCAAAGCTTGTATCCCATGTCATTCTTGATTCTGTCTATTGTCCTAGCGTTTTGTAAATTTTGAGATTTTGTGATTTACAGATGAGATAACTTTGAAACAGCTGATTGAGGACTTAAGAGGGATTAACTAGCAGCCATTAAAAATCATCCTAGCCCAATGATGCTTACGGTCTTCCCAAAAAGGGCTTTTGTCCATAGCGGAGACCTAGACCTAGAGACCATTTCGTTGCTAACAGCATAATACCCATTGGTTTTCATGCTTTTACAATTGCTCTACAGGCAGACTGAGGATCTTCTGGTAACAGTCATTATCCAGGGCTCTTTTGTAAAAGAGTAGGGCATCACCCTGGTTCCTCTGTATCGGCTTCCCTCTCTCTCTCTGGGATGTCCAATTAGCCCAAAGTTGGCAGAAACAGACATAAATAAAAAAAAAAAAAAGGACTCATTGATGGTGCTTTACATAGGTTGTAGCTTAAAGCAGGATGAAAGTAAAGCAAAAAATTTCTGTTCTACTTTCATCTTGCTTTAAATGCTAAAAACAATACTTAGACTTTTGAATGCCCATAAAAGTAGAAAATCTCTGTAAAACAATTCAGTATACAAAAGGTGTAAGAAGAATTCAGAATCTGTTTCCCAAACGTTAAAAAGTAAATTTGATAGCAACTCTTTAGTGAACAAAGGCATTAAGTGGTTTGTACCGATTATCATGCACTTTACCTATTTACTGGTACAAAAACATTTTTGAGTCTGACATCTATAAGACAAGACTAGATCAAAGATTCTTTGGCTTAACTCTTTCCTCCCTGAAACTTTAAATGGACAATTCCAGTTTCCATTTAAGTCTAGTCCATTTCTGACTTTTAAGGGTTGTTTTTGTTAATGTTTGGCATTATGACAAACAGTGAAGACCCTGATCAGAGGGCTCCTTTCGGAGCCCTCTGATCTGGGTCTTCACTGTTTGCATAGGACAAGTGTACTATTCATATAAACACTGTTTGAAAATGACGCCTATATGCGTGACTAGGGTTCAAAGGGTTAAGCGTGAAAAACAATTCCCCTTTGAAAGCTGTTCTGGGGCAGTTGCAGATTTTATACCAGTTTTGGGGAGACATTTGATTCAAGAATTCTAATGAGGGTCCAAACTCTCTTACCCTTCTGACTGAACAATAAACTTATGAACGATGAATACATACAGAAAGAAAAGATGTTATGATTGGTGACAACTTATTGCAGGTCAACAGTAATGCAAAAAGCATATTTTTGTCCTGCATTAACCCTTAGCCCGCCAAATAAATTGTCGTCTGCTTCAAGTTTCAAAGTTGCTCAAAATTGCTGAAAATGTTGTCCGAGTGTCAAACAGCTTGGATCCGGATGAGACGCCGAGTTACTCGGCGTCTCATCCGGATCCAAGCTGTTTGCATATGGAGCTATAGTCGTGAGTGGCAGGCTAAGGGTTAAGCAGCATGGTTTTGTTGATGGTCCCTAAACAAAGGTTACTAGAGTGCTCCCTCTCTACAACAACATCCAGTTGGAGACTGGTGTATAGTGTGGGTGTTGTTTGGAGGGAGTTATTGTAGTGAGGGAAAATAAATACCCTTAGAGTACATTTGCAATCAGTTTGAACCCAGATTAGACGCGCATAATGCAGCATCTGATCTGGTTTCAAACTGTTTGTCACTCGTCTTTATGTTACTTTTGTCAAAATGACCAATATGGAACTTTGAGAAAAACAGAAGACAACAAGTTTAATCAGACGATATTCAGTGAAAGAGAAAAACATAAACGTCTTGTTTGGAGAACAGGGGCAAGCATTGTTGTAAGGAGGGAATTGTCGTTAGGAGGGCCATTGTAGGTAGGGAGATTATCTTAGTAGTGTGTATACCAATTCCTTTACAAACAGTGTACCTGTCTGGTGCTATATGGCAACAGTAGTGCTGAAACGGTTACCAGAAATTTGTAACCGGTTAATCGTTGCTCGTAACCGGGGTTAACCGGTAAATCGTAACTTTAATATGCCGACTGACACATCATTAGTCACGTTAGGGTAGGGCGTTGCACTGTATATGGTAACGTTCAACTGTCTTACCTATATACATTTACAAATTTGGGGACCGTTTTGCGTGTGTAAACGATAATATAATAATAAAGTCTTGGTGCCAAACAATTGTTTATGAATGTTATACTTTTTTAGCTCGCCTGTACGAAGTACATGACGAGCTATTGCAATACCCCCGGTGTAGTCGTCGTCGTTGTCGTCGGCGACGTCGTGAACGGCGTAAACAATTTTAAGAAAATGTCTATAACTTCTATGTCCCTTGAGGTATTGCTTTCATAGTTGGTATGTGTGTGTATATGTACAAGACCTTTCCATGCACAGAAAAATTTGGACCCCTGTCACCTTGACCTTGAACTTAGGGCCCGTGTTTAGGTTTCGAAATCTGTGTTTAGGTTTCGAAAAATGCCTATAACTTCTATGTCCCTTGATGTATTGCTTTCATAGTTGGTATGTGTGTGTATATGGACAAGACCTTTCCATGCACATAAATTTGTTGACCCCTGTGACCTTGACCTTGAACTTAAGGCCTGCATTTAGGTTTCGAAATCTTTGTTTAGGTTTCGAAAAATGCCTATAACTTCTATGTCCCTTGAGGTATTGCTTTCATAGTTGGTATGTGTGTGTATATGGACAAGACCATTCCATGCACAGAAAAATTTGGACCCCTGTGACCTTGACCTTGAACTTAGATCCAGGATTAAGGTTTCGAAATCTGTGTTTAGGTTTCAAAAAATGCTTATATTTCCTATGTCCCCTGAGGTGTAACTTCATACATGTATTTGATTTTCATGTGTATATGGACAAGACCTTTCCATGCAGGCAAAAAGGTTGAACTCGGTGACCTTGAGTGTGCTTTTAAGTTTCTAAATATGCCGATGGCGAGCTTTGTTGTCTCTCTGACAACTCTTGTTCTAACTATTTTACAATGCATGCTGACGTAGGTTCTTAATAAATTGCAACGAGAAAAGACGTATTGATCTTATAAAATGAACTTAGATGTATACTGTATATAGCATAGGGGGCTATTCGACGTCTTCTCTAAATAAGTTGCATTTGTAAAATAATAATAACTCCAACACACAGACTAATTATGTGCGGCCGAATATGAAGACTTATCCCGCATTGTGTTATAGATAATTAATTTGTCCCATTCTTGTCTTATTTTAAACCTTGTCAAAATATGAGACGATCCGATTGAAGTGTAGATTTAGCTAACCGGGTTTTATTTTTTTATCGTTTTTGATTGGATGGTCTAAAATTATATTTGAAATTGACATGCGGATATTCCTGGAAACCCTGGTTTACGTTTTCCCTACACAAACGTCATATATAGCTACTAGGGTAGAAATCCAAAGCAAACCAAATATTTCGAGGTCAGAAGGTTAGTAAGCGTGTCAAGTTCAACTGTCAAAGTAGCGAAGGAAACTATATTTCAAAGACAAGTTTGTTGTAAATTAAAATTGTTCAATCGGCATTTATTGTAAAGACAGGTGAAATAAGGGTTCTTTAACTCAACCTAAAATAAAATGATACGATGCAGCGAGTATTCAGTGTTGAGACACTTGAAAAGTATATTGCATCGTGCACATAAAATACTTTGTTAACGGCATCATTTTGGGTATTGATAATTGAGCTCTGTGTACATGTTTACAATATTCAGGAAACGCCCTATCCTTATCACTATATATTTTAAAACTTAAATATCATGTATATATAAGAGTAAAAGACTTCAAGTGAACGGAAAACATATTTTATGGCTGTAGCTCCCGGCAAATGGGGCTTCACTTTTGTTATTCAAGTAGTATTTAGCATTATACAAAATGGCTTCCGAGTAACCGGTTACCGACTTTGTAACCGGTTAATCGGCAGTTCATAACCGTTAACAGTTACCCGGATAATCGTTTCAGCACTAGGCAACAGTGTACACCTACATTAGAGGGGCTTCCACAGCAGACCTTCTTATCTGGGTCTGAAGTGTTTGGCATTTTTCAATATCGTTAAAAATATTGAAGTTTCCTGAGTGAATGAGTTGCATTTTATTTTGGAGCTGGGTATTGCTTTCCCATTATCTCATAGATGGATTACATTTGATCACGTTCTGCTTCATAATGATGGAGGCTAAGTCAAAACCACATGAGTAGCAGCATCTCAAGGATAAGTGGCTTCTCATTACTAGTAAACAAAAACATTAAATAACATTTAGTAGAAGAGTACAGCCAATCTTGCACAGGGCTGCCATAAGTTGATCAGGAAAAATTCTTAAAATTTCCAAATTATCTATTTTTCAACCGTGATTACTTAAAGTAGGTTGAGGCGCATTCTGCTTTACTTTCAGCCTGTTTTAAGCTACCATCTGCTAGGATAAACATCTGAAGATTTGGGAAAAATCCGGAAAAATGGCAGCCCTGCTTGCATTTAGCAAAAATTCAATAATGATATGTCACAACCTCTAAGATGGCTGGTTAAAGCAGGACAAAAGAGATACAGAAATATTTTGTGAAGAAGCATGACAGTCTCTTAGGACAGGTTACTATACTTAATGCAGGACAGAATTGATATAGAAAACTCCCGATAAAATCACAGGAGATTTGGTTGCTTAATAATATGCCATTGGCAAACATTATAACTAATAAAGTATTGCTTCTATAGAAACTTCCTGCAGTACTTTTAACCTGTATTAAGCTGCCAGGACTGCACTTTAAAGTGTGTTTATTATGTAAACAGTTACTAAATGCAAGATATTTTGAAAGCATTCTGAATTAGTTTTTGTCTAAATAATTAGTCACATATCTTGACTCTTCTATAGCTGAACATTCAAATATAAGAACTCCACTGGCAATAAATGTCTGTAACATAAACTATTATATTGGCTAATGAAAAAAGGATTTTTCCACAGGAAAGTGTGCAGACTTATGTCACAAAGATGCTTCAAGAAAAATGTGCAGACCCAGACCAGACAGCCTCTTTAGATACTGTCTGTTCTGGGTCTACACTGCTTTCAAAAACCCATCAATACATGCTATTAGCAGGAGATGGATTAGAAACTTCCCATGCGTTTCCCTTTCCTAAAGTCATCTAATGGCAGGTCTTTCCTATAGTCATCTAGTGGCAGGTTTTTCCTAAAGTCATCTAATGGCACATCGTTTTGTATGCAGATCAGTGAGATCAAAAAGTTATATATCTCTCACCATTGATCTCTCTCTCTCCAGATGTTATTGATAATATCATCTTATAGTTCACTGGAGCAACTTCAAAAGATTCTTCAAAAAGTCCACATTAGTTATAAAGTCCACAGACACTGAGGTAGCTACTGTACTACCTCTCCTCAGCACTCAATTAATTGAGACCCTTTAATTAAATGCAGGTAGCTGCTTAATTCAGGACAAAAGTAATTCAAAAAGCTCCTTAAGGAGCTTTTTGAATTACTTTTGTCCTGAATTAAGCTGTAACCTGTCTTGAGAGTCTGATAAAGAGACAGATTTGAGGGTCGTTCAAGAGAAGGCTGACTGTACAATTTTTATTTCTGTTTTTATTATTTTACCCCATAAAGCAGGAGGAGGCATTACCATATACCATTCTTCCCTATCATCACGGATGAAGACAGTAAGGGGGATGGCATTGTTAGCCAGGCATTTGTGGTTGTTGGGGAAGTGTCAACAATAAATTAAAATGTTAAATCTCAATTTTAGCTCCCTTATCTGATTATAAACAGGCATGAATTGGCTGAAACCTGTAGATTTAATGTTTGAGTCCAGATCAGTTTTTTATTTACTCTGCTTCTGGTCAATGTCCAAACTCTTTGACATAGCATTCTGTTATAAAAAAAATTCTCAGTAAAGATGGTAGTCATACACACTGAAAATTTTGAACATAATTTTGCAGATTAAAATTTCCAAGCAGATGAGACCAGTAATTTGAAAGTACAGTCAAACTTATGTTGAATAACCGTAATTATTTAAGATGCTTGAAGATCTAGAGACTGGTAAATGTTTGATGCAGGACAGAAGTAAAGCAGAAAGCTCCTATAGGAGCTTTCTGCTTTACTTTTGCCCTGCATTATAAGCTGCCACTTTTATTAAAGATGCTTATTAATATTCCATTGAGTGGCTGCTAAATGCTAATTTGGACTGTATTTTCTAGCATAGAGGGAGCAATTATAGGAATTAGTTTTATTGACAATGCTTGAAAGCTGAACTAAATGTGCAAATGTTTAAAATTAATGTTCAAGGAAGGATTAAAGAATTATTGGTAAAAGTGTTTAATGAAATTCTAGCACATATAAATGCATAGTGTCTTTTGTAGGAAATTTGTCTTGCATGTTTTGCATAAATCTGCATGGATAGGAGAAAAGTTTCATTAAGATAGTGATAAGCATCTTTTACGTTTCAATAAGCATGGGAAACTTAAGTACTTGTCCATATATATCTACTGAAGGTTTAAGCAATCAAATAAATGTATTTAGTCAAGCACATAAAACAACTCAAAAGATATTTCGGAAAGGAGTCTTTAATACAAAGTCGTGCAGTTCTATTTAAGAGAAAATGAATCGACAATTAACATCATTTTTAACTCGCACAGAAAATTGTCTAGGAGAGCTACGTATGTTGTCAGCCAGTCGTTGGTGTTGACATTGCCATTAGGGTTAACAGCTTCATGAATGCCCTGTGATTCTTTGCCCTTTGACCTTCAGCTTTCAGATTGTGAACACACACAAAATTGTCTTTGGACAAGACCTTATCAATTTGAATATTTTTACCCCTGTGACCTTGACCTCAGCCTCTGTGTTTAAGATTTGAAATGTACTAAACAATTTCATCTACAGCTTTCATATTTGCAGCATGTATGCCTTTAGACAAGACCTTCCCAACCATGTCAAGTTTGACCCCTCTGACTTTGACCTCAGTAATTTTAAGTTTTGTAAAGTGCTCACCATTATAATATGCAATGACCTACAACATTCGTAAATTTTACAAACAAACATTTTCCAACCATGCCAATGTTTGGACCCCTGATATCTTGACCACGACCTCTGTGTTTCCAAATGTTACCTTATGTTTATGCCTTTAGATAAGACCCTTCCATTCATATGAATACTCTAACCCCTATGACCTTGACCTCAGCCTCTGTGTAAGTTTCAAAATGTGCCCCCAGCAAGCTTTGTTGTCTTCTTGTTTGTTTCTTCTTCCCGTTTCATATGTCAACATGTTTCATTGAGATGATTCTAATGAGTTGTCACAAGACTGGTTTGGTGGAGACCTGAAGGTTTTACATTTTGAAATTTTCCTCATATCTGAAACTTAAATTCGTTAATTTCTTTAAACAGAAAATCAGTTTTTTAACAGAAAGACAGTTGAATGAGTTGAGATTCTGACAAGAATTGAGGCACTTGTACAACATTGTAATACAACCTTTTACCATGCTGTAATAGTGTTCACTTTAAAACTTTAAACTCAGTTCTACATCTGATTCAAATTTAGAAACAGAAATACCAGTGACAAACAGTTTGGATCCTGATCAGATGCCAAGCTACTTGGCATCTGATCTGGATCCAAACTGTTTGCAGATGCCAAAGCTAGTTAAGTCTAGCAATATAAAAGGTTAAAAGTACAAACAGAAGTTAGACCGAGTTCTGCCATTTTACACATGGGTGGCACATTTCAATGTTTTGGCATGCACTGGCGACATGCAGGTACCCTATTAACATCCAGCATGATCTCTCTCCTGAAGTGTGTAAGAAACAGTCCCTAGTTTTGAACATTTTCATAATCACAGACAAAAACTGTGTTAAATTGAGCGACCATTAAAAGATGATGCATGAGCAGTGTTGGAAACAGGTGGCACCATGCAGATGAAATAAGCACAGAGAGCTCCTTGTCTTGGTCTTCTCTGTCTGATACTAGATGTCATAGTCTGTTGTCTTAACCCATTAATACCCCATAAATACACCTTTTTATGCCTTTGATATATTCCTCCACTTTAGAAAATAGTTCCAATATCATACACAGCATTAAGTAGTCATCAGAAAATGGATAATATTTTGAAAATTCTGCAGGATATAAGAGTGAACAGTTAGAGCGTAAGATAAAATTTGTTAATCAATGGCATTTCTTTCGATGAAAATGTCTCGGATAGTTCAGGGTATATTGCTGTAAAATCAAATTATTGCTAAGAATATAGTGTATATATATAGTTCTATAATAAACACTCAATTGATGGGTTGTCAGTTTTGAAAGCAATTAGCCAGGCAGGGCTCCAGATAAGAGTGAGTAAATTGAGCAAATTCAACACTTTCTCTCGCTCATTTCAGCAAATCCTATGGTGTTACTACTTATTAGGACGATTCTAATGAGTAGTGACACCATAGGGTTTAATACAGAAATAAAGATTTACTTTCCTTATCTCCAGGAGCCCTGGCCAGGTAAATGAAGATTAAAGTACAAGAGAAAATAAGGCTTTCTTATTTTCATCTAATGTTAAGCTGTTCCTATCAATGGATCTAGTAACTGTTGTACGGGTTTTATTGTATTTTATTTATAACATCTTTGACCAACCTTTGTAATGAAAAGCATCTGATAGGGGTGTGGGATTTTTACATTGATCAACTGTTTCATAAATGAAAAGAAAAACACCTGAAAAACTCCTACTAGACAAAAAATATATCATTTGTACCAAGCAACCACACAATATATGAAACCTTGGAGCCATGGTACGGGTTTCTCCCAGGCCCAAAGTATGAGTTCAACTCTAAATACATCTACCATGCTTATATGGTAACAATATTGTTTGGTTCAATTTGCAAACAGTTTAGATCCAGATCAGATGTAGAGTGACTCGGCATCTGATCTTCATCTAAACTATTTGTCATTTAGGTTATATTTCTTAAAATTAAACAAGGGAATCAGTTGATTTTGAATACGAGCAGACGGCAATTCTGAAGCAGGCGACGCTATTAGAGAAGTCATGAGTTAATTCTGATATTGCATGTGAAGTCACATTACAGGGTGATATAAGACCACTAAAAAGCTTCTCAAACTCTTTCATGCAATTCAACATGCACATACTTTTGTTATGTATTGAAGTCGTGACTAAATGTGTCAGCCAACAGATTGGATTTTGATCAGCTGCAGACATATTTTGTTTCTTGTGTCAGTGTACAGTCAACCCTGCTTGTAGGAACAAGTGAAGAATTCGAACATGCAGATTGCTGTAGACTGTATATAGGCTGTGTTATAAATGACAAACTAATAAGTCAGAAAGTTTCTAATAGAGGTAATTCTGCTTTGCTTTTGTTTGCAGTATGTTCCAACCAGTTTTAAACGTTGTATTGCTGCATTGTCAAATAGACTCAACTATAGTTTATTTGGCTGCAATAACCCTTTCCCTCATAGAAGCGCCTTTTAGCACATTTGATTTACTCCTCCACTTAAGAAATAGTTTGAATTTATACAGTTTTGAAAATGAACCATAAGAAAAAATTTCTAAATCCTAGCAGATGATAGCTTAAAGCACAGGGCCGCGACACGATTGCTTTTTTAGAGAAAAAAATCGTCAGAAAGTATATATAGAGACAAGGGATACAACTGATTTTCAGTATATTCTCACCCCACCTCGACAAAACCGGGCATATCATGAATAAATATTTATGAAACGACACCCTTTTTGCATTTCTGTCTAGCTAATATGATACCCTTCCATAAAAACATAACATAAAAACAAATGTAAGCATGCAATTTTAACAGTAACTGCGTCCACTCACTGAAATCATCGATTTTCGGAAAACGGGACAGGTGTTCGTTCATAGCTAACACAGCATTGGCGACTACTGTACGCTTGTTTAGGCGGTATTTTCGAGCATTACAGTCATTGGCCACTACTGCATGCTTGTTTAGGCGGTAATATCGAACATGACAGTCATGCAGTTGCATAGATATACATTTTTGACACCGATCAAAGCTGATTTCTTCTTAAATCATTGCCGTACCAAAAAAGCTTACATGTACAAGAATAACTTTACTGCCGATGAAAACATGCTAATTTGTTGATGGTATGGCAATGATTTGAGTACAAATCAGCTTTTATATGTGTCAAAATTGATATCTATGGAACTGTATTACTGTAATGCTCGAAAATACCGCCTAAACAAGCGTACAGAGGTGTCTAATGCTGTGTTGGCTATGAACGAACACCTGTCCCGTTTTCCGAAAATCGGTGATTTCAATGAGTGGACGCAGTTACTGTTAAAATTGTATGCTTACAGTTGGTTTTATGTTATGTTTTTATGGAAGGGTATCATATTAGCTAGACAGAAATGCAAAAAAGGTGTCGTTTCATCAATATTTATTTATGATATGCCCGGTTTTGTCTAGATGGGGTGAGAATATACTGAAAATCAGTTGTATCCCTTGTCTCTATATATACTTTCTGACAATTTTTTCCCCTAAAAATTAATCGTGTCGGGGCCCTGTGGCTTAAAGCAGGCTGAAAGTAAAGCAGAATGTGCCTTAAGGCACATTCTGCTTTACTTTCAACCTGCTTTAAGTGGTCACATGTCTTCAAAACTAGAAACAGGCTATGGGGTAAAGGGTTAATCTATTAAAGTCTAGTGGATTCGTCAATGCTTATGTAAGGGGTGCTTGGTCTAAATTTTTGTCTTTGTTTTATATTGAAATTCCTATGTGCAAACAGTGTAGACAGTGTAATGCAGCGTCTGATCAGTCTACACTGTTTGCATATGTCCCTTTTGTGGGACACTAGGCACAAATGGGTTAAGGGCAATACGAAGCCTTTACCCCTTTCTCCACATCGTAAGGAACAGTTGAGCAGTTATTGATTCTGTTGACTGCAGTGAGATGGCAGCTTGATTAATTAGCATGATAAAAGTGTAGCAGAAAGCTCTGAAAGGCACTTTCTGGTTTACTTTCATCTTGCTTTTATCCTGCCACATGTAATCAATAGGATGAAAGCAGAGAAAGAATATGATTAATATTTCTTTGTGATGTTTTAATGTGGAGGATTAAATAGAGGCGCCCTGATGTGCTACTTCGGAGGAAAGGGTTAATACCTCTGTTTATGATTTTAATGATATGTTACCTACTACTTGATCTAAATCCAGGCTGTACGCATGCTGAGATTATCCAAGTATGATGCTGATCAAAGAAGAAGCATTAACCCTTTGAACCCTAGTCCCGCATATAGGCGTCCTTTTCAAACAGTGTACATGTGAATAGTACACCTGTGATGTGCAAACAGTGAAGACCCAGATCAGAGGGCTCCGAAGCCAAACATTGACAAAAACAATCCTTAAAAGTCAGAAATAGACTAGACTAAAATGGAAACTGGAATTGTCCATTTAAAGTTTCAGGGAGGAAAGAGTTAAGTCATAGAGTGATGCAGATCAAATAAACTTCAATCATGTATCATACTGTCTGCTTTACAGTAAATGCCATCTGCGAAAATACTTAATTTTTGTTTCAACCATTAATTATTTTTCTAAGTCTGCTATTTTAAATTTTAGGAAATCTAAAGACAGGTTTCAAACAAGACAAGTGTTAAACAGTTTAACCCTTTTAACCCTAGTCCCGCATATAGGCGTCCTTTTCAAACAGTGCACATGTGGATAGTACACTTGTCCTATGCAAACAGTGAAGACCCAGATCAGAGGGCTCCGAAAGGAGCCCTCTGATGGGTTTTCACTGTTTGTCATAATACCAAACATTGACAAAAACAACCCTTAAAAGTCAGAAATGGACTAGACTAAAATGGAAACTGGAATTGTCCATTTAAAGTTTCAGGGAGGAATGAGTTAAATCTTGATCAGTCATGTGTTACGTGTCATAGTATCTGGATCCAAACTTTTTAATAATATCAGTCAAGTTTTAAATATTTACATTTGCCCCATTCAAATTTCATTGAAAAATGTGTTGTTCAATTTGTGTAAAAGCTATTTCTCAAGAGGGCAGGACTTGTGGATAAGTTTCGAACAGGAGGAGGGCCATATGCAATTTTCATTTGCGAATTAATCTTTGGAACTTGGACAGCAAACATTTGGCCGATTTTTCAAAAATTTGTTCTTAACTGATGTATGCCATCCTATTAGCGGAAACCATGATTACCGACTAAAATTCTTCTTTATTAATGAGATAAATTGCAAGAAAATTGATACAACTTATAAACAGCAGCTGTTTGCATTTGTTTATGACCAAAAAATCTGTATATTTATCATACTTTCAAAATGACCTCATTTCCAAATGACGTCAAATTGGCATTTTCGCACCAAACTGTCAATTTTATGATGTTAGAATGAAAACAATGGAACTTATTTTTTTGCTTTTGAATATACACAGCTTCAGTAATTAAGTCATGGCTGTTCCTTATAGGGTACACATTATTCGTGTTATCAATCTCTAATATGGATTAAACATACATGTGTTCTAACAAAATGTTCAATTACAGCAAATATATTGTAAATATAAGAAACGAACTGATTTTTTTCGGTGTTTAAGCGAAATAAATGACAGAGTTATCGCAAATTTACCAATAACTTTCTGTCGTTCATTTCCCTTGAACGCGAAAAAAATCAGCTCATTTCTTAAATAGTTTAAAAGGGGTTAATATCCTTGGTTGTGTTGCATTACAGTTATTGTTTGTTATTTCAGCATGTAGTTGATGATACTACATCAGGGCGCCCACGGACTCTGGAAAACAGGGGAAACAGGGAAAATGGTTCAAAAAAATTCCCTGCAGGGAAAAGTCAGGGAATTTGAAAATTTGCTAAAAATCAGGGAATTATCAGGGAATTTGGCAAAAATTGGAGAGAGAAAATCTTGACTACTTATAGCCTCTCTTGCTGACTTTATTTAAAAGCTGTGTTTATTCATGTTAGGAACATGTAGTAATTAAGCAATTTACAATGTCTATTAAGCTTAATGTTTATCCATATCTGATGGGTTAGTTAACATAATTCATCAGTGCCTACTCTGTTAACTAGTTGAAATAATCAGCTTCTTAACTGAAGAGAAAGGATAATGGAGTTAGTAACCATTGTCCTAGAACTCAAGTGTCAAAGTAGTCAGAGATTGTTATGCAGATGAAAAGTAAAAGTAATTGAATGTACCCTTTTCAGCCACAAAACCAAATCAGAGAATGATCAATATCAGTAGTATTAGCATATCTAAATGAAACTATATACTTGAGAAATATTTTGCCCACTTTGAGGCGATTTTTCTACACAGAATTATGTTGGTTTTATACCTGTTTGGAATGCTGGAAACGCCCTCAGAACTCCACCAGAGACCATCTAGAAATAAAATTTTCTCGGGGGAGCATGCCCCCGAACCCCTCTAGTAAGACTACATTCACAAATATACCTGTGCTCCCCAGTCACAAAATGCTTCCTACGGGCCTGCAACACATGTGATAAATGTAATTAAGGTGCTGGATTTTTTAGACCTAGCTGTGAACACTGCTGCATGCAGTGCTTCTGTAAATGTGACATGTTACATTAGAAAAAGATAAATTTATACAAGGCATGGCAAAAACTCAAAAGGTAAGAGTAAAGAATAAGTGTGACTTTATGATGTTGAAGGTATGGCTAAAAGGGGGAGGTTGGAAGCCATCTTACACAGTTGTATTTTAGCAGTGTAGGCCGCGAAAAAGATCAGGGAAAACTACCTTTCAGTCAGGGAAAAATCAGGGAATTATCAGGGAATTTCAATTTTGAATTTCTGTGGGCACCCTGCTACATGTATGTAGGTAACTTTATTTCTAGTATTCTTTTTGTAGATACAACAAGTTTGACTGTATACAGTTTAAATACAGCTGTTATGCATACATTGTTTTAAATCAGGATCTTAACTGTGAAACACAGTTTGTGCTTGCTGAAAAAATAAAGTCATAAATATAAGATAAATGACAATAAATTGGAAGCAAACAACATTTTCTGTTGTCAAATGAATTTTCCCTAAGGTAGGCTTATGATGAAGTGCATTCAGTGAACCCATAAAGAGGCAAATAAATGCCAACTGCCAAATATGTTGTCAGCTAGAATTATAAACATTACTCTTTCCCTCCCCTGCATTGCATGACTTCTATAAAATATGACCTGGGTGACAAACAGTTTGGATCCAAATCAGGCCCCACAATTGTGGGGCCTGATCTGGATCCAAACTGTTTGCAAAGGTGCTCTATACATAACTGATCTTCAAAGGGAATGAAATGTAGGTAATGAATATTTATTTGCTGTTTTTGGTATAGAATGTGCATTATACATCTGGTTCTTGGCAGACATTTTGTCATCATTCATTAATGATAATTATTGCTATGTTAATATGTATATTTATAATGCAGAGAGTCTTGAAAGGACAATAAATGGGCACGATTATCATTTAAACAACAAAATGATATAGAGGATAAATGTTTTTTTCAGTATAAGATAGAAATTTAATCCATTGAGTGAACATCAGACGTTATATTTTCACGAGTGGCGAAGCCACGAGTGAAAATATAACAGTCTGATGTTCACGAAACTGGATTAAATTCGATCTTATACTGAAAAAATACAATTATTCTATTTATTTATGCTTTTAAGCCACGTTTTAAACGAAAATGTTCGACAATTGTGAAAGCGAAAGTACATAATTTACCCCGTGTTGAGCCCCAAGTTTATATCGAACACATTTTCGAAACAGTTTCCCGTACGATGACGTCACTGATTTATTGATTTGACGTCATCCAAATTACGTCGTTGCTCCCAATTTTTTGATTCGTGTTCTTTCGTTGAGTGGTTCGCGACAAATCAGACTGCCGGAATTTAACGATAAGACACGATTGACTACGATTCTTGGGGAGCCCTACGGGGAAAATTCATATTAAAAGCGCGCGTGGCGATAATCCCACTGCTTAAAGCAGTGAAATTATCAAGTGATAATCCACTGCTATTTCGTGGTAATCCACCGAAAAGCATAAATAAATGTTGTTAATCCTTAACTGTGCTGAAAATGACTATATTATCATTTGTAAACAATGTAGACCAAAATCAGAGGGCTCCTAAAGAAGCCCTCTCTTCAGGATCTGCACTGCTTGCCAAATTTTGAAATATATTTGGGACAAATACTTTAATTAGGTATAATTATGATGTTTCTCAGAAATTAATGTTGTGTTCCTTTATTCATTACAACCAATCTTTTGTTAATCTACCATTCCTTGGTGAAACAAAACCATGGGCTAAGACCTGTGACTGCTTATTGCAGAACAAAAGTAAAACAGAAGCTCCAATTTCTTCAGTGGAGGAATAAATTAAAGGCACATTAGGGCATATGGAAATTAGTGAACACAAATTTGATTGTAAGTACATGTATGCTGAATATTCTTTCCAAACCATTTGAACAGGCTGCATTAGGTGGTTTATTCAGTAAACTGCAGTTTTCTATGACATTCCTGGGTTTTCGTGTGAATCTTTACAGGTGTCAAGTTTGTTTGTTGGTTGTTTGTATCCTAGTTTAGTGGGCATGTATGTTGTCAAATAAAATATATGTATCCACTTATTGAAGAGGATGGCTTTAACCCCTTTCCCCATAAATACGCCTTTTTACGTCTATAATTTATTCCTCTACTGAAGAAAATAGTTCTCTCTTATACAGTCATGAATATGTAGCATAAGAAATATTTTCTATATCCTAGCAGATAAAAGCTTAAAGCAGGCTGAAAGTAAAGCAGAATGTGCCTAAAGGCACATTCTGCTTTACTTTCAACCTGCTTTACGTAGTCGCCTATCTTCAAAACTAGAAACAGGCTATGGGGTAAAGGGTTAACTGTTCTTTAATAGAACATTAACCAAGCCATTAGCGGCAACAGGGTTTGGGTTAGCTTCCAGATAATTCTATTCCAAAGTTTGTCATGTGAAATTTCGGTCATGTGACTTGCCATGTTGTGCGTGTCCGTCTGTCGGTCCATCCCAAAATTAGCCGGAACATAACTCCTATACTCTGCCATTTAGGATTACCAAACCCTGTGTGTGGATACATATCAGGATTGCTAAGTGTTGTTTTACCTTTTTCATGTCAATTTGACCTTGACCTCTGACCTTGATAATTGAAAAACCTTGACCGGAGCATTACTCTTATACCTTGTCATCTATAATTTCCAAACTTGTTGTATATATACAGTTTCAGATGGAAGAGTGTCACGTACCACTTTCAGGTCAAATTGACCCCAACTTTGACCTCTGATCTTGAATATTGAAAAACCTTGTCCGTAGCATAACATATATACATGTATTACTAAGACATCTACATTTACCAAACTTAGTGTGTGGATATATCTGAAGCTTGCAGAGTGTCATGTACCCCTTTCAGGTCACTTTGACCTTGACCCCCAGATCTTGATTCTTGATAAACCTTGTCCCGAGCTAATCTACTATACTTTAACAACTAGGATTGATTATGTGTGGATACATATTGGGTTTGCAGAGTGTCCAGTACCATTTTTAGGTCACTTTGACCTTGACCTAGACATTTGACCATGATTACTGAAAAACATTGTCTGGCATATGCAACAGGATGCTGTAGTGGAGGTATCAAATAGAGGTGCTCTAAGGTGATTTTGTGGAGAAGGTTAACTGTACATCAAGTGCAGAAGTGTTTATAGGTAAGCCCTGCAGTTTTGCCAGTGTCAAGAGACCATCCATTCATGGAAGAAGCATGATGATTTTGAAAGACATAGGACTGCTTAATGCTGGACAAAAGTAAATCCCACAGGAGTTGTCTACACTGTCTACCCATGTTTGTTCTGTATTAAGCTGCCACCTTTCTTAAGCAAAAAGAATGGCTTGCACAAGTGTAACTGTATGTGGATGTTTGGCCAAATTATCCACTAGTGTTTCTGAGCCAACATGTAAACAGCTCGGTTACTTTCATTGTAATGCTTGTTGAAGATAACCTTTCCACCTTGGAAGCAACCTGAATGACGGTTCACCGTTCACTGTGCCCAAACAAGGTCACGTAAGACACTTCAAAACCTTTACCTCATAAATACACCTTTTTACGCCTTTGATTTATTCCTCCAATGAGGACAATAGCTCCAATTCATACACCATAAGAAAAAGTTCCTATATCCCAGCAGATGAGAGCTTTAAGCAGGCTAAAAGTACAGCAGAATGCTCCTTTACAAGCATTCTGCTTTACTGTCAATCTGCATTAAGCAAACATGGGTATTCAGTACTGAAACACACAAGCTTTATTGGAGGAAGGGTTATACAAAAGAGCAGTAATTTACACCGAAGCATCAGGATCCCATACTTACAATTTGCAACATTGCATCTTGCATCCACTTGACTAAAAGACATTCGTGGATTGGCTGCTTGCCTCATACAGGGGTTGACAGTATAGTACTGGAGGCTGGCTGCACTGTATGGTAGTACAGGGCTCCAGATAAGAGGGAGTAAACTTCACAAATCCAATGTTTTCTCACTTATTTTAAAATTAAATCCTATGGTGTTACTACTCATTAGAATCGTCTCTTCGAGACGATTCTAATGAGTAGTGACACCATAGGCTTTAATGCAAAAATAAATTTTTTAGTTTTTTAAAACTCTTCTTATCTGGAGCCCTGCATGATAGTATAGATTAGTGGAGTGTGGGAGGACTAAATCTCCCATCTAACTTGCTGCTTTATTGCATCAATGACACAGTTTTATTGTGTCTGTGACACTTAACAGCCATGACATTCTCACAGTATGTTTGGCAAGTCCATAGCCTGTCCTCGCTCACTTCTGAAGTTGGTGCATAGAGTCCATGGCCTGCTTGTCTAGGTTCATGGTTCCGCAACCCGTGTTTTAACTTTCCAACCTGTGGCTTGTATGCAGTCCAATTTGTTTTACGTAGCCACTCAAAAAACTAGTATCAGTTATTTGTTTTAGCTTATAATGCTACCAGGAGCTTTCTCAGAGCTCCAGATAAGGGGAGTATTTCAAAAACTGAAATCTTTATTTCTCCATTAAAACCCTATGGTTACACTACTCATCAGAAGTGTCTCTTCGAGACGCTTCTAATTTTCTATTTCTATTTATTACTTCTACGCCATCAATTCTGATGATTATGAGAAGGGGCACTTTTTAGGTGCACCATTGGGACTGTACCCGGCCGGTCACTTTATCCTGACACCGACGAACCAGTCGAAATGCTAACCCGAAATCCTGAGCGACAAGGAGGGAAGCCATTACTACCAATTTTCAAGTCTTTGGTAACACCAATGGATTTGGTGCTGAAATGAGTGAGATAATGTTTGATTTATTCAGTTTACTCCCTCTTATCTGGAGCCCTGCTTTCTGCATTACTTTGATCCAGTGGTCACCTGTTAAGTAGCCATTTGAGAAATGTTAGACTATGCAGTTTTGGGGGAAAATTTGTCCCAATACGTTCTTTGAAAGGGTAATATTTTCACCCATGTTTTGTAATAAATTTTTAAAAAAATCCTTTGTAGAAATGCCTTTTCACATTTTACTTATTCCTCATAGAAATGGTGTTTTTTTTTTTACCTTTACTGCTTTACAAAAGATATATTTACCGGTTTCCTTCAAAGTTAAATAACAGTTTTTTGGGAGATGTTTTTACTGCTACCAGAAGTATTGTAAAGATCCTCAGCCAAATGCAAGGAAAGGTTCACATTACCAGAATCATTTCTATATACTACCATCAAGGGGACTGGTAAAATGAAATGCTTCATTTCAAAGAGTATTGCTTGGCTTCAAATGTATCCTTAAAAACAATTATTGTTGTCTGCTTTTATTTCTCAAATTTAGAATTTAGATAGTTTGACTTAAAGAAATAATGTAATGAGTGTCAAACAGTTTGGATTCTGACCAGATGGCACGTAAATTGCAGCGCCTGATCAGAAACAAATCTGTTTGCAAATAACTACTGTACTCAAGGTAAGGCATGCAGTGAACGGAGTACCGGTAAGTATACAATATAAATTCGTCAATGGAGATCTCGAAGCACTGAGTAAAACCTGCCCTGAGTATCCTGTCGAAGAATAAGAGTGCTTTATTGAAACAAGATACTGCCTACAGGGGGTTAAAAGTAACTATGGAGCTTTCTGCATGATTTTTACCTACCGTTATTAGCCCTTTACTTCATTAGCCTGTTACTTGCCTTGAACACAGGTGACTTCTTAAAGCAGGTTGAAAGTAAAGCAGAATGTGCCTTAAGGCACATTTTGCTTTACTTTCAACCTGCTTTAAGCTATCAATGGCTAGAATATAAAAGCTATTTCTTAAAATACATATGCATGACTGTATAAAATGGACCTATTTTCTTCAATGAAAAAGGGAACTAAATGCATAAAAAGGTGTATCTATGGAGTAAAGGGTTAAAATTTCAGCATTATGTAGTACTTGCAATTCAGTGCATCTATCCATCCATCCATCCATCCATCCATGCATCCATCCACCTGTTTGTTCTACAATTTATATATTTCCATCAATCTAGCTGTGTTTGTCAATCTCCATACCTAATATTTACATTGATCTATTCCCAGACACATTGACAGTAGATGTACAGATAAACTAGCTGAAAACAAGCTGGGATGGAAAGAAATTAAGGGTTAACCCTTTGATCCCTCCATAGAAACACTTTTTGAAGTCGATGTTACTTATTCCTCATAGAAATGTCCACTCATAATCATAAAGAGGCATGGGAATCATTTCCCACATCAGGCCCTTGGCTGAAGTTCTTACCTTATAGTTGTGTGTTTCACTGGGCATTGTACAGTGTTCAGTAGCTTCACACTAACACAATAGTTAAGAAATGAAACCAATGGGGCCAATAGAAACAAGAAATATCTTTAAAAAAGATATTCGGCGGAATGAGTGGTTGAACTAAGGCTATATAGAAGGGTGTGCGAAATTGAATTAAATTGAGGTTTTCAAAGAATATATATCTTGGATTGAAAAGCAAAAAATACAAGTATTCAATTGAAACAGTAACTTTTATTTAAAATGCAAAACTATCATGTACAGAAATGCAAAACAAAACAATAATTTAACTCATATCCTAGCTACTGGTAGGAGATCCTCACATTAATCTATTGTTCCATTCATAGAGTTTCTTGAAACAAACTATAGCATACACAAATGTACAGATACAACAATCTACTGTACTTCACTCTTGTAAATAATGATGAAACAACACAATTGTGTTTAACTCACTTGAGGCTATTCATATATAAAATATTGCTTTTAATGTATGGCAAATGTGTACAAATAGTTAACAATTAAAACAAATTGGTTGTAAACAATTACGAAACACCTAGCTTCCTCTGTATATCTATAAATAGATTTCAGATCATATCTTAAAATAGAAGCATAACCAGTGTAGTAAACAGCCAGCCTGTATCTCTAAATTTTACACCCACAGTCCACATTATGTAAAACTGTAATGGGACATAAACCAGCCTACAGGGCTCCAGATAAGAGTGAGTAAACTAAACAAATCACATTTTTTCACCTCTTTTAGCACCAAACCCTATGGTATTACCACTCATTTTGATTGTCTTGAAGAGACAATTCATATGTATAGTGACACTACAGGGTTTAATGCACAAATAAAGATTTTAAGTTTTGAAACAATTCCCTTATCTGGAGCCCTGGCTACTATCCAATCAGACTATTCAGTTTCAACAGGTGCTCTTAATTCTAAATTTCTGATCAAATATTATTGGTTGAAATGTGTGGCCAAATATAAAGTGTGTCTAAATAGAAAACAGTCAGCTCCGCCGAAAAAGTTGTTATCCTTTTGAGCGGAGAGAACCGGTCTCAAATCATCTTTAGGGATTATGCGAGAAGCACCCTTAAAGTTTTACTTTGTTAGAATGGAGTTGCTCATGGGAAGCTATGTTCAGCTCTGTTACTGGCCTGGTTTAGTGGAGTGCGCCAATATGGTTCATCTCATTCAATAGCAGCTCTATACCCTTTATTGGGTATTTAAAATCCTCTGAAGACGGAGCATGGCTGCCTATATGGCGAGGCAATTGAAAACAGCTATGCACGTAATCCTCCAGCTTGACAGACAATAATGTCTGTACCAAGCTGTCCTGTGAGTGTTAAGCACAGGTACGCCAACAACAACAACAACATTTCCCACATCCAGAAAGGCAGATGTTTAACCCATTACCTTATAAATATGCCTTTTTATGCCTTTAATTTATTCCTGTACTGAAGAAAATAGTTCCACTTTATACAGTCATGAATATATATCATAAGACATATATTCTGTATCCTAGCAGATAGCAGCTTAAAGCAGGCTGAAAGTAAAGCAGAATGTGCCTTGAGGCACATTCTGCTTTACTTTCAACCTGCTTTAAGTAGTCCTCTATCTTCAAAACTAGAAACAAGCTATGGGGTAATGGGTTAAAGCACTTTAAAAGTAAAGCAGGAAACTTCTAAAGGTGCATTCTGCTTTACTTTCAGGGTGCTTTAAGTAGTTACCTGTCTTAAATATTGAAAACCATGTATATGGTAGAGAGTTAACACAAATTTTGACTGCATAGTGAACCACATTAGTTATTTATGATAAATAATATTTTAAAAGATTCGAAAGTCATTTTAATGTAAAGCATGACCAGCATCTTGATGCCACCTGCGTAAACTTTAATGTTGAGTATGAATAAAAGTTGAAATAATTGAAAACGGTATATGTAGACAATTAGCAAAATATGACCAATAGAATAGTATAGCTGAAACTGCGCCTAGAGCTTTCAAGGTTATATTATAGATCTCTTGTCTTGATCAGAGATATACCTCCGGATCTTATTTACAAACGTAGAACAATATTTACATATGTAAACACCATTAGTTGATCAGATCAATAAAAGTACAAACATCCTAAAAAAACTAATATCCAGTATTTATTATCCATACAATCAAACTTAGTATTCACTGGTTCAGTGGAGAAGCATTGGTGTTGGAAAAGACAGGTGGCTGCTTAATGCAGAATGAAAGTAATGCAGAAAGCTCATAAATGAGCTTTCTGCATTACTTTAGTTCTGCATTAAGCAACCACCTGTTTTTATGGACTTGTATTGGATTTCTCTACTTGTTTGTTACTAGAGGTTTGATTGTGTATCCTGATTGGTGTTTGACATGGATGATACATTGGTTACCACGGTGACTGTATTAGTGCCCCCCTACAGCTATAGCAAATAGTTTATAGTGAGGATCATTCACTACCTCCATCTGCAATAACCAATCAAAAAATCACTGTACATAATATACATTATAGCTATAAATGAGATTCAAATCATTGTACTTTTAAAGCAATTAAATGTTTTTACTTTCTATATTTAAGTGTTGTTGTTTAAAATTGTGCATTTCCGAATGTCTGGTATAGATGTAGTTGATGACAGATATCTATTAGATGGAGTAAGGGTTTGGTAGAGATCAGGTTAACTTTATTGACAGGTGACCATTCATCATGGGACATTATAGGCCATGGATAATCAATTAGCAGCTGAAGGCATCTGTCACTATAACTTAAACACTTCCTCCAAAATAAATTACTGATCAACATTTGCATTTCTGAATCAAATGAGTCAAATTCAATAAAATATTAAAAATGCCACCATTTAATATAAGATCCATTGGCAGTGTCTCCAATACAGTTTATTGCTGAATGCATAACAAAACTAATGCTGAAAACTGAGTCGCTTTCTTCATTTTGTTTGGCCTACATTCCTGTTTTACTACTTTTATGTAAATCAGCTATTTCAGTAGAGAAGACGTCATTAATTCCCATTTACACAAAACTTAACAAAAACACAACGTAATACAACATAGAAAATAACAAAGTTATTTAATTGAAAATGCTAACAATTTGTCTTGAGTGGCAAACAGTTTGGAGCCTGATAAGATTTAGGGTTACCCAGCATCTGATCTGCCTCCAAAATGTTTGCAATGAAAATAAAAAAGTTTAAGCACAAAAAAGTAAATTGGGAAGGAATAACTTCTCCACAGTTTATACAGTAATTTTGGAGTTTGATCCGGATACATTCTATTTGTCTCTTATACAGTATACCGCCTCTATTAAGACCTTAAAAGAAGGCTAACTGATTATATAAATGTCAGGTGACAGCTTAAAGCGAGGTGACAGTAAAACAGAAAGCTCCTAAAGGAGCTTTCTGTTTCACTGTCACCTAGCTTTAAGCAGTCACCTGTCTTAAACACGTAATAATTGAAAACAATCGGTGGTCCTAATAGAGAGGTTTTACTGTAACTGCAAACATGTTGAAGAAAGAGTCAGTTTAACAGTTAAAGCAGATTATGAATGATAAGCAGGATACATTTATTTAGCACTCAGAGAGTTCATACATAAATGTCCCACTGACTTTTAAAAACACTCAACTTCGACTTTTATATTTTTCACACGCACAGGTGAATTGTCAGAGCTTCATTTCCTAACTTTGTCAAGGTCTAATTCTTACCCAGCCTTAATAATCCTTACAATGCTCGAACTTGATATTTTCATCCTTTGCAAACAGTGTAGACCCATTTCAGAGGGCTCCTGAAGGAGCCCTATGAAATGGGTCAACACTGTTTGTCATACTTTAAACTATTTTTGGACACGCCCCCTTGAGTATCAATTTATCAAAAATGAGCAAGTCTATTTGAATCTTCAACATTGTAAGGTTTAAAACTTCTTTAGAAATGTGTCTGCAAAACTTTTAAACATTTTTATACATTAATTGAAGAAACATCAAATCAGTGCCAAAGAGTTTGGATCCTGATCAGAAGTTGAATAATTTGGTGCTGGATCTAGATTCAAACTGTATACCAATGCCAGTCATAATAATGACAATACTTAAGTGTTTAAGTTTGTATATAATTCTCTTCACGTGAACAAATACATTTTCTCAAGAATGGAGCTTTATTATATGCCCAGTCATGTAAGTCATGTTTATACCACATGATTATAAAGTGAAAAGATTTTATTGTTTTAATTATACTTTATAGGCTGCTACCTCACGCAGTTCAGATTTGAAATAAAATCCCAAATATTTTATTACACTAATTTATGGTTAGCTACAGTGAGATATGTGATCAGCGACCAATCTTTAAGGAAATTGACACTCTATAAGGACAGGTTACTGCTTAATGTAGGTCAAAAGTAATGCAGAAAGCTCATAAAGGAGCTTTCTGCATTACTTATGTCCTACATTAAGCTGTCACTTATTGTAAATATAGTCAAATTCATTTTCTTTTGAATAATCACTAGTAGCAAGTTTTGACTGTATAAAGATTATTTTGATTTATGAACTTGCTTGTTTTAAATCTTATTGTATCATTCATGTAGGTCATTGATTGTTACAAAGAGAAAGCAAAAGCTTTCGAGCAAGAAGTTTGCATCCCTTGAATTTTTCAGTGTGTTCAGATTAAGCATGGTTACCATACCAGGGGCCGTGAGTTTGATCCCCCCCACTGGACCAAGTCTTTCAGATGCTTCAGATTCTGCTTACTCAGCTAAGGCTGAAGATAGTCAACCCTCAGAGCAGTACTATATGCCTTAGACTAATAGCTTGCTCTCCAATATACAGCTAAGGCTAAAGATAGTCAACCCTCAGAGCAGTTCTGCCTTAGACATTGATTGCTCACTAATATACAGCTTAAAGGCTCAAAATAGTCATACCTCAGAGCAGACTGCCTTAGACTTAGATTTCTCACTAACATACAGCTAAGGCTAAAGATAGCCAATCCTCAGAACTGACTTAGATTGCTCACTAGTACATACAGCTAAGGCAAAAGATAGTCAAACCTCAGAGCAGACTGCCTTAAACTTAAATTGCTCACTTATATACAGCTAAGGCTAAAGATAGTCGTTCTGCCTTAGACATTCATTGCTCACTAATATACAGCTTAAAGGCTCAAGATAGTCATACCTCAGAGCAGACTGACTAAGACTCGAGCAGGTCTGCCTTAACTTACATTGCTCACTAATATACAGCTAAGGCAAAAGATAGTCAACCCTCAGAGCAGACTTAGATTGCTCACTAGTACATACAGCTAAGGCTAAAGATAGTCAACCCTCAGAGCAGTTCTGCCTTAGACATTCATTGCTCACTAATATACAGCTTAGAGGCTCAAGATAGTCATACCTCAGAGCAGACTGCCTAAGACTCGAGCAGGTCTGCCTTAAACTTACATTGCTCACTAATATACAGCTAAGGCAAAATATAGTCAACCCTCAGAGCAGACTTAGATTGCTCACTAGAAGATACAGCTAAGGCTAAAGATAGTCAACCCTCAGAGCAGTTCTGCCTTAGACATTCATTGCTCACTAATATACAGCTTAAAGGCTCAAGATAGTCATACCTCAGAGCAGACTGCCTAAGACTCGAGCAGGTCTGCCTTAAACTTACATTGCTCACTAATATACAGCTAAGGCAAAAGATAGTCAACCCTCAGAGCAGACTTAGATTACTCACTAGTACATACAGCTAAGGCTAAAGATAGTCAACCCTCAGAGCAGTTCTGCCTTAGACATTCATTGCTCACAAATATACAGCTTAAAGGCTCAAGATAGTCATACCTCAGAGCAGACTGCCTAAGACTTGAGAAGGTCTGCCTTAAACTTACATTGCTCACTAATATACAGCTAAGGCAAAAAATAGTCAACCCTCAGAGCAGACTTAGATTGCTTAATAGTACATAAAGCTAAGGCAAAAGATAGTCAACCCTCAGAGCAGGTCTGCCTTAAAGTTAGATTGCTCACTAATATACAGCTAAGGCTAATGATGGTCAACCCTCAGAGCAGGTCTACCTTAGACTTAAATTTCTCTCCAATATACAGCTAAGGCTAAAGATGGTCAACCATCAGAACAGATTTAGATTGCTCACTAATATATACAGCTAAGGCTAAAGATTGTCAAGCCTCAGAGCAGGTCTGCCTTAGACTTAGATTGCTCTCCAATATACAGCTAAGGCTTAAGATAGTCAGCCCTCAGAACAGACTTAGATTGCTCACTAGTACATACAGCTAAGGCTAAAGATGGTCAATCCTCAGATCAGGTCTACCTTAGACTAAGATTTCTCTCAAATATACAGCTAAGGCTAAAGATAGTCCACCCTCAGATTACTCACTTGTACATACAGCTAAGGCTAAAGATGGTCAACCCTCAGTGTAGGTCTGTCTTAGACTTAGATTTCTCACTAATATACAGCTAAGGCTAAAGATAGTCAACCCTCAGAGCAGGTCTGCCTTATAGGACTTAGTCTAAATGCTCACTAATATGCAGCTTAAAGGCTGCCTCATACTTAGAAGTAGACAATGTTTACTCATACAGCTAAGGCTAAAGATAGTCAATCTTGAGCTAGAGAAGGCCCTAGTACTCTTTAAAGTAAAAATTGAAAGCAAGAAATGGAAAGAAAACACATTTGTATTATTTTGGACTGATGCATACGCGATGGCAGCTTGATGCTGGACAAAAGTAAGCAGAAGAATATTTATAAATACATTACCTTTGCCCTTCATCTAGTGGTTATCTGTTTTATATGATCGACCTGCAGCCCTTGCTAAATTGTTTCTATAGACACACAGATGAATCTGGCCTGAAGATATATGTATGCTTTAATTCTTTCAATGCTGAATGTTGAAATGGGCTCTTTTCGTTGTCTGATAAATGACCAGTTTACTTTTATTGCAGATGGGTTTGTCCCCAAAATATTCAAAAGCACAATCAGTGCAGACCCAGACCAGAGGGCTCCTTGAGGAGCACTCTGGTCTGGATCTACAAGGTTTGCAAAGTAAGAATTAATCCAGCCGCAGCACTGTGAGGGTTGATACAGCCATCTTAAGCTGTCAAAATATTTGTTAACGTTTCATAATAGCGCTTACAAAAAAATACATTTTTTTTAGCGGACTAATGTATTCATGACAGAAGTTCACAAGTTCACAATTGTGTTTTTGTCAGTTTAACAGATGCTGGCTTTGTAGGTAATGTCTTATTACAGAAAAAAATACAGTTACAACCACTCACATGAAGGCTTGTTTGCGGGTTATAGGGCAGATGGCTGATTAAAGCAAGATGAAAGTAAAGCAGAAAGACTTAAAGCAAGATGAAAGTAAAGCAGAAAGCTCCTTAGGAGCTTTCTGCTTTACTTTTATCTTGCTTTAAGCGGCCACTTGCCTTGAAGATTAGTGATGATTTTTCCTTTCAGCGGTCAAAATGGCAGAGTTTTACTGTAATAGTTTATACTGACAGAAAGTAGAAGAGAATTAAATTAGTAAAGGTAAAATCTGCCCAGTATTGCATTGGGTCTCCAAAACAGGATTCTGGTGAACAGTGTAGACCTAGATGAGATGCCACAAAATGTGGGATGTAAATGTGGTGAAACCTGATGCATTTACCCATTACCCAATAGCCTGATTTAAGTTTAGAAAATAGGTGACCACTTAAAGCAGGTTGAAAGTAAAGCAGAATGTGCCTTAAGGCACATTCTGCTTTACTTTCAGTCTGCTTTAAGCTTCCATCTGCTAGTATAATAATATAGCAAATATTTCTTATTATACATATTCATAACTGTATAAATTAAGAACCATTTTCTTCACTGGAGGACACAATGAAAGGCGAAGAAAGGCATATTTATGGGGTAATGGGTTAATGTCTTAATTTTATCAATGGGTATATGTGTTGTTGTTTTGTAAGAAAGGTTTATTTTCAATTATGGGGATGCGAGAAGGGATATAAATCATTTGTGCATACATTTTACACTTTCATTCATTTCATTCATTTTTATTTGAAAACGGTGCAGACCTAGATAAGATGGCTGTATTTGGTCTTTTAGAACAGTTACTCAGAGTATGTAGGCATTAAATGTTTTACACCAGTTATAGAAGTTAATCCATTATCCCATAAATACGCCTTTTTACGGCTTTTTATTCCTCCACTGAACAAAACAATTCTAATTTATACAGCCATACTATGCACCAGAAGAAAAGTTTATTTTATCCTAGCAGGTGGTAACTAAAAGCAGGCTGAAAGTAAAGCAAAATGTGCCTTAATGCGCATTCTGCTTTACTTTCAACCTGCTTTAAGTGGTCACCCAACTTTAAAACTATAAACAGGCAATGGGGTAATGAGTTAAGTAGGTTTGCAATTATTTCATGGTTTTTGCCTTTCAGAATGACTTAAATGGGATTTAAACCTTACTCTGCAAGAAACAAGGCTAAGTGTCCTTGTGTCCTTTACAAATAGTGTAAAAGTAAAGGAGAATGCTATTTGAGGAGGATTCTGCTTTACTTGCAGTCTTCTTAAAGCAACCATCTGTCTTAATATTGAAATCAAGCTCAGGGGGGAGAGGGTTGAAAATTAAAGCAATGTAAGGGCTGAAGCTATAAATGTCGACATGAACAAATCTCCATTTGTTTGTAAATTTGTTACAATTTTTATGAACCCCTTTTTTGTTGGGAGGAACCAGGGAAGAACATATGACAGCCAAATCTGTGTTAACCCATTACCCCATAAATTAGCCTTTTTACACCTTTCATATATTCCTACACTGAAGAAATTAGTTCCACTTTATATATTTATGAATATACCCCACAAGAAAAAATTCGGATATTCTTGCTGATGGTAGTTTAAAGCAGGCTGAAAGTAAAGCAGATTCTGCTTTACTTTCAACCTGCTTTAAGTGGACAATTGTCTTCAAAACTAGAAACAGGCTATGGAGTAATGGATTAAGCAGCCATTTATGTAAAGCTACAGTTGTTAGTCTTAAGATAGAAACCGGTGGACGTAGTCTAGGGGTAAAGCACCTGCTTACGACGTCAGGGGTTGCGAGTTCGATACCCCGCCAGACCAAGTCCTTCGGATGAGACTAGAACCGAGGTCCAATGTATGAGTGCTCTACACTTGGCATCTAAAAGAACCAGAGAACTCATTTCGATAATAAGAGTAGGGCATCGCGCCCGGGTTCTCTGTATCCGCTCCCCTCTCTCTGGGGCGTCCAATTAGCCCATTGATGGCAGAAACGGACGTTAACAAACAAAACAAATAAAGTGTTGCCCATCATAGGTCAGACAGCATTACCTATATTAAGCAGCAACGCGTCATCAGAGATCACAATTTAAAGGTTGAATAAACTAGCTTCTGTAGATGAACACTTATATAGTTGAAATCTTTGAACTTGTTGCTCCCTTAGGCAATCCTTACAATATAGAATCTTTGAACTAGACTGTTCCACTTCAGAAATATAACCAGTTTATGTTGTTGATTTGATACTGTTAATGTTAAAACAATTAGACAGTGCAGACCCTGACAAAAGAGCTCTTTAATATTGCTCTGAGCAGGGTCTACAATGTTTGCGATGGTGTTATGTATTAGTTTCTCCACACATTAACTCTTTGAACCCTAGTCACGCATATATGCGTTATTTGCTAACAGCTTAACTGTGAGGAGTACATTTGTCCTATGCAAACATTGTAGACCCTGATCAGAGGGCTCCTTAAGGAGCCCTCTGATCAGGGTCTATACTGTTTGTCATTTTGACACCATAATGTAAATATCAACCCTAAAATGTCAAAACTAGGCTTAGACTAAATTGAAGACTGAGAATTGTCCAAATATTTGAGGTTTCACAGAGCACCAGATAAGGGTAGTTTTTCAAAAACTAAAATCTTTTTTTCAGAATTAAACCCTATGGTGTCACTACTCATTAGAATCGTCTCGAAGAGACGATTCTAATGAGTAGTAACACCATAGGATTTGGTGCTGAATAAGTGAGAAAATGTTTGATTTGTTGAAATAACTACCTCTTATCTGGAGCCCTGGTTTCAGGGAGGAAAGGGTTAATGGTAACAAATAGGACTAATGCGAAGGAAATAAATGTATGGTGCCAAATAAGCTGCACTGGGTACATAGGGGAATTTCCCCATGAATGTTTGCATCAGTCTGTTATATTTTCTGACAATCAAGTATTATGATACCCATACCTCAGTATCGGAATTAACCCTTACAGAGTTGATACTGGATATATCCATACTTTGCAAACAGTGTAGACCCAGATGCTACTTCAGGAGCCCTCCGATCTGGGTGTACACTGTTTGTTATTATATACTTCTTGATATTTTTGGGACAAACTCCTTAATTGGTAGTCATTATAGTCTGGTCATTTATCAGAAAACAGATCAGTCCTTTTGAAAATTGAACATTTTAACTCTTTGCATGCTAGCGGCGGATATATGCTACAGTGATTACCTTTGCAAACAGTTTGGATCCAGATGAGACGCCGCGTAACGCGGCATCTCATCAGGATCCAAACTTTTTGCCATTCTGACTCTGTTTTGAAAAGAAAATTAGAAAAATCTTAATTTTAGAACATCAGAGGACGGCAATTGTTGCAGACGACAAAAATTACCCAGCATGCAAAGAGTTAAGGGATAATATATTTTTATTCCTGTCTGCATCATGGCCCGTTTTGGATTACTTTGGGGAACGTTTGTACTCAAGTTGTATTTGAAAATATCAGCCAAAACTAATAAATATTTACAAATAATGTAAGTAGATCTACATTATCATTTTTTCTCCCATTTATATCTAAAAAAAAAAAAACTTTGAAAAATTATATTTATTGTCATGGAAATTAAAAACAACAATCCAACAACAGATTAAATCCAGATGGATCTGCATCCAATATTAATATACATGTGAGGAGCACATCCGAGATTGAAGTTAAAGGGGCAGACCCATTGGCTGCAGCACAATACTTGAGTAGGGGTGTATAGAAATAGCAGCGGTATCATGAGAAATAGAGCTCGATGAAATATCAGATAATGTAGACCCAGGTCAGATGCTGTATTTCCTTTATCTGATCAGGGTCTACAAAGATTTTTAAGAGGCACAAAAAAGGATAGACACAACAAATATTTAGAGAGGCTGTTTTCACATTTCCTGACTGAATAGGTGTAGATCCGTCATGTATTTGACAAGAAAAATTAACAAGTTTGCAATTGAGAGCAACAACATTAGTTTGTCACAGATTGTAGCCATACATCCCCGTTCCAAATACGGAGACAAATATGGAGATAGAAAAAAATGTGGCAGAAATTGGTTCCTTCAACTGAATGAGCACTTCTTGCAGCAAAGAGATTATGAAATTAAATGAAATGGCACTCCATATCATTATAAGAGATGTTCTGACACAATTAGCAGCCCTTTGGACGCCAAGTGAAACTCGCTATCACCTTCACCCTTATGCATTCTGGGTAATTGTCGTCTACTGCAAAATGTCTTCTGCTCATATTCTGAAATTGTTTCAGTCTTCTATTTATGTGTAGAAATGTGATCTGAGTGTGAAACATTCAGTGGGATCTGATCTGGATCTAAACTGTTTACAAAGGTCATATAATACTGGTACAGGTTTTTGGTGTTAAAAAATGTAAAATAAGTAAATGACTTCTGCTGAAATTACAAGGCTCCCTCTCTACAACAACACCCAATGGGAGACAAAGATTGTGTGCATTGTTCTGAGGGAGTCGTTATAGGGAGGGAAATTAGTTTACATTTGCTAACAGCTTGAATCCAGATCAGATGCCGCATAACGCGGCGTCTGATGTGGATTCAAGCTGTTTGTCAGTCTTGTCTGTCAAAATGTCGCTTTGAGAAAAACAGCAGACAAAAACTTTAAGCAGACGATATTAAATTAATAAAATCGCTAGAAATTATTCTCCTGTTTAGGGAACTGCGGCAAGGGTTGTTGTTTGGAGGGCCGTTGAAGGGAGGGAGCACTGTATAAAAATGACTGACTCAGTCTCCTCTATATTTGAAGAAATATGATTCCAGAAACTGACAGGATAGATCCATATCAGACCCAAACATTATAAGGTTTAACCAACTTCCACATTTCTTCTTTTCAGTACATTGTATTTGAAGACAGATGATTGCTTAAAGGAGGCTTAAAGTAAAGCAGTATTCTCCTTCAGAAGCATTCTGCTTTATTTTCAGCCTGCGCTACCATAATTATGCTAGGATACAGGAAATATTTTTTATGGGGCATATATTCATGACTGTGTTGAATGAAACTATTTTCTTTAGTGGAGGAATGAATTTAAGGTATGTTTATGGATTAATTGGTTAATTAAACTGATCAGAAGTTTTAACCCTTTTCTATGCTGGAAAACAGTATAATGTATATATAATTGTTTTCAAACGGTGTAGAACCTGTTCAAAGAGCTCCGTTAAAACATTCTTCTGATCAGGCTCTGTAATCCATTTATTTACATTTATTTTCTGAAAATACTTTCTTCTACTTATTATACAGTCAATAAAATCAAACATGAACTAACCCTAGTGAGAATTTCATGAATTGTTCATGTACAAATTTATGAGTGTGTATGAACAACCAATGAGACAATTTCAAAGTTCATGGATTCCATGGCTCATGAACAACACATTTCATAAACTTCATGAGTTCCTTATGTTCATGAACAACAACTTTCATGAACTTCATGAATTCTCAGGGTCTTTTGATGGTAAATTAGTCGGTGGGGTAGCACATGTTATCGGTTGTGTCTTGTATTATCTAAAATATATTATCCTCATGATTAATTAGTATGAAGGTCAGCTAAAATACTTTCAATAAACCTGGTGTTAGGAGTTGGAATTAGCTTGGAGTCATTGATCTGTTATTGTCGATAAGGTTTGACCAATCAGTTTATGCATATTCCGTCTTTTTCCGTAAGCTATTTTTATCTTCCGGAAACAACAAAACAGTGTATAGTAAATAAGCCATTCAATGATGACTCAAATTTGATTATATTATCTGATAAAGATAACTACAGTCGGTAATAGCTCAGTGGTTATGTGTCTGTGCTACCAACGTACGGGTTATGGGTTCGATACCCGATAGAGTTAATTTTGTAATATTTCTTAATGTGTCTTTTTTATAACTTTTTTATGGTAGACATATACAAACCTTGCTATTCATGCATTTGTATAAAATAAAGTAAAGTGAACTTGCCTAAGGAAACTTGGATAGAGAAGTGTGTATACAGTGGAGAAAATGTTATTCTCTCCCGTTTAAACGCAAACAGAACGCAAACGCATAGCAATAAATCATAGAGCAGGACAAGTATCGACAATTTTTGCTATTCATGTTGATCTGATTGGCAAACAGTTTGGAGCATGATCAGACGCCGAGTTAGCAGGCGTCTGATCTGGATCCAAACTGCTTGCTATGGAAATAATAGTTTAGCGTAAACGCGTTTATTGGAAAAGAAAAACGTTTTCTCCACTGTAGCAACATTACGTTATGCAAAGCACTCTCTGGCAAAAAGCACACTTTATTACTTCTGTATTTCGTTAAGCAGCAAGTTTTTCTTTACCCAAACGTTAACTATTTTATTTAAGTAAAATATATAATTATCGAAAAAATAACTGAAGCCGACGTTTACAAAACAGTGCCTAGAATCGAACCAACGACCGTTGCACTACGAGTCAATGACACTATCCACTAAGCTGTTGCGACAGTGGCGTTAGATCATCAACTGAAGTATACTACCTGAAGTTTTCGTTGATCGATAAATAAAGTATACGGAAACTTCCGATGGTGCCAATGAAAGTGATGACTGACAGGTCAAACCTTATGGATAATACCAATTCACATATTAAATCTAAATCTAAACATAACTTTAATTCTGTGACCTCTTGTGTAGAGCACATGATATTCACTGTTTTGGGAAATTTACAATTTTAGCACATGATATTCACTGGTTTGTGTATAGAAGTGAAAATATTTTGGTTTTTACTATTTAGTTATTATCATCATTATATTGTTAGAAGATCATAGTTATCTGCATTTAAATGTCAGTTCAGAAATCCTGAAGATTCAGAAAGTTAAAAAATAAATTAACATAATTATTTCAGTATCTAATTATCTGTTGTGTTTCTGTTGGTAAATTTTCATGAAATTGTTTAGCCTGTTCATGAGCATGTGATGATGTTCATGAGCATGTAATTACATTCATGAATATAAATGTTGGTTTAGACATGAACTTGTTAAAATGTTCATGAATATTTCTAGCTTGTTTATGAATATGTGATTAAGGATATTCATGAACACAAATGTTGGCTCATGAACTTAATTGTTAAATTGTTCATGAATATTTTAGCTTGTTCATGAATATGTGATTATGTTCATGAACATGCAACTAATTCCAGAACATTAAATGTTGATGAACAGTATTATTGTTCATGAACTTTGTTCTTGGGATGATTAACCCTTAGCCTGCCACTCACGACTATAGCTCCATATGCAAACAGCTTGGATCCGGATGAGACGCCGAGTAACTCGGCGTCTCATCCGGATCCAAGCTGTTTGACACTCGAACAACATTTTCAGCAATTTTGAGCAACTTTGAAGCACTTTGAAACTTGAAGCAGACGAGAAATATAGCAGACGACAATTTATTTGGCGGGCTAAGGGTTAATAATTTAAAAGTTATTCATGAATGTTTATGAAAGGTTAATGAACTGATGAACATATAAATTATGTGCTCACAATAGTGGTTAATGGACTGATGAACATATAAATTATGTGCTCACAATAGGTCATTTTTTAAAAGTCAATAATTATTACAGTGCTGCATTTAACCCTTTACCCAATAACCTATTTAGAATATTAAAGACAGGTGATCACTTAAAGCAGGTTGAAAGTAAAGCAGAATGTGCCTAAAGGCACATTCTGCTTTACTTTCAGCCAGCTTTAAACTCCCATCTGTAAGGCTATATAAAAAATATTTGTTATGGTAATTGTTCATGAGGGTATAAACTGGAACTATTTTCTTTGGCGGATGAATAAAATGAATGCGCTAAAAGTCGCTTCTATAAGGGAAAGGGTTAAGATTTTACTTTTCATATCTCCTGATATGACTGTTTAACATACAATAAACTCCTGTATTATATGCTATAAAAAGAAGAATGATTGATTTGCGAAAGGAAGAGTTTAAAGCAAGGTGAAAGTAAAACAGAAAGCTCCTAAAGGAGCTAGAATCTTTGTTTTAATTTCACTTTGCTTTAAGCAGCCACCTGCCTTAAATACCTAATAAAAAGCACAGTTTATTGGCTGCAACAGAGGGGTTTTGCTATAGGCTTGGTCTCAACTCATTAGAATTTTTATTTACCCAGGGTTGGGTGGCTAAACAATTGACAATTTGACTGTTGGAATTTCCAGTTTGCTCACTCTTAACCTGGTTACTCCATAGCCTGTTTCTAATTGTAAAGACAAATGACCACTTAGAGAAGGTCAAAAGTAAGCTATTATCTGCTAGCATATAGAAAATGTTTAGTATATGGTGCATATTCATCACTGTATAAATTGGAACTATTTTCTCCAGCGGAGGAATAAATTAGAGGCATTAAAAAAGCGTTCTGATGATCTTTCTAAATTACTGTATGATTTCTGCTATACAATATTTATATGCCTTTTCAGTCATGTATGAATATGTACCGTTAGAAATAGTTTCTTTATCCTAGCAGATGATAGCTTAAATTTAAGTAGGCTGAGAATTATGTAGCATGGCTGCCTTCAAAGGTGCATTCTTCTTTACTTTCAACCTGCTTCGAGTGCTCACCTGTCTTCAAAACTAGAAACAAGCTAGTGGTTAATAACCCATTTGTGCCCACGATCCCATATATGGGACATAGGCAAACAGTGTAGACTCTGATCAGACGTCTACACTGTTTGCTGATAGGAATTTCAATATAAAACAAAATGAACATGAAAACTTTGACCAGGCATCCCTTTTATAAAAAATGGACAAATCCAATATATATATATATATAGCGTTTATAATTTATAATGACAAACCTATGGTTTATATGTTTTATTTTACCTCAACCGGTTTCACAATCGATCTTCAGGAGGAATAATGATAATAACGTTACATAGCAACAACGACGTAATGACGTGACGTCACTTCGTATTAACAGGGGACGCCACTCTAGGTGACGTCAAAACAGTCAATTTAGTCTTGGTTTTAACATTTGAATGAACATTTTTTCCTTCTGTCTTCTGGTAACCATGCTATCTGTATTCATTTTGAAGAAGGGAAAAACTTGGAATTTTGGCTCAACTGATGCACAACTGTCAATATGGCCGCTCATTTTCAACATCCTGACTCTTGGATCCCGTATTTGTTGTCTGTGAACTGTCATGCGTTTTCTTAAGTCATTGGTTTCTCCAATATATTCTTCGTGGCATCCGCTACATATAATAACGTAAATGACATTTTTTACATCACAGCTGGTGTTTTCTTTTACCGATATTTTCTTGCCACATTTAAAGATAAACCATTCTCCTTCCATTAGATAGTTGCACAAACCACAGTTTGATCTGTTGCATCGGGTTACTTTTGGTATCGTTGTATTCTCTTCAAATTTGGCTTTAGTGATTAGTCTTTTTAGATTGGGTGGTTGACGTTTGCTTTTTATTATTGTATAATTTTCTAAAACATTTTTCATATGCCTATCCCTCATCAAAATATCCACATCCCGTCGAAGCTCACCAAATATCTCCGGATTTTTTGGGTTAAATGTACTAACATAAGCGATGGCGTCTTCGTGGTTTTTCTCTTTGACTTCGTTGATGAGATTGGTCCTGTTCATTGATTTCGCTTTTGCTATTCCAGCTTGAATAAGTGTTTTAGGATATTTTTGTTTGATTAGGTATTCTTCAAGTTCATTAGCTCGTTTGTGAAAGATATCGTCATTCGAAATAATAGTCCTCAGACGTCTTGCAAGCGAAAATGGAATACTTACTTTTGTGTGCTTTGGATGGCATGATGTGAATAGAAGATAGGTTTTGCTGTCTGTTGGTTTATAAAATATATCTGTTTCAATGTTTTCACCATTTTTCAAGACCATACAGTCCAGGAATAGTAGTTGTTTTTCGTTGGCATCTATTGTGAATTTTATATATTTGTGTAAGTTGTTCAGCATGCTGTGTAATGTGCCGAGATCTTCTTTAGATTTGGTCCACGGTATAAAGCAGTCATCAAGGAACCTTTTCCATAATGATTTAAATTGACTTGAAAATGCCGATCCAAATGTGTTATTCACTTGCTCGTATAGCTGTTGTTCCAAATAACCTATTGTAAGTGTTGCATAACTTACAATGACTTAAGAAAACGCATGACAGTTCACAGACAACAAATACGGGATCCAAGAGTCAGGATGTTGAAAATGAGCGGCCATATTGACAGTTGTGCATCAGTTGAGCCAAAATTCCAAGTTTTTCCCTTCTTCAAAATGAATACAGATAGCATGGTTACCAGAAGACAGAAGGAAAAAATGTTCATTCAAATGTTAAAACCAAGACTAAATTGACTGTTTTGACGTCACCTAGAGTGGCGTCCCCTGTTAATACGAAGTGACGTCACGTCATTACGTCGTTGTTGCTATGTAACGTTATTATCATTATTCCTCCTGAAGATCGATTGTGAAACCGGTTGAGGTAAAATAAAACATATAAATTATAAACGCTTTATTTTTTCCCGTGGTGTGGGATATTTTTCCGCACACTTTTATCTATATATATATATATATATGATTTAAAAAAAATAGATGATGTATTATAGGCTTTAAAAACACAATTTTATTTCTTCAAAAAATGCGCGACGCGTTTCACTATAATACATCAGGCGCTATATATATGGACGATTTAACCACTGGGCGCAAATGGGTTAATAGGTTAATACAAGATTGGCAGTAATTCTTTCCATTGCAAACTGTGTAGACCCACTGATCAGTGGATACTCGCACAACATGTGACATGAAATGAAGGATGTTTTAAAAGAGGACAGACACAGAATTTATTTCTCATACATTTACATTTTATTTGCACAATAAACAAAAGTATTACAACAAATGCACAAAGTAGATCGTTATATTTAATGACAATAATCACAATTTAAGTTGTAAGGTTTTTAATCCTCATAGGAATAGACTTATACTTTGCAAATTGATAATTCTCTCAGTCTTACAACAGAATCTTTGTCTGTAGACAGTAGGTACAGGAAAACTTCATACAGTCAAACCTGTGTTAACACTGTGCATGCTGGGTAATTTTTTTCGTCTGCAACAATTGTCGTCTGCTACAGTTTTAAAAATAAAAGTTTCAAAGTTTCTTTTCAAATCAGCCTGAACAGAGTGTCAAACAGTTTAGATCCTGATGAGACACGTAACGCGGCGTCTCATCTGGATCCAAACTGTTTGCGAAGGTAGTCACTGAAGGATATATCTGCCGCTAGCATGATAAGAGTTAAAACTAAATGCAGGACAAAGGTAATGCAGCAGGCTCGTATAGGAGCCTTCTGCATTACCTTTGTCCTGCATTAAGCTGCCACCTGCCTTGAATACACTACAATTATGTAATTATTTGACTGGTTGTTTAATACAGGTTTGACAGTACTGTATACTCAGTACTGCCTGGTAAACACAGGGTACTCAGACACTGCAAACAGTGTAGAAGAAGCATCAATCACAGTAGTTCCAACAATTCATATTCTACAGCATTTTATTTTTATTATCCAAGCACTTTTCATACATTTCTTAAATTTTCTTTTGTGTCAAACAAAACCAATCCAGGACTCCAGAGAAAATAGTATTCTCTCACTAAGTCTTATTCACCGTCAAATCTCATGTTGTGACTAATTGTAACACATTAGAATGATCTCTTTGAGACTATCTAAATAAGTAGTCACACCATAAGGTTCTGTAGAGATATAGCAGGATTTTAAATTAGTATTTGAAATACTTCTTTTAAAAAAATCACAAATATAAAATCTGGATCTATATTGTTGTCACATATTCCCAGCATGTGGTGTATCAAGTGTTAGAAAGGTTAAACAATTATGCAGAAGCATGCAAGCATTGATAAATATTTCTGAAAATTAAACTTGAAAAAAAAGTATACTAGTCTCCTCAGATATTGAGAGTACAGTCGAAACTCGATACTTCTAACTTGTGTTAGTTCGAACATACCCATATTTTAAAGTTAAAACCTGGCTTAACTCTTTCCTCCCTGAAACTTCAAATGGACAATCCCAGTTTCCATTTTAGTCTAGTCCATTTCTGACTTTTAAGGGTTGTTTTTGTCAATGTTTTGCATTATGACAAACAGTGAAGACCCAGATCAGAGGGCTCCGTAAGGAGCCCTCTGATCTGGGTATTCACTGTTTGCATAGGATATGTGCACTTTTCACATGTATATATACTGTTTGAAAAGGACGCCTATATGCGGGATCAGGGTTCAAAGGGTTAACCAGGTTTTAATTTTAAAATACGGGTATGATAGACTTACGCGATATCAAATTATTGAAATTTAACTTATGAACTACTGATACGATTGATTTAAGCGAGTTCCAAGTATAGAGTTTCGACTGTATTTCCAAAATTATAACCTAATGTCTTCACGAACCCTATGTTGTTATGACTACCTTTAGAAACAATCTCTTCGAGATAATTGTAATGAGTAACAACACCATAGAGCTTAGTGCAGACAAATAGAGAAAATGTTAGAACATTTCACTTTACATTTCCAGATAGGAGCTTAAAAGCAGCCTGAAAGTAAAGCTTTACTTTCAACCTGCTTTAAGTGGTTGTCTGTTTTCAAATCTAGAAACATCTATGGTGTAAACACGTTATGGAATTTTATGCATTTCTTTTGTTTTTCATTAAGCTACCATATTTAATTTTTAAATGGTTTCTGAACACAGTTATATCTGTAGTACCATTTTGGATTTCTAAATAATGGCCATCGAAACATTTTCAAAGGTGGAAATACTTTTAAGACAGCCTCAGCATCATTTTAGTTCTTGTATAATTGTACAGATTCAAAGTTCAAGAATAGTAAGAATCATACTATGGATTTCATTCGATCGAACTTGTGCATGGCAATTTTCATAAATTGTAGTCGTAAAAGTATTCTTTATTACTAGATAAGTGAAATAAAATGCAGAAATATATTTTTCTTGTGCAAATAGTTTAGTATGATTATTACAGAAAGAAATAGTTAAGCACTTTTTCGCTGTTTTATTAACTTGCATACTCAGAACAATTTTAAACATTTTTACATAATCATAAGCATGGCTTCTTTTACCCTGTGTATATTGCTCCAATAAATCTGCTAGTATAATATGCGTAAATATAAATCATTTTCCACATTTATTTCAGTTTAGAATATGTCATTTATTTTAATCCTTTACCCTGTAGCCTTTTTCTGGTATTCAAGATAGCTAGGTGACCACTTAAAGCAGGTTGAAAGTAAAGCAGAATGTGCCTTAAGGCACATCCTGCTTTACTTTCATCCTGCTTTAATTAAGCTACCATATGCTTGAATATAATAAATATTTCTAACAAAACATTTTCCAGACTGTATAAATTAGAATGCTTTTCCTCAGTGGAGGAATAAATTAAATGAGCTAAAAGGCGATTCTTTGAGGGAAAAGGTTAAAGAAAAAACGATACCATCATCAACAGATTGTCAAGTAGTATGGATCCTGATCTAATAAAAAGTTATACAGCATCTGATCTGGGTCAAAACTGTTTGAAAACTTGTTAGCATTCAAAGTGTTAGAAATATCAGGTAAAGAAATTTCTTAACAGGTAAAAATCTGTTCAAACGAAAATGATGCACCTTGAAATAATTACAGGTAAATATTTATTAATGTATTAGAAATTAGATTACTTTGAAAGCTATAATAGAGCAGAATAGAAAAGATATGAGTTACTCGTATAGCAAGCTAATATGTTGAATGGTACAAACAGATGAAATGATCTATGCAAAAAGTTTGGATCCAGATGTGATGCCGAGTTATTCTGGATCACATTTGGATTCGAACTGTTTGCAAATGACAGAAAAATCTAGCTTAGAATGAAAAGATTTCGATATTGTTTGAAGAGAAATGTCTGTAAAAAGCTTTAAGAACTGCTGCAGAAATATAGCTTTGCACAACAAACTAGCTGAGAGTGCTATAGGATGATTTAAGGTATAAAAATGCATACTATGTTTATACAAAACATAAACGAGCGACATCATTAGAAAAAGATCTCTCAGTGACACCAGACAGTGTAGACGAAGGTTAGACCCAGCGTTAGAAACATAAAGGGCTGATCTGGGTTTCAGGGCTCCATAAGTTGATCTTTAAAAATCCTAAGATTTCCAAATTTTCTATTTTTCAAGCGTGATTGCTTAAAGCAGGTTGAAAGTAAAGCAGAATGCGCCTTAAGGCGCATTATGCTTTACTTTCAGCCTGTTTTAAGCAACCATTTGCTAGAATAATTGAACACGAAAATAAAAATTTCAGAAAAATCCGGAGAAATGGCAGCCCTGGGGTTTACACTGTTTGCAGTGTCCTAGAGACCTGTTTCTTGTGATGTGGCGTATAATTTTGCTATTTTCTACACTTGGCACTAAGTTGAGTACTGCAAAAGCTTTAAGCACTTAATACGCTTTGCAGATGGTAGTCATGTGAAATAGTTCTGTCTATTAATGTAAATCTTTCCTTGCTGAAAATACCAGCTTCAGAACTCGAAAATGCTATAATAGGTAATAGTAAACCAGTATTACAGTAACCTAGTAGCCACTCAAATGTAGATGAATTGTTAAGATGTCTTGTCAAGGTGGCATCTTAATGCAGGACAGAAGTAATGCAGTAAGCTCCTACAGAAGCTTATATTACTTTTGTCCTGCATGCCACCTTTGCTTCAGATGAGGTTATGTAACTTACATGCATATACCATATGAAGAATTATTGCAATTATTTTAGAAATATCACAAATAGTATTGCAGAAAATGAAGCAGTAGGCATTTTCAGCAAGGTATTAACACAAGAAACAGAAAATTACTGAATATCTGTTTGTTTGCACAATATAATGAAACACGCTTATGACAGTTATCACTTGTTCCAGCTTATGGTTTGTAATATATCTGGGTATTGTCACGCTTTAATTCTGAAATAAATATATATCCATCCAACTTCCATATCACTAGCACGAAAATGATACAAAATCAGTAAAACTCCACTACTATGTCCACTCAAAGTCTTAAGGCTTGTTTTGTAGTGTTTAAAGCAGGTAGCTGCTGCGTAAAGCAGGATAAAAGCAAAGCAGAAAGCTCTTTAATAGGCTTTCTGCATTGCTTTTATCCTTCTTTAAGCTAAAGCCTGTATTTACTTGTATGGTTTAAGATTGTTTAATTAAAGCAGGTGTCTGCTTCAAACAGGATAGAAGCAAAACAGAAAGTTCCTGTATGAGCTTTCTGCTATACTTTTATCCTGCTTTAAGGTACAATCTGTAATTTAAATACCATCTAAAAATCAGACATGTTTTGAGTGGTAGTATTAGTGGGGTCTAACTGGTATATCCAAGAATCTCTAGCATCGAAATATCAAACAACTGAATAGAGAGATGGGTCTGAGAGTTCCTCGATGTAAGGTCTATGTACCATGGCCGTTGTCACTGTAAACTCATTGGCCATGGGTAAAGGCTTGCTCGTATTTAACATGCCTCTGTCCATCAACTGATTTGAGTTGTAATGAGATTCACTGAATGGCGGAATGTGAGTGGGAATAGGAGTTTTCTGACTCATCGAAATGCTTGTATTGGGTATATGGTAAGATAAATCTCTTTTGATATACGGATTAACATTATATCCAGGATGGCCATAACTGTGCAGATGTCCGAGACTGTTTAAGTCACTATTGTAGCCAATACTGTTTGGTTGACTTCCTAAGTTTCCATCAAAATGTCCATTTTGGGTGAGAAATGGAACATGTCCGGTATTATAAGTACTAGTCACTGGGCCAACATGGCCGACACTGGTAAGAGGTCGTAAATGACTGTCTATACTATGCAGTTGTCCTCCGTGTACGTCATAGTTTGATTTGCTTATATGCTGCATATGGCAGAGATGGTTGGTTGTGTTACACACATGTTGGGGGGAGCCAAACTGGAGGTTAGGCTGGAGGTGACTAATAGTATGGATGTTATTCAGACTGTGAGATTCAATGTCTGTATTATTATGATGACTAGGATGAAGCATACTTCTATGACGTTGTGGTCGGTGTTTTCCCGAATTTCGATGCACATATGACACACTCGGTAGAAGTCCATTCTCATTTGGATGAATTTTGATTGGCTTAAATAATGGTGCTGTATCGTGACAGCTATGTACATTATGACAATTGTCTTGTCCATTGCCAGAACTGTTTGAAGCACTATGAATGTATTGTCCTGACCTGGAACTCCGAAATCCCGAGTCGTCAGAGTCCTCGGAAGCTTGGGAATGAGGTCTTCCCATATCACTGTTTTGCTTTTGAGCCTGGTGACTGTCCACCACATTACACTGGATTTGGTTGAGATCTGAGAACCCACTGTCGGGCTTAGCCCGGTACATCAGCTGGTTATCAAACCCTTCTGTTGGCTCTGGGCTTTCCTCATAATTGTCCGTTGAAGATTTGCCCTTGTTATCATTGTTATTATTGTGGTTCATACTCTCGGCAAATAAAGTCAAATGGGATTTGAACGGTGGAGGTGGTGGCGGTGGGGGTTCATATATCTCCCCATCCTTCAGTTTTTCTATTCCATGGGGGTCATGCTTTTTGTAGAGTATCTGATTCCGTAAACGCATCTTGTACCAGCAGTAGCAGAAGACGACGAAAAGGGCCACTGTGACGAGGGCCGGGATGAGCACACCGAGGAAGAACAAGAGATTCATGCCGGATTTGTTTACCATCCTGTCAACATAAACAGTGGAGTATCACCGCTTACAAATAGTCTCGCTGCCATGGTTTGTCTTCTCTTCTACTGCTTCATTACGTAGAAATCTGGAAATAGACAAAATAAGAGTTTGAATTATTAGTTTGTTGGGGTTCCCAACAACCAGGGCTCAAGATAAGGGGAGTATTTCAAAAATTAAAATCTTTATTTCTTTTTCAAACCCTATGGTGTCACTACTCATTAGAATCGTCTCGAAGAGACGATTCTAATGAGTAGTAACACCATAGGATTTGGTGCTGTTTGACAGAAAAAATGTTTGTTCAGATTACTCCCCCTTATCTGGAACCCTGAATAACCAATGAAAAAAGCTTCTTTTTGTGTTTACATCAGGTGGCAGCTTAAAGCAAGATCAGAATCATGCAAAAAAGCTCTTTTAGGAACTTTTGCTTTACTTTCATCTTGCTTGAATATTCTACGCTATAATAATTATATAATACTTAATGATTCTTCATTTGAGTGGTTATATATTAGTGGGATTTACTATATAATACCATAAATTTCAACATAATAGCCTGTGGTATAGTCTGTACAATATTGCGGGATATAGCTGGATAAAAATGGCATTGTCAATTGGCAATAAGGAAAGGGTCAGACAATTTAATAACCAACATTAAACAAGATAATTAAGAGCAGTAAAACGCCATCATCGTTTTGTCATTTGTCTAGCGATGCACATAAGGCTGCATAAAACAATCCAAAAAACATGTACAGGTACAGTAAAATCTTTGATACACAACCTTTCTATACTAAATTGCAGGTTGTATACTCAGGTGTAGCTTAATGCAGGACAAAAGTAATGCAAAAAGCTCCTAAAGGAGCTTTCTGCATTGCTTTTGTCCTGCATTAAGCTGTTAACTTTCTTTGCAGATTTGAAGCTTACTTTGCAGAAAGGTTGGTAAATGAAGGTCTTACTGTACTGTGTATGATGTGTACAGTATGCAGAGGACAATTTAATGTGATACATCACTGGTGTAAAAATTATTATTTAACAAAACGTGGCCTGCAGTCATCATAATTTGTCATACAGCTCTCTGTTTCTCACCCAATTTGAATATAAATCCATTATACAGGTATAAATGTTAGATCGTCTTTGTCTACCTGACAACAATCTAATTGAGACATAAAAGCATCTTAAATAAAACGTCTCGAGCCGTTATCGCAAGATACATCAGCGTTTTATTGCCTCCGTGTCACTGAGAGTCGAAGATTTAAAACTCTGTGATGAGCGAAACACAAAAGATTTTCAAAAGTTAAATTCCGTTTATTTTCCTCGCCCCAGTGAATTCTCACTGATTATATTCAGTTTAGAAATTTTGCCAATATGTATGTTTTTATTTTTCAAAAGGCGTTTTTCCCCTTGTGTTGCATTTGCCTCTAATCTTTATCGTTATTCGGGTGATGGGGGTTTGAAGTGCAATAAAATAAATTCCTGTTATTTTTGTCAGTTCACAATAGAGCAATTGGTGTTTGTATGTTTGCATACCCATGGTCCCCGTTCAGTTTATCGCAGGCTGTCATTTGAACTGAGGAATACCTCCAGCTTTTGTTGCTATTGAAGACAAATTTCTGTCTTGACGGGAAATTTGATAGGGCGTCTAACGGCTCGAATGTCACTAGAGTTAGCGGTGTTGCGGGGTATGGGGGGAAATGGTTACTGTATGTGCACTTTGTTACTGATCCATGTTTTATTAGCTCAGTTAGTGATAACAATAGGGGTAATATTACTTTCTCCCATGTTGTCCTATTGAAACAATATCATCATGGTCCAATACAGTGAAATCTTCTTACGCTTTCTCAATGGAAGGATCGTTTTGGGTTGTTTAAGCAGGTAGTTGTAATGAAGCAGGATAAAAGTAAAGCAGAAAGCTCCTAACGGAGCTTTCTGCTTAACTTTGATCCTGCTTTAATCCTTTTAGCACCATTTATGTGTCTTATTTTTAGTTGTACTTATAGCTTGGTTTTACTGCAGAAACTTTATGATGCAGAAATATAAATTTGGCTATGACACTTGATATATATATATATAGTAATGCTGAAACTGATGTTCCTAAGTGTAGAAGACTATAGATCTTTTAATCCAAGTGACTGGTGAATGCAAGACATTACAGTATTGAATGAAATTCCCAATGAGGTCATATTGCATTTATTTTGTTCTGTATAATGGATATCTATCGGTCTTTGAAATTTTATTTTAAATTTTGAATGGTGTTTCGACACAGGTTTAACTGTGCACATGTGCTGTGGAACATGCATGACAAAATGCATTAGTATTTTTAGCTTTGAAACCTATTCAGAACCGAAAGCATGGGGAAAGCTGAAGTATTTGAGATTCTTAATTTCAATGTGCTTCTCAAATTTATCGGGATATTTTTTTTCATGCACACAGAAACATACACATGCACAAAAATCTGAAAAGCTGTTTATAGTATGTACAAAACTAAATCAACTTTATACACTTGTTAAAAAAGTTCCTTTTTTTTGTCCTGTGAGTATGTACTTTGTTAATAGTCTTTGGACACACCAAATGACCGGTGGTCAGTATTGGTAAACATATTGATTATGTTATATGTCAGTGAAAGTTGTATCTATTGTATGGGGCTCTTTTGTAACAACATTTGTCCACCGTCACACCATTTCTCAATGATTGCCAGGCAAAGACAAATATTTGCCAGTCTGATTCCTTTGACACTGTTTAAACACACCGTGGGGCCCCAGGTTTACTGTTCAAGTCTGCGTTTGGCCAAGAAATTATGAACTCTTGAATAAATGTTCTCATCTCAAATGTCATCTGCTAAAATTTAGAAATTTTGACCTCCATTTTCTCCCCAGAAATTCAATCTATGTGACAAACAGCTTGGGTCCTGATCAGGCCCAACATCATGTCGGGCCTGATCAGGATCCAAACTGTTTGATTAAGTATTTAGTACTTGTTTTCTGTGATAAATGAGCTAAAATAACCGGCAACCGGTGTAGAATTTATAGAACAAAATTTGAACATAATATATTACTAAGGATACTGTCACAAAGTTGCAAAATGTTAATAAAGCAGAAATCAAGAATGCATTGTATTTTGTATTTTGTTACTATATTTTGAACTAAGGATAAAATCGAAATGAATTTAAAAGTAGCGGAAATAAAATTAAATCTTGAAAACAAAATTGACAGAAAAAACGTAAAAAAAAAAAATGTAAAAAGAGCATAAAACGTTAGATAAAACTAGATTTAATATGAACCAATTTTGTTCACCTAATCTACATTCACACTGTCGAATAATAAATTAGACCAAGACGGCCAACCCAAAGGATAGTAGCAATATCCTCTGTCGAATGAATAAAACCTCGTGTAAAAATCGGGGATAAATTTAACTGGTCTTTTCACTAATTTTTCTGCCCAGCGGGAGGCTAAAGATGGGGGACAGCCATATGAATAAATTTGCAGATATATAAATTGTGATGGCCTTATGACAAAACATTGACAGACTCCAATTTCACATGAAGGTACAATTTCCACACCTTGTGTACAGATTTGACACGGTACAGGCCAGGTGAAAAAATGTTGGACTATAAAAGCTGAAGAAATGGTGGATGAAATGAATAATCTGTTTACATTAGGTTACATCGATTTTGTTTCCACACTTAATTCTTTGCAATTACCAGCATGACACTTTCAGGGTTCATGTTTTTGTGTTTTAAGGCTGTAGACTGGTAAAAGCAGGATGAAAGTAAAGCAGAATGCTCCTATGCTGTCACATTGTTTTATACATATAAAACACCCATTTGAGAAAAATAAATAATGGGGCTGTACTGTGTAGTCAAGTAAAACTAACCCTATTGAATATTCAAAACTATAGTTTCTATGGGTAAGAATTAATGATTTACATACTGTCTCATTCATATTGTTATTTGCAAACATTTAAGTGTAATATCCAGGACAATGAACACACAAATTTACTTTAATAATTATAAGAGTTTGAACAATTTATGACACAAAACAATTTTCGGTATGTTTCTCAAAGATTTATATTTCCCTCTAAAAATGGAAGTGGTTTCTTGCCTTGTTGGTTTTAGCAATTTAATTTTCCACCTGAACTGTAAAACTGTTTCCGACAAATCGTGAAATATAAAATGGCTTCTGTTATCACAGAAATTGATACTAATGGCTGTCCCAAAACCCAATAGCATTGATCACTGCTGATAAATCAAAACCAAATTGAGTGACTTTCTTTATTTCGGTGCATAAAAAATATTAAACATAAAAGATTTTGTCAAAGGAAATTAACTGTTGCTGGGGTTCCTGACCTCAATCAACAGAGAAAGTAAAACTATTTTGATATTAAAAAGTTATAGCATGTTTGGATATATAATACTGATACATAATTATATCAATAATTGAACTGGATTTTATGACCAACCAATGAAGAAATACTATACTGTCTGAACATAGTTATCAATTATTTAATCGTGTTACCTTGAGATCTCTAAAGACAAATCACTACTTAAAGCAGGATAAAGGTTAAGCAGAAAGCTCCTGCTTTAAGCAGTCTCCAAACTGTTTCTGTTTTCATATAGATCTTGTCATAAATTTATCTGCAATCTAAACATTTCTCAGTTTACTTGAACACGCATGAACTCATAAGGATGATTAACATAGTTCGATTTTTTGGCCCACAAAACTACCAGTAATTTTAAGCCCTTTTCATGTACTGTGGGGAAACAGCATCTGATTCAAATACTTTGATCTCTTAAATTTACCCAGAGTGTTTAGTATCAATTGGCTTCAACATTTATTGGTATGGATCCTGATCAAACCAGAATACTCAAGATGATTGAAAGTTTCTATTTTATTCCATTTTTTGTGCTTTAAGACGTAATCTTTGTGACAGAATTAGTCACCTCCTGTTTATGTGGCAAAACATGTTAAATGGCCGAAGTATCCTTGAAAGAATATTTTCTACCATATTCTCCGTAATTGCCGTGGCTTTGTCAGTGAAATAACTCCGAATAAAAGGTGAAACACCTTTGTGCTGAAAGGTTTCCTTTTTTTGAAAAATCGGAAAAGCTAATTGTTCTGTAGAATAGTTCAGACACTTGGGTAGGTTTTCAACAAAAAGGGCTTTCTTTAAAAACTGGTTAGATATGAAAGGCAATACCCTTGTAATGTTAGGTGTCGGAAAATGTAAATAATTCCTTTCTGAAACTAGGCTACTGTTAAATCAATTACCTGTCGAAAATAATGATATTATGAAGATCCGTGCTCTTAAAAAAGTCATTACTTGATATCTGTTACTGAAATATTGTTATACAAACTGTACATGTAATTTTTGTTAAGGAGTCCTTAGATTACAACATATAATATTAGCAATTTAGACTATTGCAACTGTCTTGAACCATTATTAATACCTATAAGCATACATCTTGGCATTTGATCAGGATCCAAGTGTTTTGTCACCCAGATTTAACATCTGCAAAAATAAAGATAAAGTTGTCAATTTCAGAATAATTATAGCAAGCATTGTTTTGAGGCAACAACGTTTTGAGTGAAATACATTTATTCAGAGTTCAAAGGTCTATAGTGTTATCTATTTAACCATCAAACAAGATAATAAAAACTTTCTACAGACGTCTTATTTCCATGCAAATTCTTGAAATTTCCATCTCTACCAAAGCAAGACAATGTGTAAAGGAACTCAGTAAGATTGTGTCAAAGATTTTTGTTGCATTTCTTTCAATTCAACATCCTTGGTATTAGCGATCCAAGTCCTCTTATCACCTACAAATAAAACCTAGCTGTGCTCCTACATCCATTTATAACATGTTAGTCTTCGTGTCTGTGTTGAAGGCAGATGGGTGTTTAACCCATTACCCCATTAATGTGCCTTTTTACGCCTCTAATTTATTCCTCCACTGAAGAAAATAGTTCTATATAAAAAAATTATGAAAATTTATCATAAATATTTTCTATTTTCTAGCAGATGGTAGCTTATAAAGCAGGCTGAAAGTGAAGCAGAATGCGCCTTAAGGCGTATTCTGCTTTACTTTCAACCTGCTATATGTGGTCAACTATCTTCAATATTAGAAAAAGGTTATGGGGTAATGCCTAAAGGAGTGCTCTGCTTTACTTTCTGCAACCTGTGCTTAACATCAGCGATGTTCCATGATATGGGTTGTTATAATTTCAGAACTATAGAATGTGTTTTTGTTAATTATTTATAATGGTTTGGAATTTGGATCCAGATCAAATGTTGGTATACAAATATTGTTTTTGAAGGCAACTATCAAAACATTGTTGTGGTTTACTTCGAAGATAATGATTAAGTACTGAGCAATGATTTTTTGTAACTATATTAGAAACTGGAACTTTCAGCAAGTTCCTGTTTGTGGAAAGATAAACAGTCGAACTTCGATTCCTCTAACTCGCTGAATTCGAGCTATCCGATTTTTTGACACATGAATTGCATTATATCATGCTCGGTTAAGTCTAACATACCCGTATTTCAAAGTTGAAATATGAGTATGTTCGACCTTACCGAGTTTGAGATATATCGAAGTTCAACTGTATCTTGATTATATGTCTATGGAGCTTATTCTTGTCTACCTAGTATTATAGTATTGTAATTTCTAATGTAAAGTTGGCAGAAAAACACCCCAAGAGATCTGGCTGATAGTTTCAGCAGATGTTTTCAAACGAATCATTTTTTATGGCACATAATTTATCAGAGCTTTCACTGAAACATTCTGACATTTATGAATCCCAGAGTGAAGTAACTGTGAATCCTTGAAGCAAATCTAGATCCAAAGCGTCAAGCAAGTGTGTTGTAATTTAGGGTTTTAAAAAAATGGCATGGCCGTCAGATGTCAGATTTGTTCGTGATGATCACGTGTATAGTTTTTGTGCCATTTTCACAAGGTTAAATTGATATATGTGTTGCTTCACTCTTAGGCTTAATGTAATGGAAAATATCAGACTTTTGTCTCTATGACAGGTGATTGCTTAATGCAGGTCAAAAGTAATATAGAAACCTCCTCTTTAATGGAACGTTTTACATCAATTTTGTCCTGCATTAAGCAGTCACCTACTATATCTATCGAGATCAGTGGAAAGTTTCTTTATACACTTATGCTTGTTTTCGGTTTGAATCGATAAGGTGAGACAAAAATTTAATTTCTAATTTACAAATATTAATTTATTAATTAACTAATTAACGCTAATTGCACACATGACCTTTCAGGTATTTTTATACAGGTGTACTAAATGACCATTAACTTACTAATACTGCGGTTTTGAAAAACCTTGGTAAACAATTTCGATCCAGATATTATGTTCCATACACTTGGTGAGAGGAAACAGTGGTTTACCTCTTCTTTCATGGCAGCACTTCTTTTCATCTTTACCTATTCATCAAATAAATGTCTTTTCTACCCCGTATGATAAATGAGCCATAATAAAGAAAGTGTTACCTACATTTTAGTTTATGGTTTCTTATAGCAGGCATAAAATAAAGCAAGCTGCATGTCTTAAATACTGGAAAAATCAGTGAGTGAAAGGTTTAATTACGTTAATAACATGTACATCATGTGTCTTAGATTATAATATGCTTGTTTATAATTGTGAAATAAGAGTCATCAAAATCAACTCCATGTAAAGTGTATAGAAATCCCTACATTTACACACTTCACTTCTGTTATTACAATGGCTATATCAACTAAAATAACCACTCATAGTACTGGGCTATAATGCCATTATTTACATTACAGATATAAAGCATGTCTCCAACACAAGAAAGGCTGTTTGAAGACAGAACATAAAGAAAAATGTAGATAACCAGTCTAAAACAATGAGACAAAAAAAAGTATTATCACAGGAAGTATGGAAAAAAGTAGGTAACCAGTCAAAAGAAATTGAGACATAAAAAACTATATTTACAGGAAATAAGCAGAAAGTGGAAACCATGGCAATATATATTTTTTTATAGTTGAATTAAGATGATATATGTGACCTGCAAAGTCATGTACTAGTTACTGATGTGTGTATTTAAATGTTGAGTCAGACCTGTGTTATTTTAACAACCATTCAATGAAGTATGGTGATCTTTTAATGGAGGTGACCGCTTACTGCAATACCAAATAGTTTCAATAAGCTCCTAAAGGGACATATTGTTTAACTTTGTTCTACATTAAGTTAAAATCTTTTTTCTTGAAGGCAGCTCATGCATCTTCCTCTAATACTGGCTGAATACTGGTTGACTGTACTTTAACGCTTTGAACCCTAGTCCCGCATATAGGCGTCCTTTTCAAACAGTGTACATGTGAATAGTACACTTGTCCTGTGCAAACAGTGAGGACCCAGATCAGAGGGCTCCGAAAGGAGCCCTCTGATCAGGGTCTTCACTGTTTGTTATAATGCCAAAAAAGGACAAAAACAACCCTTAAAGCATGAAATGGACTAGACTAAAATGGAAACTGGAATTGTCCATTTGAGGTTTCAGGGAGGAAAGAGTTAATGTTAACAATAAACTTGACATGTTTTTATATCCCAAGAGTTACTTTACATGTGCCGAAACATTTGTATGTAGTTTAGACTAGAAATTTTAGTTACTTTAGAGATCTGATCAGGGTCCATAATACACAAGTTTGCTATCCCAGAAATTTATAGTTACTTTTGAGAGATCTGATCAGGATCCATAATAATTATTTATGTTTGAAACACAAGTTTGTGGTCCATTCAAATTTAAGAGACAGGTTTACAATATTTATTAGAGTGAATAAAATTGTCTAAGCTAACAACCGTTTTGTCGGTCACCGCTGGGGTAAACTAGAGATTACAAACATCATCTTCAAAAATATGTCAGTGTTTGTGAAAAAGAGTTTCATTAAGGCTTCAAAAGAGAACCGATGAGTCAGCCAGCGTTGAATAGAGCATGTTTGTCAAACTGAAAAGAAAAATTATTTAACCATCACAGTTTGCTGTAACCATACAGGCCAAACAATAAAGGCGAAACATTGATTAAAATGTTGAAGCGATAAAGGTAGAAATATCTCGAATATTTGTGTTACCTGTATCAGAGTACCAAGGGCACACACTTATAAATAATAAATTCCCGAAACGAAAGTATCTCCAATAAACTCCGCTTAGTTCTTGTGTGCACATACAAGACTCGACTAACCCCACCAGTGTGTGTGTGGATGGCTTTGCATTATGGGACAGCGCGAGTGTAGCAATGAAAACCTGCCCCGATAAAATCTCCCAATTTGACATGACCAATTAACTCAGAAAATATCCACAATTCAGGCTTAACATAAATCGCAAATCCGATAGAACATAATTGAACAAAATTTTTCTTTCAAACGTAAAGAATAATCAGTTTTCTGAATTGTATTTTGTTCACACTGAAACAACCATGGAGGGGATTTACAGTTAAACATGTAGTTAAAGCAACCATTAAAAAGCACATACATAAAGTCTTCTTTAAAGATGGTAACTTAATGCAAGGGAAAAGTAATGCAGAAAGCTCCTTTAGGAGCTTTCTGCATTACTTTTGCCCTTCATTAAGCAGTCGCCTGTCTTTAAAGGTGTTCATATTTTGTTATTGATTGGCCAATGTTCACCGATTTAACTGAGCGTATACAGAATATAATGCCTTAGGTGGAGTCACAAAGTTTCAACCTTTCCCTTGCTAGTATATCATCAAATTAAAAAAATTGTCGCCTACATTTTTTCTTTTCTCCAAACTTAATTTTAACGTCTTTATTAAAAGATTCAAGAAATCAAACAAAAATGTCAATCAATTTGGATCTGGAAAAGATGCTGCTGACTTCTTCTGCATCTGAATCTGGAATCAAACTTTGTAAATACCCGTTAAGTTGCTTCAAGTGTTAATTGCGTACAATCATAGAACAAATGAAGAGAGAGAAAAATTGTTTTACTACTGTTACATGATGAAGTTATAGCGAAGCAATGTGTTTAATGCATCGCCAAATTACGGAAGAAGTTTTCTTTATTGTCCCTTAATGACTTTAAAGCATGTTACTTAAGAAATTCACTCCCCCTTGTCGCCAAGGCTTTGTAACTTTACAATATGTTGCAACATTGCACCAGACTGGTGTCACACTCTCATGTTAACCTGAAGTTTGAGATTTAATTCTTATACAGGGCACTTGAGGGAAGACTTGTTCAAAATGTTTAACCATTTCCTTCTTTAAGCATTTCTTTCTCAATGCTTTCAACAAGTGATTAAGCTCATATCAGACTGAAAGTAGAGCAAAAAGCTCCTCCGGTAAATGCTTAAAGTAGGATTAAAGTAAAGCAATAAGCTCCTGTAGGAGCTTTCTGCTTTACTTTCATCCTGCTTTAAGCAGCTACCTGCTTAAATCCATTACTCAATAGTAAAAAAATAATTTCATCTTTTTACTTCTCTAATTTTGTTCCACCACTGAAAGAAATAGTTCCATTTTATAGTCATGAAATATCATTCTATATCCTAGCAGATGATAGCATAAGCAGGTTGAAAGTAAAGCCTTAAGCCACATTCTGCATTACTTTAAATCTGTTGTACCGTAAGTGGTTACCTGTTTTCAAACTAGAAACAGACAATAGTTAAGGGTTTAACCCTCAAGAAACATTATTTTGATTGATCATATTAGTAGTACATGTATGTGTTAGTGTGTCATTATTTACTATTACATTACATACTAGGTTGTTATACTAGTGTTTTCTGATCATGTACAGGTTAGATGATGGTTGTAATGTCATTTATTGTCACACTGAAATGTGGCCTTTGGGGATTGTTTTAACATCTAATATTGATGGTGATTTACCCTTAGTATGCTGATTGTTTTGTATAGACTGTTTTCACTTTTGAAAAATAGGCAGTTGATGTTGATTTCTAGGGATTATTTTAGAAAATGTTTCAGAAAAATAAAATAAAAATTGTAACTCTTGGACCTGATCAGGGGAGCCCAAAAAATTAACGGGGTCTACTCAGTGAGTGTAAGCAAAATATACATGAACTGATTTCCATTTTATAAAGTGTTAATCTGGAAACAGGTGACAACCATTATAATGTAGAAAAAATATGGTCTGCTTAGAAATAGCCATTATAGGTGTCTAATTCTTTGAATTGGTAGTTTCCTCCATGAAGGAGCGTTCTGACATATTACATAATTTCTGCAGTACTTTTTTCTTCATTAACAATCTTTGGATTTTAGAGATTTCCAGGTTTTGTTGAATGGCCAGCTGATTAAATAAGATTTGATTGTAGTCAAGAAGCAGCCATATGAACATAGACATTATGGTCTTGGACAATAATGACCTATATTAAACAGACATCTGTCTTAACCCATTTCCCCATAGCGCATTTCTAGTTTTGAAGATATGCGACTGCTTAAAAGTAATTAAAGCAGAACGTGCCTAAGTCACATTCTGCTTTACTTTCAGCCTACTATCTGGTAGGATAGAGAAAATATTTCTTATGATTCACTGTATAAATTTGAACTATTTTCTTTAGTGGATGAATAAAATAGAGACATAAAAAGGCACATTTATGGGGTTATGGGTTAAAAATTTAACAGAGATGTCTTAAAACACGGCCCATGTGTCTGTTTTCGTAACACAAAAACAAAATAGACTGAAATTATATTGTTGAAAAACATTTTTAAAACACCTAGAAGTGAAATGAAATTAAACTACAATAATTTAACTTACAAAATGTCATCAAAAATATCACCCGAAACATCCTAGACACTACACTTAAATCAGGATCACTTGATTGTCTGAGTTTCGATGTGCTCACATTCCGCGGTTAAATTACATGTAGATGAAAGTATGTCTCGGCTAATCCGGGCACTGTATAGCGTATCCTTTGTGTTTTGACAAATCAATGTTACCCTGTGTACTTCATAGGTATTAGGCTAGATTAAATCGCAAATGATATTTTGATATGTTGTAATCTCCTATAAATAGACGAACATAGAACTTATTTCTAACCAACCATGCACATATTAAAGTATCCAGCTGTAAATTTGTATTCAGTTTAGTTATATCTGTATATTTATTTTCTACCTGAAGAAATTAGGTTTTCTATAGCTCTTTTATTTTGCATTAAGTAATATATTTTCGCTAAATAGAGGTTACAAGTATTTATATAAGGTCAACTGAAGCCTCAACCTGATAAAAAAGTCTGAAGGTCTAGATTTGAATCTGTACTTCAATAAAGTGGAACTATTTTGTTCAGTGGAAGAATAAATTAAAGGTGTGAATAAGCATATTTATTCACAGTATGTAAACTCCGGTGTATACCTTCCGGAAGCTGCGATCAGCGAGTCGAGATATTTACCGATAGTTTATCTGACAGATTGACTCCGACCACTTTGACAAGTAAGTTTGCCATAACAGAACACGCTAGCTTATATCAAATACACAATCTACGATGGTGATACAGTTTTAAAACATTCCACATAGCTCTTCCTGCAATGATATGATAAACAAACGTTAACTCGTTGATTGATCATCGCTGCGTATCAAGAAAAAACGAACAGGTGCTTCATAAAGTATCACAAATTCTGTCAATTGAAGCATTTCCGCACCACACATGATAGAAATGGCAAAATGAATGAAATACCTACCTGAAAAGTATAATATTCCATGGAAAAATGTGAATTTTACACGAAAACTTCGTCACAAATAAATCTGACCTAATTTCATTTACTGTATGACCAGCTGCAATACGACTGTATAACTAGCTGCGATTTATAATGGAAACACTGTATGATTAGCTGAGATCTCTGAATCCATTACGAAACCAGTTCGTAGTGTTAAATTGTTATATATGTGAATTTATCAAACGATGGCAACGAATATTCATGCAATATGCTCTTCATACATTACAAACCAGATTATGCTAACGATTGTCAAATGTTTAGACCGTGGTCAGACCAGGCACCGTTGTCATGACAGGCTCTGTACATGATTTTGATTTAAGTAGTAGAAACGTTTATCACAACCTCACCACCCGATTGAGTAGGTGGTGGGGTTGTGATAAACTTGGCCTCTAGTGGTGACGGCTGGTGCTACACTTGAAGGACCCTAAGAGAGTGACTGATAATGATAACCCTAATTGACCTCTTCTCAGATGAGGACCTCTTAGGCCATCAGGTCATGCTTTTCATGTACTTGATTGACTCTGAGAGGGGCAGGGCCGCCATTTCTACGGATTTTTCCTTTGTTTTAACATTCTTTTCTGGAATAGTTCCAACTTGTCCAGTTGCCCTTTGCGTGGGAGGATGATTTCAAGACCATATAACAATATGGGTGTTACATATGTTCGAAATATGTGCAGGGCTGTCTCCAGGTCTATCCCACCAGAGGCGTGAAGCCCCGATGACATAAAACTGTAGACAGTCCTACGTGCTTTTTGGATATTCTGTTCCACATTCACCTCCGTGGTTGTTGCCAGGTTTGTTGCCCTCTTCAGTCCTAGGTGGGTTGAGACTTCCGATTTTGTTACATCTTTATCGTATATATGGAATTCTTCTGCCTGAGGTGATTTACTTCTTTTTGAATGGAGAACTTTTAGAGCTTCAGTCTTCTTGGGCTGTAGTACATATCGTTCTCGGTTAGCGAAGTGCTCTGCTATGTTTATGAGTGTCTGGATGTCTGCAGAGTTGGCACAGTTAAGGGTAATGTCATCGGCGCATGCAGATGCACGGCATTTAATATTTCCTATGTTACAACCCAAGTATATGTGCTCTAAAAAATTTAACAGTGGGTTGACATAAAGCTTATAACAATCAGTACTGAGAATCCCCCCTTGCCTAACGCCTTGGCTTACTATGAAGGGGTCTGACTTGCAATTGAGAAGCTTGACCACACTGCTGGCTCCACGGTGTAGATCTTCAATGATTGTCGATAACCTATCCTTTACGCCAGCTTGGTATACTCTCCTCATAAGATGGGCGTGGTCAACAACGTTGAAGGCAGCTTTGGCGTCAAGAAATATTAGACTAAATGGCCTCCCTTCCTCCTTGAATTCTCTTGTAACTTCCTCGACTATGAGAGCTGCATGTAATTGAGATGTCTTAGCAGTAAACCCTCTTTGATAGTGACTTTGAGTCTTAAGTACTGCGGGTTGGATTCGTTCCTTTATGATAGCTTCAATGAGCTTTTCAATCACAGGTAGCACAGTGATACCTCTGTAGTTTGTCACTTCACTACGCTCGCCTTTGTTTTTGAAGACTGGTGTTAAGAATCCTGCTTTCAACGAGGGTGGGGCTTTTCCTATTTTTAAGATACAGTTTAACAAGTGAAGAATAATTGACCGGAGTACTTGCCCTCCATGAATGATGCTTTCAACAGATATCCCATAAATGTCAGCGGCTTTACCACGATTTAGGGAATTTATTGCGTGCTGTAGTTCTTCCATTTTGACCTCTTCTGCCTCTTCTACACTAGCGATATTCCTAATATGGCCCAGCTCCATGTTAACAATTTGGTGATAGTCATCATCGAAGTTATGGTTTTCAGAGGGTTCAGCCAGTCTGCTAAAATGCTTTCTAAATCCTGCGATGATCTCTTCTTGTCCTGAATGCATCACCCCATCGACATTTATGTCCTCAATCAGGAACGCTTTATTCTTTCTCTGTCTGTTAACTAGCTTGTGGAACAGGGAAGGATCCCTATGTCGAGTGCAGATGATATTCTCCTTGTCGTTTGACCTTCTTCGTGCAACCTCACATCTTATAGAGCTTCTTAGTTGCTTTTTCCGGACTTTGAGGTCGGCTAGGAGAAGACTATCCGGACTAGAAGACATTTCATTATTCCTCCATGTCTTGTATGCCTTTCTCACATCCTTTAGTGCAGTTCCTATTGTCGGGGTCCATACCTTTAGCTTTGGTTTTGATTTATGAATCTTAATCTCTGAGGAGAATTCTCTCACTACTATCTGTACAGTGTCCATTAGTTTCAATGTATAGTCCTCTAGCTGAGGAGTATTTGTAATATTTGCCGTATCTAACCCTAGGATCCTTTTCTGGATTTCTTGTTCATAGAGATCGGTGTTTACTTTTTGCCAGTTAGTCTTAAGTTATATCTCCTGACGGCACTGGTAGGCTTACTCTTACTTATCTGTACATTCAGTTCACTTCTTATCAATAGTGGGTGATGACCTGAGGTGTTTTCACATAGTCAAGACATCACAGTTTTAGGATGACAGGTTAGTGTCTGTGAATTTTTTACAAGAAAATAGTCAATTTCGGTGCAATCAGCGCCCGACGGTGATATGAAGGTTTTACCAGCATTGTTGTCGCTTAGGTTATATTCACTTATTAGAGAGTGAAGGTGGCTTTCTCTTGTTGTTTTTGGTCCATTTTCAGACAGGTGCGTGTTTAAATCACCACCCACAATAAGATCGTGCGAGACGCTATCTTTTTCGAGTATCTCGGAAAGGATGTCAACACACTCTTGGAATTCTTGTAAACGATTAGTTACCTGCGTGCGGTTATTTGTTGTGTAGGACACTGGGCACCAGTCGGTTTATGGAAAATTACTGTCCGTCCAAAAGTACTGACGGTAGTATCTAGTATACACAATCTAATTACCTAGGCCTTACCTAAATCTTTATTCATGCTTGAAGGGCCAAATTATTATGTAAAGTGATACAATTTTTTTTTTATCAACTTTCATCAAATAGATTCTGATTAATGGGATACAAATGCCAAACATAGACTAATTAAGATCTATGCGACCACCTGTTGCGGGACCAGTGGTGTTTGTTTCAGGTGTGTTACTGTATTGCTTTAGGTCTCATTCTCATAATGACATCTCTGATATGCATACAATATCGGATTAAAATGAAACTTTGATATCCAAAACGTCTAAGATAATGTAGGGCATAATATCTTAATCACAGCTAACATACAGTGAAATCACGGCTGGTTATACAGTAAATTTATATAAAAAAGCAGCTAGTCATACACCATTTCAGTTTGTAGAAAACACATTATGTTGTGTTTTTCTGTTCATATTTCAATAACAGACACTTCAGGTGGATTAATATATTCTCGCTGCGAGTGATAATTATTAATTTGATAGCAGAAATGTACTAAAGGTGTTACTGGAACAGTTTTAAATCACGCTTCCACGTCGCGTCGGTAAGCGGTGCCAGTGATCAGAAGCTTATTTCAGAGAGATCTTGCTTCAGATTCGGAAGATATTTGGTGAACTGAAAAGAATTTATCATGCAAGTGTACTGGACCATATATTACAATTGTTTGTATACAAAGGGCTGTAAAATAAAGGTAAATCTTACCGGCTTCGCTTGAGTGTGGCTTATTTCGCGACATTTTGTCGACTCGCTGATCGCAGCTTCCGGAAGGTATACACCAGAGTTTACATACTGTGTTATTGAGTAATAGGTTAAATGTATTATAAAATTATCATCTGTTGACACTTCTGTATATACATATGCAGAAACATAATATGTCATAATAATGTTACAAACAGATTAGATGCTCTTCAGATGTAGAGTAACTCAGCATCTGATGATTGGGACCAGTCTGTTTGCAACTACGCCTAAAGTCTATTTTATAGCACTGGGACTTACTGATATGATTTTTATCAAGATCTGATCCAACATTTTGTGAACCAAACCTTTGACATTTTAATTCTATAACTGTCATATAATTGTGAAATGGAAATAATTCGCCAAAATAATTGTAGCAATTTTTTAGCAAATATTGTAAGAATCCCCATAGGTTTAATTTAGATTCCTACCGAGAGTTGGATTGTAAATTTATGCAAGAATTATGCAGATTATGAATGTCAGAATGTTTTGTGTTCAACATAATTCAGCTACTTGACCTTCTGTTTAGTCTCGGGATAGTTTATATTTTATCCACAGTTTTATAAACTAGTCTTTCATCAGAGCTCTAGATATTACCGTAGATAACGTAAGTTTTTTTAAGTACAGTTGAACTGAGATATCTCAAACTCGCTTAACTCCAATTTTCCCTTATTTCTGCAGTTGAATTTCATTATTAACTTTCTACTTTGCTTAAAGTCAAACATAGCCTAATTTCAAAGTTAGAACGTGGCTTATATAGCCATATTTAATATGGATATGTTTGTCTTAAGCGAGTTTGAGATATCAAAGTCCGACTAATATCCAAATATCTCACCCAAACTCTATGATGTGACTACTCATTAGAATCCTCTCTTTAAGGCGTTTTTAATGAGTTGTCACAACATAGGGTTGAGTGGAAATTTTGTAAATGTTTTAGAAATTATCTCTTATCTAGAGCCCTGGACTTGTTCACTTACTACATGAATGACATCATAATTAAGCTCCTTGTCCTTCTGTTTAGTCCCTGGCGTAATTTATGTTTTATCCTCAGTTTTATAAACTTTGTGTCTTAACTACAAACTAGTGGTGAAAACAGTTGCCAGCTGAGGTTGAAATGAAGTCATTAACTTTGAAGTAACCTAGATTGTGAAGTCACCTAGAGGTAAACACCTTAGCCGTAAGGTAGAAATGCTACAGTAAATGGGATAAAACTTTATACATTGTCTTAAAACTCATGTACTAACCCATTAACACCTGGTCTTCTCTATATAGACATAGGCAAACAGTGTATAGACCCAGATGAGACGCTACATAATGTGGCGTCTCATCGCACTCACTCGGGGTATACACTGTTTGCAGTAAGTTTAGGTTGTGTAACATGATTAAAAGTTATTTGTTAAATTTTTATATTTCTATTATTGAAAAAGGACAATTATATAAATTATAGTGGGAATGAATTTATAATTTTAAAATAAAATATGAAGGCAAAAATGGGTTTGTTGAAGGAAAAACAGCTTTCTGCAAATTGTTGTAAATATATAAGATATTTCAATGGAAAACAGTTATGTATGGACATTTGAGTACCAGCATGCATACATGCAGTACTCCTATAGTAATGTTTTATTTGTTCTAAGAGATGATTCTAGTGAGTAGTAACAACATTGAATGGTGTGTCATAAGGATTTGAAATACTCACTTTTAATATCATAAATGATGGTGAAATATAACAGTTTTATTGCAAGTGTCTGCTTAACCCTTTAATTTACCCATGGCTTGGTTTCAGGAAATATACTGGAAACACCTTCTGTGTTTTACGTTCAGGACGATTTTCTTTATCTTAGAAATAATAAGAGGCTTAAAAAGGTGTATTTATTGAGTAATGCATTAAGTGAGGAATATACCGAGATACCACTGTTATCACGCTTTTGAATTCAGGTGTTTGTAAATGCAATTAAATTTTCATTCCGTTGCTTACGAGAGTGTTGAAGATATTAACTCCTTACATTGCATGCTAACATCAAAACCGTTATTGCCCTTGCAAACAGTGTGGATCCAGATGAGATGCCAAGTAAATTGGTGTCTCATCCGTATCTAAGCTGTTTGACACTCGGATCATAGTTTGAAAATAATCTTTTTTGAAATTTCTGATTTCTGTACAGTAGCATTATAATCAACAATTGTTGCGCACAGAGCTAACTTTCAGAGAGTTAACCCATTACCTCTTAGCCTATTTCTAGCTTTGAAAACAGGTGACCACTTAAAGCAGGTTGAAAGTAAAGCAGAATGTGCCTTAAGGCACATTCTGCTTTACTTTCAGCCTGTTTTAAGCTACCATCTGCTAGGATATAGAAAATATTTCTTCTGGTACATATTCTTGGCTGTATAAATTGGAACTTTTTTCTTCAGTGGAGGAATAAATAGATGTGTAAAAAGGCGTTTTTAAGGGGTAATGGGTTAAAACCATATGGGCATGTCAATTACCTGTTAATGATTGCAACCTGCAGAGGCAGGCGATGATTTATTATCATCATATTTCATAAATCCATAGCTAAAAAATCCATTTGATCTTTATCGTAGTATTTCTTGTTCACACGAAAAATAACTTAAAATCCATCAAACGCAACATTCACTCTGAACATCAAAAATTATCCACTTGATTCCATAGAAAAAAATCCGTAGTTTAAAATTTTGACTTTTTTGTTGTGTTTTTTGTGTTTAAGGGTTTGTTGGCACAGGTACTATACATACATGTAAGGATCATATACATCCATATCACAGAGCTGTAGGTGAACCACTGATGTGGTGTGTACCAGTATCTATCACTGTCATCAACTACTGGTTTCCCCCCTCACTCTCTCACTACCAGCTGTACCTAGGACTGGCTCGCCACTGCCAGTCATGCATCAGTTACCTCCCCTAGTTATTACCAGACCATTTCACAGGTAACTCGCGCACTTGTGTCAGCACAGTGTGGTAATGCGATAAATTTTGGTCCTATTGTCGCTGCTGTCCTTTGTGTTATTAATTCCCCTTCTCTTGAAAAATTACTGCTCCCCTAATATATATGTACGACTTGGCAGCTAAAACCGAGACATGAGACACGACACCTATCAACTTATCAGGAAGACTGAGCTCCCAGGACCATTGCACCTTGTTGATAAAAAGTCTCGAGAACCTATTTCCGTCCTGGGGGCATTATTTGGTGTGAGGACAAATTTTGATTGGCTGTAGTGATATATTTATAATTTAAATGACTCCCTTGTACAATATATGGTATAATTGCCCTGCAGGATGAAAGAGAAATTTACACGCAGTGAGAATGTTTCCTACTTGTAGCAATAATCTAGTGAACTTGAAATAAAAACAGTGAAACTTGCTCTCAGCAACCACCTTTTAAAGAAGCATAAAGCTCTCTATAGACAGGTGATTGCTTAATGCAGGATAAAAGTTAAGCAAAAAGCTCCTTTAGGAGCTTTTTGCTTTACTTTTACCCTGCATTAAGCTATTTGCTATATTCTAGTTTGACATTTTCTTAATCACACCGTTATCTAGTGGACTTGAAAGGAACACTTGGACTTTATGTAGGGGGAAGGGTTTATGCTTATCTCGAGACGTGACCATATTAAAACAATATTTACAACTTTTATATTGCTAATGGCAATTTGACTGGCATTTGGATCCAGATCAGGTGTCAAGTAAATTAACATCTGATTATGATCCAAACTGTTTGCCACTTTGATTGCATTCTTTTGAAATATATCATTTTTAAGAAATATATATAAAGTTTTAATAAACCCATTATCCCATAAATACTCCTTTTAACGCCTTTAATTTATTCTTCCATTGAAGACATTAGTTCTAATTTATGCAGTCATGAATATGTATCATAAGAAATATTTTCTATATTCTAGCAGATGACCACTTAAAGCAGGGTGAAAGTAAAGCAGAATGCACCTTAAGGCACATTCTGCTTTTCTTTCAACCTGCTTTAAGTGGTCATCTGTCTTGAAAAGAAGAAACAGGCTATGGGGTAATGGGTATAACCCTTACAGCGTGGAGGGGGAGCATGTACATCATTTACAAACAGTGTAGACCAAGATCAGAGGGCTCCTCTAGGCTGTTCACTGTTTGTCATGAGTGTAGACCAAGATCAGAGGGCTCCTCTAGGCTGTTCACTGTTTGTCATGCTCTTGAATATTCATCACTTGGTATTCATCACTTGGTTTATAACAGTGTTTACTTACGTTCACAAAACACTTCTTTAAATCGAACCCTTTCATTGATGGGCATCACCGAATATTATATTTAAAAAAAAAACTCTTACAAAATTCAATGACATAATTCAATTGATAATACAGGTAAAACTCGTGTTAAGCAACCATTTAAAAACAGGTCAGTGCAAAACTTAATGCATGTGGCTGCTTAATGCAAAACAAAAGTAAAGCAGAAAGCTCCTGTAGGAGCTTTCTGCTTTACTAATGTTCTGCATTAAGCTATCATCTGCCTGTAAAGATCTTAACATTTCTTCAAAAACTGCCTGCTTAATACAAGTTTAACTGTATGTTTAACATTATTAATATTCTATTTTCTTTTAAAGCATCTTGACAAAAGAACTGTGTACCCAGACCACCTAAATATTTACCTTTCATTTTCAATGTTATAGTCCCAAAAAACAAGAGCTAACTAAATATCCAATGCAGGCTATTAAGTGCTAGATTTTCCTTTCCATATCAGACGTTCTGAACTTAGGAGACACAGTCATGATCCACGGCGATTGTACAATAGTTACTGATTTGGTCGCAGCGGAAACATAACCGCAAACATTTCGGACAAAACTAACAAAATAGCGGGGTGAAAAGGTCTCGATGTGAGGGCTTAATCAGTCAGTCTATTCAGAGCTTTTCTTCTCTTTATACGGTTCCTTGTATTATTTGGGACTGCGTAAACACACAGAGAATATTTGAACATTACAAGTTGTTTACTTATGAAACTAACTATAAACTATTATATAGCCCTTCCATTGTTAATCACAATTTAACTAGCAATTGTAAACAGAATGGACCCAGATCGGATGGAAATTTGGTCACAATCTGTTTCTATCTTTGATGTTTCTGTCATTGAAGAATTACAATGTTTCTATGTTTTGTTACAACCAATCAGTATCAAACACTTAGCGCATTCAGTTTATTCTTGCCCTGAAGAACATAGTTCCAATTTATACATTCATAAATATGTATTATACGAAATATTTTCTATATTCTAGCAGATGATAGCTTAAAGCAGGCTGAAAGTAAAGCAGAATGCGCTTAAAGCGCATTCTGCTTTACTTTCAACCTGCTTTAAGTGGACACCTATATTCAATACTAGAGATATACTATGTGGGAAAGGGTTAATTTACAGTGGTTAAAACAAACTGATCATACTGTGCACTGTGCACTAGTTTTACAACTAGAAGATTTCTGATCTGCACTTGCAAACCTTATAGATCCTGATCAGACACATTTTAACCCATTACCCCATAAATACATCTTTTTATGCCTTTAATTCATTCCTACATTGAAGTTCCAATTTATAGCATGAATATGCACTATAAGAATATTTCCTATATTCCTGTATCAAAGCTGATGGTAGCATAAATCAGGCTGAAAGCAAAGCAAAATGCACCTTAGAGTGCATTCTGCTTTTCTTTCAACCTGTTTAAAGTGGTCACTTGTCTTCAAAACTAGGAACAGGCTATGGGGTAATGAGTAAAAGCAAACAGCATATTGAAAGGGATAAAAATAAGTGTAGAAACCTTTGAAATTGGTACAATTAGGAGATTTATCCTGTCATCTCGATTTTTTTTTACTTTTTCCCCCCTTCCCAATTTGCTTGAATCACCAGTTAAACGTGGGGAAAAAAACTGATTGAATACTCCGATCCTGATCAGGTCCCACTATTGTGGGGTCTGGTCATGATCCTAACTGTTTGTCATTTGGATCGTCTGTGACAAGACTATTACTTTGAGTCAACCTTCAATAGTTGAGCAGATGACATTTTGAGCAGATATTTTTGTAAGCAAATGACATTTATTTAGTGTGCAAAGGGCTAATCCCTTACTTAGGGGTTGAATAAGGGTGCACCGAGTGTAGACATCTTAAGTGCAGTGAAAGTAATTGTGTTACAGTGGATTCTATTGTACCTGTTGAGGTGTTACTGCACAATTCAAATCAAATCTATATTATTGTTAGGTGTACAGAGAAAGCAAACATTTCACTGGCATTAGTTTTAATTGCACAGACCATTACTATATCTTTACCATTGGTTTGGATAATATTTGTTGATGTAATAGTCTACAGTTTTCGGTCTAAACATGAATTGAGATATACATATATAAAGCAAAGACATGTTATGTCATTAACCCTTTACCTTATAGGCCGTTTCTGGAAGTGAAAATAGGTGACCACTTAAAGCAGGTTGAAAGTAAAGCAGAATGCGCCTTGAGGCGCATTCTGCTTTACTTTCAACCTGTTTTAAGCTACTATCTGCTAAAATATAGAAAATATTTCTGATAATACATATTTATGACTGTATAAATAGGAACTATTTTCTTCAGTGGAGGAATAAATTAAATACGCTAAAAGACGTTTCTATTGGGTAAAGGGTTAATATGAGAACTTAGAGATTCATTAGCTGTATTAATATATAGTACATTGTATACATTTTTGTATTGTGAAAACTACTATAAAATTCAAAAACAGCATCAGTGTGATAATAAGGAACTTAACCCTTAGCCTGCCACTCACGACTATAGCTCCATATGCAAACAGCTTGGATCCGGATGAGACGCCGAGTAACTCGGCGTCTCATCCAGATCCAAGCTGTTTGACACTCGGACAACATTTTCAGCAATTTTGAGCAACTTTGAAGCACTTTGAAACTTGAAGCAGACAAGAAATATAGCAGACGACAATTTATTTGGCGGGCTAAGGGTTAATTACATTCTTTAGTTATTATTTGTTCCATTCATTTCTTGCATCCATCAAAAAGGTTATTTGAAAACAGTGTAGATTCAGGCGAATCAATCGGGGTCTGCAGTGTTAGCGAATTAATATATAAGTTTAGCTGTATGAAAACATTAATGTATTTTGTCCAAATATACCTACAACTTATACATGTACAATCATTCCAAAGCAAATCACAGCATCTGTTGCAAATGTCAAGGCATGATTGATTGATTCAGTGCTTACCTGTTGAACAAATAAAAATCCAAAGAAACAATTCAGTGAGTTATTTTCCTTTAGGGGAACAGCCACAGCAACTATCTTAGACCCAACAAACTTCTGTTCGGCGACAAGACTCCGTCACAAAGACACTGACAGAATTTGCCAATGGTCCCAGGCTGGTGGCAGAGTCAATATTTCCAATACACCAACAGTATAATATATATAACACAATACACTGAAGCTTTAGTCTCTCAGAGAGGGAAGATAGTAGTCACATTGATGGTCAAGTCACTGGACACTGACTCTAGGTGACAACTGATGAATAATATAGTAGAGGCAATATTGACCATTGTCAATATAGTGATATTGCCTAAGATCAGATAACAAGCTGCCCAATCAGAGGTCAGTCTAGAAGAGTACTGATTCAATTAATTGAATCTCTCTAGGTTAGTCTGTAATATCCCTGGTCAGTTATGAAGTGTTATGTAATGGACAGGTATAATTAAGTTATTAGGAGTTTCCCCCACCCTAAACCTGCTGGGAAACAGGTTTTGTTCGTTGGCTGGGTGATAAGTGGGGAAGTGTGCCTCATTAAGGCTAATTATGGGCTATTGTTATGAGAGGAATTGGTTCCCCTCATAACAGTCACCCATAATTAGCCATAAAGGTAGTAATAGTGTTGGGATGGGAACCAATTAGGTAGCAATATGGTAGAGGTGTCAAGATAGTGACAGGGAACCAGTGGGGTGTAGCTGAGACATAAAAAGTTGAGATTAAAACAAAAGATACTGATGAGATAGTAGTCTTTATTGTAAACAGTGAGAGGAAGTGATAAATGATTTATAGACCCTAATTGGTTTGTAATGGGATGTCAGATTTGGGGGTATGTCATGGTCATGTGTAATATTTGTTTTTGTTCTTTTCTGTCAGATTATAGATCTGAAAAGATTATGTAAATTGTACAAGATCAGTCATCTCCTCTGAATATTTTGATGCAAAATGTTAGAAGTTATAACATATTTATTTTTATTTAAAGGAAAAATAAACAAAATTATTTTTATATTTTATTTGATTGTTTATAATTTCTGAAAACACAAAATATTCTGTATTATGATGTGTCTTCATTCATAAGATTATTAAGGTATTGCAAACATAAAATGTATGAATAAGATTTGGTTATACTTATATACATTGTAGTCAAGCCTGTTAAAATTAAATTCTTTATTCATGGAAGAATAATTTGGATCCTTAGACGCAAGGCTGTTAAATTGGGGACTTAACTAATAATTAGGGATGTCAACGAATACCAAAATCACTATTCGGATATCCGTATGAGGTATCCGGATATATCCGGATATTCGCATTGAGTCGAACCCACGGCAATTTGTTAAGAATGCAACACTGTTGATTGTTCTAAAGCATCGCCTATTTTGTTTCCACTTATAAGTGCGGTGGAAAAATCGTATCCAGACAATGTTTGTTTGGGTTTTTTTTGTGACGAAGTTTTTTTTCTCCATTGAATTGCAGTTATCTGTTTAACAGCGTCGCTTTCATAACGCTTTAATAAGCGGGTCTGTAAATTAATTCTAGGCAGAATAGATTTCACGGTTCTCCCCGTGTTCAATAGACTTTACATACTTGCAACAACTATTAAAACATTTATTTACTTGCAATCGTTAACGGCGCGTCCATTGTTTCTGTGTGTACTTTATTACTTTTACTACGTCGCATTATTCAGAGAAGAAGTTCGTTGAAAAACTTTATCAAAATATATAAATAGTCTACTAACTCGTCTTAATTTAAAATTCATGTAGTGTTTAATTTTAAATATTAGTAACACTTTTTGGAATATCAATCAGTACGATATAATCGGGCAGGTTTCCAAATATTTCAAACACAACAAAAGTTTTAACTGTGCAAATCGAGCGCCGATATCTAGGTATTCTCAGAAAACTCTGGGTCAAAGGTTACACGCAATGAGTGCATGTCAATCAAACTAAGCCCCGCCTTCATTTGTTCAGACGCTTGAAAGGCAGACAGAAGGTTCTACAAAAGAATATCCCAATGGTATAACCTAATTACGCAGTTTTCTAGACTGCACATAAATGTACACGCATTTACTATAAACATATTACTGATTTATTTACTTCTTTCTGTTTTGAAAATGTCTTATTAACCTTCAAGTTAGTGAAATATAACTCTTGATGTTCTTTTTAAAGAGGTGTTATGTAAACTGTGATAATTGTCCGAAACAATGCAGCCCATGCTACCCTGTTGATCCAGGCAAACTGTGACAGCCGTTATCAAAACAAAGACCTTTAATCGGCGACAAAAGACACCACAGCAATTACACGCATGTTGTTTTAACTGGTGTCATAGGCACTCCACACACACATTTATCGCTATGTTACGATGGGGACCATGTGTATTAACGGTAATTATGTAACAGTTTGACCGCTACCTGTATCTTCATGCAGATGATGAAATAATCGTTTAGGTTCTGCGCTAGTAATGAAATTTGAGTGACATTGGTATATTTATATAAGTCAAATAATGCGAAATACCAAAAATCACAAGTTCGTTTAGAGCTATTCGGATACTAAATTAATATCCGGATATTCGGTGCTATACGGATATCCGGATATCCGGATATTCGTTGACAACCCTACTAATAATTAATGCATGTAGACAGCCCCTAAAGAAGTTGTGACTATATATTTGCAAATGTGCAAAGTACAGTTAACTCAATACCCAATAGATACACATTTTTATACCTTTAAGTTATTCCTCCATAGAAGAAAAAAACTCCAATTTATACAGTCATGAATATACTTATGAAGTGTTTTCTATATCCCAGAAGCTGGTAGCTTTAGGCAGGTTGAAAGAAAAGCAGAATGTGCACATTCTGCTTTACTTTAAACCTGCTATAAGTGGTCTTCTGTCTTAAAAACTAGTTTTTGTCTGTTTGTGCCATTTTTGGCTATATGGACGTCCCAGAGAAAGAGAAGTGGATACAGGAAATGGTCTTGCGGGATATCAAACTCACAACCCCTGGATTTTGCAGTCAAGTGCATTACAACTAGACCTCGCTACGCTGGTCAAAACTAGAAACAGGCAATGGATTAAAATGAGACCATTTCAATAGGCAAATTGGTCTTTAACACATTCAATTGCTGGTGTTTAAATGATCATCAGGTTTTACTGTATCAACTATATATTAGAGAAACACATTTCTGACAAGTATATTTCCACTTTAAGGGCATGATATAAAAATGTCAGAATATAATATATAATACTACCAGTAGAGTCTACTAAACTCAATAACTCTAACTTGCACTTGTGGAACTTACCTACAGTAAAACCTCGCTATTACGACCACTAAAACGAAGGCTAATTGATTGTATAATAGAGAGGTGGCAGCTTAAAGCAAGGTGACAATGAAACAGAAAGCTCCTAAAGGAGCTTTCTGTTTCACTGTCACCTTGCTTTAAGCGGTCACCTATCGTAAACACCCTAATAAATAAAAACATTTAGTGGTTTTACCGTATTTCACTACCAGTACAGTTGAATTTTGATAACAGACACGGGTTGCATAGAACATGTCCATAATTCAAAGTACTTCAGTCTTGCAGTTGTTTCTTTGAAGCAAGACATCTATTACTGCAGAATTCTTGTTGATTCACTCGGTGTTTGTAATATCTATTTGATGTGTATTAAATACTAAATTATGTTGCAAATAAATTTAATGTTTTGTTTTCTTTTTTAAAAAATCAAACAACAACAACAGTACTGACTCGAGTATCAAACAGTTTTAAATCTGAAGAAAATGGTTGTCCAAAGGGTTAATTAAAATCTGTTTGCAAATTGCCTGCAAAGTCACCATTAAGCGCTATAGGAGATAACAAACCAGAGGTATAAATAGGAGAAAAAGACTATATTGAAGACATTCAACATGCAATCATGCACTTTTTGCCTGCTACATGCTTGAGCAGTAGATTGATTTTGATGTTTGGATTTAAATTATTGTAAGGCAACCACAGTTGCTAATGTGTTGAGCAACTTTAGTTCAATAGAAGAAATAAGAACAGTCTCGAAGACAGGTGGAAAAATACTGCAGGACAAATAATCATGTAATGCAGAGTTCTCAAATTGGCAATTTTTTCCTGAATTTAGAAACTTGAGGAGTTTTCTGCATAATACTAAATGTCCTGTTATGCCATCAGAAACTGCCGGACTTTTTGCATTACATTGGCTCTAAGCACAGGTTTGCCAACAGTTCTTTCGTATCTTTGGAGATACTGTTGTAATAACCCATATAAAACAGATCTACATCTATTGCAAACAATGCCAGATTATAGGGCTCCTGTAAAAGCCCTCTGATCAGGGTCTGTATACTGTTTGTCATATTTCTAAATATTTCTGGGACAATATAATGCCCTCTATAGAGTCAATGTAAACTGGTAATTTATAAGAAAACAAATTAATTCATTTAAACCCCATAAATACGCCTTTTTATGCCTCTAATTTATTCCTCCACTGAACAAAATAGTTCTAATTAATACAGTCATTAATATCTATCATACAAAATATTTTCTTTATTCTAGCAGATGGAAGCTTAAAGCGGGCTGAAAGTAAAGCAGAATGTGCCTTAACCTGCTTTAAGTGACCACCTATTCTTCAAAACTAGAAACAGGCTGGGGTAATGGGTTAAAATTCAGCATGGTAAGGGTTGGAAGTTGACAGTACTGGTTATGATCAGAAAGAAGGGCTCTTCTCCAAATTCTGAGTGTATTCATTAGCAGCTTTATGATATTCTTCACCTAATTTGATACAGAAAACACCACTAGCTTACACTATATGTCTGGTACTGACTTGTGCACTGGGGCTAGATTTAGGCATTACAAATTCTGGCCGGGGCCGTGATACTGTCAAATGTTTTACATGACAGCATAATCTAACCTTTTCCTCTGCGTCTATCACAGCTATACCTCAGCACAATTAAGGGCCTTAGGATGTGATACAGGCACTCAAACTAAGATTTGCTGAAGTGGAAGCTTGCAGCAAGATGAAAATAAAGTTAAGAAAGCCCTGACAAGAGTTTCTGCTTTACTCTAGTCTTGCTTTCAGCAATGAACCACCTGTTTAAAAATCAAGTTCATTGTAAAACAATGCTGCTAGTTCAAACTAGCACATTTAACTCGTTTCTTTATTTTGATTTAAATCTCTTCACTTTCATCATATTGGTAAGTTTCCTGGCATTTTAGTATGTGCATAAACCTTTACAGTGTGGGGACCTAGCATATATCTTTGCAAACAGTGTAGACCCATATCAGAGGGCTCCTGGAAGACCCCTCTGATATGGGGCGGCGCTGTTTGTCATACTTTTTAACATTTTGGGACAAAACCCACAAAAGTCAATATAAACTGGACATTTATGACAAAATGGAAAAGTCTGTTTGTAAACTAAGTATTATAAAGGGGTTAAGGGCATAACTATATAGGTAATGGGGTACTGAGTGCTCATCCCAGTGATTTAACTACTTTTTATAACACATACATAATATACACCACCTGCAAAATTGTCATAATTCTCCTTGAAAGTGTTGATACTTTACATAATTTATATTTTACAATACTGATACTGAAGGTTAACCTTTTTGTCGTAATGCAGGACTTTATACTCTTTTAACCCTGCATGATAACTAAATGTGCGTTTTAACCCTTTGAACCCTAGTCCCGCATATTGGCGTCCTTTGCAAACAGTGAAGATGTGAATAGTACACTTGTTCTATGCAAACAGTGAAGACCCAGATCAGAGGGCTCCTAAAGGAGCCCTCTGATCAGGGTCTTCACTGTTTGTCATAATGACAAACATTGACAAAATCAACCCTTAAAAGTCAGAAATGGACTAGACTTAAATGGAAACTGAAATTGTCTATTTAAAGATTCAGGGAGGAAAGAGTTAAGGCTTTAATTATTGCTTCACTGAAAATATTTGTGCCAATTTATGCAGTCATGAATATGCTGCATACAAAATATTTTTGTATTTTAACATGATAACCTAAAGCAGGCTGAAAGTAAAGGCAGAATGTGCCTTTAGGTGCATTCTGCTTTATTTTCAACCTGATTTAAGCGGTCATCAGTCTTCAAAAAAACTAGAAACAGGCTATGGAGTAATAGGTTATGTTCATATCATGTGAGCTATTGCCATCCGTCTTTATCCATCTTGCATCGTCCGTCGTGCATTAACTTGACATCTTAAACTTAAACTAAAATTCTGTTGTATCAATTATGTCGAAACTTTGTTGAAATGATAAGTGCATGGTCTTGGCAATTGATTGGTACTTTCATGTTGATTGAATACCCAATATGGCTGTCATGGTTGCCGTCTTGAAAATCTATTTTAAAATTAACCTCAAATTCTACTGGACCGATTTTATTGAAACTTTGTAGAAATGATGGGGGCAAGGTCATTAACAAATATTGATATTTTCATATTGATATGAATTTAAATATGGTCACCAGGGCAGCCATTCTGAAATTTATTTTTAGAATAAAGAAATAGCCAACTATATATATAAAAAAAGAAGATCTTTTGTATATATACATACTTATATCATATTGTTGCCATTGTTGCATGACTTATTTTGATTAAGTTTAAAGATTATGGGGTGAAAAAACAAAGTCACAGACATTGAAATCTGTGTATAGATTAACGAGAATAGCCAGTTGTCTCATAAGATATTGAACCTTTATTTACATAATTTATTTACTAGAATATCACTGTTTGCAGGTATCAAATGCTAGGGTCATTTTTATGTAAATATTAAAAAAGAAGTCATTAAGGTCCAGATGATGGATCCCTTGTAATCATGTGAGCGACAAGGACCTTTATTAGGTTCCCTTGTTTTAGCAGGTAATTGTCTAGATTCAACACTGAATTTTTCTTTCATTTGATCTTGGTCAAACTTGGTTTAAATGCCAATCTTTACAGTGATAGACAAGCTAAGCGGATTCTTGGTCTATTCTGGAGTAACATGTTGGACACAGGTAGCACAGGGGTCGCTGGTTTAATCCTTGGACATTCTTATTATATCGAGAGTGTTGATCCATATCAAATATAAAACAAGTTTGCATCTTAACTTTATATTTTAGTAAACAGATTTAGAAATTGAGAGAAAAGATTTATTTATTTCTGGTTTAACCCATTACCCCATAAATACACCTTTTTACGCCTTCTATTTATTCCTTCGCTGAAGAAAATTATTCCAATTTATAAAGTCAGGAATATGTATCATAAGAAATATTTTCTATATTGTAGCAAACAATAGCTTAAAGCAGGCTGAAAGTAAAGCAGAATGTGCCTTGAGGCACATTCTGCTTTACTTTCAACCTGCTTTAAGTGGTCACCTATCTTCAAAACTAGAAACAGGCTAAGAGGTAATGGGTTAAATGATATCAGTTTCATTTTTGAAGCTGAGGACAAAATCAGGTTCACTAAGGGAAATACAGTAAAACTTGCTGCCCCTCAAATTAATAGACTGTTTTATAACAGGTGGCAGCTTAATGCAGGATAAAAGTAATGCAGAAAGCTCCTTTAGGAGCTTTCTGCATTACTTTTATTTTGCATTAAGCTGCCACCTGTTAGTAGAGATTTCCATGGTTTGCGAATCTCATCACACAACCGATTTGAACACATTTGACTGTAAGCTTGCTACAATATAATCTGCGTCACACCATATTGTTATTCACCCGCAAAGAATAAAACGGTCTGTAGCTTTAAAAATTACTTACACCTATTATAAATTGTCGCATCAATGCTAATACCGGTGGATAGGGTCGTGATACAGAATACAGACGGTTTTACTTGTCTGGTATTGCTTTGAAAAACTTGATACAGGTGAAACTTTCTCATAACCTTGGGGGCCTTAATTCCTGATGACAATCAATTTACTGAGATACACAGCTACACACAAACCATATTTGTGGTTTTTTAAACACACCTTTCTCGCCAGAGGATTTGTGGTTCAATTTAACCCTTTACTCCATAGCATGTTTCTAGTTTAAAAGACAGGTGACTACTTAAAGCAGGTTGAAAGTAAAGCAGAATGCACCTGAAGGTGCATGCTGCTTTATTTTCAGCCTGCTTTAAGCCAACATTTGCTATGATATAGATAATATTTCTTATAGTACATATCAATGACTGTATAAAGTGGAACTATTTTCTTCAGTGGAGGAATAAGTTAAAGGCATAAAAAGGCAAATCTATGGAGTATAATGGGTGAGCATACCTTTCCCACCAGAGGATTTGAGGTTCAATTTTACCCTTACTCTCATTAATTGTGTTTCAGTGTTTAGATAGGTATAGAGTTGCTGACAGCAGGTTGAAAGTAAAGCAGAATGTTTGCTTCCTTTGGGAGCTTTCTACTTCACTTACAGCCTCCTTTAGGCAAACTGGGATAATTGTTGCAAATAGTTTTTATCTAGTTTAAACATAGAGTAACTTCGTTTCTCATCTGAGCTTCCAAACCATCAACACTGACAGGCTAAAGGTATAGCAGCTGCTTGGTCTTCAAAATTCTTAACCCTTTACCCCATAAATATGCCCTTTTATGTCTTTAATTTATTCCTCAACTAAAGAAAATAGTTCCACTTTATGCAGTCATGAATGTATACCATAAGATATATTTTCTTTATCCTAGCTGATGGTAGCTTAAAACTCAAAAATAGAAAAAAAGGCTATAGGGTAATGGTTTAAATCAAACTGATTAATGTGCAGTGTTGGAACAAATATATATGACAGGAGATTAAATATTCCATATGACATTTGTCATAAGTGGTATTTGCTCTGGCTACTAATTTTCGTCATTTCTAATTTTAACCCTTGTAGCTAATTATAATGAAACTTAATATTTCCTTCCTTTGCAAACAGTGCTGACCCTGATCACTGGGCTCCTGAAGGACTGTTTGTCAGCACTGTTTGTCATACTTCATAACATTTTGTGGACAATTCAAACTCTTTAATTATAGTCATTGTAAAGTAATAATTTTAATTAACCCTTTGAACCCTAGTCCCGCATATTGGCGTCCTTTGCAAACAGTGTACATGTGAATAGTACACTTGTCCTTTGCAAACAGTGAAGACCCTGATCAGAGGGCTCCTAGGAGCCCTCTGATCAGGGTCTTCACTGTTTGTCATAATGCCAAACATTGACAAAAATAACCCTTAAAAGTCAGAAATGGACTAGACTTAAATGGAAACTGGAATTGTCCATTTAATGTTTAAGGGAGGAAAGAGTTAAATGAAAAAAAGAATCAAAATGTTGTGGTCATACTCAGTAGCCAACACATACATAAGGTTGTAAATAATCACTACAATGAAAAAACAACATTGTTTTTTAGCTGAGGTAATGATGGGTTTTACCGATTATAGTAAGCTGAGATAGCTCTATGAAATATGGTCCACTGTATTAGAAACCAATGGATTGAATTAGAACACAATTAATATGAATAACCATATTCCCATGATGCACAGAATATTTTAAAACAGACAAAAACAAATTGTGTAAAATAAATAAATCAGAAAAATTGTTGTCAAGACAACTGACATAATGAGACACGTTTGGGGTTAAGACTATTTGTTACCTCAAATTCCGTGGCGACGTCTAACATTAATAACTGTGAACTTTACATAAAATCTTCCCCCACGGGCTTGCAGTATTTCAGCGTCACTTGACCTCAGATGACTTAGGCTCTTTGTTAAAAGTCCAATGTACAATGCAATCCACCAAAAGTTATATAATTGTAATAACCCATTAAAAATCTCTCTCTATATATCTCCTCTCCCTCCCTCCCTCTCTCACTCTCTCTCTCTCAATCACCCCTTCCCCCCTCTCACTTTCACTGTTTGTGTGTCCTATCTCTCTCTCGCTCACTTATTTCATTCTTTGTCAGATTTGTTCTCTCTCTCCTAGCAGATTGATCATGAGGTCAGTTTCTTGTAACTTGGTCCTTTCTATTAATGTTGTAGACTATGTGTAAACTATGTGTAAACTATGAGTGTCCCTCAACTTAGTGCCACTAGGTAGCCAGTACAGTATGAAATACTAGTAACTAGACCTAGTCACCTGTACACTTCATAATTGAGGGGTCTCTACATGCATCAACTCATAATATTATATTCCCCATCTTGTAGCCGCCTTTCCCCTCATCGGCATGCTCCTTCAATTAAATTGTTCCTGGCCAGTAATTATATGGTTCTTTCAATTATCCTTCACTGAAAAAGTAAATGTATTGGTGGTAACCTTCATGGCTGTTGATGGCTTAATGCAGGTCAAAAGTAATGCAGAAAGCTCCTTCAGGAGCTTTCTGCATTACTTTCGTCTGGCATTAAACAGACACTTGTCTTAAAAGATTGCCATAACTTTGAAAACAATATAATCGTTGCCTGACCGAAGAGTGACTGTAAATTGTTCCCTGGCAATAATTATAGGGTTCTTCATGACGATAATTTTAACCTTATAATATTGGAGGACAACAACGTGAAGATACTATCGAAATGGTCATTGAATTTGTACAATAAAATGTTTAGAAAGTATTAAGTTTGGGCGCTAGTTAGCTACAGCCGTACTTGGGGTCATCTCGGGACGTCGCCATACCAGACCTTCACAGCTATGATTTTCAGTGTGAATGGCGAAAAAAATTAAAAGTACAGTAAAACATATGTTCAGTGCCAAACCAACAGAAGGGAGATTGGCTTATTATGTACGTTACAGCTTAATGCAAGACAAAGTAAAGCAGAAAGCTTCTAAAGAAGCTTTCTGCTTTACTTATGTCCTGCATTAAGTGATCACATGTCTTAACAAACCTCATTGCTTCTTCAGAGAGTTGTAGCTAAATACAAAAAAGTCATGTTTAACTGTAATAATCTTTTTTCTCTGCACAAGAGCTTTTCTATTTTGGACAATAGATTTATGTTCGTTATAGAGGCAGTTTGGTGGGTAGTGTATGAAAATCACAAGTTAATTTAATGTTTTTAATTGAAGGGCTCCCTAACATCAGCCCAGAAGTACTCGTTATATGAATTAACGTTACCCTGTCATTTCCAGAACATGAACTTCTGAAGAATTGTTCACTGAGGTGCATATTCATATTTAGAATTTAGCTGTTTGACTTAAGAAATATTGACCCAGTATCAAATATTTTGGATCATGGTAAGACTCAGAGTTGCTCAGTATCTTATGAGGGTTCAAACTGGTTGTTGATACTGATGGTTGTATTGGTTGGTGGCTCAGGGTTAATATCTTAATTTAATGGTATACTTGAGACTGAATAAAGGAAAAATCTTTAGGATTTAATAAACTTAAACCGTTGAGAAATAAGAACATTGTATTTGCAGACCTTTGAATTGCAATCTAAATCCAAACTGTCAGACATTCATTTTATCTTTTCCCATAAAAGGATATACAATTACAGACGAAAATCTTTGCAGTATGCAATCTTTGGAAGAGACGATATTATGTTATGTGCGTGTAAAAAAGAACATACTTGTAGTGGAAGTCAAACCCATCATGTTGATCAAGGGATGTAATAATCTTTTGAGGATGACAAAACAGGTTGTTGCTTAAAGCAGTCTGAAGTAAGGTACAAAGCTTTCCCCTTTACTATTCGCATGTTTTAAACATCCATCTGTCAGTATGCTGGAAACAGTTTCTATTTTCTTGGTTATTCAACAGCTGAGGGCATGGTAAAAGCTTAAAAAAGATAAACTGATGAGGAATAATTAAATGCTCTGAAAGGTGCTTCTTCATGGTTAAACCCTTTCCCTCAAAGAAGCACCTTTTAAAGCATTTCATTAATGACTGTTCATAAAGATATATTTTCAAGCTTTTACCATGCTCTGCAAGACTTATATATCACATAATTATATACTTTATTCTTCCACTGAAAAAAAATATTTCCACGATATACAATCATGACTCATAAGAATGCAGCACCATAAGAAATATTCTCTACATCCTAGCAGAGGGTAGCATTCTGCTTTACTTTCAACACGCTTTAACCCATTACCCCATAGTCTGTTTCTAGTTTTAAAGAAAGATGATCACTTAAAGCAGGTTGAAAGTAAAGCAGAATGCGCCTTACGGCGCATTCTGCTTTACTTTCAGCCTGCCTTAAGCTATTATCTGCTAGGATATAGAAAATAATTCTTATGATACATAGTCATCACTGTATAAAAGTGAACTATTTTCTGTGTTGCGTAATATTTATGGGGGAATGGGTTAAGTGGTCACCTGTCTTCAGAACTAGAAACAACACTATAAAGATGTTACATTATTCTTCAAGTCCCAAATTTTTTTGAAAGAGACAGAATGCATAATTAATTTAACAAATTTAACCCTACAATGAAAACCAAACTCAGCCAAGTGTTTAATTCTGTAGTGTAGACCGGACTCCATAGTGTCATCACATATTGTTCACAGCATTGATCTGAACTAGTTTTCAAGTGACTGGCTGCGCGCCCATGTACTAATGCGATGATTATATGTTACGGCACCATTGTTAGTTACACCGAGTGTTATCCCGTCCTGGCCGACCCATCATTACTTCAGTAATTGGCCACCCAATCCCCATTATCAGGGTAGACAAGGATCATACTGGCTTACACTGGCAGTCAAATGCTGCCTTCCGGCCTTATACCCTTTTAAACAAAGGAAACCAAACAGTAAAATCCCGTTATCGCAACCATTCTCAAGATGATGTGATAACCATTACCCCATAGCCTGGTTCTAGTTTTGAAAACATGCAACCACTTAAAGTATAGGTTGAAAGTAAAGCAGAATGCGCCTTAAGCTACCATCTAGCAGAAAATAGAAAATATTTCTTTTAGTGCTTTTTCATGACTATAAAATGGAACTATTTTCTTCAGTGGAAGAATAAATTAAAGGTGTAATAGATTAACAAACATCTTTAACTAAGCATCATGCAACCGATAAAACTTACAGATTTTACAGGGCTTCCATAAGTCGATAAAGAAAATCCAAAGATTTCAAAATTTTCAATTTTTCAAGCGCGATTTTCTGAATTATATATCTTTAACCAAAAGTCTATTTCTAGTTTTTAAGACACGTGATGCTTAAAGCAGGTTGAAAGTAAAGCAGAATGCGCCTTAAGGCGCATTCTGCTTTACTTTCAGCCTGCTTTAAGTTTCCATCTGTTGGAATAAAAATCTGAAGATTTCGGAAAATTCCAGAGAAATGGCAGCCCTGATTTTAGCAGTAGGCATTTTTCAAGGAGTCTGCAACTTTTAACCATGAACCAGGGAAATAATGCAATAAAAAATTGTCATCCATCTATTGAAAAGGTCCTTAATTGAAAAAAGAGAAAGACACTTGATTGCCTCTTGTGTGTACCAAATACATCATTTTAACCTTTATTGTGCTAAACGCCTCCATACTGATGTTTAAAAACATTTTGGGATCTTGCTCAGAACGATGCCAAGTAACTATACATGTATTCAAACTTTGATTTTAGCCATTTTTACCAAAGACACAATGAAATGAGTGTCAAAACTGCGAGTTAAGATCTTTATCAGATGCCAAGTTTCTTGGAATTTGATCTGGATTGAAACATTTTACAAATTCCTGGAAAAAAGTTCTTGACAGGTGAAAGGTGTTGACCAATCAGTATTTGGAAGTTGATGGCAATATCGGTAGCTGAAAGGGGGTGGTACTTTCTCTCACTCAGCCTTCAAATGGGACGAGGCATTTTGTCATTTACTTTGTCCAATTTATTTGTTATTGCCAATTAGAGAATCCTTTTCTTTTACAGAATTGGCAAGTATCTTTGTTCATAATAACACAACTGTAACTAATTGGAGAAAAATACAGCCAAACTTGGATTGAATACTCATTTAAACAGCATGGACTATCTCTGAAAAAAGTTGAATATTTGATGCAGGATAAAAATAATGCAGAAAGCTCCAGTAGGAGCTTTCTGCATTATTTCTATCCTGCATTAACCGTTTTAATTAAAGACTTTCCATGGTTTTCATTTTGAGTAGTTTCACTGTCAGAACAACACAAAATAAACTGAACTGGCAACATAGTAGATAAGCAAGACCATTGATTCCTCATTAAACTTTTAGTTCTTTGAATGGTTTTGTAAAGAACCCTAAGAAATGTTTACAGAATACAGTTAAACTTTATATAAGCTTTCAAGCAATTGCAAGTCCAACTACATATGGGAACTGCTATGTGCAAAACATAACTTTTATCTCACTAAATATAACTATACCTTAACTTGCATTTGCAAAATGTTGGGGTCATGATCAGATGCCAATAAACGTGATATATGTTTATAGTTCTGAGCCCATTAACACATTTGAAAGCCAATTTATGAAATCTTGATTTTGAAAAAGTTTCACCACCACAATTTGAACATGATATGGATTCAAACAAACCGGTTGTCACTCAGAATGATCATCATATATACATTTGTTTCTGTAACTATAGCAAGAAAGTGTCTACCAGTTCTTGAGAACAAAAGCATCAACACTCTTTGAGCTTTTACCAGGGCTAAATCAAGATCAAATACTGTATAATTTGACTCCTGAGTATTATTCCAAATTCTTCTATAACCAGGAATAGCAATTGAACAAACGGAATTTACAATTAGTGAAAACCCAAGTGACAACATTTCTTAATTATTGACAATCAAGTGACAACAGTTTTGACAACAGATGACAGTTTCTTGGCAATACTTGGAGATCTCGTAGGATGTGATTCATAGAACAACAGTACCCTTCACTCTACATTAAACCTATATGTCTACACCAAAACCTATATTTTGACTACTCATTAGAATCGTCTCGAAGAGACGATTCTAATGAGTAGTCACAACATAGGATTTGATGGAAATTTAAAGATTTTATTATTTTAAATACTCTCCTTATCAGGAGCTTGCCCCGGGTCAACTCCAAACTTCAGACCATGGCAAGGGGTAAATTCCAATGTTTATTGCCCTGGCTTTGTTTTTATCACCTCATAGTAATGATCAAGATGCTGCTACCGGCCTACTTTGAATTTCGGTAGTGATTAGTCTGAATTATTAATTAGCGCCACCTTTGTATGTGTACAAATGCTGCATCTTTATTGCTAATCAGCAGACATTAATTGAGACTTAATCATGCACAAGGATTGTCATCTGCTACTGGGTTTTTCCGCCTGCAAGGAAATGTGTCGTCTGCTTGGAAATTGTTGCCATCTACATTAAGAAAATCTTACAGAATATTTTGCCTGCAGCTGTTCAGAAGCTTCATTTCTATAAGTCTTACTATGACAGCCTTTTTAAACCCTGTTTACTCTTATTCAAGTTGAACTAAGAGAAATCCCCCTAAAAGGATGTTCAAGTTTAAATTAAACATTTTAAATCAGGGTTTTTATTTGCAATCTTATCTAAAATGGTTACTGTGACATTTTGAGCATGAAATAAATGTTATATGGTTTGAAAATGGCATCTAGAGAAATTCTAAATTTATGTTTTCTTCTTAATAGTTCAAGAAATATTTTGATCAAAGAAATAGATTAAATGCAATGTGTCCTGGCTTCTGATATGGAGCTTCACTCTTTGCAAATGCAACTTACATGACATTGTGGTTTTAGCCCATTGATACATCTTTTTAATGCATTTAATTTGTTCCTCCAATGAAGAAAATAGTTCCACCTTATACAGTCATGAATATGCATCATGAGAAATATTTTCTATATCATAGTAGATGGTATTAAAGTAAACTAAAGGTAAAGCATTATGTGCCTCTTTCAATCTGCTTTAGATGGTCACCTGTCTTCAAAACAAAAAAGGCTACGGAGGAAAGGATCAATGTACTGTAACTACAAGCACTAATAACCCTTTCCCCCATAGAAGCGCCTTTTAGCGGATATGATTTATTCATCCGCTGAAGAAAATAGTTCCAATTTAATCAGTAATGAATATGTATTATAGGGAATATTTTCTATATTATAGAACATGATAGCTTAAAGCAGGCTGAAAGTAAAGCAGAATGCGCCCTAAGGCACATTCTAGGCACATTCTGCTTTACTTTCAACCTGCTTTAAGTAGTCACCTATCTTAAGTACTAGAAATAGGCTATCAGGTAAAGGGTTAAAGAGAAAACAATAAAAGATAAATACAGAGAAACATTACTGTTGCTATAGACAAGTAGGTGCTCAATGTAGAATGAAAGTAATGTACAAAGGTTCTATAGGTTCTATAACTCTTTTATGCTTCGCTTTGTCACCTTTATAATAGACTACCAATAAACACATTTCATGCGGGATACACTTTTAGGTGTACCACTAGGAAAACAGTTTTGATCTCAGATCAGGCCCCACATTGTGGGGCCTGATCTGAGATCAAAACTGTTTGCAGCTAAGTTAATATTCTATCAGAAACTGCTAAAATCTTTTGCAAATATTTGAGTTATACCCGCTGCAGACGACATTTTAAAATGGCAGCCAAATATTACCCAGCATGCAATGGGTTAACCATGTTTTAAATTGCCAATTACCATGGGTTTGACTGTATTTAGTCTTTGTTCCAGAGAAGAATGCTTCTGATCAGATCTTGGAATGTCTGGTATTCTGAGTTAACTCTTTGGGCGATAAGTTATATTGTTGTCTGGAACAATTGTTGTCTGCTACCGTTCTAAAATTAGAATTTTAAAAAATTTCTTTTCAAAACATGATAAGAGTGTCAAACAGTTTGGATCCTGTTGAGAAGCCGCATATCGCGGCGTCTCAACAGGATCTAACCTGTTTGCAAAGGTAATCAGTTTCATCGCTGGGTAGGTGCTAAGCATTAATGAATCTGTTGACATTCTTCAATAATGATGTTGATGAAACTTTAATTCATGGAATGTCATAGTATGACTATTTAAGTCTTAGAATAATGAATAAGTGATGTCCATTTCAGATTTTGTCACCTGTTGGTATTCTAAAATTAAACTGTTGCTGTTAGTAATCTCCAGAAATAATATATGAGAAACAAGCAGTTTGAATTCTAATATTGATTATGCCATGATTTCTACATTACTTTAATTCAACAATTAACGACAACCTGCCTAATAAGCCATGGAACCCTAGTGAGGACTATACTACACATAATTTACAAACAGTGTACTATTAAAATAGGACAGTAACTGTTGTCCTACAGGAACCCTTTGATCAAGGTCTGCAAGAAAGGCACATGTACCTTGTATGTGACTAACTTGTGTTGAGACCTTTCTGAACATGCAAACAAATTTACTCTTATAACCTTGACCTTGACATTTGACCTACTTTTCTAAAAATCTTTAAATACCTATAACATTATGGCCATGACATTAGGCATAGGACGATCACACTTTATTTGTTACCTAATATCTTCATTATGCTGAAACCTTTCCAACCATACCATTTTGTTACCTCTTGACATTTGACTTACTTGTCTGTTACCAAACATGTTGCTAGCTGGGGGCATTTGTGTTTCACAAACAAACTTTGCTTGTCCAGATAGTCATAGGTTGGATAGTTTTAATATAATAAATTATGTGATTTGATTTTCCACATTTAGACGGATATAGATGCCACAGGGCTTCCATAAGTTGACATGAAAAATCCTAAGATTTCCAAATTTGCATTTTTCAAGTGCGAATGTAGGAATTGTACCTTTACCCCATAGTCTGTTTCTAGTTTTGTTGGCACATGACTACTTAAAGCAGGCTTGAAGTAAAGCAGAATGCGCCTTCAGCCTGCTTTAAGCTACAATGTTCTAGAAAAAAATCTGAAGATTTAGAAAAAATCCGGAGAAATGGCAGCCCTGTGCTGGATCTTGGTTTAGAGAGTCAACCTTAGGGATAGAATTACAAGCACTTAGCCATTGACTTTGGAGGCTCAAGTTTAGCCATTAGAACTTTATTGACCTGTGTTCTATTTTCAACTGGATGCAGGATGCCTTAGATTTCCAGAGACCAAATTGCATTATTCTGTTGGAACAGGCACTTTCTGTTACCCTATAAACAAACACATATCTTACTAAAAGATCAGTTTTCTAAAGCCAGACAATCAGTCCATGCTAGGGTTTCCATGTAAGAGAGAAATTAAAGTGCCATTGCAGCAGTTTGTAGATCAAGTAACTGAAGGTTTGATGGAAACAAGGCCATGTCTTTTATCTCTCCTAGATATTTATTAACTCTTTCCTCCATAGCCAATAGTGCATATCACCTAAATCCAGCAGATATCTTTACTCCATGGTGTCTTTCTAGTTTTGAAGACATGTGCCTTTGTAAATTAAAGCAGGTTCGAAGGGAAAGCAGAATGTGCCTTAAGGCACATTCTGCTTTCTTTCAACCTGCTTTAATTAAGCTACCATCTTCTAGAATATAGAAAGTATTTCTAATAACTATTCATGACTGTATCATAAGTGGAACTATTTTCTTCAGTGGAGGAATAAATTAAATGTGTTAAAATGTGTATCTATGGAGTAAAGGGGTATGGCATAATAATTTTTTAGCTCACCTGGCACAAAGTGCCAAGGTGAGCAATTTTGATCGTGCTGTGTCCGTCGTCCGTCGTCATCCGTTCGTTTCGTCTTCAACAATTTCTTTAAACGACATCTCCTCCTAAACTACTGTATGGATTTTTAGCTCACCTGAGCACAAAGTGCTCAAGGTGAGCTTTTGTGGTCAGTCTTTGTCCGGCGTCCGTCGTTGTGCGTCGTGCGTCAACAATTTCTTCAAACATCTTCTTCTCCAAAACCACTGGCTGGATTGCAACCAAACTTCACAGGAATGTTCCTTGGGTCAAGCTCTTTCAAAGTTGTTCAAAGAATTTGAAACAATGCAGAACTCTAGTTGCCATGGCAACCAAAGTGCAAAAATGAGGAAATCTTAAAAAATCTTCTTGTCAAAAACCAAAAGGGCCAGAGCTTAGATATTTGGCACATAGCATCATCTACAGGTCTTCTATCAAAGTTGTTCAAATTTTGCCCCTGGGGTCAAAATTGACCCCACCCCGGGGGTCACCGTTTTACATAGAGTTATATAGTGAAAAGTTCAAACATCTTTTTCTCTGAAACCAATATGACCAGAGCTTTGATATTTGGCATGGTATAACTTCTAGAGGTATTTGACATATATTGTTGAATTGGTTCCGGTCTGTTGCATATCTGGGTCACCGGAGCTAAAAATAGATTTTTTCAATGAGAACTTAAAAAATCTTCTTGTCTGAAACCATAGTACACTAAGCTTAGATGTCCTCTATCAAAGTTGTTCAAATTTTGTCCCTGGGGTCAAAATTGGCCCCGCCCCGGGGGTCACAGTTTTACATAGAGTTATATAGTGAAATGTTCAAACATCTTTTTCTCTGAAACCAATATGACCAGAGCTTTGATATTTGGCATGGTATAATTTCTAGAAGTCCTTCACATATATTGTTGAATTGGTTTCAGTCTGTTGCATATCTGGGTCACCGGAGCTAAAAATAGATTTTTTTCAAAGAAAACTTCAAAAATCTTCTTGTCTGAAACCATAGTACACTGAGTTTAGATATTTTGCACATAGCATCGTCTACAGGTCCTTTATCAAAACTGTTCAAGTTTTACCCCTGGGGTCAAAATTGGCCCCACCCCGGGGGTCACCGTTTTACATAGAGTTACATAGTGAAATGTTCAAACATCTTTTACTCAGAAACCAATATGGCCAGAGCTTTGATACTTGGCATGGTGTAACTTCTAGAGGTCCTTCACATATATTGATGAATTAGTTCTGGTCTGTTGCATATCTGGGTCACCGGAGCTAAAAATAGATTTTTTCAATGAAAACTTCAAAAATCTTCTTGTCTGAAACCATAGTACACTGAGTTTAGATATTTTGCACATAACATCATCTACAGGTCCTCTATCAAAGTTGTTCAAATTTTGCCCCGCCCTTGGGGTCACCTTTTACAAATCTTCTTTTCTGAAATCAAGTGACCCATCCTAGTGTCACCATGGACAGGTGAGCGATCAAGGGCCATTCTGGCCCTCTTGTTACCAAACTTGGCAGGAATGATCCTTATATGGTCCTCTTTCAAAGTTGTTCAAATAGTTCCGGTCCGTTGCATATCTAGGTCACAGGAGCTAAAAATAGATCGTTTCAATAAAAACTTAAAAAATCTTCTTGTCTGAAACCGCAGTACCCAGAGCTTAGATATTTGGCACAAAGCATCACCTACAGGTCCTCTATCAAAGTTGTTCAAATTATGTCCCTGGGGTCAAAAATGACCCTGCCCCGGGGGTCACAAATTTACATAGAGTTATATAGTGAAATCTTCAAACATCTTCTTCTCTGAAACTAATATGGCCAGAGCTTTGATACTTGGCATGGTGAAAGTTCTAGAGGCACTTTACCAATATCTTCAAGTGGTTTTGGTCCATTGCATATCTAGGTCACAGGAGCTAAAAGGAGCTAGAAATAGATTTTTTTCAATGAAACCTTCAAAAAATCTAGTCACCACAGTACCCTGCGAGCTTAGGTATTTGTCACACAGCATCATCTACTCAGCAATTAGCACTGTCATATTGTCATAATTTCTTAGCTTTCAAAGATATTGTACATGTATTTACGTCAACGGTTCCAGGTGAGCGATTTAGGGCCGTATACGGCTCTTGTTACTATAAGAATCACTCAGAGATGGTTTGTTTTCCATGTTTTAAACCCATTACTCCATAAAATACTCCCTTTTACTCAACATTTCTACAATATTAGGAAAATATTCTCCAGTTAACCCTTCCCCCCATAGTTCATTTCTAGTTTTGAAAACAGGTGACCACTTAAAGCAGGTTGAAATTAAAGCAGAAAGTGTCTTAATGGCCCATTCTGCTTTACTTTCAGCCTGCTTTATTAGCCATCATCTGCTAGGATATAGAAAATATTTCTTTTGGCACATGTTTATGACTGTATAAATTGGAACTATTTTCTTTGTGCAGGAATAAATTAAATGTGCTAAAAGGAGCTTCTATGGGGAAAAGGTTTAGGATGTTTTTGGACATAAAACACAGAAAGCATTTCCAGTGGTAGCTTAAAGCAGGTTGAAAATAAAGCAAAATGATCCTTAAGGAGCATTAATTTTGCTTTACTTTTAACATGCTTCAAATGCACCCCCACCCCCTCGAAAAGCGTCAGTATAATTATACTATTGGTAGGGGAAGGGTTGGTTATAAGCTTGAACTGAAACTTGAATCTTGATCATACATAAATCAAAAGTTAAGGCCATGGTGGTTAATGTTCTGAATAGACAGATCAGAACAAAATAATCTCTCATACACTATACTTAGAAAGTCTTAGAACCGGTCTGGGTCACAGTGACAAACAAACACCTTAAATTAATGCAGATGCTCAGATTATATCTGTTGGGCATTTTCATTGAAGCACTGCTTTTACTTAGATTTATCCATTTTTAATCAAGATTCATGATGTGATGGTAAAACATATGTCAAATCTGCCACAGGTGTTGTTTGGGTAGCAAAGTCATCTCAGTGTAGAGTCTTATTAGTAAGATGAGGAACCTGGGATTGAACCTGTCACCGCTGTGGGACAAAGCGAGTGACTTGGCCACTATACTACTGAGACTTCTGAAGACAGGCTATACTCCAGTAAAATGTTATATATATATTATATACTTATTCTCTACCCAATTAACATTGCTTGCATCAAATTGAGAATAAAACAATGTTAAGGTTAACCCGTAGCCTGTTTAAGTTTTGAGGATCAGGTGACCATTTAAAGCAGGTTGAAAGTAGAATAGAATGTGCCTTATAGTGCATTCTGCTTTACTTTCTGCCTGCTTTAAGCTACCATCAGTTAGGATATAGAAAATGTTTCTTATGGTACATGTTCATGACTGTATAGATCAGTGGAACTATTTTCTTCAGTGGAGGATCAGGAGTAATAGATTAACGGCAGGTGTAAAAAGGCATATATATTTATAAGCTAATGGGGTTAATTAACTAATATTTAGGTAGAAAAAACTTAAGCATTGAATAGAATCTAAGAACGGATTCCAAATCAGGTTTCATATTTTGTAGGTCCTCGTATAGATCCAATTTAAACTATTTGGAATATTTCAAAAGGGCCTGGCAGACAGTTTCCCCGTGGAGATAGATTTCTACCTGAAGGATTTGATACTCTTTACTTTCTCCCGAATCATTTTTCATTGTTAAAAAAGCGAGATTTTTTATAACATGACACATACATTGGACTGTTACGACCTATACACCCTAATTTATACTATTTGTTTTGTTTATTAGTACAAACATTATGCAGAACCGCTGGTGGCAGTGTATTTTTCACTCACGCTCCGTTTGTTTCTGCCAGTCAAGTGGTGGTATCAGTCAGAATCTGCCTTACAGCAAGCTCACTAGGTCGTAGATTCAATCTGCCTCTGGCATAGATTTATGCGTGACTGTTTTCACTAGAGGAAACACGATTACTACAATGAAATATCGCTATAACAACCACTTAATAAAAACATGTTAATGGTAGCAAAATTTGGATAGCTGAAGGCAGGATAAAAATAAAGCAGAAAGCTCCTTTACTTTCATCCTGCTTTTAGCTGAAAGGAACACATTTAAACCAAAATAAGTCACTTTATGCGGTTGTTATGGCAACGATTTACTGTAATACAAAAGTACAGGCTATAAATGAGGAGTTTTCAACCCATTAGTTAATTTTCTAAACCATTTTTTGTCTTCCGGCTGTGTCCTCAAAATAAAAAATTGTCACATGATAGCGAAACAAAAATATCTATTGGATATGTTAAGTAACATCTGCCTGTATGCTTTATTAGGACTGACCTTATGTGAGAATTGTGGTGTACTATATGCAATTTTAGACTAAAATGCAGTAAAACCCGGGTTATAATAATGACTCTTAGAATAATTAATAGTGTTTAACCCTTTCCCCAATAGAAGCGTCTTTTAGCGCATCTAATTTATTCCTCCACCGAAGAAAACAGTTCCATTTTTAAAGTCATGAAAATGAACTATTATCATAGAAATATCTTCTAAATCCTATTGACTTAAAAGATGCTTAAATGTGAATACCTAAGATACAGTAACTTATATACCTTAAATGTCAATTAATTCTTTACAGGCTAAGTGTAAGTCAGGTAACTTCTTGTGTTCCTAAAATTTAATGTAGTCTTTAAAATTTGTGGAAAATAAAACCCTTTCTCATTGATTTTGACAGAAATAGAACCTGATTGTGATTCTAGATCTAGTCCCGCAATAAGGGGGAATGATCTGTGTCCAAACTGTATGTAAAGTTCCTCAGAATTAGTATCTCATATACAACAGGTTTAAGAAGATGCTACATCAAGCCTGGGCCAAGTCCAACAGAGAGTGTAAGTCTTTGGGGTCAGGAAAGTAATTGAATATGACCTCAAGATCATGGGCAGAAAGTCTTAGCTTAATTCACCATAAAAACATAATCCATCTAGCTATGATATTGGTTTTCCTCCCAAAAACCTTCTTCCTGCTCAGAATTAAGCCTTAACTCTTTGCCTGCTAGCGGCGGATATATCCACCTCAGTGATTGCCTTTGCAAACAGTTTGGATCCTGATGAGACGCCGCATTACGCGGCATCTCATCAGGATCCAAACTGTTTGCCATTCTGACACTGAGTATAAAAGAATTTTTGAAAATGCTAATTTTAGAACAGTAGCAGATGACAAATGTTGCAGACGAAAAATATTACCCAGCATGCAAAGAGTTAAGGATTCATTGGTTCCCATAGTGCATGTTGGTCAAACTCTTCAGTTGCAAGTCTTAATTTCTTGGGACAATTCTTATTCAGTTTGTGAACTGTTGAAAGTGGAGATTTAGCTTATTGTTCTGCCACACTGTTTGAGATCAGGATCTACCATATTCTCCATATTTCAGTTTCATTGTAAGAAGCAATTTCAAGACCAAACCTCCTGCCAAACCTGAACTTCTGTCATTTGCAAACTGTTTAGATCCAGATTTGATGCCGAGATACTCATGCAATGTATGAGCTAGATCTTAGCAGTTGGACACGGGTATCCAGGATTCCTCAGTTAAAATGAAGGCTAAATTTAAAAAAAGAAGTCGGAGAAGGTAGTTTTGAAGGCAATCATATAATGGCAGCAGAAGGGTGAATGTTGATTAACATAAAAGCTTCTCTGTTGATATATTTCTTTGTAATCTGTTTTGAAAGACACTCGCAGGAATGAACATTGTAGTAGCAAATTATTTACGCCATCTCACACCATCCAAGTCTTATGTGACCCAGCTATCTCATAACCTGTGTTCACTGTTTAACCCATTACTCCATAGATAAACAGTTTGTTCCTTCACTGAAGAATATACAGTGTTCCCTCAGCAGCCTACAACGGCCCGCTGAACAACAATTCCCTCCTTACAATGACCTTGTCGCTGTTCCCCCCAAAATGCAAATATATTTAGACCTTTTCGTGTTGCAATATCGGCTGCTTAAAATTGTCGTCTGCTGTTTTTCTCAAAGTTACATAATGGCCATTTTGAAACAAAAAAGACTTAATGACGAGTGACAAACAGCTTGAATCCAGAACAGACGCCGCGTTTCGCAGTGTCTGAATTGGATTCAAGCTGTTTGCAAATGTAAGCCAAGTTCCCTCCCTATAACGACTCCCTCCGAACAATGCTCACATTTTTTGTCTCTCGTGGGGTGTTGTTGTAGAGAAGGAGTGCCTTAGGTACATTATTGAGAGCATGGGTTAGATTACTTTATTATGGTCACTCTGTAAAGTCAGTAAGGAAAACAGTGCAGAAGGTGACCAGGTACTGTTTTGAAATATTTTCTACTCTGTCCTCACAAATAATGTCTTAACTAATTACTCCATAGATACACATTTTTACGCCTTTGATTTATTCCTCCTTTAAAAAAACTTGTTCCACCTTATACAGTCATGAATATGCACCATAAGAAATATCTTAGTACAGAAAAGAGCAAAGAAGTGATCAGAAAGTAATTACGTTAATCTGTTATGAAATATGGGTCATATAGAACTTTTCTTACATCTTGCCAGGAATGAAATATGGGTCATATAGAACTTTTCTTACATCTTGCCAGGACACTGGCTTGTTAACCCATTACCCCATAACCTGTTTCTAGTTTTGAAAAAAAGAGACCACTTAAAGCAGGTTGAAAGTAAAATAGAATGTGCCTTAACTCTTTCCTCCCTGAAACTTCAAATGGACAATCCCAGTTTCCATTTAAGTATAGTCCATTTCTGACTTTTAAGGGTTGTTTTTGTCAATGATTTTGCATTCTGACAAACAGTGAAGACCAAGATCAGAGGGCTCCATAAGGAGCCCTCTGATCTGGGTCTTCACTGTTTGCATAGGACAAGTGTACTATTCACATGTACACTGTTTGAAAAGACGCCTATATGCGGGACTAGGGTTCAAAGGGTTAAGGCACATTCTGCTTTACTTTCAGCCTGCTTTAAGCTACCATCTGCTAGAATGTAGAAAATATTTATTAAGATGTACATTCATGACTATAAAAAGTGGAACTATTTTCTTCAAAGGAGGAATATACTAAAGGCGTAAAAAAGCAGCTTGCAAGTAATGCAGCAGGAGAATTCTGCTTTAAGCAGCCACCTGCTGTGTGTTCTAAAATCGAATGAAGAGGAAAAAGGGGTTAAACAGTTACTAGGTCTGACCTCATTAGTGGGGATGAAATTATCTGACCTTGCAATCTGGCCTTGATGGCACATATCTGACCCCTGATATGTCCCCAGCAAAAATAGCCAACCACTTAGTATTAATCAGATAACATTCCCCAACGTGAAACAAAGAGTGGGCAATAAAACTGTTTATAACCCTGTTCATTGTCCAATATTATATTATATTACATCCCATTGAAATGTGTAATGAAAATTGTTATGGATTTGCAATATTTAGGTTCGATTAAGATCAGTTTCTGAAAAGATTGTAAACTGAATTTGATCTAGACTGACTAGACTGTCATAGGCTTTAGACATTTACATAAATTTGAATATAAACATGTGCAGATTATGATATATGCTGACTAACTTTTAATTGACTAACAAAAGTACATAATGTTGTATGGAACTATTAGCAGATTTCTCAGATGAATATTGTGACAAAAGAAAATAATGCTAATATTTGTATTCATTTTAAACACTTTTCCCATAAACCGTGATATAATCATTACTTGAAAGGATGTTCATTTTCAGTTTTTAAAGGCATTTTAACCCTTTCCCCCATAGAAGCTCCTTTAAGCACATTATATTTATTCCTACACTTAAGAAAATAGTTCCAATTTATATAGTCATAAATATTTATCATAAGGAATAATTTCTTTATTCTAGCAAGTAGAAGCCTAAAGCAGACAGAAAGTAAAGCAGAATGTGGCTTAAGGCATAATCTGCTTTACTTTCAACCTGCTTTAAGTAGTCATCTATTTTCAAAACTAGAAACAGGCTATGGGGGAAAGGGTTAAAACAAGATGAAAGTAAAACAAAAAAACATAGTTGTACTTTTCTTTTGCTTTAAGCACTGGCATGTCTTAAACCCCAATAATGCTGTTATGATCATGGTTTTACTATAATTGAACAGAACAGAATAGATACGTTATTTTTCTTAAGATCCTAACATGTGCACACAGCACTCACAAAACACAAGGCATTCAAATGTGAAAAGGGCAAAAGGTTGTGTGATTTTGATCTTGTGTTTGAATCATTACCCCGGGGCTCAGTGTCCTGAGGGTGGGGGGATGTTTGTACTATCTGTAGCAAGGTCATGTAATGAGACATTCCTGGGTGGGGCAGGTGTAACAATATTGAATCAAGATGTAGATCAGACAGCAGTCATGTAGAATGGTTAGCATCAAGATGACTACCATCAAGATTTCTGTTTCACTTGTGTACTGTATTCATTATACAATTATCTGTCTTAACTCTTTCCTCCCTAAAGCTTCAAATGGACAATCCCAGTTTCCATTTTAGTCTGGTCCATTTCTGACTTTTAAGGGTTGTTTTTGTCAATGTTTTGTATTATGACAAACAGTGAAGACCCAGATCAGAGGGCTCCGTAAGGAGCCCTCTGATCTGGGTATTCACTGTTTGCATAGGACAAAGCACTTTTCACATGTATACTGTTTGAAAAGGACGCCTATATGCGGGACTAGGGTTCAAAGGGTTAAGTGCTATTGATACTTCTACAAAAAGCTCAACATTGGTAATAAAATTGTATGTTAATGTATCATCTATATAGAGTGAGTACTGGTATACTGCACTGATGTTTTTCTCATAAAGAAAAGTGAAAGTGTCGCAGAAAGCTCTTGAGGAGCTTTCTGATTTACTTTCATTTAGCTTTAAACATCTAAAGTAGGTTTTTGCTTACTTCCACCATGAATTAGACACACACTTGCTTTAAACACCCAAAGCAAAATGGTTTACTTTCAGTTTAATAAACACCCAAAACAAATCATAATAAGTTCAGTATCATTTTGGTCATATATTAGACAATGTAAGATAGATAAAACCGTCTCTCACCCTGAAGGTTTTAGACAAGGCATGAATGAGAAGAAGTGGATTTCATTATGGTGTGGCGGATTCTGGCTAGTCTGATAGAGTACAGTAAAACTTGTGGAGTCACCACTTTCCCCTATGGAAATCTATGAAGACAGCTAGCTACATGACTGCTTTATACAGAACAAAAGTAAAGCAGAAAGATCTTGTAAATTAAAGCTTTCTGATTTACCTTTATTCTGCATTTGGCTGCCACCTGTACTAAAACAAGATATTCATTTGTTTATTGGAGTGACCACTTATTCCTTTTCCAGTTCTTTAATATTGTTTGCTTGAAAATTGTTGTCTGAAAGGTAAGTTTTATGATCAAATTGTTCATTTGAAGAAACCTATTGATGAGGATCTAACGTTTGAATCTACATCAAGAACTGGGTTACTCAGTGTCTGATGTGGATCTAGCCTGTTTGCAATTTATACTAGTGAAGTTGTGGCTGGAGAAGGGTTAATACTAATAATTGGGTGTCTACTTCTTAAAGTCCCAGGAGAGTCTTGTAGATGGCCAATCATAATGAATAGAAGTCCATTCCATAATGCCACTTACAATATACAGTCGAACCTCGATGATTCGAACTGGCTTAAGTCAAACTTACCTGTATTTACCACTTTAAAAAGTGGTTTAGCCACTTTGAAAGGTATAAATAATGTTTGACTAAAGCAAGCTGGAGTTACAGAATTTCAACTGAATATTAATACAGGTAAGTTTGACTTGAGTGGGTTTTTGTTATCGAGGTTTGACACCAGGTTTACTGTCACATTTTGGCAACATGTTATGTAACATTCAAAAGCAAAAGTTATTATTATGTAAAAGTTGAAAACATTAAAGCTTGAGCTTTGCTTGATTTAACATAACTGCTGGCTTACTACAACATCTAGCCTGTTTCAAATCATTCTTGTCTTTTCGTATGCCCCCAGCACAGTGGTAATTCATTAGAAATATTTCTTTGACACGATTTTTAGAAAATCTCCAAAATAGTCAATATCTTGAATGATAATCTGCCTCAAATTTTGTTTGCAAATTATGTGTTCGTACAAGAAGATACCATCGAAACAAGTGTCAGATACACTGTAGCCTGGATACAGAACATACACTGCATTTCCCAGCATCTAGATCTACACTGTTTGTAAATTTGAGTTAAGATGTGCTCAGCATTGTAAGGGGTAAGTGATTGCTCTTGAGGTATAATGGGGTCTCTAAATGAACACATATATTCTCTGTAGACCTGTTTTTATTGGTACCCACTCTTTCGGCCTTGACAGATTTGACATAGGATGGATGGAAATTCTTATAAACATTGTAATAATTATACCAGTCACGTTAGTTTCAGTTAATAAAGCACTCCAGGGTTTGTCCAGTTCAGCTGGTTAATTAGGTCATTTTCATGTACACTCACACAATTTTGTCTTCTCAGCACGAAAACCTCGATATAATGACCACTCAAAAACAGGTTCATTTCTAGATGTCAAAGAAGGAGACTATTTAAAGCAAGATCTAAGTAAAGCAGAAAGCTCCTGGAGGAGCTTTCTGCTTTACTTAGATCTCGTTTTAAATGGCCAATTGTTCTTTAAAACCAAAATCAAGCCATCTTTTGAGTGATCCTAATATGAAAGTTTTACTGTAAAATATATCATGATTAGATCACAATTCATTTTCCATCATAGCTTTGTATTGATCTTTTTATTTACCCATTCTATATCTGAGTGTTTCCTATAGATACTTCCCTTGAAACTTTATTGGAAGAGACAATGATAAAGTAAGGTTGAGGTGTTTTATACTGAACATGTATTAGGCTACAGGCAGGTCTGCAGATAACAGAATATACCATAACTTAAACAGCACTTTCAGACCTTCATGTCGTTACCCTTGTGACTACTTGGTTGTATTCATTAAGATTGCTTCTTTAGGCAACTGCTATTGAATTGGCAAAATATTACATGGAGACTGTAAAGCAGAAACCACTCCTTCAGGAGCTTTCTGCTTTCTTTCATTTTGTAACCTATATTTACTTTCATCAGCAACTTGTATTTAGCATAACCTATATTTAATGTAATAACCATTAGAATTCCTTGCTCCATAGATAACCTACTTTATACCTTTTTAGCTCACCTGGCACGTAGTGCCAAGGTGAGCTTTTAGGATCGCTGGATGTCCGTCGTCTGTCTGTCCGTCCGTCCGTCCGTCCGTCCGTTCACAATTGTTCGTTAACACTCTAGCAGGTTCAAATCTCATTGGATCTTGATGAAACTTGGTCAGAATGTTTGCCTCAATAAAATCTAGGTCAAGTTCGAATGTGGGTCATGTCCGGTCAAAAACTAGGTCACTAGGTCAAATTATCGAAAAACCTTGTTAACACTCTAGAGGCTACAAATTTCATTGGATCTTCATGAAACTTCATCAATATGATTGCCTCAATGAAATCTAGGCCTCGTTCGAATGTGGGTGATGTCCGGTCAAAAACTAGGTCAAATCTTCGAAAAACCTTGTTAACACTCTAGAGACTACAAATTTCATTCGATCTTCATGAAACTTCATCAAAATGTTTGCCTTAATGAAATCTAAGTCAAGTTCGAATGTGGATCATGTCCGGTCAAAAACTAGGTCACTAGGTCAAATTATCGAAAAACCTTGTTAACACTCTAGAGGCTACAAATTTCATTGGATCTTCATGAAACTTTATCAATATGATCGCCTCAATGAAATCTAGGCCTCGTCCGAATGTGGGTCATTTCCGGTCAAAAACTAGGTCACTAGGTCAAATCTTCAAAAAACCTTGTTAACACGCTAGAGACTACAAATTTCATTGGATCTTCATCAAAATGTTTGCCTTAATGAAATCTAGGTCAAGTTCGAATGTGGGTCATGTCCGGTCAAAAACTAGGTCACTGGGTCAAATTATCGAAAAACCTTGTTAACACTCTAGAGGCTACAAATTTCATTGGATCTTCATAAAACTTCATCAATATGATTGCCTCACTGAAATCTAGGCCAAGTTCGAATGTGTGTCATGTCCGGTCAAAAACTAGGTCACTAGGTCAAATCTTCGAAAAACCTTGTTTACACTCTAGAGACTACAAATTTCATTTGATCTTCATAAAACTTGATGAAAAGGTTTGCCTCAATGAAATATAGGTCAAGTTCAAATGTGGCTTATTTCTTGTCAAAAACTAGGTCACTAGGTCAAATCATCGAAAAACCTCGTTAACACTCTAGAGACTACAAAATTCATTGAATGTATATCATGAAACTTGAACAAAATGTTTGTCTCATTGAAATCGAGGACAAGTTAGAATGAGGGTCATGCCCGGTCAAAAACTAGGTCACACGGTGTACATGGTTACCAGGTGAGCGATTTAGGGCCATAGTGGCCCTTGTCTTTATTCCTCCAATGAAAAAATATTTCCACTTTATACAGTAATGAATATATACTAAATGAGAGATGTTTTCTATATCCTAGTAGATAGTAGCTTAAAGCAGGCTGAAAGTAAAGCAGAATGTGTCTTAAAGGGACTCGCAACCGGATGGTGTTCTTGTCAAAATAAAATAAAATACTTAAATAAAAGCAAATTTGTGGCATTATTTGGCTTTTGACGTTAAAAAAATATGATCAGTCCAAAAAACGTCTCAAGAATCGTCACCGAATCTTAGTTTTTTAGATATTTTCCATCGTGTTTCCATAGCGTTAGCCAACGGTATAGTTGTTGTTGTTGCTTCTCTACACGGGGTCAGACATAAACCCGAGCCAAATAATGTTCTATTAATAGCTATCATTGAAGTACGTTAATTCGCTACCATATATATAGAGAGCGTCCGTAGCCGAGGGCGTAAAGGCGATGCCTCATTTTTCATTTTTTGTCTCTGCATGGATGGTCACGGGTTCGAATACCACCAGAGCCTCTTCTTTTTTTTTTTGGAAATGCATTTTTTAACAGCATTTATTATCCTAAACTAAATTTTACCCATTTATATAAGCATTTGACATATATTTACAAATTACTATTTTTAATGCTTGATCCGGTTGCGAGCCTCTTTAAGGCACATTCTGCTTTACTTTCAACCTGCTTTAAGTGGTCCCCTGAACAGGTTATGGTATAATCTTGTTAGTAGTGGAATAGTTAAAAGTGTCCATAGTATGCTTATGGATTGATTGGTGTTTAACTGGATTCAGTGGATAAGATCATCATACAGCCATGAACTAGGACAGTCGGTGTCTCTGGTAGACAGAATACTTACAGAGAAAATTAAAATCTAGATGAGAAATCAACCAGCATGCTTCCCTTTGGACATAATAACTTGTCTTTTAAAACACACAAATTGCTCCTCATACAATTATTCACAAGACTTACTAAATATTTACGTCTCCATGAAATGTTTAAGCCAAAAAGACAAATGTCATAGAGATTCACATTAGAGTGAAAGTCATTCCATTTCTGATTTCTAGCAAATTTATTTTCAAAGGTTTAAAGCTCAAAGCCTGTTGTTGTTGTTGTTCTGATAGGTTTTGGGATGATAGTGTGTAAAATGAATGGTAAAGAATTGATGTCTTGAAGAGTTGATTCTAATGAACAGTAACTGTTACGTTTTAAGAAGGACTATAGTAAAAAAAAAAACGTTACACCCAATTATCTAATACCAATGGGTTTTATAGCGATTGCAATGTTCCTTCGAAATATAGAAGTTGTGTTCAGAGTTATTCCCCTTGTGTGATTATAATGTCATTGTACATATGCTGGAGTCATGCTAGTGAAATGATACACTATATGTCCGACAATAATACAACTAATCAACGAATAGTAGAGCAGTACCGAGGCTCGCCATGAGCGCTTTTATCCCGGGTTATGACAGCGGAAAAAACTAATGTTTCTTTAGGGTAGCGCATAAATGCAGGAAAAAATAGCTTTTGTCCATGATCGCAGCTCTTTGCCGACCCCATACGGTGAAAATGGGGTAGAGAGTGATAGCTCAAATTTGATTTGAATTAAAAAATTATTCTGGCCTTTGCTAGTTATTGTGTAGGGCATATGGGGGAGGATGGAAGATGGATAGGTGTATTAGAATGAAACCTTATCTGTATACCATCATACTTGTGTTCACTAGCCACACTTTGAAGAAGCATGCTATTCTTCAAACACAGCTGACATAGCTTAATACAGGATAAAAGTAAAGCAGAAAGCTCCTAAAGGAGCTTTCTGCTTTACTTTTGTCCTGCATTAAGTTGCCAACTGTCTTTAAAGCTGATAATTTACTTTCTCTATAGTGGTCATGTGATACAGGTTTTGCTGTAAAGAAGAGTGTAACCCTATATGGGATAAAAGAAGACAATTAGACATGATAGCCTCAGCTACTTGACACCTTTCTAAACCCATTCCCTTCCGTACCCCGAGTATAGTCATTTAATGGTTATTGCAAATAGTTTGGATCCTGACCAGACACCACATACTGTGACATCTGATCAGGGTCCAAATTGTTTGAAACTCATTTCAATGTTTTTTTAGTCAAAAACTTAAATCTAAGTTTGAGAAATAAAAGCAGACAACTATTGTGTAAAGCAGAATGATGACCTGATGGCAGTGAAGGGGTTATAAAGCAGATGATGTTCTAGTGGTGAAGGAGTGACTAGATAGCTACCCTCAAAATGGAGCTTACACATGTACCTGTAAGCAAACAGTGATACAGGGCTCCAGATAAGAGGGAATAAATTTTCTCGCTTATTTTAGCATCAAAACCTATAGTGTTACTACTCATTAGAATCGTCTCTTCGAGACGATTCTAATGAGTAGTGACACCATAGGGTTTAAAGCAGAAATAAAGGTTTTAGGTTTTGAAATACTCCCCTTATCTGGGGCTCTGAGTGAAGACTCTGATTAGATAGATGTGTCTTCTATAAGACATGGGAAAACAGTGAAGACCAAGATGAGAGCCCAACAGGGTCAGACAGTGTAGAACTGGATGATTATGAAATCTACTATGAACACAGTAAGGCAAACAGTGAAGACCAAGATGAGAGCCCAACAGGGTCAGACAGTGTAGAACTGGATGATTATGAAATCTACTATGAACACAGTAAGGCAAACAGTGAAGACCAAGATGAGAGCCCAACAGGGTCAGACAGTGTAGAACTGGATGATTATGAAATCTACTATGAACACAGTAAGGCAAACAGTGAAGACCATGATGAGAGCCCAACAGGGTCAGACAGTGTAGAACTGGATGATTATGAAATCTACTATGAACACAGTAAGGCAAACAGTGAAGATCCAGATAAGATGCCGCATAATGCACCGTCTAAGAGCCTTATTAGTTCACAAATATTTCTCCACTACTATCTTCCAAAATAATTATTATATAAAAAATTTATTATAAGTCATGCAGAAAGGGACTAAATATATTATAAAATTAGTCAGAATCTACATCATACTATTTTGTTCAACTTGCGAGCAAGACTTAAATGCTAGGTTCATTTAGATCAAAGAAATGAAAATATTTTTATTTTTTCATTGCAAAATCAATATATAAATTGCTAGAGGCAAGACTTCCTCAAATTTATGTCTCGATTTTCACTTCCTGTGATTTATATGAGCTAGTAGATGTCACCTAGGCGAGACTGTCCCATCCTTAGTCATACCCCCACCTGTCAATGAACTACCCCGGGGTAACCAATTAGATCTAATTTGTTTTTATTTTAACTGTCATGCTGAAATAAAGATGATCCATTCCCCTTGTCGGACTGTACAGTAAAACCTTGCTATTGCCACCATAAACACTCAAAAATAGATTTTTCCTTTAGTTCAAGACAGGTGGTAACTTAAAGCGTGATGAAAGTAAAGCAGAAAGCTCCTTTAGGAGCTTTCTGCTTTACTTTCATCTTGCCTTAAGCAACCACCTGCTTCAAACATAATAAACAAGCATTTAATTGAGAGGTCACAATACAGAGGTTTTACAGTGTATCAGTGATAGGAAGAAGAGTGATCAATGTTCCTTAGACGAATTGCATGATCAACATTTTTTTTTTTCGGAAAAATTATTACACATACTTCAAACGGTACTGCAAGGGCCCCTAGGGAACCAATTAGGGATAATTTGTGTATAGGATAAAGGGTGGAGGAAGTGTTCTTATAAAAATAATTAGATTTGACTTGTCATTTCCAGCCGTAAATGATGGAGTGGCAAACATGTACAATATTTTAGGATCCTTTGTGCCTGGCACTTAATTATTGAATCTGAGATAGAAAGACAACAAAAGAAAACAACGATCAATGCTGCGTTAAATGACTAGTCAATAAATAAGATATTGGTGATTTGAAGTGTAATCTTTCCTTCTTACAAGATTGAGCTTTCTGCTCTATTTTCATACCTTTTTACCCAAACACTTTCAAGATATTAAGAAAAGATGCAGGACAAAAGTAATGCAGAAAGCTCCTGAATACATTTATAGCTTGTTTTCAAAGCAGGCTTAAAGTTTTGTTTTAGTTTTAGCCTGCTTTTAGCAGTCATCTTTCTTAAAGAGGCTCGCAATCGGCTTTAGCATTAAAAATAGTAATTTGTAAATATATGTCAAATGCTTATATAAATGGGTAAGATTTAGTTTAGGATAATAAATTCTGTTAAAAAATGCATTTCAAAAAAAAAAAAGAAGAAGCTCTGGTGGGATTCGAACCCGTGACCCTCCATGCGGAGACAAACATGAAAAATGAGGAAATGCCTTTATCCCCTCGACTACCAGGGCTCTCTATATGGTAGCGAATTAACATACTTCACTGGTAGCGATTGATAGTACTTTATTCGGCTCGGGTTTATGTCCGAGCCCGTGTAGAGAAGCAACAACAACAACTATACCGTCAGCTGACGCTATAGAAAAACGATGGAAAATATCTAAAAAAAACTAAGATTCGGTGACGATTCTTGAGACTTTTTTTGGACCGATCATATTTTTTTAATATCAGAAGCCAAATAATGCCGCAAATTAGCTTTTATTTGAGTATTTTATTTTATTTTGACAAGTACACCATCCGGTTGCGAGTCCCTTTAAACATTGACAACAAACTATGAAGTATATCAATGGTTCAACTCCTTAGAAATGATTTTGAGTGCCTTACTAACTCCTCTGCATTAGTACCACAATTGGATACTGATGTCAGCTTTGAATTAAAGCAAAGTGAAAGTAAAGTAGAATGCTGCTAAAGGAACTTTACTGTAATCTTGTTTGAAGCAGTCATTTTCCTTCACCCATCACCTCATTGCCTGTTTGTAGTTTTAAAAACAGGGGGCCACTTAAAGCAGGTTAAAAGTAAAGCAGAAAAGTGCACTCTGCTTTACTTTCAGCTACTTTAAGCTATCATCTGCTAGAATAAAGAAAATATTTGTTATGGTACATTTTCACTACTGTATAGAGTGGAACTATTTTCTTCAGAGGAGGAATACATTAAAGGCGTAAAAAGGGATATATACATTAAGTAATGTATTAAACACAGTTAAATGATGTCTGTGGAGGAAACGGTTCAACATTTCTTGAAATTTGATAGAAGAAGAATTAGTAAACTTGTAAGCAACAAATTACATTTTCAGCTGCGTAACGCCATTAAGCCTGAAGATGTCTGACAGTGTTGGAGCTTGATGAAGTGTTTGAAAATTAATTACATGTTTCTGAGTCTAGAATTTTGCATAAAGCATCAGCGAAATTCAAAAACCTTTAAACGTAACATTTTAGAGACAGACATGATGAAGAATTTATATTCTCGTTGAGAATTTCAATTTAACTCCTTCCATCGATATCTCTTGGTGCAAATCAGCTATATTCATCAGATTCTGATATAGCATACCGGTATTATATACAGCATGCACTTTTTATGTCCCGCATGTTTTAGTCCTGGGCATATTAATTTCGTCCTGTCTGTCTGTCTGTCTGTCTGTCTGTCTGTCTCTGTCTGTTCATCTGTCTGTCTATCTATTCACAACTTTAACCTTGGCTATAATGTTTGCCTGCCTTATAAGCTTACCCTCTCCTCTTATAGTGCATATATTCATGACTGTATCAAGTGAAACTATTTTCTTCACTGGAGGAATAAATTAAAGGCGTACAGAGGCACATTTATTGGGTATTGGGTTTAAAAGCTCCTGTGCTTCTGTTGATAAAAACTGCCTAGTTCATTCATCTATAATCATTGAAAGGTTTGAATACAGGAACCCTATACAAACAGTCCATAAATTTCAATCAGCCTTATCAGTAGTGTACTAAGTTTTTGTTGACATTTTCACTACCTAGGATACTGCGGTCACTTTTGGTCTCTTTTCTGTCACCGGCCTGGTTTGTTTGTCCAGTAATTTCACTAATAATCTTGTTTGTAGGTGATAACGGGACACTTTGATGTTTCGATGGCCAATCAGTGGAATTCACACATGCGACACAATCGTAACAAAGGCGATAATCCAGTCTAACCGTATATTGGCAGTGTTTGTATTGAAGGGTCCTTCTTAATTGTAAGCAGAAGTGATCTGGGCTTATCAGTATAGATTGCAGTACAATGTTTGAATTGAAGCGGCTCTTTTTAACCTTTACCCTTTAAATACTTAAAATCCTTGAATTGGAAACCTTAAAAGTGCAAACAGCTTGGATCCTTATCAGGCCCCACGTTTAGTGGGGCCTGATCAGGATCCAAACTGTTTGTCACTCTGTATCTGTGTATGTAGAAGCATCCTAATTGGGTAATGTAAAGATGACTTAAACCAAATTCCACATTTTAGCTGATATGATTTTCAGGAGACAATTTTACAGTTACTCAGTGTAGTTGGAAGAGTTAATTGTTAGCGGTAGTGGTTTAGGCTTATCAGTGGAGATTGTCGTTACATTGACAACCTTTGTTTTCAGGCTTCCTATGGGGGTCGATGTGACTGTAGATCGAGAGGTAGTGATGCAAACCGATTGATACCAGTTGACTAGTTCAATATCCCTTACATAATCACACAAATCAAATTTTATCAACTTCCAACTGCAAAACCTTTGATGTCATAGGGTGTTCCGTTATCACGTTATTTTCATTAATTAACTACTGCTAGTGCTACTTCTTATTTAACCCTTTACTCCATAGATACACCTTTTAACACCTTTAATTTATTCCTCCACTGAAAAAAGTTGTTCAAATGTTCACAGCAAATAGTGTAGACCCGGTAAATGGTCTGGGTCAACACTGTTTGTAAATGTAATGAGTATATTATAAACAGGTCCTTGGTGTTGAAAGTTCACCCCTGCGAAACCAAGTTCTTGATTTTAAGAACTGTTCTTGAACAGTTCAAGAACATCAAGAACTGTTCATGAACTGTGCTTAACTAAAAATGTATTTGTGTTCTTGAAGTTCAGTTCTTGAACTGTTCTTGAAACTGTTCTTGAACTATTTAAGAACAGGTCAAGAACTGCTTAAGTTCTTAAACTGTTCTTGAAAAGTTCAAGAACAGTTTCAAGAGCAGTTCAAGAACAAAAGTGTTCTTAAAATGTTCTTAATGTGTTGTAAGATTTAAGAATGTTTTAAGGACAGTTCAAGAACAGATGTGTTCTTAGAATGCTCTTAATGTGTTCTTGACAAGATTTAAGAACATTTTAAAAACAATTCAAGAACATATGTGTTCTTAAAATGCTCTTCATGTGTTCTTGATTATATTAAAGAACATTTTAAGAACAGTTCAAGAACAGACAAAGGGGAATAACTCAAAACATGTTGATGCCAATTAGTAATAACCCTTTTAAATGGCACTTTCTCTCATCAAACGCTGTTCATATATGAAATTTCAATCCATTCATCAGAACTTTAGTTATCTGCAGGCTAAGAACAAATGACAAAGGGAAATAACTCCCTAAATATTGATACAAGAGTTATAACCCTTGCAAATGGCACTTCCTCTGTTCTTTCCAAACATGAAATTTCATTTCCCTAGCAACAGCTAAGAATTGGAGATATCTTCTGGACAAAAAGTGTGACAGACAGACTATCTGTAATATGTGCTATAATTGTAAGTTTCACAAAACAGTGAATATTATGATACACCCAGGACACCTGATAATACAGTCATCAAGGTCACAGATTTAAAGTTTTCTGTTTATCTATACTTTAAAATGTGAATATGGCAAAAATTAAAGACTCCAAACCAGTTCAAACTCCTGAAAACAGGTTTATGGTAAGTTACATAACTTACATTTATATATTTTTATCATGAGCATAATATATTTTTGATATTTTCATTGCACAACTAAAATCATGTGGTACCCCACCCACTAGTAGTTTACTATGACACAAGTATTATTACGCATGATTTGTATGCCTTTGCAAGCAAAGTACTAATGCCAGTTTAGTAAACAGTTAAAAGTATTTCTCTTATTTGAGCTTATTAGTTTTTAACTTGACTTTGTATTAAATTCAAGAACTATGTTCTTGAACATTTCAAGAACATTTCAAGAACTGTGCTTAAACAGTTCTTTAACGTTAAATGAGACAATGTCCTTAAATTCCTCATGTTCAAGAACAGTTCTTGAACCGAATGAATCAAGAACTGTTCTTGAAATAACAGTTCATGAACAAACAGTTCTTGAACTGTTCATGAACAAATAGTTCTTGAACTGTTCTTAAACAAATGGTTCTTGAACTGTTCTTGAACAAAAAGTTCTTAAAAATGTGTCTCATTTAACGTTCAAGAACAGTACCTGAACAGTTCTTGAACCGTTTAAGCAAAATTCTTGAACATAATTCCAGAACAGTTCAGGAACATTTCTTGAACTGTTCTTGAAATTTCCGCAGGGGCTGAGTCTTTTGGTGCAGTATGACTGAACTTGTGTAGTAAAGCTTTGATGCTGTACTATCAATGTGATTAAAGCTACCAAAATTGTTTCAAAGACACAAGTTATGCAGTACAAGACACTCCAACAAGTTTATGCCAACAAGAACTCTAATATGAACACATTTAAATGCAGTTTTATATATATATATATGGGACCAATTTAACTGTAAACTCTGATCAGATGGCTCCTTTACCCATTACTCAATAAATACACCTTTTAAAATGTCTTAACTATTTCTACAGTAGAGTAGGAAAAGTAGTCCCGTGGTGACCTAGGAAGTCCTGAATATAAAACACAGAAGACTTGTCTGGTATCGTTCCAAGGGGTTAAGTAAAGCAGGTTGAAATTTTACATCTGCTTTTAGTTGTCACCTATTTTCAAAACTTAACCCATTACCCAATAACCAGCAGTTTTGAAGATAGATGACTACTTAAATCAGGTTGAAAGTAAAGCAGAATGCGCCTGAAGGCACATTCTGCTTTACTTTCAACCTGCTTTAAATTATCGCCTTCTTGGATATAGCATATATTTGTATGGTACATATTTATGAATGTATAAATAGGGGCCACTACCTTCTGTGAAGGAAGAAAATAAAAGGCGTAAAAAGGTGTATTTATGGAGTAATGGGTTAAGAGACTGGCTATGGGGTAATGGGTTAAGAATGGTCCTAATGCCATATTAACAATGCTGTATAGCAATTAATTTCCTTGTATGCAAATCCCTACAATTGGTAATGTCATTTACCCCTTTTTACATTGTGGAACATCCATTTTGACGGCAGGTTTTGTATCAATGGGACATTTATGTAGAATTAATTTAATTTCAACTAATTCTTAAAATAATTATACATTTCCATTAGTAAGCTTGCACCATTAAAGTAGCATGTGGATTTCATCGATTGTTTGAGATAATTTAATGGCACCAAACAATTTTTACAACTTGGAACATGAAAGGGACTTTTCCCCTATTTTTTTCTTGCAATGATAGCAAGCTTAACTCTTTCCTCCCTGAAACTTTAAATGGACAATTCCAGTTTCCATTTTAGTCCAGTCCATTTCTGACTTTTAAGGGTTCTTTTTGTCAGTGATTGGCATTATGACAAACAGTGAAGACCCTGATCAGAGGGCTCCTTTCGGAGCCCTCTGATCTGGGTCTTCACTGTTTGCACAGGACAAGTATACTATTCACATGTACACTGTTTGAAAAGGACGCCTATAGGCGTGACTAGGGTTCAAAGGGTTAACTCTTAGCATGCTAGCGGTGAAACCATGATAACTTTTGCAAACAGTTTGGATCCTGATGAGATGCCGCATAATGCGAGGTCTCATCAGGATCCGAACTGTTTGACACTGTGACGCTGTTTTGAAAAGAAATTTTGAAAAAAATTCCTATTTTTAGAACAACAGCAGACAACAATTGTTGCAGAATAACAAATTACCCAACACGCAAAGAATTAATTTCATTACTGGAAAGATAACATTAGTGCAATGAATACATACAGAAAAAAAAGATAATTTGGAAATGGAGGTGGGTGCTATTTTTTGTAATCAGATTTGATGGTGCACTATGCTTCAAAGATGATGGGCTGTTGGAGTCTGTACTCTAGCTGCTGTGAAAGAAAAGATTCTCGGTGCACCCAGTCTCCGAGTTTGTCATTGATAGAAAAGTGTTATCATACTTGTATTAACCCTTTACCTGATAGCCTAGTTATAATATTGAAGATAGGTGACTACTTAAAGCAGGTTGAAAGTAAAGCAGAATGCGCCCTAAGGCGCATTCTGCTTTACTTTCAGCCTGCTTTAAGCTATTACCAGCTAGAATAAGGAAAGTATTAAATATGACACATATTCAGTACGGTTTATATTGGAACTATTTTCTTCAGCGGATGAATATAATACATGTGCTAAAAGTCGCTTCTATAAGGGAAAGGGTTAAGTTGCCATTAAGTGATGATATTAATGCAGATTGCTAAAGACAGGCCACTGCTTAATACAGGACTTAAGCATTGGTATCAGCGCTTCCTGACTAATATGCATTGTTATGCCTCTAGTTATTATTGCACTAAGGAGAGAAGCCCCCGCCTAGGAAGTACTGAACAAGAAACAAAGATCATAAGCATTTCCAGTATCTTTCTAGATGGCATCTTAAAGCAGACTGAAAGTAAAGCAGAATGCTCCTTTAGGAGCATTCTGCTTTACTTTCAGTCTGCTTTAAGTGGTATCCTGATTGCAAAACTAGAAACAAGCTATAGAGTAATGGGTTAACGTTTTATGGATCTTTAATTGTATGGTTGATGAACATGAGTTTGACAGTATAGCCATTGGGAATGTGTTGACGAATTACATTTTATGAATGACAAGGATTCAAAAGAACAGTGCTAACATCTGTTTTATCTTTTATTGTGAATTCCAAGCTGCAGGAGCAGTAAACAAAGACATAAAAGTTGAACAAGTGAGATTCTTGATAAGGTAATTAACAAGGACATGTGGACCAAATTTCAGTTTAATGTGACAAGGGGCGGGCTTGTTCTGTAGTGTAAAAAAGTTATGTTACCCTGATGGTGAGCTACAACATAACATAGAAGTATCGAGAACTGTTTAGCAATGCTGAAATATTTAAAAATAAGTTTTCTGCATGACTTTCGTTTTACTTTCTGCCTTCTTTAAAATGTGGTCATAGGTTTGATACCTAGTCCTTCAGGTCTTTGAAATAGATGAGTTCGTATTAATGTATGACCTAATTGCCCAAGGAACGTACAACCAATCCTTCCTTCCATATCTTTTAACCCTTACTTGGCTTTTTTCCAGTTTTTATGACAGGTGGTTGTTTGAAGTTAGGCTTAAAGTAAAGTAGAAAGCTCCTGAAGAGTCTTTCTTCTATAAAACCTATCGGAATGTAGGAAAAGCTCCCCATGGTTCTTTATTAGACAAGGGTTACTAAGAGTCTATGAAAATGCTTGTCTGTGAGGAATAGCTAAATGTTAGAAAAGCATTTCTGTGAAGGGAGGAGTTCTTGCAGAACAAAATGTTATACTGTTTATAAGCCAAAAGTATCTGCATTGAACCTTTTCTAATTGCCTTATGTGAGGAATTTCTAAATAATAGAAAATGCATTTCTGTGACAAATAGCTAAATGTGAGAAAATGCATTTTTGTGAGAATACCTAAAAGTGAAAACAAATGTAGTTCTGTGAGGAAAAGCTAAAGGTGAAAAATGCATATCTGTGAGGAATATGTAAATTGAGAAAATGCATTTTTGTGTGGAAAATCTAAAGTGAAAAATGCATTTCTGTGAGGAATCACTAAAGGTGAAAGATTTATTTCTGTGAGAAATAACTAAAGGTGAGAAAATGCATTTCTGTGAGAAATATCTAAAGTTGAGAAACATGTTTTTCTGTGAGGAAGAGTTAGAAGTGAAAAATATATTAATTTCTGTGATAAATGGCTAAAGGTGAGAAAATGTATTTCTGTGAGAAATAACTAAAGGTAATAAAATGAAAAAAAAATGCATTTCTGTGCAGAAAAGCTTAATGTGAGAAAATGCGTTTCTGTGAGAAAAATCTAAAGGTGAGGAAAATGGGCCCTCATCCAAGCTTTAGTGCAGGATGAGGGTCATTATTGGAGTAAAGCCGGAGGCTGAGCATGTATACTGAGCATATCGTCCCGCACGATATCCGTGGTCCGCGTTTTAACCAAACCGGTTCTTTACTTTCACTTTGCATTCCCTGCTGACCGGAAGTGAGCCCTACACTTGTCATTATTTAAATTTAACTATATATTGTTTGTGACTGGTCAAATTAAACATAAGGGAGGGTTTAAATACTATTGATGTCCAAAAACCAAAAACTTGGGTGGGTGCATACATGCTCAGCCTCCGGCTTTACTCCAATAATGACCCTCATCCTGCACTAAAGCTTGGATGAGGGCCCATTATTTCCCGTAAAGCCTACGGCTTTCACATGTATACTGAGCATCTTTAAATATACAAGTCTCAAACAATATAAGTTTCCACCCTTGGGTCACAAAGATAGATAAGAAAAGACTACCAGTATGAATAAGTCATAAATTCATTAACTATACCTCAAAATTAACACCGGATACATATATAAGAACTCTTATAATAAAAACCTCCATGATGTTCCTGAATCAATCTTCATGTCAGTATGTCAATTGTATTCAAAGATTCTGAAACACAGCATTACTAAAAGACTTGTCACTTTTCAATAATTTAGATCGGTAATAAAACTTATAAAAGTTCTTGTCACTAGACCAATCTGCTGTTTTTAAAACCTTATCTAAAGAACAACCCGAGTCTAAAGCTGCTGATGTTGAAGCAGAACGAAATGAGTGTGCTTTAAAAACTGCAGTGTCAATACCAGATAAAGTCAACACATTCTTAAGCCACCTGGCAATAGTACTAGTTGTTACTGAATCTAAAGTCACATATGAGACTAGTAAACTTTGACATTTCCTAACACTCTTGGTACATTCAATGTAAAACAACACTGTGTGCATAACGCATAAACTTTCATGTGGATAATGCTCCAAACAAAGTTGATAACTCTTGCCTGCTTTTGTCGTTTTCAACAAATTAGGGAAAACAAAAATAATCTCTTTTTCTCTTACTTTCATAAAATCTAAACTTAGTGACACTAGAGTCTGTGCTCGTGGGGCACACGCAAGAGCTATCAAAGCTGTAACTTTTAATGTTATCTGCTTCAGAGTCAATCCTTCTAATGGATATAAAGTCTTTAGATAGTTCAAAACCAGTGAAACATCCCATGTAACTCTGTACTTTGGAACAGGAGGGTTACAATTAAATATACCCTTCATAAACTTACTAATCAACATAGTATTTGAACACCAGTCATTTCCGAAGAAAGGAAGAGTTTGTAGCAACATCGCCTTATGCGTATTCAGGACACTATAGGACTTCCTGTCCTTGTGCAAAAAGTACAAATAAGAAACAACTATACCTTCAGCCGTGTAAAATGGACTGAGACCCCTGCTATTACACCAAACATACCACTTTCTCCAGGCCAAACCATACTGTTTCCTAGTTCCTTGCTTCCACGCTGAGATGATGAGTGTTTGAGCTCCGTGTGGAAGGCCCTTATTCTGGAGGAATTGCCGGATAATACAACTGCGGCCATCTTCAACTTCCTGTTGAGAGGATGAAAACTACCATCATGAGGCATGCTCAACAAGTCCCTGTGTCTTGGTAATCTCACTGGAAGAGATATCATGCTTGATAATACCAGAGGATACCAAGATTGAGATTTCCAAAAAGGAAAAATTACCAAAGCTTGCTCTACCTCATCTTCTATGATCTTGTTAACAACTTTCCCAATTAAAGAAAAAGGTGGAAATGCATATGGACAAAAAGCTTTCCACGAAATGGAAAAAGCATCATTACTGTAACATCCCAATTCTGGGAACCATGAAACAAAAACATCTAACTGCTTATTAAGTCTAGAGGCAAACATATCTATGTCTGGATAGAAAAACTGTCTACATAACCGATTGAAGATGTCTTTTTTGAGCATCCACTCTGTTGAGTCAGAAAAATTTCTAGAATAAAAGTCAGCTTTAGCATTGTTTTCTCCTGAAACATGTACAGCAGAAATGAAAATTTTCCTTTCTATGCTCCATTCCCAAATCTGTTTAGCCAACTCATCCATTGCTATGGAAACCATTCCACCCATGTCATTAATATAAGAAGCAGCCGAAACATTGTCAGTGCGAATTTCAATATGAATATCACATTGAGTGGCAAACAGTGAGCGTAGAGCATAAAAAATAGCTAACAATTCTAAGAAGTTAATATGATTGGTCTTCTCTGACAGATTCCATCTACTGTTTGCATATTGCTCTGTTTCTACCACAAAACAGCCCCAACCAAGATTAGAAGCATCTGTAAAAACATGAAATATAGCCTTATTTGGTCTTATCATTTTTCCATTCTTATTTTCAACATTCTCGATCCACCATTTAAGATCTTGTTGACCTTTTGAGGTTATAGACACCATTTTATCAAAATCGCAGCTTCCCGCTAAACCTTGAATTTTGTTTCTTTCCAGATTTCTGTAATGCAGTGGGGCTTCCAAGACTGCATAGAAAGCATTGACCACACGGCCAATGAAAGAGGCTAAACTCCTGACACTAACTTGATCTTGAGTCATTAAATCTCTTGCATTTCTCAAAATGTTATCAACTTTCTCTTGAGTTAAAAAGACCATGAAGAGAACGGAATCCAACATAAAACCAAAAAAGATTATTCTCTGTGAAGGCACCAATACAGACTTTTTTCTGTTAACCGTAAAGCCCAAAGATGTCAATACACTCATGATAGACTTGGAATTATTCTGGCAAAACTCTGTTGACTGATTCATGTTCAACGAGTCATCAATATAGTAAGAACACCTAATATTGTGGAATCTGAACCACGCATAAATTGGTTTCAAGATTTGAGTAAATGTTCGTGGAGCCGAGGACAAGCCAAATGGAAGGCAAACAAATTTGTAGAGTACTCCATTAAAACTAAACTTGAGAAACTTTTGATCATTTTCATGTATTGGCACAGAAAAATAAGCATCCTGTAAATCTATGCTAGTGAAAAAATCATTTTTCTGAATCAGTTCTAAAACAACTTGGAATGTCTCTTGCTTAAAGTGTGCATAATGGACAAATTCATTTAGATATCTTAAATTGATGACTGGTCTAAATTTTCCATTCGGCTTAGGAACAATAAACAGAGTAGAGATATATTCATTTGGTTCATGCTCTGAAATGACTATTGCGCCTTTTTCCAAAAGCATCTTGACCTCATTTCCCACAATGTCCCATTGATCAGGACTGAAAGGAATCTCATTAGGAATTCTAGACTGATAGGGAGGTTGATCAAACTCAATTTTATGACCAACTACTGTTTGTAAAATCCAAGGATCCTGAGTGTATTTTACCCAATTTGTTAAACAAAATTTTAAACCTCCAACTGGATTAGTTTGTCCCACTGGTTCAGCTTGAACAACTGGTTCAGCTTGAACAACTGGTTTAGTTTGTCCCACTGGATTAGTTTGTACAACCGACTTGGTTCGTACAACTGGGTTAGTTTGTTCATTAATACTCCTTACCTTTGCTGAATCTGAAGTTACAGTGGCTGAAGCTACTCGTCTGCCACGATGACCACCCATGGGTCGGCTATAATGCTGGCCACGATATTGGCCTCTAGGATATGGGGAGTACCTCTGAAAAGGCAGCTGCTCATTGTATTGATAGTTACCTACAAACCTTCTAGCACCTCTCATCATTCTTACAGGGTATCCTCTACCTCTGGCTCTATAATTCTCCTTACCAAGAGAAACCCCTGTGTCACAGTTTTTGATTTCCTTGCTCATGTCATCCCCAAACAAATGACTTGAAATTGGTGTGTTAACACTACACAGATTAGAGTACCTTTTGTTGATATTGGGCCTGATAAGGTAACGTCTACGTACGGATAACTGATACTGTACTTGTCCTAAAATGGTCATGACATCCGAAAACAGACCTTTTGCCTCTTTATTTTCTTGGAGAGAGGACTTCAGAGTATCGGCCAGCTTGATAATTGGCACCATGCCAACTGACAACAAATTCTGTACTTCTGCCATATTCCTATCTTGGCACCTAGCTTTCCTATCCAAAACCTTCCAAATCTCACTGTTTACACGAGGGGCACCAAGATTAGCACAGTTTTGAGGCAATTTATACTTGGACATAATGGAATCTGTATCACAAGGCAATGTGCAAGCTGTATTAATAAGATTTGCCAAATTAGGTTGAATGACTGGTCCTCTATCAGGAATTCTCAGCTTGGGCTGCTGCCACAAATCTGAGTCAATAGTTTCATCCACGACAGCATCATCAAACAAAGCTGTATCAAAATTCAGGTTATTTTGTTGGGTTGAGTTATACTCTAATCCAATCTCGCCATCAGAAAGCTCATTACGATCTACAGACACATGAATGTTTGGCAAATTACCAAGGGGTTGCCCAAAATATTGTTCCATGTCATCATCAGTAGCATACTGTTGGGCAGACTGCTGTTGGGTATCACAAAGACCCAAAGCATCCTTCAGACTATCTATCTCCTGAGAAGATAACTTGGAGAAATCTAACACATAGTCATTCTTTTTCTGTTTTTCTGGGACAGAGACTACACTCTTTAATTGTTTTGTTTGTTTTTTACCCGACATGCTGTCTGGGTTTGAAGACCTCGTGGCACTTTTACTAGTACCGCTAGTACTCGGTTTTTCAACAGATTTTTCAACTGATTTTTTAGATGAATAAGTTTTCTTATATTTGTCAGCATTCTTCGTACCGACGACTGCCTTCTTGTTAGTTTTATTTTTTGGAGGCGACAAAGCGTCCTCAGACCCAAAGCCAGAAAACTCCGTATCGGAGCAAAGTAAACTAACCTCGTCATTCATGACTAATAAATAATAACCAGGACAGCGTCCTTGGTATGGCAGTCTAATATACTAAGTAATAAAGTTAAAAGAACAAAAATGTTCAATGTCAACACGTGTATTTTTCTATTCTTTCTTACCTCGCGAACACTTCTTCACGATACCACGCCAAGACGAATAATGACAAGTGTAGGGCTCACTTCCGGTCAGCAGGGAATGCAAAGTGAAAGTAAAGAACCGGTTTGGTTAAAACGCGGACCACGGATATCGTGCGGGACGATATGCTCAGTATACATGTGAAAGCCGTAGGCTTTACGGGAAATAATGCATTTCTATGAGGAAGAGCTAGAAGTGAAAAATGTATTAATTTCTGTGAGAAATAGCTAAAGGTTAGAAAAATGCATTTTTGTGAGAAATATCTAAAGGTGAGAAAATGCATTTCTGTGGGAAATATCTAAAGTTGAGAAAAATGTTTTTCTGTGAGGAAGAGTTAGAAGTGAAAAATATATTAATTTCTGTGATAAATGGCTAAAGGTCAGAAAATGTATTTCTGTGAGAAATAACTAAAGGTAATAAAATGAGAAAAATGCATTTCTGTGCAGAAAAGCTTAATGTGAGAAAAAGCATTTCTATGAGGAAGAGCTAGAAGTGAAAAATGCAAATTATTTTCTGTGAGAAATAGCTAAAGGTGAGAAAATGCATTTCAATGAGAAATAGCTTAAGGTGAGAATATACATTTCTGTGAGAAATAGCTAATGGTGAAAATGCATTTCTGTGAGAAATACCTAAAGGTGAGAAAATGCATTTCTGTAAGGAATATCTAAGGTAAAAAATGCATTTCTGTGAGGAAAGGCTAAAGGTGAAAAATGCATTTCTGTGAGGAATAACTAAATATGGGAAAATGCATTTCTGTGAAAGGAATTCTTGCAGAAATAAACATACTGTATTCATATGACCAAAATGTCTGCATTGAACCTTTTCTAAATGCCTTAAAGAACCCTAGTGAGGAGTATACTTATGTTACAAACAGTGTACTTGTGAAGAGTAAATTTGTCCTAATTGCAGGCAGTGTAGACCCAGACCAAAGGAAGGAGTCCTCTGTCCAGGGTCTGCACAGTTTGCCATTTGCAACAAATTGTAAAAAACATCCCAAAAGAGTCAAAATGAGATAGACTAAATTGGAACTGTATGTTTCAGTGGTGAGATGTGTTATGGTTAGGAATGGGTTGCTGAGTTAAGTGTCTGTCACATTTTGCCAGACTATTTATCTGTAGATGACACTAGTAAGGGATTTGTGTTTCAGACTTTGTCTCAATTCCCAGCACAGCCAGAATAGTGGATGGTAGAGAAGATTTTAATCCTGCTTATGCAGAATAGTTTTCATATAGCTTATTCCTGTTTTGAAAATTAACCTGATTATGTTGATTTTAGGGGTGTTTATCGAAAATATTTCAGAAAAATAAACAGCCCATAAGTTACACATGACTGTGGTTAAATTGTCTTGCCCATTACTGTTGAACCTGATACAAACTTGGAACTCACTGAAGTCAACAATATGATATTCAAAAATTAAAAAAAGCATTGCTAAGCAATAAATAAAATTTAGCTAGATTTACCTGTATTTCAAAGTTAGAACATACCGTATAGGCTAAGAAATCACTCATGTTTATTTCAGTTTAACTTATGTCTGTATATCAAAGTTAAATTCTTTACTTTGAGCTTACTTTAAGTGGTAACCTGTTTTCAAAACTAGAAACAGGCTTTGTGGTAATAGCTTACAACATATGACTTTAATGCATAACAAAAGTACAAAAAGTATAGCCACTTGGATTTTCTCTTTGGCATGCTGGGTAATATTTTCGTCTGCAACAATAATCGTCTTCTAGTGTTCTTAAAGTAGATTTTTCTAAATTTCTTTCAAAACAGGATCAGGGTGTCAAACAGTTTGGATCCTGATGAGATGCCACATTGTGTGGCATCTCATCTGGATCTAAACTGTTTGCAAAGGTAGTTTGCATATCCGCTGCTAGCATGCAAAGATTACTGGTATCTTCTGAGTGTCTGTTTTAAACAAGTTCAACAGTAGATTCTATTTCTTTCAAGTCAATATTGAATGGTTTTATTTTACAAAACCGTGCAGACAGCATTTAAGCCCTTGACAAGCATCTAGACTGAAAAAGGATTAAAGGCTCTCTCGAAAATCGGCACCAATTTTGGATGAAAGAGGCACCGATAGCTATAGAGGAGTAAAATTTGTAGCCAGACAGTTTTATCGCACTAGTAGTTTCCAATTTCAAAAACTAATTTAATCGAAAATGTTGTTATTTTGTTTGTACAAAGCTCTTATTTTTCATATGGGTTGAAACAAATGGTTCCTTGGAGGGAACAATTTCTGTGGGCGGCCCATCTATGGTGTACAGAGCAATGAATAGTTCTTTATCACATCTTGCTGAATAAAGTTGTATGGTTTAACCCTATATAAGCCTGTTGCTAATATTGAAAGATAGGTGGTCACTTGAAGCAGGTTGAAAGTAGAGCAAAATGCACCTTAAGGCACATTCTGTTTTACTTTCAGCCCGCTTTATGCTACCATCTGCTAGAAATATTTCTTGATACATATTCATGACTGTATAAATAGGAACTACATTTGTACTTTCTTCTGTGGAGGAAATAGACCAATGAGCTGCCAATCAGTTTACTTGTAAGGGTAGTCTCCAGATAATTTAGTTAAAATAGAAAGAACTCAATTTGATAATTATGTCTTAAAGTGATTGAGCAATTTTATGAGATACAGTCAAAGTTGTTTTAAATTGCCATATTGAAGAAGCTGCAAAGTCTATATAGTGTTTAAGAAAGATTGCAACTTTATGCAGGACAAAAGTTATGCAGAAAGCTCCTATAGGAGCTTTCTGCATTACCTTTGTCCTGCAGTAAGCAGTCACCAGTCTTTTAAGATCTCTGTGTGTCTTCATTGGATGGCAGCATGTTATATTCTTTACTGTAAATTGGCAGATTTTAGTATGTGCCGTAAGGCATCCAGTAAAAAATACAATTGGTGGCAAGAGACATTGAATTTATTTGTTTAATAATGGGTAAAGACCTTGTTACCATAGTGATTGATAATTATCATTTTGACATGTTTCCAAGCCATGGGCAAGGAAAAAACTCTTAAAATGTGTCGAGTATTATCATAATATTATTTAGTAAGCATAATTTGTTTCAATTTCTCTGATTTTTCTCCGGAGCAATATCAATGTTATAATAAATTAACTAAATTGCTCCTATAAAGATATCTTGGATGTAAAACAAATATGTGAAATATAAGGATATATGGGTTTGAAACGAGAATGGATGTATGTTCATTGCTCATAAATACAGAAACAAACAATTTGTGATGATTATAAGCCATTATACATCCTGACTGTTGGCTCTGTTTTACTTTGGCCTGCTTTGTTTCTCATATGAAATGCTTCGTCTACCATGTTCTGTTAAAGAGACACTAGATAACTTTTCCCTCATCTTGACAGGTGGATGCTAAAATTATAACAGAAATGAGCTTTCTGTTTTACGTTCAGCCTGTTTCATGTAGCCACCTGTCATAAACATATTGCATCTAATCTATGGGGCAAGGATTATAATCTGCATGCAACTTCTTTGATGAGATTTCAGTTAGCCTTAGGCGGCCACCTGTTTTAAAGAATGAAAACAGTTTGTGAATGAAGATACTTAAATCCTTTAAAAGACCTACAGTGACAAACATAGAAATTGACATAGTTTCTAGTGCAGCTTCAATTAATGCAACTGAATGGAAACCAACCCTGTAATTTCCAAACCAAAGTAGTTTAATCCTGACCTTGAAAAAAATAAAATCATCTCGAAAGAAGCCCAGAAAATACAATACTAACAACCCCTACCACTTCACTAAGTTTATCCCTTTCCGTCATAGACATCAGTGCAAATAAACTATATATATGTATAACTTCTTTGTTTCAGGCAGGTGGCTGCATGCTTATAAAGGCAAGATGAAAGTAAAGCAGAAAGCTCCTTTAGGAGCTTTCTGCTTTACTTTCATCTTACTTTTATGCTTCCACCAGTAGGGAAGACTGAAAGGCTTTTAAAGGTGGTTATATAGAGGTAAGGGTTGTACAAACATTACCTCAAAAATCACATCAAAGCAATAAGGAGAGCATGGCTCTTGAGCCAGTATGGCCATCTAAATCAGAGAGCCCTGGAGAAGTGTTTGCAATATGGATTAGAAATTAATGTTGTATGAAATTCGAAACTCGTTTGTTTGTAGTTTGAGATCAAATTTTGACGGAGAGAAGCCATGTCAACAAATCTGTATTTGATTTTTTTGTGTGTGTTTTCGTTTCCGATGTGTGATTTGGTTTTGAAGTTATTTTTCTGTATACAGTTGAACTTGTGTTCTGGGACCATTCGTAACAATATTTATTGATAGGTTTTTAAATTCTTTAAAGTTTAATGCAGAACACAAATAATGCTGAATGCATCTAGAGAAACTTTCTGCATTATTTTTGTTCTGCATTAAGCAGTAACCAGGGTATATAAATCTTCATTATTCATTATTGCACAGTTGCTGAACACAGGTATGACTGTAATTAATTTATGATTTAACCCATATAGTGCTGGAACTGGATATATTCAACATTTGCAAACAGTGTAGAGCCAAATCAGAGGGCTCCTGAAGGAGCCATCTGATTGGGCTCAACACTGTATGTCAAAATCTTAAATATTTTGGATAAACCCAATAAGACTCCTTGCTAACTGGTAATTGATAAGAAAATGGATCAGCCAATTTCAATATTGAGTATTGTAAGGTTTTAAGTATTAAATGTCCAACAGGTAAGAGGTAGCTTTGATGTGTGGTGTATGTTAGGTCAGAAAGGTCACTGGTGCTCTCACATCATCAAAGATAGGTGTTTACTTTGGTATCAGGAATAGTAAGTGGATGATGTTGTAAAGTACCACTTATGGCTAAACAGAAGAAGGACTGTTTTCAAAGTTTGAAGGCATGTGGCGGCATAAAGCAAGATGAAAGTCAAGGATAATTATCCAGTAGAATTTGTTTTACTTCTATCATGCATTTAGTTGTTATACTTGTCTTTAAACATCATATGAAAATAAAGGTGACCTATAGGACATTTATTTGTAGGAATATATTTTAAGATATCTATGGGAATAGATAAAAATGTTGTTCTTCTGTCATAGAAATGCCTTTTCAGGCAAAAACCTTTTCCTAAGAGAAATTTAATACTTTTTCATGCTTCTAAAAAGTCTCCTTTATGCTCATCCTGCTTTAAAGTTGCAAATAGTCTTTTATACCAGTAGTGAATTTTGAAGACCTTCTATGGCACTCATAGAGGAATAGTTAAAAACATCCTAAAATATAAAATGTACTTCACAAAGGTGTAACGGGTTAAAAGTTGCCTATGCATCACAAATTTGTTCTATTATATACACTAGAAAACTTGACTGATAAGCTAGCAAATATAAAATATATGACAGAAATTCTTTGTTGAATATATTTGTAGGGTGCCATACGGTATCAATTGTAGGGAAACATTTTAACATTGACACTTGCAATCCCTCACAATATAAATGGGCTGCAGAGTAAGGAGGGTTGTGTCACAATATTTGCACAAGCATCTACAATCTATCTTGTATTTAACAATCTCTTATTGAAGTAGCATGCAGATCTCTGAATACAAGTGATTGCTTAATGCAGGATAAAATAATGCAGAAAGCTCCTGTTGGAGCTTTCTGCACTATTTTTATCCTGCATTAAGCAACAACTTGTATTTAAGATTCTTGAATTGTCTTTTTTGAGTACTTGATTAATACAAGGTTGACTGTATTTGTTTGCCAAAATATTTATACAAGCATCTATTTTATTTCGCCAGAGTGTCGACCTGCCTTGTTGTAAATGGAAATTATATATGAGATATCAGACATGTTGACTTGTAGAAAATTGAATCACTTTTATCTACTGACAAATTGCACATCAATGCGCCAATAAAAATTGAGATTCACATTTCCTGGCAATAGGAATCATTTTGTAAGAGCTGAGATGGAAGATGATGTTACAAATTCCATTTAAAAACCCCAAAATGTTTAAAAAATGTTTTCCCTTTCATTTGTGTCACCTGCTGTTGGTAGAGGCAACACTTATAGGGATCACTTTTCGGTTCTCTGTCTGTCCTGTCGCGCTTTTTCCATCACTCTTTTAGTTTGGCAAAATCTCCTGTTCAACTGTGGCTATTAAGTGAAATTTCGTTTATGGAAAGAGTTTGACAAATGGAAGTATCTTGCACAAGGTATATAACTTTTGTATTAATACTGTGCGAGTTATTCCCCCTTTCCACATTTTCTTTTTTTCCAACAGATTACGTTTGTTTAACTGAAGCTTTTGAAATAAGGTTTCATTCATGGAAAGATATTGATGAGTGAAAGTGTCCTGCACAAGGTTCATTACTCTTGCATCAATACTGCTAGAGTTATTCCCCTTTCACACATTTTCTATCTATAATTCTGTTATACTGAAGCTTTTTAGATGAAGTTTGATTAATGGAAAGATCTTGACAAGTGAGAGTGTCTTGCACATGGTTAATAAATTTGGCATAAAAACCATGAGTGTTATTCCCCTTTTCTACAATTTCTTTTCGGCAGATAACATCAGCCATGCTGAAACTTTTCATTTTAGCTGTAACTCTTGTTTGACTGATGCTCACTGGCAGGTGACACATATGTTCTGAAGAACACTCTTCTAGTTATAAAGGTATTGTGGCAATATTCTAGATTCTGATCAGACAATGTGCCATTCAGGCTATTCTGGGGCCCGTTTCATAAAACTTCGTTGTCATAAGTCAGATTATAAAAGTCTTAACTATTATTTATTTCTCCATCTAATCCTGTCTTGTGACATCTCTTTGGAATCGTCATGAAAAGACGATTCCAAAGAGATGTCACAAGACAGTATTATATAGAGAAATCAGAAATTAAATATATTTTAAAGTTTTGATTTACGACCGTTTTTGTCGTACAAAGTTTTATGAAACGGGTCCCAGATGCATCCAAATTGTTTGCAAAGGTCTTGCATTCTTGTATTTGCATGTTGTAAGTGTCTGTAATAGCAGTTTCCTCTGGTGTTCGAGGTGTTAGAGATGTGATATTGTTCGGGAGATGCACACAGTCTGACTCATGTCTCACACTGTCAATAAGATTATGGTCCATTAGGATCAGACAGATCAAATAGGTAATCCTCTGCCTGTTATAGATGACATAGACTGGCAGTGTACTTAAACTGCAGGTCAGGACACATGTATTAGGACAACTTGGTTTATAGATGTGTCCTGATGGAGACCTTAACCCGTTACCCCATAGCCTGTTTCTAGTGTTGAAGATAAGTGACCACTTAAAGCAGGTTAAAAGAAAAGCAGAATACGCCTTAATGCGCATTCTGCTTTACTTTCAGCCTGCTTTAAGCTGTTATCTATAAGGAAATTCAAAATATTTCTTATTATACATTATGCATAACTAAATTATGTGGATTTTTTCTCTTCAGTGGAGGAATAAATTAAAGGCGTAAAAATGTGGATTTATGGGGTAATGGGTTAACTCTTTACCCATAAGCTGTTTCTAGTTTTGATGCATTAACTCTGCTTTACTTTCAGCCTTCTTTAAGCAACCAGCTATCTTCAGTACTGTAAATGAGCTAATTGGAGTTGTCATATTTAGAATTGATAATAAAACTTTCTTTACGATCTCAGACTCTTTAACATGTCTATTGTATACGTAACGCCAAATTATATTTGTGTCATGCGCAGCCAACTGTTTCTTAATTTAACCGATTGAAAATTTTATTGTAGCATTTCAAAAGATAAATAGTATATGTGATGTCGTAGTCAAAGATATGACAGTTCAGAAACATTTGGAACTAATCAAGGTATAACTCGTCAATTTCTTGCTCCTATTTAACAAGTGTATACTAAGAGCATCTCAATCAGGTCTGCACTGTTTGCTGTAATACAAGAGTTATATCGGCTAAATTGACTTAAATATCATGAAGATGTCATATTAAAACACATCTTGTCATTGATAGTACGGTTTAACTCTTTCCTCCCTGAAACTTTAAATGGACAATTCCAGTTTCCCATTTTAGTCTAGTCCATTTCTGACTTTTAAGGTTGTTTTTGGCAATGTTTGGCATTTTGGCAAACAGTGAAGACCCTGATCAGAGGGCTCCTAGGAGCCCTCTGATCAGGGTCTTCACTGTTTGCATAGAACAAATGTACTATTAACATGTACACTGTTTGAAAAGGACACCTATATGCGGGACTAGGGTTCAAAGAGTTAATCAAACATGCACAATGAAAAGATCAGTTAATATTATCCAGGCTGAAGCTAATCCTCTGCATGCTGCTTTTCCATTAAAAATTCTTTCATTCTGTCAACTGACAAGGTGCAAGGATCAGGAATTATATTTTGCAGAATTCCTGGGAAAATCATGACTTTGATCATGGGGGCTCTTGGCCTTGAAATAATCTCGAACACATTGGTTTGATTCCCCGCTTATGCCATTCTGGAGTACACTGTGCCATTCTGGCAGAAGTTGGGAGCCAAACCAAAATGTTAGAGATTTTATTCTTTAAATTTCATCCTTATGAAATGTGTCATTGAATTCCTTTCTTTATTTTCCCCTTCTGACACTGGAAACCTGTATTGTCTATTGAATACCTTTTTGAACGTTTGGATTCAGATCATTCCTAAAAGGGCTTTATCAGGATTCAAACTTTTAGTTCCTTTGATTTTGTTTCTGTAATTACGACGCAGACTAGATCAATTATAGACTTTCAGCAGACAACATTTTAACTCTTTGCATACTGGGTAATTTTTTTCATCTGCAATATTTGTCGTCTGCTATTGTTCTAAAATAAGCGTTTTCAAATTTTCTTTAAAATTCAGGGTCAGAATGGCAAACAGTTTGGATCCTGATGAGACGCCGCATTACGCGGCGTCTCATCTGGATCAAAACTGTTTGCAAGGACAATCACTTTGGTGGATATATCTGCCGCTAGCATGCAAAGAGTTAAGCAGACGATCGTTACTCAGTGTTGAAAGAGTTAATATTTTAACTTTCTTGTAAAGTTTGTCAATTTTTTTCTCTCCGATATTCAAAGCGTGAACACCGAGAGACCAATTAGTGGCTGTAATTACCTGTCTTGGGTTTTATTCCAGGGGATTAATAGCTATCTTATGTAGTCACATGTCGGCATGTTGATGGGTTGATGTGTTGTGGCTTTGTTTTTGAGATGGATTTGATAACAATCAAAAGAAAGCCAAGTATTTTGAGGGTGACGAATAAGACAGACTTGTCACTGTCAAAACAAAACGGGAAGCAATTAGTCAAAAGTTGCAGTTTATACCCAACATTGAACATTGAATAATGTCTTCTGCTGAATAACTGCCATCTGTTTTAATGTTGTTTTTAAGACCTTTCCTTTACGTATCATTCTGACATGTGCATGCTTGATACTGAAAGTAAAGCTTAGAGCTCTTTAACCCATTTTGGATTACCGGTATGTCTAATTTTAAAAGTCTTGAATAATACTTTTTTCTCATAATGGTAAAAAGGTCAGCCATGAATGGATATTGTTGAGTAGGGAATTAGAGACAACAAGTTAACGGAAAACATAAACAAGACATGGATAACAGTGAAACAATGTTGAAAGAAAAGAAAGAATGACAATTGGTAGTAGTGTAAGGATAACGGGGTTTGGTAATTACAGTGTTTAGACTGTCTCATGAGTGTTTTAAGGCCTCTGTAGAAGTCTATGTTTGGCATGAACAAAAATGTTTGTTTCCACTAATCCATTGTAGGTTATTTATGTTGGGCACCAAATGCAACATGGTGAACATATTGTGACTCAACTGAAACTTGCCTTTGGCTTACTATGCCAACACTCTTACTTATTGAGTTTGTGTGGCAATGATGGTTGTGAAAACAAACCACTGTTGACTTTAAGCTCACCTGTGCCAAGTTGAGCTATTAGGATAGCTGGATGTCCGGCATCCAGCCTGCGTCCACAGTTGGTTTGTTAACACTCCAATCTTCATGAAACTTGAACAAATCTAGGTCAAGTTGCATGTGGGTCATATTGTTGGATTAAAAAGTAGGTCACTAGGTCAAATCATAGTAAAACCTTCGGTTACCCGAAAAACCGTAAACAGCCTGTTTTCGCGAAAACAGGCTGAGCTTACGAAAACAGGCTAGAAAAAAGTTTTTATGTACTGGAAACGTATTTAAAAGGATATATTTCAATTTATTGGTTTATAATATATTAATAGTGCTTCTATATATTTAGTTTTCGATATAAATGCTTTTTATTGACCAAAATCGGTGACGGTATGAAAAATGTTGGTCTGTAATATCAGACGAAAACAGCATAGAAAATATGTGTGTTGTGCTAATATCGCATTCTAAGACATAAACACTGTTTAATAATTTAATTATAATAATTTGAACTAATAACAGTCATTTAGGCTCAAAAAGTTGCCTTTGATGACCTACATTCGCCAATAAAATTGACCCGAATCGGCGACGCTATGAAAAATATCGGTCCGTAATAACTAATGTCACACGAAAACAGTAGAGAAAGTATTATTTGTGCACTAATATCACACTCTGAGAAAACGTTTTCGTAAGCTCAGCCTGTTTTCGCGAAAACAGGCTGTTTTCGGTTTTTCGGGTCACCCAAAACCTTATTTACACTTTAGAGGCTACAAAGCTTATTATTGAAACTTGGTCAAAATGTTTTCCTCATTGATATCTGGATCATGTTTGAATGTGGGTCATGACAGATTAAAAACTAGGTCACTAGGTCAAATCATAGAAAACCTTGCAAATGGTCTTAATAAAACTTGGTCAAAATGTTTGCCTTGATATCTTGGTCAAGTTTGAATTGGTTCATTTTGGATAAAAATATATATGTCACTAGGTCAAATCATAGGAAAGCATTGTTAAACCTCTAGAGGCTACAATCTAATTTAGATGTGAATGAAACAGTCAGAATGTTTTACTACATTACTGTTTGATATGGGTCAATGAAAACCCTTGATAACACTCTAAAGGCTACAAATATTAATTTGGATGAAACTAAGTCAAAATGTTTGCCTCATTAATATCTAGGTCAAGTGGGTCATGTTGGTTCAAAAACTAGGTCACTAGGTCAAATCAGAGAAAAAACGTGTTTACACTCTATAGACCACTTTCTGCCCTTTATCTTTAAAATGCATTATATTGAGTTTGCCATGGATGAATTTTATGTCAGATTTGAATATGGGTCAATATCTGTCAAAAACTAGGTCACTAGGTCAAATCATATCTTGTTTATACTGCAAATGCCACAAATCTCATTTGATCTTAATGAAACTTTGTCAAAATGTTAACCTCAATGATATCAAGATCTAGTTTGAATTATTCTATGTGGGTCATGTCTGGTTAAAAAACTAGGTCACTAGGTAAAATCATAAAAATACCTTGTTTAGAAGCTACAAATCTCATTTGATCTTAATGAAACTTTCTCAAAATTGTTTACTCATTAAAATCTAAGACACGGTTGAATGTGGGTCATGTCGGGTAAAAATCTAGGTCACTAGGTCAAGTTTTACATGGGGTTCCCAGGTGAGTGTGTAGAGCCATCTTGGCCCTCTTGTTTATGTCTCAGTAATGCATTCCAGTAGACTGAATGTTGGCAAATTCCAATTCACTTTATTTATGTTGACAAATCTCGACTGGGAATACTTATTTTATGTCACCTGCGGTATCATACATATTGATAGGTTTGTCAAGCATTGTCTATGTGTCACTTGGGAGTCATTCCTGTAACTATTACAGTCAAAATAATGTGTTTAAACCACCCATTCACTGAATGTATATCTCTGATGTTGGGAATAATCTACATACTGCAGTCCACAATTTATGCATGAGGCTCTTTTTGGAGCTTCTTCTTTAGTTTTGTCCTGCATAGAGTTGCCCATGGCCTATTTCTAGTTTTGAAGACAGGGAACCACTTCAAGCAGGTTGAAAGTAATACAGAATGTACCTTAAGGAGCATTCTGCCTACCGTCTGCTAGGATATAGAAAATATTTCTTATTGTACTTATTCATGGCTATATGACTATTTTCTTCAGTGGAGACTATTAAAGGTGTAAAAAGGCTTATATTTATGGTGGCAGATTCGTGGTAATGTGCTCTATGACTAGAAACATAGGGTCGCTGGTTCGATGCCCCGCTATACTAAATAATTTTACTAGTATGACTGCCTTTCAGCATGATATAAGTGGTCAACTGTCTTCAAAACAAGAAAAAGGCTTATGGGTAACGAGTTAAGCAACATTCTGTTTCTGACATTGAAAAGAAGTGCTGATCGAGGGAAAGGAAAATAATAAAAACTTTTAAAAATACTGATACATAGAACTTACCATTGTTGCCTAGGTAGTCCATGCCCTGCATGTACAGTAAGTCCATTGTAACTGTTTAACTGTAATACATGACTATTGTAATAGTGTTACTATGGTTGCAAGATGTTCTATAGTTATTGTGGCTTAGGTATTCCATGTCCCATACTTTAAGACTGTAACTGTAATTACATGTAATACTGTTACTATGGTTATGAGATGTTCTAGTTGGGCTATTGCTTGTTGTTTTAGAAGCCTTATTGACCTTGTATGGCCCAGGTAAGATAAGATAGTGAACTAGAATACCTTGTCCAGCTGTTATTCCAAGATTGTCACACCTTTTGGACAATAGAAGTTTGTCATCTGCTTCAGAAATGTTGTCTGCTCTAAAGTTTCTTAAATCAACTGATATCTGAAATTAAAGGCAGGATAAAAAAATATTCAAATATCATTTGTTGCAAAATCACGGTGTATAAACCTGTACGTGTTGTTTGAGCTCAGTACTGGTAGCTGCTGAGCACTGAATCGAGAAATGTCACAATGGCGGACTTGCGAGACCGCTAAGGGGTGAGTAAATCCCATTCTGCAGATATTCAAACATTGAATTCAATGCTGAACCTATGACATACCTGTTTAGATATGTTGCAGGTGTGAAATTTTCAACGTATTGAGTTGGTGTCTTGAATTCATCTTGTTGAATATTCTCGGATACTGGCGAAGGCTCACCGTGTTTTCGATAGCGTTGTCATAAAGACCCAGTAGTTTTTGCCATTTAAACGACAGTTACTACATTTTACACAACATATTTTATTATCAAAATATATTTTATATCTACTGATACGATTCTATGGATATGATATATTTGAATGTGCAGTTTAAACGCCAGAAATCATGTAAACAATGCGAAGCAAATTGTACGGTCAGCTCTAGAGGAAATGTATCATCAGCTGTGAAAATGAATGAAAACGTTTGTACGGTCAGCTCAAGAGCGTTTTCTTTCTTTTTATGCGAAGCTAGATTTAGCTGTTATTACTGCGACCAGGTTTTCGACGTTTTCTCTGCAGCCGTCAGTCACCGTGCCAAGAACCATAAAGCAAAAACTCTTTAGGTAAAAATACTTAATTTGGAACATTACCAGGGCAAACAATACACAAAAAAACTGCTAAATTAATCCATCTGAATTCGAAAAAGAAAACCAAAAGTGATTCCAAACAACCAAACAGTAACAGTAAAAGTTTCAAGAAAACCATAAATAACACCAAGTCCAGTAAAATACAAAAAGGAATAAAGCTCCACGTCACCCAAATAGCACTAGATTTCTTGGCTGCAGACAATTACGGAGATGGTGATAAAGAAGAAGAACTTTCGAAACTTAGTTTGCAAACACCCACAGGCAAATTACTCGGACGAGGAGAGTCATGGAGAAGTAAGAAATGATAGTAGTACGACTAAAACATTACTTGACTTGTTGCAAATGGTTGTAGAGAACATTTACGAGTGCAGGCATCTAGAAAATAGTCATCCGTCCTGTTTTGAAAACTAAAAACTAAAACAAAAGTTAAGAATTATCATAATACTATAGGGCTAACAAACGCCTAACTGCGCTTTTCAGTACAGAAGTCCAATAAAGGACAATAATTTTGTACTTTTTGGAACCACTCGTATGAAAAATATAACACCCACATATCTATTTAATAATTAATCACCTTCACCTATCCCGTAGTCATGTCGGACCGTTGGGGCACCATATATTTCTTGACAACCAGCTTTCTACATTCCCCTCTGTTTTCTGCCATCCGCACCCTTTCCTTTAGACTTAAATCTGTCCACTCTGTTATGTTATCTTTCCATCGCTTGCTCTGTCTGCCTCTCCTTCTTCCTCCCTGAATTGTGCCTGGTAATTTTGTCTTTGAAAGCCCTGTTGATCTCGTCACATGCCCGTACCATCTCATTTTACGTTGCTTGACAATTGTTAATAAATCTTCGAGAGGTCCAATGGCTTCTTTGATCCTGTTTCGAACTACTTCATTTGAGATGTGTTCTTTGTATGATATGCAAAGTGTTTTTCTGAAACACCTCCCTAACGAACTAATTCTTCGCTCCAAGTCTGCATTCAAGGTCCAAGTATCGCTGGCATATAGGAATATGGACATGACAAGTGAACGCATCAACCTTATTTTCGAGCTGAGGCTTATATTTCGATCATTCCATATTAATTTTACTTTGCGAGTGCTGCTGTGGTCTGAGCGGCTCTTGCAAGTATCTCGGATTTCGACCCCTTGTCAGAAACTGTCACAACCATGCAGGTACTTAAAACTATCTACGCAATCAAGCTTCTCCCCATTGACCATGATTTCAGTGCTGATACCAATGATGTTGTTGGTTAGTAGTTTTGTCTTTTTTGCGCTGATTTGTTGCCAAATTCGGTAGATGTCTTGTAAAGGGTTTCAACTAGATTGGATAGCTCCTCTTCCTTCCCTGCTATACCATCTATGTCATCTGCAAAGCGCGAATTCGTGATTGTCCTCCCACCGATGCTAACCGTTCCTTCGTGGTATGCCAAAGCATCCGACATAATTCTCTCTAGGAATATGCTGAAGAGTGTTGGGGAGAGTAACCAACCATGTCTCACCCCCACTATTATGCAAAGTTTGACGTCAATCGTTAAAGAAATGTAAAAGAAGTTGCATCAAAAATATGTGTCAAGGGCAGACCGATGAACGAATTAACCAACAAACTGGCTCCTCTACCCTTCTAGTAGAAGTTCGTTTATTGGGCACATAAACCGAGATAATTACAGTATACATAACATCTCTCAATTTCAAAATTGAGAGCTTCTGTATAGCAGAAGTTATCCACCGGAAAAGAAAGTGCTGCACTGGGGAATGACTGAATGGTATTGATGCATTTCAGTAAATTATGTGCAAGACACTTTTAATGATAAAACTTTTCATAAATGAAAATTAATCCTAAACAATGTCAGTCAAACATGGGTTTTATGTAGAACAATATAAAATATTTTAAAGGGGGATAACTCTCAAAATATTAACTCAAAGTTATTAACATTGTGCAAGGCACTTTCATTCATCAGTCGCTTTCCATTAATATAGGTATATTTCATATATGGCTATTCAAACTCTGACAAGAATGGATGGGTCCAATGATTTTTAAAATATCTTAGATTTACAGTGATTAATACAGCTGCGAGTTCCGAGACCTATATACTCATTAAAATTGCCAAAGACTCACTTGTCAAAACTCATAATAGTTTGGCCATTATATAATATTTAAATCTGAAAAACTAAATGTTTTGCCCAAGGGACTCATTGTATTACAAATTGTGCACCCCAGGAGGTAGTTTTAATATTTTTAATTGCAAACGAATTAAATTACCACAGAATTAGAAATATTCTTGAAAAACACTTTAATGTCGTCTACGGAATAATGGATGGTTTTTGACAGTAGATCAGTTTATATCTGTTCGAAATAGAATGAAGTGGGAAAAGATTATTTATACGCAATATCTGTGTTTTAATAAATGTATATAATAGTTTGGTACATTTTCTTTATAATGACTTCATGATTTGAAATTTAAGGCATTTTTTAACAGAAGAAGACATAAACAGAAATTTCTGATTTTGAGCTGACGGTACACATATGCTCGCAGCTGATGATACAGTGTCAGCCGTGTTTGAAATAGCTGACCGTACAAAACAGCATCAATTCTTCTGATCAAAATTGCAAATTGCGACCATGCTTTCAAAAATCGAATAACGCTATGACATCGCATCAATTGGATTTACTCTGGAAAGCATATTTGTTTTGATAAAACAGTATAAACAAGGATAGATTCTGTATAAAATGCAATGCTTTGACGACATCCAAAATAATTCCGAGTGAGCCACCAGTTGATTTATGCCTCGAAATAGATATGTAGATGTATAGATTGTACCAAAGACGGTCGCGATTGGTTTATCATTCTCTCCGGTATTTGAAAATCATGCTTACCGACAAGACTTTTCATTTAAAGAGAGGAAAATAAATAGGAACTCATGTCACATACCTGTTGTTTTCCTCCGTTGCGTCGCTTCGAGTCTCAAAAACAACCAGTACATAGCTCAAAGTATCCGTACAAAGCTCAAAGTACGCATACAGGTTTATACACCGTGAAAATTGTTATCTGGTGACATTTTTAACGCTTTCTCCAAAGCTTAATCTTAATGTTAAAAATAGGTAGTTGCTGAACCCATCACTCCATAGATACACATTTCTATGCATTTAATTAATTCCTCCACTGAAGAAAATAGTATCTTCAATATTAGAAAAATGCTATGGAGTACATTCTGCTTTACTTTCAGCCTGATTTAAGTGACCACCTGTTTTCAAAACCTAAGAAACAAGCTTTGGGTTAAGCAGACAGAAAGTAAAGCAGCATTTTAAAGCTCCTTCTAATTGTATTACCACAATATTTATCAGTGTTTGCAAAATTGTTATTTGCTTTCCTTTTAAAATGAAATGGTGTGTTTTGATGTTTGAGATAGGGCAAGGTTTTACCATTTACCTTATAGAAACACTTTTTCACACTTTTACCTAATCCTGATTGCAATGCCTTTTCATGTTTTTACTAGGAAAATCCTGACACGTGACTTCTTAATCCATTACCCCATAAATATGCCTTTTTATGCCTTTCATTTATTCTTTCTCTAGAGAAAAGAGATCAGATTTATATGTATTATAAAAAAAGTTTCTATATTCTAGCAGATGATAGCTTAAAGCAGGCTTAAAGAAAAGCAGAATGTGCCTTAAGGCGCATTCTGCTTTACTTTCAACCTGCTTTAAGTGGTCACATATCTTCAAAACTAGAAATAGGCTATGGGGTAATGGGTTAAAGCAGACTGCAGGAGCATCAATGTTTTATGTTCAGCCCGCTTTTAACAGCAACCTTTATCAAACACTGGATTCAAACTATTACAGAAATTGGGGTCCATAAATTGCTAGTTGACTAGCCTATTAAAACTGCGTGTGAGTTGGATCCAGATTAAATCATGTAGGCCTGGCTGTATTCCTCAGGTTAGATAATAAAGGTAACAATGAAGTGCTATATAAACAGAACAACTAATCCTAATATAGGACATCCAGGAAGAGAAGCCACACCTTTAATCTTAGTAAGAAATGTTGATTCTGTGTCAACAATGTTGACCCATATCTTACTGCAATATCATCAACTCATCATTACCCCATTGCTTGTGTCCAGTTGTAAAAACAAGGTACTACTTAAAGCAGGTTGAAAGTAAAGCAGAATGCACCTTAAGGCACATTCTGCTTTACTTTCAGCCTACTTTAAGCTATTATCTGCTAGAATATAGAAACTATTTCTTATGGCACATGTTCATCACTTTATAAATAGGAACTATCTTCTGTAGTGGAGGAATAATTTAAATGCATAGAAAGGCATATTTATGGGGTAATGGGTTAAAACATTTAATGTTTAATTTAATTACAAAACAATGTCAATATGAACTACTGTCATGCTTTGGATCCTTGTCAGATGACAAGTTTATTGGCATTTGATCTGTATCCAAACTGTGTGTAAATGTGAGACAAGATGCTCTCTAAGATATAAAGCATGTATTGTTTGAACAATATGTCCGATCCTATCTTATTAAGGTGATTATTGGAATATTGAAGATTTTAATCACTTTTAAAACAGAATGTTCTAATAGCAGAGACTGTGACTGTCAGAAGATTCCTATACCACTGACAGTTCATCCACATTCTCACTGTTAGAGAATATTAGCTCTAATCAAACCAATGTTATACCCTTCTCATGCTATAAGCATATACTGACGCTTTTTGAAAACAGTATAGACCCTGATTATAAAATCTGTCTGGCATCAGTCTACACTATTTACTTTGGAAATGTTTCCTTATTTTATCAGCCAATGGGTTAGGTTGATTGCTGTTCATAGCAGCCAGAGTATGTGTTATATTTGAAAATTCAACAGGAGAATGATTCATCAACCGTTTTAAACCAAGACACATTTATTTGCAATCTTGTAAATTTTTAGATAGATGGCAGCTTAATGCACAAACGTTGCAGGGACTTTCTGCAGTATGTTTCTGTTCTGAATTAAGTTGTCATCTGTCTTAAGATATAGGTCATACATCTTCAGAGAGTGATTACTTATCACTGTTTCACTTTGCCCAGGCAAAAATTGACCAAGTTTAACCATGGTTAACCTTAGGTTTACCTTTGGTTCAGGGACCTATGGTTGACCATGGTTAACCATGTTTTTAACAAAAGGCAAATTGGCCGACCATGTTTGAACCATGGTTATTCCTGGTTCAAAGAGAAACCATGGTTTGATACATGGTTAGACCTTGGTCAAATAAACATGGTTGCACCATGGTTAGACCATGTTTGAACCCAGGATCATCAACCATGGTCTACTAACTTTTATTGTTAAAAACCTGCTCCCCGGACCATAGTTAACCAGGAATTACCATGGGCAACCATGGTTAGAACCGGCTGAATTTGGAATAAGAATGACAAACAGCAATTATAAATGTGAGACACTTCACTCATCACAATATATTTTAACCATTCTTGCTTTCATGACCTTAACCATAACCTTTTAGGCTATAATTAGAATTAATATCTATGAATTGTGGCCAGGTGGTATAGTCACTGTGACTTACATCACTAAGCTCCTCATGGCTGCAACTAGGTCACCTTCAAACATCATCATATTTTCAAATTAATACAAAGTTAAGTTAAAATCTAACAAGCTCCAGTAACAGAAATACTTTTGACTGTTTTCCAACTGACAAGTACTTTGCTTGCAAAGGCATATAGATAATGTGTCTTGTGTCATAGTAAACTACTAGTGGGTGGGGTACCACATGCTTTTGTTTGTATCATGTAAATATCCAAAATATATCATGCTCATTATAAAACTGTATTTATGTAAGTTATGTAACTTACCATGAACCTGTTGGCAGGAGTCTGAACTGGTTTGGAGTCTTTAATTTTTGCCACATTCACATTTTAAAGTACAGATAAACAGACAACTTCAAATCTCTGACCTTGTGATTATGTTGTCAGCAGGTGCCCTGAGTGATGTATAATATTCACTGTTTTGTGAAACTTACAATTGTAGCACATATTACTGATATTCTATCTGTCACACTTTTTGTCCAGAAGATATCTCCAATTCTACTGATGCTAGGGACATGAACTTTCATGCATGGAATGAATTTGATCAGAGGAACATGGTTGGTAATTATAAATTAAAATTCATGTTCTTCAAGGTTGACAATATGGTTTGTTGTAACCATGGTCAAAAAAGCTGAACTATGGTCAACCTTAGGTCTGTAGCATTTGAACCATGTTCAACCTAGGTCAACAATATTGTTACCAGGTTTCTTTTCAAACCATGGTTCTACCATGGTCATAAATTACTGAAATTCATGTTCAACCATGGTTAAACCTGAAAAAAGCATGATGAACCATGATTGGTCTTGGTCAACCATGGTCATATTTTGCCTGGGTAGAACTGAAAGATTGATAAAGCATTTTGATGTATTAAAGATACAAATATCAATTGTTGTTTCTTAACTCTTTGCCCCATAACCTGTTTCTAGTTTTGAGCACAGGTGGCCACTTAAAGCATGTTGAAAGTAAAGCAGAATGCACCTACAGGTGCATCCTGCTTTACTTCAGCCTGCTTTATTAGCTATACGATCTGCTAGGATATAGAATGTGTTTCTTATGGTGCCTATTATTAATTGTATAAATTAGAACTTATTCTTCATAAAAGAGACGTAAATAGGTGTATTTATGGGATAATGGGTTAAAAAAAAATTGTCTGCTAGAAGATTGATACTGTATACAGTTAAACCTCTGTTTTACGACCAATGAAATAAGACTTAATTGATGATAAAAAAGACTGTTGATAGCTTAAAGCAAGATGAAAGTTAGAATCTGAAAGTTCTGTTGCAAGAAGTCATAAAAAGATTTATAAGCTCTAACGGTGCAATCAAGGCGGTCTGGGACATGCAGATTGAGGGAAGATGTGGGCCAGGACGGCCCAAAATGACATGGAAGACATTGGCACAGAGAGACAGCTCTCAGAAGTCGACCCTTGTGATAGGGATGTGTGGAGATATAATATGAGATTTGCTGTGTGTGCAGCCAGCCAGCTACCTGGAAGCATGGAGAAAGGACAAATGGAGAAGTATCCGGCCTGCTCGCGATTTATCGTGTCGTTCAATCAGCGGCGCTCGCTGGCGGCTAGAAAACAACGTTTTTCCGAAAGTTTGGTGTTAATAGAAATGCTTTTAATGTTATCTTTTCGTTATAAATTTTAATACAGATGTTTTATTAGACCATGATCTCACGACTAGTACAAAATTTGAGGCGATAGCTTATAATTTGTTTGTTTAGTGAGTTTGTGAAAATGAGAGAGAAAACGTACAGTACTGTATTTTCCGTTTTTCCTACGAAAGTTTGGTGTTAATAGAAACGCTTTTAATGCTATCTTTTCGTTATAAATTTTAATACAGATGTTTTATTAAACCATGATCTCACGACTAGTACAAAATTTGAGGCGATAGCTTATAAATTGTTAGTTTAGTGAGGTTTTGAAAATGAGAGAGAAAACGTATTTTTTCGTTTACCTACGAAGTTTGGTGTTAATATAAATGCTTTTAATGTCATCTTATCGTTATAAATTTTAATACAGTTTTAATACAGATGTTTTATTAGACCATTATCTTACACGTAGTACAAAATTTGAGGCGATAGCTTATAAATTGATTGTTTAGTGAGGTTTTGAAAACGAGAGAAAAACGTATTTTTTCGTTTACCTACGAAGTTTGTGTGTGTCTATATTTCTCTGCCACTGTCTGTATTTATGTCTCTGTTTCTCTTTGTGACTGTCTCTCTGTCTGTTTTTCTCTTATCTCTGTCTGTCAGTCTCTCGCTTCTTCTTTTCTGTCTTCATCTTTCTGTATGAATGCCTGTCTGTCTCTCTGATGATCCTCATGCTGAGAAAAGGTAAAGTGTGTCATAAAGAGCTTAATTTGAAAAAGGGGTAAACTATATTTCAAGAGACATACTCTATGAATCCGACATTTTTGCAGCCTGGTCTGGATTACAACTGTTTGCAATTGCAATAGTCACCATGTTACTGGTATTCAGTAATGAGAGGGTTAATCCAGTCATCAACCAAACCAGGTGCATTGATGTTGGGTGTTGGTTTTTTTGTTGTTGTTTTTTCAATTCAATTCTATTATCTTTATTTTTTGTGATTTGTATAATATATAAACATCATGCGGTTACAGAAGTCAAAAACACATGTTCAAGTTACACGCACGGGTAGCATTGATCTTTTTTATTAAAGTGGCAACCCGCTGGTGTCCATCTTCATAGATAATCGGCATGTTCAAGAAGCATGGACTTCATGCTGGGAGAGTTTTATGACGCTGATAATTGTCCTGCTAATTTGGTGCGGGTTCTGTATACGGTTACGTAATGTGTCACATTCCTTTGTGATGTGTAATATGGTAGACATTTTGTAAGTAAATAAAGCTAAGGACGAGTGTCAAACATTCTGGATCCAGATCAGACGCCGTGTTACGGTGATCCAAGTTGTTTGCAAAAAAAAAAGTAAAGTCGCGATCAGCAGGCAAAGAGTTAAGCAGTCAGTAAAATAGATTGCTTAAGGCATTGGCTGCTTTATAATTTACTCCGTTATATAAGACATAAGTAAAGCAGAAAGAAACGGAGATCTCATGTTATCATGTTTGCAATTAATTTCTGAAGATAATGCAAACTGTTACCTCTTTCATAGAAATGGGACGGATAATATGTATATTTTAGTCTGGATGTAAAACTAACCCTAAATTCATTTTTTTGAAGTAATATGTTAATAATTCTAATTTTCCTTTCAATAATAATAATGATCACATACGACATAATAATACAGTTACAACTTTGGCCGTTTTGGATTTTGGCCGTTTGACGCGCACTCCTTTCAAATGTCTCTTTACATACAAAATGGATTTTTTTTTTTGCCTCCAAGGAAATATTTCCTCCATGTAGAACATTGTAACAATGCATGAACACATTTTTAGAAGTTTAGAAGTTTGCTTAAGTTTTTATACGGAAGGAATTCTTTTCTTACGCGAGTTGGTCTAGTCATTTCATTAGCCAGCAACCTTTGTAGGTCATCATTACTTTTTTCGCTTCAAGAAAAAACCTGGTATTTTTACAACCGAAAGATAAGTGTCACGGCTTTATATCAAGACCTTTTTTTTTAAATATATATATATATATCGGACGAAAATTGAGGATTTAATTCAAGTTTTTGTAACTGGAGTGGTATATTTTTCGCGATCGCCTGCTCTAGTTTATCGACTATTTTATTTGGCAATCGCTTTTTAACTCGCCATAAAATTGGTCGATTTTAAAAATAAACAGTTGCATTTCTACAACTGAAAGAAAAATATCTTAGCTTTCTTTTAAGACCATTGTTATGGAAATCGGCCCAAAATTGAGGATTTTATTAAAGGTTTTGTAACAGGGAGTGATATATTTTTGCGCGAGCGCTTGCTCCCTTTTATCGGCAAATTCACTTGGTAACCGCTCTTTAACTCGCCATAAAAATGGTCAATTTTAAAAATTAGATTATGCTATTTTCACAAGTGAAAGATAAATATCTTAGCCTTCTTTTAAGATAATTATAATAAAAATCTGGTAAAAAATAAGGATTTTATGTAACTTAAAGTAACAGTAGGTAACCATTCAACACGATAAAAAAAAACGATAGCCCGCTATCGGCCTACCGCTGCAGTTGAATTATCGATCGATTAAGCGTTATCGCACATACAGGTAACGGACGACACCATTTTCGGGAAAATGCAGATTTGAGTATAAGTTACTTCTCCATTTGTCCTTTCTACATGCTGGAAGGGGGCCCACTGATGTGGATGACGCTCCTGCACGTTAATCTAAACACCGATGATGATGATGATGGTGATAAGATTTGTTTCACAATAGCTAGCTTGACCCATAACTCCATAGATACACATTTTCACACATTTAATTCATTTCTCCACTGAAGGAAATATTCACTGGTCCATTTTATACAGTATTGAAAATGAAATACAAAAAATATTTCTTACATCCTAGTTGCTGGTAACTTAAAGCAAGCTAAAAGTGAAACAGGATGTACATTCTGCTTTACTTTCAACCTGCTTTAAGTATTCATTAAGTGTTCATTTTGACCATTTACTAAATGTGCTTGCTTTCTGTTCTTCATCACACGTGCAAGACAACTAATGGCCAAAAAAATCTAGTGAAGAAAACTTAAATTTAATTGTCCATTTTAAATATTAGCATTATAAGGGTTAACCTATAATGCAGTTCTGCAACTGGTTGTATCCATGATTTGCAAACAGTGTAGACCCAGACCAGAGGGCCCCTGAACAAGCCCCCTGATCTGGGTCTACACTGTTTGTCATATTAACAATATTATTGGGACACAGACTTAGGGCATCAATGTAGACTAGTCATTTATCAGAAAACAAAAAATGAGTCTTTGAGACTTCAGCAATGAAGGGGTTGCTATAGGCATGTTGATCCATGACCGGTATGATAGATCCCATTCTTGACAGTGATAGCCCCTTTGTACCCATAAACAGGCTTATCAGAGAAAGCTGCTCCTGTAGTTTAAACCCTTTTAACACTGAATAAATATTATACTGCTGAAAATGTTATACACTGTCAGTCTGAAATTGACCGTGCTTCTGTATGTAATGCAAATATATAATCATATATATAATGGCAATTAACATTTTGGTTCCTGATTAGTTACTCTTCATCTGATCAGAATCGAAACAACTTTTTAAGATTTACAAAAAATAATTGTTTCTTCACATCCAAAGGATTAACCACAATTGTGTTAAATAACAGTTGCTAAATATGTTCATCTGTATATGTTTCAAATTTTATTTCATGTATTTTGTGCTAAAAAAACATCAATAACTTAGTGTCAATTGGTTTGGATCCATATCAGACACCGAGTTACTTGGCATTTGATCTGGATCCAAGCCTTTTTCAAATGCCGATCAAGTCGGGCGTGGGCTTGGAAGGGGTTAGCCAAACAAACATTTGTCACTGTGATAGGGACTAGACATAGATCTTGGATCATATCAGGATTGTAGGTGATAACAGAACTGATAAATCCTTTTTAGAAGAGACCTTGTTTGGTTAAATAAAAAAGAAAATGGCTCTCTTGACATTTTGAAAATTTTGCTGTTTCGATATGTCACAGAGGTCTTTCAGGAGGTTTCAAAAGAAACTTGTACTGTACTGTGCATAGAAGTGGATAGATCTGTAAAATTATGTTTAATCATTACAGTGTGGGTAGCGAGTGTGTAACATCTTTTGCAAACAGTGTAGATCAGTGGACTCCTGTCCTCTAATCAGGTTTTTCACCGTCATGTTTTCTGCTTTACTTTCTTCGATTCTTGGTTTTAGCATTCACTTCCTTTAACCCTTTCACTCATAGAAAATCCTTTTGTAGACCTTTTCCTACCTCCACAAAATGCATTTTCAGAGAAAACTTTTTAATCATAGTGATATATCCATTGTTGTTCTTAGCAGCTAGGCTAAGAGCTAAGCAGAGTTCTCTGCTTACTTTATAGTGTGCTTTAATTCTTTACACTAATGACAAAATCATGATATCTTTGTAAACACGTTGGCTCCAGGGTAACTTGACATCTCATTAGGGTCCAATCTGTTTGACACTCAGACCCTAATTTTAGAAATTTAGACATTTTTAACTTTAGAATATCAGATCCGGGCTCCAGGTAAGGGTAGTATTTCTAAAACGAAAATCTTTATTTCTGCATGAAACCCTATGGTGTCACTACTCATTAGAATGGTCTCTCTAAGACCATTCCAATGAGTAGTGACACCATAGGATTTGGTGCTGAAATGAGTGAAAAAATGTTGGATTTTTTCAGTTTACTCCCTCTTATCTGGAGCCCTGTGAGATGACAATTGTTGCTGATGACATGATACCATTCAAAGAGTAGCTATTCAGGCAATACATGTGGCAGGATGTTGTATATTCTTCCATATCTTCTCAACTCTTTGCATGCTGGCTATATTTTTTGTCAGCAATATTTGTCATCTGCTAGGCCCTACTGTTCTGAAAGTAGAATTTTAGAAAATTATTTTTAAAATAGGATCAGGGTGACAAACAGTTTTGATCCCAATGAGTTACATGGCATTTCATCAGGAACAAAACTGTTTGCAAAGGTAATCCCAATTTCACCGCTAGCGAGCAAAGAGTTTAAATATCTTCTTCAATACCAGTACAGTAAAACCTCTCTATTTCGACCACTAAAAATAAGGCTAAATAGTTGTATAAAAGACAGGTGACAGCTTAAAGCAAGGGGATAGTGAAACAGAAAGCTCCTACAGGAGCTTTCTGTTTTACTGTCACCTTGCTTTAAGCAGTCACCTGTTCTTAACTCCAAATAATCAACACAATTAAATAGCGTAATAGAGAGGTTTTACTGTATTTCTCAAATCCAACTTGATAATGCATTGAGGTTGACAAAACTAACCTGGGATCAGATCTGTTTGTTTTTATCTAATCCTATTGAAGAAACACACTGTCTCATTGTTTGAAAACATTCCACTCTGAGTTAATCCATAGATTTTATTTTTTAAAAGCAGATGAGTGATATGATTATGAATATGATGCATATTTCGGGGATACCTCTTCAACTAAGAGAGAAAAATGTCAAGTGGGATCAAATGCATGACAAATATTTTGTGTTGTGTTTTCATTCCATGAACAGCTAATGTTGATGAGAGTTTATCGAAACAGGTTTAAAAGGTTATGATGGCATAGGGGAGCTAAAACTTGCGGACCATGGTCTAGTGAAAAAGCCTAGAACGTTATAATCTAGGGGTTGTGAGTTCAATCCCCTCTGGACCAAGTTTTTTCGCATGAGACTTTAAACTAAGATACCATATGCCAAATATACTTCAAGAGCTCTATCAAAGAAGAGTAGTGCATTGCCAGGGTTGCTCTGTTACATTCCCCTCTCTCTGGGACATTCGTTATTAGCCCAAAGTTGGCAGAAACAGACGTATTCAAAACATATACATAATTATGTATGAAATTTATATTCATATTATTTAAGCAAACATTTGATATATGAAGCATGAGCTTAGATCTTTGAAGGAAGATGGCATAAGGTAATACAGAAAGCATTGTGCTGCATTAAACTGGTTACTATTAACCCTTTACCCTGTAGAGGCGCCTTTTAGCACATTCTATTTATTCCTCCACTGAAGAGAATAGTTCCTAACAGATGGTAGCTTAAAGCAAGTTGAAAGTAAAGCAGAATGCACCTTAACCCTTTGAACCCTAGTCCCGCATGAAGGCGTCCTTTTCAAACAGTATAATATACATATGAAAAGTGCACTTGTCCTATGCAAACAGTTAAAACCCAGATCAGAGTTACGGAGCCATTCCTTACGGAGCCCTCTGATCGGAGTCTTCACTGTTTGTCATAATGCAAAACATTGACAAAAACAACCCTAAAAAGTCAGAAATTGACCAGACTAAAATGAAAACTGGGATTGTCCATTTGAAGTTAAAGGGAGGAAAGAGTTAAGGTGCATTTTGCTTTAAAAAATTACCTTCAACCTGCTTTAAGTGGTCATTTGTTTTCAAAACTGAAAACAGGTGATGGGGTAAAGGATTAATTCACTCAAATTCACAGCCAAACTTCACTGTCTGCTTTAACCCTTTCACAGACAAAATATTGTCTACTAAAATGTGTTGTCTACAGAAGCTTTTTGCCATGCTTAAGATGAACATGTTGCCTAAAACAACATTTTGTCTTAACACCACCACCTCAAAAAAAAAAGTCCATACAGAAATTTCTGCTTTAATCTCAGTCTGCTGTGTTTCTTAGTGAAATAGCCTAATAAGGCATAATAAGATGTTCTATGAAGGAAAAAGTTAAGTTATGGCCCTTGAAATGTGAGTTTTGTATTCTGCCAAATGAACAATTTCTGCTATATTCAGGCGTATATTGTGATAATTGATTGCTCTTATTTGCTGTTAGGGCAGGTTTTCAAATACAATTATTTAAGACGTCAATTTGAATAGACACAATTTTGAATGGGATGGGGATACAAGGGACTATAAGGAAAGAAGAGCTGACAAATGATTGAATATATAGCAGAAAATGTAGAGAATATGGAAATTACTGTCCAATTTGCATGAAAACCCATTCAAGGTATATTTAAACCCTTTTGAGACTGGAAGCCAGCTTGGAAAACCTTTGCAAACTGTTTGGATCCTGATCAGGCCCCACTAAACGTGGGGCCTGATCAGGATCCACACAGTTTGTCACTCAGATTTTGTTTTTGTAAAAATAAAGAAGACAGAATCAGTTTCAGAATTTCAGAGGAAGACATTTTCAGCAAATGACAGTTACTCAATGTTGAAAGGGTTCGAAGTCTGCAACAGTAATGGTGAATTGATCTATACAGTTCAACCTGTCTTAGCCCATTACCCCATAGCCTCTTTCTAGTTTTCAAAATAGCTAGGTGACCTCTTAAAGCAGGTTAAAAGTAAAGCAGAATGCGCCTTATGGCGCATTCTGCTTTACTTTCAGCCTGCTTTAAGCTGCCATCTGCTAGAATACAGAAATTATTTCATATGGTACATGTCTATGACAGTATAAATTGTAACTACAGTTAAACCTCGATGTATCGAACTTCAAGGGACTGTGAAAAAAACTTCGAAACATCGGGGCTTCGAATCATAAATGGGTTGTGATTTGAGTATTGAATTTCAATGCATATAAGATCAATAAGAACTATCGTTCCCGGCGTGTAATGTTTTCACGTCTATGTGTACTTTTTGGCATATTGAAATAAAACATAAATCCGACGTGTTCTTTATCATTTATAAAAACAACGGCATAAATAACAAAATACAATACATGTGTACAAAGGTAGGAGCATTCATAGTTATACGCATTAAAACATAGAGAAAAAAAACCTACATGTATCTTACTTTCAACTTAGATGCTGTCAATTACACCAAGATGCGAAACTACGGCGGAAATGCCGAAAATCGTACTACATGTATGTACAGTGTAACTGTCAATCAATTTAGCTTCTAGATTGAAATAAACATATGATTAAATAATAATGATTTTAAAGATTAATTTTCGACTTCGAGGTTGTCAAGATTGCAGGTGCATAAATACGAACATACAGTAATATCGTTATCGATATCTTAACAGAGTTGTCGTTCGTTGTGAGATGGGTCTGCCCAGCTATCCCCACGGATTGGTTACCGGGTCTTTCACCGGACAGACCATGATCGGAGCGCATCTGCCATACTGTGGCTCTGATAATAGAATGCCGACCACTGGTTTATCAGCATTATTAAACTTCTCACAAAGTTTGGCTTGTTTCGTTAATTGTCGGTCCAAAACAGTCCTTGTGGTTTATTTACTCATTTGGATAAATTGGTGTCATCAAGCCTTTAAATATGGCGGCATTGTCAATATCATTAACGAAAACTGTGAAATAATTAAATGACAAACTTACCCAATTATTACTGATAACACAGATTGTGCATGCAGAATTAAAAGAGCACCCAGCGTGTTGTGAAAAATTAGCGTCAGTCTAGCGAGTCATGTAATCCGTTGATCCATGTTAGTTGACAGGTAATCGATGTTCGATACATTTGTAGTATTTTATGTTGGATTTATATGAAAAGGACTGGAAAAAACTTCGATACAATGGGGAATTCGATACACATAACTTCGATTCATTGATGTGTTTTTACAAGGAATATATAGTGGAAAAGATCGGGACTTAAAAAAAACTTCGACACAACGGGGTATTCGATTTATCGAAGTTCGATACATAGAGGTTTAACTGTATTTTCTTCAGTGGAGGAATAAATTAAAGGCGTAAAAAGGCGTATTTATAGGGTAATTAATGGGTTAAGTGACCACCAAGTATGACAAAGTATGACAAAATAGGGATCTTTACAAGCAGTAATTGACAGCTTAATTTAGGGCAAAAGTAATGTAGAAATCTCTAAATGAGCTCTATATAGCATTACGTCTGTACTGCTTTTAAGTTGCAAATTATAGTATTTACTGTATTTCGAATGGTCACTAGGACAGGTTTTGTTGTATTGGAATTGGAAAAAAACAACACCATGCAATTTGTCTCTGTCTTAGTGGTAATTTTGTTATGACTTTTTGAAAAAGTGTAGTAAGTTAGTCTTTGGGAGTGGTACAGGGACAGCATACATGTACAGTCAGGGCTGCCATTTCTCCGGATTTTTCCGAAATCTTAGGATTTTTATGAAAGCAAATGGTAGCTTAAGGCAGGCTGAAAGTAAAGCAGAATGCGCCTTCAGGTGCATTCTACTTTACTTTCAACCTGCTTTAAGTAATCACGCTTGAACATTTGAAAATTTGGAGATCTTAGAATTTTTCATGATCAATTTATGGCAGCTCTGTACAGTAAATTTCTCTAAACTCAATTTTCATATACAAAACTACTACAAACATCCGTCATCTGAATTATAATACATGTATTAGCTAATAAGATGAGGACAATTATCTATAAGATTTGCTGGTTTGTTTATAACATAATGCCCCTTCCTGCCATCTATGGGCTAATTGGATGCCCAAGAGAGAGGGGAGCAGATACAGAAAACTTGGGCACAATGCCCTGCTCTTATTATCGACAGAGTTCTCTGGTTCTTTTGGATGCCCAGTGTAAAGCACTGATACATCAGACCTTGGTTTATAAAGTCTCTGAAGGACTTGGTCGCTTGGGAATCAAACTTGCAACCTCTGGTATCATAGTCAAACGCCCTACCACTGGACCACATCCACCAGTACAAGATTGGCAGTTTTAGGTTTAAATCCTGTTGAAATTTAAAAGCATTCTAAAAATAATAGTTTTGAATCGGTATGCATACTATATTTGCCACATTCTTTGATATATCAAAGGACAAGCTACAGAAAATTATAAAAATCAGATTACACAATCAATTTTGTATTAAGTGAGTTAAAGTGACCACTCGATAGTGCGTCTTATGCAAACAGTGTAAAGGAGCCCTCTGATCAGTGTCTGCATTGTTTGTTGTTTTACAATGCATTGTTAAACTCAAGCCTTAATAGTCAAAAATGGACTAGACGTAATTGGAAACTGGAATTGTCCATTAAAAGTTTCAGGGGCGAAAGAGTTACCTAGTATTAGATTGGTTTGAAAAGAAAACAAGAAGTTTATGTAGGTGGTCACAGTAGTCTGTTGAGATGCCTGTTAGCTGCAGACAACAGAACTGCACAAGATCATTTTGCACGCTTACAGTGAATTAAACCATGATAACAGTTTTAACTCTTTGCATGCTGGGTAATTTTTTCCGTCTGCAACCTTTGTCGTCTGCTATTGTTCTAAAAATATATTTTTCTAAATTTCTTTTCAAAATATGGTCAGAATGGCAAACAGTTTTGATCCTGATGAGATGCCGCGTTACGCGGCGTCTCATCTGGATCGAACCTGTTTGCAAAGATAATCATTGTGGCAGATATATCTGCCGTTAGCGTGCAAAGAGTTATAATCCTGTTGAGATACCGTACCATGTAGCGCTTCTTATCAGAATCCACAATGTTTGATACTCAGTCGAGAAAACTGTGAAAATTCTAACAGTAGCAGATGACAGTTGTTGAAGATGACAATATGACTTGGACAATATTACTTCGTGTTGAAAGTGTTAAAGATTACAGACATATCCATCAAGTTCACCATCAGTCTAGGTGGTAAATGATTTGATATCTTGTTAGCCTGTTGCAGCTCTGGCTCAGATGTTTTAAGCCTGTTGTTGATTAGGGCTGACAATGTTGTGTAATACAGTCTATAAATGACATGATGCCTGAACAGCAAAATACTAGAGGGATGGCCAGTCTTCAAGACAGTAGCAGCTTGATCCTTCTCCTACTGAATATACATAGATAAAACTCTTACCACTATGAGCATCTGTCTTCTGAACAATTATATTGGCTAATGAATTAAGGAAAAAACACCTGAAGAAAGATTTCAGGCTCCTTTCAGACAGATCCTATAAGAAAACATTACAGACTGTGGCAGTACAGCCCCTTCAAGACCTGTCTAATCTGAGTCTACAATTTCTCTCAAATTGGAGGAGTACAAAAACTAAGATACATTTAAACGAGGTACAGACATTATGACTTGTAGTCTGTATCTTAGGACAGACATGGATTGTCTTGAGTGATGTTAGGTAATTAGTCATGACATTGAGCTAATATGTGTTATTTGTGCTTGCTAATTGGTTTACATACAGTATGACCTGTATTCACCAACTAAACCATTCAATGAAGAAAGAAGGAGGTCTCCTAGAAAATAATGTAAAGAATGTACAAGAAACATTAACAATACACCATTTTACGCCTATGATTCATTCTTACTCTGAAGAAAATAGTTCCACTTAATACAATCATGAATATGCAACATAAGCATTTATTATATCCCAACAGATTGTAGCTGAAAGCAGGCTGAACGTAAAGCAGAATATGCTCCTTAAGGAGAAATCTGCTTAACTTGAAGCCTGCTTAATCCATTACCCCATAGTCTGTTTCTAGTACTGAAGATAGTTGAAAACTTAAAGCAGGTTGAAAGTAAAGCAGAATGTGCCTTAAGGCACATTCTGCTTTACTTTCAGCCTGCTTTAAGCTACCATCTGCTTGAATATAGAAAATATTTGTTGTGGTACATATTTTTGACTGTATAAATTGGAACTATTAACAAATTAGAGGCGTAAAAAGGGGTATTTATGGGGTAATGGGTTAAAAGAACCATTTATGTTAATTCATTCCTGAAAACAAGGTCAAAGGTGAACATTACCACTATATTGTATTTAGTAGTCAACTACTTCATGGAGAGCAACTATGATGCAGAAAGCCTACTTAAGGAGTCTGTGTCTTAATTATGCTGCTTTACAGAGGTTTGATTGTGATAAGTGATGACATGAAGTTAATAAGCCTTGTCTGTTGTTGCTAATTGGTACCTACACTGTCTGTGTTAGAACCATGTGGTAACCAATCTAAGAGCTGTAAAAAAAGTCTGCTGTGATGTCTGCAACTCCTAGTGATCAGCACTTTCAGTGATGGAAGCATGTATTGAAGACATTCACAAACAGTCTGGGGCCTGATCTGGATCCAAACAATTTGTCACTGTAAAATATTACATTGAATTGGAGCATATTGTGTTTTAAACAATTTCAAAGGTACTCAATGTTGAATGCTAGTGTTTCAACTTTGAATAATTGTGGTTTACTCAAAATACAGTCTGCTAAAGTTCTGAAATTTGCATTTTGTCTGTGCAGAAATATAATCTTAGTAGTGATAAATCCTTTGGATTCTGAGCACAGCTTGTGCTGTAGGCATTCATGGGACTTTCACCCATTACTTCATAACTACACATTTTTACACCTTTAATTTATTCCTACACTGAAGAAAATTATAAGTTTCAATTAATACAGTCATGAATATGGACAGCACTAAATACTTTCTATATTCTAGTAGTAACTTGAGCAGACTGAGAGTAAAGTAGAATGTGTGTTAAGCTTCATTCTGCTTATCTTTAAACCTGCCTTAAATGGTCACCTGTCTTCAATTCTAGAAATTAATAGGCCATGGGGAAAGGGTTAAACTGTGGGCAAATATATTTGAAATTTACTATTGATGTTAGAAGGCTTTATTGACAAGAGTTTCAAAGTTATTGTTATTTTATAACTACTTGTTTCTGATGGGATTTTAATTAGAAAGACAATTAGTGACAGGAATAGTTGTAGACTGTTTCAGTGGTAAAAACATTTCCGAGATATAACACTAAACATAAAGTCAAGAGTCTTGTAGCAACAAAATGGTATCAGAGATACCCTGTTAACCCTACTTTTTCTATTAGCATAATATTGACACTTGTAGACAGCGTAGACACAGACAAATCTGCTCTTGACATAGTTGTCCTATCTGGGTGAGCACTGTTTTCCTATCTGTCTGATAATTATATATAATATAGCTCTCATTTCTGATGAGAATTTTCCTTATTTAGATACTCAATCTAATAGTTCAGATGATAGATGTTCATAGTGAACAGAGATTTAAATATTTATATTCATACATACAAATCTGCTCAATATCTTCTTCCAATACTGGAAGAAGATATTGAGTGGATTTGTATGTATGAACATCTATCTTCTGAATTATTACAATGGCTAATAAAAAAGGGAAACACTTCCAAAGCAAAGAGTATGCACACTCATGTCAGAGACAGATCCCATTAGAAAAGAATGCAGCTTCAGGAGCTGTCTGATCTGCCAAGGTCTACATTGTTTTCAAAAACATCTTATTAACTTATTTCCCCATAGCCTGTTTCTAGTTGTGAAGACAGATAACCGCTTAAAGCAGGTTGAAAGCAAAGCAGAATGCATTTAAGATGTATTCTGCTTTATTTTCATCCTGCTTTAAGCTTTCATATGCTAGAATATTGAAACTTTTTCTATGGTGCATATTCATGACTGTATAAAATTAAACTATTTTCTTAAGTGTAGGAATAAATTGAAGGCTTAAAAATATGTATTTATTGAGTAATCATCCAAGGTATCTTCTTTTGGGTGGTTGCTACTTGCTGTTGTTACTGTAAATCTGACTAAATGCCAATGGAGATGACATTAAGCATGTTTCTTTGAATGCCTTTGGAGATATTATAAAGTTGTCTTTGTAGATCATCTAATTCTTGTATTTATCCAGGCTGATCCCATTCCAACAATTTGTGATTGTTCTTGTGGGTAGTCTTGGCTCTTTGCTTACATTTTATCAATATCCTTTCTGGAACTGAATGTAAATTATCTGCATATCACAGAGACTTTTCAGTGAGAGCCAAATGGCATACAAAGGCAGGGCTGCCATAAGTTGACATGAAAAATCCTAAGATTTCCAAACTTGCATTTTTCAAGTGCGATTTAACGAATCGTACCTTTACCCATTAGCCTTTTTCTTGTTTTGTCGACATGCAACTACTTAAAGCAGGCTGTAAGTAAAGCAGAATGCGCCTTAGGGCGCATTCTGCTTTACTTTCAGCCTGCTTTAAGCTACTATGTAGTGGGAAAAAATCCGGAGATTTAGGAAAATTCCGGAGAAATGGCAGCCCTGCAAAGGCAATTTGGCATCTAGCTAGAATCCAAACTGCAGAACATTTGTGCCTAACTGCATTGCATTTACATACAGTCAAACTTGTGTCAGTCAACCATCCAGTTTAGAACTAAGAATATTCTGTAATGAATGGGGGAATGCATAACCACTTTGGTGCCATGTCTTTCCTAGCTGTTCTGATAAATGCACTCACTGATTGTGTGTACAAGACAGGTGAATGCTTTAACCAAGATAAAGTAAAGCAGAAAGCTTCCTGCTTTACTTTCTTCTTGCTTTAAGCATTCCCCTGTCTTGTACACACACATACATTGTATGCAATGTTGTATATAGGTGCCTTGTAGTCATTGCTGTGGTAGAAAGGGTAAATGGAAAACAAACATGTGAACATTTCTTTTTCAACTATTATCTTCTACATCACCTTCATTTTGTAATATTGACATTCTGACTTCTGTCGTAATTAACCGTTAGCCTGCCACTCACGAATATAGCTCCATATGCAAACAGCTTGGATCCGGATGAGACGCCGAGTAACTCGGCATCTCATGCAGATCCAAGCTGTTTGACACTCGGACAACATTTTCAGCAATTTTGAGCAACTTTGAAGCACTTTGAAACTTGAAGCAGACGAGAAATATAGCAGACGACAATTTTTTTGGCGGGCTAAGGGTTAACAAAACTATGAACTGACTTGCAAGCAGATTGGATCTGGAACACAATACTGAGAGTTTTTCCTGTGTATTTGGTTTCATTTCTGTCACAGTGTTTGCATTTTGTAAGTCATGTCATCATTATCACTGTGAGGGTCGTAGAACAAAACACACTCACTGATAACACTGTTGCTACTTTTTTTTGCAGAAGAATACCTCGGATGCTTTTTGTGAAAACAAACTGACTTTTTGATTTGCTGTATATGAGCTTACCGTAGTCAGACAGTCACCTTGGAACAGGTTTCTTATCTGGTTCTAAATTGATTGCAACAGTGTGAGTAAATCTTTTCCTGTATTCAAAGAGTTAATAAATAGCATTAACAAAAAGATGAATATCCAGTCTTAAATCATTACAAGTTTAGTAATATTTTCATCTGCTATTATAACATTTTCTTTTCTGAAACAATCTTTTTAAGAAAATTAAAAATTATGGTCAGAATGTTAAAGAGTTTGGATTCTTAGGTTGCATCTCATTTGAATTTGAGCTGTTTTCAAACATTATCATGATTTTGCCAATTGTATGCAAAGAGTAACAGAATAGAAGTAATATAAAAGGCTCTGAAAATTGAGCTGTCTGCTTTATACCTTTGTTCTTCATTAAACAGTCATCTGTCTTAACCCTTTGAACCCTAGTCCCGCATATAGGCGTCTTTTCATACAGTGTACATGTGAATAGTACACTTGTCCTGTACAAACAGTGAAGGCCCAGATCAGAGGGCTCCGAAAGGAGCCCTCTGATCAGGGTCTTCACTGTTTGTCAGTAATGCCAAAATTGACAAAAACAACTCTTTAAAGCCAGAAATGGACTAGACAAAAATGGAAACTGGAATTGTCCATTTAAAGTTTCAGGGAGGAAAGAGTTAAGAGATGATACGTAATTCTCTTTTGTCAATCAGTATTGAAATGACATGATGATTGGACTCTGGGATTTCTTGTTTCCTGAGAAAATAATAGAGGGGAGAAAAATGTGTGAAAAAAGTTTTAGCAAAAAATCATAATTTCTTGTTTTCTGTGTAAATATTGGGGGAGACAAAAAGTGAAAGAATGTTTAAGAAAAAAGTCATCAAAGCAGACAACAATGTTTGCTGCAGATGACAATTGCACTCTGGGAACAACTTCTAAACTCAATCAAATATAAGTTAAGCAACATTCCAAAAGAAGCTGCATAGCAGCTTAATGATGAACTGAAAGTAATCCAAAAAGCTCCAATTGTGAGCTTTCTGTATCACTTATATTGAACATTAAGCAACCACCTGGCTTTTAAGAATTATACACTTGATTGACTGGTTGCTAAGCACAGATTCTACTGTATGTAGGAATGATGAACAATTATCAGTATGTAATACAGGATGGCGTGAAAAGAAACTGTAGAATGTAGGTATGATAATGACGCTGGCGAACACAAGTTTTTACAGAGCACGTAAAGCGGGATGTAAGACATCTGACAAGATTCCTCACAGATGAGCTGTGTGGTTTTCTGATTAATAGGTATTTATATAGGTTTAATTTGTCTGCCACTAGAATGGAGATTGTTTTATTCCTCACCTCACAGTGATTTCTCTACATCGTTTTTTGGCAACACTATAGTGGTATTGGGTTTTTTGTAAGTGATGACTTTATAAATTATATGAAGGTCATGATATCAAATGTTGGAAAAGATTTTCAGATTAACTTTATGTCTCTTGAACTCTTTGCTTACTGATAGCAAGACCATGATTTCCATTTCAAACATTTTGGATCCAGATGAGACACCAATTAAATGAAACGGCTTACAATATGATGTCTGGTTTACCTTTGTTTTGCATTAAGGTGGTTCGCGGGTCAGCTTATTCTGTGTCAGAATTCTTTGAAACCTTGATTAAATTGAAATATACCATATGGAGAGTGAAAAATCGTTAAAATAAAAAAAAGTTACAGTGCCGTTTTTTTCTGACAGGACCTTTTGTCGAAAAAAGCTCCTTTTTTGATAAACAGGAATATTTTCTTTATAAAATGATATAACTCAATAATTTCTGTGCATTCAAGTAAACTGTACATAGACTATAAGATATTGGGCAAACAAAAGTATTTTATGACCTATTTGTTGGAAATATCAATATTTAAAAAAAGTCAAATTCTGAAAATCTCAAATTACAAAAAATCTAGCTGTTTAACGTACACTTATTTTACTCTTATTAGATAGATATAACTTATTTCTACTAGTCACAAAAATTTAATGAAAATCTACAGTGGAATTTACATTTTATACATGATTTCCTGAAATTCTGACAAAATGTAAACACAAAACGAGTAACCTCCCTTTAGTTCAACTTTAAAATGCCGTCAGCTCTAAATAATACCATAAGTCAAACCTGTTATAAGGGACCATTGAAAACGGTAGCCTGTAGATCTTTAAAGGCAAGTGACTGCTTAATGCATAACAAAAGTAATGCATAAAAGCTCCTTTAGGATCTATCTTTTAGCATTATTTTTGTCCTGTGTTAAGCTGCCATCTGTCATATAGGCTATAAATACTCACAAATTTAGCTGTCACTTGACTATACTTGCATCTGATATTATTCATTATTACTTGACTAAACATAGCCTGTCCTTTGATCACTGCGTTATGAAATGACTAGTCACTAAAATCAGACAATTTGTTAAAAAAAAAGTTTTGAACCGAGTGGGAATTGAACCTTAGGAACCTTTGGATTGCAAGTGTATCACCGTATCCACTGCGCTAACAGAGCAGACACTGAGGAAGATCAAACTTTTCTTTATCTAAATTTTCTACTATAAGCATGTGCCGCAAAGATCAGGTGAAAGTCATCAGCATTTCCGGAACTCGAGATGCGGGCCGCCCGCTGTCGAACCACCTTAAGCAGTCATCTGATTTTAAAGAACATACTCATGCTTTAGTTAGGCTTTAAAAATTGTTTTATTTTACATTAGTAATTTTTGTGCAATACATTAACTCCCAGGCTAGGTGGGGAATTGTTATCATCTGTGCAAAGTTTGGATTCTGATTAGAAGCTGTGTAACGCAGTGTCTCATGAGGATCTCAAACTGTTTGATACTTTGACCCTGTTTTATAAAGAAATGTTGAAAAATCTATTTTAAGAACAGTAGCTGACGACAATAATGGTATAATTGCAGACAAAAAATTACCCAGCATGCAAAGAGTTAACAAATTGGTTTATCTGCTGCAGCTGCTGAAGTATTTGATGTGGACGTCAGCAATGAAAGATACTATTGACCTTCAGTAACAGAAATATGAAAAGGTGTGACACTTTGTTTGTCTTCCATTAATAATTTAATACAGGTCTTTCATCTAGTGAACACAATGTAACCTGGGTTGATACAGTGCAGAATGTAATTAATCCATTTACAATTTTTGTTAAAATACCAGGTGATCTTGGACTATACTCGCAAAACGTGTCTTTTGCTACTACTCATTGATGTAACATAGTATCTTTAGAGACAGTAGACAGTTTAATGCAGGGCAAGAATAAGGCATCAAAACCATATATCTGGAGTAATGGGTTAAGCAGCAAGTGCTTAGTTCTTTATCCGGTGGCTTTTGAAGAAAGTGTTAATGGCACTGACCTATATCATTACTGGTAGCTGTTATCCAATGACTTGATTGATAATGAGTAGTGACAAACATTTCTTTTGTTTGGTTACCATTATTTGCAAATTGCCAGTTATTAATAAAGAATGTGTGTGGTCAGAAGTAGGTTACTAAGGCAGAATATTTTTGAGGTGTCTTCTTATATGTCATCATTCAGGTTTAGCTTATAATCAACCCATTACCCCACAGCATGTTCCTAGTTTTGAAGACGGGTGACCACTTAAAGCAGGTTGAAAGTAAAGCAGAATGTGCCTTAAGGCACATTCTGCTTTACTTTCAGCCTGCTTTAAGCTACTATCTGCAAGGGCAAAGCAAATATTTCTTATGATGCATACATTTATGACTGTATTAGGTGGAACTATTTTCTGCAATGATGGAATAAAGGAAAGGCGTAAAATGGCATGTATTTGGAGTTATGGGTTAAGGCTGTGATATCAACCATCCCTAACCATTAAAATACTTACATTGTAACACGTAACACTATTATTTCTGGATATTTTGAAAGAATGTTTCCATTGTTCTTGTTGGAATGATTTATTTATCGTAGCTATTTGTTATAGAGATTTTCTCAACAATGGCCCATTTATATATACAACCAGAAATTATGAAATATGAAGCAGCAACATTTGACACTATAATGAGACAGCACTTTTAGTTTAGAGATTATTTATGAAACATTTTTTAGGAGTGTTTATTAGGAAAATCATCTGTTTCTTATATGTGTCCTTAGTTTGCTGTATTATAGTTGCAATTTGCTTGGTATTTACAGTCAAACATGTGTTTAAAAAGTCATTCTTAGATGAAGTGTTGACTGTCATTTCTTAATGATTGCGGAATTCTAAATATAGAACAAATGTAAAGCAAAAAGCTCCTACATGAGCTTTCTTATTAACGTTTGATCTTGCATTAGGCAGTAAGTTGTTTAAAGAAATGCTTATTCTTCTCGTTTTGAGTGGCTGCTTAATTAAAGTTTGACTGTATATTCTGTCATATTATACAATCAAACCTGTGTTCAGCGACCACTCAAAGTAACATGCATGTGCCTGTGTTTGAATGAGCAAAAAAGGTACATTTGTAATACAGAAAGCCCATTAAAAGCTTTGTGCATTACTTTTAATTGTTCTGCATTATGATAGTGTAACATTTTATTAAAAGATCTCATTTCTCTGCAAAATGCTTGGCAAATATGTTTGAATTTTTGGAGATGTTTAGTTATATAAGATGGGCAATTCTTGCAGTTACTACTAACTGCACCCTAGACTAGAGGCGTCAGTTTACTCACACAAACGAGTCCAAGATGTGATAGCACGCCCCAACATTCATTGTCAGGCTGTTACTTATAAGTTGATGTCAGGTCTGCAAGTCAATGTGTCTCATGTTCACTCCACAGAACAATAAAACTGACAGCTAATGGTAATTAACAACAATAAAACCTTGCAGGCATGCTGCCTCATGAGAAGGATTGAATTTGGGTTTTTTAAAGCATCAGAATCTTATCACTTATAGCAAGATGAAAGTAAAGCAGAAAGCTCCTTAAGGCACGTTCTGCCTTACTTACATCTTGCTTTAGGCTGTCACATGTTTTTAATACTATCATGAGTCTTGTTGTGAGCGGTCATGATACTAAGAGGGTTTACTTACGGTATCTGTTGCAGCATAAGCTTATTACTAATGTAATATTGTCCAAGCTAAAAATATTTCATGTAGGTGCTAAGTTAATACCAGTTAACCCATTTATGTCAGGAATTGGGTTCTTCAGTGAGTAAGAACCATAACTCTCAGTCATGTCTTAATTTTGAATTATCCCCCCTGAATGTAGTTTTTGCTAGGCAGTTGTACATTGTGGTTTTGCTGCAAATTTTTCCAACTAACTATACATTTAAAATTATTGGCAGTGGCAGCTGAAAGAAAGTTAAAAGGGGAACTTCCTGCATCCTGTATAAAGCAAGAGCATGTCTATTGTTATTTCCATGCTTCTTTGACACAAACTTCTGTCTAGTTTTATACTTGATGAGTATAAGGCTCTCATCAAGTGACATCTACAGATCACTCAGACTGTCCAATGTTTTCTAAACCTTTTTGGACCATAATATTGCCTGGGTTGAAATTGTCTTCAGCAAAAATGGTCAAATTAGGATTTATGCATTTCTAACTTGAAGACGAGTGTCAGATAGTTTAGTTCCTGGTCGGAAGCTGTGTTACGCGCGTCTGGTCAGGGTCCAGACTGTTTGCCAATACGAGTTTAGTCATGATTGGCAGGACCAGGGTTAATACTCATTACAGTGATACTGGATGTCTGATTTATCATACATGGTGGAATGGGTATTACTATAATTGATATTTCCCTCTGGCTCATTGGATTGCATTTATTGCCATGGTAGCATCTGCTCTGGTTAGGCTAAGGAGCTTAGACAATGTTTTGAATATGATATGAATGATATTAAATTGACCCTTAGTTAGTAAGAGATTATTGTTACCAACCTGACCCTTTGTCAGTAAAAAATGAAACCAACCTGATCCTTAGTAAGAAATGGCATCAACCTGACCAAGAAATGACATCAACCTGACCCTTTGTCAGTAAGAAAAAATATCAACCTGACCCTTTTTCAGTAAGAAACATTATCAATTTGACCCTTTGTCAGTAAGAAATGTTATCAACCTGACCCTTTGTCAGTAAGAAATGATATCAGCATGACCCTTAGTAAGAAATGGCATCAACCTGGCCAAGAAATGACATCAACCTGACCCTTTGTCAGTGGAAAATGATATCAATTTGACCCTTTGTCAGTAAGAAATGTTATCAATTTGACCCTTTGTCAGTAAGAAATGTTATCAACCTGACCCTTTGTCAGTAAGAAATGATATCAACCTGACCCTCTATTGTCAGTAAGAAATTTATCAACCTGACCCTTTGTCAGTAAAAAACGTTGTCAACCTGACCCTTTTGTCACATGAAAAGTTGTCAACCTGACCCTTTGTCAGTAAGAAAAGATATCAGCCTGACCCTTTGTCGGTAAGAAACGTTATCAACCTGACCCTTTGTCAGTAAGAAATGATATCAACCTGACACTTTGTTAATAAGAAATGATATCAATCTGATCCTTTGTCAGTAAGAAATGATATCAACCTGACCCTTTGTCAGTAAGAAAAGATATCAACCTGACCCTTTGTCAGTAAGAAATTATATCAATTTGACCCTTTGTCAGTAAGAAATGATATCAACCTGACCCTTTGTCAGTAAGAAATGTTATCAACCTGACCCTTTGTCAGGAAATACACATTACCAGTTGACAGTGCGATACAGAGTGATGTTTTTAGCTCGAGATAATTTTGGCGGAAATAGCCGATCTGACGAGCGCCTTGGCGCGAGTCTGATCGGTTGTTTCCGCCAAAAACGTCGAGAGCTAAATGCAACACTCTGTAGCACACTGCCAACTGGTGATGTGTTTATTATATGCCTTGAATACACACCAGAAACAATTAAATAGTTATTTAAATCATTTTATAGCCAAAATTTATCAGTTATTTGAAGCAGAACAAGATTTTTTGTTTGCCAAAATGATTAACGCGGCACTTGTACACGTACGTAAATGACGTCACGTTAAATTGAAAGCGAGGTCAGAGTAAAATACAAAGTGGCTGATACAAGGTGGCTGATACCGACTCTTGTATTTTACTGTGTAAATACACGTGTAAACGCTCGATATCATACAGAGGCATATAATAAGAAATGATATCAACCTGACCCTTTGTCAGGAAGAAATGATATCAACCTGACCCTTTGTCAGTAAGAAACGTTATCAACCTGACCCTTTATCAGTAAAAAACATTGTCAACCTGACCCTTTGTCAGGAAGAAATGATATCAACCTGACCCTTTGTCAGTACAAAACGTGGTCAACCTGACCCTTTGTCAGTAAGAAATATCAACCTGACCCTTTGTCAGTAAGAAATGGTATAATTCTGACCCTTTGTCAGTAAGAAATGGTATCAATCTGACCCTTTGTCAGTAAGAAATGATATCAACCTGACCCTTTGTCAGTAAGAAATGGTATCAATCTGACCCTTTGTCAGTAAGATTTTAACCTGACACCTGACCTTAATTAGTAAGAAATGATTTGAGCCTGACCCTTATATAGTCAGTGAGAATGATATCAACTTGACTCTTAGCAAGACAGGGGCCTCTGTGGCCTAGTGGTATAGTCACTGTGACTTACATCACTAAGCTCCTCACTGCTGTGAGTTCGAATCCCAGGAGGGTCCTTCGGACTTTTCATGTGGGGAAGCCTTCCAGCTGGCTTTCGGAAGGCTGGTTGTTCTACCCAGTTGCCAATTTGTGTCAGAAACAGTGCATATTAAAGGGCTTTTGGGGTCTTCCTCCACCTGTAATAGCTGGACGTCGCAATATGACTGAAATACTGTTAAAAGCGACGTCAAATCATAACAAATCAAATCAAATCTTAGCAAGACATGATATTAATATAAACCTGCCCCATTGTCGGTAAGAAATGGTGTCTATTTGACCTTTTAATTGTCAGTAAGAAATGATATCTATTTGACCCTTTAATTGCTAGTAAGAAATGATATCTATTTGACCCTTTAATTGTCAGTAAGAAATTATATCTATTTGACCCTTTAATTGCTAGTAAGAAATGATATCTATTTGACCCTTTAATTGTCAGTAAGAAATTACATCAACCTTACTATTAGTAAGTAATTATATCAACCTGTGCCAGTAGGAAATGGTATCAACATGATGCTTTGCCATTAAGACATGATATCAACCTACCTCTTAGTAAGAAATGATATCAACCTGATTCTTAGTCAGTAAGAAATGATATTAACTTTAAGTTCATCCTGAGTCCTAAAAGGAAAATAAATCAAATGAGAATTTTGCTATTGTAAAACAATAAAAACAGACATTTTTTGTCTAATTCTAGATACATGTAGTTTGTTTTGTAAGAATCTTAATAACTTTTTATGTAAGAATTTTGAAATAAAATAACCCTATTTTTGTCTCCACTTCTAATCTCTTTTAGGGCTTAAGAACATTGTCTGCTTCAAAAGTGGTGTCTGAATATGTTTTAACATGACTGTTCCTGAATATTTTGACAAGTTGTAATTACCAAAAAAATATAATCAAACAGTTTGGATCCTGATCAGATGCCGAGTTCTCGGCATCTGATCAGGATCCAAACTGTTTGCAAATGCAAGTCAAGTCTGTGTTAGCACTGGAATAGTTTTTGGCCTGAAATATGCATCCAGTTAAGTTGTCTGTGGACCATATGTAAGAGAGAAACTGGCATTCTCACTTTAATGAAAAACTTGTCAAAATAAGCCGTGTAGCTGACAATCCACTTATTACCCTTGGAATTTCTCCCTAAATATAAACAACCCTTCTGTCGTAGTGGAATTTCTGCAATTTTTGTGCAAATGTTTGAGGTGATTTGTTGGTGTCGTTCACTAAAAACTATAAACGTAGAAACAGTCGGACATGTATTGTGCAGTAGTTCTCAAAGAACCACTCTAGAACAGTTAAACCTCTCTTTTACAACCACTAAATTGTGTTTATTATTAAGTATGTATGTATTAAATCTATAAGGCATGTAGCTGCTTAATGCAAGTGAAATTAACACAGAAAACTCCTAAAGGAGCTTTCTGTGTTTGTTTCACCTTCTTTTCAGCTGCCGCCTGTCTTTTACACTTTTAATTTAAGCCTTGTTTTAGTGGTTGCAATAGAGGGGTTTTACTGTATTTTGGGATAATGCTGTAAAGAAGAATTAAGGTCTTTTAAAAATGGGATTGAATAATGCAGAATGAAATAAAAATGTAGAAAGCTGCTTAAAGCTCCTTTAGGAGCTTTCTGCTTTAATTTTGTTCTGTATGAAACATAAATTTGACTAATATAATGACAACCACTGTATACTATCTTCTTATGAATTAAGTCCATCGATATGATCGTCTTCATTCTGGTAACGACTGCATTGAGATTTTCTGTTACTATTAAAGTTCATAATATATTGCCGTCATTTGACACTAAATGTTAACATACACCCTGATTTCATTGCTAGAATTGTCAATTTTACATGATTATTTATTGAATATTGACATTTCCAAACTCTCTGAAGATTTCTTAAAGAGCAGTTCAAGAAATTCTTCCTTCTCCCTTGTCTTGTGCAACTGATTTACAATTATTATTTTTATTGGCTTTTGCCAGAATTCTGCCAGCTTGTTTATATTTGAGATGGGAACTATTTCCGCAGCGTAGTGCCGCAAAAGTTTACGATGATTGGAAACAATGCGAGACTGTAAGGTCGTTATCGTGATTCAAAATGCAGTTTGCAGTTCTGCTAACATCATTTAAAGGTACATAAAGTCTATTTCCATTTTGTTCAGCTGACATAAGACTAAAGTAATTAGCCATTAGTTGGCAGATGTATTTCGATTGGCTTTTTCTGCGCTGATCTGTAATTTTGAGGCAAAGTCTGCAGTCTCTTTTATCAAAATCTCTTCTCATTAATCATGTTGATAAAAGAGAGGCAAACAGCGTAGATCCGGATAGGATAAATCTTAGTTATATTAGTAGTCAGAATGGTCGTTAAGTCATTACTCCATAAATACACATTTTTACGCCTTTAATTTATTCCTCCATTACAGAAAATTATTTTCCACTTTAAAGTTATTAATATGCCCATATTAAGAATTAGTTTCTATATCCTAGCAAATGGTAGCTTAAAGCAGTCTGAAAGTAAAGCTTTACTAAAATCAACCTGCTTTTAACCCTTTACCTGATAGCCTATTTCTAGAATTGAAAATAGGTTACTACTTAAAGCAGGTTGAAAGTAAAGCAGAATGCGCTTAAGGCGCATTCTGCTTTACTTTCAGCCTGCTTTAAGCTATCCTGTGCTAGAATATATTGAAAATTTTCCCTATTATATATATTCATGACTGATTAAATTGGAACTATTTTCTTCAGCTGAGCAATAAATCAGATTCGCTAAAAGTCGCTTCTATGGGGTAAAGGGTTAAGTGGTCACATAATTATCTTAAGTACTAGGAAAAGACTTGGGGTAATGGGTTAGAGCAGTCTGAAAGTAAAACAGAATGTGCACATTGTGCTTTACTATAATCAACCTGCTCTAAGTGGTTAGATGTCTTCAAAACTAGAAACAGGCCTATATGGGATAAAGGACTAAACAAAGTACTTTGGGTGCTATAACAATTGGATATAGGCTATTTGCACTGATACTTAGACCAATTATTATTGGAGAATAAGAATTTAAGAGGTATCCTCTCTGGCAATTGATATCAGGCTATATCAGCTCCTCATAAGAATGCTAAGTACAGTGTTTAAAGCAGAGATTGCTACTTGAAGCAAGATAAAAGTGAAGCAGAAAGCTCCTTTTGGGATTTTTCAAGCAATTACTGCCCTTAACCCAATTACCCATAGCCTGTTTGTAGTTTTAGAAGACAGTTGACCACTTAAAGCCCCAGGTTGAAAGTAAAGCAGAATGCATCTTAAGGTGCATTCTACTTTACTTTCTGCCTCCTTTAAGCTACAATCTTCTAGGATTTAGGAATATTTCTTATTTTGCCTATTCATAGCTGTATAAATTGGAAATATTTTCTCAAGTTTGAAAACAATTAAAGGCATAAAAGGCATATATTTGTGGAGTAATGGGTTTAACATTGAAACTACTTTTGACATGCTTGTCCAGAATGATTGCTTTACAAACTTCTGCCTGTTTATCTGAGCTCATTAGTGATTTCATGGCTTCTATATTTCCTGCTTATCTGTTACAGACAGGGCTGCCATAAATTGATCTTAAAAAATCCTAAGATTTCCAAACTTTCTGTCTTTTAAGCCCGATTACTTAAAGCATATTGAAAGTAAAGCAGAATGCACCTTAGGGTGCATTCTGCTTTACTTTCAACCTGCTTTAAACTACCATCTGCGAGGATAAAAATCCAAAATTTTCGGAAAAATCCGGAGAAATGGCAGCCCTGTACAGAGAAAAAGTGAAAATAAATTTCCTGGATCATGAGACTCTTGACAGTAACTAATGGGAGAGAGTTTTTGGTCGGAAGCTGGTTATTTAGCACGGATACACTATTACTATTGTTTGACATATTGTACCAAAATGTGATTTACGCCCAAGGACCATGCAATGAATTATTGATGAAACTTCACCGCAGGCAACAAGTCGGTGACAAAGAAGAGAGAAATGTGAAGATAATTACATGAAGGGGCCAGCTAATCCACATTGTGGATATGAGGTATTATAACCTGGATGGATATCCAGGAGTAAGATTTATTGTCAGTAGAAATCACTTTATTAGTCAGAGTTGGGTAAAATTGCATTTCCGGGCAAATAATGCATCCTGTGATTGAAGCCAAAGAAGAGACAGGTCTCAAGGTTATAAAGTGTTTGGGTCGAGTCTGAGTTTGTTCTCAAGCATTTGATTGGTCAGATTTGAGCCTAGGCTCAAATCTAACCAATCAAATGCTTGAGAACAACTTTAGACTCAACTCAAAAGCTTTATAACCTTGGACCCTGATTGGTCCCATGATGGTTTTATTCCCAACAAACACAATAGAACAGTGATACAAATTTGCAATTATTGTTTCAATTATTTAAGAAAATATTATTTTCTTCATCTCCCATTGTCAATGGTCAAATCTTTTAATTTCTGCTTAATCATCTCCTTCAAAATGTCATCTCAAGAAATTCTAAAAACTGACTTTATTTCCAGAGATTTAATCAAAGTTTAAACTCGACATCTGGTTTTGAATCCAGTGTTTTTAAATCATTAATGTTTTCCTAAGCACTCTAGGGTTATGGGTTGCATGTCTTTTAAGCTTAAGCCGGAGGGTCATAACAGTTCATATATAACATTATCCTCAACACACGTAAATATTGACTCTTGTAGTCTTTAATCCCCTTTCAGAAATGTTTTTATTAATGACTTCCTGGCTTGTTAATTTCCAATCCTGATCGAAACTAAATTCGTCTAATTGAATGGTAGCTTGTGGCTTGTCTGTAGTTTACCAATTGCTAACCACAGAGTGCTAACTTCATTGACTTTAGGAGACCGTGGAATTTTCAGTAATTATCGGTGCTGTTTTACCTGTAACGGCTAACTATCATTTTCATGATTTATAGTTTTTTGAGGACAAATAGCCACCTTTCATGAAACATTACAGACCAAGGAAATTCAATCCCTTTTAACCCCATTACTACCCTTATATCATCTGTTTATGAATTACTGTTTGTGTTTCATTGCTTAAAAATTAGAATTTAGATAATTTGACAGAAGAAGTCCTATTTATGTGAATTAGTTTGGATCATAAATATAACTTGTTGAGTTACCGGATGTCTGATCTGGATTCGAACTGTTTGGAAATGTTGTAGAAGTTGGGCGTGGCAGTGAGGGAGTTAATACTAGAGTTATTACAAATATTGAACCAGAAAAGGATGGTACAATTTAGTAATTAAGTCACAATAGTATGGTATTGATTGGTCTGTCACACCAGTCTGTCTTCATTGGGTAGAAGTCAGGTGCCGTCTTTTATGTACCAGTACAAACCAGTACGACTCCATTGCTCTAGCTATAAGATATAGCCCATTTGAAAGCAGGATTAACCCTTTACTCCATAGTCTTTTTTTTTCGTTTTGAAGACAGGTGATCACTTAAAGCAGGTTGAAAGTAAGGTAGAATGTCCCTTAAGGCATATTCTTCCATACTTTCAGTCTGCTTTAAGCTACTGTCTGCTAGGATATAGGAAATATTTCTCATTTTGCTCATTTTGAACTGTACTGTCAATCTTTTATTAAGCAACCAATAATTGAAATAGCATGGAGATATCTGAAGGCAAATGACTGCTTAATGCAGGATAAACATAATGCAGAAAGCTCCTATAGGAGCTTTCTGCATTATTTTTATTCTGCATTTAGTAACCACCTGTATTTATGTTTCCCCCAATGGTCTTCTTGTGAGTGCAGGCTTCAATACATGATTGTATTGAAATGTTATCTTGACTGTTTGTCTGTGTATGCTGTCATATTACAATCTCGTCTTTTCGTATCAATAAATTACGAGACAGACCGTTTTTTTCAACATGGCTATAATTAGCCCGCTTTTATTATTGTTACGATGACATTTTGTTCAATTTCGGCAGATGCTATCAATGGGTGGCTTATTCAGGCCGGATTCTCTTTTAAACCAATTTTCCACCCAGTTTGCTCTTATTTCCCCGTGTTTGTCAGTAATTGCTATTTTCGTGTTTCACTGGTTGCACGTTTTGTAAGGGCAGCGGTCTTTGAATTGTTGTAAATGATGACAAAACACCCTCTACCCTGGAGACAGTGGGTGACAATTATATATAATTAAAGTGGTATTACAGGTAAAGCCCCCAGTAGGCCTGAATAAATTTAAATGGTCATATTAGGCAAATCCTTACCCTCTTTTGCTTATCCCCTTAAACCCCATAACCTGTTTCTAATTTCAAAGACAGGTGATCACTTAAAGCAGGTTGAAAGTAAATCAGAATGCTCCTTAATTAAGGCGCATTCTGCTTTACTTTCAGTCTACTTTAAGCTTCCATCTGCTAGGATATAGAAAACATTATTATAAATTAGAATTGTTTCTTCAGTGGAGGAATAAATAAAATGCGCTAAAAGGAGCTTCTATGGGGTAAAGGGTTACTCTCACTGAATACTGAGTACATGTAATAGTGCATTTGCATCAATTGTAGTCTGCTGCTGTTCTAAAAATATCATTTTCAAAAATCAATTGTCACGTAAGTCAGCGTCTCATAAGGATTCAAACTGTTTGCAAAGGTAAAAGGTGTTGATTGCCATCCATAACAGAAATAGCATTACTTATACTTATATTCAACTGTGTTTTAGGCAGGATACAGCTTACCCTTTGAACCCTAGTCCCGCATATAGGCGTCCTTTTCAAACAGTGTACATGTGAATTGTACACTTGTCCTGTGCAAACAGTGAAGGCCCAGATCAGAGGGTTCCGAAAGGAGCCCTCTGATCAGGGTCTTCACTGTTTGTCATGATGTCAAACATGGACAAAAACAACCCTTAAACGTCAGAAATGGACCAGACTAAAATGGAAACTGGAATTGTCCATTTAAAGTTTTAGGGAGGAAATAGTTAAAACAAGATGAAAGTAAAGCGCAAAGCTCTTAAAGCAGATATTGATATTTGGCACTTTTTTAGGGAGTAGGTACGTCCTATGTCGCTTATGTGGAGGAAGGGATTAAACTCCTCATAATATGATATACATATACTATTATCACCGCCTCACTGCATTGTATGGGAGATAACACTGGTAGATGATCTGACAGTACAGGCTATCATGGTCACCTGAACATACATGGCGCAGTCACTGCAGACAAACCTGGGTTATAGTCTGAAGACAGGTGGCTGTTTAGCACACAATGAAAAGAATTTAGAGACACCCCAGGATCTTTAATTTCCATAAGCTTTAGCCCCTGTCTTTTAGACTTTCAATGTTCCTTGAACACAGGTTTGATGGTACTAGCTCCACCGTGAAAGTTTTAGCAGATCAGTGTAACCTGCAATTTGACAGTCTTTATTGTCATGTTTTGTGCCACAGTAAAACTTCTCTATTATCATCACTTATTTTGTATACTGCCAGGTGTTTTCTGCATTTAAGACATAATTACGATTGCTTAAAGCAGGATGAAAGTAAAGCAGAAAGCTCCGAAAGGAGCTTTCTGCTTTACTTTCATCCTGCTTTAAGCAATCACCTATCAGATGTAGTATCATCACAAGTCTTATATTGAGTGGTCTATATACTGAGGTATTACTGTAGTTAGTGTTTCGATGTCCACTTGACATGAAGTTGTGAGCAGGTCATCACTACACTGTCGCATTCATCCTAATCACCATTTAAACACTTTGACACTTTTTACAGACCGGTCAGCAGTTACTGAGCTTTGTCTGAACCCAGGTTTACCTTTTGTATGAAGGGGGTTTCCCTGTTTAGGGACAATAGTGTTTGTCATATTGAAAAGAAGATAAAAGAATAGGGAGTCATGTAATCCGATGGTTGTATTAAACACTGTGCACCGACCACCGGATGATATCGCTTGACCTCAGTTAACTCCAGGCATGCCAGCAGTCTCTTAATCGGTCATCGCAATGATGCCCAGAGCGACGTCACTGCCTGTCAGCAAAGTTGTAACACGGAATTATATGTGCACCCATTTACTTTGGCATAATACCTATTCCTCAAAGAAATCTGTATTCACTTCTTTATCTAGTCTTCATGGAAATGCATTTCTTGTGTTTTCCAAATTACTAATTCGGTTAAGTCGAACATACCCGTATTTCAAAGTTAAAACGCGGCTAAGCCGCGTTTTAACTTTGAAACACTGGTATGTTCACCTAAACCGAGCTTGAAATAAGGCAAATTCATGTTTTGATATATCGCATAGTTCGAGTTTAGCGAGTTAGAGATATCGAAGTTCGACTGTACTTTATTACGCTCTTTACCTATTCCTCATAGAAATGCCAACTAATGCCTTTGCCTATTACTTATAGTAATGCTTATATAGTGCATTTACCTACTATTTTAATACCATTATATAACTATTCATAATAGAATTATTTATAAGTCCCCGTCATTGATAGATGCAGAAAGCATATAGTTTAATGATAGTGACACAGCCACATTTCATGGCTCCAGATAAGATGAAGTAAACTGAACAAATCCAAGTTTCTCACTCATTTTTAAGCGCTTTTGAAAGCACTACCCCTGTGTGAAAAGAGCGCTATATAAATCTGGTATAATAAAATAATTTTAGCACCAAATCAGAGATGATTCTAATGAGTAGTGACACTATTGGGTTTAATGCAGAAATAAAGAATTTAGTTTTTGAAATACTCCCGTTATTTAGAGCTCTGCACATTTGTAATCAATTTCGATGGGACTCTTACTGACTTTGATAAAGTCAAGGTCATTTATGGGCAAACATGTTGTGGTTCTTCGGAGACCCAGGTGGCAGCTGCCAGTCTGTAAGACCATGCAGTGTTTGTTAACTCACAAAGTATTCCATCAACCTTGGCCAGACAGTATTATTTGCAGACAATTATCCTCCAAATTAACTCTTATCATGTTGAATTATCTCTTTTTCGCGTCATGCGGCGTCTCATCAGGATTCAAACTATTTGACACTCTGACCCTGGAATTATGGACAAATTTTACTTTAACAAGAAAACAGAAAAGATGGATTAAGTTTGTTGTAAACTCCCTTCATGGTTCAATCATAATTATTGAAATTAGTTTGTAAGTGTTTCAAGGTAGACAATGCATTGTTTTATATTCCCCTGAGGTCTGTGAAGCATTATATCTTGCAGGCTTGAATAATCCACTCAATTCTAGTGACAGTTTACCTTTTTGAATGCTGAGTAATATTGACGTCCGTAACTATAGCCGTCTGCTACTGCTCTAAAATGAGAAATTTCAAAAGATTCTTTTCCAAATTAGGGTCAGATTGACAAACAATTAGGGACCTGCTGAGACACTGGATTAGTCGGGGGTGTCATCTGGATCCAATCTGCCAATGTAATCATGGTTTCTTTGCTAACATGCAAGAGTTATACCCGTTAATCACGGCCAAGCCTGACTTCACTAGTTATTACAAATAGCTTGGATCCACATCAGATGCTAGTTTACTTGATGTATAATCAGGATCCAAACTGTCAAAATTGAGAAAGATAAACAGACAACCATTTTTCAGCAGACTATACTTTTGCAATCAATGGGTTAACTCTTTCAATACTGCATTAACTGTGCCTCCGTTGAATATGCTATGTATCTGCTGAAATTTTCAAACTGGCCATGTTTTCTTTAAAATAACAGAATCACCATCTGATTTGAGTAAAAATTAAGTCTGGATCCTGATCAGGCTCCACATTCAGTGAGGACTGATCTGGATCCAAACTGTTTTCAAAGGGTTTCAATACGCTGTTTTTCGGTGTTGAAAGGGTGACGCCCATTGGCCATGAATATTTTACTATCTCACAGCCTCCTCATCCAGTGGTGAAGGCAAATGGGGACTAATTGCACCTATAACCCTTTAACTACACAGACTCCAATCATCTTGACCACTGCAAACAGTTTAGATCCTGATCAGACGCCGAGTAACTCAGCGTCTGATCAGGATCCAAACTGTTTGTCACTCGTCTTGTATATCTGGGATACTTGAATAGAAAGAGCTAACTAGTGTATTCAAGTAGATTATATTTTGTTATATTTTGTGGAGATAGTGTTTATTCAGCGTTCAAAGTTATCAACACCTTTACATATACTGGGACAATGTCCCCTCTGATTGGTTGAACTTTTTCATCTCCCTCTCTGCTTAGAATTGACTTATATTACTGAATAAATTCCTAAAAACAAAAGTATTATTTAAATCTTACCAAAGAATAATAACAACCAGCAAAATTTCACTAGCCTACAGCTTTGTTACAATCATTGAGTGATTACAGATCTTGATCTAGACGGGTATCGAATCATGTTCAGTTTTAAGTGTTGCCGTTAAAGGGCAGACTACTTGAAAGTAATCAGTGGCGACATCTGCTCTGAGGCTGCGTGGACTTGTGGGAGGTGTTGACCAGGTCACGACCTCTACAGCCTCCTTGGCAACTGAAGTAGGGTTAGGAACAATGCCTGGCAGGGCTGGCTGTCCACTCCGGGCCATGTCTATATTGTCACAGGATTAGACAACAGGGGCCTATTACATGCAGTGTATTAGGTGAAACAAACAATACCATCATTTTAGGGCAGGTACTTCACTAGAAATGGGGATTCTGATAATTAGGTTGCACAAAATGATGGTCAGACTTGTGGTCAACTTTTCCCTCATTGATTGTTTTCAATATTTAAGACTATTGGTTGAAGTAAAGCAGAAATCCTTGAAACCATTTTCTTCATAGCCAAAAGTGCAGTAAATGTCTATTAAGCAGTGTTTAAAATAGGATACTTATATTGCTTAAGCCAAATGAAAGTAAAGCAGAAAGCTCCCTTTCTGCTTAACTTTCATCTTGTTTTTAGCTAGCTACCACTTCTATTCAACGCTATAAATGAATATTTACTTGCGACACTTATGAATAGAAGTAGGTAGAGATGCTCTCAGAAGGTGCTTTCTGTGGAGGAATGGGTTAACCCTTTGAACCCTAGTCCAGCATATAGGCGTCCTTTTCAAACAGTGTACATGTGAATAGTACACTTGTCTTATGCAAACAGTGGAGACCCAGATCAGAAAGGAGCCCTCTGATCAGGGTCTTCACTGTTTGTCATAATGCCAAACAATGACGAAAACAACCTTTAAAAGTCAGAAATGGACTAGACTAAAATGGAAACTGGAATTGTCCATTTAAAGTTTTAGGGGGGAAAGAGTTAAGGAATTGTATAAAAGAAGATGTATAGAACATCTTATGGATCCTTTATCTATCTTTTGGATCTGCATATGTTTGTCCTTCATTGAGGAACTACAGTAAAATGGAACTTTTATCTTCTGTGAGCTCATTGAACTTTTTTACCCCATTTTATATGCCATTTACAATTTTAATTTATTCCTCCACTGGAGAAAATAGTTCCGTTTTAAGCAGTCATGAATGTGAACCATAAAAAATATTTTCTATATTAAGCAGGTGGTAGCTTATAGCAGGCTTCAACCTGCTTAAAGTTGACACCTGTCTTCAAAACTAGAAACAGACTAAGGGATACAAATAAATAGGGTAATACAGATTTGTGTACAGGAAAATTTCATCTGCTCTCAGACACCAATTTCCAGTACATTCAGATGCAGGCAAAACTTTCATAGCTTTCACATGCAAATAATTTCCCCCTGCTATTGTTAGGACTGGGCAGAAAAAAGTGACAAGGTTTTTTGCTGTTAAACATTGTCAATCCTCAATCACAGTGCTTCATTTAATTGCCCATCAAACAACATCGATAGCCAATCAAACACTGTTATTTTATCACCTCATATCCTCTTTTCCCTCGGATTTATGAAATTGGAAGGAAATAGGTGTTGACACTCTCGTAATTAATTGGTCGGAAAGTGTCAGCAATGGCCGCCCCAAGCAATATCGCAGAAAATTAATTCAGCAATTAATGGAGATGGGAAGATTTGGCTGCAGTTTTCTGGTGTCGGAACAATTCGGAACAATTCGTGTGCAAGTAGGAGCACTGGCTGTCTCTGTCGGTGCGGTCAATTTCATTGATTGAGATTAATGGTGTAACAGATTTCGTTTTTTCATGGTTCTCCATGCTGAAGATGCTTGAACAATCCCTTTGTTCATGTGTAATTTTGTGCTACTTTGAATACAGCCAGACATGTATTAACTCTTTCCTCCCTGAAGCTTTAAATGGACAATTCCAGTTTCCATTTTAGTCTAGTCCATATATGACTTTTAAGGGTTGTCTTTGTCAATGTTTGACATTGTGACAAACAGTGAAGACCCTGATCAGAGGGCTCCTTTCCGAGCCCTAAGATCTGGGTCTTCACTGTTTGCATAGGACAAGTGTACTTTTCACATGTACACTTTTTGAAAAGGACGCCTATAGGCGGGACTAGGGTTCAAAGGGTTAAGCAGCCATTACATAAAGGAGTGTCAGATCTCTAAAAGCAAGGGACTGCTAATGCATGACTAAAGTAATGCAGAAAGCTCCTGTAGGAGCTTTCTGCCTTACTTTTGTCTTGCATTAGCAACTACCTATCTTACAAAATTGTCAACATATGGTTTTTAATGTCTGCTTAACCCTTTGAACCCTAGTCCCGCCATTAGGCGTCTTTTTCAAACAGTGTACATGTGAATAGTACACTTGTCCTGTGCAAACAGTGAAGACCCAGATCAGAGGGCTCCGAAAGGAGCCCTCTGATCAGGGTCTTCACTGTTTGTCATAATGCCAAACATTGACAAAAACAACCCTTAAAAGTCAGAAATGGACTAGACTAAAATGGAAACTGGAATTTTCCATTTAAAGTTTCAGGGAGGAAAGAGTTAACACAAGTTTGACTAATTGACGGGAAAACTGAAAAAGAAATTAAACTTGAAAGGAAATTAACAAAACAATTAAAACAGAGGCGATTAATTGATATGGTACTAAATTGTAAATAAATAACATTTTGATCAAATTCAATGTGTAGGGAACTGATTTTGATGTGAATTGTTTGCATTAAGAAAATTTTATCAAATCTCGCCTTTAATGAACTGATACAGATCACCATGGTTTGCAGAAAGGAGAATTTGATCAAGTCCAATCTTTTTATAAACTGATAAGCAAGGACACTGTCTGCAGAAGGAGAGTTTGATCAAATTCAATCAGATTCTGAAAACCTTTAGCGCTGAGTTCAAGCATTGGGGAACCTTTGTAAACAGTGAGTAACCTTTGTAAACAGTTAGGAACCTGATCTGCAGTGAGGCCTCTCAAAAAATGGAGCCTGATCAGGTTTGTCATGGTTTGTCAGTTTGATCTTGTGATCTTTTGATCTTCTTTAATAAATAGAAACAGGAACAACATTCAGTATGCCAGCAGAGACATTTTTTTAACAGAAAAAACATAGCTCGGTGTTAAGAAAGGAAAATGGAATTAATTCAGAATATCCCTTTTTGCAGAAGAATCATCTCTTAGAGATTGTTGTATTCGGTGGTCACACCATAGGGTTTGTTGGAAACATAATGAACTAAGTATTTAATATACCTTATCTGGAGCTCCCTTCTATTGATCTAGAGGTTTATATTTTTTAAAAAGATTGCGTTTGCAAACAGTTGGATCCAGATTAGACACAAATAGTTTAAAGTGTATCATAAGGTTTCAAAGAGTTTGACACTGTGACCCTTGTTTTTGAAAAAAAAGTTTAAAAATAAAAATCAAGGAGTAAAACTTGGTGCAATAAAATGCCTTTATAATCACTTATAAAAGAGTTGACATTACACAATGCAGGTTACTCAAAGCGAGATAAAGGTAAATAAGTTCTTCTATGGAGCAGTTTTCCTAGCTTACTTATTTTCTCTCAGCTTTACACTGTCTTTGCAAATGTCAAAAGGTCTTTTAATTTAACCCTTATTAATCCCATAGCCTGTTTCTAGTATTGGAGATAAGTGACAACATAAAGCAGGTTGAAAGTAAAGCAAAATGTCCCTTAACCCTTAGCCTGCCACTCACGACTATAGCTCCATATGCAAACAGCTTGGATCTGGATGAGACGCCGAGTAACTCGGCGTCTCATCCAGATCCAAGCTGTTTGACACTCGGACAACATTTTCAGCAATTTTGAGCAACTTTGAAGCACTTTGAAACTTGAAGCAGACGAGAAATATAGCAGACGACAATTTATTTGGTGGGCTAAGGGTTAATACTTTCAACCTGCTATAAGTTGTTACCTGCCTTCAAAACTAGAAACAGGCTATGGGGTAATGGACTAATGAACCCTCTGATCAGGGTTTACATTGATTGTTTTACTTAATAATTGCCACATATTTCTACAAAAGGCCTTGAAATTCAACATATTTACTTATTGTTTTTCAAAAGCAGGATAGTCTATATCTGAAACTTTCGACATAAAAAGGATAGAATTTATGAGCGTAGATAGACATGTTTTTAGGTCTATATGTTTTTTATTCCGATAATGCATTGTATTTATATAAAGAAAGTGACATAACATTTTATTTAAGATGGGAATGTTTGGAGAAAGATAGAAATGATGCCTCGCAAGGGAATTACTTGCATGTAGAAATTCACAGAAGAAGGAACGCAAAAGTTAGAACCCCATAAAACAAACAAACACATTTCTGGCTAATTATCAGTCTCGTGAGTGTCATAGCCGACGGCGGAAAATCCTTGTAATACACGGGAAAATAGAGACTCCATGATTTAACTACTTCCTGGAGGGGAAATTCTGTTAAACGTATTCTGAAATTGTCCTTAAATGGGTATAAATCAGGGCTGAAGTTTCTGTTAATTGTTAAAGAGTAGTAATGAGAAGTTGTAATGACTGTTTTAGCTGGCAGTATCTAAGAGGATATAGTAGCTGTTACAGTTAACCTTGTCCTCTATAGGAGTACTAATGACTGTTTAGCCGGCAGTATCTAAGAGGATATAGTAGCTGTTACAGTTAACCTTGTCCTCTATAGGAGTACTAATGACTGTTTAGCCGGCAGTATCTAAGAGGATATAGTAGCTGTTACAGTTAACCTTGTTCTCTATAGGAGTACTAATGACTGTTTTAGCTGGCAGTATCTAAGAGGATATAGTAGCTGTTACAGTTAACCTTGTCCTCTATAGGAGTACTAATGACTGTTTTAGCTGGCAGTATCTAAGAGGATATGGTAGCGTTACGGTTAACCTTGTCCTCTATAGGAGTACTAATGACTGTTTTAGCTGGCAGTATCTAAGAGGATATAGTAGCTGTTACAGTTAACCTTGTCCTCTATAGGAGTACTAATGACTGTTTAGCCGGCAGTATCTAAGAGGATATAGTAGCTGTTACAGTTAACCTTGTCCTCTATAGGAGTACTAATGACTGTTTTAGCTGGCAGTATCTAAGAGGATTTAGTAGCTGTTACAGTTAACCTTGTCCTCTATAGGAGTACTAATGACTGTTTTAGCTGGCAGTATCTAAGAGGATATGGTAGCGTTACTGTTAACCTTGTCCTCTATAGGAGTACTAATGACTGTTTTAGCTGGCAGTATCTAAGAGGATATGGTAGCGTTACAGTTAACCTTGTCCTCTATAGGAGTTCTAATGACTGTTTTAGCTGGCAGTATCTAAGAGGATATAGTAGCTGTTACAGTTAACCTTGTCCTCTATAGGAGTACTAATGACTGTTTTAGCTGGCAGTATCTAAGCGGATATAGTAGCTATTACAGTTAACCTTGTCCTCTATAGGAGTACTAATGACTGTTTTAGCTGGCAGTACCTAAGAGGATATGGTAGCGTTACAGTTAACCTTGTTCTCTATAGGAGTACTAATGACTGTTTTAGCTGGCAGTATCTAAGAGGATATAGTAGCTGTTACAGTTAACCTTGTCCTCTATAGGAGTACTAATGACTGTTTTAGCTGGCAGTATCTAAGAGGATATAGTAGCTATTACAGTTAACCTTGTCCTCTATAGGAGTACTAATGACTGTTTTAGCTGGCAGTATCTAAGAGGATATAGTAGCTGTTACAGTTAACCTTGTCCTCTATAGGAGTACTAATGACTGTTTTAGCTGGCAGTATCAAAGAAGATATAGTAGCTGTTACAGTTAACCTTGTCCTCTATAGGAGTACTAATGACTGTTTTAGCTGGCAGTATCTAAGAGGATATAGTAGCTTTACAGTTAACCTTGTCCTCTATAGGAGTACTAATGACTGTTTTAGCTGGCAGTATCTAAGAGGATATGGTAGCGTTACGGTTAACCTTGTCCTCTATAGGAGTACTAATGACTGTTTTAGCTGGCAGTATCTAAGAGGATATAGTAGCGTTACAGTTAACCTTGTCCTCTATAGGAGTACTAATGACTGTTTTAGCTGGCAGTATCTAAGAGGATATAGTAGCTTTTACAGTTAACCTTGTCCTCTATAGGAGTGCTAAACAGCACCTCTACCTACCGGTACTCCCCCATATATGCACCATTAATGAATATTGAATGATGGTGTAAAATACAGGTGGCAGCTTAAAGCAAGGTGAAATTAAAGCACAAAGCTTTCTGTTTAAACTTTATCTTGCTTTAGCTGCCCCCTGTATTTTTTTTAATTTCAATGAAACAATATTATTATTGTTTGTGCATTACCATTGCTGGGGGTCAAACTTGATATCCTTATTGCAATTCTTTAAAGAAGCATGCCAGGGGCTGTCTAAAGACATGAGTTTGCATAATGCAGAGCAAAAGTTCTTCAAAAAGCTCCCAGACATGGTGCTACCAACTGTATTTACAGCTGATTGTTCGTTGTATTGTGAATGGCTGCTAATAATGGAAGTGCCTTAGTAGACCTCCTCTGTCTCGTGATAAATGTAGTCCAATGTTTCAATGTTATACATTTATGGTCGGGGCTCCAGATAAGAGGGAGTAAACTGAACAAATCCAGCATTTTCTCACTCATTTCAGCACAAAATCCTATGGTGTTACTACTCATTAGAATTGTCTCTTAGAGACGATTCTAATGAGTAGTAACACCATAGGACTTAAATGAGAAATCAAGATTTTAGATTTTGAAATACTCCCCTTATTATAATGCTAATATTTGATACTTTCAGATGAGATGTGGGGTCTGTACATCAAGGCGTGCCTGGAGTTGCTCAAGAAGGCAGACAAGAGGACACATGGAGCCGTAAGTTAAAATTTAACCCATTACACCATAGATACACTCTTGAACACCTTTAATTTATTCCTCCACTGACACAAAAATAGTTCCAATTTATACAGTTTTGACCATTCACAAATATTTTCTTTATTCAGATGATGGCTTGAAGTGGGCTGAAAGTAAACCTGCTTTTAGTGGTCACCTGTCTTACAAACCAGAAACATAGTTAACCCATTACCCCATAAATATACCATTTGACGCCTTTCCAATTTATGCACCTATGAATAGGTATGATAAGAATTTTTTTCTATATTCTAGCAGATGGTAGCTTAAAGCAGGCTGAAAGTAAAGCGGAATGTGCCTTAAGGCACATTCTGCTTTACTTTCAACCTGCTTTAAGGGGTCACCTATTTTCAAAACTAAAATCAGGCTATGAGTTAAGAACTAAAACTGTCAATACAGGAAACGTGTACACTCTCTTGGGTGACAAACGGAAACTGGAATAAATTGAACATTGGATCTATAATAAATCATATGGTTGCTTAATGCAGGTTAGAGTATATGCTATTTAAAATGCAGATGACTGCTTAAGGTGGTTCGCGGGTCAGCTTATTCTGTGTCAGAATTCTTTGAAACCTTGATTAAATTGAAATATACCATATGGAGAGTGAAAAATCGTTAATATAAAAAAAAGTTACAGTGCCGTTTTTTTCTGAGAGGACCTTTTGTCGAGAAAAGCTCCTTTTTTAATAATTATTAAACAGAAATAATTTCTTTATAAAATGATATAACTCAATAATTTCTGTACATTCAAGTAAACTGTACATAGACTATAAGATAGTGGGCAAACAAAAGTATTTCATAACATATTTTCTGGAAATATCAATATTTTAAAAAAGTCAAATTCTGAAAATCTCAAATTACAAAAAATCTAGCTGTTTAACATACACTAATTTTACTCTTATTAGATAGATATAACTTAATTCTACTAGGCACAAAAATTTAATGAAAATCTACAGTGGAATTTGCATTTTATACATGATTTCCTGAAATTCTGACAAAATGTTAACATAAAACGAGTATCTTCCCTTGAGTTCAACTTTAAAATGCCGTCAGCTCTAAATAATACCTTAAGTCAAACCTGTAATAAGGGACCATTGAATACGGTAGCCTGTAGATCTTTTAAGGCAGGTGACTGATTAATGCATAACAAAAGTAATGCGTAAAAGCTCCTTTAGGATCTATCTTTTAGCATTACCTTTGTCCTTTGTTAAGCTGCCATCTGTCATATAGGCTATAATCCTCACAAATTTAGCTGTCACATGACTATACTTGCATCTGATATTATTCATTATTACGTGACTAAACATAGCCTGTCCTTTGATCACTGCTTATGGATTGACTAGTCACTAAAATCGGACAATTTGTTAAAAAAAAAGTTTTGAAGCGAGTGGGAATCGAACCTAGAACATTTGGATTGCAAGTCAATCACCGTATCAACTGCGCTAACAGAGAAGACACTGAAGCAGTTCAAACTTTTCTTTATCTACATTTTCTACTATAAGCACGTGCCGCAAAGATCAGGTGAAAGTCATCAGCATTTCCGGAACTCGAAATGCGGCCCGCCCGCTGTCGAACCACCTTAATGCAGTACAAATCAAATTTAAAGGAGCTTTCTGCATTTCTTTCATCCTTCTTAACCCTTTCCCCCATGGAAGCGCCTTTTAGCGAATATAATTTATTCTTCCGCTGAAGAAAATAGTTCCCATTTAATCAGTCATGAATATATATTATAGGGAATATTTTCTATATTCAAGCACATTATAGCTTAAAGCAGGCTGAAAGTAAAGCAGAATGCGCCTTAAGGCGCATTCTACTTTACTTTCAACCTGCTTTAAATAGTCAACTATTTTCAATACTAGAAATAGGCTATCAGGTAAAGGGTTAATTATAAGCTACCACCAGTGTAAAAGACTTGCAATAGACTTTCATTACTGTTGTCCTCCATAAAACAGCAACATGTCTGGAAGACTCATGAACACTACCTTCTTTTGAATACTGCAAATATATGGATGCAGGTTTAACCCTTTAACCCATAAATATGCCTTTTTACGCCTCTAATGTATTCCTCAACCTATAAAAATAGTTCCACTTTATACAGTCATGATAATAAACTATAGGATATATTTTTTGTATACACGTACTAGCAGATGGTAGCTTAAAGCAGGCTGAAAGTAATGCAGACTGGGCCTAAGACACATTCTGCTTTACTTTAAACCTGCTTTAAGTGGTCACCCATTTTCAAAACTCGAAACAGTCTATGGGGTTAATGGGTTAACTATTGCACTGAGATTAGATGTTCTAAATTTTGTAGTAATAATTATGATGTATTCTAAATGGGTAGAAAGTGCACATTTAATTGATATGAAATGCACTGTATGTCATATTTCATGAAAAGGTAAAGTCTAGCCTGTCATCTTTTATGTTGGTTTAATCACATTTATTAAAATAGAAGCTTGCAATTAGTCTCTGTGCTTCAAAAGGAAAATTACTCTTTGTTTGAGTTCTTAGTAACACTCTTCACTGTCATAATGTTGTTTGCCTAAAAAATTGCTATCTGCTTTTACATTTTGAAATTTAGATTTTAATTTGACCAAAGAAAACTGTTGGCTGCTTGAACCCATTACTCCATATTTATATACATTGGAGAGTCTGTTATTCTTTCCCAATAAACGCATTTACGCTAAAACTATTATTTGCAGTGCAAACAGTTTGGAGCCAGATCAGACGCCGGGTAACCTGGCGTCTGATCAGGCTCCAAACTGTTTGCCACCAAGATAAACATGAATTATCAGAATTGTCCAAAAGTTGTACTTTTCTACGTTTTAGTGGTTTGCGTACGTTTGCGTTCAAACGGGAAAGAATAACAAATTCTCCACTGTATGCGCCTTTTGATGCCGTTAATATATTTCTCAACTGAAGAAAATAGTTCCACTGTACTCAGTCATGAGTATGTACCAGCAGAATGTAAGTTAAAGCAGGCTTTAAGTAAAGCAGAATAAAGTTGTTTATTTAGGTGGCACACATGCAGGCATATTCATTAATAAAGACAGTAGTTAATTTACAGCAAGATGAACTAAAAGCAGAAAGCTCCCATTTGAGTAGTCTGCTTTATTCTCATCATGTTTTCCACCATAACAACATAAAGCAGGTTGGAAGTAAAGCAAAATACACCTTAACCCTTTACCTGATAGCCTGTTTCTAGTACTTAAGATAGGTGACTACTTAAAGCAGGTTGAAAGTAAAGCAGAATGCGCCTTAGGGCGCATTCTGCTTTACTTTCAGCCTGCTTTAAGCTATCATGTTCTATAATATAGAAAATATTCCCTATAATTAATATTCATTACTGATTAAATTGGAACTATTTTCTTCAGCGGATGAATAAATCATATCCGCTAAAAGGCGCTTCTATTGGGGAAAGGGTTAAGGTGCATTTTGTTTTACTTTCAGCCTTCTTTAAGCTATCATATCTGCTAAAATATATCAAATATTTCTTATGATACATATTCATTTCTGCATAATGTGGAACTATTTTCTTCAGCGGATGAATAAATTAAATACCTAAAAAGGTGTATTTATGGAGTAATTGGTTAAGCAGTGTTCTACCTTAAACACAGTTGGATAATTGGTTGATCTTTGAAAATTCACTACATAGGAAATAGTTAAGCTGATATCTTGGATCTGCTCCTGTATCATGTAAGTTGTGCACCTAAACGGACATCCTAGATCTGCTATTGTATCATACTTTGATATATTTGTCCTTTGCTTAGTTTATTGGGTAAGAATCAATTAAATTGGCTATATATTGATCCCTCACATGCAATTGTCTAATTTGACCATTGATATTATGGATGGCTTAACATAACTTCTCATTTTTCTCATGAAATAAGAAACCTGATCTTAACAAGTGGGTTTGTTTGATTTTCACGTTTGTTTTCCTTTTTCCTACCACCCAGACAAGCATTGTTCAAATTGTTCAACGTACCAGGAAAAAAGAGCCACCAAATGAAATGAAATTATTGATGATTTAGGGCAAAAGATTTAAATGTGAAGTGGTTGTCAAATTAATTTAGTATATTTTACTCCCATGTAATTTTCCTGTACAGTAAAACCTGTGTTTAACAGTCATTTATTGAATACAACTTTACAAAAACAGTTACTTAATGCAGAACCAAAGTAATGCAAAAAGCTTCTTAAGGAGCTTTTTGCACTACTTTTGTCCTGCATCAAGCTGTAACCTTTCTACAAAACTTACTATTCATTTCTTTTAGTGTGTGCTGAACACAGATTGTCTCGTTTATGTAGAAACCTAAGCTAGATATATTTAACTCTTTAAACACTGAATGAATGTATTCTGTCAAAAAATTGTTATCTTGCAAAATTTTAGAATTGAATCATTTTCAATTGCTTTGATATATCATCTACTGAATTGTTTGCAAATGCAGGCATACATATATAGTCGGTAATGGGATAGAGGGGAAACAAGCTGTCATTCAATGAAGACAGCATACAGGCCTTCAATGGGTTGGTCTGCACTGTTTGCCTTCATGAGTTGTTTCTCAAAATCTGCCTTTTGATAAAAACTAATCCCATCTCACATGACTTTATTCCTTTTCTCCATAGTCAGGGGCGTAGCCAGCGATAAGTTTGTGCTTAACATCAATTTGAAAAATGAAACTTGGCCAAATATGGCATAAAAATCGAAAACTAATTAAGGTGGGATTACACCTCAATGTCTAAATAAAGATTTCAAACACACTTCAGAACTTACCATTTCGGTAACACCCATGACATTTGACTGGCTGGCTGGCAGGTTGGATGGGCGACTGGGTGTTTACCAGTTTCAGCTTTCTTATCTTAAAAAGTTTTCATCTGATCTTCACCAAATTAATTGACAATGTATCTTACTACAACACGAAGGCCAAGATCGATAACCAGTCAAATCGAGTCAGGGACTTAAGAGTTATGGCCCTTGAATTTGTCTCCACAATGATGTCCACTCTCTAACTCAAACAGTTTTCATCCAATCTTCACCAAACTGTATGAAAATGTTTGTTGCCATAAAATGGAGGACAAATAGGCATTTTGGAGTTATGGCATTTGAAATTCTCAAAGCGGGTTCCACATTGGTTTCTGCTCTCTAACTCAAACAGTTTTCATCTGATCTTCACCAAACTTCAGAAAATGTTTGTTGTAATAAAATGGAGGTCATGTTCGATAATCAGCTAAATCATAGTAGGCTCTTTGGAGTTATGGTCCATGTTGAACTTAAAAGTATTAGAAATTTAGTGTTTTTCGGGTTTTTTCAACAAGCAATGACATGTAGAACTGTAATTTTATAAATGATTTTATCACATAATTTGCGGTCTGGGAGTTGCATAAAGCGATTGTATAAATATCGTAATCCACTAGTGGAATATCGTTTTTTGGGCTTCGGCCTAACTTGTTCGTCCATAAGCGCTGCATGTAGCGGGGTGCCAAATGACGTCATTTACTATGACGTTAACGTAAACAACGTAACGTTTGGCGAAAAATCTATATAGCGTAGGGTCTACAAACTACGGCTTCAGATCAATTTGATAGGTGCTTGAACTTGTAATGTGATAAATAGAATATCACATTCGTGTTCATTATTTATCATTTTTAATAAACTCGTTGACTAAAATGAATATGACGCTCGCCAAGGCTCGCGTCATATTATTTTAGTCAACTCGTTTATTAAAAATGATAAATAATGAACACTCATACAATATCCTCTATTTTCTTTTGATCAACTACATATCAATTTTTTTTCGTCAAAATCTGTGAAGTTTTCCATGGGTAATGTCCCCTGAAGGGTGTATTACCGTATGTACTATGTGCATTTCTTTGTTTTTGTCTTTAAGGCAGGTGAATGCTTATGAGCTAAAGGAGCTTTCAGCTTGTAACTTTGATATTACTTTAACCCATAACCCCATAAATACACCTTTTTACTTCTTTAATTTATTCCTCTACTGAAGAAAATAGTTCAAATTTAAGCAGTCATGGATATGTATCACAAGAAATATTTGCTATATTCTATCAGATGGTAGTTTAAAGCAGGCTGAGAGTAAAGCAGAATGTGCCTTATGGCGCATTCTGCTTTACTTTCAACCTGCTTTAAATGGTCAACTGTCTTCAAAACTAGAAACAGGCTATGGGGTAATGGGTTAACCCTTTGAACCCTAGTCCCGCATATTGGCGTCCTTTGTAAAAAGTGTACATGTGAATAGTACCCTTATCCTATGCAAACAGTGAAGACCCAGATCAGAGGGCTCCTAGGAGCCCTCTGATCAGGGTTTTCACTGTTTGTCATAATACCAAACATTGACAAAAACAACCCTTAAAAGTCAGAAATGGACTACACTAACCTGGAAACTGGAATTGTCCATTTAAAGTTTCAGGGAGGAAAGAGTTAAGCTGCCGCTGGTATTGTATCTCATTAGTGAATTATTTGCATGCATTTATCAGGACCTGATAAACCTGTCGGAAGATTAAAGGGAAACTGCAAGTTGCACATCTGTTACTCAATCATACAGTGTACAAGATTTGCCTTGGATTGATTGCCGTTGTAAATGGTCTTTCTTTTGTTATAGTGAAGATGTTGTTCTTCCCCCATAAATCTGTATGTGCTAAAACAATTACCAGTATTTCCAGTGCAAACAGTGTTGAGCCAGATCACATCCAACCTGCTTTTCTTTCAACCTGCTTTAATAGGTGGTCACCTGTATTCAAAACTAGAAACAGACTATGGGGTAATGGATTAAATCCTATAATGTTGCAGGGAACTCGGTTTCTGTGTTTTTGTCATGTAGATTGGATCTTGATAAGATTCCAAGTAACTCTACTAAAACAAGATCTAAATTGTTTACGAATGCCTGTCTGTCTACTTTAAGATGTGCAGAGATTGTAAAACTGCTTCATTATGTTGCCTAGGTAATTGTTTGCATTTGTGTGATAATAGATACATACCTGTCAAAAATTGCTTCTTCACATACAGGCTTGAAATGGACATAATTTTAGAGAAAGTGCATTTACTGGATGTTGGTGTAAATTGTTCCCACCTTGATGCCAACAAAATTACGGGAGAATATGTCACACATACAGGCAATGTGTCTGCCTCTAGATGGCAGCACATACCGGTACAACACTTTCTATGCTGAAATTATTATATGGACCATTCCTCTTTAGAAAAATAACAGTTTAAAGTTTCAGGGCTGTTTTTAGAAAATATTTCAGAAATATGTAGCTAAAGCAAACAGTATAACAAGGGATAAAGGCGTCATATGGCGTTAAATTATGCATAGTAAGCGTTAACCCTTTACCCATAGCCTGTTTCTAGTTTTAAAGATGGATGACTGCTTGAAGTAGGTTGAAAGTAAAGCAGAATGCACCTTAAGGCGAATTCTGCTTTACTTTCCGTCTGTTTAAGCTGCCATCTGCTTGACTATAGAAAATATTTCTTATGATACGTTTTTATGACAATTGGAACTACATGTATTTCTTCAATGGAGGAATAAATTAAATGTGCAAAAATGCATATAAATGGAGTAAAGGGTTAAATACTGATAGTGTGTCGGATGTCCAATATGACTATTGGGACAGAACTTTTCCCACTGTGTCCTTCATACCATGGAAGGAGGTAAATTTTGATTGAGTGTTAACACTATAGACTAAAGTCCAGACAGTCTAAATTGTGTGAGATCTCCCATACAGTCAAGACTAATGTCAACACCCTGCTGCATTTTCAAATGAACTCATCCATGTTTAGCCCTCTGATCTTGGTCTGCACTGTTTGCAACTACAGTTTTCAATGGATTTTGATGATACTTGCACACAATGTATATGTTACAGTCAATCTGTGTAATCATGAAATGATTGAACATTTCAGTCATTTTGTAAAAGTCGCTTAGTCATTCCATGAATTGTTTAGTGATTTAGTACAATGTTTCTGAAAATTAATAATTGTTTATTATTATTAAACAAAAATATGCGTAGATAATGATGTGAAGGAAAAATTGCTGTTGAATTATTATAGTAATTGACTGAATCCTGTTAAATGTCTGAAGTCAATTGTATAAATGTGGTCTGTCAGTTTCAGTCATTTCATGAAATGACTGATTACACAGATTGACTGTAACATATATAAGTTTAAGTTCTTGAAAGAGTGCAATTATTTTCCAAATCTGATTATTGTGTCAAGAGTTATCTGCCCTTGATTAACTCAGATATGCTAGAAATTAAAGGCTTCATTTAGTATTCTTGCATAAAAAGCCGTTCCCAGGGGGTGCATTAACGAGTACTTTAACGTGTATTAACAAGGCGATTCACGTGCGCACGCGCCGTTAATGCCCGCTATAGTTATGATTGTTCCGGGGCCCAGTATAAACAATAACAATGACGGTTTGAACAGCGTTCTGGCCAAACTGCAGCCTACACTGTCAGTGCAAAGATGCTTATTGAAATTACAAAATAATCACCGTGCGCCAAATACACATAACGGTCATTAAGGCGAAATGCAAAAGGTTTTCACTGTAATAACCCTAAGTGTCTGGACAGACAATAGCTAACAAATGGTGTAGACTCCTGGGGGAGCATTCTGGTCGGGATCTAAACAGTTTCCCATTCAGTTTGCACCTTTTGAACTCATTACTATTTAGTTATCCGGCGGCTGATCTGTTTCCAAACTGTTTACGATGGAAAACTATATTCAAATATAGTTTTAGCATTAAACGATTTTATTGGGGAATAATAGCGTCTTCTCCATAGTATACAGTCCAACCAAACTTGTACAACTAAATAATTCTGTTGACAGGTGACATTATTAGGTACAGTGGAGAAAACGTTATTCTTTCCCAATAAACGCGTTTACGCTAAAACTATTATTTCCTTTGCAAACAGTTTGGAGCCATATCAGACGCCGGTTAAGCCGGTGTCTGATCAGGCTCGAAACTGTTTGCCACTCTAAAAAAATAAAAGGTCAGAAATGCCGAAAAATTGTCCTTTTCTACATTTTAGTGTTTTGCGTTTGCGTTTTGTTTGCGTTTAAAGGGGAAAGAATAACGTGTTCACCACTTTAGGATGGATACAAAGCAGAACACATCATATAAGTAAACACACTAGGCAAAGTAACTTTTGATTTATTATTAAAACTTGCAGTTAACTAATTAATAAAAGCGATAACAAACAGCTTGAATCCCATTTCTCGTATACGAGTTATTTATACATTGTACCGTAATTGTGCACATACATGTACATCTTTTTAAAATGCCGAACTTTCGACGGCAGCGACTTGCTATTATAGATGACATGAAATTGACACAACATCGGCGCTATTATGACAACCTTTTGTGTCACAGTTTGCGGCCGTAAACCCAAATCAATCAATTTTGAAATTGACAAAATCGGCCATCTGACACTCCAATTGGTCTACAACCAGATAGTTCATTTCAGTAAAATGTCCATGGCAGCGACTATTTGCATACGTTGGCCACAGTTAGGCGAAATCTCTCATTCAATAACCACTGGAGATTTAAATGTACATTTAAAATCAAAATAAAAGTTTGTCCATCTTGTTTAATTGCGTTCTGTTTAAAGTATACATGTACACCACACCGATGCATTGAAAATTATTCTTCGTGTGGCGACCTTGATCAGAGGGCTCCTTTAGGGGATGTTCTGTTCAAAGTTTACACTGAGGCAGAAGACAAGTGCATTCCTTGTAAGTACACTTTGTAGTGAAGCATGATACTTGCAAGATATACAATTGGTGTGCAATTAGAATAAAGGAAGCTGTGATATGGAAGAAAATGACTGATATTAATAAAAAAAAAAATGGAAATGGATCTCAAATATAAAGACAAAAGTTCTTGTTATTATTTATATCTATGCAAAATTGTGCTTATTGAAATATATTTTATTTGAAATCCTGGTTTTGTACACATATTTCAAGTACTTAAAAAATTACATAGCTCAAGATAATAAATGAACTTGGTAAATATACTGAAGCACAATGTAATAGATATGTTCTAAGAAGTTTGAGTAGCCAAAGTAATGCATTTAGGAAATAATTATTTTTTAGAAATGGAATTAAAAATGAAAAAATAGACATTTAGAATATTTGAAAATAGAATAAAATCATGCCTTTTACCTGTAGCTCTGTTGTAATTTGATCTTTCAGACTATGTCTGTTTAACCCTTTACCCTTAATCAAGGTTGTTTATTACAGCATGTTGAAAGTAAAGTAGAAAGTACCTAATGGTATATTCTGCTTTACTTTCAAAATGCGTTCGGCTCCTTATAGTGCATACATTTATGATTCCATAGTGTTGAACTATTTTGCTCAGTGGAGAAATAGATAAGAGGGGGAAACTGCATATTGATTGAGTGATAGGTTAATGTGCAATCAAATTATGTACATGTACATGTAATAGATGTCTTGGGTTAGCTGCTCCTCATTAAACTAAGACTTTTCCTGTTATTTTGAGACCAGCCGGGTGATGACTTTGTGTAAACATAAATTCATCATGAGTTAAACTTTGTTTTGTTAAATCTGGTTCATTCTCGTTATTGTCACTGTTCTCTGTTGAGTAAGCACCAAACACATTCTGTTCACAGTCAATGAGAAAGGATGACTCCAGGGTTAATATTGCAGACTTCTCAAGATTTAGACCAACATCCAAGGCTGATGGCCAGTGACATCTGGTGATAGAATCTGAAACAACAAACATGCATGAAAATAAATAATAACAGTTTAAACATATAGACAGCTTTATCATCTTATTTAGAATTATTTTTTATTCTTTAATGAAGGCAAGGATTGAATGAGACAATTCAAATTCAAATCTTTATTTAAAACCTACAAGTAAATCTAACAGGCACACACATTTAGAATCTATAACGGCAATGTTGATAAAATAGCATGTCAACCCAAATTCCGTTCCAGCTATTTCAGTAACTGACTCTTAGTACGCTCCTACTATTTAAATGGCTTACAAAATTATCAAAACATATTTTCAAAATTATTCTAAATTCCTAGACAACTGTAGTATAAAAATGGTTACCAAGCACAATGACAGTTAGACGTATAGAAAGTTAAAACTTGAGTCTTATATGGTTCTTAGACATTGATAAGTCAAATTTCAGTTTTTGCTCATCAAAAACTCAAATCTGACCAACCAAATGCTTTAGGACGATTTCAGACTCAACTCAAAAGCTTTATAACCTTGGAGCCAGGGTCTCTGATGTAACATTCTAGCACTCTAACGACTGAGCTGTAGGGACTTGTTGAGTTTCTACATAGATAACAGTGGAAAAAAACGTGATTCTCTTAAACTATTGTTTCCATTGCAAACAGTTTGGAGCCAGTTCAGACGTCGGTTTGGAGCCAAATCATACGCCGAGTAACCCGGTGTCTGATCAGGCTCCCAAATGTTTAGTACTCAGATTAAAATAAACAGTCAGAAGTATAAAAAAGGTCATTTTCTCCATGTTAGTGCACTGCGTTTGCATTTATTTGCGTTTAAAACGGGAAAGAATAACGTTATCTCCTCTGTGCCTGTGTTCGACAGGTACAGTCCCAATGTTGCACCTAGAAAGTGCCCCTTCTCATAATCATAAGAATTGATGGCGTATAAGTAATAAATAGAAATAGACTACACTCGATCCCGCTAGACTACAGTATGGAGTTATAATGAGTTAAATAACTGCAATCGACTGCTGGTAATCCATTCATGTGTCTGATATTTATTAAGAAATATAGCATTATAAATAAAGTCTGCAAAATACCGGAATATCCCCCGCATGTCACGTGATGTGGTTCATTCCGTATAGTTATATAGACAGAATGAACCACAGGCGGGGGATGTAAATACAAGCGGGGGATATTCCGGTATTTTGCCATAAACATGCTAAACTGTAAATCGGTGTACCTGTATTTCCATAGAATTGGTCTAGAGAAAGTCTCTGACGTTCTGTGTTGCGTCGCACCTGACCGGTCTGTACGTCTCACGTTGTACCAGACCAACTCATTCAACGTTATTCCAACATCCAACCACATTTCTCCTCATATCCAGATATATTTAACATTTTCAAATCCTTGAATTAACCGACGAAGAACAGCATGATGTCTGTTGAGTGCCAAGCTTAAATTATTATTACACATGCGAATCGAGTCGCTTTTAAAAATGGCCGACATTGATAAATCAGGTGCATGTGGCCCTGTATCTAAGCCGTTGATATATAAAATACATGAACATTTTGTAAACAAACTTGACCTCTCTAGGTGCGCCTATTCTGTCAATGTATTAGAGAACGGAGTTAGGTGAAATCCAACAAGAAGGGGAAATAGACATATTTTTATGCAAGAATAGTGTCAATACACCTGTTTTTCGTGCATTAACATCTGCAGAAGCCCTTGTGCTGTCTTGGAGCCCTCGGCTAAAGCCTCGGGCTTCAAATACAGCCCGCGGGCTTCTTCAGATGTTAATGCACGAAAAAAGGTGTATTAACCCTATATTGTTTAGCTCAAGTGTCTACAAATTTGAATGGATTTCAATAAAACTTTGCAAAACTATACATGGCTAAAATGAGTTCATTTATGGTAGACATCAGTTGAATTGGTCATGAATTATCTGCCCTTGATATGTTGAAATTGTCATATTTAAGAGTTTTTAGCAACTACAGTTTTGTGTGGACTGGTGAGTGATATCAGGCCTTCAAGGCCCTAGCTCTTGCTCAGATCAATGACTGGGTTTACATTAATTTAACTCTTGTTGGTTTTGCTGCCTAATTATTCAAAATTATAAAAACAGTGTAGACCCTGATCAGAGGGTGCCTTCAGGAGCCCCCTGATCTTGGTCTGCACTCTTTGCAAACATGTATAAACTCGGACACAGCACTTAATTTAACCCTTCCCCCATAGAAGCGCCTTTTAGCATATTCAGTTCATTCCTCCGCTGAGGGAAATAGTTCCAATTTATAGTGATAAAAAGTACCAAAAGAAATAGTGTCTATATCCTAGCAGATGGTATCTTAAAACAGGCTGAAAGTAAAGCAGAATGTGCCTTAAGGCACATTCTGCTTTACTTTCAACCTGCTTTAAGTAGTCACCTATTTTCAAAATAGAAATAGGCTATGGAGTAAAGGGTAAAAAAAGAAGAAAAAAAAAGATGCATGAGCGGTCTGTAGACTTGACACTGTTTTAAGTAATTCAATATTGATTCATGAAATAAGTTGCATAAAGCTCCAATGTGAGCTCTCTGCATTACTGATAAGTCTTGTACTGTATTAAGCAGACATGTAACCTGTGTAAGAGATCCTGGAGACAGACAAGTTTCAACTGTTGATTTCGTTTCAGGAAAGGTTTAAAAGGATTAGGCCTGTGAAAGATTTATTGGTGGGCCAAGTGTTTCTTCATTGCTGACTAGTGTCTATATAATAAACAATTGAACGAAGCTATCCCAAGACCAAGTATAAGATTAAACATCTCGCTGTATGGCTCAATAGTTTCCTTATTGTTCAGAAAGGTGTCTGTTACTGGGTGGCAGACTCAGACGTGTAGCTTTGACCTTTCCTACGTGTAGCTTTGACCTTTCCTACGCCCCTTCCTCCATAGTCATTATAATAATTCTATGTTTAATCCATTACGCCTATAATTTATTCCTCCACTGAAGAAAATAGTTCTCTTTTATACTGTTATGAATATGTATCCTAAGAAATATTTTCTATATCCTAGCAGATGATAGCTTAAAGCAGGCTGAAAGTAAAGCAGAATGCGCCTAAAGGCGCATTCTGCTTTTCTTTCAACCTTCTTTAAGTGATAGTCTTTCTTTAAAACTAGAAACAGGCTATGGGTTAATGAGCTAACCCATCTCCCACTGAATGTTCATAATAATATCAAACTCCACCCACTATGAATAGCTATCATCTGAATTATTACATTGGCTACTTATATAAGGAAAATTTTCCCCAAGAAAAGTGCAGATAGACTTGTGTCAAACAATGTAGGTAATCTTTTTCACTGAGGACTATGGAGGAAAGCGTGAAAGACAGATTTAAAGCCATTACCCAACAGCCTGTGTTTAGTTTTGAAGACAGGTGACCACTTACAGCAGGCACTTTTTGCTTTACTTTCAGTGTGCTTTAAGTTACCATCTGCCAGTATACATTCATGTACAATGTATATACATTATTTCTTATGGTACATGTTAATGACTGTATAAAGTTAAACCATTTTCTTGTGAGAGAATAGATTAATGGTGTAAAACAGTTAGTGTATCTATGGAGTATACTGGGTTAATCATGTATTGAGTGACTGTGAATTAATTTGTTAATGATAATAACTGTGTTACAGCATTCGTACAGTTTGTCAGAGATATATTTACTGTCTGGCATCACTGGACAACATATTTATTTCCCCTGTCTCATTGCTTCTAATTAAAGAATGTCAGCTGCCAATATGTTTGTGTTTGTTACATATGTAGTCTGGTTGGCTGATTGGTGGGTATGGATGTGGATGTTTCACGGTGGTTAACCCTTCATATGCAGAGAACCAGTCTGGACATTTTCTGTATCAATCTTTTAACCCTTTTTATGCTGTATAAAAGCACATGTAATGTATAATTTGCAATAAGCTTCGACCTTATCAGGGGACTCATGACCCTTTGCTCCATACGCCTGTTTCCTAAGTTTTGAAGACAGATAACCACTTGAAGACAATTGAGGTGCATTCTGCTATACTTTCAACCTGCTTTCAGCTTCTATCTGCTAGGATATAGAAACTATTTCTTATGACACATATGCATGACTGTACAAGTTGAAACTATTTTCTTCAGGATATGAATAAATTAAAGGCAAAAAAGGCGTATTTATGTGGTTATGGTTTAAGCTTCTATCTGCTATGATATTTCTTATGTTGCATTAATCATGATGGTATAAGGGGGAACTATTTTCTTCAGTGTGGGAATAAATTAAAGGCGTACAAAGGATTAATGGGCAAAGAATTCAAGATAACTATTATGAAGTTCTTTGATTGACATTATCTTTATTTTACTTCCCTTATTTCCTTATTAACTTGTTTCAGAATTTGAGATCATGGGGCACCTAACCCATTACTCAATAAATACACCTCTTAACTCCATTAATAATGCACCATAAGAAACATTTCTTATATTCTAGAAGATAACAGCTTATATTCGCAGAATTAATGCACCTTAAGGCACATTCTGCTTTACTTTCAACCTGCTTTTAAGTGGTCATCTGTCTTCAAAACTAGAAACAGGGTAATGGCTTTAAATCAGTATTTCACCCTTTCCTGGGGTTAAAGCAGACTAAAATATAAACCAGAAAGCTCATGTAGAGGTCTTCTGCTTTTTTTCCCCAACTGCATTAAAAAGCAAGCAAGAATGTTGGAAATGGTTTCCTTGGGTCATTATAGGAGTCCATGGCTCCAGATAAGAGGAAGTTAACTGAAAAATTCAATATTTTCTCACTCATTTCAGCACCAATCCTATGGTGTTACTACTCATTAGAATCGTCTCTTGATCGATTCTAATGAGTAGTAACACGATAGGGTTTAATGCAGAAATAAAGATTTTAGTTTTTCAAAAACTACCCTTATCTGGAGCCCAGTAATCAGGACAGAAAGTTGTTCTGTACTGTTAGTTCATAAGTAACCTACCCAGACAGTGTACAGAGAAGATTAAAAATTGACAAATTACAAAACAATTTCTCTGATTGAATATGTGTGGCCTCCAACCTTAAAATTACATTTTCTTGCTGTAAAAATTAAGATATACTGTCTCTCAATTTCTCTCTCTTACCTATTTTAATTTCAGTTTTCATGTCTGTTAGCTGACTTCCCAGTCATTTCAATTAAGATTGTTTGGTGTAAGTCTGTGCTTAATTCTTTGCACGCTAGCAGAGGAATCTTGATTATCTGTGCAAACAGTTTGGTTCCTGATAAGATAAGGTATTATGCAGCGTCTCATCAGGATCCAAAATGTTTGACATCCTTAAACTGTTCTAAAAAGTAATTTTGAAAATTCTATTTCAGAACAGTAGCAGACCACAATTGCTGCAGACGCCAAAGTTGGCAAGCATTTAAAGAGTTGATTAAACATTCTGTTATAGCATCCTCTTGGTGAGACGGGAGATTTTATGTCACTGTGGTGTCTGTCCACTCATCTCTCTGTCTGTCTGTCAATCTGTTTTTCCATGATTATTTTGCGTGTCTGCTCTGTAAAATATTATTCAATTTAATGAAACTTGGTTAACCCTTTGAACCCTAGTCCCGCATATTGGCGTCCTTTGCAAACGGTGTACATGTGAATAGTACATGTGTCCTATGCAAACAGTGAAGACCCAGATCAGAGGGCTCCTAGGAGCCCTCTGATCAGGGTCTTCACTGTTTGTCATAATGCAAAACATTGACAAAAACAACCCCTTAAAACTCAGAAATGCACTAGACTTAAATGGAAACTGGATTTGTCCATTTTAAGTTTCAGGGAGGAAAGAGTTAACATATCAAAAATAATATAACTGTTAGAACGTCTATGTCAAGATTAATAACCATTTGGATCACACTAGCAATGCCTGAGTTATGGCCCTTGATTCACTCAAATATTGCATAATTAGCTTTGATCTCTAACTCATTAATTTAGCAAATATCCTATATCCGCTTCTCACCAATGTGGTTTAGAATTCGATACCAGGTCGGGGCAGTATGTGAGAGGGTACATTGGTTGCCTGTCCGAACAGGGGACACTCTGGTTTCCTCCAACAGAAATGACCAAATACGCCATCTTTGAAAGAGTTCATTTTGCTGGTAATCCATATTTTGAGTATCATTTTCTTCTAAATACAGCATGAAAAATTCACTTACAGTTGACGTTTGGTCTGTCACTGGATACATCATCAGAAATGCCTAACTTCATGCTCGACTACTTTCGGCACTTTCCGTGGATGTGGAGAAAACCTGGTCGTAGACCCTTTTAGCGAATGAATACTTAGAAGGTTAATAATGACGTCAAATCTGCATGTTTGCGCTATAAGGTCATTTGTTGATGATGTTAATTTTTACAGTAAAACTTATTTTAGAGCATGTATATATTTCCAATTATGGATTTCATTAGGGTTACTCATACTGTAAATTTTAAGTTTGCGATAGTATACAGTATATAAAGTTTTAATTGGTCTTAAATATTTTAATGGCTGCTCCTTTGGCATAACCCTTAAAATATTTTGCCAATGTATATCACTTATCTTTAGAGATGTCCATGCTACTTCTATTTATGGTCTCTATATAAAAGACTGACTGTAGTTGAGTCACTCATAAAGATGTTGTTATAAGTAAACTAAAACCTCTCTATTACAACCACAAAATTCTGTTATAAGGTGTTTATGACAGGTTACTGCTTAAAGCAAGGTGACAGTAAAACAGAAAGCTCCTTTAGGAGCTTTCTGTTTTACCATCACCTTGCTGTAAGCTGTCTCCTGTCTTTAATACAATTAATAGCCTTCATTTAAGTGATTGAAATGGAGAGGTTTTACTGTAATATATACTGTTTATATGTTACCTATTTCTTTCACACGCTTGGTACGAAAATACAAATAAAACTGATTCCATGTAAGACATATGATTCTATGGGCTATTACACTAGATATTAGGAGGAGTTTTGGTATGGAATTGGCTATTACTTCAGTAATCCCTGGCATTGATGTTTATATCTCATACCTCAAGTAAAAACAAATATTGGTGATAAAATATGATGACAATATCTTCCCCATCTTATCCCTTGGTTTCCCAAGCACTTATGGAGTACAGTACAAAAAATTATAGTTTGTAGATATATATCAAACTTTATACTAAGCGATCACCCAAGAGAAAATCTGTTGTAAGTTTAAATATGAGTGGTTGCTTCACCCATTATTCCATAGATAACCTTTTAATTTATTCCTCCACTGAGGAAAATTATAGTTCCATTTTATACAGTGATTAATATGCACCATTAAAAGAGTCCTATATCCTAGTACATGGTAGCTTAAAGCTGGAAGAAGGAAAAGCAGAATGCCCCTTAAGGAGTAATTGCTTGTTGCTGGACTTAAGTCATGCAGAAATCTGCATGGTCACTTAGACATATTTCTTCTTAATATAGAATGGAAGTAATGCAGAAAAGCTCCAATATTTGAAGATACAGTAAAACCTCGCTATTACGACCACTAAAACGAAGGCTAATTGATTGTATAATAGAGAGGTGACGGCTTAAAGCAGGGTGACATTGAAACAGAAAGCTCCTAAGGAGCTTTCTGTTTCACTGTCACCTTGCTTTAAGCAGTCACCTACCGTAAACACCATAATAACCAACATAATTTAGTGGTCGTAATATAGAGGTTTTACTGTAGTTAAGCTACCCACACATTAATTGTTACTTGGTTCAAGAACCTGTAGTAAATGCCCAGTGTTTTGTACTGTTGAATGTATTATACATATTGTTTGTGGATACATCAATGCTAAAGACTGCATGGTATTGTTTTATCAAAGCATATGCCAAAATAGGTTTTGTTTCAAGCCATCGATCATCAAATAGAATTTCTTTTATAGGAAGAACACAAATTCCTAAACAGTCTAGCATACATTCAACAGCCATTTACAATATAGCAGTATGGAGCTATATAAAGACAGGTTGCTAGGTAATGCAAAAAAATATATATCAAAGCAACCAGCTGTCTGCATTACTTTGGTTCTACAAATATGTTGTTTCTGTCTGTGCATTCTATTTTGAATATTCACATTACATTTGACCACATAATGTTTATCACCTTTCTAGTTTTGAAGACAGGTGACTACCTAAAGCAGTTTGAAAGAAAACCGGTATGTGCCTTCAAAGGTGCATTCTGCTTTACTTTTAGCCTGCTTTAAGCTATCATCTGCTAGGATGTAGAAATTATTTCTCATGGTGTATATTAGTGGTTGTAAAATCAGTAAAGTGGATCTTGATTTCTTCAGTGAGGAATAAACAAACATGTAAAAAGGCATATTGTTTGGAGACATGGGTTAAACCGAGCGTTACTTTGCTTTAAATAAGGTGTATTTCACTGCCAAGCTTCACTACACTCACACTTGTAAACAATTTAGATTTTGATCAGATGCCAAGTAGCTCATATTGACTTTCAATCAAATATAGTTTCTTCTACCATTTTACCATTCAAGGAAAATTAACCATAGAAACCCCTTTTCATGCATTTACACTATCCAGCATAATATTTTTGTTCCATTCCTGCACTGATAAATTAGCTATATGATACTTAATTTCACATTATGACAGCTTTGAGTATGCTTTAACCCATTCCCGCATAAATACGCCTTTTTACGCCTCTGATCTATTCATCTACTGAAGAAAATAGTTCCTTTTTATATGGTTATTGAATGTATATCAAAAGAAATATTTACTTTTTTCTAGCAGATGATAGCTTAAAGTAGGCTGAAAGTAAAGCAGAATGTGCCTTAGGGCACATTCTGCTTTACTTTTAACCTGCTTTAATTTGTCACATATCTTCAAAACTTGAAACAGGCTATTGGATAATGGGTTAAGCACAGTAAACATAGTTAATCTTTCAATGAAAGAGACAGATTGTCAGTAACAGGAATCACATTTATAACTTCAGAAGTCTGTATTTATCAACAGACCACAAAAGGTCATTAGGAGAGTAAGTTCTTTGACTGTCTTGTAATACCCACTAATATATGTCTTCTACAGTGATTGATCTCTCCTGATTGGCCACCAAACAGACATATGTAATCAAAGTCTATATTTCACCATAGTCTGGTCAATGTCAATGTCACAAAGTGAGACAGAAAATTGTCCATTCAGAAATGTCTTTTATGAAAAGTATGTGAGCTAATAATGTGAACTTTTGCCTGTTCACACTCTCACAGGAAGACTTGTTGCTAATCCATGTATAGCCGGCTCCAGATGAGGGGGAGTTTTCTGAATAAATTCAACATTTTCTCACTCATTTCAGCACCAAACCTTATGGTGTTACTACTCCTTAGAATCGTCTCTTAGAGACGATTCTAATGAGTAGTGACACCATAGGGTTTAATGCAGAAATAAAGATTTTAGTTTTTAGCTCACCTGGCACGAAGTGCTAAGGTGAGCTTTTAGGATCGCTGGATGTCCGTCGTCTGTCTGTCCGTCCACAATTGGTTGTGAACACTCTAGCGGCTACAAATTTCATCCGATCTTCATGAAACTTGATGTCAATGTTTGTCTTGATGAAATCTAGGCCAAGTTCAAATGTGGGTCATGTCGGGTCAAAAACTAGGTCACTAGGTCAAATCATAGAAAAACCTTGTGAACACTCTAAAGGCTATAAATCTCATTGGATCTTAATGAAACTTGGTCAGAATGTTTGATGCATTGATATCTAGGTCAAGTTCAAATTAGGGTCATGTCCGGTCAAAAACTAGGTCACTATGTTAAATCATAGAAAAACCTTGTGAACACTCTAGAGGCTACAAATCTCATTGGATCTTGATGAAACTTGGTCAAAATGTTTGTCTCATTGATATCTAGGTCAAGTTTGAATATGGGTTATGTCTGGTCAAAAACTAGGTCACTAGGTCAAATCATAGAAAAACCTTGTGAACACTCTTGAGGCTACAAATCTCATTGGATCTTGATGAAACTTGGTCAAAATGTTTGTCTCATGGATATCTAGGTCAAGTTTGAATATGGGTCATGTCTGGTCAAAAACTAGGTCACTAGGTCAAATCATAGAAATACCTTGTGAACACTCTTGAGGCTACAAATCTCATTGGATCTTGATGAAACTTGGTCAGAATGTTTGTCTCATTGATATCTAGGTCAAGTTCGAATGTGGGTCATGTCCGGTTTAAAACTAGGTCAGTAGGTCAAATCATAGAAAAACCTTGTTAACACTCTAGAGGCTACAAATCTCATTGGATCTTGATGAAACTTGGTCAGAATGTTTGTTTCATTGATATCTAGGTCAAGTTCGAATGTGGGTCATGTCCGGTTTAAAACTAGGTCAGTAGGTCAAATCATAGAAAAACCTTGTTAACACTCTAGAGGCTACAAATCTCATTGGATCTTGGTGAAAGTTGGTCAGAATGTTTGATGCATTGATATCTAGGTCAATTTTGAATATGGCTCATGTCCGGTCAAAAACTAGGTCAGTAGGTCAAATCATTGGTAACACTCTAGAGGTTGATTGTGGGTATACATGTCCAGTCATAATCTAGGTCACTATAGGTCAAGTTTGCCATGGTGTACCAGGTGAGCGATTTAGGGCCATAGTGGCCCTTGTTGAAATACTCCCCTTATCTGGAGCTCTGAAATATATTACACAACTTTGATTTGACCTAGTGCTTGACCTATAATTTCAAAATATTTGAAAAATTAAGGTTGTCACCAGGGACATACATGTTTATTGAGTGAATCAAGGGAGTGTTCTGTATTACATTTGTGCTGTGTTAAGTAGCCACCTGCCTTACAGACTGCACAATGTTCTTCTTTGAGTGGCCACTGAAAAAAAGATCACATGTTTCATCTAAACCATACATTACATTTGTTTGTTGGAGTTTTTGAACCATTTTTGATTGGATATAACAAGAGACTGATTGACGCTTTGCGACATATCAATTTAACCCTTTCCCCCATAGAAGCGCCTTTTAGCGCATTCAGTTTATTCTTGCCCTGAAGAAAATAGTTCCAATTTATACATTCATAAATATGTATAATACAAAATAGTTTCTATATTCTAGCAGATGATAGCTTAAAGCAGGCTGAAAGTAAAGCAGAATGCGCTTAAAGCGCATTCTGCTTTACTTTCAACCTGCTTTAAATGGACACCTATATTCAATACTAGAGATATGCTATGTGGGAAAGGGTTAAGTTAGCATATTCTAAGAGCTAATACCTTTGTTTCCTCCAGCTGATGCTATTCATGGACAAGAATGGACCAAGATTTCAATGTTTGTAATCTGTACAATGCTTTACTTACCTTCAACATTCTTTCTTTCCAGAGACTTCAGAGAGCCTTGCTGGTGTTTGAAGAAGCTAACGAGACCAACCATCTTACAGCAGAGCTCTGGGGAAAATGGGTAAATACAAGAACTTGTTTTTAAACAACTCGCTAACTACTGCACGTTCAAAGTTGCTTGAGACATTTCAGTCAGCCATTTTCGCAAGACACGAAATACAACTCCTATTAATCTGTCTCAAATTAAACCAAATTACTCCCCTTTCATATAAGACTAAAGAAGGGGTATGTTTTGGGTTTTTCGTAAATATGAAATCTAATTTTACCAAGAAACAGACAATTTTCTTACAAAGTTTATGTGATATCCTTGCTTTTCATATACGGTTTCTATGGTAAACATAAGAGTTTTCAAGTAAACAAGTAATTTTTTGAAACCTAAAGTAAATGATAAACATTGCGTTCGTCTTTCAAAGCGAGTACATCCATATGCCAACACTAAATGATACACACTTATCAAGATATCAGATTTGTGATCAGTTAAACGATTTTAACAGTAGAGAATCAAGATATATGCAGTCTAGTTAGGAAAGTTTTTGAATTGATTTAAGCGGCTACACATTCAAATGTATGATTGTGTGGCAAAGGGCATGCGCTCGCACTGACAACCGCTTTGTTGAAATATTACATAGGCCTATAGCGAAAGTCTGTAAGTGTACTGTATGGTCAAAGTCATGAAGTTCTACCATTATCCTGCTAAATTTTCAAATAAACTCATCCGTTTTGTTATAAATGACTTGTTTACATTAATGGCTTATTAAGTTTGTATTTCTTATGGTATACATTCATTCCTCTATGAAAACTTTTTAGCTCACCTGGCACGAAGTGCCAAGGTGAGCTTTTAGGATCGCTGAATGTCCGTCGTCCGTCCGTCCGTCTGTCCGTTCACAATTGTTTGTTAACACTCTAGCGCCTACCAATTTCATCCGATCTTCATGAAACTTCATGACAATGTTTGTCTTGATAAAATCTAGGTCAGGTTCGAATGTGGGTCATGTCCGGTCAAAAACTAGGTCACTAGGTCAAATCATAGAAAAACCTTGATAACACTCTAGAGGCTACAAATCTCAATGGATCTTAATGAAACTTGGTCAGAATGTTTGCCTCATTGATATCTAGGTCAGGTTCGAATGTGGGTCATGTCCGGTAAAAAACTAGGTCACTAGATCAAATCATAGAAAAACCTTGTTACCACTCTAGAAGCTACAAATCTCAATGGATCTTAATGAAACTTGGTCAGAATGTTTGCCTCATTGATATCTAGGTCAAGTTCGAATGTGGGTCATGTCCGGTCAAAAACTAGGTCACTAGGTCAAATCATAGAAAAACCTTGTTAACACACTAGAAGCTACAAATCTCAATGGATCTTAATGAAACTTGGTCAGAATGTTTGCTTTATTGATATCTAGGACAAATTCGAATGTGGGTCATGTCCGGTCAAAAACTAGGTCACTAGGTCAAATCATAGAAAAACCTCGTTAACACTTTAGAGGCTACAAATCTCAATGGATCTTAATGGAACTTGGTCAAAATGTTTGCCTCATTAATATTTAGGTCAAGTTCGAATGTGGGTTATGTCCGGTCAAAAACTAGGTCACTAGGTCAAATCATAGGAAAATCTTGTTTACACTCTAAAGGTTGATTGTGGGTCATGTCCAGTCATAATCTAGGTCACTATAGGTCAAGTTTGCCATGGTGTACCAGGTGAGCGATTTTGGGCCATAGTGGCCCTTGTTTCTTTACTGAAGGAATAAATTAAAGGCGTAGTTATTGAGTAATGGGTTAAGCAACCACATGCCTTTAACAATCAATGGGGGAAATGGGTTGAAAACACATCTATTGCAGTTGTCCATGTTGTTGATTGTATGAGATCTCTTGGCAACTAAGTTAGAAGTAAGGCCATAATAAGATGATTTCTTTAGACTATACACCAACAGAGCATGAATAAAGTTGCCAAACCATAAGAATTTATTGTTTACTTCTCACAAATTACTTTTCACCGTGTTGATTGTGGATTGGGTTAAATTTATAGTTTATTGCTTAAAACAAGACAAATATGTAGGCCATTGTTATCCTTAAGCATGATACTAAGCACCTGTTCTCAAAGCTAGAAACAGACTATGGGGTAATGGACTGAAAAATACTTTATTAAACTATAATGGGATTTCATTATATTAAGTAAACTTAATGTTAATTTTGGTAAAACTGGAAGCCATCATTTTAAGGATTCAACATAAGCCAGGTTACCAAACCTGTCCAAGACTGAAGTATTGATATTTTGGTCACAGGCTATTATAGTAAAGATAATAATTGGATTATACCAGTACCCTATCATTCAGACCAGAGATTATTTCAACAAATGATCTTTTTGTCCTTGTGAATGGGCAGTTAACTTGATTAATTTCGGAGCTTTCTCCTTCTTACTATTATATACGTTAACCCTTGTATTGCTTAAACCAAGTACATTTATAACCTTTGCAAACAGTGTAGACCCTAATCAGAGGGCTCCTTCAGGAGCCCTCTGATCAGGGTCTGCACTGTTTGTAATGATAATAATTATATTTTGCATGGTGGCACACCCCTTGATAGATGATGTAAACTGGTCCGTTTCAGAAAACTGGGAGAGTCTATTTTGTAAATTTCAGCATACTAGAGGTTAATGTGTTTGGCATTGATTTTCATGTAAATCATGATTTCGCTGACTGATTACAAGCATTAGTTGACAGGGAGAATAAGCCAGAATCATGTAGCATTAGATGTAAATGGTATCATATGTAATTTAATCCTATCTGATAAGGCCTGGGTATTTTCAACCAGGTTTGCCCCCTGTGCTTGTTGAAAGGTATCATTATTAATATAAATGGGTGTTATGATGACGAGGACTTAAAGCGACTCGCAACCGGATGGTGTACTTGTCAAAATAAAATAAAATACTCAAATAAAAGCAAATTTGTGGCATTATTTGGCTTCTGACATTAAAAAAATATGATCAGTCCAAAAAAAGTCTCAAGAATCGTCACCGAATCTTAGATTTTTAGATATTTTCCATCGTTTTTCTATACCGACTAGTAGACGGTATAGTTGTTGCTGTTGCTTCTCTACACGGGCTCAGACATAAACACGAGCCGAATTACGAAGTTGTATGCACTTTCGACCGCAACACATTGAAATACGTTAAATCGATCCGAGATAAACGGATAGTTCCGTGGTCCATTGGTCTAAGCGGTTTCCCCTATTTTGCCTTCTGTCCGCCAATGCCGGGCCATGGGTTCGAATCCCACCAGAGACCAATATTTTTTTTTTTTTTATTGAAATTCATTTTTTTAAACAGAATTTCTTATCCTAAACTAATTCTTTACCATTTATATAAGCGTTTGACACATATTTACAAATTACTATTTTTAATGCACCATCTGGTTGCGAGTCGCTTTAAGATAGAGTCAAGTGTGAGTTGAGTGACCGCTGTTTGAAGAAGAAATGGGACCTATTAAGACAGGTGATTGCTAAATACAGAGACAAAGTAATGCAGAAAGCTCCTAAAGGAGCTTTCTGCATTACTTTATCTCTTTATTAAAGCTGCTATCTGTACTAAAGATTATTCTATTGAGTAAAGGAGTGACCATATAGCTTTTATTAGAGCTTAAAAGAAGAAAACTATCCTTCTGTTAGACAATAGACATGGGCATATTGATGCTGATTTCATATAGGATCTATCTGACAGAGAAAAGTTTCCATATTTTAATAGCCAATGAAATAGTTCAGATACTAGTTGATAGTGGGTGGAGTTTTATATTATGAACACATGTATTCAGCAGGAGAAACTACTAATTAATCCCTCATATCTGGGCGCTTGTATAACAGTTACTGCTCTTCAGGATCATAGACACCCAAAGTTTCTACAACATTTCATATTGAATTAGAAGTGATTTGTTTAGAAATGATGCTATCAAAACAAGATAACAGAGATTTTGGTATATATCACCTCTAAATCATGATTTATGAAAATAAAGTGTTTGTTATTGTATGAATAGATCATTATAATTTGACATTTCATCAAAACTGACTATGAGCAATGCTACTGAAGAAAAATATATCTTGATGTTGGATATTTGTGATTGTTATCAAGTTAATTGAATATCCATAATTCCTGTTTACACAGTCATGAGATTCTTAGGTATTTGAACATTGAAGAAAATATTAACCCATTGTCCCATAGCCTGTTTTTAGTATTGAAGATAGGTGGCCACTTTAAAAAAGCAGGATGAAAGTAAAGCAGCTACAATCTGCGAGAATATTAAAAAATATTCCTTATGGTACAATTTTATGACTTTATAAAGTGGAACTATTTTCTATAATTAAGGAATAGATTAAAGGAGTAATCTAGCAAACTACATGTATGTGGTTACACCTCATCTGACTTACTTCTACAAGAAATCCTTACTGCTTAACCCATTACCCCATAGCCTGTTTTAGTATTGAAAACAGGTGACCACTTAAAGCAGGTTTAAAAGCAGAATGCGCCTTAAGGCACATTCTGCTTTACTTTCAGCCCACTTTAAGCTTTCATCTGCAAGGATAAAGAATTTTTTTCTAATAGAACACAATCATAATTTAATAAATTGGAACTGTTTTCTTCGGTGGAGGAATAAATTAGAGGCGTAAAAAGGCATATTTATGGGTTAATGGGTTAAGATGACAGTAAAACAGAAAACTCAGGACTATAATAGTCCTGAGCTTTCTGTTTTACTGTCACCTTACTTGAAGCAGTCACCTATCTTAAATACCTAATAATAACACAATTTAGTAATCTGGAAGCCCAAGTTTAGGAATAATGTGTAATACAGTGGTCCAATCACCTTGGCTTCAAGGCTAGTCTCAGGGCTGCCATAAGTTGATCATAAAAATCCTAAGATTTCAATTTTACACACGCAATTTTACTAATCGTACCTTTACCCCATAGTCTGTTTCTTGTTTTGAAGACACATGACTACTTAAAACAGGTTAAAAGTAAAGCAGAATGCGCCTAAAGGCGCATTCTGCTTTACTTTCAGCCTGTTTTAAGCTACGATCTGCTAGGATAAAAATCCGAATACTTAGGAAAAATCTGGAGAAATGGCAGCCCTGTAGTCTTCCTGGTACAGGAAGAGGTATCTGTTGGAAGTTCCTGGCAATAACTGCTGGCTCGGAAATTGTCAGGTCAAGATCTCATCAACAGTTGAAGTCTGTACCACTAGAACCGTCTGGGTCAGCACTAAATATTGCCATTAAAGTCCCACAATTGTAGCTGCTCTGTCATTGTAAACACTGTGCTACCTTTTATGGACAAAACACTGGCACAAGTTAAAGACATTTCCTCAGTCCATTGATGGAGTCCCCCCATTGTTCTCGATAGGCGTCAAAGTAACTTTAAAAGCATGCAGCATAAGCTGCCAGCGGGTTAGTTGTGATATCGTAACTGTATTGCGGATACAGTTACGACACGCTAGGATCTCCACAATGGCGCAGGCCGACAGTGATTCACTGTCGCTTGAATAAGTTTCTATAACATTTTAATTTTTACCGTTTTTGAAAAATAAAAGGTAGGTATCGGTTTGGAATGCATTTTTTGACAATGTGGGTGTGTAAAATCAGGTGACCTACGTCTTTGATTGAGTTTCTCCCGATTTAAACTTTACTACTGTCAACCGGCATCGGTCTTCGAGGGATGGTCGGCCATTTTGAAAAAATATGTCCCATAAACCTCTTACTACGTATTCCATATATGGAGTGTGTAGTAAAACCGCCGCGCATGTCAACGAATGGCGGGAAAATATCTAATACACGAATTAAGCTTTAAACTTGTTTTTAAGCTGCCACCCTTAACCATATTAGCAATAAAATAAATGTTTTAGTTTACCTGGGCAAAAATAATCCTCGAATTCATCAAAAATACCACAGCTCAGTAAGTTTTCCAATTATGAATGAAAGCCTTATATGTTAACCGGACAGCGTTTTACGCATGCGCGAGTTCTGTCTCGGCTTGGAAAATCAAAACAAATAGTGGGTCGACACCGAAAAGTTTTCAAATGGTCTTCGAGTGGGTTATTACTTAACACAAGAAGGTTATATATCAAAATATTGTTAAATATTAGTTTAAAGATTAATTCTCAACTGTTTGAACATATATAACTGATAAACAACTGCTGCAGAATTTGCGCCACTGTAGAGATGCTAGCAAACTGTAGCTCTAGTAGACCTTGGTCTAGAGTTAGAGGTACAGTACTGCATGCAGCTACCAGCGGGTATACCAATCTCAGTTTACCTGGTAAGGCCCAGATATACTAATGCTCTAGAGGCTTTTCAATGGCTATTTCTAACCAAACTATCAAATATAAAGGTCGGGCCTCACATGAGACGCTTCAATGGTTCTTTGCTATCGGCATGTGCACAAGACCCATGCTTTTTGCATGGAAATTGTCTGGCAAGGCGTTATCACTGAAAGTAGATCAGGAAATGTCTTTGCATTCTTGGTATTTGTTTTGCCTGCAACACTGGTCGTCTGCTGTTGTTCCCAAAATAGGATTTTCAAAATTTCTTTCCAAAACCAAGTCGGAGTATCAAATAGTTTGGACCCTGATGAGACGCCGCATTGTGCGGCATCTCATCAGAATCCAAACTGTTTGCACAGAATGATAATCATGGTTCTGCTGCTATCATGCTAAGAGTTAATACTTTGAGCCAAACAAATATTACTGGAGACAACTAAACCTACAATGCGCTGAATAAAGAATTAAAAAAAAATAGCAAAATGTTGATTTTTGATGCAAACAGGTTTGCATGACCTAACTCTTTCCTCCCTGAAACTTTAAATTGACAATTCCAGTTTCCATTTTAGTCTAGCCCATTTCTGACTTTTAAGGGTTGTTTTTGTCAATGTTTGGCATTATGACAAACAGTGAAGACCCTGATCAGAGGGCTCCTTAGGAGCCCTCTGATCAGGGTCTACACTGTTTGCATAGGACAAGTGTATTACTCACAGGTATACTGTTTGCAAATGACGCATATAGGCGTGACTAGGGTACAAAGAGCTAAACTAGTAGAAATTTAGAAGATAATGTCTTATTGCTGAACATGAAACATTTTGACGATAAGTATATCTGAAACATTGTCATGTGTTTAGAATAAATATTTTCAGCTGCCACCTGTAATCAAACATTGACCATCTTTTGGAACGACTACCTTTGTCAAGTTTGGTGTATGGTTTTCTTCTGGCCAATTATCTCTTTCCTCCCTGAAACTTTAAATGGACAATTCCAGTTTCCATTTTAGTCTAGCCCATTTCTGACTTTTAAGGGTTGTTTTTGTCAATGTTTGGCATTATGACAAACAGTGAAGACCCTGATCAGAGGGCTCCTTTCGGAGCCCTCTGATCTGGGTCTTCACTGTTTGCATAGGACAAGTGTACTATTCACATGTACACTGTTTGAAAAGGACGCCTTTAGGCGGGACTAGGGCTCAAAGAGTTATACCAATGTTTTCCTTCATTGTGGGACACTAGATTTTCTTTGCAATTTATTGCTGCCTATCAACATATACCAATGTTCCATGTCTGTGATTGGTTGGATATTCCTGCATTCAGTGATTTTTCTGTGCAGCCCATTTCACACCTTGTGCATGCATGCATAATGAATTACAAGGGCGCTGACATACAAGAATCTTTCCTGTCAATCCTTACGAAAACAAATCTCTGCATCATAGTTGTTAACTATAACATTAATTTTTGACATATTTTTAAGTGAAGAATATTGATACAAGTCTCAAACAGGAGGGATGCTGATCAGATGATGAGTAACTTGACATCTGATCTGGATCCAAACTGTTTACAATTGTCAATCAAGTCACACTCGGCAAGATAAAGACAAGTAGTGCTGATAGAAGTTCCCAAACATTTTGAGCGATTAGATGCTCCTTCGTAGTGATTGGTTTGTCGACGAGACGTTTTTTCTCTGTCTTTACATGCACTGCTTAATCAATTACTCTGTCACATAATACCAATTTACTTTTCAGCAGTGTCACATGATCAATGTTTACAGTATACACATACATTGTTATTTACATTTAAACTCTTTTACCGCTATATTTTTGTCTTCTTATATATTGTTGTCAATTTCAAATTTGAATTTTTGAATTTTTTGCTGAAAAAATATTGATATGTTTGTCAAACAGTTTGGATTCTGATGAGACAACATGTTACTTGGCATCTGATCCGGATGCAAACTGTTTGCAAATAACAATTGCACTTGGGGTAAGGCAGTGAAGGGGTTCAAACCTTTTACCCCAATATTATCACCTGTTTAAACATAGTCCTTTACGTTTTGCTTTTATATTCAATTTTTTTAATTTTTTGCTAAAAAATACTGATATGCATTTCAAATAGTTTGGATCCTAATGAGATACCGAGTTACTGTGCCTTTCATCTGGATCCAAACTGTTTACAACTGAAATCAGGATTTTACCAGTAGCATGCAAAGAGTTTTAACAGAATTTAAAACTTTTTTTTTCAACTGGGAATTTGTCTTATTGAGACAGTAGACAAGAATGCTGGCATGTGATTAGTTTTCTGGACCGTTTCATTGTGAAATAATCACTCTTTTGGGTATTGACTCTTTCACTGTCAAAAGCAACTTCAACGGCATTAACACCAACAGTTTGAGTAACTCGGCATCTGATCAGGATCAAAACTGTTTCCCACAAGCAATAATGTTGCTTCTGTCAAACTGTCATTATCTAAATTTGAAAAATGAATGCAGATGACAATTTTTAGAGAGATGACAGTGTTAAGCTTGGTATATATACAGTCAAATCTGTCTTATGCAACCAGGCTATCAGGAAGCATAGTGAACATAAAATGCAAATTATAGCTTTAATGCAGGTTGGAAGTAATGCAGAAAGCTCCTATAGAAGCGTACTTCATTACTTCCAACCCGCATTAAGTTATAACTTTTATGTTCATTTGCTTCTTCGAAGTATGGTCGCTTAAGACAGGTTTGACTGTATATGCATTTAAGTGATAAATGTGATTGACCGTAATCTTTGTGACACTTTGGTTTAAACTACATAATTTTCTCTTATTATGCTTATACAGAGTTAGAAACATTCAGTATTCAAAAGATTAAGAAACATTTTGAAATGTATGCAGGTATCATAACTATAGCCACATTGTGAAAGTCAAGTTTGTTAGTTTTCAATGGTATTTCCTGAATTGGTCACTCATTAACCCTTCTCCTTCTTAACAAGTTGTCCCCTCTTTTTATTAGCTCACCTGGCACGTTAGTGCCAAGGTGAGCTATTTTGATCGTCCTCTGTCCGTCGTTCGTTCGTCTGTCCGTCCGTTCGTCGTCAACAATTTCTTTAAACGACATCTCCTCCGAAACTACTGGATAGATTTTTACCAAACTTGCCCTGAATGATCCTTATATGGTCCTCTTTTAAAGTTGTTCAAACATTTCCGGTCCGTTACATATCTAGGTCACAGGAGCTAAAAATATATTTTTTCAATGAAAACTTAAAAAATCTTTTTGTCTGAAACCATAGTACCCTGAGCTTAGATATTAGGCACATAGCGTCATCTAACGGTCCTCTATCAAGTTTGTTCAAATTATGTCCCTGGGGTCAAAATTGGCCCCGCCCCGGGGGTCACAGTTTTACACAGAGTTATATAGTGAAATCTTTAAACATCGTTTTCTCTGAAACTAATATGGCCAGAGCTTTGATATTTGGCATGATAATTTTTCTAGAAGCCCTTAACCAATATTGTTAATATGGTTCTGGTCAGTTGCATATCTAGGTCACAGGAGCTAAAAATATATTTTTTCAATGAAATCTTAAAAAATCTTCTTGTCTGAAACCACAGTACCTTGAGCTTAGATATTTGGCACAAAGCATCATCTACAGGTACTCTATCAAGATTGTTCAAATTATGTCCCTGGGGTAAAAAATGACCACGCCCTGGGGGTCGTAATTTTACATAGAGTTATGTAGCGAAATCTTCAAACATCTTTACCTCTGAAACTAATATGGTCAGAGCTTTGATATTTGGCATGCTGACACTTCTAGAAGCCCTTAACCAATATTGTAAATATGGTTCTGGTCCGTTGCATATCTAGGTCACAGGAGCTAAAATTATGTCTGGGGTGAAAAGTGATCCCATACCAGGGGTTATGTGACCCATGTGTTTGTTTTTCCAGGTGAGCGATATTTAGGCCCGCATGGGCCTCTTGTTTAGCTCACCTGGGGCCTGTTTCATAAAACTTTGTATGACAAAAACGGTCATAAGTTAAAACTTTAGAATACATTTAATTTCTGATTTCTCTATCTTATCCTGTCTTATGACATCTCTTTGGAATTGTTTTGAAAAGACGATTCCAAAGAGATGTCACAAGACAGGATTATAGAATTAGATGGAGAAATAAATAATTATTGAGACTTTTATATTCTAACTTACGACAGCATTTGTCGTACGAAGTTTTATGAAACGGGCACCTGGCACTTAGTACAGGTGATTTGCACTATTGGCTATGGAGGAAAGGGTTAACCCATTACCCAATAGCCTGTTTTCTAGTTTTAAAGAAAGATGGTCACTTAAAACGGGGGGAAAGTAAAGCAGAATGTGCCTTAAGGCACATTCTGCTTTACTTTCAACCTGCTTTAAGCTATTATCTGCTACAGAAAATATTTCTTATGATACACATTCATGACAGTATAAAAGGGAACTATTTTCTTCAGTGGAGGAAATAGTATAGGCGTAAAAAGGCAATGGTAATGGGTTAAATTGGTCTTAGTTTTTAGGCGATTCTATTGTAGTCAAAAACAAAACCCACTTGTTTGTTTGTATTTGCAGATTGAGCTGCTGTCAGAGACAGGCTCCCTGGAGACAGCTGTTCAAGTATGTCAGAAATCTCTCAAGACCCATCCTAAGGTAACATCACTGTGGCACAAGAGGATAGCACTGGAGATTGCCAGGGATGGAGATAATGACAAGGTCCAGAACCTGCTGAAACAGGCCCAGAAACACATCAACAAGGTAATGGGCTAAAATTGGTTGCCAATGTCTGGGATTTGCTTAATCCCATAAGGACACCCATAGGTTTTATAGGGGTTTTAACCCTTTACCCCATAGCCTGTTTCTAGCTATAATGACAAGTGACCACTTAGAGCAAGTTAAGGTGCTTAAGGTGCATTCTGCTTTACTTTCAGCCTGCTTTAAGCTACATGTACCATAATATTGCTAGGGTATAGGAAATAGTTCTTATGGTGAATATAACTGTTCAAAGTGGAATTATTTTTTTCGATGTAGGATTAAATTAAAGGCATAAATATATCTAGGTATAGAGAAACCAGCCATAGCCTAATAAAAGGGAAGTATTTGAAATACTAAAATCCACATACCTGTATGTTGTGACTACTCATTTGAATTGTCTTCTGAAGAAAAATAATTAACATTTGCCCTTGGAGTGTTTGGCTTGACTTGAGTCCTGATAAGACTCGAGAGTAAATTGGTATCTGATCATGGTTCAAACTGTGTCAACTGAATGAATACTTAAAAAGATTTAACAATTACGGAGATAAGGCATTTTAAATGGACAGTATTTTTGTTAGCAGGCAAAGGTTTAGACAACTCTTGGGTGTAAATAACCCATCCTTGTATCTGTATGTGTTTTTTGCAAACAGTGTACACCCTGATCAGAGGGTGCCTTAAGGAGCCCTCTGATCAGGGTATACACTGTTTGTTTTACTTTTATTGTTCTGAATTTATATTCAAAACAGCCCTCAAAATCAACGTGAACTGATCATGTTACATAAGTGGAATAGTCCATTTGAAAATCTCAGCCAAGAAAGGATTAAGAATGCAAACAGAAGCATCGTTCATTCTGAGAAATCAAATTTTCAGAAGATTTGTTGCAGCACTTGCAGACAAGTGCAGAATGCACAGAACTACTGATTTAGCAGAGGCTGTCGTGTATTGATGGCAAATTATTGTAATTAACAATTTACAGTCTGCGTGAAACAATGTGTTTGTCTTGGAATTGTTCTGATCAGAATTTATGTCCGAGCTGTTATGCAGTCAAAGGCGAGCGATAGCTGTCTGTTAAGGATAGCGTTTAATCTGTTATTTCATCTTGGATAAGAGTTTATAATGACAGGTGCTCATGATTTTTCCGATCAGCTCTTTTTTACGTTGGACATTCTCAATGTGGAAAATGTTATAGTTCAATTTAAAACGCCTTTGCAAAATGTATCCTCACAAATCTTTTGCTAGGTAAAGTGACTGTCTAGTGTCCCTAGAGTTGAAACATAATTATATCACACAAAATGACTGTGATATAATAAAAACATATTTTAGTATATTGCAGTCAATCTTATGTTAACCCATTACCCCATAAATATGCCTTTTTAGCTCACCTGAGCCAAAGGCTCAAGGTGAGCTATTGGGATGGCCCTGTGTCCGGCGTCGTCCGTCGTTAGTCGTCCGTCGTCGTTAACAATTGCTTCAAATGACATCTCCTCCTATACCGCTTGACAGAATTCAACCAAACTTTACAGAAATGTTCCTTGGGTCAAGCTCTTTCAAATTTGTTCTAAGAATTAAAAACAATGCAGAACTCTGGTTGCCATGGCAACCAAAGTGAAAAAATAAGGAAATCGTAAAAAATCTTCTTGTCAAAAACTGGAAGGGCCAGAGCTTACATATTTGGCACATAGCATCATCTACAGGTCCTCTATCAAGTTTGTTCAAATTATGCCCCTGGGGTCAAAATTGGCCCCGCCCCGGGGGTCACAGATTTACATAGAGTTATATAGTGAAATTTTCAAACGTCTTCTTCTCTGAAACTAATGTGGCCAGAGCATTGATATTTGGCATGGTGACACTTCTAGATGTTCTATACGAAAATTGTTCAAATGGTTCGGGTCAGTTGCATAACTAGGTCACAGGAGCTAAAAATAGATATTTTTCATTGAAAACTTAAAAAATGTTCTTGTCTGAAACTACAAGGGCCAGAGCTTAGATATTTGGCACATAGCATCGCCTACAGGTCCTCTATCTAGGTTGTTCAAATTATGCCCCTGGGATCGAAATTGGCCCCGCCCAGGGGGTCACAGTTTTACATAGAGTTATATAGTGAAATTTTCAAACGTCTTTTTCTCTGAAACTAATATGGCCAGAGCTTTGATATTTGGTATGGTGACACTTCTAGATGTCCTATACGAAAATTGTTCAAATGTTCTGGTCGAATTTATAACTAGGTCACAGGAGCTAAAAATGGATTTTTATCAATGAAAACTTAAAAAATCTTCTTGTCTGAAACTACATTAGGGCCAGAGCTTAGATATTTGGCACATACCATCCCCTACAGGTCCTCTATCAAGTTTGTTCAAATTATGCACCTGGGGTCAAAATTGGCCCCACCCCCGGGGTCACAGTTTTACATAGAGTTATATAGAGAAAATTTCAAACGTCTTCTTCTCTGACACTAATATGGCCAGAGCTTTTATATTCGGTATGGTGACACTTTTAAATATACTTTACATAATTTGTTCAAATTGTTCGGGTCTGTTGTATATCTAGGTCAGTCCTGGACCTAAATTATTATCGCCATTTTTTCAGCTATTTTCTCAGGTGAGCGAAATATGCCCCATGGGGCTCTTGTTATACTTTTAAATTATTCCTCCACTCAAGAAAATAGTTCCTTTTATACAGTCTTGAATAGTCACCATAAGAAATATTTTCTAAATCCTATCAGATTGTAGCTAAAAGAAGGCTGAATTAATTAAAGCAGAATGGTACATTCTGCTTTTACTCTTTCAACCTGCTGTAAGTGGTCAAATATTTTCAATACTAGAAACAGGCTATAGGTTAATTTGTCAAATGGCCACTGGTTGAAGTAGCATAGGGATAATTCACATCAGTACTTCCAAGTTAGACAATACAGAAAATTTAAGCTCCAAAAGGATAATCAGTTTCCCTTTATTTTGTTTCACCCTTAAAGCTATCCGATAACCCATTTCTAGTATTGAAGATATGTGACCACTTAATTTTGAAAGTAGAGCAGAATGTGCCTCAAGGTGCATATTCAAAACTGTAAGATTTTCTTTAGTGGAGAAATAAATAAAGGCATAATAAGACATATTTGTGGAGCTTTGACTGTTTAACCCATTACCCCATAAATACACCTTTTATTCCTCTACTAAAGAAAATAGTTGCAATTTATACAGTAATAAATATGTTTGATAAAAAATATTTTCTATATTTAGCAGATGTTAGACTAAAGCAGGCTGAAAGTAAAGCAGAATGCCCCTCAAGGCACATTCTGCTTTACTTTCAACTTGCTTTAACCCATTACCCCATAAATACACCTTTTTACGTCTTTGATTAATTTCTCCACTGAAGAAAATAGTTTCAATTTATTCTGTCACAAATAAAAATCATAAGAAATATTTTCTATATTCTTGCAGAGAATACCTTAAAGCAGGCTGAAAGTAAAGAGGAATGCGCCTTAAGGCGCATTCTGCTTTACTTTTGACCTGCATTAAGTGGTCACATATCTTCAAAACTAGAAACAGGTAATGGGTTAAATGGTCACCTATTTTCAAAACTAGAAACAGGCTATGGAGTAATGGGTTAAGTGGTCACCTATTTTCAAAACTAGAAACAGGCTATGGGGTAAAGGGTTAAGTATGTCAGATGTAAAACACTATCAGGCAGTGAGTACAACTAAAATGGTTCTGTAGGATTTTCTTAAATTTTTATTATTCACCAAACGTTTTCGGCACAGATTTACAAGAGAGGCCCTTGTCAGTGTCAGTAGACACATTCTACGGTAGTCATCCTCGAGACAAACACTTGCACCAGTACTCACAGTGTGCATACTTAATGCAGAAAATACAATCTGACAGGTGTGCTTAAATATCATAGCCATCAATTTGTCACTCATACAAGATAAAGCCCTGAGTTTATCAGATTATCATATTGATTAGCCCTTTGAAGGCGTACCCTAATCTTGTCCACTTCAAAACTGTTATCTGTTATAAAATTGAGAAATTTATTATTTGTGTATTTTGAGAAAATCGATCCAAGTGACAAACAGCTTTGATCCTGATCAGATGCTGTATAACTCTGTATCAGATCAGAATCCAGATTGTTTGCAAATGTTATAGGGCTGCCATAAATTGATCATGAAAAATCCAAATTTTCCATTTTTGAATAGTGAATACTTAAAACAGGTTGAAAGTAAAGCAGAATGCACATTAAGGTGCATTCTGCTTTACTTTCAGCCTGCTTAAAATTACCATCTGCTAGGATAAAAAAAACCCGAAGCTTTCGGAAAATTCTGGAGAAATGGTAGCCATGATTGTAGTCAAGTTGTGCTTAACATTGTAAAGGTTAGCATACTTTATGTACCAACATGCAAAAGTCATTCAAAGATTTGCAACTATGTCAGTTGATCAGAATCAGGTTAAATTAAGTCATTGAGTCCTAGTTACAAGTATACTTGTCATCTACAAAGTTAAAAGTGCACCAGTGAAGAGTATACTTGTCCTATGAAAACGTTGTAGAAATTCAGGGATCCAGGTTGGAGGGAGAAAAACAGAATAAATCAAACCTTTTCTCACTCATTTCAACACCAATCCTATGGTCGTACTACTGATTAGAATCGTGTCAAAGAGACAGTTCTAATGAGTAGTGACACCATAGGGATAGATGCAGCCAAAAAGATAAGTAGCCATTCTCTGGTGAAGCATGGCCTCTTTAACCCATTACCCCATAAATACGCCTTTTAAGCCTCTAATTTATTTTTCCACTAAAGAAAATAGTTCCAATTTATACAGTAAGAAATATTCACAACAAGAAATAAATTCTATATCCTAATAGATGGTAGCTTAAAGCAGGCTGAAAGTAAAGCAGAATGTGCCTTAAGGCACATTCTGCTTTACTTTCAACCTGCTTTAAGTGGTCACCTGTCTTCAAAACTAAAACCATGCTATGAGGTGATGGGTTAAAGAAAGATGACTGCTTATTGGAAGACAAAAGTAAAGTAGAAATCTGCTTTAGACTGTAAATTCATTTCAGTGACTAAATAACACAAGATTAACTTGCTATGTATATTTAAAACAAAAATGTATATCTACATGGACAGTTGAACAGTCATTCATTTCGCCATATTCATATTATATCTACCAGTTGCTGGAAATTCTCATTTGTGTCAACTCTTTGAACCCTAGTCAAGCATATATGCGTCATTTTCAAACAGCATACCTGTGAGAAGTACACTTGTCCTATGCAAACAGTGTAGATCCTGATCAGAGGGCCCTCTGATCAGGATCTACACTGTTTGTCATATTGAAATATATTGTGAAAATCTACCCTTAAAAGTAAAAAATGAACTAGACAAAATTGAAAACTAGAATTGTCCATTTGAGGTTTTAGGAAGGAATGGTTTAATACAATCACACTTGTGTTAAGGGGCCACTAAAAATAAGGTGAATCATCGTTTTTTAAGATAAAAGGTGACAGCTTAATGCAGAACAAAAGTAAAGCAGAAATGCTGTGCTATGGGCTTGCTGCTTTACTTTTGTCCTGCATTAAGCAGTCACCTGCCTTCAGAGAGTCCTTTAGAGTGGCCACTTGATACAAGTATAACTTTACACAAAAAATACTCGGTTGAATGAAAGTGAACTGCTAATTTTCTCGGTTATCAAAGGCATCAGTGTAGCTATTGTCCAACTGACATTGAATTATTGTACACCTCAGAATGGGAGAAATAAGCATTCTAAACCTATACAAACAGTTTTGATCATGATCAGACGCCGAGTAACTCGGCATCTGATCATGATCAAAACTGTTTGTCACTTTGAATGTATGTGTGTGGATATAGAAATGAGGGAATTAATTTTAAAAAAGAATGCAGATGACAGTTTTAATGTACAACATTTATTTAGTATTCACAGGGTAGAAAATCCCCCTGTGACATTAATTATTAAGGTTATGAGCTATCAATATTTAAGCAATGCAATATTAAGACTAACTTTCAAACAAAAGGTCCCGGTTGAACTTTAAGTTCGGAAATTTGCTTAATGACATCTTTTCATGATTTCAAAAAAAGATGATTGAAAATGAAATTATAATAATACGTGACATGACATTGTAATGACAAGGAGAGTGACAAATCAATTAGACATGTTAAAATAACATAAAAAGATTGATTGAGGCTCATGTAATTTTAATCTCTACAGTTACCGATGAGTGACAGGTTTTGTGTAATTTAAAACGACATAATAATCTCACTATGATGATAATTTAGCTGCTCCAGAATTATCCCTTACCCAGAGAAGCACAACTTGATTTGCATTTGCAAACAGTTTAGATCCAGATCAGATGCTGAGAGACTCTTTGTCTGAAAAGGGACTAAACTGTTTGACATCCCTACCTGATATTCCATCAGTGAAAATTTTATAAAATGAAATTTTGTAATATTTCTGGCAGACAATATTTTTAGAGCAGACAAATAAAATGCCTCATTGTTCTCGGCCCACTCAGTATGAAGGAGGAACAAGGAGCGCTCATTGAATCAATAGAACTCACCGTTTTTGATACCGTAATCCACATGTGACAGAAGCAGGGAAACTTAAGCCTTACTTGTCCTTTCATTGACAGAAAACCGTGTCCTCTTAACCCATTACCCCATAAATACGCCCTTTTACACTTCTAATTTATTCCTCCACAGAAGAAAACAGTTCCAATTTATTACTATTTATGTTTGTGTACTATTAGCAAAAAATCTTTATCCTAGCAGATGATAGCTTAAAGCAGGCTGAAAGTAAAGCAGAATGCGCCTTGGGGCGCATTCTGCTTTTCTTTCAACCTGCTTTAAGTGGTCACCTATCTTCAAAACTAGAAACAGGCTATGGGGTAATGGGTTAAAAAAAACTGTCTGCTTAAATTGATAAAATGTTTGTAGAACCATTATTCTTACGACTGTTATCACTGTAATTGGTGAAAGATCTCATTTAAATTGGTGACCATAGCGTTAAATAAGGGCGTACAAAAATTAATGTATTTAAAAAACTAAATCATTGTCACCACCAAAAGGTATGTTGCGACTTCTACATTAGAATCACCTCTTTGAGATGATTCTAATGAAGTGGTCACAGCATATGGTTTGGGGGTGACTTTAAAAACAAAGTGTTTGAAATGTTTACTTACTCTTAAACGGAGCCAACAATCTTGGGGTTATGATCTAGATTTCAATTAGTATATACTATATTGGCAGCTACATTAAGGGTGTGTTTACTGTGGTTACCAATAGTAAACAAAGCTTAACATGCAACCATAACAAACTATTGACACTGTATTGTGAAAGTTTGCCTTGAAATACAGACAGTGTAGATCCAGATTGTTCTTTGTTGCTTGAGTAGTGAAATGTATGTCAGTTGTTGTTGTTTCTACCAGAATAACTACAATTCTATTATATCATAAAGTATAAAGGAATGTTTGGCCAAAATTATTATTTTTTTAATAGGCATGAGTGGACTGGCATTATTTTAAGGTTATTTTTTTGAAAAAAAATAAACACACTGAATGCCAACTTTATATTGGTGTGTGACCATGAAATGTCATTTCGGTCTGTCTGTGTGTTCTGCATGATTCAGGCAGTTGAGCTTTTTGGTTTGATTTCTTTTAATTTAGCAGTATTCTTGTCATACTTTTCATTTATAAAAATTACACATAAGACATTGATACGACTAGAAAAATAAAGTCGTAAAGAAACATTATACAAACTACAGTAAAACCTCTCTAATATGACCACAATCTGTTTCTTTTATGCAGATGATGAACGGACACAAGAATGAAGGGAGTTTATTACTATAAGAAAATAAAAAATTGTGCCACAAGAGTTGTCTATCTTTAGAGACTTTTGGGGCTTAGTGATAATTTAACTCTTTGCATGCTAGCGGCGGATATATCTGCCACAGTGATAACCTTTGCAAACAGTTTGGATCCAGATGAGACGCCCCGTAACGCAGCGTCTCATCAGGATCCAAACTGTTTGCCATTCTGAGCCTGTATATAAAAGAAATTTTGAAAATACATATTTTAGAAAAGTAGCAAAAGACAATTGTTGCAGACAAAAAATTACCCAGCATGCAAAGAGTTAAAGAGGATCAATTATCTCAGAGCAGGTGGAATATGTGTATTTTAATTACTGACACAAGCAATAAATGAGATTGGAAAGCTTAAAAATCAGCTGCTATTTGGCCAGCCTTTTGAATGCTTGTAAAAAGTATAAAATTTGGGACACCCTGTGCAAAACACTGTCATTATCATAAACTTTGAACAATTTGCTTTTATCATACAGTAATTTGTCCAAAAGGTGAAAAGTGTCACTAGGTCAAATCCTAGAAAAACCTTGTTAACATTCTAGAGGCTACAAATCTAATTAGATCTTCATGAAACTTAGCCAATATGTTTGCCATATTGATATCTAAGTCAAGTTCGAATGCGTGTCATGTCTGGTCAAAAACTAGGTCACTAGGTCAAATCATAGAAAAACCATGTTAACACTCTAGAGGCTATTAATCTCATTAGATCTTCATGAAACTCTGTCAAAATGTTCGCCTTATTGATATCTAGGTCATGTTTGAATGTGGGTCATGTCGGATGAAAAACTACATGTAGGTCAAATCATGAAAATATATTGTTTGCACTCAAGAAGCTAAATCTCTCATTAGATATTCATGAAACTCTGTCAAAATGTTTGCCTCATTGAAATCTAGGCCACGTTTGAATGTCATGTTGGGTCAAAATCTGTTTTACATGGTGTACCAAGTGAGATATAGGGCCATAGTGGCCCTCGTTCAAATATCCATCTGTCAGGAAACATGAGCCAATTTCTATTGCTCTTTTACACAAGGCATGTCCAAGTCACACAAAGGAAAGGGTTATATAAACATAATGAAGTATTGAAATAAAAAATTCAATCAATAATTATGTCAAAAGTTTAGAAGCAGACAACAATTTGAATGCTGGAAAAGTTTGCAAAAAGTTGAAATGGTTTGAGGCCCATGAGAGATGTCATTAAGCCAAAGTGGCACTGATTAATCTTCCCATGCAAACTTCCAATAACCAGGACCCAGTCTGCTAATTCCCTGCATGGCCAGTCTCATCAAGTATTTATTGATGATGTAATAAACCTTACATTGACTGGTTCCACTCCGGTATTACAAGTTCAAACCCAGCCTAAAACCAAAACGTGTTTAAACTCATCAGTTTAACCCTTTATCCGATAGCCTAAATATAGTTTTGGAGACAGGTTACCACTTATATAAAGCGGGTTGGAAGTAAAGCAGAATGCTCTCCAAGGAGCATTCTGCTTTACTTTCAACCTGCTTTAAGCAACCATCTAGGGGAAAATACTGGAAATGCCTTCTGTGCTTAGGACTTCCTAGTAGGGAGACTACTTTTCCTAGTTTAACCCTTAGCCTGCCACTCACGACTATAGCTCCATATGCAAACAGCTTGGATCCGGATGAGACGCCGAGTAACTCGGCGTCTCATCCGGATCCAAGCTGTTTGACACTCGGACAACATTTTCAGCAATTTTGAGCAACTTTGAAGCAATTTTAAACTTGAAGCAGACGAGAAATATAGCAGACGACAATTTATTTGGCGGGCTAAGGGTTAAGAATAAATACAGGTGTTAAAAGGCATGTTTATTGAGTAATGATTAACGAGTTCAAAGTCATATCAAATTAAATGCAATAAATTTGCGTTAAGTCGCTGCTCTTTGGAGAAGCTTAAAAGAACCTCTAAAGGAGCTTTCTGCTTTACCTTTGTCCTGTATTAAGCAGTCACCTATAGGAATATCTGAAAATGACTTAATTTTGTCAGTAGACACAAAAATACAAGTTTGACTGTAGATCTGTCTTGGATGTACAATTGATCCTTTCAATTTGCATGTGATTTTAAACCTAGATAATGATTGGATCTACAAATAGTATAGATCTAGATTAGATAGCAAGGAAATTGGCATCTTTTCAGGATCCATTTGCAAATAAGGAGGTGACGTATTAGAAGCAGTATAGATATTTCAACTTTTCCCCAAAACCTCTTGATGTATTATGTCATAGTTAAACATATTTAGTGCCAATCATTCTTTCACTTGTGGGGGATGTGGGTCTTTAACCCTTTACCTGATAGCATTGTTTCTAGTATTGAAGATATGTGACTACTTAAAGCAGGTTGAAAGTTAAGCAGAATGCGCCCTAAGGCGCATTCTGCTTTACTTTCAGCCTGCTTTAAGCTATTAACTGCTAGAATAAGCAAAGTATTAAATATGACACATATTCATTACGGTATAATTTGGAACTATTTTCTTCAGGGGATGAATAAAATGAATGTGCTAAAAGTCGCTTCTATAAGGGAAAGGGTTAAAAAATTAAACCGGTTAACAGTGTCCTGATGACATTGTGATAACCTTGGCAAATGGAAATGATGTGATCCAAATCTTTTGTCACGGTATATTATCTGAAAAGAGTGCCTAATACATGTAAATATATCTTAACTCTTTCACTGCAAACATGAACAGGTGCCTCATAATGTGGTGTCTGATCAACATCCAAACTATTTGACACTGGTTTTGGAATTATGTCAGTCATACTGCCTTAAATTTAATTTGAAACGATATTGCAAGCAACAATATTGAAGCAGATGACAATATGGCTGTGAAGGGGTAAAATTTGACGATGAATGGGTAAAGAGAGTTAAGCAGTCTCAGATCTCTCTGTTGGAGACTTATTTTCAGCATTCTTTAACCCATTACTCCATAAATATACATTTTAAAGCATTTAATTTATTCCTCCTGAAGAAAAGAGTATCAATGAATATGCACTATAAGAAGTATTTCCTAGCAGATGGTAGCGTAAAACAGGTGACCGCTTAAAGCATTTTGAAAGCAAAGCTGAATGCTCCTGAAGGAGCATCTGCTTTACTTTAAGCCTGTTTTAAGCTACCATCTGCTAGGTAAGAAATATTTCTTATGATGCGTATTCTTGACTGAACAATTTTCTCCAGTGGATCCTGGTCTGGACACTTCAGATTTTCATGTGGGAAAACCTTCCACCCGGCTTGCTGAGGGTAGATGCATGGTTCTACCCTGTTGCCGATTTGTGCCTGAAACAATGCATAAATGGCATCTTGGATCTTCCTCCACCTGTAATTAGCTAGACATCTCCACATGATTGAAAAATGTTAAAATCAATGTAATTAACAATAAAATTTCTGCAGTTGAGAAATTAATTAAAGGCATACGTATAAGGTGTGTGGTTTAGCAACTACTCAGTCGAAGACCCATGTGCTGTCTTAATCCAGGTAGTTATTTGATACTGGATAGATATGATAATATAGAATTGTCTCTGGGAGCTTTCTGCATTATATTTTCCTTCACTAAACAGTAAACTGTCCTTAGAGATATCCACACAACTATGACAACAGCCATTTAACAGAAGTTTGATAGTATTTTATTGTCGTTTCAGGAGAGCTGGCCCTTGATACAGATGGTTCTAGATCACAGTATTGCTTCCAACACTGCAGATAACACAGTCAAACTACTTGAGGTACTGTATGCAGATAGCTGTGTCTCTCAGCAACTATCTGAACATGATATTATGGTGTCTTCACTAGATGTTTATCTAAACTGTTTTTAAAGATCTTTAACACAGACAAGTGTTCAAAAGATTGTATTGAATGATATTGTGCGTCTGATTTTAGTGTTTGCCCCTTTATCCATCCATCTATCTACCTGTATGTCCATCCATATGATACAGTGCTCCCTCTTTTCAACAACAAATGGGAGACAAATATTCTGTGTGTTGTTTGGAGGAAGTTGGTATAGGGTTGGAAAATTAAGACTTGGCTTACATTTGCAAAAAGCTTGAATCCAGATCAGACGCCGTGTTATGTGGTGTCTGATCTAGATTCAAGCTGTTTGTCAATGGTCATTATATTAAAATTTTCTTCTGTCAAAATGTCCACTAATATGTAACTTTGAGAAAAAACAGCAGACAACAATTTAAAGCAGACGATATTGCAGCAGTGAAAGCGTTTGATATTATCATCTTGTTTGGGGAACAGCGGTAAACATTGTTGTAAGGAGGGAATCATTGTTCGGAGGGCTGCTGTACCCATTTGGAAATTTACTGGACATGAAATGACTGTTTTAAATTCATGACTTCCTAGATGGGGACTACTCTCCTCAGTGCAGAAACAATTAGAGGCGTAAAAGGCATATTTATGGAGTAATTGGTTGAAAGAAATGGTAGATAAACCAGTTCCTGAACACAGATTTGATTATTACACACTTGTTTGTACATGTATATATTGTTGCAGAGTTCCATGATTGGCAGCCCAGAAGTGAGTTATTCAGCCAAGGAGGTGTATCTGGAGTATGAGTATTTGACACATGGAATAGTACATGCCCGCAAAATATACAACAGGTACCGTACTAGAATATAACATGAACTGTGGAGTCGCCCTCAAGTACGAAATGTCAAACAAAAGCTTGATGTAGCTAGTGTGTAGGGAACGTTGCTGTTTAACTTTTCAATTTATCCCCGTTCCTGATCATACTTGTTTTTCGGCGGAGCTGACTGGTTTCTATTTAGCCACACTTTCTATTTGGCCACATTTCAACCAATTATATTTGATCAGAAATTTAGAATTAAGAGCACCTGTTTAGCCAGGGCTCCAGATAAGGGAATTATTTCAAAACTTAAAATCTTTATTTGTGCATTAAACCCTGTGGTGTCACTATACATTTGAATTGTCTCTTCGAGACAAAAAAAATGAGTGGTAACACCATAGGGTTTGGTGCTGAAAGGAGTGAAAAAATGTGATTTGTTTAGTATCTGGAGCCCTGTAGGCTGGTCTATGTCCAATTACAGTTTTACCAGATGTGGACTGTGAGTAAAATTTAGAGATACAGACTGCACTGTTTACACTGGGATGATGCAATTATACTTCTATTTTAAGATATGACATCTGAAATCTTTTTCGGCGGAGCTGTCTGTTATCTATTTAGTCACACATTTCTATTTAGACAAACATTTGAACCAATCATATTTGATCAGAAATTTAGAATTAAGAGCACCTGTTGAAACTGAATTGTCTGATTGGATAGTAGCCAGGGCTCCAGATAAGAGAATTATTTCAAAACTTAAAAACTTTATTTGTGCATTAAACCCTATGGTGTCCAACTCATATGAATTGTCTCTTCGAGACGATAAAAATGAGTGGTAACACCATAGGGTTTGGTGCTGAAATGAGTGAGAAAATGTTAGATTTGTTCAATTTACTCCCCTCTTATCTGGAGCCCTGAAACAGTAGCCTAGCTGTTTATGCACTGATGTGAGTGTAAAATTAGACACAGCCAGTGTGTAATACTGAGCTTCTATTTTAAGATATGCTAACAGAATCTGATGTGTATTTATAGATAGACAGTGGCAGCTAGGTATTTTGTTTAATAATGGTTTACTTCCAATTTATTTTAATTGTTAACTATTAATTTTGTACAAATTTACCATACATTGATAGCAATATAATAAATGGCCTCAAGTGAGTTAAACACAATTGTGTTGTTTCATCATTTATTTACAAGAGTGAGGTGTTATAGACCTTGTAAAGCAGGGCAGACTGTTCTGTATGGGCCTGCACAGTTTATCTAGTTATAGTTTGTTTCAAGAAACTCCCCATGAATGAAGTTTGATATACAGAACAATATAATTTAATCTGAGGATCTCCTACCAGTAGCTAGGATATGTTTTGCATTTCTGTACATTTATAGTTTTTTAGTCAGAGTTATGCTATATCGTTGAATGTGTATTTTTTGCTTTTCAATCAAAGATATTACAATTCTTTGAAAACCTCCAATTTCGTACAATTTTGCACACCCATCAACAGCATGAATTCCACCAACCATTCCGCCGAATATCTTTTTTAAAGATATTTCTTGTTATAGATATACAGAGGAAGCTAGGTGTTTTGTAATTGTTTACTACCAATTTGTTTGAATTGTTAACTATTTGTACACATTTACCATACATTTAAAGCAATATTATATATAAAATTAATGGCCTCAAGTGAGTTAAACACAATCGTGTTGTTTCATCATTATTTACAAGAGTGGCAGTCGAAGTTCAGCAGACTGTTGTATCTGTACATTTGTGTATGCTATAGTTTGTTTCAAGAAACTCTATGAATGAAGTTTGATATATAGAACAATAGATTAATGTGAGGATCTCCTACCAGTAGCTAGGATATGAGTTAAATTATTGTTCTGTTTTGCATTTCTGTACATGATAGTTTTGCATTTTAAAGAAAAGTTACTGTTTCAATTTTTTTTGCTTTTCAATCCAAGATATTACAATTCTTTGTAAACCTCAATTTCATTTAATTTTGCACACCCAATTTCATCTATATAGCCTTAGTTCAACCACTCATTCCGCCGAATATCTTTTTTAAAGATATTTCTTGTTACTATTTATCTTGACAAAATCAAGGTCATGTCCATTCAAAAAGTAGGTCACTATGTCAAATCATAAAAAAGGTTGTAGACACTCTATAGGTCACAGTTTTGTCCCAATCATAACTATACATGGTATGAATGATTATCTTGACAAGTTTTCAAATCACGTTTGAATATTGGCCATGTTCAGTCAAAAAGTAGGTCACTAGGTAAGACAATATTTAAGAATGTTTAACATTTACCAGTAGTGCCTACAAATTTGACTAAATTTTTATCAAACTTTGACAAACTATACATATATCCAGATTATTTTGGCTATGGGTGAAACCCAAAGGTCAAGCTATCCGGCTCAATAACCTCAGGTGAGCGATATCAGGGCCCTCTTGTTATTGTCTTGTCACAGCGAAGGATTGGTAGTGAGACTATGACGTTGCTTTCCATTAGCATCAAACATTTTATTTAAGCTTATTTCTTATTTTACAATACCTTGATCTTAGGTTTCGCAGAATTCTCGTTAAAATACTGTTTTCAATGTTCAAAAGCCATCCATTGTCTGTTCATATTTTAGGATGTCTCAGTACCGCCCACTGTCTCTACAGTTTTACAAGAGCTACATCAACATGGAACACGCTCAGTCTAAACCCAAGATGAAGTTTATAAGGAGAGCATATGAGGAGGCTGTACAGGATCATGGGGATAGGGACCCAGGTATGTTCTAGAATTAACCTCCTGCCAATCTCATTATGTCCAATTAAAAATGGTTCAAAAACTCAGACAAACAAATGAATGTTTTCTTTAAATGGTGAAACCTGTCTAATACAGAAACCACTCAAAAGAAGAACTATGGACAGTCTGTAAGAAAGTTGGTTCTTAACTCTCTACTCCATAGCCTGTTTCTAGTATTGAAGATAGGGGACTAATTAAAGTAGGTTGAAAGTAAAGCAGAATGCGCCTTAAGGCGCATTCTGCTTTACTTTCAGCCTGCTTTAAGCTATCATCTGCTAAAATATGGAAAATATTTCGTATGATACATATTTGTGACTGTTTAAATTGGAACTATTTTCTTCAATGAAGGAATAAAATAAAGGCATAAAAAGGTGTATTTATGGGGTAATGGGTTAATGCAAGGCAAACATAATGCAGAATGCTTCCAAATGGAATAAAGACAGAGCTATATTAGTCTTAGAGATAGGTCAATTATTATGTTAGCAGTATATACAGTAAAACCCTGCTTTTTACCACCAATGAAGACTAAACACAATTGTGCTAAAACACGATGTACTTTGCAAACAGTTTGGAGCCAGATCAGACATTTAGTAACTCAGATCAGGCTCCAATTTGTTTGCCTAAGTGATTAGAATAAATGTACATTTTCATAGAATATGATTTTCACACTTTATTGCCTTTCATTTTGTTTCATTGAAACAGGAAAAAATGAAAGCCAGTTTAACACAACCTGCCTTGGTCGTTGGTTCTACTCCTTTTTGTCTTCTCAACCTAGTAGATGGTAGCTTAAAGCAGGCTGAAAGTAAAGCAGAATGTGCCTTAAGGCACATTCTGCTTTAATTGCAACCTGCAGGCTGAAAGTAAAGCAGAATGTGCCTTAAGGCACATTCTGCTTTAATTGCAACCTGCTTTAAGTAATCACGCTTGAAAAATAGAAAATTTGGAAATCTTAGGATTTTTCATGACCAACTTATGGCAGCCCTGTCTTCTTCAGGAAAGAATAAAATGGGATATAGCACAGAATTATTTACCTAAGGCATGTGGATATAGTAATAAAAAAAAATGTTATTGCATGATAGTTTGGGCTTAGCATTTCACAGACATAATTTGTTATTGTATAATATTTCAGATCTGTGGCTTGACTACATGACTACAGAGGTCAAACACCCCAAGGGAAAGCCAGTGAACGTGGGCAAGCTGCACTTCAGAGCTGTGAAAATGCTGACAGGGAAAGCCAATCAGGAATTCGTTAACAAATACTCACTGATGTGAATTGTCTACAAAATGCTTTAGGCAGTGGTTACATAAAACTATAGGGTATCATAAATAACTATAGCTTTGTTCAGTCACAAGTATCAAGATATATCTTGTAGTTCTATGAAACTGCAGCCATTATATGCATGGATGTTTGGAAACAATCTCAGTATTCCTCAGAAAAGAGACAAAATGTGAGTGGAGATCAGAACATCTGAGGAAGACATGTTTTGATGGTTAGGGTGAGACATTTTGAATACAGATAGAAGAGTTGGATCTGTGAAAAAATGCCTTTTGTTATCAGATTATACAGATCTGGTTTTCTGTTTGATGTCAGGATCAAAGGTTATAAAGTGTTTCGAGTTGAGTCTGAGATCGTTCTCAAGCATTTGATTGGTTAGATTTGAGCTTTAGCTCAAATCTGACCAACCAAATGCTTGAGAATGATCTCAGACTAAACTCAAACTCTTTATAACATTGGGGTCAGATATTAACCCTTAGCCTGCCACTCACGACTATAGCTCCATATGCAAACAGCTTGGATCCGGATGAGACGCCGAGTAACTCGGCGTCTCATCTGGATCCAAGCTGTTTGACACTAGGACAACATTTTCAGCAATTTTGAGCAACTTTGAAGCACTTTGAAACTTGAAGCAGACGAGAAATATAACAGACGACAATTTATTTGGCGGGCTAAGGGTTAAAATGTGAACTGAAATGACAAATTAGTATAAACTTGTAAAGACTGTATCAATTAGTTATGACCAGAAATCTTGGTTACATTCCAAAATAATTATGCTGTAACATTGTTTTGATAGTATAAAATCAAGTCTTGTGGCTGGCCATGTTTATATTTCGTTTGCCTCATAAATATATAGTACTGCCTGATAATGATACTTTCAAAACTTGGTTCATTGACTCATTAAATGTTTGGTAAATTAATTTCTTATCTGCAACAAGTGTCTGTCTGCTACTTTCTATATATATAGAATTCTTCAAAAGCAAAATTCCTGATGAAATGCTGTGTAATGCAGTGTCTTGTCTGGATCCAAAAAGTTATGTAATCCATGTTTTGCTGTTAACATGCAAAGAGAAACATAGATATCTCTAAAATTGGTGGAAGCATGGATGCAGAACTCCTTCAGGAGCTTTCTGCTTTACTTTCAGCATCCACCTGTCAAAATAGGAAACAAATTTACAAGGGTTCTTTAAATGGATATGGTAGAAGCATGAAACACCAATTGTATGAGGGACATTAAAAGGAATCAAAATGGGGAAAGGGTTAACCCTTTGTCCAATAGCCTATTTTTAGTATTGAAGATAGGTGACCACTTAAAGCAGAATGTGCCTTAAGGCGCATTCTGCTTTACTTTCAGCCTACTTTAAGCTTCCATATGCTAGAACATAAAAAATAGTCACTATACATGTACTAAATATTCATTACTGATTAAATTGGAACTATTAATTTTCTTCAGTGGAGGAATAAATCATATCCGCTAAAAGGCGCTTCTTTTGGGGGGGGGGGGGGGGGGGGGGGGGGGGGGGGGGGGGGGGGGGGGGGAGGGTTAGAGACAGCGCATGAACCAGCTATTGAATAGTTGCTGACTCCAAGTTTGACCTTGTATTGATTGTATTAGCATGCTACTGGTTTACTCGTGAATATGGTTGTGGTTTGGTACAGATACCAAGCTTATGTAAGAGATAACATCCTTTACTCTTTGTCCAGAGGATCAGTTTGCAATAAAAGAGTTTTGCATCGATATGCTGTCTTTGTTTTAGATTTATCATTCCAGAAACATCACATCTTTTCCTGACATGGTTGGACTTTGCAAATTAAAACTTGCAGTATTAACCCTTTCTTCAAAAGCAATAATTATGTTAGATGCATCTCTATGCACCTCTGTTTAACCCATTGAACCCTAGTCCCGCATACAGGCGTTCTTTTCAAACGGTGTACTTGTGAATAGTACACTTGTCCTATGCAAACAGTGAGGACCAAGATCAGAGGGCTCCTTTCGGAGCCCTCTGATCAGGGTCTTCAATGTTTGTCATAATGCCAAACATTGACAAAAACAACCCTTAAAAGTCAGAAATGGACTCGACTAAAATGGAAACTGGAATTGTCCATTTAAAGTTTCAGGGAGGAAAGAGTTAAGGCAGGTGACTGCTTACAGCAAGATGAAAATAAAGCAGAAAGCTCCTATTAGAGCTTTCTCCTTTATTTTCATCTAAGCCTTTTCCCCATAGCCTGTTTCTAATTTTGAAGACAGGTGACCACTTAAATCAGGTTGAAAGTAAAGCATAATGCGCCTTAAGGCGCATTCTGCTTTACTTTCAGCCTGCTTTAAGCTACCATCTGCTAGGATGCAGAAAATATTTTTATGTTTGACTGTATAAAGTGGAACCTTTTTCTTTGGAGGAGGAATAAATTAAATGTGCTAAAAGTTGCTTCTATGTGTGAAAGGGTTAATTTAAGCAACCAACTATTCAAGGTTATCAATGAGTATTTCTTGATGGCATTTTATGTGGAGTGGTAGGGAGAGACGCCCTATCACCCCTATGGTGCTTCTGTGGAGGACAGGGTTAACCCATTACCCCATAAATATACCTTTTTATGCCTTTAATTTATTCCTTTTATTCATTCCTCCACTCAAGAAATAGTTCAAGTTTATACAGTTATAAACATGTATGATAAGAAATATTTTCTATATTCTAGCAGATGATAGCTGAAAGTAAAGCAAAATGTGCCTTAATGTGCATTCTGCTTTACTTTCAACCTTCCTATATAAAATATTTTGTTTTATACATACCTGGTATTCATGACTGTATACATTGGACATTCAGTAGAGGAATAGATGTGTATCTATGGGTTAATCCCATCCCTCTTCACTGCAATAGTATTGTCTACTAATATTTTCTCAAATTTTGATTTCAAACATTTCAGTTGAACAAACTTTGAAATGATTGTCAAAACAGTTTAGATCCTGTTAGATGCTAAGTTATTCAACATCTAATCTTGATCCACAATGTTTGAAATTCCTATGAAGTTGGGCTCGAAGCTGAATGGCATCTATGCTTATAAAGTGTTTGACATTAATCTGAGATAATTCTCAAGCTTTTGATTGGTTAGATTTGAGTATATGCTCAAATCTGAGCAATTGAATGCTTGAGAACGATCTAAGATTCAGCTCAAATGCTTTAAAAACATTGACATAGGTTAAAAGATGTTTGTACAAAGGAAAACAAACAAGCTTATTTGTGATCTAGATTTATTGTAAATACAGAGGAAAAAACAGCAGTATAATTATTGTTTTCAAACGGCTAAGGCCTGATATGTGATTGCTAAATAGTATAATACAGTAAAGCCTCTCTATTACGACCACGAAATTTTGTTAATTATTAGGGTGTTTACGAGAGGTAACCGCTTAAAGCAATGTGACAGTGAAACAGAAAGCTCCTTTAGGAGCTTTCTGTTTCACTGTCACCTTGCTGTAAGCTGTCACCGGTCTATCAAACAATCAATTAGCCTTCGTTTTAGTGGTCGTAATAGCGAGGTTTTACTGTATATATAAAGTGGTATTGAAAGAGTATAAGATTACAAAACAAAGAACTTTAACAAGTACATGTATGTATAGAACATCATAAGTATAAAGTTATGAGATACATGTTAACAGATCTACAACTTAATAAGAGTATCAAAATATCAAAAAATGCTCCTTGATGTGGCCATGACCTTGACCTTTGTCAGAAATTACCCAACTTATATTGAGCTCAAGAGCTTTTTCGGTCGAGTACACTTACCAAATATGAAGTCTCTCTCACTTGTAATTCCAAAGGTATGGACAGACAGACAGACAGGGCAAAAACAATATGGCCCGACAAAGTCATGCAGTGGCATATAGATATATCTGTCATTTGTTTTGACCTTTTAAGAAAATACATAAGAAATATATGGATGGTTACCAATTCTTGCCAAGATGATGTAACAATGATCAACGACAATTTGTTAGGAACAATTAAATTTTATTTTGTTCACTGATATAGCTTACATACAAGTGTAAAACAGTTGGATCAGGTTAATATGCTGTTTTACTTTGCATCTGATTTGGATCAAAACTTAACCTTGATGATCAAGAATTTTGATTCTCACATTTATACTAAAGATTCTATGTAAAATTGTGTAAATAACTAAATATATGTAAATGTTTAAAAACTTGAATATATTTAAGGTTGTGTTAAGGTACCTTTCAATGAAAAAGCATCTCCGAGATAGACAGTCAGTTATCTTTTCCTTTTTTCACAGATACACTTTTTCACGTTAACTATTCATTAAAACGCTTTTTCATGCTTCTACCCTGACAAAAAAGAGGTTACTGCATAAAGCAGGTTGAAAGTAAAACAGAAAGCTTTCTGCTTTACTTTCAACCTGCTTTAAGCAACAATCTATTATAAACACTAAATGTAGTATGGGGGAAGGGTTAAACAGTTGCTTTACACAATAACAGTACAGCCTTTATCACGACCCTGTATAGTTACCCTTTACATCACTCATTAATCAGTATAAACATCTTTTGAAAGAATTTTCAATTGAACAATTCATGTAAAATAGCATAAACAACTGATCACTTTTGCAATAGAGAACACCTAATAAAATATACAACCTGTAACTAGGCTAAATCACTAAATGACTACCAGTATATGAATACAGACAACCTGCCTTCAGTGACCCTTCCAAAACTGTAAACTGTAATAGGTCAATAACCTGATGACAGCTTGATACACAACAAAAACAATGCAGAAAGTTTCTTTTTAACCCATTACCTCATAAATACGCCTCTACTTTATTCCTCAACTGAAGCAAATAGTTCCAATTTATTCAGTCATTAATATGAATCACAAGAAATATTTTCTATTTTCTAGCAGATTATAGCTTAAAGCAAGCTGAAAGTAAAGCAGAATGCGCCTTAAGGTGCATTCTGCTTTTCTTTCAACCTGCTATAAGTGGCCACCTGTCTTCAATACTAGAAACAGGTTATAGGGTAATGGGTTTAAGCTTTGAGGCATTATATTTTCCCTGCATCAAACATGTTATTGTCACAAATGCTGCTTTCCTTGAATAGTCTAAACCACGACTTTATTGTTGTTACCCTTACTTAAATAATGCTGGTACTGATATCCTCATGTCTTCATAAACAGTATGCTATGACTACAATGTACATTGTACTCACAAGTTCAGATTGTTTTAATTTTAACCTGTTCTGGAGCCTTTAATGCATTCTAGCACCCAAACAAAAAAGGATACATGTACTGACAAACATTAAATGCCAAAAACATTTCAAGATGCAAGAAATTTGTTATTTTCAACTTGTCAGACTTGTATTTATGACCACTGGTTCTAAAGGAGTCCTGTTTTTATCTGTAGACATCATTTATTGCTGGATAAAGATAAGGACTTTTTATTGCATGATTATTATCCCACATTAACACATTCAATATTATCTTTCAGATTTTGAGGCACTTGATATGGATTTTTGAATGACAGGTACAAAGTTATTAAGAAATTCTTACTACAAATTTTAAGTAAAATCAAATAAAAAAAATCAGGTTTAGAGGCACTTAATAAAGATTTGTTCTTATAGAAAACTAAAACATTTTTTTGACATGTACAAAACAATAATTAAGAATGTTTACTACAAACCTAAAACGAAATCTGCTACAACAACAAAATGTTAATACAGTCTAACATGTATTCATTGTCATGGTAAAATAGAAGCATGTGTAGTTCAACAGATGGCTGGCTGATTACTACATGAACAATCCGGCATTAAATTGCAACATGCTCTTGAGGCAGTCAGTGCTTTTTATGTCAACACAAATTCTGACTGAAAAAGATTAATGGAGTAAAACCTCTATTACAACCACTGAAATAAGGCTAATTGATTGCATGAAAGGTATGTGACAACATAAACCAAGGTGAAGGTTAAACAGAAAACTCCTAAAGGAGCTTTTTGTTTTACTTTCACCTTGCGTTAAGCAGCCAACTGTCTTAAACATCCAATAATTTACTTACTTTAGTGGTTGTTATAGAGGGGTTTTACTATATACAGAATGACACAACAAATATAGATGATAAACATGCATAGGTAAAGCAAGATAAAATCTGTTGGTGTCAGTTTTTAATTAATTTTTTTAAATTTTTTTATTTATAAATATACATAATATCTAAATTGTCATGGTTGCATTTAAATGTAAGTGTAAAATATAACTTTATGTTTAGAATTACTATTTTTATCACAATAATAAACAAAATTACAAAATGTTCTGAATCTAGTTTCATTGTAAAAAACAATATGCATTTTGATTTATAGGAATTGCCTAAAAATATATTGAGTCCGCTTTGATAAATATGAACACTATTGCTAGCAAAATCATACAACAGTAAATTTCTAATAAGTAAAGTCAAAATCATACATCAGTAAATTTCAAATAAGTAAAGTCAAACTTGTTGAAAGTAGCCATTCCAAAAGAGGATAAGTGAGTAAAGCAGCTTAATGCAGAAAGCTCCTGTACTTATCCTTGTTTGTGTCATTGAAGAATGGCTGCTATTGAACTAGTGCAATATCTTGTTCCCTTTTGCCAGTATGGATACAAAAGCTCTAACATTTACAAACAATCTTAATTAAGAAACAGTTAATCATTAATAAAAGTACATTTCATGTCAAACTATCCATCTAAAGAGGAAAAAGTGTATAAGAACTCTTAACAACCTTTATCTTTGTTCATTATAAAGCAGATTAGGATGGCTATTCAACAATTGATAAGAAAGAATCAGACAGCTATTGTACATTTAACCCTTTTATTTACTCCATATCCATTTTCTAGTTTTGAAGATAAGTGACCACTTAAAGCAGGTTGAAAGTAGAGCAGAATGCGCATTGAGGCGCATTCTGCTTTACTTTCAGCCTGAATTAAGCTACCACTTGTTAGAATATAGAAAGTATATCTTATGGTACCTATTCATTACTGTATAAAATGAAACTATTTTCTTCAGTTGAGGAATCAATTAAATGCGTAAACATGCGTTTCTATGGAGAAATGTGTTAACCCTTAGCCTGCCACTCACGACTATAGCTCCATATGCAAACAGCTTGGATCCGGATGAGACGCCGAGTAACTCGGCGTCTCATCCGGATCCAAGCTGTTTGACACTCGGACAACATTTTCAGCAATTTAGAGCAACTTTGAAGCACTTTGAAACTTGAAGCAGATGAGAAATATAGCAGACGACAATTTATTTGGCGGGCTAAGGGTTAAAATTGCAGATTAGGACGACTAGTGTGTGTTCATAAGTTGTAGATAAGCCTTACAAACACTCTGCCTACTACTTTAACTTATCACAATTGAATATCCATTGATGATGTTGATAACATGCAGCTGCTTAATGCAAGATGAAAGTAAAGCAGAAAGTTCCTTATGAGCTTTCTGCTTAACCTTCTTCCTTTCAGCAGCCAATTTCCTTAACTCATTCACCCATAAATACGCCTTTTTACTCCTGTAAATATTACTACATGAGGGAAAATAGTACCAACCTAAGAAAACCTGGTTATATAACACAGAAAGCATTTTTTTTATTTCCAGTATCTATGTAGATGGCAGAAGGTGGAAAGTAAATTAGAATGCTCCTTAACCCTTTCCCCAATAGAAGCACCTTTTGCGGATATGATTTATTCATCCGCTGAAGAAAATAGTTCCAATTTAATCAGTAATGAATATGTATTATAGGGAATATTTTCTATATTATAGCACATGATAGCTTAAAGCAGGCTGAAAGTAAAGCAGAATGCGCCCTAAGGCGCATTCTGCTTTACTTTCAACCTGCTTTAAGTAGTCACCTATCTTAGGTACTAGAAATAGGCTATCAGATAAAGGGTTAAGGAGCAGTCTGCTTTACTTTTAATCTGCTTTAAGTGGTCACCTGTTTTCAAAACTACAAACAGGCTACCGGGTCAAGGGTTAAACAAGTTGCATATACATGTAGATGATTTGCACTTTGGTTGTGAAAGTTTAAACCACTATAGTGTCCAATCTGAATTCTTGTTTCTACTGTCCAATCAGGGCCAAGAGAAGGCGCTTGTAGTCCCCGCTGGTATCTGAGGAAACCATTTTGGCCAGGGTCTTCTGGTACTTGTTGAGGAACACATCTTTAATGTCCTGCAGGTCAATCTGAAAGTAAACAAGCACTTGAAAATCATGTCTGGATGGTATAACCCATTACCCCATAGCCTGTTTCTATATTTAAGATACATGAGCACTTAAAGCAGGTTGAAAGTAAAGCAGAATGTGCCTTAAGGCACATTCTGCTTTACTTTCAGCCTGCTTTAAACTATCAACTACTAGAAAATAGAAAATATTTCTTACGATATATATTCATGGCTATATAATTTGGAACTATTTTCTTAAGATGAGGAATAAATTAGAGGCGTAAAAAGGCATATTTATGTGGAAATGGGTTAACTACTTGATTGCCAAAGAATAAAGTATGCACTTGCAAACAGCTAGATTGGATGCCAAATAAGTGGCATATGTTCAGAGTCCAATCTGTTTGCTGGTAGGTTTGGAGTTGTACACACACCAAGAAGGTGTATAGAAGGTATAGTTCACATAAAAGTTTAGCAGATAACAATACAAATGCAAACAGAAGTCATTTAGTAGCAAGTTCAACATGAATCAACTCATTTAAATAGTTCATTCTTGACTATTTAAAGTTGTTTTCTGTACTATATTGCAAAGCAAACTTTGAGTGCAAATTCTGACAAGAGGGCTCGTTTAGCAGCTATAGGATTCTGATCATACTCTATGTGGCATCTGATCAGGATCCAAACTATTTGCAAATTACCATTGTTGTGAAGGGGTTAAATTTAGACTTTGACAGAAGAAACTTCTATAATGAATATCAAAAGGGTTGGATTCTGATCAGACATCTGAGTTCACTGGGTTTTGCAAACAATTCTTCAGCATCTGATCTGGATCCAGACAGTTTGTGTAGGTTTGGCAGTGAAGGATTTAAGAGAAATAATGTTTTACCTCGCTCCTGGAGACAATAATTCTGATGAGGGTGGAGTCCTTAGTTCCGAGACCCTTTATGGCCGAGTGCAGCTCGTCAGCAAAGTACTCTGGTCTGTTCTTGGCACTCATAACTGTAGAAAATTGTAGTTGTAATTTAACCCTTTACTCCAATGAAGATAGATGACCACTTAAAGCAAGTTGAAAGTAAAGCAGAATGCACCTTTAGGCACATTCTGCTTTACTTCCAGCCTGCTTTAAGCTACCATCTACCAGGATATAGAAAATATTTCCTATAATACATACTCATGAGTGTACAATATGGAACTATTAATTAAATTAAATTAGTAAATGTGTGTATCTATGGGTTAAAAAAATCAGCTCAAAGTAGTGAAACATAACATATTCACGCTCATTGTCCTATTCATATACTATAATAGAATATGTATATTTACCAAGTTTACCTAGCCTTAATTCTTTGAAAAATTGAAGAATATCAGACTTGTGACGTTATGTTCATCTGTAGTATATGTGCAAACATCCTATAAATTTATACGGTTTTAGCCTGAAAACATTTCTTGGCCACAAAAGTATCTGTATTTGAGATCTGATGAACAAACAAACAGACAGACAGACATAACACAGTATGCCACTTACTAATCGAAAAGAAAACCCATGTTATTAGTATCAATGGCATCTGACTGCTTAACTCTTTCCTCCCTGAAACTTTAAATGGACTATTCCAGTCTCCATTTTAGAGTAGTCCATTTCTGACTTTTAAGAGTTGATTTTGTCCATGTTTGGCATTGTGACAAACAGTGAAGACCCTGATCAGAGGGCTCCTTTCGGAGCTCTCTGATCTGGGTCTTCACTGTTTGCATAGGACATGTGTACTATTCACACATACATTGTTTGAAAAGCACGCCTATATGCGGGACTAGGGTTCAAAGAGTTAAACCATGATAGCAGATGAAGTATAAAGCTAACTGGCAGAGGTTTTTTTTAAAGGATAAGTACAGCAATTATACCTAATGTGTTTTTTCTAACAATTGTCATAACTATTTTCTTACCTATAGCCTTAAAGCCTTCCTTCAGGTCACCCGACATCTCTCTGCTTATAGAGTTCAAGATATCACGGCCAGACAGCTGAAATACAGATATAAATTAGTCCAAACCTATAGACCAATACCCTTGTTTGACTATTGTAAAGTCCACCATTTACATCACAAAAGAGGCTTATTTTTCTATGTTTCAGGACAAGTGGCTGCTGACAGCAATATAGTTTACTTTCAGCCTCCTTTTAACTGCCACCTGTCTTTATCACCAGTGATTCAACATTTGAGTGGTCATAATGGCAGGACTAAATATCAAAATAACTCACAATAGTGTTAACCCTTTACTCCATAGCCCGTTTCAGTTTTGAAGACAGGTGACTGCTTAAAGCAGGTTGAAAGTAATGCAGAATGCGCAAATAAGAGAATATAGGAAGTATTTCCTATGTTACACATTCTTGATTGTATAAAGTAGAACTATTTTCTTTAGTGGAGGAATGAATCAAATGTGTTAAAAGGTGTATCTTTGCAATATATATTAATGGCTGTGTTGTTTACCTACCTTGACATACTCCTCAAAGGTGGCTCTCAGCTGAAAGTAGTGCCTTACTGCCAGTACTTGAAGGAATGCAGACTCATCAGTTCCTAGTTTCTTCTCGCCGGCTTGGTACAAGTTCTGAGCATCTTGCTTTGCCAAGTTCCTGTCTATCACGGCCTCTGGTCCCTGTTGCTGTAGCTTCTGCCACTGGTCTGGTGTTAGCTCAGCTCTGTTAGCCTGTAGTATCAGCAACTATTACATCAGTGCCTATTTCTATTCAAGATACAGTCAAATTTGTATCATTAATCAATGAGCCATGTTTTTTTTTAAATACAGATGACTGTACAAGGGTAAAAAAACTCTTGACTCTTTGGACTTAACTCCATGGACTTGGTTAAAATTTACTCATTACATTTCCAAACAGTGAAGACCCAGATCAGAGGGCTCCTATAGGAGCCCTCTGATCTGGGTCTACACTGTTTGTTTATTTAGACCAGTATTCAAACTACCCAGAATTCCAAGTGGACTGGTTCATGTTTTGGTAATATACCCACAAGGAAACCTTATAACCCACAAGAGTTACTTAGTGTTGAAAGGTATAACACCCTACCTGACAACAGGACACCAGTAGTCTTTTGAAGTGACCACTTGTATCGCCCATAATATCCTTCTCCAGAGTTCTATGGTAGTCTGAAATAGATTACAGTGTCAAGAACAATCAAACTTGTATTAGGGTGATGCTGAAAAATACAGAATGGTCATCTTTAAAGACAGGTAACTACTCGATGCAGGACAAAAGTCATGCAGAAAACTCCTAAAGGTTTCAGTGAATTGACAGTTGTTCAGACTGGTTGCAGCCAAATCCAGGACAAAAGTCATGAAGAAAGCTCCTACAGGTTCAGTGAATTGACAGTTGCTCAGAGTATTGGCAGCCTAGTGCTATACTGTATACATATACATAGGAGTTTTCTGCATTATATTTATCAGGCATTAAGTTGCCAGCTATCTTTAAAACTACAAACTAATAAATCTTTAAGTAAAATGGTTATTTAATACACTTGCTGAATTGAAAACCTTCACATACCAGTATGTGTCTGGGTGCCTAACATAAGCACTTGTATAAAGATGCTTTTACTTGTTCTTTAAATTTATGTGTATTTGACTCTTTGGGCTCATCAATAGTACATGTATTAAAGATTGGTAGCAGCTGAAAACATTTCCCCAAAAAAATACACCTTTTAATGTCTCTTAGTTAATCCTCCACTAAAGAAAACATTTATACTTTATACATTCATGATAATGCACTATAAGAAATATTTCTTATATTCTAGCCAATGGTACAAAAGCAGACTGAAACTAAAGCTGAATGCTCCTTAACCCTTTCCCCCATAGAAGCGACTTTTAGCATATTAAATTTATTCCTCCCCTGAAGAAAATAGTTCCAGTTTTACCCTCATGAACAATAACCATTACAAATATTTTATAAAACCTAGCAGATTTTAGCTTAAAGCAGGTTGAAAGTAAAGCAGAATGTGCCTTAATGCACATTCTGCTTTACTTTCAACCTGCTTTAAGTGGTCACATGTCTTAAACACTAGAGACAGGCTATGAGGTAAAGGGTTAAGGAGCATTCTGCTTTACTTTCAGTCTGCTTTAGGCTACAATATGTCCTCAATACTGACATATAGCTATGGGGAAAAGTGTTAAGCAGGATCACCATTAAAACAGGAAGTTTAATTTGAGAGTTTTCTCCAAGTTTCCAACTTATTTCCATGTTTCCTTCCTCATTGAATTGCTCTCGACATGTTTTAAACTTATATCACAATCACAACTGAGCTCAATTATTTTACTACGTATTTGAGTAACTTACCAGGATTTTATTTGGTTGTCACTTTAATTGTTCATTTAAATTTGCAATATAAGAAAAGAAAGAGTCAACACTAAATCTTCTGAAGATGACATTAATGAAGTGCATAATAAAGTTATATCTGAGCAAGTCTGAGAAAGATTGGATAAAAATTGTTACCTCTGGAGTGTAAACACTAAAACTGTTGCCGACGCTTGACAGATGCCGGACATTCAAGTACATGTATTACAACAAGGGCCACCATGGCCCTAAATCGCTCACCTGGTACACCATGTAAAACATGACCGATAGTTACCTAGATTACGACTGGACACAATCAACCTTTAGAGTGTTAACGAGATTTTTCTATGATTTGACCTAGTTTTTGACCAGACACAATCCACATTTGATTTTGACCTAGATTTGATGTAGGCAAACATTCTGGCAATATTTCATTCAGATCTAATGAGATTTGTAGCCTCTAGAGGGTTAACAATGTTTTTCTTTGATTTGACCTAGTGACCTAGTTTTTGACCCAACATGATCTATATTTGTACTTGATCTAGATATAATTTAGGCAAACGTTCTGACTAAGTTGCATTAAAATCCAATGAGATTTGAAGCCTCTAGAGTGTTAACAAGGTTTTCTATGATTTGACCAAGTGACCTAGTTTTTGACCAGACATGAACCATATTCCAACTTGACCTAGATATCAATGAGGCAAACATTTTGACCAAGTTTCATGAAGATAAGAAGAGATGTGTAGCCTATAGAGTGTTAACAAGGTATTCCTATGATTTGACCTAGTGACCTAGTTTTTGACCCAATCATCACCCATATTCGAACTTGACCTAGATATCAATTAGGTAAACATTCTGACCATGGTGCATTAAAATCCAATGAGATTTGTAGCCTCTAGAGTGTTAACAAGGTTTTTCTATGATTTGACCTAGTGACCCAGTTTTTGACCGGATATGACCTATATACAAACTTGACCTAGATATCAATGAGGCAAACGTTTTGACCAAGTTTCATTAAGATACAATAAGATTTGTAGCCTCTAAAGTGTTAACAAGGTTTTTCTATGATTTGACCTAGTGACCTAGTTTTTGACCCGACATGACCCACATTCGATCTTGACCTAGATTTCTTCAAGACAAACATTGTCATCAAGTTTCATTAAGATCAAATGAAATTTGTAGACGCTAGAGTGTTAACGAACCAATTGTGAACGGACAGACTGACAGAGGACGTACCACGGACATCCAGCGATCCTAAAAGCTCACCATGTATTACAAAAACTCACCCTGAACTATGCTCAGTTGAGTTAAAAAGGCATATTTATGGAGTAATGGGTTATATGATACTTACGCTCTTTATAGCTGCTGTTGATCTCTCTAATTTCAGCATTAGTCCTGGTACAAAGAATCTCCACCAGTACAGACTCTTTTGTTCCAGCACCCTGGAAAATATTACAATGATATCAGCTAGTTAATTGTCTTCAAAATGAACAAGCAAGAGGTGTTACAAGAAACACAGTCAAGTGTTACAAGCATAATCATACTGGTATGATAATTCTACTGGAATGGTGACCCTGTAAGACAGACATATAGAAAACATTCATGTTTGATGATATATGTTCAGTGTAAATACAAAACTATACTGAACAACAACCGCTCACCATTTGTAATGAAGCCTGATAGCTTTACCTTTGAATTTCACATGTTTTATTCTAAATCCATTCAAGTGTGTCCACCTACTGTAGTATAGTACAGTACATCAAAGGCAGATAACTAGAGCCTAAAAAATACTGAAATGAAGCCTTTTTCTAGCATTTCAAAGTATATCAAGGGCAGGTAACTATTGCAACAATGATTACATTTCAACAATAATTGCACTCCTTCCAGAACGTATAGCTACATCCTTTGTAGTATAATCAAAATCCATTGAAAACTGTAGTTGCAAGAGTGTAAATGCTGTAAAATATGGCATTTTCAGCAATTCAAAGGTAGATATCTCTTGATCTATTTGTTCGAATCCAACCATAATCACCCTTTTACGAACTCTTATGGTCATATACAATTTGAGCAAGTTTGAGAGAGCTTGGATAAATAGTGTGGCCTCTAGAGCGTAAACACTGTTAAATATATCATTTTCAGCAATTCAAAGGTAGATAACTTTTGACCTATTGATCCGATTACAACCATAATTAAACTCATCCAAAGTCTTATGGTAATATACAATCTGAGTAAGTTTGAGAAAGATTGGATAAAATTTGTGACCTCTAGAGTGTAAACATCGTTAAATATGGCATTTTCAGCAATTTAAAGGTAGATAACTCTCGACCTATATGTCTGATTGCAACCATAATCAAACTCATCTGAACTCTTATAGTCATTTACAATCTGAGCAGGTTTTAGATAGATTGGATAAAAAGTGTGGCCTCTAGAGTGTAAACACCGTTAAATATGGCATTTTCAGCAATTCAAAGGTAGATTACTCTTGATCTATTTGTCCGATTTCAACCAAAATCAAACTCATTCGAACTCTTATAGTCATATACAATCTGGGCAAGTTTAAGAAAGATTGGATAAAAACTGTGGTCTCTAGAGTGTAAACACTGTTAAATATGGCATTTTCAGCAGTTCAAAGGTAGATAACTCATGACCTATTTGTCCGATTTCAGCCATAATCGAACTCATCCGAACTCTTATAACAATATACCATCTGAGCAAGTTTGAGAAAGATTGGATAAATATTGTGGCCTCTAGAGTGTAAACACTTAAATTGTTGACGCCGGACGCCGGACGACGCACGATGGACGCCGGACATTCAAGGATTGCAAAAGCTCACCCTGAGCTAGCTCAGGTGAGCTAAAAACAAGGGCCACCATGGCCCTATATCGCTCACCTGGTACACCATGTAAAACATGACCTATAGTGACCTAGATTACAACTGGACATGACCCACAATCAACCTTTAGAGTGTTAACAAGATTTTTCTATAATATGACCTAGTTTCTGACCAGACACAATTCAAATTTGATTTTGACCTAGATTTGATGTAGGCAAACATTCAGATCTAATGAGATTTGTAGCCTCTAGATGGTTAACAATGTTTTTCTTTGATTTGACCTAGTGACCTAAATTTTGATCCTACATGATCCATATTCGAACTTGACCTAGATATCAATTAGGCAAACATTCTGACCAAGTTTCATTAAAATCCAATGAGATTTGAAGCCTCTAGAGTGTTAACAAGGTTTTTCTATGATTTGACCTAGTGACCTAGTTTTTGACCGGACATGACCCATATTCGAACTTGGCCTAGATATGAATGAGGCAAACATTTTGACCAAGTTTCATGAAGATAAGGTGAGATTTGTAGCCTCTAGAGTGTAAACAAGGTTTTCCTATGATTTGATCTAGTGACCTAGTTTTTGACCGGACATGACCCATTTTCGAACTTGACCTAGATATCACTTAGGTAAACATTCTGACTAAGTTTCATTAAAATCCAATGAGATCTGAAGCCTCTAGAGTGTTAACAAGGTTTTTCTATGATTTGACCTATTGACCTAGTTTTTTACCGAGCATGACCTATATTCGAACTTGACCTAAATATCAATGAGGCAAACATTTTGATTAAGTTTCATTAAGATCCAATAAGATTTGTAGCCTCTAGAGTGTTAACAAGATTTTTCTATGATTTGACCTAGTGACCTAGGTCGGATGAAATTTGTAGGCGCTAGTGTTAACGAACCAATTGTGAACAGACAGACAGACAACGGACATCCAGCGATCATAAAAGCTAAAAATTAGTTGTTGAACATGGGATTTTCCCTAAGCAACTTCCCCGATTTGTGTCGATCTGGAAAACAATATCAAAGATATATTGAACAGCAGAAAATGAAGTAAGACACACTGTTAAAGTGTTGCATTGAGAGACATCAATTGCAACCATTTTGTTTTCGAGTGATAATTTTCAAATTTTACATTTTTTTCAATGCAAAGGGAGATAATTTGAAAAAAATCACCTTTGTACACAACCCAAACTGCTAAGGAGTGAAACTCCAAATTTCTTTTTTTTGTTAATGGCTACTTTTTCAACATTATTGCTCATTTTCAAGAGAAAAACTTGACTGATATCTTGTTTATGACAGGGTATTTACCTCCCCTTATACAAATGTTTAAAGCATAGTCGATCTATCTCTTTCTGTTTCGTGACGTTTTGTTGTTTAATTCATTATGCAATATGAGTGATAAAATATACCACCCTGAGGTGTTTGCATCCCTAATTTAACGGTATGACATAATTTCTTTTCGTTCAGTATATTTACGAAAAGGTCATGTGTTTTTAAATTATCTTATCACTTAAAACCGTCTCTAGCAGTGTAATAAAGCCATTAAATGTTTTCAATATTTCAGAAGTGAAATATTGATTTTTCAGCTCTGGCCCAAACTGTTTGTCCACAAACACTGCATAAAGGGGAACACCAAATGACATCAAATGTGATGACGTTATCATAAACAATGTCATGTTTTGGCAGAAAATATATGGGTGAGGGACTACAGTCAAACTATGGCCTCATAGATCTTTAAAATGTTTATGTGATAAATAGAATCTGACATTCGTGCTCATTACTTATCATTTTTAATAAACTCTTTGACTAAAATAAATATGACCCTCACCAAGGCTCACATCATATTATTTTAGTAAATTGAAAAATGATAATTAATGAGCACACATGTAAGGTTCTCTATACATGTACTTAGTAACTCACATTATTGTTTGTACAAAGTTTTTGCACATGTTACAAATGACAAAGTATTCTTACACTGATAGCTTCATGAAGAGACCAGGCATCATAAAATGTGGTTGGTTTGAACATGGCCATGATTGTCTCCCGGAAGTCACCACTCAACTCTGATTCCAGGTCCTTTATGAGGTCCTGAAAATAACATAAAATTAAACAAATTGGCAAAACAGCAGCTACACAAATCACAAATAAAGTATTTCTTATTGTGCATACTCATGACTGTATAAAGTTGAACTACTTTCTTCAGAGGAGGAATAAAATATAGGCTTAGATGTGTATCGATAGATTAATGAGTTGAACCCTCTAAAGCCATTACCAGTAGTTCAAATCACCTATTGCATATACAATGTGTATAGTAATTTTTTGTTTCAGACAGGTGTCTGCTTAAAGCAAGCTGAAAGTAAGGCAGAAAGCTCCTTTAGAATCTTGCTTTAAGCTACCACCTGGATTTTAAACAACCAGTGAATCCTCATCTTAGTTGAGTCATCAATACAGAATATTATAGGAACACAGCGCTTATGAGGAGGAAAGAGTTAAGGCATCCTATGGTGCTTATTTGGTGAAAACAATTAACATTTTATTCTTTCCCCCAAACAAACCATGTCTCTTAATTTTGCACAAAATCATTTGCAGTTTAATAACAGTTTGTTTCAGCACATGTGCTTTTGTTGGATTATCAATATTGCTTGATAGTCAGTAATATACATGTCTGAATCATGTCACTTTCAATACCTTGCCATACATAGTCTTGAACATCTTATCTATCTGAACTCTCTGCTGGTTAGACCTCTGGCTAATAACTCCTATAATAGCTTGTTCATCAGTACCTGAAAATACAGGTAAATAAAAAGGTTAAAAATCAGTCCTGTGTTAATAAGAGTTGTCAGAACGACAACAAAGCTCGCCATCGGGACATTTAGAAATTTAAAAGCAGACTCGGAGGTCAAGGTCACAGGCATTTTGAGAAACCTAAACGCAGATTTCCAAACCTAAACATGGGCCCTAAGTTCAAGCTCAACGTCACTTGGGTCAAATGTTTTTTTGCATGCAAGGAAAGGTCTTGTCCATATACATATGCATACCAAATATGAAATGAATATCTCAATGGACATTGGAGTTATAGACATTTTGAGAAACTTCGAAGCAGATTTCGAAACCGAAACGTGGGTCCTAAGTTTAAGGTCAAGGTCACTGGGGTCAAACCTTTTGCATGCAAGGAAAGGTCTTGTCCATATACATAAGCACACTGAATATGAAAGGAATATCTCAATTGACATAGGAGTTATAGGCATTTTGAGAAACCTAAACGCAGATTTCTAAACCTAAACGCTGGCCCTAAGTTCAAGGTAAAGGTCACCGGGGTAAAATTATTTACGGTATGTGCATGGTAAGGTCTTGTTCATATACAATGTATACCTGATATGAAAGCAATATCTCGAGGGAATTGGGAGTTATAAGCATTTTCCAAAAACCTAAATGCAGATTTCTAAACCTAAGAGCTTTTCCTTATAAGATCAGTCTGACATTAGTCAGCAATCTTTCTTGGGGATAACTTTCCATACCTTATTAGTCAATGTGATAATTAAGATAATGGGCAGAGTTTAATACATGACTATTCAACAGGAGAAGGGTTAAGATAGATTCCCTTTGAATGCTGAACAAACGTCACATTTACTCCATAGCCTGTATCTAGTTTTTAAGACACCAGGTGACCACTTAAAGCTGGCACAGTCTGCTTTACTTTCAGCCTGCTTTACATAGGATGACTCCATTCGACATTATAAAGCAAATTGTGTTGTTATAACATCATACAGCTAGTTTAGGTATACATGTACATACCTGCTCCCTTCATAGCCTTCCTGATTATTTCAGCATCTTTCTCACCCGAGAAGTTCTGACTTGCCCATACTGTGGGGCGTGGCATACCCTGGTTACCATGGATACCCATATGCTGAAATTGCTTGGCTGTTTGGTCCATGGCACCAGGAGCCACCTAAAACATGAAAAGAAAATTTGTTCCATGAGAACATTCCACCAGGAAGTACTGGGTATATTGAAACTTTCACACATTTTTTTTCAAAAAGACAATTCTAAGGAGAGGTCAAATCATAGGCTTTGGTGCTGACATAATACTTTTAGCTTGTGAAATTCTCTCGTCATCTGGAACATAGATCATTCTGCTCAAGTTGGCTTCTCAGAATCACTTTAATCTTTTACTGGCCATAGCCTGTTTCTATGTTCAAAGTAAAACAGATTATGCACCTTGACCAATTACTCCGTGAATAAACGTTATGATGCCTCCACTGAAGAAAATAGTTCAATCAATTTATTCAGTGATGAATATGCGCCATAAGAAATATTTTCTATATCCTATCAGATGGTAGCTAAAGCAGGCTGAAAGAAAAGCAAATTGCGCCTTAAGGCACATTCTTCTTTACTTTCAACCTGCTTTCAGTGATCACTTGTCTTCAAACCAGGAACATAATATGAGGTAATGGGTTAAGGTGTATCTACAGGGTAATGGGTTAATGTTTCAAGTATACAATCAAACTCATTACTGTTTAACTCATTCACCCCTGAAACTTCAAATGGACAATACCTGTTTTCAATTAAATCTAGTCCATATTTGACTATTTAGGGTTCTTTTTTTTTTTTTTAAATTTCTTCCCTGTCTGCTTAGGACAACTGTACTCTTCATAGGCACATTGCTTATAAAGGATGAGTATACTGGTCACTAGGGCTCCATGAGTGTAGGCAGTTTACAGCTTAAAGCAGGACAATTAAATGCTCAGCATTAGGCAGTTACCTGTCTTAAACATTTTGACTTTTCCAGATCTTTGCTAACTGTTTGCATCCAGATTTTATGGTAAATTACTCTACATCTGATCAGAATCTAATCACTTTATCATTTGGAAAGTATATTGTTGCAGATGAATAAAAAGACATGTTTAAAAGTAAAGCATAGGCTGTTTTTGAGCAGTCCATATTTACATATACATGTACAGTTAAACCTCTATATCTCAAACCTGCTCAAGTCAAACTTATTGGTATGTTGTATCCTACAGTTAAATTTCATTATTTCCAACCACTTACCTCATACATACCTATATCTGTACAATATATTTTGAAATTTAAATGTCATTGTGCCTAAGCCACATTTTAACTTTAAAATAAATTTATGTTGGACATAAGCGACTTTGTGATGTTAAAGTTGGACTGTATCTGTGTTATTACTATGTACAGTAATCCCTACCTACAACAGCCCTCCAAACAATGATTCCCTCCTTACAACAATACTTACCCGTGTTCCCCAAGCAAGACAGACAGTTATGTCCAATGCTTTCATTGTCTGCTTAAAACTGTTGTTTGCTGTTTTTTCTCAAAGTTAAGTATTGGACATTTTGGCAGAGAAAACATAAAGACAGGTGACACACAGTTTGAATCCAGATCAGACGCTGCAAAACGCAGCATCTGATCTGGGTTCAAACTGTTTGCAAATGTACTACATGTATAAGAGATCAATCTACCCACTTATAAGAATCCCTCCGAACAACACACACTATATTTGTCTCCCATTGGCCGTTGTTGTAGAGAGGGTCCCACTGTATATGTAAATATTGGACAAACCATGTCTAAGCTGTGTAATCTTTAAACAAAACATCGTTGTTGACTTATTTGATGTCCATCCTATACTGTGCTACATGTAATAGATAATTGCGGCAGTTTCAATTCTCACGCTAAATCAGGGAAACTATAATACAGGGGAGTTAAAACAAGTTTAAATAGCAAAACATGGACTAGACTTAATAGAAAACTGAGAATGTTCATTTGAAGTTGAATTAAGAATTAATATTTTGAGAAATAAAGAGTTCTACTGTACCCCTCCTGCAGCTCCAGGCTGTCCTGCTGCTGGTTGCCCATAACCTTGCCCTCCAGCTGGTGGCGGCCCATGACCTGGTTGCCCTCCAGCCGGTGGTGGTACATAACCTGGTTGCCCTCCTTCAGGTTGTCCATAACCTGGTTGCCCTCCTGCAGGTTGTCCATAACCTGGTTGCCCTCCTGCAGGTTGTCCATAACCTGGTTGCCCTGCTGCAGGTTGTCCATAACCTTGTTGCCCTGCTGCTGGTGGCCCATATCCTTGCCCTCCAGCAGGTGCTGGCTGTTGAGCTGGTGATCCTATAGTGAAATACACGTACAAGCACTGGAGGACAATGTTTATAGAATTGTGTGAGTAGCATTTAGATTATTATTCTTTACATTTAAAATGGGATTTTGCCTAGCTTAATCTTTTTTGCATTGTCACTTGAATCCATTCCTCATTGAAATACCTGTTCATGCAGCTTTCTTGTACTAATAAAGAGTCACGTCATGACAGGTGGCTGCTTAAGGTTGAAGATTCCTAATGAGATCTGACAAAAATTGGTTCTCCACTTACAGTGATTGGTTATTCTTGTCTATACTGCCAACCTGTTCTGAACCATGCAATTTGCATGGTTTGGAACAGGTCGGCAGCTGACAAGAATGGCCGATCCCTATCTTAAGGGTCTCAATATTGACTGACATCGCCTGATTTTGTTAGGGGTCCTCAACCTTAAAGAATAAAGCAAAATACCCCTTAGGGTGAGATCTACCTGCTTTACTTGCAGCATGATTTCAGCAGCCACCTGTCTTGAAATATGTACAGCATGTGTGACATGAGTCTGCACTTTCCTGGGGAAAGTTTCCCTTATATTCAGCAAATGTAATAAATCATGTCTTTTTTACCTTCCAGTACTTCCACATGAGTTACCTGAATGTGCTAAACATACTAGTAGTACAAGTGGCTGAATATTCAATAATGTATTGACTTTTCTTAAGGTTCTCTTATGTCCCAAAGGTTGAATTAGTAACAATAAGTATTGTCAATAAGTAAATCTACAATAGTAAAACTATTGCAATATTGTAATATTGATAGGAGACAATTCTAATTAGCAGTAACACCATAGGATTTGGTGCTAAAATGAGTGAGAAAATGTTGGATTTGTTTAGAAAACTCCCTCTTATCTGGAGCCCTGGATAGTATCACAATACAGAAGTACAATGTATGTTTTCCCTGCAATATATTTTCCCTGCAATAGTCAGCCCTAGTTTATATTACAGTACTGAACCTTATTAAATTAAATTGATAATCGCAATATTCAGTTTGAATATTTTTTACTCGAATTTTCCGAAGCGGTTGTGACAAAAAAGGAATGTAAAAAATTAACGAAGACATATTTGCGAACATTTGTGAGATACACCATTCAAGAAAAGTTACCCGAGGGTAAAGTTAGTATTTTGAATCGCAAGCGAATTGCCATCGAATTGCAAGCAAATTGCCATCGAATTGCAAGCGAATCGCAAAAATTGTTAATTTAATAAGGTTCAGTACTGTACCTGCATTTCCTCAGTTTAAGGTTGACTATCTTATTTAACTGGACATAAGGATAATGTTTAATTTAATGAGTTTTGAGTTAATCAAGGTTAAAATGCTAATATTAAATATAGCCATGATGGCAGAAGCAAGTAAGAGGCCAGAATGTGATGTCAGTAAATTTGTCTTATTTTCATAATCTTGTTTAACACTTTACTCCATAAATATGCCTTTTAACACACTAAATTAATTCATCCAATGAAGGAAATAGTTCCATTTAATACAGTAACGAATGAGCAACATAAGAAATATTTCCTATATCCTTAGAGCAGATGGTGGCTTACAGCAGTTTGAAAGTAAAGTAGCATGTGCCTTAAAGCGACTCGCAACCAGATGGTGCATTAAAAATAGTAATTTGTAAATATGTGTCAAACGCTTATATAAATGGTAAAGAATTAGTTTAGGATAAGAAATTCTGTTTAAAAAAATGTATTTCAATAAAAAAAAATATTGGTCTCTGGTGGGATTCGAACCCGGGGCCCGGCATTGGCGGACAGAAGGCAAAATAGGGGAAACCGCTTAGACCAATGGACCACGGAAACTATCTGTTTATCTCGGATCAATTTAACGTATTTCAATGTGTAGCCATCGAAAGTGCATACAACTTCGTAATTCGGCTCGTGTTTATGTCTGAGCCCGTGTAGAGAAGCAACAACAACAACTATACCGTCTACTAGTCGGTATAGAAAAACGATGGAAAATATCTAAAAATCTAAGATTCGGTGACGATTCTGAGACTTTTTTTGGACTGATCATATTTTTTTAATGTCAGAAGCCAAATAATGCCACAAATTTGCTTTTATTTGAGTATTTTATTTTATTTTGACAAGTACACCATCCGGTTGCGAGTCCCTTTAAGGTGCATTCTGCTTTACTTTCAACCTGTTTTAAGTGGCCACCTGTCTTCAAAACTGAAACAGGCTATGGAGTTATGGGTTAAGCCTAGTATGCACAGGTTTGAATACTAACCATGGCAATACATGTAATTATTTTTCGTAAACTTATGTTTATATGTTTATATAAGTGCCCGACATTCTTTTTTGGGGGAAAAATCTTTTTAGGGTTAATCTCAAGGTCAAATCGAGGTTGGGTAATATAATAATTGATTGTATTGGTTTATGATATATGCTCTGCTACATGTATAAACAATAAAATTATGCTGGTTTTGTTTCTGTGATGCATAGTAAACTATTGGCATGTCATTTGATGCGCTGTTACTGAAAACATGTCAGTTGTCAATTACCACTTTGACAAGGTTGATCCCTGTCTTTCAGGAGCTTGAATTCCTACTTGTGCTCCTGCATCAGTAGAAGCCAGGCGAGGAGCATAAAAACCAAATACGATTTTCTCTACAATCAATGACACATGCAACTAGCATACAAACCTAGCTGTCAAGGAAGTGCTTGTTTATACTGGATGTATACATGCACATGCAAATGCTACAATACAAAGCAATACTATACATATATATGTACTGTATATGAATTTCTACTTAATTCTTGCATGCTAGCGGCAAAATAGTGATTACCTTTGCAAACAGTATAGCTCAAGATGAGGTCATGATGGCCCTGAATCTCTTACCTGGTACCAATTGTTATGGTCATACTGACATTAAAATTGGTCAGTAGGTTTCAGAAAAAGAAGATTAATTTGTATTTAGGTTTCACTTTAGCCATATCAGGAATCAGGATAACCTTTAAAGAGGGTCACCAATGGATCATGTCTATAAAATTATTTTCAATTCGGACCGGTAATTTCAAAGTTTTCACTATAAGCCAACTTAGGTAAATTCACCCCACCTACTTGCCGCCATGTTCTTTGAGCTAGGAAAATTATTTGAAGAATCTGGCAAAGGATCACCCATGAATCATTTGTGTAAAATAATTTTAAAATCAGACCAGTACTATTCAGAGAAGAAGATATTTTAAGTATTTACTACAGAGTAATATAATAAAAACTTGCCCCCTCCCACTGGCGACCATGTTAAAGCTAGCAAAATTATTTGAAGAAATCTGGCAGAAGGTCACCAATGAATCATTGAGAACGACAACAGACGAAGGGCGATCACAATAGCTCACCTTGGTACTTCGTGCCAGGTGAGCTAAGAACAACCCAGAATAGTCATTTATGGACTAGACTTAATTGAAATCTGGAGTTGTCCATTTTGAAGTTTCAGGGGTGAATGAGTTAAAGGAATAAACCCATTTTAGTGGGCCCCTTCATATCTGGGTATTCACTGTTTACATAGCAAATGTGTTCTCTCCATAGATACTATGTTTGTAAAGGATGGGCATACTCATTACTAAGGTACAATGGGTTTACGGGTGTTTGTTTTGCAATATATTGTAAAATTCAACCCTAAATAGTCAAAAATATATTAGATTTATCCCTTTACTCCATAGTCTGTTTCTAGTGTATAAGATATATGACCACTTATAACAGAATGAAAGTAAAGCAGTCTGCTTTAAGCTATCACTCTGCTAGAATATACATGTATAGTCCGATTTCGACCCGTGAGCCGTGACCTTTAGGACGAGTCCACCCAAAGAGGTAAAATGCATCAAAAAGCATAAATTCGTTCAGGAGTTACCTACCTTTCATGGTTTACTAAGGATATTGTGCCTTGTGTAGCGAAATTAAATCAATAATCGAGTTAGAGTAATAGGTAGAGTGTAAGGGTACATGCAATAGGATAAAAAGGCTGTGGGTTCGATTCCCAATAGAAATTATTTCTTTTAAATTTTACTTTTTATGGTTTTTTTTGCATTATTTTTCAAACAATAACTTATTTGATTTGTTTAACATACATGTATATGCTAAATATTTCATGGACGACCCAAAACGTTTAACTTTTTGAAGTATTGAAAGTTTTAAATGTATGTAATTTGTTTTCATTTATCACTGAAATTTTAACGGGCAATTTCTGTTTCGAGTTAGGTCAAGTAATGTATGTCAATTGAAAAATGACAGACAGTGTTACCCTGATCAGAGTGTTCCTTAAGGAGCCCTCTGATCTGGTATTCACTGTTTTCAGGAGACAAGTGAAGTACACTCTTTCTAAATGACGAGTATACTTGCCGTTTCAGTTTTATTGGATTCTAAATCGTTTCTGCTTCTCCTTCTTACAGGCACGTAGAAGTTTTCTACAAGCTTCATTGCCATGGAATTTTAGACTATTGACGCGGTGTTTTTGTCTGTCGTACCATCTTTAGTTTGATCTATCTGGTTATACAGAAATGTAATAAAAATTGAATAATATATACATGTGTATTATTTAAATACTGATCAATTACTTTATGTCCTTGTGGTTATCGTCATATGTAGTATAAAATACCTTTCCAAACCAAAAACATAAATAAAAAAAACAGCATCCACTCGGTATCGAACCCATGACTTTACTCAGTAAAACGCTATCCACGTGCGGCAAGTACTCTACTCTCTCGACCACGATGACAAATATAGGTATCCAAATCTTATTTTAAATATCAAGTTAAGGTTTGAACCCTAACTTACCCATAACATGGAATGGTTGCAACTTCTATAAATAGAAAAGCTCAGTCACGGTTCAGCGCGCAAAATTTACCTATAGTAAATATTTCTAATGATACATATTCATGGCTGTATAAATTGGAACTAAAATAATAAAGATGTAAAAGTTAAAATATGTATCTATGGAGTAAAGGGTAAATCAGGAAAGTTCCAGGGGGGGGGGGGGGGAATGAGTTAACTATATATTTCAAACAATGCCAGATTTCTGGATTGTGTCACAGGTTTTACCCTTACAATTTTATAAAGATACTGCCTGCTTAAAGCAAGATGAAAGTAAAGCAGAAAGCTCATAAAGGAGCGTTCTGCTTTACTTTAATTTTATTTTAAGCTGCCATATGTATTTAACACCATATATGAATATTCATTTGTGGCACTTATGGTGAGGAATATACATGTATTTACAATATGCACATCTATGGTACATGGGAGAGTATCCTTTAAAATTAAAAGTAGCCTGCAAACTGTATTTAGGAATTAGAAGGACAATGTATATGTATATGGACAAATGGCCAAGTGAACAGCCAGACATACGGACGGACGGACAGAGGTAAAACAGTATGCCCTCAACTGATTGTCACAGTGGCATTACAAAAGACATTCAGAAGACATACATACACTCAGTGCAAAAAGAAACGCACATCGTGCTCATGCGCAGATTAAGAATCTTTTCTTGAAGAAAATTAAAATACTAATACCATATCTCAAGGAAGCGATTTATATCAGAGCACACAAGCCGGCGCTAAACAAGGACGGGGGCCGCTACCGTACTACTTGCCACACATCTGGGACAATACATTAACATCGCTCACTACAGCCTTGAGCGATGTCAAGTCCCAGTGAGACATCAGTTGGTTGACAAAGCCTGTAGTACACGGGCGAAAGCTTCCAGGTTAGCTTTCAAATTATTTTTGTGTGTGAAATTTAAAAGTTTAAAACTAAACATTATGAACAATACCACACAGTTGAATTTCCACAAGAATATCTCAAGATTGATTTAATTCTGTAACAAGTTCAGAAACAAAAAACTCAAAACCAGTGTGCTGCTTTTAAACCCTTTCACTCTTAATGACACCAAAACGCGTATTTGCAAACAGTTTGAATCCTGATCAGACGCCGCGTAACGCGGCGTCTGATCAGGATCCAAACTGTTTGACACTCGTATCGATATGTTTTAATTCATACTACATTGGATCTTACTTTGAAACGATCTTACAAACAACAAATTTGAAGCAGACGACAATGAAACGGTGAAGGGGTAAAAATCTTACGATTAATTTGGCAACGAAAGAGAACTACAGCGTGTTTTAAACATCGCAACGATTTGTGCAGGTTGTGTTTTTCAACATTGATACCCCCAGACAGAACTACTGACCTTAATGAAAAGATTAATTCACAAATACGTTACTTCTACATACAAATAGTGTAATGAAAAAATGTGTGTTTCTTTTTGCACTGAGTGTAGATCTGTAATGTATACAATAGCTTTATATGAAAGTTTGGGAATGGGAATTATTTTGCTCTCAATTTCTGCAATTCTATCAGTAGTGTTAAATGCTTAAAGTTAAGCTAAAAGACTCAAGAATACTCTCTAATCCTATAGTTTTGCACCCAGCTTATGTCATATTATTATGTTATTATGACAGACTTTTGCCAATTGAAAGTGCAAGAGATTTTTCTTTGGTTGTGAATTCCAGGTCTGCCAGGTGAATATAACTTTTAATCCTTCTCCAGCTGAATATTCAATTCATATAAAACTCTGCCTACACTGTACATCATATTAAACACCACCAACTACATGTTTATGCATCTGTCATATGAACTATTACATTGGAAAATAAAATACGGAAACATTTCTCCATTAAAGAGTGTAGACTTATGCAGAGAGAGATCTTATATGAAAACAGTGTAGACCCTGATCAGACAGCTCAATATGGAGCTGTCTGATCAGGTTCTACACTGTTTTCAATAAGCCCCAGTATTAGAAGGAGACTGGTTAAGTAACTGAAACTGTGGAATATAAGCAAGCAAAGTGAGACAGAAATATAAATCTATTCTTATTTTATTCATTGTCTGATACATAACTGATTGAGGCAAAGATAAAGTTACACAAATAATATAATTTAATGATGAAATACTGTAAGGTTACATTCCTAAAATTCTCACTCTTCAACTATTCCACGCTGTCTGGTCTCTATTATGCTTTTTTGACAGGCACAACATTTATATCACAGTCATATACAGCCACACATGAGTGACCATTAACCCATTACCACATAAATATGCCTTTTTAAGCCTTTAACTGTTTTCCTCCACTTAAGAAAACAGTTCCATTTAATACAGTAATAAACCAGAAATGGGTGTCAAAGCCACCTGATGCTCGCCTGCTTGAACTTTAAGTCTAAAAACATCTTGTATCCAAAACAAATCAATTTTCAGTTTAGAAAGATTATTAAAAGAATAATGAGTCTCAATCTAGTTATATAAAACTTTAAAACAACCCGTCCAAAAAACTTTAACCTGGTGATTTGAGGTCAAAACAACTAAGTCCAAAACATGTCAAAAATTGAAATAAATTAAAATCATTTTTAATTCAAACTTCAAAGCCTCAATGTTTGTTCCCAAATGAAGCTCCATAAAAAAATTCAGCACCCTAGCATATGTATTAAACTTTAAAACAACCCGTCCAAAAACTTTAACCTGGTGATTTGTAAGAACAAAACCTAAGTCGAAAACATGAAAATTATTAAAATTGTTTTTAAATTCCAACTTCATAACATCAATGTTTGACCCCAAATGAAGCTTCATACAAAATTTCTGTACCCTAGCACATGTATTAAACTTTAAAACAACCCGTCCAAAAAATTTTAACCTGGTCTTTTGTAGCAAAAAACCTAAGTCCAAAACATGTCAAATATTGACAAATATTAAAATTATTATTAACTTTAATCTTCATAACATCAAGGTTTGACCCCCAATGAAGCTTCATACAAAATTTCTGTACCCTAGCACATGTATTAAACTTTAAAACAACCCGTCCAAAAATTTTTAACCTGGTCTTTTGTAGCAAAAAACCTAAGTCCAAAACATGTCAAATATTGACAAATATTAAAATTATTATTAACTTTAATCTTCATAACATCAAGGTTTGACCCCCAATGAAACTCCATACAAAATTTCAGTCCCCTAGCACATGTATTAAACTTTAAAACAACCCATCCAAAATACTTTAACCTGGTCTTTTGTAGTAAAAAACCTAAGTCCAAAACATGTCAAATGTTGACAAAAATTAAAATTATTTTTAAATTCCAACATCATAACATCAATGTTTAACCCCAAATGAACCTCCATACAAAATTTCATAAGCCTAGCACAAATATTAAGCTTTAAAACAACCCGTCCAAAAAACTTTAACCTTGGCCACGCTCACGCCCACGCTCACGCCGGGGGTATGACATTAGCTCTGCTGTTTTACGAACAGGCGAGCTAAAAAGCAACATAAGAAATATTTCCTTCATCTTTTCAGATGTTAGCTTAAAGCAGGCTGAAAGTAAAGCAGAATGTGCCTTAAAGAGGCTCGCAACCGGATTTAGCATTAAAAATAGTAATTTGTAAATATATGTCAAATGCTTATATAAATGGGTAAGATTTAGTTTAGGATAATAAATTCTGTTAAAAAATGCATTTCAAAAAAAAAAAAAAGAAGAAGCTCTGGTGGGATTCGAACCCGTGACCCTCCATGCGGAGACAAACATGAACCAGAAATGGGTGTCAAAGCCACCTGATGCTCGCCTGTTTTAAGTTTAAGTCTAAAAAAACATCTTGTATCGAAAGCAATTCAATTTTCAGTTTAGAAAGATTATTAAATTAATGTTGAGTCTAAATCTAGTTATATTAAACTTTAAAACAACTCGTGTAACATTTAACCTGGTGATATGTAGTCAAAACAATTAAGTCCAAAACATGTCAAAAATTGACAAATATTAAAATCATATTTAAATTTCAACTTCATAACATCAATGTTTGACCCTAATGAATCTCCATACAAAATTTCAGCACCCTAGCACAAATATTAAGCTTTAAAACAACCCGTCCAAAAAACTTTAACCTTGTGATTTGTAGTCGAAAAAACCTAAGTCCAAAACATGTTAAAAATTGACAAATATTAAAACCATCTTTAAATTCCAACTTAATAACATCAATATTTAACCCCAAATGAACCTCCATACAAAATGTCAGCACCTTAGCACAAGTATTAAACTTTAAAACAACCCGTCCAAAAAACTTTAACCTGGTGTTTAGTAGCAAAACATTTAAGTCCAAAACATGTCAAATATTGACAAAAATTAAAATTATTTTTAAATTTCAACTTCATAACATCAATGTTTGACCCCTAATAAACCTCCATACAAAATTTTAGCACCCTAGCACAAATATTAAGCTTTAAAACAACCCGTCCAAAAAACTTTAACCTTGTGATTTGTAGTCGAAAAACATAAGTCCAAAACATGTCAAATATTGACATAAATTAAAATCATTTTTAAATTCCAACTTCATAACATCAATATTTGACCCCTAATGAACCTCCATACAAAATTTCAGCACCCTTGCACAAGTATTAAACTTTAAAACAACCCGTCCAAAAAACTTTAACCTGGTGATTTGTAGTCGAAAAACCTAAGTCCAAAACATGTCGAAAATTGACATATTTTAAAATTATTTTTAAATTCCAACTTCATAACATCAATGTATAACCCCAAATGAACCTCCATACAAAATTTCATAACCCTAGCACAAGTATTAAACTTTAAAACAACCCGTCCACAAAACTTTAACCTGGTAATTTGTAGTAAAAAAACCTAAGTCCAAAACATGTTGAAAATTGACATAAATTAAAATTATTTTTAAATTCCAACATCATAACATCAATGTTTAACCCCAAATGAACCTCCATACAAAATTTTATAACCCTAGCACAAAATTTAATATTAAGCTTTAAAACAACCCGTCCAAAAAACTTTAACCTGACCACGCTCACTCACGCCGGGGGTATGACATTAGCTCTGCTGTTCTACGAACAGGCGAGCTAAAAATTAGGAAGCGCCTTTACTACCTCGGCTACCAGCGCTCTCTCTATATATGGTAGCGAATTAACGTACTTCACTGGTAGCGATCGATAATACTTTATTCGGCTCGGGTTTATGTCTGAGTCCGTGTAGAGAAGCAACAACAACAACTATACCGTCAGCTGACGCTATAGAAAAACGATGGAAAATATCTAAAAAACTAAGATTCGGTGACGATTCTTGAGACTTTTTTTGTTTTTTGGACTGATCATATTTTTTTAATGTCAGAAGCCAAATAATGCCACAAATTTGCTTTCATTTGAGTATTTTATTTTATTTTGACAAGTACACCATCCGGTTGCGAGTCCCTTTAAGGCACATTCTGCTTTACTTTCAACCTGCTTTAACCCTTTCCCTCATAGAAGCGACTTTTAGCGTATTTAATTTATTCCTCCGCTGAAGAAAATAGTTCTAGTTTATACCCTCATGAACAATATCCATTACAAATATTTTCTATATTTTAGCTTAAAGCAGGCTGAAAGTAAAGTACTTTCAACCTGCTTTAAGTGGTCACCTGTTTTTCAAAACTAGAATCAGGCTATGAGGTAAAGGGTTAAGTAGTCATATTTCTTCAAAACTAGATACAGGCTATGGGGTAATGGGTTAAGAAGATAACTTGGTAGCTTTTATAACAGTTGGCATGTAGAAGAACGATTTTTTTCTTTATTAGGTCTATCACTTGTTTGTCTAGGTGACCTATCACTTTGTCGTCGAGCTGGCTGGTCCGAGTCCGAGTCTGATACTTTGGATGGAGGTGGGGAGTCTCACTTTGGCTTCTTGCGTTTCTGTTTGGACTTTGACTGCACCTCTATCTGTGTAGACTGTAGCTGCTCCATTAGCTCGGGCTCGGGCTCCCGTAGTTGTGATACAGGGTAGGCAGCTGGGTAGCTAAACTGTTTTGGAATAGATTCCCTGAACGACTGCATTGCTATTGGTGCATTTAGACCTGGTAATAAGAGGTGGTAATAGCTAGTGAAATACAAGCACTAGAATACAATCTTTACGAGGTAATAAGATGTAGTAATGGCTAGTGAAATACGAACACAAGAATACAACCTTGAGACATATAATTAAATATCTATTTCACTTTAAAACTGCTTTAAATGAATTCTTTTAAGCCACATTTTGCATACAAACTCTTCCACTTTTGACAGATGTCATGCTTGTGCTGATTTAAAGTCTGTAGGATAGAGCTCTCTGATCAAGGTCTACACTGTTTGCAAAGGACTAAATTACTCATCATAGGATCACTATAAAGAATGCAAATATGTGTCAATAAGGCTCAAAGAGTTAAAGAAACACGCTTCCATAAAGTAATTTAACTTAACGAAATAAATGAGACAGCCAATGAACACATATTACATTAATTTTGTATGTATGGCTCAAATCATTGGTTAGTGCCAGATCGTTGGCTGATTCGAAAATCGAGCGCCCATCTGAAAGTGTGGGTCAAAGGATGAAACTTATTTCCAATTTTAGAATGCGCATACCTTAAACAATTCAATGATAAAAGTCTGAAAGGTGTGCCATTGATAACAACAAGAGGACATGAAGGCCTCGATATCGCTCACCTGTTGTACTGAAGCCTGATAACTTTACCTTTCTTTTTCACCAATTTAAACCTAAATCCGTTCAAATTTGTAGTATAGCATGTAAACAATTTTGGAATACAACCTCATAATTCTAGTATAGTAGAATACATCAAGGGCAGATAACTAGAGCCTAAACAATACTGAAATGAAGCCTTTAATAGCATTTCAAAGTATATCAAGGGCAGATAACTATTGCCACAATAATTAGATTTCAACAATAATTGCACTCCTTCTAGAGCTTATAGCTATATTCTTTGTGTGCAAGTATAATCAAAATCTATTGAAAACTGTAGTTGCAAAAGATTAAAATGCTATTAGATATGGCATTTTCAGCAATTCAAGGGCAGATAACTCTTGACTTTTGGTCTGATTTCAACTATAATTGTACTCATCTGAACTCTTATAGTCATATACATTCTGAGCAAGTTTTAGATAGATTGGATAAAAATTGTGGCCTCTAGAGTGTAAACTGTGACTGTTTAATATGACATTTCCAGCAATTCAAAGGTAGATGACTCTCCACCTTTTAGTCTTATTTCAACCATAATCATACTCATATGTACCCTTATGGTTATATACAATCTTGAGCAAGTTTGAGAAAGATTTGATAAATAGTGTGGCCTCTGGAGTGTAAACACCATTGAATATGGCATTTTCAGCAATTCAAAAGTACATTACTCTTGACCTATTAGTCCGATTTCAACCAAAATAGAACTCATTCAAACTCTTATGGTAATATACAATCTGAGCAAGTTTGAGAAAGATTGGATAAATATTGTGGCCTCTAGAGTGTAAACACTAAAATTGTTGATGACAGACGACTCACATTCAAGGATTGCAAAAGCTCACCCTGAGCTAGCTCAGGATGAGCTAGATAGGTATACAACTGGAATCAAACAGGTAGTCTAAACTATCAACTTGAACTGCTACTAAAATCGACTAGATCACTGTGTATACCCGTACACAGGATATTGGTACCAGCGAGTCGAGAAAGTTATGGATTTGTTAGCAGATCGCTCTGCAGTGCAGGTATGTTTTCGTGATTTCCTGAATTATATGTCTAAGATCAATATGGAAAATAATACTGTATCAAAGTGTGATGATTCTGGAACATGCTGATGTCATAACATTTCAGTTTTACCAAGAGAAACTCTCGTAAGACGTATAAACATGCTGCCTGGTACCGGTAAATAACAACGGTTGTCCACAAAATATCATTGTAATATTTTTTTTATAACTGCATAAGAGAATTATTCATGTTATACGAGTAATTTGTACTATCTTGATCAATATTTATGAAGCTTTAACTATTGTATTTGCCGTATGTGCTTTAAAAACCCGAAATGAAATTTGGCTAGGTGTACGGCAAATTGATACGCTAGTGAACGGCATATTGCAAAAGCCTTTTAATCCAGTATACGGCATCTTGCTTAAATCTACATCGAAATCGACGGCAGTTTGGTTTGTACAAGTATACATTCTGTACATTGTGATTTGTTTTTTACAGATTATGGACCTGTACAAATGTACCTACTGTAAGAAACAACTACCAACGTTCCGGGGGGTAATATCACACTTGATAGAGAGGCATGGATGTCAGGAGTTAAAATACCTTCGCCAGTGTGGTTGTTCAGCAAAAGTGTGCAACTTTAAAATTATACCTGATCAATGTAGAGAGGAGGGGAGAGTTATAACTATAATAGACGAAACTGAAAAAATCCATCTATCTTAGTTTAGATTTCGAAATCTGTGTTTAGGTTTCGAAAAATGCCCTTAACTTCTATGTCCCTTGATATATTGCTTTTATACTGGGTATGCATGTGTATATGGACAAACCCTGTCCATGGACACACATCATTTCCCCCAGTGACCTTGACCTTGAAGTAAGGACCCGCGTTTAGGTTTCGAAATCTGTGTTTAGTTTCCCAATGGTCAATAACTCCTATGTCCATTGAGATATTCCTTTCACATTCAGAGTGCATGTGTATATGAACATGGCATTTCCTTGCATGCAAAAATTTGATCTCTGTGACCTTGACCGTGACCTTAAATGCTTGGGAATGATTTCAGCCTCAATTCAAAAGCTTTATAACCTTGAAGCCAGGCATAACAAATATCAAATAACTCATTTTCATGTAAGTATATAGGCATTAATTTTCTCAAAATGCCTTTAAACTCCTACGCCCATTGAGATATTCCGTGTGCATGTGTATATAGACAAGACCTTTCTTGCATGCAAAAAGTTTGACCCCAGTGACCTTGACTTTCAACTAAGGATCCAGCTTAAGGTTTCGAAATCTGCGTTTAGGTTTCTCCAAATGCCTATAACTCATATATCCATTGAGATATTCCTTTAATATTTGGCATGCATGTGTATTGACACTACAGTTCAATGCATGCAAAAACAGCCCAGTGACATTGACCTTTAACTTAGGTCCCGGGTTTAGGTTTCGAAATCTACGTTTAGGTTTCAAAAAAGGCTTATACATGTAATTCCTATGTCCCTTGAGGTGTTACTTTCATATTTGGTTTGTATGTGTACATGTGTACATGGACAAGACCTTCCATGCATGAAAAGTGGTTGACCTCGGTGACCTTGAGTGTGTCAATGGCGAGATTTGTTGTCTCTCTGACAACTCTTGTTCATTCTTCCGCCGTGTGTTGAAAATTATTTCATTTTATACAGAAATGAAGATATAACATACGACATTTTTCCTTTATCCTAGCAGATGGTCGCTGGAAGCAGACTGAAAGTAACTCAAAATGCATCTTACCTTGGCGCATTCTGCTTTACTTTAAACCTGCCTGAAAGACATTTCCTCCGTCAATTGATGGACCCCCCCCCCCCCCCCCCCCCCCCCCCCCCCCCCCCGTTTTTCTCACTAGGTGTGAACATACAGGTAACGCAGTAAGTAGTAAAGTGTAAAAAGCCAATGCATCCAATCTCAAGCTGTCTAGAGAGGCCCTCACATACTCGCACACAAGGGTTTTTTCAATGGCTTTTACTAACCAAACTTTCAAATTTAAGGTAAGGGTCTCACATAAAACGCATAGATGAGTATCCATAGACAAGATAGCAGTAAGGACAAAACTCTAAAATTTTACCTGGTTTGGTGTTACAACCGAATGAAAGAAATGTCTTTAAGTACTCATCCGTCTGCAAAACTAAAACATGCTAAAAAGGTTTAAAGATATATCCTCAGTTCATTGATGAAGTCCCCCATTGTTCTCGTAAGGCGAGAAAAAGCATGCAGCATAAGCTGCCAGCGGGTATACCAATCTCAGTTTACCTCGTGAGACCCAGATAAACTTATGCTAAAGAAGGCTTTTCAATGGTTATTTCTAACCAAATTATTAAATATATAGGGCCGGTCTCACATGAGACGCTTCAATGGTTCTTTGCTACCGGTATGTCCACAAGACTCATGTTTTTTGCAAGGAAATTATCTCGCAAGGCGTTATGACCGGAGATGTCTTTAAAGGATATACCAACCCCGCAGAGCTATCCAAAAACTATCCTCTAACGTCTGTTATTGTACACTTACTGTTAGTGTTCATTATTACAGGCGTGCTGTCCGTGCTGAGCAACATGTGTGCTAAATATCAATTTTATCTCTTTCATTCGAAAACACGTAACCCTAAGTGCCCATTGGATAATGTTTGCAAACAGTTACTGTTTTGGTCAAGACAAGACGCCGCTTAACGCAACTTCTGATCTATATTCACGCCGCTTAACGTGACTTCTAATCTATATTCAAACTGTTTAGCACTCTTATTGAAAAAAAGGAATTAGTGGTTCTTCGCACACGATATTATTGAATCAGACGACAATTCAGCAAGATAAGGAATAACAAGCGAGTGTAACACGACCGCGGCAGTTTTCTAAAGAAAAGAACTTTGGGTTGAATTGAATACCGCACACTTTAAAGTGGGCAACTTATTCTGATTGCACTGTGGTAAATGATACCGCATAGTCCAGAAATCTTACTGCACGATATTTCCGTGCAAAATTGAAAAACACAAATGGAAATTATAGTTGTATACGTGTATTTCAATATTGTAGAAGTGGGTGGATTAGTTTGATATCATACATTTACCGCAATCATTATTGACTCTGTGTTAGATTTTTAATAGAAATCTTCGAATTAGGTAAAGTCCGATACAGGTACTCGTTCGCTTAAAAGTGTCCCATTACGTGAATAGCTATTAGAATAAATTCAAAGTGTATTCATCGTTTAAATTTAAACTTCTTAGGTATACTCGCTCTAGATCTAGTTTATCTATTCTAAGTAAATTAACAATGAAAAGTATATAATTTATAAATAGGAAGACTGTTCTCGGTATTCAGCTACCTTTGGCTGAAAGTAACACCCCGAGGATGAGCTGTAACAGAGCAAAACGTTTTTAGGGCCAAATACCTGGTACCAAACCCCCGTACAGTGACACATCAATATGCCGTGCAGTGAAATTTCATTCACAACCAAGATGCCGTACACTTGACACAAATTTGTTTTAATTCTATTCTTAAAAGTATGACCCAACAGTGTGGTATTAGTGAGTCACAGGAATTATTATGATAAGGATCGAATGTTTGATGAAAAGATTGTAGTCGGGATCGTTTTAAACAGTTGATATCATAAATTTTTGTCAGCAATCGTCGTTATTTACCGGTACCAGGCAGCATATATATGTGTTTTACGAGAGTTTCTCTAAATAAAACAGAAATGTTTTGACACCAGTGTATCCCAGAAACATCACGCTTTAAAACGGTATCATACACATGTTGATCATATACATTTTATGCTATAAATCATGAAACAAGAGGGCCATGGCCCTAAATTCGCTCACCTGAGGACATTGAAGTTTGTACCTAAGTTGACTGGGCAAGACAACATTTTAATATAGCTATAAATGGAGTTATCTTCCGGACAAGAAAACATGACAAAAGTGAATTTTGTTGCCAAGCTTATGACCCTTATCCATGACACATCCTCTTATCAAGCTATTTCCATTTCCGGTAAATGATAATTATTTCACTAGCGTCAGCAGAACTGGAGTTATTTTCCTGACAATAAAATATGACAAAGGGGAAAACAAAATATTGCTGCCCTTATGCACTAGGCATTTTCTCTCATCAGTTTCTTTCCATACATAAAATTTCATTACAATAGCATCAGTAGACCTGGAGTTGTCTTCTTGACAAGAAAATATGACAAAGGGAAATAACTAAAAAAAACAATGATGTCAGAGTTATGGCCTTTGCAAATGGCACTTCCTCTCATTAGGCTCTTTCCAAATAGGCAATTTCATTTTACCCATTACCCCATAGCCTGCTTCTAGTTTTGAAAATAGGTGGCCACCTAAAGCAGGTTGAAAGTAAAGCAGAATGGGTCTTAATGCACACTTTGCTTTACTTTCAAACTGCTTTAAGCTACCATCTACTAGGATATAGAAACTTATTTCACATCTTACATTTTCATGACTGTTTAACCCTTTCCCCCATAGAAGCGCCTTTTAGCACATTCAGTTTATTCTTGCTCTAAAGAAAATAGTTCCAATTTATACATTCATAAATATGTATAATACAAAATATTTTCTATATTCTAGTAGATGATAGCTTAAAGCAGGCTGAAAGTAAAGCAGAATGCGCTTAAAGCGCATTCTGCTTTACTTTCAACCTGTTTTAAGTGGACACCTACATTCAATACTAGAGATATGCTATGGGGGAAAGGGTTAAAGGGGAATTATTTTCTTAAGTGGAGGAATAAATCAAAGGCCTAAAAATGCACATTTATGGGGTAATGGGTTAACAAATGTCTGAACAAACGACTGAACCATTTCTAAACTTTAGCAGACAACATGTTCAGTTCTGTTGGCCTGATCACTGAGGTCAAATATTATGTAAGAGAACTGTAGCAGCAGCAGTCTGGGAGCTTACCCTTACCAGACTGAAATGATGTCTGCTAAATACCTTCTGTGTGTAAAAAATGTACATTTTTATTTTTTAGAAAATGTTAAGTTGGTAAATGAGTGGCAAATAGTTTGGATCCAGATTAGATGCAGCATTATGTTGCATCTGATCTGGATCCAAACTGTTTGCAAATATTGGTTATTTGCCCATAGTATATTAAGGGTAACTCAGGTAAATACAGTTCTGCCTAAATCAAAAATACTGTAAAACCTGCCTAGAGCAGCACTTAAACTGTGCAGGGTGGTGTCAAATGTGACCCTAGGGATTTCATTTTAACAAACTATAGAGCGATCCACCAGGAGATTCTACTGTACAAATATCAAAGCTTAGGGCCTAGTAGTTTTGGGCAAGAAGATTTTTTAAAGATTTTTGCTTTTTTGCTTTTTCAAGCAGAGTTTGTGCTTTTTTTCATTTTTTTTGATTAACTTCTGTAGAGAAGCATCCAAGGAACATCATGAGCAGTTTGAACTCTCCCTACAATCGGCGGGTTTCAGAGGAGATGTCGTTTGAAGTAAAAGTGAACGGACAGACGGACAGACGGACAGACAGACAGACGGACAGACAGACAGACGGACAGACGGACAGACGTACTACGGACGGTGAGCGGTCACAATAGCTCACCTTGAGCCTTTGGCTCAGGTGAGCTAAAAACATACCTGAACTGCAGAGCGACCGGCTAACTCTCTCGACTCGCTGGTACCAATATCCTGTGTACGGGTATACACAGTGTAGATCACTGAAATTCGCTTTGTGCATGGTTGCCATGGCAACCAGGAAAACAAGATGGCCATGGCCCACAAGTCGCTCAACAGAGAACATTGTACTTAAGCTGACTGAACAAGACAATATTGAGATATATATATATATATAAAAAAAGATTTTTTAAGGTTTTTCTATATAAGTCCATGATATAAAACTGATAAGCCCTAAAACTGATATAAAACTGATAAACTGGGTCATAATTTGAACAATCTTGGTAGAGGATCACAGGGCAAAGCTATATGACAAATTTTAAAGAACTGGGCCTTACAGTTTCAGAAAAGAAGATTTTGAAAGGTTTTCATATCTAAGTCTATGTAAAACAGATAAGCCACGGAGCAGGGCCAATTTTGACCTGGGGGTCATAATTTGAACAATCTTGATAAAGGACTATTAGGCAAAGCTACATATCAAATACAAATGATCTGGGCCTTACAGTTTCAGAAGAAGATTTTTAACGGTTTTCCTATATAAGTCTATATAAAACAGATAAGCCCTGGGGTGGGCCAATTTTGTCCCAGGGGTCATAATTTGAACAATCTAGATAGAAGACCATAAGGCAAAGCTACATGTCAAATATTAATGATCTAGGCCTGGCCATACAGTTTTTGAGAAGAAGATTTTCAAAAGCTTTCCTAAGAAAAACTGATAAGCCCGAGGGTGGGTTCATTTTTGGCCCCAGGATCAAAATTTGAACAATCTTGGTAGCAGATCATTAGGTTATGATACATACCAAATATCAAAGGTCTAGGCCTTTTGGTTTCTGAGAAGAAGATTTTTAAAGATTTTCTTATGTATTATACGGTCTATACGGTCATTTTAGAAAATCTGGTCCAACAGCAAGGGGAATAACTCTAGTCAAAAACGTTGAACAAGATTTCATTCCCGCTTGTCACTGATGCTTTTGACAAAGTTTGGTTGAAACTGGGTCAGTGGTTTTAGAGGAGATATTGTTTGAAAATGTGAACGGACGGCGTAAGACATACGCCGGACGGAATGGGATCACAATATAGCTCATCCTGAGCCGAAGGCTCAGGTGAGCTAAAAAAACCAACCTATCATTTAAACAACTTTTCTTTTCACCACCCTACTGATGCTTCTGATGAAGTTTGGTTGAATTTAGGTCAATGGCTTGATAGGAGATGTCATATTGAAAATGTGACAAAACACTGGACGACGTACACCAGACAAAGAGTGATCACAATAGCTCAACCTGAATCTTTGGCTCAGGTGAGCTTAAAACGTCTTACTCTTTAGTTTTGTTCTACATTTCTGCAATTCTATCTAAGGTTAAGGGTATACCAGACTAAAAGTAATCTCTAACACTTTGATGTGGCAAAATTCTATTTTGAGAAGAGATTAAAGTCTTCAAAGTAATCTCAAATTCTAATTCTTTAGTTGGCTCACAGCTTCAGTAATTTATAATGTACGAATTTTAAAAACGAAAGGGTAAGAAATTTACTATCCATAAGCAAAATTTGAATAGGCAAGCAAATAAACAAAGAAAACACTGTATTTTTATTTTATTTGCAGATACACACAAAATGAAGCGAGATAAAGATATACAAATATTAACAATGGCATAATGGTTCTTTAAACTTTCACTGTTCAACAACTCCACTTGTCTTTTTTCCCTTATGGTATTTTACATGCACAACATCCATATCACAGGATACAGTCAAATTTGCATTTTAGCAACCAACTTAAGAATCGGTGACAGTAAAACCCTTCTATTACAACAATTGAAAAGTAGACTAATTGATGGTATTAAAGACAGGTGAAAGATTAAAGCAAGATGAAAGTAAAGCAGAAAGCTCCCAAAGGAGCATTCTGCTTTACTTTCGTCTTGCTTTAGCACACTGAAATTGAATGCTTATTTCGTAATAGAGGAGGTTTACTGTTCAAAAGTAATACAGAAAGCTCCTAAATGAGCTTTAGACATTACTTTTGTCCTACATATAGCTGCCCCCCCATCTTTAAAGATACCAAACTTCTTCATTCAGTGCTTACTATATACAAGTTATCATATATTGCAAAGTGCTTAACAAGATTAACATTTGAGCTGCCTCAAATAATAGACGTCAAAAAAAAAAGAAAGAAAAAAAAATCATAATGAAACCCTAAACCATCGCATATTTGTTATTATGTAAACAAGCTTCATACTCATGATACTGCGAGCTTGCTTTCTTCACTTTGAGCATATCAATTGTGTAAGTTAATTGGTCCATACAACTTATGTAAAGTTAACAAATTTAACTCATTACAGGTTACTGGCAAACACACAATTACCTTTGCAAACAGTTTGGATCCTGACGAGACACTGCATAATGTAGCAACTCATCAGGACTATTTGTCACCCATGACTCAGTTTTGAACATCAAATTTAGAAATATTATTTTTCTAAATAAGTGGCACAGGACATTAAGTTGACATTGAGTAAAACTTTCAATGAGTAAAACAAGAATGCAACCAGTCGGTTGAACGTTTTATTATATCACATTTTGGACAGTATGAAGACAAACACCAGGTCTTTCCGAGGCAATCTAACTGGGTTCTAAACTGGGATATTAGATATTATGTGTACCAGTTAACCTAATGAGAAAGTTGGGTGTGGTTTAGACAAAGGCTGTGCTAGAAAGAGATTGGACAGTGCTCTCTCAAATTACAATGTACAGTAAAACCTCTCCATTAATTTATCACCATTAAATTATTTCACTTATTTATGTTTAGCCTTTAGGGCAAGTTACTGCTGACATCAAGGAGAAAGTTAACCCATAACCCCATAAATACACCTTTTTACGCTTTTTTATTTATTCCTCCACTGAAAAAAATAGTTCCAATTTATACAGTAAAGAATATGTACCATAAGAAATATTTCTTTATCAGCTTAAAACAGGCTGAATGTAAAGCAGAATGTGCCTTAAGGCACATTCTGCTTTACTTTCAACCTGCTTTAAGTGGTCACCTATCTTCATTACTAGAAACAGGCTATGGAGTAGGTAAAACAGAAAGCTTCATTAGGCTGTAAGCTGCCACCAGTATTTTACACAATTATTTAGCATTCTTGTAAGTGGTCTTAAGAGAGGTTTTTTACTGTAGTATATATTTATCTGATGGTGATGAATCATGTCATGAAGTTATTATGCCCAGAAGAATTATGGTTTAAATTGAATTAGAACTTTTGATGATGAAGAGCAGAAATTATGAAGTTTTGAATACAGAAATTTCATCCTGACCAGACGACTGTGGCATTGAAAGAGTTAAAATGCACATGTATGAACACCCATAGTAACAAGATCAGTACACAAGTCATGTATGTGACAATGAGACTGAAATATTTTCAGCTTTGTATCTGTACCAATATGTTGCATACAATATTTACATGAACTCTTAAATGAATACAGTAACCCTCTCTATTACAGCCACTTAACCCATTACCCCATAAATACACCTTTTTATGCCTCTAATTTATATCTCCACAGAAGAAATTAGTTCCAATTTATTAAGTTATGATTGTGTACTATTAGAAAAAAAAGTCTTTATCTAAGCAGATGATAGCTTAAAGCAGGTCGAAAATAAAGCAAAATGTGCATTAAAGCACATTTTGCTTTACTTTCAACCTGCTTTAAGTGGTCACCTGTTTTCAAAACTAGAAATAGGATATGGGATAATGGGTTAATTGTGTTGATTATTGGGTTTTACGGACAGGTTACTATTTACTGCAAGAGAAAGAAAGTAAAACAGAAGCTCCTATATGAGCTTTAACACAAAACTTTCTTTTTAGTGGTTGTAACAGAGGTGTTTTACTGTATAGCAAGTATCACTGAATAGAAAGGCACAGATTTTTGTGAGGTAAATATTTCTTTTCTTGTATCACAGAATAAAGTCAAATAACTTATGTAAAAATTATACCCCATTTATATAATATTATGTATATAATATTATGTCCAGAAAAAAAGTAATTATGTGCATAGATTTATTTTCCATTCAAACAAACTTTCTAACGTAAGTGGTTGTTAAGGCAGAGTTTTGTATCAATAAATATCAAAGAGAATATACATGTAATTTATAAAACAATTTGAGAATAAAGTTACTATTAACATCTTTGTACTTTTAATATTAATCCAGAATAGGAATGTAAAGAACCCAACAAACAATTGATTGATAGTCATGTACATTAAAACCTCGCTATTACCACCACTAAAGTCAATGCTAATTGATTGTATAATAGACAGGTGGCAGCTTAAAGCAAGATGACAGTGAAACAGAAAGCTCCTAAAGGAGTTTTTTGTTTCACTGTCACCTTGCTTTAAGCGGTCACCTATCGTAAACACCCTAATAATTACCACAATTATGTGGTCGTAATAGAGAGGTTTTACCGTATACATGTATTTGTAATTTGTTCACTTCGGAGTGTTTAAAAGCCAATTCAATATCAAGTCATGACATTGATTCAGTCAAGGTTTTTAAAAGTCGATTTTAAGACCTATAAGTTTATAATTGTATGTCATCATAAAGGTGATGTCATATAAAAGCCTAAAATAACAATAACTCACAAATCTTCACAAAATGATAATCATACATTTTTATAACATTCCATACTAGCTTACTATAATGAAGTATATAAAAGAATCAGTCTATTATACACAGTGATAAGAAGTCAAGAAGCTCATGATTTAGCCTTGCCCCAATAGGTTAGCGTAGTAGTAGTGGCTTCTGGGATAGGTTTAATTGTGAGCCTAGATCAATATGGCCTTTGCTGAGGGTAACCTGAAAGTAAATTCGAAAAATTGTCTCAGCTTTTCTTTCTTTTTAATTTGTTTTCAGTTTTACAAGCATACCTGGGTTAGCTACGGTATCTTAAATGTAAATACAGACTAATAAGTGTTTAACCCATTACCTCATAGCATGTTTCTAGTTTTGAAGACAGGTAACCACATAAAGCAGATTGATAGTAAAGCAGAATGCCCCTTAAGGGACATTTTGCTTTACTTTCACCCTGTTTTACCCAGTACAATCTGCTAGGATATAGAAAACAGGGCTCCAGATAAGGGGAGTATTTGAAAAACTAAAATCTTTACTTCTGCTTTAAACCCTATGGTGTCACTACCCATTAGAAACGTCTCGAAGAGACGATTCTAATGAGTAGTAACACCATAGGATTTGGTGCTAAAATGAGTGAGAAAATGTTCGATTTGTTCAGTGTACCCCCTCCTATCTGGAGCCCTGGGGCCCGTTTCATAAAACTTCGTACGACAAAAACGTTCGTAAGTCAAAACTTTAAAATACATTTAATTTCTGATTTCTCTATCTAATCCTGTCTTGCGTCATATATGGAATCGTTTTTTCAAGACAATTTCAAAGAGATGTCACAAGACAGGATTAGATGGAGAAATAAATAATAATCGGGACTTTTATAAACTGACTTACGACAACATTTGTCGTACGAAGTTTTATGAAACGGGCCCCAGGAAAATATTTCTTAAGGTGCATATTCATGACTGTATAAAGTGCTTCTTCATTGGAGGAATGAATTGAATGTGTATAAAGGTGTATTTATGGAGAAATGGGTTAAGCAACCATTCAAAAGAAGATGAACAGAATTCTTACAAACAGGTGACAGATAAACGAGAGAATGAAGTAATGCAGAAAGCTTTCCTTATAACTTAATCCTGCATTCAGCAGTCACCTGTTATGTAGAGATTTATATGTTTGAATTTTTCTATGAATTGTGTGAAAGACAACAAAGAGTACATTATTTACCTATTAACCCGTTACCCCATAGCCTGTTTCTAGTTTTAAAGATAGGTGACCACTTAAAGCAATACAAGTCATGGAAGTATTCAGAAATATCAATTACTTGAAATTAAAGTGATCCAGCACTTTTGTCTCTAGTCCTAGTTGTTACAGCATTGTGTGTTTAAGAAAGGCACTTGATTGTGCATACAACAGAAGATTAAGTTATGCTTTATTTAAAACAAATAAACAATCAATCAAACCAGGGTCACCAATCCACAAAAGCCAACTACTGGGACTGGCTAATCATGACCTAGCTCATTGTTTAAGCGGTGAGAGAGTTAAAACTGGGGAAGGCAAATCTTGAGCTGGATCTAATAAGCTATAAACAACAAGCATGTACAGTCGATACAGTTTGATTTCTCTAACATAAGTTGTAACTTATACCCATATTTCTTCAGTTGAATTTGATTTACATGTATTTGAGATCGTGTAAGTGAAACATACTTGCATTTCAAAGCAAAAATGTGGCGTAGCTACTTTAACCCATTACTCCATAGATATACTCCTTTTTAAGCATCTAATAATACTCCTTCACTGAAGAACATATTTCAACTTTATACAGTCATGGAATCATATGCACCATGAGAAATGTTTCTTTAATCCTAGCAGATGGTAGCTTAAAACTGGCTGAAAGTAAAGCAGAATGTGCCTTAATGAGCATTCTGCTTTCCTTTAACTGCTTTAAGTGGTAACCTGTCTTCAAAACCGGAAACAGACTTTGGGGCAAAGGGTTGATCTAATATGGGTAAGTTCAACTTAAGCTAGTTAGAGTTATCAAGGTTCTACTGTACAAGTACAACATCTATATCCTACAGCAACATGCACAACTAGCAAAACCAAGAGTCTCTAATAGTATGTACATGTAATACTACAGTATAATCACACAATATCAACCAAGGGTAAATATTCATCTAAGCTATTGCCAGTCTTTAATTCTCACAATCAATGAAACTTCTTTTGATGGGTTGAAAAAAGGGAATATTTTAAAGTATAAGCAACTCTTTGTTAAACTGATTATGAAGACTACCAGCCATCATTTGTTAACACATGCAGCAAGCATACTCCTTGTTGTAAATAAAACCTGCTATTATTTATTTTATTTTTTACATAATATTTGTAAGACAGGATGGTGCATCGCAGAATTAAGTCCTTATTCTAAGAAAATACAACAACTGAAAACACTCGAATCAATTTTAACCCATTACTATTACCCCCTAGCCTGTTTCTATTTATGAAGACAGGTGACCACTTAAAGCAGGTTGAAAGTTCAGGAGAATGTGCCTCATGTTCAGCCTGCTTTAAGCAACCATCTACTAGGATATAGGAAACATTTTGTATGGTGCATATTCATGACTGAATAAAATTTAACTGTTTTCTGAGAAATTCTAAGTTCTAAATTTTAATAGGGCATAATTGATAAAAAATATTTGTGGCAGAGTTATGGGCCATTTATTTCATTTCATGAGATTGTTGATTAGGAACAGTAATTTTAAAATCTAATCAAGTCCATTCAGAAATAACAAATAATACAGATTGATTGACATTGAAAGTAAAATTGACAGTAAAAACCTTTAGTGGTAGAGAAAGGCATAACTCTTGGAATAATAACTCTGCTTGTTAGCGGCGGATATATGTGCCACAGTAATTACCTTTTGCAAACAGTTTGGATCCAGATGAGACCCCCGTAAAACGGCATCTCATCAGGATCCAAACTGTTTGACACTGGCCCTGTTTGGAAAAGAAAATTAGAAAAATTCTATTTTTAGAACATCAGCAAAAAACAATTGTTGCAGACTAAAAATTTACCCAGCATGCAAATAGTTAAAAGAGAGCATCGGGACTTATTGCTGTTTGTAGGTCAGATACTACTGAACACTTTGAGGAAGTTTCAAATTGATTGAGACAAATATGACAAAGCATTAGTCTGTGAATGTTTGTTGCCTTAAAAGTTGATGCCAGGATGAGAACAGTACAATAGCCTTTCTGCAACAGAGCTTTGAATTGGCTGGCACCAGAAAAAGGTAGCAAATACAAAATGTAAAATGGAAACTGACAAACTTGTCACTCTACACTAATACGGTTTGAAAGAAGATGACTGGTTCACTTAATACAATCATGAATCTGCATCATAAGATATATTTTCTAAACAAATAATCCTAGCAGATGGTAGTTTAATGCAGAAGCAAATTGTGCATTAAAGTACATTCTGCTTTACTTTTAGCTTACTTTAACCATTTTTATGCTATAAGCGTATATTGGTGATTTTTAAAAAACAATGAAGACCAAGATCAGGCAGTTCCTTTAGGAGCTGTCTGATCTGGGATTGTCCTGTTTTCTTATAGGATCTCTCTGGAAAACTTTCCTTACTTTATAAGCCAGTGTTATAGATCAGGTGAGTGAGATTTACTATGGGCAGAGTTTTGTGTATGAATATTCAGCATGAGAATGGTTCAGAGGTCACCTGCCATCAACACTAGAAACAGACTATGGGGTAAAGGGTTAACAAATAAGGTTATTTATCTAGTGTACAATACTCAGCAGGTGGTAAATTATGGAAGGAGTGAACCAAAGAAGAGTTAATCTAGGCCTTTAAAGTAACTACAAAAGATAAAACTGCAACAGCCTTGGTGTCCATAATGGGATAAATAAGTCAGTGAAACTTACCAGTTGGATATGTTCCTGGGGGTGGGGCCACAAAACCTGAAAGATGTGTAAAACATATATACAGTCAAAATATGTGTTAAACTGTCAAAACACAGGTGGTAGGGTTAAGCCAGCTTCATGCAGGCACCTGACAGGAATGGCTTTTTTGGGACATAGAAAGAAGCATGAAACAGTGATATCTATGTAAAGGCTTTAACCCTTTCCTCCACTGAAGTGCTCCCCCATGTAAGTGCCACAAAGGAATATTCATTTATAGTCTTGAGTACAGGTGCCAGCTTCAAGCAAGATGAAAGTAAAGCAGAACGTTCCTTTAAGAGTTCTCTAATCTTGTTTGAAGCAGTACCCTGCTGTAAACACAGTTGGATACAGGTGATAGCACTAACGTAGATGGAGAAAGGGTTAATAGGTAAATGCTTGACAGTCAATGGGGAACAGTTAACACATTTAAGCCTTGTGTCTACTTAAGGAGATATTGGCAAATATATAGTGCAGACCCTGATGTGACACCATCAAGGTCTGCAATGTTTGCTATTCCATATGAATTGGTCTACTGTATGGACAAACACTTCAGTCTTTTCAGATCATAAAATTACAGTGTTTGTCCACAGAATTATACAACACTGAATCGCAACTGAACGAAGTTGAAAAGGCGAGCATATGAGCTCTCGCGACGGGGGGATTTCGCGAATTCATGTGTTACGTGACAACATCTTCACTTTTTGCCGCGTTGTCTGCCATTTTCTGGGAGAATTTTTTTTACTGAATGGAATGTATTTATTGACATTTTAGTGGATTTAAACAAATTGGAGACATTCCTATCAATTCACAGAAGTATAAACCCGTGATCAATGCTTCGATACAGACATTAATAATATTGACTACAGATAGACGCTTTATTATCAGTATAAGCGCATGATCTAATCAAGTTTCGCGAAGTCTCTTTTGCGCCGGACGAAATAGCGGAGATAGCCCGAGGTTGTGATTCAGTGTGCAGGGGTGTGATTAGGCTGACAGCTGTGTGGTGTATAATTCCATGGTTTGTGCATACAGTAGAACACTTCTTGCATTAAACAGTCCCCTATCTTGAGAGATAAACATGCTACTTTAATACAAGATATATTGCACATGTACATACCTCCTCCACCTCCTCCTGCTGGGGGTTGACCGGGATATGCTGGATTAGGTGCTGGGTAACCAGGCTGTCCTCCTGGGTACATCTGGCCTTGTCCTGGGGGGGCATACCCTGGAGGGGGTGGGGCTACTCCCTGTGGATAGCCACCCTGGGGATAACCTTGTGCACCTGGTGGGTAGCCTGGCTGTCCTGGGTATTGTCCCATAGGTGCACCATGAGGCATACCATGTCCCCCGTGAGGCATGCCATGTCCCCCGTGGGGCATCCCATGTCCACCATGGTGTCCATGTCCGCCATGTCCCCCTGGATACATACCCTACAATATATACAAGTTAACTAATTAATGGCAAGATGGATAGTGAGGGAAATTTCTATCATTATCTGTATCATAGACAGAGTTACAACCAAACTTTACAAAGACACCACTGAGGGCAAAAACACAACAATCTTGTAACCCATTACTTCATAAATACACCTAGTTACACCTTGATGAATCGGTGCCGCGCGTCGCGAAAAAATACAGTAGAAATAATAGCTCAATTTTTCTGAAAAATGGCGAAATATTGAACAATAAAATTTATCATAACTTTTTTATTTTTTAAGATAGAAATAAAATGAAAACAGATTTGAAAAGCTTGGAAAGAGATCTATCTGTATGATGTGTTTTTGATTTACTATTGATATAGTGAAAAATCAGCTGGGGTTGCTAGTTATATCTTTAACATACCACTATTTCTCCACTGAAGAAAATAGTTCCTTCTAAAACAATCATGAATATGCATCATAATAAATATTTACTATATCTTAGTATGTTGTAGCTCTTTTAGTAGCCTGAAAGTAAAGTAAAATGTACATTAAGGCACATTCTGCTTTACCTTCAACCTGCTTAACCCTTTCCCCCATAGAAGCACGTTTTAGCGCATTCAGTTTATTCCTCCGCTGAAGAAAATGGTTCCAATTTATAGTCATGAACATGTATCATAGTAAATACTTTCTTTATTCTAGCAGGTGGAAGCTTAAAGCAGGCTGAAAGTTAAACAGAATGCACCATAACCCTTTCCCCAATAGAAACGCTTTTTAGCGGATATGATTTATTCCTCCGCTGAAGAAAATAGTTCCAATTTAATCAGCAATGAATATATAGTATAGGGAATATTTTCTATATTTTTGCACATGGAAGCTTAAAGCTGGCTGAAAGTAAAGCAGAATGCGCCTTAGGGCGCATTCTGCTTTCCTTTCAACCTGCTTTAAATGGTCAACTATCTTCAATACTAGAAATAGGCTATCAGGTAAAGGGTTAAGGCGCATTCTGCTTTACTTTTAACCTGCTATAAGTAGTGGCCTATTTTCAAAGCTAGAAATGGGCAATGGGGGAAAGGGTTAAAGTGGTCACCGGTTTCCATTACTAGAAACAGGTTATGGACTAATGAGTAAAGAGGTTACCATTCAAACTGTTTAGGGTGGGTTTTGTTTTTACAAATCCTTTAAAAATGACTAACAATGCAGACACTTATCAGAGGGCTCTCTGGTCTGGGTATTCACTGTTTGCATATGACTGATCTGGGTCTACACTGCATAGGACAAGTGCACTCTTCAAATTTACACTGTTTGTTAATGATGTGTATACTCCTAAGTAGGGTTCAATATGTGAAATACTGAAAATAGGTTCAGCAATCACTGATGGAACACCAGGACTATCGACCATAAGTTGATCAGGAAAAATCCTAATATTTCCAAATTTTTTATTTTCAAGCGGAATTATCTAAAGTAGGTTGAAAGTAAAGTTGAATGCGCTTTCAGTCTGCCTTAAGCAACCATCAGGTAAAATAAAAATCTGAAGATTTTGGAGAAATGACAGTCCTGGAACACTTATTGAAACCATATGTATAGATTTAAAGAGAAAGTGTAAAGTTGTAATATCTTCAATTCTAGAAAACAGTTATGGGGTGAAAGGTCAAATTGGGAAACAACATCTTCCCAACTGTACAGGAAATACTTACAGGCACTGAACCTGGAGGAATCTTCCCCTGAAAAACAGCAAACATACTTAATCAAATACATTGCATGTACAATGTACATGTACTACATGAATTTATAATAAAGAAGTCACCAGCATTCTAATTATCATTTAAATTTGACACTAATAATATACAATGTAATATACACATATCTATTGCACTGATTTTTGATAACGAGACAAAACAATGCATGTCATTGTTCAGCTAAAGTACCGGTATATAAGATGACTGTGTTTCCAGATAAAGGATCTTTGCAAACAGAGAAGACCTCAGATTCAGGTAAAAGGACTACTTCAAGTTCAACACTTGTATTTCTATATCTCCATTCTCCACTAAGCGCTGTGTTGTGATATATGACTGAGTCACTCCTTACGATTTTGTGGAAATCAGGACAAAAAGGAGAAAATGTAGGAAGCTTTTAGTCTGACAGCTGTTTCTTAATGGCTAAAGGTCATCCTCCAATCATCTAATCGGCACGGTTTGTCAGTGTGCACAGTGATTTTGTCTGCATATAGTGGATGCTAAGTTTAACCCCATTCATTTGAATTAAATATTTTGTCAACATGAACTTGTCTAGTCTTTTTCCTTATGATTTCCTCAGTGCTCAGTTTAGATCAGCTTGCTTTATAAACACTGTTTTCCATTATGGAAATGCATTATAACACCTTAATTGAATGATGATGTAAAACCCTAGGGCAGCTTAAGGTACTTCGCATATGCGCGTAGTTTCCATACGATTGTTATGAAAATTGTCATGAAGAATGATAATAGCCTAAGAAACAATGTGTGTAAATATAGGCAAAATTTATCGTGTGGTTTGTCTTTAAGGTCTTTTTTCTGACAAAAACCTAGAATTTTGATGATTTTATTTTTCTTAAAAATGAATAAAGCTAATGACTATAATTCTCGCCCAATAAGTAGTCCACAACATTCATTACAAGAAAAGCTAAAAACATTTTGAATAAAGGTGTTCAGAAAGATGTTATTAGCTATTTAAATTTTGCAAACTGCTAAAAAATTGAATTACAAAAAACTGACTCATTCAATGTATATTTGTTTTCATTTTATTCAAATATATGGTTGATGAACTAGTCAGTCTGAAAAAATTAGAAAATATTACAGTCAGGATTTGTTGTAATAACATATTTTCTTATTAAAATGTGGGATATTTGTTGTTTAGATACAGTTACCTACCTTAGAATTAAAACTTCGTCATTAAAATGCATTATTATTTATTCATGGACTTGCATACAAGGTTTATTATATTGTTTGAACATAATTATAATGGGCAATATCGATCTTGAAAAGGTTAGCGTATTGATAAGCTTCAAGGTGTGGCTTTATAGTTCGATCAAATCGTTTAGATGTTTACCGATTTAATTGACTTGTAAGTCATTAAACTAAAACGTACAGGTAAGTGGACATATACTTGGACCGTAAACATCACTAGTACTAATCAACGAAGACTAAACATAACATGTCTCTTAATTACTGCGTTATGGATTGACAAGTCAATAAATCGAACACTAAAAAAAATATTTGGATCGGATGGGTCTCGAACCTATGACCTTTGGATTGCTAGTCAACCACTATAGTCAACCACTATACTAACTGCGCTATGAAGGATTATACTAATTTATATCAACATTTCCTTTATATAAATTTTCTAGTATAAACACGTACGAAAAAAGTCTGTGTCGTCCAGACGCATATCCGCTCGCCCGCAAGACCGACTTCCGGTAGCGAAAGGCTTTAAAGCAGGAGGAAAGTGTCTTACTTTTCTATTGCACTGTGCAGCTTCTATCTTTAAACACACAAACAAAACAAGGCTTTCTTTTGACAGGACACATAAGTGGAAGATATTGAATGAGTTTGCTTTCAGTATTGAATTTATTGAATGAATTGGATAGAATAATGTATTGCAAGCCTTGGCAGCTTTCTGCAGGATAAAAGTAAAGCAGAAAGCTCCAATAGGAGGAATAATTTATGGTGTAAAAAGGTTTACATTTATCTATTGAATAATAGTTTGATACTGAAGATTGATCATGCATTACAAGGTGATATTCCTAAGTATCTATATGTAAAGGGGGAAGTTTGACAGCCTAATATTACCTTCTTCATCTGTTTCCTAAGTTTCTTCATACGTTTTCTCTCATGTTTAGGCAGATGCCTGTACTCGCCATCAGAGCTGTCTGAGCTTGAGCTGCTACTGGAGCTGGAACTCTTGTGCCCGTGCTTCTTGTGCTTCCCCATGATTGCAGTCTACCTACAGTTTAGAAAATGTTTATCTCACATAAAAGTCTTTATAAGTCTATGTTAAACGTTCTACTCCTATGGTGAAACCATTTTTTGCCCAGAACTTTATAGATGACCACTAGACAATGTCACACACAAACATATATAAGATTTGAGCTAATTGGTCCTGAAAAAGGCTGTTATAATTTCTCCCTTTGTATGTTCATTCAAAACATGTGAACCCCTTGAATGCATCAATATCCACCCAAGGGTTGGACCCCAGGGTTGAGGGTTATGATTTTAATAACCCCTTATAGATACCGTTGCACAATTTTTATGCATTTAATTTATTCCTCCACTGAAAAAATAGTTCCAATGTATACATTCATAAACATGTATCACAAGAAGTAGTTTTTATATTGTTGAAGACTGTAGCTTAAAGCAGGCTGAAAGTAAAGCAAAGTGTGCCTTAACAAAAGCCCTTAAGGCACATTCTGGTTTACTGCCAACCTGCTTTAAGTAGCCAACTGTCCTCAAACTAGAAACAGGCTATGGAGAAAGGGGTAACAAAAGACTTTATTGTATACCTTACTATAAATAGTAATAGATTTTGCTTTGATGGCAATGCAATACGGACGTTCTCACAGTTGGACATTTGTTGGGTATATTTTTTGTTTAAAAGTACCCAACAGTACACTAAAATACCCAACAATAACAATAGGGCAATCACGGAATGAATGGAATCTATTGTTCTCCCTACCCAACAAAGGACCTTTCGTGCGCTCGCTGAGCGGGCCAATAACCGGATGCAGTCTAATAATCGGTTAATTTATGAATGTGAAAACGTTAGCAATGTAACGTTCAAAATTGCCAACGTTCATTGCGGATGACGTAATTTGGTTTATCACATAATTTGCGGTCTGGGAGTTGCATAAAGCGATTGTATAAATATCGTAATCCACTAGTGGAATATCGTTTTTTGGGCTCCGACCCAACTTGTTCGTCCATAAGCGCTGCATGTAGCGGGGTGCCAAATGACGTCATTTACTATGACGTTAACGTAAACAACGTAACGTTTGGCGGAAAATCTATATAGCGTAGGGTCTACAAACTACGGCTTCAAATCAATTTAATAGGTGCTTGAACTTGTAATGTGATAAATAGAATATCACATTCGTGTTCATTATTTATCATTTTTAATAAACTCGTTGACTAAAATGAATATGACGCTCGCCAAGGCTCGCGTCATATTATTTTAGTCAACTCGTTTATTAAAAATGATAAATAATGAACACTCATACAATATCCTCTATTTCTATAACGGTCGCGCTGATGTAAACATTCAAACAATCTACATATTCGTTGTTTCGAACCAGGTATACAATAAAGTTGAATAAACAAGTCATTAAACGGCCAGGACAGGCCGTTGTTCAGGCCTTTTTCTGGTGTATCCACGGTGGGAAAAAATATTCCCAATTTCAAAAAAAAAATCCAAATTTAAAAAAAAAAGAAGAGTTTTTTGGGATACAGGTTACTGATAACTCAAATTCAAATAAAAACTAATAAAACAAGTGGAAATAACAACTACATGTCATTTTTCAGGCCATTTAGCTTCAATATATGTGAAATCCATTCTAAAAATTCTTCCCCAAACATGTTTTTCCACGCCGAAAATTTCTTAAATCAGACATTTTCTTTCTCCATGACACTGCTTTCACATATTTTTGCAGTTTTTCCCAAAATGGCCAGAAAAAGGCCTGTCGTTGCTTAGTGGCCAAGGCCCTCGTGCCATTATGGCTAACTTGTGTCAATAAGCAACGACGGCCCGAGGCTAGACTAGATCGCCGATATGGTAACGGGTCGTTTCAGCCCTGAGACGTTTCGGCCTGGGTCGTTTCAGCCTTTTTTAGGGGTGGGTCGTTTCGGCCCATTTGGTGGGTCGTTTCGGCCTCAGCCCATTTGGCGAGTCGTTTCGGCATATTAACATATGAAACACAACATACTGTAAAAACAGAGCAGACCCTGATCGTTCCCTCACGAACATGCTGTAAAAACAGAGTAGACCCTGATCTGATAAATTTGACATAAAATAATTATGTAGATCTGATTTAATAATTTTACAGTAATAAAATTAAATTGATGTAATGTCTTTAAAAAGCACCCTTATCCTGAACCACCAAATCCACTTTCCATTTAAGTCTAGTTTATTTTTAGCCATGACCCATTTGACAAATATATTGCAAAATGACAAACAATTTAGACCGTGGTCGTAGGGCTCCTTCGTGAGCGTTTTTATCAGGGTATACACTATTTGCATAGAAAACGTGTACTGAATTGAATTCAAGTGTTATTAAAGTAATGACGCTCATAATCTTCTCTAGGCTTGAAAGTGTTAAACACGAATAAAGAGTATTTAAGTTTAATATGTAATAAATAGTACTTAAAGTCGTAAAGGTCTTAATAACAGTGACACTGGTAGCAGTTGTATTTAATGCCAATAAAATGTTTTGAATTGTATTGTATTGTAAAGGTCTTAATGACAAAAGTGTTAACGCTGCTCTGATTCTTTTTGATTTTTTTTACTTTACTGACGATTGTACTCGTCCATAGGGTTGAATGTGTTCACTAAGGCTGAAAGTGAAGCAAAAAATGCACATTAAGGTGCACTTCAGGTCAAAGTATGGGGTATTGGATGAAAGAACTAAATAGTAATAAGACGACTCGCATAAATCCTCAATTGTCCAAATATTGTTTCTCATCATCAAAATAAGGCGAATGCTAGTTGAATTCAAATCTCAAGCCGGGAGACCGGCTTCTTTTGGCTTCTGGTGTGGAGGCAAACGTAATTTATGAGTAATGTTTTAGAAGAGTTTAGAAGAGTTTGGTGGAAATTGAGTATATTTGCAATATGTATATAACATTATTTTTTCAGTTATTTAACAATACCAATAATAACGCTGAAAAAATATTTCTGATAATCTAAATGAGATGAAATCGTATAATTTAGCTAAGTGTCATGCCTTAGCGGATAACAAACACATTAATCTGTAACAGCCGAGCGTTAAAGCAATTAATCACTTGGCACGTGCCACCACTAATCGCCACGTGTCGGCAAAGTACGTTGGATATGACGCAGACACTGTGTGTTAACACCTTCTTTAATTGTCTAACAATAAAGGATGTATATCGAATTGGTAGGCATTCTGCGCAACTCGGCTAATTGGTGAATACCGTTTTGACCAAGATAGGACGGCGAGGAGCTCAGCGTCTGGTCTGGATCCAAGCTGTCTTACACAAATAATGATTCATGGGTGACCCTTTGCCAGTTTTCTTCAAATAATCTTCCTAGCTCAAACATGACCGCCAATGGGTGGGGTGAATTTATCGATGAAAATTTAACCATTACTGCCTGGTCCATTACCATGACTATAACCATGGGTACCAGGTGAGCGATTTAGGGCCGCATGCGGCTCTTGTTTCGTTTTTGTTTTCTGGCGTTTATTTATTACAAAAAAATTAATAATCTTGGTAACGATAATTGGCAAAGTTATTATCAGTGACTGACGCGACAGGGCGAACCAATTCAATATTAATTCTATGTTATCTACTTTATCACGCTATTTAAAGCAGTGCACATCTGTCATCATCATTTTTAAGGGAACACATCTCAAAGATAATGTTCAAAAACGTTTTAGGACAAAATATATTTCCTGAATTTGATTAATCACATTAAATATTTAAATGGGCCGAAACGACCCATCCCCTAAATAAGGCCGATACGACCCAGGCCGAAATGACCCAAGGGCCAAAACCACTCAGGGCCGAAACGACCTGGAATCGCCGATATTCTCTCGTGGTATATAAGAGAAAATCTATTTTATCATCAGTTTAAGTCGATAGTTAAGACTACCTGTTGGATTCCGTTGTATACATTGTATCTATAATAGAAGTCTAGTTAAAAAAAAAATCTATTTTTTTGAATTTATTTTTGGTTTTAAGTCTAGATGTATGTGTCAAGTACCTGTGGGTTAAACCAAACACTGAAACAGGAATTTTGATACAAGTGGGGTCATGCAATCATATTCATTTTATATATTAATTTATGTGTGCATGTGAGTAATGTTGCAAATGAAAGTATCCCTAACAGCAGTTTCTAACTGGAAAGGCTACTCAAATATGGAATGTAACATTTACGGTTATCCATTCACTCTTATTTGTTTCAAATCGCCCAAATTGGCAACGCTATCGGCCATTAATTTACTGAGTATGAAATCGAAAGTCAAATCGATTATTTATTTGATGTCGTTATAAACAACAGTTTGCAAAGATGTCAATTAATACCGGAGTGCCAAAAACAGTACCTGTTGTATTCAGCAGTTGTCACAACTTGGGCGAGTTTGTTTACTAATTGTTTACAAACTATCGAGGTGGTGTAGCCGGTGTCCCGCGAGAAGAACACATCTGTGATAATTACAATTGATGGGCAGGGCAAAGATTTGGCAATATGGGGTTCGTCATAAATTATTTTTACAATATACATTATCATTCAAGTGAAGTAACCAATATTTGCTGTTTTGTATATCAATAATGAAAATGCCCTTAAAGCAGTTTGAAAGTAAAGCAGAATGCGCCCCAAGGCGCATTCTGCTTTACTTTCAGCTAGCTTAAAATTTAAGCTATATCTGCTAGAATATAGAATATATTTCTAATGGTTTTTATTTGTGACAGTATTAATTGGAATTGTTTTCTTCAGTAGAGGAATTAATTAAAGGCGTATAAAGGCGTATTGATTGGATAATGAGTTAAGCATATAAGAGTTGTGCTTTCAACAATACTGATGGTCTAAGTTCTTTTTTATAACTAGAAATCTAAAAAGCCATATAAATCATTCATGAATATATCTATATAATTCTGTTTTTTAATGTTTGCTGTGCGTCATTAATTTATTATTTTATTGTTTTATTATTATTGGGCATTCTGAAGTTCTAGCATGAACTCTTTTCTTTGAAGTATTTCATAGATATGCAATCTAGATAATACAAACAGTTCATAGAACTTTAGATGCCAAATACTTGGTGTGTGATCAAGATCTAAACTGTTTGTAAATATAAATAAATGTGAATGAACACACCTCACGCACATCACTTTATAAACAAAGAAGGAAAATATCTATGTTTAAACTCTCTAAAAAACATTTACGTGCTGAAACAGCTTAATGTGACTTAATTCATGCACCAAGAAATGTTGCAAATTGTAGTAAATGGAAGTGTTAGAATCAAATTGATAAATTCATACCTGTGTACGGGTAGTCATTGAGATTCTGGAAGTTAAATCACTCTGCCTATGACCTTGCAATTTAATTACTATGCATATCAACTCCATCTCGTATTCACCGGCGACGCGGTCAAGTGGTAGAACATTCTACTGCAGTACCAGGGGATGTGAGTTCTTAGAATCCTCACCGGACCAAGTCCTTCGGATGAGACTTTATAAACCGAGGTCAGATGTGACGATCAGTGCTTTACACTTGGAATCCAAAAGAACCAGAACTCTGTCGATAATAAAAGTAGGGCATTGCACCCAGGTTTTCTGTATCTGCTTCCCTCTCTCGGGGGCGTCCATTCCGTCAATAGATGGCAGAAGGGTGTCAACAAACAAACCTCAATTCACTAAATAAATGTTCAAATCAGAATATAGCTGATTTGCTAAAAACAATTAAATGGCCCTACCAAGGCTCAAACTTAAGACCTTGTGTTCAAGAAACAAATACAGTTATACTGTACCACATGCATTTCCTTAGCTGGATCCTTATAGTTTCCTTAGATCTATTCCCAAGGCACGGGCACAAGACCTCGAGTACCAGACACCAGTACTTTACAACATTCCAAGGTTTAGTAGCTTAATTGCATAGTAAGGCAGTTCATGCATGGCACCCAATCTGCCACATTGCCAGCTAAGTACTTCAAGCTTACATAGCAAGGCAGTACATGCATGGCACCATAATATTGCCAGGTTACTAGCTTGCCTAGCTTTAACCAAACACATCAGTTGGCTATCCATGAGTTACACTGATAGCTTTGAGGAAAGAGTTTAGTCGTCACCTGCTGTCAACAATACTATTATCAGTTAGATATCTAAAGTTGATTTGCATTGTTAACTATGAAGGAAATGTGGTAATGTTGAACCAGCAATGTGTACACACAGATATTATGACATTGTTTACTACTACTATTTGTAAACATTCTGCAGTAATAACTGAACTCTGCTAGTGGATGATGGTGTGTGCTATTTCCACTATTAACTAACCTTCTGCACCATACAGGTGAATTTAAGGCCGCATCTCATCAGGATCCAAACTGTTTGACACTCTGGCCCTGTTTTGAAAATAAGATTTGAAAATTCTATTTTTAGAAGAGCAGCAAACAATAATTGTTGCAGACATGCAAACCCAGCATGCAAAGAGTTTATGCAGTACTGCCCTATTACTGACCTAAACTGAACTGAAGTGTTGTGACAGACTTTCCTACCTACTTTTTCAGGTGCCAGGATGTTATCCCACATAGGATGCAGGATAAGACAAACAACTATATATTCAGCTTATTCAGTCAGGTAAGTATTACTTTTGTCCTGTATTACGCAAGTGATTCTGGGTAGTAGAATTGTGGGTTTTCCAATGACCAATGTCCTGGGTATCCATGGACAATGTCAATGCTGTCCAGTGTCCAATGACCAATGCCCAGTGGGGTATCCATGGACAATGTACATGCTGTCCAATGGCCAATTTCTAGGTTATCCATGGACAATTTCAATAGTGTCCAATCACCAATATACCTGGTATCTGTGGTCAATGATCATGCTGTCAATGTCTAATGTTTCGTTGGACAATGTTCATGCTGTCCAATCACCAATATACAGAGTATCATGGACAATGACCATGCTGTCCAATGGCTAATTTCTAGGGTATCCATGAACACAGATATTGCTGTCAATGTCCAAGGTATCCTTGGACAATGTTCATGCTATTCAACCACCAATTTACAGATTATCCATGGACATTGTTCATGCTGTTCAAAGGCCAATTTCTAAGGTATCCATGGAATATGTCCATGATGTCAATGTCCAAGGTATCCATGGACAATGTTCATGCTGTCCTTCCCAAATATACAGGGTATCCATGGACTATGTTCATGATGGCCAAGGTCTAGGGTATTCATTGACAATGTCCATGCTGTCTATGTCTAAGGTATCCTTGGACAATGTTCATGCTCTCCAATCACCAATATACAGGGTATCCATGGACAATGTTCATGCTGTACAATGGCCAATGTCTAGGGTATCCATGGACAATGTCCATGTTGTCAATGTCCAAAGTAGCCATGGACAATGTTCATGCTGTCCAAACACCAATATACAGATTATCCAGGGACATTGTTCAGGCTGTTAATGTTAAATTTCTAGGGTATCAATGGACAATGATTATGCTGTCCAATCACCAAATATACATGGAATATATGGCCAATCAATGATCATGCTGTCAATGTCTAAGGTATCCTTGGACAATGTTCATGCTGTCCAATCACCAATATACAGAGTATCATGGACAATGACCATGCTGTCCAATGGCTTATTTCTAGGGTATCCATGGACAATGTCCATGCTGTCAATATCCAAGGTATCCTTAGACAATGTTCATGTTATCAAAAATCCAATATAAACATTATCATGGACAATGTTCATGCTGTCCAACCATCAATTTACAGATTATCTATGGACATTGTTCATGCTTCCAATGGCCAATTTCTAAGGTATCTATGGAAGATGTCCATGTTGTCAATGACCAAGGTATCCATGCACAATGTTCATGTTGTCCTTCCCCAATATACAGGGTATCCATGGACAATGTTCGTGCTGTCCAATGGCCAAGGTCTAGGGTATTCATTGACAATGTCCATGCTGTCTATGTCTAAGGTATCCTTGGACAATGTTCATGCTCTCCAATCACCAATATACAGGGTATCCATGGACAATGTTCATGCTGTACAATGGCCAATGTCTAGGGTATCCATGGACAATGTCCATGTTGTCAATGTCCAAAGTAGCCATGGACAATGTTCATGCTGTCCAAACACCAATATACAGATTATCCAGGGACATTGTTCAGGCTGTTAATGTTAAATTTCTAGGGTATCAATGGACAATGATTATGCTGTCCAATCACCAAATATACATGGAATATATGGCCAATCAATGATCATGCTGTCAATGTCTAAGGTATCCTTGGACAATGTTCATGCTGTCCAATCACCAATATACAGAGTATCATGGACAATGACCATGCTGTCCAATGGCTTATTTCTAGGGTATCCATGGACAATGTCCATGCTGTCAATATCCAAGGTATCCTTAGACAATGTTCATGTTATCAAACATCCAATATAAACATTATCATGGACAATGTTCATGCTGTCCAACCATCAATTTACAGATTATCTATGGACATTGTTCATGCTTCCAATGGCCAATTTCTAAGGTATCTATGGAAGATGTCCATGTTGTCAATGACCAAGGTATCCATGCACAATGTTCATGTTGTCCTTCCCCAATATACAGGGTATCCATGGACAATGTTCGTGCTGTCCAATGGCCAAGGTCTAGGGTATTAATTGACAATGTCCATGCTGTCTATGTCTAAGGTATCCTTGGACAATGTTCATGCTCTCCAATCACCAATAAACAGGGTATACATGGATAATGTTCATGCTGTTCAATGGCAAATTTCTAGGGTATCCATGGACAATGTCCATGCTGTCAATGTCCAAGGTATCCATGGACAATGTTCATGCTCTCCAATCTCCAATATACTGGGTATCCATGGACAATGTTCATGCTGTACAATGGCCAATTTCTAGGCTATCCATGGACAATGATCATGTTGTCCAATCACACATATACTGGGTATCCATGGACAATGTTCCTGCTGCCCTCTTGCAAATTTCTATGGTATCCATGGACAATGACCATGCTGTACAATGGCCAAGGTATCCTTTGAAAATGTTCATGCTGTCCAATTACCAATATGCAGAGTATCCATGGACAATGTTCATGCTGTCAATGTCAGTGGTTTCCATGTACAATGTCCATGCTGTCCAATCTCCAATATACAGGGTATCCATTGACAATGTTCATGCTGTCCAATGGCCAATTTCTAGGGTAGGACTATGATCATGCTGGCAATGTCCAAGGTATCCATGGACAATGTTCATGCTGTCTAATTACTAAATGTACAGAGTATATTATGGACAATGTTGATGCTGTCCAATGGCAAATTTCTAGGGTATCCTTTGACAATATTCATGCTGTCAATATCAAATTATCTATAGAAAATGTTCATGCTGTCGAATGAGCACTGTCCAGGGTATCCTTAGCCAATGTCCAGAGTATCCATGGACACTATTTATGTTGTCAATGTCTAGGGTATCCATGAACAATGTTCATGTCATCCATGGTCAATGTCCTGAGTATCCATGGACAATGTTTATGCCTTCCATGGACAATGATCATGCTGTCAATGTCGAGGCTATCTATGGACACTGTCCATGACCAATGTCCAGGGTAGCCATGACCAATGTTCAGGGTATCGATATACAATATCCATGCTGTTCATGGCTAATGTCCAGGATATCCTTATACAATATCCATACTGTTTATGTCTGATGTACAGGGTATCCATTGTAGATGTCTATTCTGTCCATGGACAATGTTTACTGTATCCACAGGTTTTGTCCATGCTGCCTTATGGCTATGTCCACAGTATCTCTGACTGTGTCCAGGATATCCATGGTAAATATCCATTCTGCCAATTGATGAGGTCATTAGTGTCCATGATCGATGAATACTCTTGATCTGCAGGGAATATGTCAATGTTATTCATGATCATGTTACATTAGATGTGTTCACTTATCATAATCCTTTACACCATTCATTGATAGCACTGTATTATTTGTACTAAGATAAGTTTGCACTTCTGTTTTCCGCATTTAGCTTCCACCTGTCTTTTAGACTGCTTAACAGAAGCTTAGCTGTATTTGTAAGCATTTTGATTCAAATAAGCAAGCATCATGCTTGTTGTTGTTGATTTAATAAGGTTGGATTTTGTTTGTTTGTTTTTTTGTATTAAAAAACATCTTTTGAGAGAAATCTTGTAATATCTCTCCACTTTTTCAGATAAAGTAAAGAGAAGAATTGAACACAAGCATAATTCCAGTGATGGGTTGCAATTTTTAGGCTAAGAAACAGATGCTTGCCACTAACCACACCTATAATCTGAGAGGCCTTGAGACGTTGGCCCTAGAATGATTGTATCACTATAGAACCAAGTTATGCCATAAAGCTCTGTACCATATATTTTGAAAAGTATACACCTTTTGATGTGTGGTTTGTAATCTGTCCAAAATAATGGATCATCAAAAATAGTTATTTGGACAAATTAATTCACTGTCCAAAAGTCTTGGGTGTCTCAATTTTTAAGCAAAATATACTTCTGTTAACTATGCATACTATAAGACGAGTTAAATTTCCACAAAAAATCAAGCAAAATAAGTGTAAAGTTCTGGCTGTTTTAGTAATTGGCATTCTTTCAATCAATAGACTTTATTATCAAACAATACAATATATGCCATCAAGACCTAAAGAGATAGGTAACCATAGTAACAGTAGATTTGTCTCTTACTTTAAACATATTTTATGGAAAAATACAACTGTTAAAAAGATTTTGGTATGGACCCCATTCTTTGGTAGCTGGACAGAGGGATGGGTACAGCAGAAAACAATGGATCAGTGTCTGGCAAAATGTGTTGTAACAACTGACAGGGAAGATCTGGACAGCAGTGATGCTGTTTACTTTCATGCTACTGACCTGTGGCTCTACAGAGGCTTACTTGGAACAGTCTACCAGAGATATATAGAAATGCCAGCAAAGAGGAGACTAGATCAAGTATGGGTGCTATTCAGCATGGAACCGTTGATATATATGTTGTGGGGAACCATCCCATATCCTATGAACTGGACAGTCTATTTCAGGAGAGAATCCACAATATTTGCACCATACAGTATTAACTTAGATGTTCCATCTCAGGAAAGGTATTCAAAGAGAGATTATTTTTCAGAGAAAACAACATTTGCAAGTATCCTTGTCAGTAACTGTAAGGATCCAGCTAAGCGCTATAGGATATTGCATGAACTGAAGAAGTATATACCTGTTGATGAATTTGGCCGTTGCTCCGGGAATGTTTTATGTCGAAAAGGTGGCTGTGTAAACAGATATCTTACAAAATACAAATTTTATTTAGCGTTCGAGAATAGCTTCTGTAGAGACTATATATCAGAAAAGTTTTGGAACGCTCTCAGTCGTAGACAGATACCGGTGATTGCCGCACCAAAGTACAACACAGAGCTTCTACCTCCAGGATCATACATAAATGTGTTTGATTTTCCCAGCATTAAAGATTTAGCTATGTATATGATGAAGATTGGAGAGAATCAGACTTTGTACAACAGTTTCTTTGATTGGACAGCTACATACAAGGCTGACCTGGTTTCTCCACATTGTAAAGTGTGTATGGCGCTACATGCAAACAAGACACCTCAGAGTTATAGCAACATGGATGCATGGCTCAATGATGACATTTGTTACAGAAGCTCAGTAAGTAGCGTGGTTCTACATAACAGGGATTACAATATTTCTCCTTTATGTCTTAACCCTTTACCCCAGTAGCCTGTTTCTAATATTGAAGATTGGTGACCACTTAAAGCAGGTTGAAAGGTAAAGCAGAATGTGCCTTACAGCACATTCTGCTTTACCTTTTAAGCCTGCTTTAAATTACCATCTGCAAGAATATAGGCAATATTTCCCATGATACATATTCATGACTATAAATTGGCACTTTTTTCTTCAGTAGAGGAATAAATAAAAAGCTAAAAAAAAGTGTATCTATGGAGTAATGGATTAAACAAACCCAAATGAGTGGTAACATAGGATTGGATTTAGACATAAGGATTTAAACATATGTGATATTCCGTTTTATGGCGCTTTGATTGTATCTGTGATAGATATATAAAATAATTGTGATTAGTTCTGTTTACAAGCAAGACACTCTTAGGGACAATTCTAATAAGCAGTAACAACATATATTGATTTATTAAAGACTTAGAGATTTTAAGTTACATGTATATATGTTTTATACGACTTCCAATGGATTTAACTGGTAGTTTAAAGCAGGCTGAAAGTAAAGCAATAGCGTTCTACTTGACCTTTATCTTGCTATAAGCATCCATATACTGAAAACAAGCTATGGAGGAAAGGTTTAAAACTTTTGATACCAGAAAATCCACAATGTTACCTCCCTTGACGTACATAACAGCATACAATAATAACTCTGATGATAAAAACACAAATAGAGGCTTTGTTTTTGTGTGTTTAAGGCAGGTAGCAGTTTAAGGAGCATCTTTTGCCGTACTACTTTTCATTAAACTTGCCCTTAACATGTAAAACAATAATGTTTTAGGTGGTTTATTATCATGGGTTTAAGGTACACGTATTACTGGTGTCGTATCAAAATTTATACATGTACCAGAGCACCAGATAAGGGTAGTTTTTCAAAAACTAAAATCTTTATTTCTGAATTAAACCCTATGGTGTCACTACTCATTAGAATCGTCTCTTCGAGACGATTCTAATGAGTAGTAACACCATAGGATTTGGTGCTAAAAAGAGTGAGAAAATGTTGGATTTGTTGAAAAAACTACCTCTTATCTGGAGCCCTGATGTACTATTGTTTCTCCTTCTGAATATTTATATATTAAACTCAGTCTACTTTGTAAAATGAACACCTATCATCTGAACTATCAGGTTACAGTAGCTAATGAAAATAGCCATGAAACAGTTCATAAATTATAATGAGTGAAAAATTTATCTCAGAAATAGTGCAGACTTATGTCAGAAAACAGTAAAGGAGCTGTCTGATCAGGGTCACATGATAAACTGTTTTCAGAAAGAGTCAATATGTACTACTAGCAGTTTAAGGGTTAAGCATCTGTCCATAAAAATATTGTGTATGTTTCCTATGGTATGATACCATTAGTTACACAAAATAAAGAAAGCTCTGGTATTTAACTAATTTTCTCATTTTGTCTTTCAGTTCTCCTCTCTGATTGGTGGATTTTTGAGTCGTCTGCTGTTTGACCTTGGCACTGGATGGTTCTAAGATATTACATTATTGGGTGTCCTCTGTTGTCTAGGTGACCAAATGCTTGAATATGTATTTCATATAATATACTAACCTTGCTGGTCGCAACTTGACCAGTATTTGCAAACAGTTTGGATCCAGATCAGACACTGCAAAATTCAGTGTCTGATCAGGATAAAAACTGTTTGCCGCCTGTCTTTAAGTTTCTTCATTTTAGAAATATACATAAATAGACTTTAAAAAATTTGCAAAGCAGATGATGTTGCAGCAGGATAACTGCTTTACCAGTATTTCAAAGCATCCTTCCATTCTGTGATTGTAACTGTCTTCCATGTGATAATTGTTATATTGAATGGATGGTCATATAGTATATGTGTATATGCAGCAATACCTGTGTACAATGGCCACCCATAAGAACATGAACGTTGTAGTAACATACAGGACAATAGAAATGGAAAAAGCTCCTGTAGGAGCAGTAGTTAATCTGCTTTCAGCGATATTTCTTATTATGTGACTGCTGTACACCGGTTTTACTGCACATATAGCTAGACTGATGACAGATTCTATATTATTTATGCAATTTTTTACTATTTAATTAGGCCAATTAACAAAGCAATTTTGACTGATAGGTTTTCAATGTCTTATCATTTCACTAAATATTTACATTTAGACTCTTAGATTACTTGGCCATTTGGTATTGAATTCACCAAGACATCCCTAGGCTTGAGATTCAAGAATAATCTGTTACCCATTCCTTTGGTTCTATTCTTTTTTTAAAAGAATACTTGTTGGTATGCCCGGATCAGTTTGTTACAACTTAATTCCATTGGAAGTACAGCAGTAGCAATTGAGACAGAACGCAGTGTCTGATCTGGATCCAAGCTGTTTGCAAATACTAGTCAAGTCGTGCTAAGCATGATGAAGGTTAAGAAGGTTTGGGTAAATTCAAAACCAGGAAAGAGATGCTGGTAATATATTAGTGATATCTTGCCAATCATATTTTAGTAATGAAATTTGATATCATTCTAAACTGTTCCTGAATAATTTCAAGTTGGAATTGTTCATCTTTTTTATGATTAGCGCAATATATATTATATGAATATTCATTTGGTAAACTGCTCTAGTCAACATGTAATTCTGATTTATAGCTACATGTATATTTTTTTCTTTTTTATTATTCTAGTCATAGTTATGATTTTTGTATACAGTCAAACTTGTGATAAGCTACCAATCAAAAAGATTGAAATATGTTTAAGTGCAGGTGGCAGCTTAACATAGGACAAAAGTTTATCAGAAAGCTTCGTATAGGAGCTTTCTGATCTAATAATATCCTGCAATAATCAGTTATACAGTTATTGTTCGACAATATTGACCTGACGTTGGCGACCTCTATTAGCATAATTTCACACTTCGTTTCATTTCTAAATATATCTTCGGGACACTTCGTTCAATTTATACGAGAACGCACATGGTACCGAAACCGGTAAACAAAGACAAATAGCATTGACCGGTTATCAAACGTATCGATACGCTATTAGCTCAAGTGGTAAGGAAGGCGACTATACATTATCTTTTCGTGTAAAAGGCCAGTGGTTCGAGACCCGCGTGCATCATCATTTTTTCCCCACATATACTGCTTCTGATTTTTCTTTCCTTTCTATAATTTTCTTTTTTCTCGCTTTCTTTCTTATTTTTCTTTATTTTTGCAAACGTCTCTGAATCATTAAAGAGTATTTCTTTAACCTTAGATGATAAAATACAGTAGGCTTCCTATTTGACATGTTGCTGGTTAGCCTAGGCTGTGTGTGAGAAAACGTATGATGTGGCATAGAATGACACATGGCAATGAGAAGAACATGTCATCCGTGCGTTTTATGTGTAAAATAAAATTTATAACTTATAAAATATGAAAATAAAAAATATATTTACCTCATACGGGATTCGAACCCGCGACCTCGCCATTACAAAGCATTCGCTCTAACGACTCACCTATGGCAGATGCGATACGTAAAGTGGTTGTCAATTAGGTATATATGGTCAACCGGCGTTAATCGCAGTTGAGGGTATCGAAGATCTGTTGTGATTTAAAACCAAATCTAAACCCAACAGGATTCTTTTTAGTAGCTACGATTATACTAGCATAAACGGAAATCGTATTTTATTGCTGAACTGTGGGAGTTTTGCTCCACATAAGATCAAAAATGTAACACGATTTACGTAACTTATCGAACATTCCCGACAGTGTACGGCACGCTATCGATTATTGATTTATACTGTGTCATCACTCTTAAATCTATTCATGCATAAAGGTCAACGTCAGGTCAATATTGTCGAACAATACCTATCTTTATGAAGTCATAGGTCTTGATTGAAGCCCAAACCCAAACCAAAGGGTTAGAGACTTATTTTATAGAGACTTATAGAGTTCTATGCTTCTCTTTGAATGCAGAAAGTGAGTTTTCTAGTTATAATTTTTGATCCAGTTTTGATCCAAAATCAGCTGCTAAATAATTTAGCATTTGATTAAGATCTAAACTGTTGAAATTACATAGAAGGTGGTAATTTTCAGAATTAAAAAAGGCAGATGATACAAATTTAATCCATTGATCCCAGTGACACATATAAATGACATTCATTAACAGTGTACCTGTGAAGAGTATACATGTTCTCTGTAGTTCAGACTCATACCAAATATATCCTATATCTATAGGTGGCATTTGATCATGGTTTGCACTATAAGATATTTTGAAATATGTTGTATATTATACAATCCTAGACTCAATTGAACACTGGCGCTGTCCAATTGAAGTTTCAGAGGTCAATCAGTAAATGAGCTCTGGGTCCAAGATTATCAAGCCTTCTAGCTGAGTCTGAGATCAATCACAAGCATTTGATTGGTCAGATTTGAGCTTATGCTCAAATCTGACCAATATAAGCTCAAATCTGACCAATCAAGTGTATGCATGCAGAGAACAAGCTAAGACTCATCTCAAATGCTTTGTAACCTTGGAGCTAGTTAAAGATTGATTAGTTTGCTGTATGTGTAGGCTGCATGCATATCAGCCATTCAACAAACACACAGTGGGTGATATAGATAGTCAACTGCCTAATATAGAGACAACATTTATTTTGAAAATTGCTTTAACCCTTTTCCAAATAGCCTGTTTCTAGTTTAGATGAAAGGCGACCTCTTAAAGTAGAATGAGAGTAAAGCAGAATTTGCCTTATGGCACATTCTGCTATACTTTCGGCCTGTTTTAAGTTACCATCTGCTAAGATATAGAAAATATTTCTGATGGCCATTATGGTGAATATTCATGACTATAAAATGGAACTATTTTCTACAGTGGATGAAAAAATTCAGATTTGTAAAAAGGCATATTTATGGAGTAATGGGTTAAACATGTTAGTAAAATCAAACTGTCTTCCATTGATGAAAACTATAGGTGTGTAAAGAAATTGAAATAAGCTTTGGGTAAAAAAAAACATTCCATGTATGCATTCCTCATGTATTAATACATGTATCATCAATAATTTAACCAATTATTATTTTGTATACTTATCACATTTGTATGTGATTATATTGTCAATATTTATACCAAAGATTTATACTATGTTTTAAAGTTTTTTAAAATATTTGTTGCTTTTTTTAAAATAAACATGCTCAACTGAATGTTAAAGGACTATTCTGGTCTGTTGTTTTCCCCCCTACTTATCTCATCTTGTACCCTTGTCCAATGCATTTATTCTGAAATAAAAGCTTGTTAAAAGTGTTTAGTTTTAGTTTAACATTCAGCACACTATAGGCAAATGTGTGATAACTGTTGTTCAACAATTCATCTGGATCTAGGAATTATTGATAAAAATAGCAGATAACTACGGACACAGGAAATCAAATCACTTCATGCCAGGTGATCTAAAAATTAACTAAGGATTGTGGATGACATTTTGGCAGAATGTACATGGTATAACAGTTTGTTACCAGGACTGTCTATTGATCAAAATGTATCTAGACATTCTGCATGTATGCAAGTTAACATGTTATTAGAAATTAGCATATGCTTGAGATCAAAAGCCAACAAAGCTAATTTTGAACAGGATGTGTTTAACCCATTACCCCATAAATACGACTTTTTACGACTTTAACATATTCCTCTACTGAAGAAAATAGTTCTAATTTATACAGTTATGAATATATATCATAAGAAATAATTTCTATTTTCTAGAAGATGGTAGCTTAAAGCAGGTTGAAAGTAAAGCAGAATGTGCCTTAAGGCACATTCTGCTTTACTTTTAACCTGCTTTAAGTGGCCACCTTTCTTCAATACTAGAAACAGGCTATGGGGTAATGGGTTAAGAAACGCTATGCCCCTTGATGTGATTATGACCTCTAAATAACCTTGACTTTTGTCAGACATGACCAAACTTGTGCAGAGCTCAAGAGCTTCTTGCGTTGAGTACACAGAGTTTGAGAAACACTATTCCCCTTGATGTAACCATGACCTCTAAATGACATTGACTTGTCAGGCCCACTTGTACAGAGCTCAAGAGCTTCTTGAGTTGAGTACAAATGCCAAAAGTAAAGTCTCTCCTGTATTTTGAAAGTTATGGTCAAGGTTAAATTCAGCCAGTTTGACCCCTAAATGACCTTGACCTTTGTTGGACATGACGCAGGTTGCACTGAGCTCAAGAGCTTCATAAGTTAAGTATAATTCCAAATGTGAAGCATATCACAATTTATGGCCAAAGTTAAACTTGTGAAGAGACAAACGGACAGGGCAAAAATAGTGTGCCCCTGACTAAGTCATGAAAGAGCATAAAACTGTTAAGAGATAAAGAGCTGTAAGTCCAATGCCACCGTCAGGAACTACATTGTTATTAAACTGTACCTAGAGCTTCTACCCACATACAAAGTTTTATTAGATTTGGATAATACTTACAGTATTTAAACAGACAGACTGACAGATGAACACACCATTAAATTGTATGAGGAAACAATGACAACACACTTGTAAAATCTGTATAATGTTTATTTACATGAGTTTGCTAACAAACAAGCTTAAGAGTATATTCTTATTACCATTCAGACATTAACAAAAAACAATAGTACAAAACTACAGGTACAGTCGAACTTCGATATCTCGAACTCGCTTAATTGGAACTATCTGATTTGTTGACACGCGAATTGCATTATTTCATGCTCATTTAAGTCAAACATACCTGTATTTCAAAGTTAAAATGTGGCTAAGCCACGTTTTAACTTTGAAATACGGGTATGTTTGACCTAACTGAGCTGGAGATATCGAAGTTCAGTTGTACTCTATATCAAGACTGTCATAATGAAACATACAATCAAATTTGTAGTAACCCTTTACTCCATAGCCTGTTTCTAGTTTTCAAGACAGGTGGCCACTTAAAGCAGGTTGAAAGTAAAGCAGAATGCACCTTTAGGTGCATTCTGCTTTACTTTCAGCCTGCTTTAAGTTACCATCCTCTAGGATATAGGAAATATTTCTCATGGTACACATTCATGACTATTAAAATTGGAACTATTTTCTTTAGTTTAGGAATAATTAAATGCGCTAAAATGTGCTTCTATGGGGCAAAGGGTTAATCTGACATCAAGATAATACCCATTGTCAGGTTTTAATCCATTCCTCCACAGAAGCACTTTAGTGTCTCTCTATTTACTACTCAACACAACAACCGCAAACAAAATTCATTGCTTATGATGAATACAGGTGGCAGCTTTAACAAGTTCAAAGTAAAGCAGAATGCCCCTACAGGACCTTTCTGCTTTACTTTCATCATGCTTTAAGCAGTCACCTGTCTTAAACACAGATTTACTATGGAGGAAAAGGTTTAGATAGATGGCAATTCAATACAGAATAAAATAACAATACTGTAAACTCTGTTAAAGAACTTTCTGTATCATTTTTATTCTGATTCAAGCAACTTTCTGTATTTGTTTATTCAGCTTGAATCAGCCATCTATTATTGTTGACGTCCAAATACTTCACACTATTGTAGACACTTTTAACCAATTACTACAAAGATGCACATTTTTATTAATTTAATTCATTCCTCCAATGAAGAACAAATTTTCACATTATGCAGTCATTAATATGAACCGTAAGAAATATTTTGTGTTTTCCAGCAGATGAAAGCTTAAAGCAAGCTCAAAGGAAAGCAGAACTTGCATTAAGGGGTAGCCTGTCCTCAAAACTAGAAACAGGTTGTGGGGAAATAAGTCAAATACTGCTTTGGCTGGATTAATACAGAATATAGTTTGAAATTCTGGTATGTTGGTTGGATTGTTAGTTGGTAGAATTAAACTTCATGGCACATAAGATCATAAGTGACAATTATGGTGCTTGATAAGTTGCTGGATTTTTATTAATTTTATATCAAGAAATAAAACAATTAGCTATAGGATGGATTAAGAAACTTTATGATTTCAGAAAAACTCAAGCTGCAGAAACACCAATTATTATACTTTTTTATATATATATATATTATAAAGTTAATATTGATCCAATGGAAAGCATACAAGTCATCCGCATCCAGACTGCAAAAATGTCAACAATGTAATGCAATAAGCAGATCATATCATAGCGGATTTCCTGTAAATATTGATTCTGAACAACTGTTTCTATATTATGCCTCTAAAGTATATCATAAACTAACAACTTCTCTACTTCTAATCTCATTTATTTAAAAAGCAAAACTTTGCACTAAACTGAGTACTTGAATAATATGCAGAAAAAATATAATTATGTAAAAGACGTTATTATAGTACAAACATGACACATAATTATTATAATACAAAATGACATATATGCAGTCAAACTTGTGTTAAACAATCACATAAAGTACGTTATTTTTCATGTTTTGTTTGCATCAACTCTCACCCTGCTAGCCGCGGATATGTGCCACAGTGATTACCTTTGCAAACAGTTTGGAACCAGATTTGATACCACGTAACACGGCATCTCATCAGGATCCGAATTGTTTGAAACTCTGACCCTGTTTTGAATAGAAATTCAGACAAGGGCCACTATGGCCCTAAATCGCTCACCTGGTACACCATGGCAAACTTGACCTATAGTGACCTAGATTATTACTGGACATGTATATCCACAATCAACCTCTAGAGTGTTAACAAGACTTTCCAATGATTTGACCTAGAGACCTAGTTTTTGACCGAACATGACCCATATTCAAACTTGACCTAGACATCAATGAGACAAACATTCTGACCAAGTTTCATCAATATCCAATGAGATTTGTAGCCTCTAGATGTTAACAAGGGTTTTCTATGATTTGACCTAGTGTCACCTAGTTTTTGACACAACATGACCCATATTCGAACTTGACCTAGATATCAATGAGGCAAACATTGTGACCACGTTTCATTAAGATCCAATAAGATTTGAAGCCTCTAGAGTGCTAACAAGGTTTTTCTATGATTTGACCTAGTGACCTAGTTTTTGACCGGACATAACCCATATTCAAACTTGACCTAGATATCAATGAGACAAACATTCTGACCAAGTTTCATCAAGATCCAATGAGATTTGTAGCCTCTAGAGTGTTCACAAGGTTTTTCTATGATTTGACCTAGAGACCTAGTTTTTGACCGGACATGACCCATATTCAAACTTGACCTAGATATCAATAAGACAAACATTCTGACCAAGTTTCATCAAGATACAATGAGATTTGTAGCACAAGGTTTTTCTATGATTTGACCTATAGACCTAGTTTTTGACCAGACATGACCCATATTCAAACTTGACCTAGATATCAATGAGACAAACATTCTGACCATGTTTCATTAAGATCCAATGAGATTTGAGTGTTCACAAGGTTTTTCTATGATTTGACCTAGTGACCTAGTTTTTGACCCAACATGACCCACATTCGAACTTGGCATAGATTTCTGCTAGACAAACATTGTGATCAAGTTTCATGAAGATTGGATGATATTTGTAGCTGCTAGAGTGTTCACGAACCAATTGTGAACGGACAGACGACGGACATCCAGCGATCCTAAAAGCTCACCTTGGCACTTCGTGCCAGGTGAGCTAAATAAAACTATCTTTAGAACAATAGCAAACTATAATAATTGATGCAGACAAAAAATTACCCAGCATGCAAAGAGAAAAGCAGTGACAATGCTTTACAGTGATTTATATGCTTCTTCAAAGAGTGGCTACTTAACACAAGTTTGACTGTATTAACAGAAATACAATTGCATTGATTCAGAAAACACACTTGCATTGATAAAGGCAACACCATGGTTCTCACCATATGAGATAGTGGTTAGAGAACACTGGAAGTAGTAAAGTACATGTAACATTGCTAATTATCCCTTTCTATGCAAAAAGCATAGATCCAGATCAGCCATCATGTACATGTAAGAAATGTAAGATCTCATCCTTATTTTTAATTTCTTTTCTCACATAACTACCCCTGTTTTCAAAAGATAACTACCATAGCGAATATCCATGTCTGCAACATGTAGAAGTTCATTTTGATGACATCATTCTACTTTCACTTTATTCCTCCTAGATGACGTCACTCTATTCCATGAAAGGTCTATTGCTTGAAATACCTTAAAATCGATTGTTATACGAGAAAATTAATCTGTCACTCATCGATGATTGAGACAGGCTGATCTCATGAACCTCGTCAAGTACAGAAAATTTATTAAGCTCGCCAAGGCTTGCTTAGTAACATTTCAATTCAAGAATCTGTTGAGATCAGCTTGTCTCAAATATCAACTCATGAAAGATCCTATATACCGTATCACACACTAAAATACAATATCAGATAAAGAGCTACAAGCAAACATAAAACAAAGGAAAATCATCACAATCAAGATAATGAGACCAGCTCGGATTAAAATCTTAACTTTACTCATAAAAGAAACAAAATGTGTAAAAGTTATATAGCTACCAGAGCCTGCACTAATATTAAATATTATTTATATCCTAGCAGATGGTAACTAAAGCAAGCTGAAAGTAAAGCAGAATGCGCCTTTAGGTGCATTCTGCTAAACTTTCAACCTGCTTTAAGTGGTCAGCTGTTTTCAAAACTAGAAACAGGCTATGGGGGAATGGGTCACACAAACCTTGTACAATATAGTGTCTGTTTAAAGATTTACAAGTCTCTTGAGTTAGCTTCTATGAAATTCTCATTTCCTTTCAAATCACAATCAGTACAATCTGAATTTTAAAGAATTAAACTTGTACTTAATCATTTAGAAAAGAGGAAGGAACATATTTTAACACAATGTCTACTTATCACAGTACAGAAGTAATCCAGAAAGCTCCTGTAGGAGATTTCTGCATTACTATTGTTCTGCATTAAGCTGTATCATTAAATTGTCACACAATTTCAAATGGCTGCTTGAGATAAATTTAACTGTAAAGCTAACATCAACATAATACTCTTTTGATAAAAGAAATGGTATCTCATATCTGTTATAATACTACTAAAGGATCTCTTCTGTCAGTCACAGAAGATGGAAGCACTGGTTGTCAAATTCCTTGTACTTTTTCACAATACCTGAAGGCTGAAAACCTCTGTCATACATCACATAACCCTTTGAATGCAGGTAATAAGTCATCTTTATATTTGCAAACAGTTTTGATCCAGATCAGATAATGAGTAACCCAGCATCTGATTGTCACTGAAGATTCTATATTTGCAAATATGTCGAGAAGAGAAGAAAAATTCTATGACAAAATGGAAGGAGAAAACTTTTTGATCAGTTTAAATTTATCCAACATCCAAAGGGTTAAAACAAGACATGTAATGCCTAGTTTGTCTACATCATAAGATACAATATTGAGTGTTTTTCGTCAACCATTGTGCCAATAGTCAAGCCTGGGTTGAGGGATAATTCAATGAAAGATTTTCAATTTTCAAATTAATCTAGTCCATTTGGGGGCTATTTATGGTTTGTTTTAGCAATTAATTGCAAAATGACAAAAAGTGCAGACCCTGTCCATTAGGAGCCTGCTGATCTTGGTCTACACTGTTTGCATAGGACAAGCATACTCTTCTGTAGTACACTGTTTGCAAAGGGTGGGTATATGCTTGACTTGGGTTCAATGGGTTAAGATAGCTGGTTGCTCAATACAGAGTATAAGTAATACAGAAAGCTCTGAAGGGAGCTTTCTGTTTTACACATGCTTTGTGCTAAGCAGCTATTCATTTGAAAGATCTGAATTCTTCTTCATAGAACAATCCCTCATAATATAGTTGATTGCGGCTAAGGGTGAACAAAATTTCATGAGCATTTAAGTAACATTTCACATACTTATATAAAATATTGCATTGATTATAAATGACCTATAAGTGCATTGTGACTGCAATATAATTCCTGACACTAAAAGTTAGGAATAATCTATTTCAGGCATTTTGTCTATGAGAAAATGTCAAGTCAACTACTGGAGTTTTCTTCCATTTCCAGTTAAAAGTCATTATCATAAAACTGTATGAGTACTATACACAACAGTTATTTTACAAGATTTAAGGCTAACCTTATAAACAGGAAGACTCAATACTAACTATAGCCTAACTGACACTGGAGTAATACTACTAAATCTATAATGTACAGTGAAACCCCTCTAAACCGGACATGTGTGGGGACAACAAAAATGTCCGGTATAGAGGGGTTTCCGGTTTAGAGGGGTTTTGACTTGTATCTAGTATGGAAGATAGCTGACTACTTAAAGCAGGTTGAAAGTAAAGCAGAATGCGCCTTAGGGCGCATTCTGCTTTACTTTCAACCTGCTTTAAGCTATCATCTGCTAGAATGTACAAACTATTTTCTCCAGTGTAAGAATAAACCAAAGACGTAAAAAGGGGTATTTATGGTGTAATGGGTTACAATAAAGAAGGATTGGAACCGGTATTTAGAGGTTCCGGTTTAGAGGGGTTTTACTGTATACTGTTAGATCTGTGTTGAGCTATCACTCAAAGCCTACAGGAGCAGTATCTTAAATATGTGTACTCTTAACCCTTTCCCCCCCATAGAAGCGCCTTTTAGCGGATATGATTTATTCCTCCGCTGAAGAAAAAAGTTCCTATTTAAACAGTTGTGAATATGTTTCATAAGGAATATTTTCTTTATTCTGGCAGGTGGTAGCTTACAGCAGGCTGAAAGTAAAGTAGAATGCGCCTTAAGGCGCATTCTGCTTTACTTTCAACCTGCTTTAAGTAGTTACCTATTTTCAAAACTAGAAAAGGGTTATGGGGTAAAGTGTTAATGCAGAACAAGAGTAATCCAGAGAGATTCTTCAGAGACATTTTTAAAAGACAGGTGAACCTTTAATTCAGGACAAAAGCAATGCAGAAAGCTCCTGAAGGAGTTTTCTGCATTTACTTTTGTCCTGCATTTAGATTGTACATACCCTACATCTTTATAAATCAAATTACTTTTGTTCTGCATTTACCCATAGCCTGCCAGTCACGACTATAGCTCCATATGCAAACAGCTTGGATCCGGATGAGACGCCGAGTAACTCGGCGTCTCATCCGGATCCAAGCTGTTTGACACTCGGACAACATTTTCAGCCATTTTGAGCAACTTTGAAGCACTTTGAAACTTGAAGCAGATGAGAAATATAGCAGACGACAATTTATTTGGCGGGCTAAGGGTTAAACAGCCGTCTCTAATTCAAGATCCCCATACTTCATGAACTACTTCTTTGAAATGAATGCTGGACACAGATTTGACTGTATGTATAAGTTTTGGCAATTACCAGAAACTCCTACTAATCCAGCTATAATTTGCATATACATGTATATAAGGGACATTTAAATTTTTTGGGGTCAAAGTGGATTTCAAAATTATGATCATCAAACTTCTAGTACGGTCAAACTTGTATTAAAATGGAAATTTAAAAACCAGTAATCAGTAAATAAGCCATCTAATCTAGATGCTGGCTTAAAGCAGGTCAAAAGTAAGCAAAAATCTCCAAAAGGAGCTTTCTGTGTTACTTTTGTCCAGCATTACACAGAAACATGTCTGAAATGAAAACATCTTCAACAGAATTGCAGCTTTCATACAAGTTGACTGTAGTAACAATGGTATGCAAAAACAGACCATTATAGGTTTTCTTTTATCCAGCTGTAAGGTATATAGAGTAAAACCTCTCTATTACGACCACTAAATTATGTTAATTATTAGGGTGTTTACGGTAGGTGACCGCTTAAAACAAGGTGACAGTGAAACAGAAAGCTCCTGTAGGGGCTTTCTGTTTCACTGTCACCTTGCTTTAAGCTGTCACCTGTCTATTAAAATTAAACAATTAATTAGCCTTCGTTTTAGTGGTCGTAATAGCGAGGTTTTACTGTATCATGATTTTGAGCATCACAGTAAGTTGAAGGATGAGTACAGACCACTTTAACATTTTAATTTCAAGGCAAATACATCACAATGCTATTCACTTTTTTCACACCAGTACATCCACCACTACGCAGGCGGTATTCTCGTCTAATGTCCTGTATCACAGAATCAGTTTGACTTGTCCTTACAGTCTCGCTGATTCACCCACATATCCCACATCTAAATGGGGATAAATATGCTCCGGAGCTGCATTTGAATACACTGGTGATTGGTCAAGCTTCTTTCCACGGTCTTTAGATTTACCATCTGCAAGCTGCTGCTGTCCAATCCTGACATTATTGTCATATGTATTTCCATAGGTTTCATTTGAAAACATACCGGTATGTGCTGGAGAATTAGCCTTGTGTATGCTTGGGTAGGTATTGACAGTGCTGCCGTCCTCTAAACTGAGCATACTGCTTGATACTTCTTCATCCCTGGTACCATCAGTTTGCTCTTGGGCAAAGTTCAAGAAAATCTGTAAGATGTAAGATATATCTTATCAATAAATGTACCCTGTAAAACTGACACCAGTTATAACTGTAACTCTAAAGATGGATTATTTTCAGAGTTTAACTTATTGACCCCATATTCTTCAACTAGAAAATTCCAGTTTCATATTGCCAAAAGCCAACAGTGCAAATCACATGTATCTAATTGTATATAAGGCAGGATACTGCTTAGGAGCTTTCTGCTTTTCTTTCATCTTGCTTCATGTTGCTACCTGTATTTCACAGCATCAATGAGTATTCATTTGTGGTGCATAAGTGGAGGAATGGATAAATGGTCGTTCTGTGTTCAAGGCATGAGACTACTTCATTTTGCTTTAACCCTTTCCCTTATAGAAGCAACTTTTAGCGCATTCATTTAATTCATCCGCCAAAGAAAATAGTTCCATTTTATACTGTCATGAATATGTACTATAAGAAATAGTTTCTATATACTAGCAGATGGTAACTTAAAGTAGGCTGAAAGTAAAGCAGAATGTGCCCTAGGGCACATTCTGCTTTACTTTCAGCCTGCTTTAATAGATCACATATCTTAACTACTAGAAACAGGCTATGGGTTAAAGGGTTAAGCTACCACATGTATTTAATACTATCAAAGAATCTATTGAGTGCATTTATCAGAGCAGGATAGTCTTGTTATATGGTACTTATATCGAGGAAGAGGTAAAGGCATCAAAAGGTTTTTGTGCTGAGGAAAGAGTTAGGCTGCCAGCTGTCAGCCTATGGGAAAAGTTTCCAACCGTTCATTTGTCTTTACAGGGAAGAAACATAACCCTCTTCTCCATAGATAATCTTTTTAACACATTTAATTCATTCCTTCACAGAAGAAAAGAGATCCAAATTATAGTCATGAGAATGCACCATAATACATATCTTCTATATCCTTGAAGATGGCACACGTAGCTTAATGCAGGCTGAAAGTAAAGCAGAATGTACCTTAAGGTGCATTCTGCTTTACTTTCAACCTGCTTTAAGTGGTCACCTGTCTTCAAAACTAAAAGCTAGCTATGGAGTAAAGGATTAAATAAATATGTCTTTGAAGAATAGGTAAATACATGAAGGTTTTTCTATGAGTGGAAGGGTTAAAAACTAAAGAAATGGATATTTACTGTATCAAGTGTTGTCTGGGCAACAGTGTAGTAGAGAATGTTGTAGCGTTCTTTTTCCTTCTCTAGTATGTGGAGTAGATCTGTCAGTCTGTATGTGTCCCTGGGAAGATCTAGTTGTAACACGCTCTGGTGGAACTCCTGAAAATTACATTCAGACAAATATACATTACAAGAGATGCTATCCTGTTTAAATGCAAATGCAGTGAAATAAAAGTAGAAAATTACTGTTTTGAAAACGTTTATGACTAGTCTCAATCTGAATAAAAACACAGTTTGGAGCCAGATCAGATGCCAGATTACCTGGCGTCAAACTACAAAAGAAGATTTCTGCATGAAAATAACTCTGTATTAAATAGTTATCTGTTTAACTCATTAATCCCTGGTGAAGTTTATTCTCATGGTTTACAAACAGTGTACTAATGAAGAGTACACTTGTCTTGTGCAAAAAGCATAGTCCCTGATGGGAGCTCTCTTACCAGAATCTGCATTGTTTGCCATTTTGAAATACATGGAAAAAATACCTTAAATAGTCAAACATGGATTAAACTAAATTGGAATTACATGTATTCATTTTAAAGATTGAATAAGTTAAAAGACAGCTTATGCATTATCTTTTGGATGTTGACATTGTTGTATTAACACAACTGATACAAAGTCTACGTCTTACCCTGATCTGAGCAGATGGGAAGAAGTTTTCTATGAGCTCCTGTATCATATTGCTGGTTGTAGACAGACCACTAAAGCTGAGCTTCACTGTGTAGCCATTGCCATACCTAGCATAACACAAACACAAATGTTACAATACAAACTACATCAACTCTTTTAACACTAAGTAACTCTTGTGGGTTTTATGTTCCCTTGTGGATCATATTTGGTACCAAATCATGAACCAGTCTACTTGGAATTCTGTGTAGTTTAATAAATACTGCTCAAAATTAGCAATCAGTGTAGACCTTGATCAGAGGGCTCCTATAGGAGCCCTCTGATCTGGGTCTACACTGTTTGCAAATGCAATGAGCATATTTTAAACAGGTCCATGGTGTTGAAAGAGTTAAATTAACTGTCAGAGTAAACATTCAGAAGAAAACATTACAAAAATATACAAACACGGTCATGTCAGGTATATATAATTCTTTGCATAATGGCAAAGAATTTTAGTATTATTGACAACATTTACAAACACTATGGATCAAAATCATACCTTTTGTTCATTTATGAAAACCCACTGTTACAAAAATTTCCTATTTCCTAGCAAATGTTAGTATAAAGAAGGTGCCTTAAGGTGCCTTCTGCTTTACTTTCAGCCTGCTTTAATCAATAATCTCTATTCAATGTTGAAAACAAACTGTGGGAGAAAGCCTTACCATAAGTTTGCTTAAGGCCAAGCATAAATTAGGAAACAATAGGAATCCTGTAAAAATCCTAAAACTTGGGCACCCTGTATAACTGCTGCAATTTTCTCACATAACAACCCTTGTTTTCTATAGTCAACAACGATCACAAATATCCTTGTTTCCAACATGTGTGAGATCAATTTGATGACGTCACTATAACATCACTATTTATAATGGCGTTTTGACATCACCTGGGTTAAAAACAAATGCCTATTGCTGTAAAAATAGCTTAAAATTGTTTGCTATGTGAGAGAAAGAATCTGTCACTCGTCAATGTTTCAAACAAGTAGATCTCAAACTCGTCTAGAATAGAAAAGTTATTAAGATCGCCAAGGCTCGCTTAATAACATTTCAATTCTGGACTCGTTTGAGATCAGCTTGTCTTGAACACACCTCATGACAGATCCTATATATCCTTAAATTTAAATAATTGCTTCTATCACACAATTTGTTGAAAACCGAATGGCAAATTGTGTAAACCCTGATCAGACTGCTCCTTGAGCAGTCTGATCAGGGGCTGCACTGTTTGTTCAGGCTTGTCTGTTCCAATATTTAGGGTTATTACAGTAGTAGACAAAGGCTGTCTGCTCTTACTTCTCTTTCAGATGCTGTGAGCTACCAAGACACTTGAACCTTCCATTGACCATGATACCAATCTTGTTACACAGAATGTCACACTCTTCCATGCTGAAAGGTGAAATAAATTGAATAATCATATAAACCATTACTCATATGTACTCTCTCTTATTTATTCCTCCACTGAAGAAATATATTATAAATTATAGCAGATTGTAGCTTAAACCAAGCTGAAAGTAAAACAGAATGGGCCCAATTAAGACGCATTCTGCATTACTCTCGTCCTGCTTTAAGAGGTCACCAGTCTCCAAAACAAGAAACAGGCTATGAGGTAAAGGATTAAACACTGGACCCGATCTGTGAGGGGAAGGGTCATACCCATTCCATGAAGAAATTGTTATCAAAGAGTAGAATCATTTTGATTTCTATGAAACATCAAGTTACTTAGTCTCATTTGTCTCCAAACTTATAGAGTTGTCACAAAAATGTCAATATGCTTTAGATTTACAAGCAATCCTTTACTCTACATACATTGTGCAATGCCTTAAAAAGAGAACCATTGGCTTAGCAAAGTGTTGACACCGATTATTCACAGTTGAAAATGTGGTGTCTGGTCCAAGTCTACACTGTTTGCAATACCAGTTGATGATTTTCACATGTCTGGTACACTATATATGCACTCACCTGTGAGAGGTCAGTATAACGGACATGCCTCTGTTTTTAGCAGTCAAGAGGTAATCCCACACCAGTCTCTTGGCCTTTGGATCCATGCCTGTAGTGGGCTCATCCTACAACATGTAAATGGCAAGTGTCTAAAAACAGTCCAGGCCCGAGGTTATAAAGGGTATAAGTCTGAGATTGTTCTCAAGCTTTTGATTGGTCAGATTTGAGCCTTTGCTCAAATCTGACCAATCAAATGCTTGAGAATGATATCAGACTCAACTCAAATGCTTTATAACCTTGGATCCAGATAGAGTAAATTTCGTCAACATTCCACAGATATATCAATTCATCATGCACAAATTACAAGGTTAAAGAGAGGTTACATTAAGCTACCATCTGTTATGATATAAGAAGTATTTCTTATGGTACATATTTCATGAATGTATATAATAAAAGTTTTCTTTACGGAAGAATAAATTAAAGGCATAAAAAGGTGTATTTGGTAATGATTTAAGCAGATGGAATTTATTGAGCAATCAGTTGACATAAAGTGGTATTATAGTTAACAGTTTAGACTTACCAGTAGGACAACCTCTGGATCACCCAGAAGGGCTATAGCAAGACACAGTTTACGCTTCATTCCTCCACTGCAGGTCTTCACTACCTTGTTCTGGATGTTCAGTAGCTGTAACCTCTCCATCACAGAATATACAGCCTGAATAGTATACACGATAGAACCATCTCAGTATTAAACACTACTATAGGGGGAACCAGAATGTACATCCATAGAAAACAGTGTATACCCAGATCAGATGGCTTTGTGGCGCCTTTAGGGACCAGAGTCTACACTTTTTGTCATACTTTGAAACAGTGCACCGTCAAAGTATCTCAAGAGACAATATATACTGGTCTTATAACACCTAAAAAGTCCAGCATTGTAAGGTCTAAACAAATGGGCTATTGTTTCTATCACTGCAGTAAAATTTAGTTTATTCTCATTACAGATATATTTTTAAATCTTGTAAAGCAATTATTTAAAAGGCAAAACTCAGTGATTGCTTTAATTATGCAGCACAACATTATTGCAGAAAGCTCCTTTATGATCTTTCTACATTAATTCTGTCCTGCATTAAGCAGCCTGTCTTTAGAAATAGACATATTTGTTAATTGAATAGTCACCTAGCTAACACAACTTTGATTATATAACAGGCATTCATGATGATTTTTTTTCAGCTTAATTCATTCTTGGACAAAAATGATCAAAGTTTAATACTTAAGATTCGGCAAGTTAGTTTGTTTCAAAGGTTTGTTTGGATTCAAGTCTTGTTTTTCTTACCCTGTGCCTCTTGCCACTAGGTATACCCTTGAGTTTGCTATGGAAGAACAGCATTTCTTTAACAGTCAAGTAGGGATCAAGAGAATCATCCTGTGGGCAGTATCCAAGGCTTCCAAGACCAGCAATTTTCCTGAAATGAAGCCATTATTGATTTACAGGGAACCAAAATATAGTAAGGAACATGTTCATTCAGTTTTAAACCTTTACCCATAGCCTAGATAAAGCATCTAAAGTTGTAAGGAGTGAAGGCATTCTAAGGCACATACACAAACAGTAAAGGCACTCATATTTCCTGTAAACTACTACTACTACTACTACTATCGGATTTTTTATTAACGTGCAGGCTCAGGGGCAAAATCCACATCAGTGGGCCCCCTTCCAGGCAGCTGGCTTGCTGCACGCATGGCAGTTCTTACACCTGATCTCCAGGTGTCTCTCTCTCTCGAGGGTCGATTGCAGTAAGGTTCCATTCTCTGCAATCCCTCTCTGTCATCTGTTTCCATGTCATTCTAGGCCCACGTGTGGAAAAGATAAGGTCATCCAAAGTTGCTTTATGCAGAAGAAAAGGGTAAAGTCATCTTAAAGCACTATAAATGCAGAAGAAGGGATAAAAGCATTTAAGGGACTAAGACAATGTAAGGGGCTGAAGTGGAGGAACAGGTTTACCATACCTCTTGCCCATGATAACAGCATCCCCTTCAGTCGAGTCCAGTACTCCAGTCAAGATATTGAATGTAGTAGTCTTGCCAGCTCCATTCACGCCAAGAAGGCCAAAACACTGTAAATGAATAATCATATCAGTTAATAGTGTCAGAATATGCTGTTTTTGGTATCATGTTATAGTTCTCTGTAATTCAAGATCTTTTTAAAAGGATGAATTTTTAAAGCATCAAAGACTAGAGATGTGGCTGGATGCATGACACTTTGGACACATTCTAGCTGCATGAATGGTATATGAGAAACATTACTAAGTTCAACTGGCCATAATTCTTTGGAAAAGAAAAGCATATCAAATCCTGACTTATCTACTTAATCTACTTATTTTAGCTATACTCTATATAGTGAGATTGAATATCCTCTTCAACTAAAGGTCTATGCCAAACTATGTTTGAGCATGGTTCAGTACAGAATGTCCAGTGATGAGAATGGCTGATTGCTCTACATAGAGTATTGATATTAATCAACATTGCAGGGCTCTAGAAAAGAGGGAGTTCACTGAACACTCATTTCAACAACAAATCCTATGGTGTTACTACTCATTAGAACCATCTCTTTGAGACGATTCTAAGGAGTAGTGACACAATAGGGTTTAATGCAGAAATAAAGATTTTAATTTTTGAAATACTCCCCTAATCTGGAGCTATGACATTGTCCCAAGTTCATTAGGAGTGTCTTTTCACATCTAGAGATCTACAAACACTAGTTACCTCTCCAGCTTGTACTCCAAAGCTGAGTCCATTGACAGCATGGATATCATCATCACCACCCTTAAATACCTGAAGACACATAACATACCCATAAACACATGAAAACACACCCATAAACACATGAAAACACACACTTAAATACCTGAAAACACATCCTTAAATACATGTAAACCCAAAATACACCCTTAAGTATCTGAAAACACAATATAGGCCCTTAAATACATGATTGTACATGAAAGCACAAAATACACCCTTAAATACCTGACTATATAAAACACATTTGTTGACCGTAAATATTTGAACCAAGATGAGATGCTAAGTAATTCATCAGGATCTAAACTGTTTGATACTCTGACCCTATTTGAAAAGAAATTTTAGAATAACACCAGATGACAATTATTATTGAGAGTACTAATCCTTCTGGTGCCCCAAAATTACCTGCTTTAAAATTGTAGTTTGCAAATTTTTCAATGTTTATACTTTTTTTAATCAGAAACCCCTGCAAGTGTCAGAATAGTTAAATCCAGGGTCCGAGGTTATAAAGCTATTGAGTTGAGTCTGAAATCGTTCTCAAGCATTTGATTGGTCAGATTTGAGCCTAGGCTCAAATCTGACCAAATCATATGCTTGAGAACACACTCAGACTCAACTCAAACGTGTTATAACCTTGGGGCCTGAGCAGACACCTAGTCTTCCTCAATATAGCACAAGGGCAAGTCACCAATGTCTCATTGATACAGCATTGTTAGTACAGTAAGATCCCGATTATTAGATTTACCATTCCTATATCCTAGCAGATGGTAGTTTAAAGCAGGCTGTAAGTAAAGCAGAATGCTCTTGAGGGACCATTCTGCTCTATTTTCAGTTTTCTTTAACTCTTTCCTCCCTGAAACTTCAAATGGACAATCCCAGTTTCCATTTTAGTCTACTCCATTTCTAACTTTTAAGGGTTGTTTTTGTCAATGTTTTGCATTATGACAAACAGTGAAGACCCAGATCAGAGGGCTCCTTCACTGTTTGCATAGGACAAGTGCACTTTTCACACAAATACTGTTTGAAAAGAAGGCCTATATGCGGGACTAGGGTTTAAAGGGTTAAGCAACAATCTGTCTTAAATACTAAAATCAAGCTATGGGGGAAGTGGACAACAAAGCTAAAGACTGTTTACCTTATGAAGATTCTGAACTAGAACAACATCATCCTTGGAGAAACCTTGTTCTATGCGCTTAAACTCCTTGGCTACATCTTCTTCTTCTGTGAAAGGGCTCTCAAATCTGTATCGTCTAAAAATAACAGAATACATGTATTAAGAAATAAGATTTCTTATCTTAATTGTTACAACTGTTGACTTCTCTATCACAAGTATTTCCAAACTTGTGGCGAAGTTTAAAGTTGTGTACAGACAGACAAACTAGCAGAGAAACAAACAGAGCAAAAACAATACGATACCAACAAAATCTTATGGGAGTTAAAAAAATCATATTTAGAAGAAACAGTTGACAATTACTGCACACAATACACTTATGAAGTGTTTAAAGAATTAACTCATTAGTCCCTGAAATTTTAAATGAACAATTCCACTTTTCAATTAAGTCAAGTCCATTCCTGACAATCTAGGGTTGTTTTTTTTACTAACAAACAATGTAGACCTAGATCAGAGGACTCCTGAAGGAATCCTCTGAAATCAGTCTACACTGTAGATGGCAAGTCATAATGTCTATCCTTTACAGATACAGTTTTCAAACGAAGTATATAATTATTATGTATGACTAGGAGCCAAAGAATTAACAGTTCTGCTGTACCTTGATCTTCTACATTTTATATCCAAGAGAATGGTCAATATGAAGAAGACCAATCCCTCTATACCAAGAGCCAGCATATTCCATCCTGCAATCTCAGTGCTGAATGGACTCTGGTACACATCTGTATTGAACCTGGCAAATATGTCGGCCCTTATCTGGTTAGTTATCATATCGATGAGTCCATTGGCAAAGGCATATGTCGGCACGATGAGGAAGATGCCCCGCAACACTTTACTGACTGATGATATGCTCTGTAAAGGAAATAGAGAATATTACATGAGAGCTCAGCATCTATCACTTTTAATAAAAACAAGACTGCACGTTCAATAAACGCTTATGCCCTCGGTGGCAGCCTTGACAATATATTCTGAATTTTTAATTAGGTCAAGGTCAAGGCTAAATTGAGGTTGGGTAATATGGCTGAAACGGTATTGGTCCAAGACAACAATTGTATATGTATCAAAGCATTGTAGTCTGTAGTGATGAAACGGTTAAATCTAGTTAACCAAGAAATAGCCCAATTAAAATATTCCAAGTCCAAATTAGGGCAAGGTCAAGGTCAAAATGAAGGTTGGGTGATATAGGTATATTGGGAATTGTCCAAGGCAACAATTGTATAAGTATCCAAGCATTTGAGTAAGCCATGTTGATGCTGTACGGAATGGTAAAATCTAGTTAACCAAGAAATGGCCCATTTACAATACTCTAAGTCCAAATTAGGTCAAGGTCAAAATCAAGATTGGGTGATATTGGTGGACTAGGAATGGTCCAAGGCAACAACTGTATAAGTATCTAAGCATTTCAGTAAGCGGTATTGGTGTTAGACCAAACGGTAAAATCTATTTAACCTTGTTATGGACGGAAGGACGGACAGACAGGACAATTACTATATATGCCTCCGAATCAATAGATGCCGGGGGCTAAAATAATATGGTGCGAGCATAGGCAAGTAATGAGCAAGAATGAGAGTTTCTATTTATCACATAAACATTTAAAAAACCTATTTATTGTTTATTGAAGCCGTTGGTTGTAGTCCCTCTGCCATATATATTTTCCACCAAAATGTGATGTTCTTTAGGTAATCTCATCACAAATGACATCATTTGGTATCTTGCTTCATGCAGGGCTTGTTGACGAATAGGTTGGACCGGAGCCCAAAAAGTAATTTGAATACATGTATTATGCCACTAGTGGATTACGATATTTACAGAATGGCTTTATGCCACTCCCAGATCGCAGGTTATTTCATGAAAGAAATGTATGTTTCAACTCTTTGCATGCTGGAGGTGATTAAGTTTTTTAGAATTGTTGAAAACTTTTGTAAAAAAGTTTGAATCCAGAATGATAAAGCTCCGCAATTGTATATCTGGTTCCACCATTATAAGGTTTAAACAGGACTTCAGTCTGAGTGGCCAAAATAATCAGGATTATTGCATAACTGATGACAAGACATAAATAAAGCATTCTTACCTCTGATTTGATGAAATAGTCCATCGTCATGGTAACGAGGGAAAACACTATACCAACAATAACGAGTGAACAGAACATGACAAAGAATGCTGTGGCCACATCCTTGAAGAATCTAGAGGTACAGTACATCAGACACAATGTGGCCCAGCTGAAATCAAACAACAGATCTTCACACAGGGTACCAGATCAGAGTGTTTACTTGTGCACACAGAGTACCAGCAAATAATGTTTACATAGTTACAGGACATCAAGTTTCAGAGGAGGAGCACATAAAACAAGTATTATTCACCCCATTAAAAACTAAGAATGTTGTTTTTCTGTTTAACTCTTTCCCCAACAGGAGTGCCTTTTAGTGCATTTACCATTTCCTTTAAAGACAACTTTTCAAGTTTTTACCATGCACTTTTAAATAGCCAGCGTTTTTGCCCTGCATTATGACAGATGGCTGCTTAAAGCAGGCTGAAAGTAAAGCAGAAAGCTCTGCCAGGAGCTTTCTGCTTTACTTGCAGTCTGCTTTAAGCCACCATCTGTCTTAAAAGCAGATGATTGAAGCTATTGAAATGGGAGTGGGGTTCAGATGACGTACCCAAAAAGGAACATTAGGACGACAATTCCCTCTACATTCTCTCTGTCCCAGAATGCATCAACTTGGAATATTGCCATGATGATCACAGCAATGCCCACAGCAACTCCATACATCAGCTACAATAAACAACATATACAGAATACCATTAAATAACAGTATACCAAGCTAACATTAAATACATAGGGTGGAAACCGTGGAATACATATTAAGTTGTGCTCAAAAGCACATACATTAACCCCTTCCCCATAGAAACACCTTGTGATGCCTTTACCTATTCCTCATAGTTATATTATCTTAACAATGAATGGTGGTATTCCCTTTTCCTCCCACAGTTAAATAATCATCAATGGATGACAACATAAATTCGTTATTATTTCTTTAATTATCTAACATCATTCCTATAGCCCGTACGTAAAGACCATATATTTTTCAATCAATCATATTACCTGTCATTTTCTCATTGTTCTGTCTTGTTTCCTATAACGTGTGTTCTGTGTCAGATAGAGGATCTGTAAATATGCTTTGTGTGTGTGTGAATTCTCAGTTTACAACCATGTTTAGTATTCTTAAATAAGACATAAGTTTGCTGTGGGGATGTTAGATTCTTGTAAAAGCCATATTTTACAAGGGCAATTATTTGGTCTGAAAACTACATCCGCCGAGAAAATAAGGGTACAATACATGTACTTTTTATAAGCTATTCAATTTTTGTACCACCCTGATGAAGGCCTTTGTAAGGCCGAAACGTTGGTGAATAAAAAACAGTCAACACAATACTGCTTGATTGTGTCTTCTACGCCTTTGGTGTTTTATTTTTTATAAGCTAGTCAAGTTAAAATCAAAATAATCTCGTCTCTACCATTTTAAAACAGTATTAGACAACTGTCGGTCATAGTGATGTGCATCACAATTCCTAACCTATTGTCTACCGGTAATACCATTTAACAACGGTAGAACGGAGATTATTTCTGAAATAGAACTAGAGAACTCACCATATCCCAGATCAAGGCTGAGATCCAGTATAGTAGAGGACCAATCCCACTGATGACCTGTAGCTGTTTTTCCCTGTTGACATTCTCTGTGACTATATACATGAGCACTCCAGCTGGTATAAATGTGAAGGCAATCACAATACAGAAGGCAATACCCATATCAGCAAATGACTGGTACCTGTCAAACAGAGGATATACATATATGAGACGTAAGAATAACAGAAAAAATAGCTTTATTATATGCCATACTGTCAAACTGTTTCATCCTTTGATATGTTATGGAGAAATCATTTAAAGCCATTATCTCATAGCCTATTTCTAATTTTGCTGACGGGTGACCTCTTAAAGCAGGTTTAAATTAAGGCAGAATGTCCCTTAAGGCACATTCTGCTTTACTTTCAGCCTGCTTTAAGCTATCATCTGCTTGAACATAGAATTATTTCTAGTGATAAATATTCATGATTGTATAAATTAGAACTATTTTCTTCAGTGGCTGAATAAATTAATGGCAAAAAATGAGAATATATGGGGTAAAGTGTTAAAGGCAAGGCTGCTTTCCTTTGTAGGTATTATACTTACAATGTTTCCTCACTCATCTGCTCTTTGTCAAACAAGAATGGGTGACTGTAAGTAGTGATGCCTGAAACATAAACACACTTTTATATTTGATACTAAGAATAATCACAAAGATTAAAAGTATTCCAAAAGAAGACACAGAGTTAAATGAAAACTATTCCAAAAGAAGACACAGAGTTAAATAAAAACTAACAGGTTTTTAATCCAAGGGTTTAAGGCTACTGCTGTCCTTGCAAGAAATGCAATGCCTTAGTTTTACTCCATTGTTTTAGCAAGATAAAGCTTAAACAGTTATGCTAACCTTTAATATAGCAATTTTAGTAAAAATATGTCTTGATAATAAGTGGCTGCTGTCATTTTGCATTGCAATTCAACTCTTGGGAGAGCTAGTTCCATGTAATAGGTGTGGGATTTTTTTCTTCAGGAGATACCTCATTTGTATACACTCAAACATGTGAACCAGGTAGCCTGTGGATCTTTATAGACAACTTTATGAAGTGACAACTTTATGAAGGACAGAACGAAAAGGCAGAAAGCTCCTATAAGATCTTTCTGCATTACTTTTGTCCTGCATTAAGCTACCACCTACTATATAGGCTATAAATAATTTTGTTTTTTTGTTTTTGAAGACTCAGATGAGATGCCATACTCTGGGTCTACAATGTTTGCCAGTGTCTGAGTGCCCATGCCAGAACATTAATAATTAAACATAACACACTGTTTTATACTACATACCGTATTGGTCAGGGTCTCCACCAACCAGAGATCTAAGGAGGCCATTACTATAGCCATTGTAAAAGGCTGGCAGAGAGTGATGTCCCTTGGTGTTATACCAGATAGTAGCCTCTACATCGGACTGTCTGGAAGGGTCATTCTTGTTGGTGAATTCCCAACCACCATACCTGAAACAAGACACAACTATTAACCCTTTCCTCTGCATCAGTTCCATAGCAGGGCTCCAGATAAGATGGGGTATTTCAAAAACTAAAATCTTTATTTCTGCTTTAAACTCTATGGTGTCACTACTCATTTGAATCGTCTGGAAGAGACGATTCTAATGAGTAGTAACACCATACGATTTGGTGTTAAAATTAGACAATGTTTGATTTGTTCAGTTTACTCCCTCTAATCTGGAGCCCTGCCATAGGATGCTTTTTATCACTTTCTCCACATTAGCATCACAAATAAATATTCAAAGAGAGTTTTTCGTCCTCAGACACTTACCGTCTTTCTATGTACGAATGGAAGCTCTGTAGAAGGTATTTGTCCACTTCTTTTCCTGTGAGATCCTGTAAGATGTCCGTGGTCATTGTTTTAATATGTCTTGGATGGTTCACAGCTGGTTCCCGGTCACAGAGATACCTATAGTCTTCACAGTAACATGTACCATTAATCTTCACACTCGACTCTTCTGTGAACTGCTGATCAGGCGTAACACATTTGAAAGGTTCACTGAAAATAGAACAATATAAGGTGTCATAACACTTTCCTGCAGAGACATGCTTTTTAACTCTTTCAACACCATGAACCTGTTTATAATATACTCACTACATTTGCAAACAGTGTAGACCCAGATCATAGGGACTGTTTGCTAGTTTAGATCAGTATTTGTTAAATTACCCATAGGCAATTTTTCAATATTATGTTGGCTTATACAGTCTTCAAGTAATTTACTTATAAGATATATATTTTTGAAGAAAGACGAAAAATTGCCTTGCTGTAATGAGTTGTTCTTAACTCTTTCCTCCCTGAAACTTTAAATGGACAATTCCATTTTCCATTTTAGTCTAGTCCATTTCTGACTTTTAAGGGTTGTTTTTGTCAATGTTTGACATTGTGACAAAAAGTGAAGACCCTGATCAGAGGGCTCCTTTCGGAGCCCTCTGATCAGGGTCTTCACTGTTTGCATAGGTCAAGTGTACTGTTCACATGTACACTGTTTGAAAAGCACGCCTATATGCGGGACTAGGGTTCAAAGAGTTAAGATACTGAACAAGTGTTTCAAGTTTCAAAATGATATCTTTGATAGTTTTTGAGAAATAATGTCTTACAATAGCTCACCCATGCAGACACAAAGACAGGGTGATGGCCATAGCTGGAATTTGTTTTTATTTAAAAAAGTCGAACTAAAAATGTGTAAGTGCCTCATGTGTCCATGCTTCAAGGCTACAAATGTACGTAATATTATTAGATTCAAACTCAACTTCAACATAAACACAAAGACTGAGAGTAAAGTAAGAGAATCTGTCATGTTAATACTGTCAATACTTACCCCAGATCCATGCCTGGCATACACGTTGTCCCTACACCAGGAGAGTGCTTGAAACTGTCAATAATGGCATTGGGTAAGGATTTGGTTGTCTCCATCCTGGAATTAAACAAAATGGGTTTCATTCTGAAGGTAAGCAGGTAATGCCTTCTCTATACAGCCCAACTTGTGTTAATCCTTTTACTTTTAAATCTGTTTTAACCCATTACCCCATAAATACACCTTTTTTACGCCTTTAATTTCTTCCTCCACTGAAAAACATAGATCCTATTTATACAGTCATGAAATAATTATATCATAAGAAATATTTTCTATATCCTCGCAGAAGGTTGCTTAAAGCAGGTTGAAAGTAAAGCAGAATGCACCTTAGGGTGCACTCTGCTTTACTTTCATTTTCAACCTGCTTTAAGTAGTTACTTAACTTCAATACATGTACTAGAAACAGGCTATAGGGTAATGTGTTAGGATGATGCAGAATTTCTCTGTTTCATTGGCAATAAATACAAGTTAACTTACTTGAAGAATCCATAAGTGTCTGGTCCGTACATGGATGGTGTCAGGAGGAGATTGGGAGCCTCGGAACTGTCCGGCTTGATGGAGTAGAAGCCACATGCAGCCAGGAACAGTATCAATGGTAGCAGTAGTATGGTGATCAGCATGCGGTAGTCTCGACGGTAGTGGTGGAATCTTTTGATAAGCAGAGCTTTGAACTGCGAGAACCCAAGGGTCATTCCGGTCTCGATATCCTTTCTACTGATGCTGTCAGAGCTGCTTACTGATTCTAGAAATAAGAATGAACAAAACTATCATACAAAGAATGCATGATACAGTCGAAACTCGATACTTTGAACTCGCGTTAGTTCAAATATACCCATATTTCAAAGTTAAAACGTGGCTTAGCCATGTTTTAACTTTGAAATACCGGTATGTTCCACTTCAGCGAGATTGACTAAGGGATAGTCACCTTGTGAAATACTGGTACGATCGATTTAAGCGAGTTCGAAGTATCAAGTTTCGTGGTATATATCTAACCCAATTTCTACCAATAACGTTCAATGATGCTTTTTGAAAACAGAATAGATCTAGATCAGACAGCTCCAGAAGGAGCACTGTCTGATCAGTGTCTGCACTAATTACTGACATGATATGTCTGACACAAGACTGCACTCCCTCCTGGACAAATATTTTCTATATTTTATTAGCCAATGTCATAATTCTGATCATAGATGTTTATTTATCCCATTACCCCATAAATACACATTTTTACGCCTATAATTCATTCCTCCACTGAAGTCTTGAATATGTATCATAAGAATTGTTTTCCATATTCTAGCAGATGGTAGCTTAAAGCAGGCTGAAAGTAAATCAGAATGTGCCTTTAGCACATTCTGCTTTACTTTCAACCTGCTTTAAATGGTCACAACAAGCTATGGGGTAATGGGTTATGAGTATTCAGTGGGAGAGGGGATAAGGAACATTTTAATTAAGTTTGATTGGCCTTTTGTAGAGACCATTAGCAGCGTAATATAAGGCAAAGGTAAGACCTACCTTCTATTTCACTCTTTTCGGCATTCATCTCAGTGGGTTTTTCTATTTCAGTTTCTCTCAGTGTCTCTGGCGTAACATTGACTAGGCCTGAATCAGCTGCTGAACATACTTTCAAGAACACCTGAAACACACAAACAACTTAACTCAAACTCAACTATTACGACTATAATTTATTCATCTGCTGAAGAAAACAGGCCCAATTTATAGTCATTAATATGCATCATAACAAATTTATTCTACATTCTAGCAGATAATAGCTTAAAGCAGGTTGAAAGTAAAGCAGAATGTGCCTAAAGGCACATTCTGCTTTACTTTCAACCTGCTTTAAGTGGTCATCTGTCTTAAAAACTAGAAACAGGCTATAGGGTAATGGGTTAAAAACCTATCCTGTATAATTTGTTTCAGTTAACCTCTTACCCATAGCCTGTTTCTAGTTTGACCACTTAAAACAGGTTGAAAGGAAAACAGAATGCACCTTAAAGCACATTCTGTTTAATTTTCAGCCTGATTTAAGCTACCATCATTCTGCAGGATAAAGAATGTATTCTGTATGGTGTACATTCATGACTGTATGAATTGAAATTATGTTCTTCGGAAAAAATAATTAGGCATTGAAAAGCATATTCATGGGGTAAGGGGTGAAAGGAAGGGTTAAATGAAATAATGAAACATAACTACACTCGAACTTCAATATCTCGAACTAACCGATATTTAGACACATGAATTACATTATTTCATGTTAGGTTAAGTCAAACATACCCGTAGTTCAAAGTTTAAACGTGGCTAAGCCACGTTTTAACTTTGAACTACTACGGGTATGTTCGATATAACAGAGTTTGAGATATCGAAATTCGACTGTAATTGAATTAACTGTAGAGTAAATGAGATTACCTCTTCCAATGTTGGGTCTGACACTCCATATGACTCAATATTCAGTTCAGCCTTATGTTCTTCAAGGTCTGTGAACAGGTCGTGGAACATTCCAATACGTAATGGAGGCAGGACAAACTGAATCTCATGGCCAAACACCTGCTGTATCTTCACCTCTGGTACCCTGTGCCTAAGTCTGTCATATATCTGGGATGGGCTGGAATCTGTGAATGAAAGTGGAAACCAGCTATACTATTGCATTATACAATGTACCGGTAATTAATCTCCCTTAAATGGAAAGACTCTGAAAAATGGAGAAAAATATTATCTGTTCTAATCACATGCTATACCCTTTGCTCACCAATCCTTAAATGAAGATGTATACAGGGCTCATAGAACAGGTGACTTTCTACATTACTGTTGCTCTGCATTCCAGTTTCCAATTAAGTCTAGACTATTTTTAAAAATCCTAATAGCTCACCTTAACTCTTTCCTCCCTGAAACTTTAAATGGAAAATTCCAGTTTCCATTATAGTCTGGTCCATTTCTGACTTTTAATGGTTGTTTTTGTCAATGTTTGGCATTGTGACAAACAGTGAAGACCCTGATCAGAGGGCTCCTTTCGGAGCCCTCTGATCTGGGTCTTCACTGTTTGCATAGGACATGTGAACTATTCACATGTACACTGTTTGAAAAGCACGCCTATATGCGGGACTAGGGTTCAAAGAGTTAAGCATTGCTCAGGTGAGCTAAACATTTAGGGATGATTTCAACAATATATTGCAAAATGATGAACAGAGCAGACACTGATCTAAGGGCTCCTACAAACACTAATCAAAGGGCTCTTGTAGGAGCCTTCTAAACAGGGTCTACAATGTTTGCATACGTCAAGTGTTGTCTTTACTTAAGAAATAATAAATTCATACCAGTATTTTATCGTGCAATAGAACACGGGTAGGAGTTGAGATACGTAGTATTTTAATCACAAGGCTTTAGGCCGAGTGATTTAAGTACCATCATCTCAACAACTACTTGAGTTCTATTGCACAATAAAACACTGGTATTAATTTATTATTTTGATTCTAACACTTCAATTTAACCACAATTTGCACCAACGCAAAAGAGCTTCATTTCTTGGCATACACATTTTCCAAGCCATATTACGTTAGTAAAATCACATTTCAGCCGTTACAGCAGGTGCCTGTATTATTGTGAATTCAAACACAGTTGCATCTTTCTTTGTTTATATAGGGGTGTGCACGAATTGTGTTAATCCTTAGCCCGCCAAATAAATTGTCGTCTGCTATATTTCTCGTCTGCTTCAAGTTTCAAAGTGCTTCAAAGTTGCTCAAAATTGCTGAAAATGTTGTCCGAGTGTCAAACATCTTGGATCCGGATGAGACGCCGAGTTACTCGGCGTCTCATCCGGATCCAAGCTGTTTGCATATGGAGCTATAGTCGTGACTGGCAGGCTAAGGGTTAATATAGTCAATTATTTGTAAATGACTCATGTGAGTTAATATTTTAAAGTTGTTTCTATTTTCATTAGAAACAAGATGTGTTTGTGAAACACTATGCCTTGATGGAAAATTCAGCCTTTGTGACCTGTAAGTAACCTTGACCTTAGTCTGACGTTGACAAATACTCAGCCTAGAAAATTCTTAAATGAAGTGCACATGTCAAATATGAAATCTCTATCACATGTAGTTCCACAGTTATAGCCAAGGTTAATGTTGCGGACAGGCAGACAGACCAACTATCCAACCAACAGACAGACCAAAACTAATATGGCCCCTCAACTTCGATCTCAGGTGGGAACAAAAACAAAGTCAATATCTACTTACCATAATGTTGGTCTTTTACGACTGTCAATCTATGTCCGGCAGAGAAGTTGTCCTTCAGGAAGATAGGTGAGCCCTGGGATAGGAGTCGGCCATTATGCATGATGACGACCTGGTCACTGATCACATCAGCTTCATCCATGTGATGTGTAGACAGTAATACAGCTACATCTGAAGATTACAGAACTGAGGGTTAGAAATCATGGCAATGGAATGATCAGGGCTCCAGATAAGAGGTAGTTTTTTCAACAAATCCCACATTTTCTCCCAAATCCCACTATTTTTAGCACCAAATCCTATGGTGTTACTACTCATTAGAATCGTCTCTTCGAGACGATTCTAATGAGTAGTGACACCATAGGGTTTAATTCAGAAATAAAGATTTTAGTTTTTGAAAAACTACCCTTATCTGGTGCTCTGATGATGTGTTACTCTAACCATTTCCATCACAAATATGCCTTTTAACCTTTTCCTCCATAACCTATATCACACTAGGTTTAACCCCTTACCCCATAAATACACCTTTTTACACCTCTAGTTTATTCACTATTACACACTGAGGAAAATAGTTCAAATTTACACAATCATGAATATGTAACATAAGAAATATTTTTTATATTCTAGCAGACTTTTGCTTCAAGCAGGTTGAATGTAAATCATAATGCACCCTTAGGCCCATTCTGATTTACTTATAACCTGCTTTAAGTAGTAACTTGTTTTCAAAACTAGAAACAGGCTATGGGGTATGGGTTAAGAGAGGGTTGCTAACTGCTTCAATCAAGATGGAAGTACATAAAACTCCTAATGAAGCTATCTGTATTACTTTCTTCTTGCTTTAACTTAAGCTAAAAACCATCATTCAATACGATCAATGATGATTGGTACTTATGTAAGGAGTAGGTAGAGGCATTCCATGTGGTTGCTACGGAGGAAATAGTTATGACTTGTAACTCTTCCTCATACAAATGCCTTTTACTTGCACTGTTAACATGCAACCAGATATTATGATCCTAACAGTCTGATAGGTGACTGCTTAAAACAGGCTGAAAGTAAAGCAAACAACTCCATTTAGGAAATGTCTGCTTTACTTCCAGTCTGCTTTAAGCATCCATCTATTTGAAACTTATGAAAAGAGTTTAAAATAGAACAATACAAGTATCCAGATTTGCATCTTAAAAGCAACAGACTTAAAAGCAGATCTGTTTCTAGATTTGCTTAAACTTAGACTTGCTTCCTTAAGAAACAAACCAATAAAGCAGAGGTTTGCTTCAGATCGTTTTCACCAATTTGTCACCATGGTAACTACTCAACTTTTTTCTATGTGGCAAACAAGTTATGTACATACAAAACAAACATTGTTTTACTGTGCATGAAAGCCTTATATAAGAACATGTCATATAGATGAAAGATTTATTTCTATGTCATTAAAACCCTAGTAATTAAGTTATAAAGCTACTGATGGAAAACTAAAGCTACAAAATTGCTACATCATATAAATGTTCCTACTTTTAGCAAAGCCAGAATATATGGACCAAGCACTCTAATAAGCATATATGCAAGACATCTCTAAGCTATCTAACAAGATCTAGAAACCTGTAAACATTGAAGTTTCAGAAAAGCCACAGAGGCACACTTGATCAGTCAGCAGGCTGATAACAAATACTAAACAAAGACTAAACATCACATTACCAACTGTTAAGTTGTGACTACAGTTCCTATCAGGTTCATCTCAAAGAAACCATTCTAATGAATGGTTATTACATAGGGTTTGGTGGAGACATAATCAGGGTTCAAGGTGATAAGGAGTTTGAGTTGAGTCTGATATCGCTTTCAAGCATTTGATTGGTCAGATTTGATTTGAGCTTTTGCTCAAATCTGACCAATCAAATGCTTGAGAACGACCTCAGACTCACACACTTTTTAACCAGACATTGTTTCTAACTGACAGTTGGTATGGGAGTAGTGCTGAAACGATTACCTGGGTAACCCTTAACGGTTATGAACTGCCGATTAACCGGTTACAAAGTCGGTAACCGGTTACTTGGAAGCCATTTTGTATAACAAAAATGAAGCCCCATTTGTCTGGAGCTGCAGTCTTCAGATATGTTTTCCGTTCACTTGAAGTCTTTTACTCTAAGATATACATGATATTTAAGTTTTAAAATACAGTAGCATGTTGATTGATAAGGGTAGGGTGTTTCCTAATTTTTGTAAACATGTACACGGAGCTCAGTACACAAAACGATGCCGTTAACAAAGTATTTTATGTGCACAATTCAATATACTTTTCAGGTGTTCTCAACACTGAATACTCGCTGCATCGTGTCATTTTATTTTAAGTTGAGTTAAAGAACCCTTATTTCACCAGTCTTTACAATAAATGCCGATTGAACAGTTTTAATTTACAACAAACTTATCTTCGAAATATTGTTTACTTCGCTACTTTGACAGTTGAATTTAACACGCTTACTAACCTTCTATTTCTACCCTAGTAGCTTAGTTAATATATGACGTTCGTGTAGGGAAAACGTAAACCAGGGTTTCTAGGAATACCCGCATGTCAATTTCAAATATATTTTTAGACCACCCAATCAGAAACGATAAAATAATAAAACCCGGTTAGCTGAATCTACACTTCAATCGGATCATCTCATATTTTGCCAAGGTTTAAATTAAGACAAGAATGGGACCAATTAATTATCTATAACACAATGCGGGGTACAAAGTCTTCATATTCGGCCACGCATACTTATTCCGTTTGTTGGAGTTATTATTATTTCATAAATGCAACTTATTTAGAGAAGACATCGAATAGCCTATTTTTTAAACGATTTATTGATCAACAGATTCATGCAGTAAACATGTAAGTCCATTTTATAAGATCAATACTTCTTTTCTTTTTACAATTTATTAAAGACCTACGTCGGCATGCATGGTAAAATAGTTAGAAAAAAGTATAATATTCATAAACAATTCTTTGGCACCAATACTTTATTATTGTGTTATCGTTTACACATGCAATCGGTCTCCAAATTTGTAAATGCTTACAGGTTAAACAGTTGAACGTTACCGTGTACACGTGCAACATCCGACCCTTACTGACTAATGATGTGTCAGTCGGCATATTAAAGTTACGATTAACCGGTTAACCCCGGTTACGAGCAACGATTAACCGGTTACACATTTCTGGTAACCGTTTCAGCACTATATGGGAGTGATGTATGAATGTTGTTTTATCATTTGGAAATTGCACACCATACACACTTTATATTGATATTTGAAACAAAAACTGTGTCACAGTAAGTGACAAATGCCTCCGAGGTGTTTGTCATTGCAATGTATTCATTTGGTTATAAAATAAAATCATACAGCAGGTATGGTACTACTTGCTGTTGTTGTGATGAAATTGTACAAAGAAACCAGCTTTTACTAGAATTTAAACCAGACTTATGGCCAATGTTGAATTAACTCTATTTAACTTTTAAATGACCTTGACCCTTCTTGGACATGACCCAAGTTGTACCGAGCTCAAGAGCTTCTTGAAAGAGTAAACATTCCAAATATAAAGTCTCTATTACATGCAGTTCCAAACTTACAGTCAATGTTAAATAAACCCTATTTTTTCTTTAAATGACCCTGACCTTTGTCAGACGTGACCCAAGTTGTACTGAGCTCAACAACTTCCTGAGGTGAGTACACATACCAAATATAAAGTCTCTATCCTATGTAGTTATAAAGTTATGGTCAAGGTTACAGTTGTGGACAGGCAGACAAATGAACAGATAAACAAACAAACAGACAGACCAAAAACAATATGCCTGACTAAGTCGAGCAAGGACAAAAAAAACATGCACTCTGTTTTACAAGCAATGAACAAGCATGCGTCTTATACAGTAAAGTCAAGCTCGAATCAGCCACTCCAATCAAGACTTGATTTTGGGGAGTTTTAGTAGGTGTCATGCAGCTTAACTCTTTCCTCCCTAAAACTTTCAATGAATAATGCCTGTTTCCATCTAAGTCTAGTCCATTTATGACTTTAAAGGGTTGTTTTTGTCAATGTTTGGCATTATGACAAACAGAGAAGACCCTGATCAGAGGGCTCCTTTCGGAGACCTCTGATCTGGGTCTTCACTGTTTGCATAGGACAAGTGTACTTTTCACATGTATTGTTCGACAATATTCACCTGACGTTGAACTTTATGCATGAATAAATTATAAAAAGATGACGCAGTATAAATCAATATTCGATAGCCTACGTACAACTTCGGGTTGTTTCGGCTGATTACGTAAATCTTGTTACAGTTGTGATCCTCAGTGGATCAACACTCCACATTGAGCAAGTTCAAAATATTATTGTTGATAAACTATTATTCCAGAGTCTCCTAGTATAATCGCATCTATTAAAACGCATCATGTTGCGCTTTCGAGTGGGCTTTAATCCAGCTAAGATCATCGATGTTCTCACCTGCGACTCTTGCCAATATATACCTATTTTACAACCCCCAGATGTAACTAATCTGCAATAGATGTGTCGTTAGAGCAAGGGATTTGTAACATCGAGGTTCCGGGTTCGAATCCCGATAGAGGGGAAAATATTTTTATTTTATAAAATGTTATTTTATAGACCAAACGGACGCTATGACATAATTTTTTTAAAAATAACAAAAGAACCGTGTTCCAATCGAAATAGATGTTGTATGATTACTTAAAAGAAACAGCATAAATTGATAAAAAAAAAAGGTGAAAAAATGTACGAGTATCGCATGGGATTCGAACCACTGACTGTACGGAAAAATAATCTATAGTCATCTTCCTTACCACTTGCGCTAAATACCTGTTGATATTTGTGCAACCGGGCAATGTTATATTTTCTCGGTGCCGATGTGGTTACAATGTGCGTTCTCGTATAAATGATAACGAAGTGTTCCGAAGCTATATTTAGAAATGCAACAAAGTGTGTAATTATGCTAATAGAGGTCACCAACGTCAGGTCAATATTGTCGAACAATACACTGTTTGAAAAAGACGCCTATATGCGGGATTAAAAGGGTTAAAGCAAGATGAAAGTAAAACATAACATATCCTATAGGAAGTATCTTCCTTATCTAATGAACTTTATCTGACTTTTATATTTTCCAAATACACCCTCAACAATGCTTTGTTTGAGGTCATAGCAAGGGTCATTACTATACTTTAACCCATTACCCGATTAATACATATTTTTATGCCTATGATTTATTCCTCTACAGAAAGAGATAGTTCGATTTTATACAGTCATGAATATGCTACATAAGAATTAATTTCTATATCCTAGCAGATGGTAGCTTAAAGCAAACTGAAAGTAAAGCAGAATGCACCTTCTTCACTTTCATCCTGCTTTAAGTGGTCACCTTTCGTTAAAACTAGAAACAGCCTATGGCGTACTGGGTTAATGGTATAGGTGAAATCACAAGTCAACCATGTATAACAGAAATATTTCCTTTACTACATTCTTTTTTTTACTTTCAATTCATGAAAGGAATAACAAAACAAGTTTCCTTTACAGTATATCTACCCAATCCTTCTGCTTTAGGTCGGGATTTTTTAAGCATTGATCAAATATTTAAAAGTTTTCACCTTTGGTGACATTTAATCACCAATTGTGCCGTATGGGTCATATTAGCACTCGAACAAAATAATTCACAGATATTGCCCTTTGATGGATTTTACTCTTATTACTAGTTTTGCCTTATGAGTTGTATTAATACTGACAACTCTTTGATAGCTTTTACTCTTACACCTGACATGCCTTTTCAAAGTTATTTCCTTTTGACAAAATATATTCATCCAATCATTTATCCTTTGCCTGGTATAATGAATTAGTATTAGTACTGATGAAACATTTCAAAGTTATTCCCCTTTGGTAGCATTATAGTCTTCAAACACCTGCTCTGCCATATGAACTACACTAGTACAGAAAAATCTCTCTAGTATGACCACTATAGTGTGTTAATGATAAGGTTTTTAGTACAGCTGGCAGATTAAAGCAAAGCGAAAGTAAAACAGAATGCTCCTAGGAGTGTTCTGTTTTATTTGCACCTTGCTTCAAGCTGTCATCCTTCTTTCATACTACCAATTAGCCTTCTTGTCATTGGCCATACTCGAGGAGTTTTACTGTATTATCAACACATTTGAAAACTACTCCCTTTTGTTAGCATTATTCACATGCTCTTCAACATAAATTGTATTAGTAATATCAAAAATTATTTAAAGTTATTCAATAATGGTTTTACTGTTTATGAAAAAAACATATCTACAGAATGTAGTATACACTAAAGTTTGTAGATTTTATTCATACAAAGAATAGTAATATTGACACTATTACCGCAACTGCAACAAGTTATATATGGTGCTAACAGAGGAGAGACTTTTGTTTCTACTCAAAGAAGTGTCTACAAAAGCTACAATAAACTCATATATTACAGCTCCTTAAAAGAAGACTTGTTGATAGCGCTAAACAGATGGCAGCTTCAAGCAGGATATGAGTAAAGCAGAAAGCTCTTATAGGAGCATTCTGCTTTACTTTTATCCTGCATGTTGCAACCATCTGTCTGTGCCTTGATACCTAGCCTTCTTTTTAAAAGGGTTATAGAACAAAGCTGATACATGTATAAAACAAAGTTTCATAATTCTAAAAAAAAGCTACACATGTGTCAAACAAATCAAGCCTGCGTCCAGCAACTTTTCAAAGAAGAAGAATCGAGTATTCTATGAATTCAGGTGACTGCTTAATGTAAGGCAATCATAATACAGAAAGCAGTTTTGATAAAATCTGCATCATTTTTGTTCTGCATCAGGCCCACATAGGTCTTAACCCATCACCCAGTAACATGTTTTTTTGTTTAATTCATTCTTCCAACAAAGGTAAAGATTCCACTTTACAGTAATAAATATGCACCACAGGAAAAAGTTCCACTTTACACAGTCATAAATATGCATCATAAGAAATAATTCCTATATCCTACCAGATAGTAGCTTTAAGTAGGCTGAACGTAAAGCAGATTGCACTTTAAGGTGCATTCTGCCTTACTTTTAACCTGCTTTAAGCAACCATTTGTCTTCAATACTGAAAACAACCTATGAGGGAATGATATAAAATGTATTTTTATGTTTGAATGTCTTAGTATTATAGTAATGATGTATGTTATAGGGTTGAAGGGGTTAAACAATGCATTTCAAAACTGCAATATCACAAACACAATGAAAACATATTATTATACTGCAAAGTAAATTCCTTACTTTTCATTGGTCAACGAGGCCTAGACGTGGCCCCATGTACCCTGTGAGCTGACAGGGTACATGGAAATGCAGCTGTTTTCACTGGCTGACAGGTCCCTGAGTCTTGCTTTGCAGAAAATAAGATGGCCGATTGCTCGACAGAATTGAGTGCATTCAATCGTGCATACTCCGTTTTAATGTCATTTTGGCTAAGAACCAATCGGTATTTGGATCTTTCAACAGTCGCATTATTTCTGGGAAAGTTTGACGTCGAAGTATGCTGAGTATGCCCATTTTTCTTATGAATAACAACCATCAGACATGACGACGTGACGTCGTTTACGCTCAACGTAATCTGCTTTGGCGCGATATTCTGAAAGTTTTTTATGAGCGCTGTACACGACAAATTCTGAAATATTTCGTTTGACCAGTGAAAACTTTGCAGTATAATAAATTCGTTATACAGTTTCTTCACAGGGTACATGAGGATTTCTTCCCGGCTCGTAAAATCATGTAACCCTCGCCTGACGGCTCGGGCAACAATGATTTTCCTCAGCCGGGAAGAAATCCTCATGTACCCTGTGAAGAAACTGCATAACTAATAATGTAACTTTTAAAGATGGTCAATATTTCTTTATGAAATTTTTGCTGAACACAGATTTCACTGTCCATATACAACAAGCATGCTGCAGGTGTTTTAGGCATACCTTTCCTGGTTTCGTCTGTAATAAAGGAATGTCCCAGGGTAGGAAAAAATAAAAATTATGTAAATCTATAGCTTACTAGATCAATGCAGGATATTGACATTACTTAGATGGTAGCTTAAAGCATCATCAATATACAGCAGGAAGTGCTTGTAGGAGATTTCTTATTTTCATCATGCTTCAAGTAGTCATTTCCTTCAAACACAAAATCCCCTTCTTTTAAGTTGGCAAAAAAGCAGGATCTGCATAATTTAAACCCAAGTCAGAGTGCTAAAAACCCCTCTGAATTGGGTCTGAGATGAATGCCACTGGAGAAATGCTTATCTTCAATTACAGTCTGATTCAACAAAGTGTTTACATTAAGGGGTCCAGCATTGAAACAGTAAAAGCTGTGAACTTATGTTAACCCTTAGCCTGCCATTCACGACTATAGCTCCATATGCAAACAGCTTGGATCCGGATGAGACGCCGAGTAACTCGGCGTCTCATCCGGATCCAAGCTGTTTGACACTCGGACAACATTTTCAGCAATTTTGAGCAACTTTGAAGCACTTTGAAACTTGAAGCAGACGAGAAATATAGCAGACGACAATTTATTTGGCGGGCTAAGGGTTAATAAAACTAGCCATTTTATATTCAATATACATGTACACAATTCATGGTATACTGTACAGTTAAACACTGCTCAATGCAGGACAATACTTTTGCACAATGTATGTCTTATAGGAGTGTTTTGTATTACAGTTGAACTTCGATATCTCGAGCTCGGTTAGGTCGAACATATCCGTATTTCAAAGTTAAAACGTGGCTATAAGCCACGTTTTAATTTTGAAATACAGGTATGTTCGACTTAACCGAACATGAAATAATGCAATTCATGTGTTGACAAATCATATAGATCGAATTAAGCAAGTTTGAGATATCGAAGTTCGGCTGTACTATTGTCTTGTATTATGCTGCCATCTGCCCTAAAGACTAGCACTGTATATCTATTTCATTGCATTGCAATTTTTTTCTCTCAATTTTTCTAGTTTATTAATTGGCATTAATACCAATTGGATTGTATCTAGCTCTATCTAAGTGCCTTTGCAAACAGTTTAGAACCAGATCAAGCTCCACTTAATGTAGGCCTGATCTTAGATCAAAGATCTGTGCCAATCAATTATGTCAATAAATTTCCAAACAAAATGAGTTGACATTCAGGCAGATAGCAATAATTATCCACAATAAAGCGTTAATCTATCCTGCTAAGCTGTATGTACAATAAAGTACTGCCAATATGACTGCTCAAACAAAAGACTTGTTTATAGTGTTAACCCTTTCCCATATAGAAGTGCTCATTTCATTTATTTTTCCACTGAAGAAAACTGTTTCAATTTATACCATCATGAACATGTACCATAAGAAAAGTTCCTTTATCATAGCTGATGGTAGCTCAAAGTAGGCCAAAAGTAAAGCAAAAGGTGCCTTATCTTCCAAACTAGAAAAAGGCTATGGGGTAATGGGTCAAACACATCTGGAAGATTAACTCATTCAGCCCTGAATCTTTAAATAGACAATTTCAGTTTCCAAATAAGTCTATAGTATGTTTCAAGTATTAAGGGGTTATCTTTACAATATATTTCAAAATGACAAACAGTGCAGACTCTGATCAGAGGGCTCCTTAATCTCTTGTCTGTGTCTACACTGTTTGCATTGGGCAAGTCTATTTTGCACAGGTACACTGTTTGAAAATGACAAGTATATTTGTTGCTAGGGTAGAATGAGTTGGAGCAGGTTTTTGCTTTAATTCTATCTTGCTCCAAGCAGTAATGTCTTAGAATTTAAAAAGCCTTATTTCAAGCAGTCATAAAAGCAGGAATTAAATACTATATAGTGTAATATTACAATACAGACATTCTTCTGTACATTATATAAATATTTGATGGCAGTTTGCGTGACATTCAAATTGTCAACCTGAGAAACAGCATGTCACCCCGAGGCGTAGCCGAGGGTGACATTCTTGTTTTCGAGGGTTGACAATTTGAATGTCACGCAAACTGACATCTAATATTTATTTTATTACACCGAGCTTATCAACCCTGGCTTTGGAATCGTTTTATTCGTCTTTTATAAAATGTGTTGTGAATACCAAATTAGCGCGGGAAATGATGTCGCCGTCTTACGACGTCACATTGTTTATAATTATATTACAAGAAACAAAGAAGAACGTTACGTTAAGTAAATTGAAGAAACAGCGTCTTTACATTGTCTAGGTGGCAAATATCCTCTTCCGAAATGGTGGCAAATCGTTAAGGAATGGACAAAAGGAAGCAACTTGTACAGAAAATGCCAAAATTTGATTAGAAGTTACCACTCTTTATAACGTTCCAATGTATCCAATAGCGAACGTCATGTCAATGCTGACAGTATGTTTTCGGACGGAGTAAAAAAGTAATGTCCTTTAGAGTGACGTCACAAAAAGAATATCATAAAGAGTGACAGTATATTTTGAATAGATGTAAAAGACATGCAAAATGTTAACTGTAGGTCTATGGGAATTTAACATTGTAACTCAAAGCAAGGTGTAATAATTTCTTTTATCAAAGTTTTAGAGAAAATGGATGACAATTTGAACTTATATCAGAACAATTCACTTTAGTAATAATGTAGAGAAGAGAATCGTATCACAGACAACACTTGCATCTATGAATATCCATAATGAATTAAGTTGATAAAAATAATGGTGATATTTTCATTAAGTCAAAATTCTGATATTTTTCAATCTAGTAAATTAAGCATTAATTTGCACTCAGTACTAGGTTTTGCAAATTTGAACTTAATTGTTCTGTTTTTTATAAAGCTTATCTTTGTTTGCTCTATGAAAACTGGTAAACTGCATAAAAATGTTAAACGTCATTCTATGGTTAATCCAAGCAATTAATGTGCATTTAATATCACAAGTATATATATAGTGGACATTCTAGAAATTCAAAGGTTAACCTGAAACACTAACTGGTGATTACAAGGGAGTAGTTATTGCTTCATGTAAAAGTATAGTTCTTACAAACTAGTCCTTTCTATACTGACAGTCTGACTTCTGTATCTCTAACAAGCTTAAGCTGAACATATCCATTATTCAATGTAGCCACGTTTAAGTTTTGAATTATGGATATGTTCTGCTGTTAGAAGTGGTTTTAAAATAACTAAATTCAAGTTTGAGATATCGAGATTTGACTGTAATTCTAGGTATTGCTTAGACAATATCTCAACTCAATTTATACATTCCTCCAAAGAACTGCATAAGGAGGCTTTATCTAATCCTCTGCATGAAAACCAAAGAAAGCCTTTAATCATGATGGTGTTAAAGAGAGATGGCAGCTGAAAGCAGGATGAAAGCAAGGCAGGAAACTTTTGTTTACTTTTATCTTACTTTAAGCAATCATCTGCTTCAAGCATCTAATAACACAGTGCTTGAAATTTTGAAACAAATGAAGACTTCCAACTACATGTAATTGAGCCGCATCAATCAAGAAAAAGCCAATTTGTAGACATTGTTAACAGTAAAGAGGGCTCAAATCAAGGTGAAAATATAACACAAGAAACTACACACTTCAATCAAGATTAGTTAACTCTTCATCATCTATGAAACATATCTGATACACTAAACTATGAAATGATAATTACCATGTTTCTGCCTGAGAATCAAATTCCATATAGCTCTACGACCACTGGGATCAACACCGCTAGTTGGTTCATCTAAGATGACCAGTTTGGATCCGCCCACAAAGGCCAAGGCCACACACAGGCGTCTCTGCATACCTCCTGATAGCTTGTTGACTCGCTGATACCTGTGACTCCACAGTCCAACATCTACCAGCAACCTGCAAAAATTTATTAACTCAGTGACCCCAGAAACTTAACCTATTACTCCATAAATAAGCCTTTTTGCGCCTTTAATTAATTCCTCTACTGAAGAAAATAGTTCCCATCTATATTGCTACAAATAAAAATCATAAGAAATATTTTTTATATTCTAGCAGATAACACCTTAAAGCAGGCTGAAAGTAAAGCAGAATGCGCTTTAAGGCACATTCTGCTTTACTTTCAACCTGCTTTAAGTGGTCACATATCTTCAAAACTAGAAACAGGCTATGGGATAATGGGTTAAAATGGACATTTCCAGTTTTCAATAATGTCTATTCCATTTCTGACTATTTAGGAATGCTTTTGGCAATGCATTGTAAAATGAGGAACAGTGCAGACCCTGATCAGAAGTATCATACACTGAGTATACACTGTTTGCAAAGGATGAAGAAATCTGGTTCCAGTACTATGAGGGTTAAGAAGATATTAAACCATTGATGTATAAGGTACTCACATTTCTACTTCCTGTTTGTCTGACAACACTTTGGGATTGGACTTCATGGAGCTGTAGAATTTCATGTGCTCAAGAACTGTCATGCTGCAAGTAAACACAGTTTAATATACAACACTGTTCCTCACTGGAGTGCCTTTTCACACTGTAGCTATTTTCAATAGCAAAGCCTCTTTATGCCTTGTCATATTCTTCAATGAAACTTTTTTATGCCTGAAACTATTGCTCATGGGAATGCAGGGCTGTCAGACGTTAAACTTGAAAAATTCTAAGAATTCCAAATTTTCTATTGTTCAAGCGAGATTACTTAAAACAGGTTGAAAGCAAAACAGAATGCGCATTTAAGCTACCATCTGCTAGGACAAAAATTTGAAATTTCGGAAAATCCTGAGAAATGGCAGCCCTGGGAATGTCTTTTCATGCAACCTATTTCTACTCTTCCTTCATTGAAACTTCAAAGGTACAATCCCTATTTCTGATACAACATTAATGGACGTTGGTTTATGCAAATGAGTAATCCCAAATCATTGTAAGTTGGGAAGAGAGTTAATATATTTAGGGCAACAAACACCTCTTGGTGTGAACTTAGCTTAGCATCGACAGAGTTTGTTGTTGCTGAGTCACTCAGTTTGCACGTTACACTAATTTAGTCTAGCCCCAGGGCTGCCATAAGTTGACATGAAAAATCCTAAGATTTCCAAACTTGCATTTTTCAAGTGCAATTTTACGAATCGTACCTTTACCCCATCGCTTGTTTCTAGTTGTGTTGATATGTGGCTGCTTAAAGCAGGCTGGAAGTAAAGTAGAATGCGCCTTAAGGCGCATTCTGCTTTACTTTCAGCCTGCTTTAAGCTACCATGTACTAGAAAAAAATCCGAAGATTTAGGAAAAATCCGGAGAAATGGCAGCCCTGTAGCCCATATTTGACTATTTAGGATTATCATTGATTATGTATTGTAATATGACAAACAGTGCAAGCCCTGATCAGAGGGATCCTTTTTGTACACTAAAGTGTTAACCGTTTACCCCATAGCCTGCTTCTAGTCTTGACGAGAGGTGACCATTTAAAGCAGGTTGAAAGAAAAGCAGAATGTGCCTTAAGGCACATTCTGCTTTACTTTCAGCCTGCTTTAAGCTACCAACTGCTAAATGTGGAAAACATTTCTTGTATAACTAGTTCATTACTGTATAAATTGGAACCATTTTCTTAAGTGAAGGAATAAACTGAATGCGCTAAAAGCCGCATCTATTGGGTAATTGGTTAACCCTTTGAACCCTAGTCCCGCATATTGGCGTTCTTTGCAAACATTGAACATGTGAATAGTACACTTGTCCTATGCAAACAGTGAAGACCCAGATCAGAGGACTCCTAGGAGCCCTCTGATCAGGGTCTTCACTGTGTGTCATAATACCAAACATTGACAAAAACAACCCTTAAAAGTCAGAAATGGACTAGACTAAAATGGAAACTGGAATTGTCCATTTAAAGTTTCAGGGAGGAAAGAGTTAACTGAGGATACTTACTATTCATAGAGTGAGTTATGTTGAGGACAGACTCCTATACTCTCCCTCATCTTGGAGACTGGCCGACCAAACACTGTAATCTCTCCGCTAGTTGGCTCTAGCTGACCAATCAACATTTTCCTGTAATTCATTCAAGTGACATGTCAGTCTTTCATATCAAACAGCAAAACATTAGCAAATCTTGTATACATGTATATATTTTGATATCAACCCTTACAATGTAAAGACTACCGGTATATACATCTTTTGTAAACAATAGATCTTTTAGGAGCCCTCTGATTAGGGTCTGAAATGCCTTAATAACTCCATAGCTGGTATTTCAATGTTTCAGAAAGGTGATTTTTTTAAACCGACTCAAAGCAAAAAGCTCCTTTAGAATATTTCTGCTTTACTTCCAACTGCTTTAAACATCTACTTATAAGGAATTTAGGAAAGTTTTCCTATGGCTCTTTATCAGGACATCAGTAACTGTTGCAAGTATGAAAAGGCATTTCAATGGGGGATATACAAAGGCATGGAAAGGTGCACCTATGGGAGATATTTGAGATATTAAAGCAGATGAAAAGTTTCCATTTACAACTTTCTTGTAGTGAAGGTTTTTTAAGTTGGTTCAAGCGACATATTCACTTACATAGTGGTTGTCTTTGCAGCTCCGTTATGGCCGAGGAGGGTGGTCACACTACCTCCGTGTATGTCCAGACTGAGGTTGTTAACTGCCCGCTCTCCCTTCTTAAACTCCTTGACCAGTCCTCTCACTGACATGACCACTGGGGTGTCATACTTATTGGCCTCCACATAGGCATCTGCAATGGTAAATATCACAGTGCACAAAGTTAATACTTAATTACCATGGTGAACTAAGTTAACACTTAATAATTACCATGGTGAGCGAAGTTAATGGTGAATATCACAGTGCACAAAGTTAATACTTAATTACCATGGTGAACTAAGTTAACACTTAATAATTACCATGGTGAGCTAAGTTAATGGTGAATATCACAGTGCACAAAGTTAATACTTAATTACCATGGTGAACTAAGTTAACACTTAATAATTACCATGGTGAGCTAAGTTAATGGTGAATATCACAGTGGACTAAGTTAATGCTTACCATGGTAAATTCTTGTCACATAGACTCATCTATTAACTCTTTCAACACTAAGTAACTCTGTTGAGTTGTTCGGTTTCCTTGTGGATCTTTTTTGTTACCAAAACATGAACAGGTCTACTTGGAATTCTGGGCAGTTTAATTAATACTGGTCTAAATTAGAAAACAGTGCTGTTCCTGATCATGTCTGTACTAAACCCTATGGTGTGACTTCTCATTAGAATCGTCTCTTTGAGACAATTCTAATGAGTAGCAACACCATAGAGTTTTGAGCAAGTATATGTATAAATGTTTTAGTGTTTAAAATACTCCTATACTGGGGCCCTGAAATTTGCTACTGACCTTGTCGTGAGGCCCTGACATTCTGATCCTGGGGAAGGGAGGAGCACCAGTATGACGGACTCACTATGAAGTACCATGGCTGGGACAGTCCATACTTTCCTGAAACAAAATAAAATAGGTGCAGTCCTTTTGCATAACAATAGGTGTCTCATTCAGGTGTATAAATATGAATTCATTTATAGAACACATGTATTCTTCTGGTATAAAAAATAGATTCATTGCTTTTTGTATAAAAATATAATAGAACCTACATACACTAACAAGTGGAAAGAATATAAGTTCAAAGTCTCATGAAAAGGTTGCAGCTGTATGCAAGAAAAAGGTAATGCAGAAATCTTCTATAGGACATAAGCAATACTCTGTCTAAAGCAGTAATCTACTTTTACCCATTCCCCAATAAATATGCCTTTATACTCCTTTAAATTATCCCTCCACTGAAGATAGTCAGAATCTGTACTATAAGACATATTTTCTATATCCTATCAGATACATGTAGTAGCTTAAAGCAGGCTGAAAGTACAGCAGAATGTGCACAATCTGCTTTACTTTCAGCCTGCTTTAATTGGTCAGCTATTTTAGATACTAGAAACCACGAATGAATAATAACCGGATCTGAAACGAAGCAATTCCCCAATAATGCTGTCGTTTATTTGTCCGCCAACTCGCGGTTAATCGATCGATAAACACGTCTAAAGCGCGCGCGTTCGCCTGGGACGGCTACCTATTGTTAATTAAAATTCCGTTAAAACTTTAATTTTCCTCCGATTTCTAAAAAAAAAGACGTGTTTATCGATCGATTAACCGCGAGTCGGCGGACAGGTATCGATCGGCGAATAAACGACAGCATTATTGGCGAAATGCATGGGTAAATAGCTCGTTTCAGATCTGGTTATTATTCATTCGTGTAGAAACAGGCTGTGGGGTAAAGGATTGAGAGACTATCATCTTTCTTTATTGAGTGGTGGATGTCAATAGCTTTACTGTTGATGCAATTGAACAATTCTTCATTAACCCTTAGCCCGCCAAATAAATTGTCGTCTGCTATATTTCTCGTCTGCTTCAAGTTTCAAAGTGCTTCAAAGTTGCTCAAAATTGTTGAAAATGTTGTCTGAGTGTCAAACAGCTTGGATCCGGATGAGACGCCGAGTTACTCGGCGTCTCATCCGGATCCAAGCTGTTTGCATATGGAGCTATAGTCGTGAGTGGCAGGCTAAGGGTTAATGACAGGTGAACCCATGTTCGACTGTACATACCTGGTTTGACATTCCTGACATAGAAGCCCAGTATTAGATAGATGAAGGCGTCGATAAGCATCATGATACAACCCCAGGAGAAGGTGAACTCCTCCCCATGTATAGGGCTAGTGTTAATGTTTTCCCACTGCAGACCTTCTCGAGTCTCCTCAAACCGTGCAACAAATATGGCCGTGTAACTAAAGGCAGTAGTCGATGACAGGCACTGAAACAAATACATAACACTTCAGTCTTAAAGAATAATCTTTCTAGAAATTTCCTTTATCACAACCAAGTTATTAATTTACCTAATAATTTCAGACACAATTATGTCCTTCCTCAGAGCACTGTCTATTTCTGCCCTTGTACAGGTGAGCAGCAAGTGTACTCTTCACAGATACACTGTTTGCAAAGCTAGGATGCGTATTTGCGTGACCAGGGTTCACAGAGTTATGTTTTAAATGTTTAAGTTAATGCTGATTGCACAACAGACACAGATGGATGGCAATAGCTCATATGCTAGAATCAAGCACCCTGAAAATGGAACTTACAGCCAATGACTTCTGCCAGAACGTCATATCTTCCTCCAGGGTAAACAGGATGACATAGGGGAGATAACTCAGTATGTACACAATCAGTGAGGCTAAGATGGCCATAGCAGGTCTTGTGAAGAATGCACTCACAAAATAACTGAAAATAAAGGAGAACAATTATTTTAAATGATACAAGAGTTGTATGAACTTCTGTTAGCAGATATATATAGATTCTATACAAGAAACTGGGGAAATCTAAATCTTTGGGTAAAAAGCTGAAAAACACCATGGCAAAAAACATCATGGCAAACAAAAGGGTATTCACAGGAAACAATTAGTACTTTTTCTATATTTTTCCTTCAAAAATGTGTCATTTTTGTACCAAAATGAGTTATTCTAAAACTTTTCAATGTGTTCAGTGTTGTGAGAGCAAAGATTCAAATCAGCTCCATTTTCTGCTAAAATAGGTTTCAAACAAAAATCCAAGGTTATAAAGCCTTTCAGTCTAGTCTGAGATTGTTTTCAAGCATTTGATCAGTCAGATTTGAGCTTTTGCTCAGCAAAAGCTAAAATCTGACTGATTAAATGCTTGAGAATGATCTCAGACTCAACTCAAAAGCTTTATAACCTTAGGGCGTGTCCTACCTGAGCATCAATGTTGAGAAGAGGAAGTCGAGGAAGTAGAGGTAGATGATTCCGAAGTTGCTATAGGTGAACACCTCCATGCCTATCAGTATAGCTGTTATAATTAGATCCACTAGCGCCATCACCAACATGGTTGTCAGAAACCACGCCCACCAGTTCAAAACACCTGTCATTCCCATAGCTTTCAATGTCTGAAAATAGTGTTATATACATGTATATCATGTTCATACAACATTCAATTAACCTATTTAAGCCTAGACTTTATTAAGAAGGACAGTGGCACACAGTGTAGACTCTAACAGGGCTGCCTTAAGTTGACATAAAAGATCCTAAGATTTCAAAATTTGCATTTTTCAAGTGCAATTTTACGAATCGTACCTTTACCCCATAGCCTTTTTCTTGTTTTGTTGACATCCGACCACTTAAAGCAGGCTGTAAGTAAAGCAGAATGCGCCTTAGGGCGCATTCTGCTTTACTTTCAGCCTGCTTTAAGCTACCATGTACAGGGAAAAAATCCGGAGATTTAGGAAAAATCCGGAGAAATGGCAGCCCTGCTCTAATGAGGGTCTGCACTGTTTGCTATTTCATATAAAATGTTCTGCGGTTGAGATAAACACTGCGTTATCTTTAGGTCCCCATTGTTTATCTATGAGATCTTCCAGCAAACATACATGGCAAGTCAATTGCCATATCTAGGCATAAATGGCATAAAGAGTTTTAACCTGCTCCTATAGAAACACTTTTTGACACCTTTACCTATTCTTCAAAGAAATGCCTTTTCATGTGTCTGCCATGTCATGTTAAAGAGACATTGGAAATGTTTCCACCATCTTGACAGACAGATGCTTAAAGCAGGCTGAAAGTTAAGTAGAATGTTTCAGAGTCCTCTGATCAGTGTCTGCACTGTTTGCTATATATATTAAATATTTTGTGACAAACCCTTCATAGCTAGGGGAATTAAATCAATTTATCATCAAAATCTTGCAAATTTGTAAGCAAGCATCAAATTTTGCATGGATGTGCATTGATATGTGTTCTTTCAGGAAAACCCGTTAGCCACTCAAAAAAATCAAAATGGCCGCCATATTTTCAAAATGGCTGCCACACATCACTCTAAATATACATTTTTGTACAAATCAACCTATACATTTTTGTACAAATCAACCTATCTGCACTGGACTACAATTTAAAGCAATCATTATTCTAGTTGGTTTGTTGATAAGAATGTTTAAAAGATATAATTTGTTCTTCTTTGATATTTAGAGTGAAATATTGCACCTATGTATGAAACTTGTGGCAATTTTTACTTCCTACTTTACACATTAAAGAGAGTCAACCTCACATGTACATGTCACAATATAATTACTATAAAGATAGTTTGTACCTTACAAAAAGGACACCTACATAACAACCAACCTGATTTATGTTGAATAAGTAACATCTGCATCGTATTAAAAGAAAAACTATTTCGCGGGGGGGGGGGGGGGGTCATTAATAGGCAGGAAGTAGGCACGTTATACATCTTAATGTGTGCTCTTCAATAGGGCGGCCGACATTTTTGCTGTTTCATATGCCAATATCAGTCTGTTGTTCAGTAATAGCTGTGCAGCAAAGCCTTTGATAGTTTATTAAAGTCATAGATCTAATTTTCCTACCTTGTCTCGGTGGGGATAAATTGGTAAAGAGAAGTTTTCTGTTTATTGGACCGAAATTATCCCCTACTCTGCCAAGAGCCAAAAGGAAGGCATGCCGGTGGTTTTGAAATCATGCGTGATTCGTTTAGTATTAGGAACTACAAGGCAAAACAAGTACCAGAACTCACAGATTAAAATACAAATGTCGCCCCTGCAGTCCTTATGGGAAAGATATCTCCTCCAAAATCAGAAAATCGGTTAAATCAAACCTTTCAAAACTCAAAACTCGAACTACATTGTGACTTTGAGTGGCTTGAGGAGGTTTTTCTTGCTGAAACACTGGATGAACGTGCGAATGTTACCTGGTCAGCGCACCATGCATCAAAAGAGAGCGATCTTGCGTTTGAAGTCACAATTGCCTCTCTGCTTCCACTGCTTTGCGAATTCGCTCAATCCGTGGCTACCATACGACATGTCATGGACAAGATGAAGGACACTTTTGTATCCTGAATCCGGATCAGGTTGTTGTTCTTACTGCAGGTCAACCACTGTATGCACTGGCAAACCAAATTCAGTGGCGATGGCATGAAAAGTACGGCGAGGACAAGATTGTCATGATGTTTGGGGGGCTAGCAATTGAAATGGCAGCACTTGACTCTATTGAAACGTTTCTGAAAGCAAGCAGATGGTTGGATGCCCTCACAGAAGCTGACATTGCTTCTTCAGGAACTGCTGAATCATTCCTATCTGTGTCAAGTGTGACAAAAACCAGAAAAGCGCACCAGGTTACAGCTTGAGCATTGTACAAGCTCCTCACAGTTTCATATAATATGTACTGCACCGAGACTGACGAGTCAGAAAAGCTAAGTTTAGAACAAAGGTGTGACAAGAAAGTCCCCAGTTCAATTATTGGCATGTTGTGCTGACAATGGAGTTAACTATTCTGTTCTTCATCAGATCTTTACGCGAGACAAACTTCTACCTATACACACAAGCCTTGTCCGCACTAATACCCTACTTCCTTGCGAACAACAACACTAATTATGCACGCTGGTTACCCATACATCTCAGGGACATGCTTCGGTTAGATGTACAGCATCCAGAGTTGTCTCGAGAATTTTATGCAGGAAACTTTGTCGTGTTTTGATCAAAACGGCCTTTTACTACAATGTCAATTGACCAGGCACATGGACAAGCCAATGCAGTGATCAGAGGAGACGATTGTGCTGTTGTTGTTACCGAAGATCTGTCTGCGCTTAGAAGGTGGATGGTTGCTGGGCCTGAGGTTTCATGCCTTGCCTCAGAGTATGAGGCACTCTTTGACGACAAAGACATAAAACCAAGAGCAAACGACGAAAACACAGAACACATTGATCCAACAAGTAGGGAACATGTACTGTGAATGTAGTCAAGGAAATGGGTAATACTTTTCGGGGAGAGAGCAAAGACTTACTCTCTTTGGACATAAAGGTGATAGCCTATGCCAGCGCAATCGAAATGCTTCAAAAAATGTTCCAAATGGCAAGGAAAGGTTTTAAAAGTTCATGAATGAATTGGAAGCAGATGACCCAAGTTCATTCTATGCTCTAAAAAAGAAGTCCAAGCTCAACTTCTGTGAGCAGAAAGCATTTCCTGCTTCGGGAGAAGTTAAGCAGAGAGTTTGAAAGATGGTTGTCATCTGTTTTCAAAACTCTTTATATATTGTCAATCAAGAGAACACTTGAGAACCTCTTAGACTTTTTCAAGCATGAAAACCAGTTTTTTCCTGCTGCTCTCAGTGACAACGGATCCCTGTATGGTTGTCATAAGTCGACACTCACGACAATTCTCGAAGCCAAAGCTATCAACTCCGAGACCACACCAAATGCTACTGCCATCATCATCGATGGTTCGGCGTTGGTGAATGCGTTGCTTCCTAGGCTGTCCAAGACCTTTGCGGATTAAGCAGCATTTGAAGTGATACCAAAGGTTCAGCGTTTTGCCTGCCATTATAACAGAACAGACATACATTGATGTGTATAAGCCAAATAGTATGTAGGCGGAAGCTAGATTGAAGAGAGGACACGGAAATATACATAGGGTAACACACAAAGGTAAACTCCCTCAAAAGTGGTGCAGTTGTTTAGGGACAATGACAACAAAACTGACCTGTTTAAGTATCTAGCAGATAAGATCACCGAGTCTTGTCTCAAAAAGGTTGTGATTGTCTCAAAAGAGGATAGCTCAGTATGCAACCAAGACAGCCTTCCAGAAGGACTAGTCCCTTGCAATCATGAAGAAGCAGACACGATGATGTTTGTGCATGTAAGGCATTACGGAGACGCTCCGATCAAATAGGCTGAAATGGGTTGGCCATGTAGAGTGAAGCTCTAGCTGGATCTCTCAAATCGGATGCCTGAACATCACAGCACAGCGGGGTGAAGGCAGACTTAAGCTATCTTGGGAGGACCTTGTAAAACGAGACCGTGAAGCTCTAGGGTTGGAAAACATCAACCCACAAAACCCCCAAGCTTGGAGAGGGAGACTTCGTTCAAGACTGGACAGCCAGTCCTCACCCTTATAAGAAGGATTAATCAAGGGCCTGGTTAATCAAAATTGGATGATGATGATGATGATGATGATGAAGGCTATCTGTATGATGATGATGATGATGATGATGATGAAGGCAATCTGTAAACCAAGGTCATAAGAACATCATTCTGAAGGCTAATGACACTGATGTTCTAGTGATTGCTGTGAGTACATACTCAGCTCTTAGTGATCTAGGCTTGGAGAACCTTTGGGTTGAATACGGTCAAGGGGCAAGCGTGAGATTGATCCCTATTCAAGACATTGCCAATTGAATAGGGAACAAAACATACGGCATCGCCTTCTTTCACGCATTCACCGGATGTGACACTGTGTCAGCATTCCGTGGGAAAGGTAAAAACGCTGCATGGGAAACGTGAAATGTGCTCACAGAAATCGGTGACGTTTTCTCAAAAATGAGTAAATACCCGCTAGTTTTTACACCTGTAGACAGTGAGGCTTTAGAAAGAATAGTCAAAGCCATGTTAGACAGATCCAATACGGCAGTTGATATTCATGTGGCAAGACTAGACATGTTTGCTCGAAAACAAAGACAATATGATGCAAGTCCTCTAACGAGAGAAGCCCTTTGTCAGCACATCAAACCAGCAGCATACCAGGCAGACTGCATTAGGGGCCAAAGTTTAGAGTGTATCATGACAATGACAGATCCTGCAGAATGGGGTTGGAGAAAGCAGAACAATTTATGGCAAGTGTTCTGGACTAAGCTGGACCCCATTGCTGAAAGTTTCAAAGAGTAAACGTAGTCTGGCTGCAAAACAGACTGCTCAGGTCGCTGCAAATGTTATAGGTTTGGCCTTGTCTGTACCGATTTGTGCAGCTGCATGTGTGATTACTAATATGCGTTTACATGAATGAGATAATGTAAATGAAGACATGATTTCCAGGGCTGTAAATTTGAGTTGTTAATCCTAATTAAAGAGACACATGAAGTGGGATTGAAATTGGTGACCAAATTACAACTTAAATTTGATAATGGCGGCCATTTTGAAAATTGATCGGCCATTTTGAATGTTCCTACACATAGAATATTTCAAATATATATTTCTAAGCTGTATTAGCATTAATTGTGTCAAATATTGACTCAAGTAATAGTTGTTTGAAATATGCCCAACCTTGAATAATAAACTGAAAGTGGAAATGGCAGCCATCTTGAAAATGGACGCCATCTTGAATTTTTGAGTGGCTAACGGTTATTTTCAAAAGCGCATAGCCAACTGAGTGTGCATATTAAATTTCATGCTTACTTAAAGCTTTTCAAGATCTTAATGTATAGTTGTGTTAGATATACCAAACTTGGACGTATAAATTGAAACTGCAAACGGTGGCTATCTTGAAAATGTGCGCCATCTTGAATTTTTAAGTGGCTAACGATTTTTATCATAAGAGCATATCAAACTGAGTGTTTATGCCAAAATTCAAGCTTATTTAGGGATTTTTATGCATAATTGTGAAAGATATCCGGACTTGGGCGTATGATTTGATACCGGAAATGGCGGCCATCTTGAAAATGGACGCCATCTTGAATTTTCGAGTGGCTAACGGGTTTTTTCAAAAGTGCATATCCAACTGAGTGTTCATGCCAAATTTCATGCTTGCTTACAAATTTGCAAGATTATTATGCTAATTCCCTTAGCTATCAAAGGTTAATGTAAATTTGTCTTTATCAAGAAAGAAGAGTCCATTTGGAAGGTCTACAGTATGTTAGCTCTTTATCCCATAGTTTGTTTCTAGTTTTGAAAACATATGACCACTTAAAGCAGGTTGAAAGTAAAGCAGAATGTGCCTGTAGGCACATTCTGCTTTACTTTTAATCTGCTTTAAGCTATCTTCTGCTAGGATTTAGAAAATAATTCTTATGGTACATTTTCTTGACTGTATCAATTGGTACTATTTTCTTCAGTGGAAGTCATAAATGCGCTAAAAGGCGCTTCTATGTGGGAAAGGGTTAACAATGGCAGGTTCTTACCTCCTCTTGTCCAGCCTCTCTGTCATAGACCAGGAAATTAACAGCCACTGAGATGATGACAATCCACGCCATAGTCATTGTTATAGGCATGCCATACCCACCAAACGCATTCACAAACCTGAAAATACCAAAACTATCATTAACCCTCGTTTGATAGACAAGATTCTAGTCTTGGAGATAGGTGACCACTTAAAGCAGGTTGAAAGTAAAGCAGAATGTGCCTTCAGTCTGCTTTAAGCTTTCATCATTCTTCAAGGATATAGAAACTTATATGGATAAAAATGTGTATCTATGGAGTAATGGGCTAAATCATTCCCCATATAGAAACTTCTGTTGAGACCATTAGCTATTTCCTTGAAAATTGCCTTTTCATGCTTAGAACTACCCTGTTCTGAAATATTTCCTATATCCTTACACATGGCTGATTAAAGCAGATTAAAAGTAAACCAGAAATCAGATACAAGAGCTTTCTGGTTTACTTCAAGTCAGCTTTACCTGTTTTCAACACTGAACGTAAATTAATAAATAAGGGAAAGAGTTAAGACTAGAAATGATCCCTAGAATAGTACTAGATGGCTTGTTTAGAGTGTGACAGTTTAGTTTCAGTATAAGAACTCAACTATTTGGAAGAGCGTACGTTTTATATGCTTAACTCATTGAACTCCCTGAACTTCTAATAAACAATTCAATTTTCAAATTAATTCTAGTCCATTCTTTTTTTATTTGAGATGATTTTAACAATAAATAGCGAAATGACAAAACAGTGCAGACCCTAATTAGAGGGCATTCACTGTTTGCATAGGGCAAGTGCACTCTTCACATGTATACTGTTTGTTAAGGACAAAAATGCTCGTCACTAGGGTTGAATGTGTTATTTTAGTAAGGGTTAGAAGACTTACGAGTCACTTGAATAACAAGGGAAGGGGGTCTGCATGGTGTTCACTGATGGAGAAACGACTCCGGTTCCAGCATGGTGGGTAATGATGGCTTGATCTATAATATCCTGTAGCTGTATAAATCCACGGAAATATCGCAGCTCTGTTGTGAACTGGTCTTCCGGGAATGGTCGCCACATTCTCTCCTTGATCCTGCGAGTCTGCATAGTACTGTCAATGTTCATACGGATTTTATACTCCACTCGAGGGGGAAGTGTGGAGGATGCTTGTCTCTTCTCCCTACCACTAGGGAGGTTAGTAAATACAATACCTGAAATATAAGTTTCCACTTTTAAACTTTCTATCTTGAGTTTTTAAGGAAAAATGAAAATTGAGCAGAAAGTTTTCTTTAAATTTTATCCAGCTATAAGTGGTAACCTGTATTTAATACCTTCAATAAAATGTTAAACCATTATTGTCAAGCTACCTTTTTCTACCCTAAAGTTTGTTGCAAGATTTCACTATCAGTTTATAGAATTCTCACCTCGGTCTTCACTATGTGTTAGTGTCTCCTTTGGGGAACAATATCCATTTATTGCTTATTCCATTACCCCATACAGGGCTGCCATTTCTCCGGATTTTTCCTAAATCTCCGGATTTTTTCCCAGTACGTGGTAGCTTAAAGCAGGCTGAAAGTAAAGCAGAATGCGCCCTAAGGCGCATTCTGCTTTACTTACAACCTGCTTTAAGTAGTCGCATGTCAACAAAACAAGAAAAAGGATATGGGGTAAAGGTACGATTCGTAAAATCACACTTGAAAAATGCAATTTTGGGAATCTTAGGATTTTTCATGTCAACTTATGGCAGCCCTGCCCATAGATACACCATTTTTATGCCTTTAATTTATTTTTCTACTGAAGAAATTACTTATTAGTCCCACTTTATAGTCATGAATAAAATCATGTACCATAAGAAATACTTTCTATAAAGCAGGCTGGAAGTAAAGTAGACTGTGCCTTAAGGTGCATTCTGCTTTACTTTCAACCTGCTTCAAGTGTTCATCTGTCTTCTAAATTAGAAACAGGCTATGTGGTAAAGCATTAATGTGTAGTAATAGGACATTACTCTATGAGTGCCTCATTCATTTATATTCGAACTCACCAGCTAAGAGACTTCTATCAAAATGAAGTTTTGATGCTTCAGCCTCCATCTCTGCCTCTGTATCATATCCCTGGAAGCGATCTAGTTCGACACATTCAAGGTAGTCTGCAGCATACTGGGCTACACTGACCAGTCCATTCACAACGCCAGTGTCCATGTCATTGAGCTGGTAGATCATGTCCTCCAGACCATCTGATGAGGTTCCAGACAGTGAGGAGAGAATATTCTGTACTAGTGTGTTGTTGAATATCTCCTGTAAAGTGTAGACATTGGTATAAACACACTGAACCCTAGCCAAGAGTATACTCATCATTTACAAACAATATACCCACATGTGGAGAGTACACATGACCTTTGTCGATTTGCAATATATTGATAAAATCAACCCTTAATTGTTCAAAAAGGGGACTTTATATACTAAGACTTAATTGGAAACTCGAATTTTACAATGAAGTTTCAGGTGTGAACAAGTTAACCCTTCTCTTACTTTACACTCATACATATATATATATATAACTCAACCTGCTACATGTATGTAAATCTATATAAACTATCACATTGGCTAATAGAATAAGGCAAACTTTCTCAGGGACTGAGTGCAGACTCATATCAATAAGACAAACAGTGAAGATTCTGATAAGATAGCTTCTAAGAAGCTGTCTGATCTTGGTCACCACTGTTTTCATAAGCATCAATATAAGCTTATAGCTGGAGAAGAGTTAACATAAGGGTTAATCCTTAGGACAGTGAATTAAGAATGTGTGCTTCATAATTGCCATCTGCTGAAACTCTAATTAATTAATTCCTGAAACTTCAAATTGACAATTCCAGCTTTCCAATTCAGTCTAGACTTCACTACAGTCAATGTCAATATTAATATCAATTTAAAAGTAATATCTTAGACTTGCATTCACTCCTTCTATGCTGCAAAACATGAAAAGCTGATATGCATTTACTGAAAACCATATACATGTGTAGATACAAATTCACAATTTTCATGAAGAAATGAAGGCTTGCCTGTATATCTGCAGCTCCATCATCAGCTAACAGGTCCTTCAGGCTGACAGTACCCTCGGCCCAGGCCTTAGTCAATGTAAACACATCCTCCAGGGAGGCAAAGGTAGAGTTCATCTAAAGGCAGAGAGATTACATGTACAGTCAAACCTCCTTACAGTGCAAACTGAATGGCAAACAGGGTAGAGACCGATCATGGTCTACACTGTTGGCTCAGGCCTGTCTGTCCCAATTCTTAGTGTTATTGCAGTAAACTGTAATTACTGTGGTGACAAAGTTTTATCAATCAACAAAGAGGCATGCTAAATGCATGATGAAAATAATGCTGAAAACAACTTCTTGACTGTTATTTACATTCATCCTTTACTCCTTAGATCTTTATGCCTTTTTACTAACTTTTTCATTCCTACACTGACGAAAATAGTTCCACTTTATGCAATAAAGAATGTGCTTCTAAGGTCTGTAATTAGCTGGACTTTGTGATATGACTGAAATACTGTTCAAGAAATGTAAAATCATAAGTGATCAGGAGCCCTCATATCTTGGTCTACACTGACTGTTTGTAATGTATCTATATCTTTTAACCCTTTCCCCCATAGAAGCGCCTTTTAGCGCATTCAGTTTATTCTTGCCCTGAAGAAAATAGTTCCAATTTATACATTCATAAATATGTATAATACAAAATATTTTCTATATTCTAGCAGATGATAGCTTAAACCTGCTTTAACCCTTTCCCTCATAGAAGCGGCTTTTAGCGTATCTGATTTATTCCTCCGCTGAAGAAAAAAGTTCCAGTTTATATCCTCATGAACAATTGCCATAACAAATATTTATATATAGTCTAGCAGATGGTAGCTTAAAGCAGGCTGAAAGTTAAGCAGAATGTGCCTTAAGGCACATTCTGCTTTACTTTCAACCTGCTTTAATTGATCACCTGCTTTTAATGTTATACATAGGTTATTGGGTAAAGGGTTAAGTTGACACCTATATTCAATACTAGAGATATGCTATGTGGGAAAGGGTTAAATCCTCTACTGTAATGGGTAAATCAGTCCAATCCAAAGCAATATGGCAGCCAAAGATGGGCACTCACCTCATTGATTAAGCTCCTGACTTGTGCTGTGTTTGGAGCGTACACAATCTTCCCTCTCAGCAATGGCTTGAGGTAGCCCCAGATTATAGGTCCAACATTCTCTGCCATGATCTCTCTGTACATCTCTTTACACTTTTCACCTGGCAATTGTTAGTAGACACAATCAATGATCAACATCAATATTGCAGGGCTCCAGATAAGAGGTAGTTATTTCGACAAATCAAGCATTTTCTCACTCATTTTAGCACCAAATCCTAAGGTGTTACTACTCATTAGAATCGTCTCTTCGAGACGATTCTAATGAGTAGTGACACCATAGGGTTTAATTGAGAAATAAAGATTTTAGTTTTTGAAAAACTACCCTTATCTGGTGCTCTGATATTGGTACATTTTAATCCTTTACACCATAACTTATTTCTAGTTTTGAAAACAAGTAACCATTTAAAGCAGGTTGAAAGTAAAGCAGAATGCACTTAAAGGTACATTCTGCTTTACTTTCAGCCTGCTTTATTTAAGGACTACATTAGTCATGGCTTTGCTGCTTTGTTGCATTAAAATAAAGTCCATTAGTAAACACTTAGAAACATACTATTATCCTTTTGTAAGTTGGAGATGGTATAGCTGACTAATGCTAAAGGTTTGGATCTAGATCAGATCTAGATCAAAATCAAACTTGTTATGCAAAATAACAACCACTCAATTTTAAACTTTCACATCCCAAAACACCTTTACTCTTTAAAAAACCCAACAAATTAGTGCATACCGTATAAGTGGTTTTTTTCGCGAGAAGGAAATTTTCGCTATTTTCGCGTGTGTATCAAACTCGCGTAAATATAATCCGCCAAATATTCCTGCTTTTTATAATTCATTTTCGACAGCAAAGTCCACTCGAGGCAGTTTGTCATCTAAACTTCTCTTCATGATTTACATAATATGTATAAATACTGGTATCAGTGCATTGCCTGATAGTCTAGGTCAAGATTAATCACAACTCCAGCCTGTGCTCAACTAGAATTCAAAAACAAAACAAAAACACAGCATGGCTTATTTCATAAAACAAAACACCATTTCTTCGTTCCCGTGTTCTTTTTCCGGTCGGCATGCTTGTTAACGTAATACAGAGACGGCTATATAAAACAGAATATTCTGGTACTTTAATCGAGTGTCCTCGGGTACTGTTACCTTTTCATGTGTGAATACTTTTGCAAATATCGAAGTTTGGATCCAGATGAGACCTGAGGATAAACTTGTGAAAACATAACCCAATACCCACAAAGCTCGTCAATACATGTAATTGGGACCAGACATGTATACACCTTCAAATTTATGCATTTTCCATTAAAGAGATCTAAAGACGAGTGTCAAACAATTTGGATTCAGATTTCTCGTTGTACTCTGCGTATTTTCTATACTCAAACTGTTGAAAATGCCAATCAAGCCCCCATCGGCAGACAAAGGGTTAATCGCTTTTACAGTTTGACTTATGATATTCACTCGCAATTGACCGCTCGTCTGCCTGCAGCGTTTCTCCATTGTTTACACGTATATACGGGTAAACTTAGTGTGAAAACGTTTGGATCCTTGAGAGACATCAATTTACTCGGCATCTCATCTGGATCCAATGGTGACTTTCTGGCGCTTTAATAGTTCATTTACGGAGGAAGACGGAATTTGTATCCGATCATATTGTAAACAAGTGTGCCAAATACTTTATGAAGGGAGGATAGGTATCCGTCATGACGAAAAAATAGTTACTTCCCTTAGTTTTGAATGCACCATTTACTTATGAGGATTTATTGACAAGACACAACCAAAAACGGTAAAATGAAATAGATTTTGATATCATATCCGCGAAAAATAGATTTGCAATACGCTTACGCGAAAAATGAATACGCTAAAAATTCATTTTCGGTAGAATCGCTAAATTTGCGTCTCGCGTAAAAAACCACTTATACGGTATCATATTTATCATACTAATATTGCAATTATAATACTTCTATAGTTAAGGCAGGAGGTTGCTTTAAACAATTTTAAAGTAAAGCAGAGAGCCATTGTAATAGCTTTCTGCTTTACCTTTATATTGTTTTAAGTTGCTACCTTCACCATCATTGATACTTCCTTTATAAGGATTTATCAGAGTATAAACAACTGAAGAAGCTTACATAGCGGTATGAGTAAGGGCATCCTTGGGTGTTTATGTGCCAATGTTTACACAGACAACATTCATTCAGTGTATGAAGATTTAATTAATACTTTTCTCCATTGATTGTTTCTAGTTTTGAAGACAGGTGACGACTTAAAGCAGGTTGAAAGTAAAGCAGAATGCGCCTTAAGGTGCATTCTGCTTTACTTTCAGCCTGCTTTAAGCTATCATCTGCTAGAATATAGAAAATATGCTACATATTCATGACTGTATAAATTGGAACTATTTTCTTTAGTTGAGGAATAAATTAAAGGCATAAAAAGTAAAGAAATGTTTACCAGGTAGCTCTGCCATTTCCTGAAGTTGACTTTCAGACAGCTGGGGTCTCTTCACGGTGACTTTTTCAAAGCTTAGCTGGTCTTCGAGGTCCTCAATTGGATCACCACAAACAAGTTCTGACAAGACCGCAAAATTCAATCTCTCTGTTGTAAAAATATATAGATATTAGAGTAATGGTATCAATTATTCTTGTTGGTCACACTTCTTAAGTTGCCAATCACTATAGATGAAGTGTGGAGACATCTTAGGATAGACATATGCTTAAAGCAAAAGTTCCTATACAAGCTTAATGCATTACTTTTGTCCTCCATTAAATTGTCATCTGGATGAAAAGTTGCCAATACATCTTTTCCCAATGATTGCTTAATTCATAAACCACTGAAACTTCATTATGGACAATTCCAGTTCCCAATAAGTGCAGTTAATTTTTGACCACATGTTTTTAGGGGTGTTTTTGCAATGACAAACAATGCAGACCCTGTTCAGAGGGCTCCTTCAGATGCTGTTACAGCATAGCTATCAATTAAAACAACAGCAACAAATGTTTACTAATTTATAATTTCTTGTAAATAGCAATGATTTATTTTGATCTGAGTGTTTAATAGTTTCCAAGCTGGAGTTTCCGTGGAGATGACATTATTCTGTCTCCTTGAAACGAAACGGAATACACTAAAACACAGAAAATTCCAATTTTTTTTTTTAATGTTTCAAGATTTATTATAATCTGGGTGGCAAACAGTTTGGAGCCTTATCAGACATGGGGTAACCCGGCGTCTGATCTGGTTCAAAACTGTTTACACTGGAAATAATAGCTTTAGCTTAACCTCTTCTCCCCTGTATTTGACATCTGATATAGCTCCAAACTGTTTGCAACTTACCGACGTAATGACAATCCTTGAAGTGCAAACACATTAGTTGGGATATAATAAGCATCCTATTCCCCTGCAACCTTTTACCCCACAGTCTGTTTCTAGTTTGAAAACAGGTGACAACTTAAAGCAAGTTCAAAGTAAAGCAGAATGCTCCTTCATGAGCATTCTGCTTTACTTTCAACCTGCTTTAAAGTACCATCTTGAAAGATACTAGTATTGCTTTCTGTGTTTCAAAGTTCAGGACTTCCTAGGTGGGGACTTCCTTTCTTTAGTGTACAAGTAATTAGAGGCATAGTAAGGTGTAATTATGCAGTGATGGGTTAGTTAGGTTACCTGTCTTGGTATTTGACAGAGCCTGTGCAACAGTGGGTACATTATCCAGGTATTCATCAACTGTGTTAAACACTTTCTTCAGGTCCTCATTAGCTATCTGGATGTCTACAAGAGCCTTCTTAGTTTCCTCAACAGTTGTGTTGGCTTCCCTGAGCAGAGACCCTACTCCATTCACTATCATCTGTGAAAAAATAAATTATTGTTAGAGAAGTTTCAAAAACACCAAAAGCCAAGTACAGTAGAACCTCTCTGTAGAACCACGTGTCCCTATTACAACCACTAAATTATGTTAATTATTAGCGGTTAAGAACAGGTGACTGCTTAAAGCAAGGTGACAGTAAAACAGAAAGATCATATAGGAGCTTTCTGTTTTACTGTCACCTTGCTTTAAGCTGTCACCTGTCTTTTATACAACCAGTTAGTCTTATATTATGTGGCCGTTATACAGAGGTTATTCTAATACATTTAATTTACTTCTCCACTGAAGAAAATAGTTCCATTTTATACATCAAGACATTATTCTTTCCTAATTAAACCAAACTAAAGGCATTAAAACAAAACATAGAATTATTTTTTTTGACAATTTTAAATTAACCCTTTCCCACATAGCATATCTCTTGTATTGAATATAGGTGTCCACTTAAAGCAGGTTGAAAGTAAAGCAGAATGCGCTTTAAGCGCATTCTGCTTTACTTTCAGCCTGCTTTAAGCTATCATCTGCTAGAATATAGAAAATATTTTGTATTATACATATTTATGAATGTATAAATTGGAACTATTTTCTTCAGGGCAAGAATAAACTGAATGCGCTAAAAGGCGCTTCTATGGGGGAAAGGGTTAATGAACAGTTAAGGGCCTGATCATTAGATGCTGGGTCACACACCATCTGATCTGGCTCAAAGTGTTTGTAATGGAGTTAAGGTTATTAGCATAAACATGTTTTATTGGGAAAGAACAACAGCTCCATTGTACCTGGGTGGATTGTAATGGGACCAATGGCTCGTTTTCATACACAATCTTATGACATTCTCTCTAGTGAAGACTCATTGACGGTGATAACTTAAAGCGTGATTGAAGAAAACATACAGCTCTTGTTTCATTCCGCTATTAGCAGTCACCAGCCTTAAACACCAAACAAACCTTTTAAGGAGTGGTCTGACAAATTTTACTACCATTGCTGTGATATGGAAATTAAATACACCACAGATTAACTCTTTGCATTTTAAATAATTTTGCAACAATTGTCATCTTCTGCCATTCTCAGTGTCTCATCTAGATTCCAACCATTTGCAAAGGTACTCACTAGTTTTGTCATTAGCATGGCGAATCACACAGGACTTAAATCTTTCAACACCATGGACCTGTTTAAAATATATTAATTACATTTGCAAACAGTGAAGACCCAGATCAGAGGGCTCCAATAGGAGCCCTCTGATCAGGGTCTACACTGTTTGCTAATTTAGAGCAGTATTTATAAAACTAACCAGTAGACTGGTTCATGTTTTGGTTACTTAAATGATCCACAATGGGAACATAATATCCCACAAGAGTTACTTAGTGTTAAAAGAGTTGATTGTTACTTGAAGATATGCCATACCTCTTCCATTAGATCTCCGACATCAAGCTGTTGAAGGAGCTCTTCCAGCACTTGGGAGACAGTCTCTGAGTCCAGGCTACAGAACTGTTCACTGACATAAGCCACATCAAGACCAGTCTCCTCTTCATCTTTGATCAGTTCAGCCAGCTGGTCAGGCTCACATACCCACTTCGAGATGTTAGTATCAGAAGCGTTCAGAAGCTGAAAAATGTTGGATATTTACAGTAACTTGGAATACAGTCAAACTTTGGTCACTTGAGATGTTAGTATTGGAAGCATTCAGAAGCTGAAAAATGTTTGATGTTTACAGTAACTTGGAATACAGTCTAATTTTGGTAACTCGAGATGTTAGTATTGGAAGCATTCAGAAGCTGAAAAATGTTTGATATTTACAGTAACTTGGAATACAGTCTAATTTTGATAACTCGAGATGTTAGTAATGGAAGCATTCAGAAGCTGAAAAATGTTTGATATTTACAGTAACTTGGAATACAGTCTAATTTTGATAACTCGAGATGTTAGTATCGGAAGCGTTCAGAAGCTGAAAAATGTTGGATATTTACAGTAACTTGGAATACAGTCTAATTTTGATAACTCGAGATGTTAGTATCGGAAGCGTTCAGAAGCTGAAAAATGTTGGATATTTACAGTAACTTGGAATACAGTCAAACTTTGGTCACTTGAGATGTTAGTATTGGAAGCATTCAGAAGCTGAAAAATGTTTGATATTTACAGTAACTTGGAATACAGTCAAACTTTGGTCACTTGAGATGTTAGTATTGGAAGCATTCAGATGCTGAAAAATGTTTGATGTTTACAGTAACTTGGAATACACTCGAATTTTGATAACTCGAGATGTTAGTAATGGAAGCATTCAGAAGCTGAAAAATGTTTGATATTTACAGTAACTTGGAATACAGTCGAATTTTGGTCACTTGAGATGTTAGTATTGGAAGCATTCAGAAGCTGAAAAATGTTTGATATTTACAGTAACTTGGAATACAGTCTAATTTTGGTAACTCGAGATGTTAGTATTGGAAGCATTCAGAAGCTGAAAAATGTTTGATATTTACAGTAACTTGGAATACAGTCGAATTTTGGTAACTTAAACTCGCTTTAATACAAATAAGTTGAACGAAAGTGTTTAAAATTTATTATTATTTTGGTAACCAAACGTCTGATCTGTTTGCAGTGGACAAAATGTTTCAAGCTTAACCCTTTTCCCCATAGAAGTGCCTTTTAGCACATTCAATTTATTCATCCACTGAAGGAAACGTACCACTTTATATAGTCATGAACACATACCAGAAGAAAGATTTTCTACATCCTAGTAGATGGTAGCTTAACCCTTTACCCTATAACCTGTTTATAACATTGAAGGCAGGTGATCAATTAAAGCAGGTTGAAAGTAAAGCAGAATGCGCCTTAAGGCGCATTCTGCTTTACTTTCAGCCTGCTTTAAGCTAAAATCTGCTATACTATATAAAATATAAGTAATGGTAATTGTTCATGAGGGTATAAACAGGAACTATTTTCTTTAGCGTAGGAATAAATCATAGCCGCTAAAAGGCCCTTCTATGAGGGAAAGGGTTAAAGCAGGCGCTTTCTGCTTTACTTTCAACCTGCTTTAAGTTGTCACATATCTTCAAAACTAGAAACAAGCTATGTGGTAAAGGGATAAACACATGTATTGGGGGGAAATTCTCCAGGGTACGTACCATTTCAAAGCTAAGACTGCCCTCTACAACAGCAGTGGCTACCTCCTCTGGTAGTCTGATCTTGTCAGTCAGTACCCGTTTCAAGGCTTCTTTATCATGGACCAGGTCCTCTATCTGAACTGTAACAGTAACGGTATCACATGTTATCAGATTTGACGTCACATTTCAGTATTTTAGGAATAATAGAGCATATTTTCAAATGTTGAATTAACCCTTTACCCCATAGTCTGTTTCTAGTTTTGAAGACACATGATCACTTAAAGCAGGATGAAAATACAGCAGAATGCGCCTTAAGGTGCATTCTGCTGTACTTTCAGCCTGCTTTAACCCTTTCCTCCCTGAAACCACAAATGGACATTTCTAATTTTCAATTTAGTCAAGTCCATTTTTCATTTTTTAGGGTTGATTTTTACAATATATGTCAAAATGACAAACAGTGCAGACTCTGGTCAAAGGGGTCCTAATGGATCCCTCTGATCAGGGTCTACACTGTTTGCATAGTCTACTCCTCATATGTACCCTGTTTACAAATGATGCATATATGCGTGACTAGAGCTCAAAGAGTTAAGCTACCATCAGCTAGGATACAGGAAATATGCTTATGCTGTATAAAAATGGAATTACTGGTTGTTTTGTTTTTCATTGGAGGAATAAATTACTGCAAAAAATGTGTGTCTATGAAGTAATGGATTAAAGCATATAAATATGCAAGCTTTCACAAACCAGAGCTTGTTATCAGACTGTAAGACAGGTGGATGCTTTAAGAAGTATAAAAGTAAAGTAAAAATCTTAGGGAGATTTTTACTCTACTTTTAGACTGCTTAAAGCAACTACCTATCAGGTAAAAGGAACAGTGTTCTAGGGTTCTTTACCAGAATAGTGTTGATATACAACATTACATTATTAAACATTTTATTAGAGAAAAAGGTATAAGAGTGTAAATGGGTTTCTTTGAAAGAAAGGGTTAACCCTTTCCTGAAAGAAAGGGTTAACCCTTTCCCTTATAGAAGCGACTTTTAGCACATTCATTTTATTCATCCGCTGAAGAAAATAGTTCCAAATTATACCGTAATGAATATGTGTCATATTTAATACTTTCCTCATTCTAGCAGTTAATAGCTTAAAGCAGGCTGAAAGTAAAGCAGAATGCGCCTTAGGGCGCATTCTGCTTTACTTTCAACCTGCTTTAAGTAGTCACATATCTTCAATACTAGAAACAATGCTATCAGGTAAAGGGTTAAACAACAAGGAGCTTTATGCAGCTTACCATTTGCCATGAAGATATGCCTTAAAGATTTAAAAGCAAAGATACCATCGGCTAACATTTTGAGATCCTCAACTAATTCAGAACTACCCTCATCCATGGCAAAGTTGTCCAGGAAGTTATTCAAGCTGTAACAAAGAGAAATATTTCATACAGTTAGGCATGGTTTTTTTTTATACAACGAGTTGATTACATTTAATTACAACATAATATAGATAAAACACTGGCAAACAATTAACCGTTTTATGTGTCGCAGTGCCGTAAAATAAAACTCAATCAATCAATCATTAGTGCAGCAATATATGAATGGGCATACCTACCAGGTAATGGGTTTACAGACAAGTTCCTCTATTTCACTCACCTTGTAAGCAGTCTCTCTGGGCCTTTGTCAAGCAGTAACCTCTGTAATGTGGCCAGTGTAGACCCATTAAGAGACTCCATATCAAAGGAACTCAGTCTCTCCACATATATAGCGAGGTCAGACACACCCTCAATGTCTCGGATCAGGTCAGCTAGGTCATCAGAGAGTGTGCCTAGTAGTTCTTCGGTTTCTATATTCTCAAGCTGAAGTTGAATTACAAGAAGATTTGTACAGTAACCTGCGTACAGCAGTCAATGATCAAGATCAATGATCAGACAAGGTACAATCATAATTCAGGGCTCCAGATAAGTGGGAGTAAACTGTACAATTCCAACCTTTTTCGCGTTTGTTTCAGCACTAAATCCTATTGTGTTACTACTCATTTGAATCGTCTCGAAGAGATGATTCTAATGAGTAGTGACACCATAGGGTTTTATGCAGAAATAAAGATTTTAGTATTTGAAACCCCCCCCCCCCCTTATCTGGAGCCCTATCTTACCCTTTCTGTACAGGAAACAAGTATAAAAATCAATTGAAAGCAGTGTAGACCCAGATCAGAGGGCTCCATCGAAGAGACGATTCTAATGAGTAGTGACACCATAGGGTTTTATGCAGAAATAAGATTTTAGTATTTGAAATACCCCCCGTATCTGGAGCCCTATCTTACCCTTACTGTACAGGAAACAAGTATATTCATCAAATGCAAACAGTGAAGACCCTGATCAGAGGGCTCCATCAGGAGCCCTCTAATCAGGGTCTTCACTGTTTGATACAATTTTAAATATTTTGGGAACAAATTCCCGCGAAGTCGCTATTTGTAATTAAGAAAATAGAAGAGTCCATTTGGAAATTCAGCAGAGTAAGCATTAAAAATAAGGCGATGAGGAGCTGGTCTATGAGAGAAAGAGTTGTGCCATTTTATACTGATTTTCTCAATTATATGCATAAGGTTGCAGGTGCAGGACATGAAATCTAATAATTTGAAATAAAGATATTGAAATAACTATTATAACAACCACTCATAAATAGTCTTATGTATTATGCTTAATACAGGTGTCAGCTATACGTTAAATAAAAGTAAAGCAGAAAGCATCTTTAGGAGTTTTCTGCTTTACTTTCATATTGGTCCCACTGTAACCACCATAATCAAGTATAATTTTTAGCCTTTATTATCGGTGGATATTTTTTCCCCCATTATTGTGTAATGTGAGATTAACAAAGATGTCCTACCCCTTCTGTGACTCTGGCGAACTGGAGTAGATAGTTGGCTACTTCTAGAGCTGTGTCCTTGTCTGGTCCACACAGAGAGTCTCTAAGCTCGGTCAGTGACCCATCCCAGGCAGAGTCTTCACCATAGAGCTGATCCAGGTCTCCAGCTTCACAAACCTTGTCTATCAACTGCTCAGCTGTCAGGCTTTCCTGTAATAAACATACGGTAATACATGTACAACGAGAAACCGCCAAGGTCGGTATGGCCGGATTGTCTGCACTTTTGCTTTGTATAATATAGTTACCCATGGCATGTGATGATGACCTCACTACAACTGTATATGCCAAATTTGGTTGCTGTAGGACTTAAATTTGACTAAAACGGACACTAACAAAAAGGTAAACCAAGACGCAAACGAAAAGGTTAACCAAGAATTTCTTTAAGTCATTGGACCTTGAAATCTAGGTCACAGTGACCTAGTTACCCATGGCATGTGATGATGACCTCACTACAACTGTACATGCCAAATTTGGTTGCTGTAGGACTTAAACTTTGACTAAAACTGACACTAACAAAAAGGTCAACCAAAGTGAGGACGGACGGACAGACAGACAGACAGACAGACAGACAGACAGACGGACGGACGGACAGACGGACGGCATTCGCCAATCTATAGACCGCATTTTCAATCCGGCCAACAATAATTACGTTATGCTTATCCAGTTCTCCCTATTCACACACATTGTCTATCAACTGCGCAGCTGTCAGAACTTATTATTATTATTATTATTATTATTATACCAGATTTCCTGTAATAAACATAATACCACTAATACATACACATTACCAGTTGACAATGCGATACAGAGTGATGTATTTAGCTCAAGACGTTTTTGGCGGAAATAGCCGATCTGACGAGCGCCTTGGCGCGAGTCTGATCGGTTGTTTCCACCAAAAACGTCGAGAGCTAAATGCAACACTCTGTTGCGCACTGCCAACTGGTGATGTGTTTATTATATGCCTTGAATACAAACCAAAAACAACTAAATAGTTGTTTAAATCATTTTATATCCAAAATTTTTTAGTTATTTGAAGCAGAACAAGAATGTTTGTATGCCACAAAGAATAACGCGGCACTCGTACATGTACGTTAATGACGTCACGTTAAAACGAAAGCGACGTCAGAGTAAAATACAAAGTGGCTGATACAATGTGGCTGATACAGACTCTTGTATTTTACTGGGCAGATACACGCGGAAACGCTCGATATCATTCGAAGGCATATAATAAAATAGAGTTCAGTCACTTTAATCAATTGATCCTTACAAATGTATATACTAATCCTATGAAACAATGAACCAGTGCAGAGTACTCTTATCCTAAGCAAACAATTTAGACTAATATCAGGAGCCCTCTGATCAGGATCTGCACTGTTTTTCAGTTTTGGAATACACAGTCAAACAATCCTCAATTGTCGAAAGTAGACCAGACTTAATTGGGAATTTGAATTGTCCATTTCAAATTTCAGGGGTAAATGAATTAAATTAATTATGAACATTCAAAAACAGGCTTATTTTCACATATATACTTGTGGCAAATATGTGCAAAATAAAAGTAAAGCAGATTGGTACTACAATTAACCCTTTCCCTTATAGAAGCAACTTTTAGCACATGCATTTTATTCATCCGCTGAAGAAAATAGTTCCAGTTTATACCCTCATGAACACTTACCATAACAAATATTTTTATATAGCCTAGTAGATGGTAGTTTCAAGCAGGCTGAAAGTAAAGCAGAATGTGCCTTAAGGCACATTCTGCTTTACTTTCAACCTGCTTTAAGTGATCACCTGAATTTAATGTTATAAACAGGTTATTGGGTAAAGGGTTAAGGAAGAAGCACCATCCATTCCTCCATCTAATTCCAATGGTAGCTTAAACCAGGCTGAAAGTAAAGCAGAATGTGTCTTAACCCTTTACCTCATAGCCTGTTTTTAGATTTGGAGGCAGGTGACCACTTAAAGCAGGTTGAAATTAAAGCAGAATGCTTTACTTTCAAACTGCTTTAAGTCACTACTTGCTAGTATATAAGTAATATTTCTAATTGTACATGTTCATGCCTGTATAATCTTGAACTATTTTCTTTGGCGGAGGAATAAATTAAAATGCGCTAAAAGGCAGGTAAAAGGTTAAGGCTTACTTTCAACCTGCTTTAAGTGGTCAACTATGGATCTAAACTATTTGCAGAGATCTAAAAAATTGTTTTGCGTTTAACTCTTCACACAACATAAACATCATAGATCACCTCTAACTAACCCTATGTATAGACACCTCAAAATGCAGAAAAAATGAAAGTATAAAAATATAAAAAAAATTTCATAGACTTACCAGATCCAGATCAAAGCTACTGACCATGAAGAGGGAGAGTTGTTCCTGGCCAAGGTTGTAGGAGTTTTCAAAGAACTCCATGAGGTTTGTCATGTTCCCTTGTAACAGCTTCTCGAGACTTTCTTGGGCTGTAAAACACAACGTTATTTTACTTTGAATGTTAACACTTTCCTCCATAGAAAAACCTAATAATGCCTCCTGGCTCCGAGATTATAAAGCTTTGGACTTGAGTCTTAACTCGTTCCCAAGCATTTGATTGGTCAGATTTGAGCCTAGGCTAAAATCTGACCAATCAAATGCTTGGGAACACACTCAGACTCAACTAAAACGGTTTATAACCTCGGAGCCTGGAGTGTCAATTTTCAGAGCCATCAACAGATTGTCCTTTACTACTGCAAACACTGCAGAATCATATCAGACATGGATTTACCGAAGTCACAGGTGATCTTGGTCTACAGTTAAGCAACACTGCAATGCCTTTTCCTCAAGATATCAAACACCAATCTATTAAATTACAATAAAACCTTCATTTAAAGAAAACTGTTTGTCTCTAACAAGACTGCGCGTTCAATAAACGCTTATGCCCCCTGTGGCATTTTTGACAATATATAACCGTAAAAGAGCCCATTTAAAATATTCTAAGTTCAAATTAGGTCAAGATCAAGGTCAAAATCAACGTTTGGTGATATTGGTGGAATGGGAATTGTCAAAGGCAACAACTGTATAAATATCAAAGCATTGTAGTCAGTGGTGTTGATGCTAGAGGAAACTGTAAAATATAGTTAACCAAGAAATAGCCTATTTAAAATATTTTAAGTCCAAATTAGGTCAAGGTCAAAATCAAAGTTTTGTGATATTATTGGATAGGGAATGGTCCAAGGAACAACTGTATAAGTATCCAAGCATTTGGGTAAGCGGTGTTGATACTAGACGAATCGGTAAAATCTACTTAACCTTGTTACGGACGGACGGACAGGAAGATTACTATATGCCTACGCATCTGTTGATGCAGGGGCCATAAAAATCAATAACTGCTTAATGTAGAAAAAAGTAATACAGAAATCTCCTGTAAGAAGCTTTCTGCATAACTTTTGTCCTGCACTGTTATGCTGGGTCCATGCTTATAATATGTTTGAGACGAGTCTGAGATCGTTTTCAAGCTTTGAATAGTCAGATTCAAGCATTATGTTCAAATTTGACCGATTAAAAGCTCCAGACTAACTGCCTTAAACCTTCAGGTGTCACTACTCATTAGAATTGTCTCTCGATGCTGAAATGAGCGAGAAAATGTTGGATGTACAAGTATTCAGTTTACTCCCTCTTATCTGGAGCCCTGCATTTGTACATATATAACTTACATTTCTGCTGTTGTGTGTACAAGTTGACAAACTCCTGAAACATAGCTGCAGCATCTTCACTGCCACTGACTGTCTCCATGAACTTCTTAACCTGTTCGTCCTGTAAGATCTCAGTTATCTGGTCACTCAGAGTCAGGAATCTGAAGATAGTACACATCAAATTATCAACAATAAGTATTAGATCCATTTCTCCACAGCATCCCCTGTGCTCACCCCTTACTACTCCATTACATAAGTGACACATTTAAATATTTATAGGTGATGCTGAGTATAGGTGTCAGCTTAAAGCCAGCTGAAAGTACATGTTTAAAGCATATATATTTACTTAGAATAAGTGTCCTCGAGGTATTGTGTTAATTTGAATTCTGAAAGAGTATTCAATATTTACTTAGAAGTGTCCTCGAGGATTTCTCCTGATTTCATCATAAGTTCTCCCATACAAGTGAAGATATCGCTGGACTCGGCAAACAATACATTCATGGCTGTTTCTGTCAGGCTTGAATAGCTGTTGTAGGAGTTAATCATAGATCTGCATGTCATACTGTCGTCACTGTTTGATCCTGTCAGCTGCTCTGTAACCTGAAATAAACAACACAAACATCCTATCCACTCTTCTCTAAAACAGTCAGACCCAGACTGTTGAACCCTTAACTCCACAGATACACATTTTTACGCATTTATTTATACCTCCGCTAAAGAAAATAGTTCCAATTTATACAGTCAAGAATATGTATTGTAATTAAAATGTTCTATACTTTAGCAGATGATAGCTTAAAGCAGGCAGAAAGTAAAGCAGAATGAGCATTAAGGCGAATTCTGCTTTACTTTCAACCTGCTTTTAGTGATCATCTTTATTCAATACTAGAAACTGGCTATGAAGTACATGGTTAAATATAGAGGCATGTATAAAGAGTTCTTCAGTTGGGTTTCAGATAAAGGCAGAACTAACGTAATACAGACAGCCCCAAAAGGATCTTTCTGCATTACTTTTATCCTGCAGTAAGCTGTAACCTACATATCAAGACCATCAATTCCCTTCCAAACAAGATGTATTTTTGAAACTCTATAACCCCATTATGGCCATGTTCGAATTCTGCTCATTGGCCTCTAAATGAAGTTCATCTTTGTTGGACATGACGGAAGTGGTACCAAGTTAACATGCTTCTTGTGTTGAGTACACATGCCAAGTATGAAGTCTCTATCACCTGTAGCTCAAAAGTTATGGCCAAGACCAAAGTTGCGAACAGACAGACAAACCAAAACCAATATGCCCCTCCAATTTCGATTTCTGGGGCATAAAAAGGTCACTGAACAGAGGTAAGAATATGCTGTAAGGTATTTTGTAGAGTATACAATGTACATAACCATACTCACTGACTGCAGCTGAGAGGGTACAGTACTATCTTGTAAGTCTTCCAGGATCTTAACAATGTCCTTGTCACCAACACATGCTATGCCATGCATATCTGAAAAATATTGTCAAATTAACCCTGTAGCCCATAGCCTGTTCCTAGATTTGAAGACAGATGACCACTTACATCAGGTTGAAATTAAGGCAGAATGCGCCTTAAGGCACCCTCTACTTTACTTTCAGCATGCTTTAAGCTACCATCTGCTAGGATATCGAAAATATTTCCTATGGTTCACATTCATTACTGTATAAATTAGAACTATTTTCTTGAGTAGACGAAACAAATGAAGGCGTAAAAATACATATTTATTGGGTAATGAGTTAAAATCAGTAATATTTAGTGAAGTTCTTTGTAGCATAGTAGTTATTATAATCAGCTACTCTTTTGTCATACAAGGGTTGCATACCAAAAGCCATATATTCCTCTTGTCTTATGGTTGAGACTATAAAGTGATGTCCTCATTGAAAATGATAAAATATGGCATTCAAAATGAATAAAGTAACTGTTTTTATAATTATGAACTAAGGTGCCTTCCAGATATGATTCTTTTATTACAGAGTCTAAGACAATATATTAGGAAAAGGGTAAAGTGTTTCAATCAGTCCCTTCCCTGCCTTACCCTGATTAAAAGAATTTCTGCAAACAGTTTAGATCCTGATCAGATGCTGGTAATGCTGCGCCTGTTCAGGATCAAAACTGTTTGACATTTGACAGTTCAACAATTCTTATTTCAAACATACCTAGACCTAAATTTGAGAAATACAAGCAGATGACGACTGATTAAAGCAGAGGACATCATGGCAGTGAAGGCGTTTAATGTCACAGACTGATAAATCGTTTAACCCATTACACCATAAATACGCCTTTAATTTGTTCCTCCACTGAAGAAAATAGTTTCAATTTAACCAGTCATGAACATGTACCATAAGAAATATTTTCTATTTCCAAGCAGATGATAGCTTAAAGCAAGCTGAAAGTAAAGCAGAATGTGCCTTAAGGCACACTCTGCTTTACTTTTGCCCTGCTTTAAGTGGTTATCTATCTTCAATCTGCTTTAAGTGGTTTTCTGTCTTCAAAATTAGAAACAAGCTATAGGGTAATGGGTTAATGTCACAGACTGATAAATCATTTAAATATCTTACCAATCATGAGCTGTAACATCTCTGTACCGACATGCATTTGGTTGATGTAGATGCCCATCATTGGCTCTAACACCTCACTGTACATCTCAGTATTCCGGATATATCCCAGCATACTATCACACGCTCCCAAAAGGCTGAAATAATAAGTCAAGTTATCACATGACACATTTTGCTATATACCCATTAATGACAAAAGTCAGTCTGAGGCACTTACAAATGGAAAAGGTTACAGTATTCTTATGCACCTCTGTGGAGGAAAAAACTTATAAACAGTTGACAGCTCAATGTAAATCAAAAGTAATGCACAAAGCTCATTTAACCCACTACCCCATAGCCTATTTCTAGGTTTTGAAGACAAGTGCTCACTTAAAGCAGGTTGAAAGTAAAGAAGAATGTGCCTTAAGGAGCATTCTGCTTAACTTTCAGCCTGTTTCAAGCTACCATCATTCTTGTAGAATATGGAATATATTTCTTATTTGGCATATTCATGAGTGGTTAAATTTGAACTATTTTCTTCAGTGCAGAAATAAGTGAAAGGCGTAAAAAGGCATATTTATGGGGGAATGGGTTAAGAGCTGTCTGCTTTCCTTAAATCTAGCATTAAGCTGCCACTTGTATAACGGACAGCTAATTAATTTCTATTGATTCGTCATTCAACTCATTAATTTGACTGTATTAGAAATACAGTAAAACCTCTCTATTACGACAACTAGATTATGTTAATTAATACGTATTTAAGGCAGGTGACTGCTTACAGCAAGGTTTTACTGACATCTTGCTTTAAGCTGTCGATCACCTGTAATTTTCAGTCAATTTGTCTTCTTTTTAGTGGTCTTACTAGAGATGTTTTACCGTAACAGATTGCTTACCTGTCCGAGTTGGTCAAGGACATGTCTGGGGACTCTAGATAGTTAATGATTGGTGCGAACCAGTCTTCCATTCCTTCCATGTTGAAGTTGAGATTCTGTAGCATTCTAGTCATCTGATCATTGATGTGGACTATCAGAGATCCCAGACTTCTGTCAGAGGCACTTTCTCCATTTGCTATGTTACTTAACTGAAATATTAATAGGATACACAGTGAATGGCATTTTGTGTATTAAACGGAGGTAAACAGATAACTCATATGTATGTAGTAAACCACTCTTATACAGTCCACTACCCCAGTCAACAAAGTCTCATAACTTGATATTGTGACTATAAAGCAGAGCTCCAGATGGGGACTGTATTTCCACAACTAAAACCCCTAAAATAAAACAAAGATTGAAACCAGAAGTCTTTCGAAATTAAACACATTTGAATTTAATTACTTCAACAAACGCCTGTAGAAATTTCTAAGACCAGCTGCAGAATGCTTAATGCAGAACAAAAGTAAAGAAAAAAGCTTTTTTTAGAAGCTTTCTACATTACTGACATCCTGCATTATACTGTCACTGTATTCACAACATTTGGGATATTTGTTTGGTTGTTAAGTTTATTAAACTGACCTTCTCCATGATGTCTTTTGTGTGTTCACCAAACAATTCCTGCAGTGAGGGCATCACTCCTACTGCGTTACACAGGTCTTGCTGGATAGCTGTGACGTCGGTGCCCTCTAGGAACGTGAACAACTGGTTGAACTCCGATGGATCACACACCACCCTGTCCCAATCACCTCTCAGCATCACTGACACAAACTGTACAAGCGAAAATGGAATTACAGTAAAAACTCGATTCTACGAACTCGCGTTAGTTCGAACATACCCATATTTCAAAGTTAAAACGTGGCTTAGCCACGTTTTAACTTTGAAATATGGGTATGTTCGACTTAATCGAGATCGACTTATCAAAATTCAACTTACGAAATACTGGTAATATTGATTTAAGCGAGTTCGTAGTATCGAGTTTCGACAGTACTTTTCTAACATTTTGCATGAGTGTCAGTTTTTATTTTGTCTGATGGTGTTTAAATGCAGGTGGCTGATTAAAGCAGGATGAAACTAAAGCAGAAAAATTATTCAGGAATTTTTGTCTGTACTTTCATCCTGCTTTAAACCATCAGTTGTTTAGTTATTTGGCAGATTAAAGCAGGTTGAAACTAATGCAGAAAACTCCTACAGGAATTTTCGGCTTTATTTTCATCCTGCTTTAAACCATCACTTGATAAGTTATTTTGCACTGTTGGCTATCAATATTAAAGGTTAGCACAAGTGAGATTGTATTCATTACAAGTTGAATGGAAACAATACAGAGTGACACTTACCATCTCCGGGTCCATCAAAGCCGTCATTAGAGATGCTACACTCTCCTCACTGAGGCTGTTTTGTAAAATCTCCGTCACCTTCTCAGAGTCAGGCAGAAACTTTTCAAGGGATAGGCTTCCGTAGTCTAATGAAAGAAAATAAATGTTTTGTAAAATGTCTCTCACTTTCTTAGAGTCAGGCAGAAACTTGTCAAGGGAAAGGCTTTCATAGTGTAATGAAACAAAATAAATGTTTTATGAGTTTTATGATTCTGGGTGGTAGTTTTAAGCCTAGCGCCCACTAAATAGGATATTGACAAACAGAGAAGACCCTGATGAGATGCGTAGTAATGCAGCGTCTCATCAGGGTCTTCACTGTTTGCTAGGTCATATTAACCCTTAGCCTGCCATGCACAACTATAGCTCCATATGCAAACAGCTTGGATCCGGATGAGACGCCGAGTAACTCGGCGTCTCATCCGGATCCAAGCTGTTTGACACTCGGACAACATTTTCAGCAATTTTGAGCAACTTTGAAGCACTTTGAAACTTGAAGCAGACGAGAAATATAGCAGACCACAATTTATTTGGCGGGCTAAGGGTTAAGTGTACTGCTGTATAGATAAACACTGCATTTTCCATAAGACCAAGCTTGTATATCTATAATGAAATCTTCTTGCAAGCACATTCATTGCAATATGCAGGCATCAATGGGTTCAGATCTAATCATCATACATTATCCTTTCTGTTTGATCTGCTATAGTAAACACCTGCGTTCATTTAAGAAATGAATGGATTTTATTCGGCGTTCAAGCGAAATGAAAGAAAATTATCAGTAATTTTGTTGATAATTTTCTGTCGTTCGCTTGAACGCTAAATAAAATCTGTTCATTTCTGATATTTACAATGTATTTGCTGTAATTTCTAATATTAGATTAACATTTTGTAAGTATGCATGTATGTTTAATCCATATTAGAGGTTGACACAAATAATGTGTACCCTATCAGGAACAGCCATGACCAAATTACTGTAGCTGCGTACATTCGAAAGCAAAAAAATAAGTTCCATTGTTTACATTCGAAGATCAACAACTTTGACAGTTTGGCATGAAATTGACGGTTTGACGTCATTGGAAGTGACGTCATTTTTAAAGTAGGAAAAATATATGGGTTTTTTTGGCATAAAGGAATGCAGACAGTTGTTGTTTATGAGGTATGTCAATTTTCTTGCAATTTATCTCATTAATAAAGAAGAATATTAGTCGGGAATCATGGTTTCCACTAATAGGAAGGCTGCAAACTTATATGATTTTGAGGGACAATTTAACAAAGGTTTTACCTCACATTTCAAACAAAGATTAAAATAAAATTGTCAATATTTTGTTATGTTCTTTATTTTGTTACATCTTGTCTGTATTTCATTAGAGATGTATTGCCATCAGTTCTGTAGTTATCCCAATGCCTATTTCACTCACCATTGAGTTCTTTATTCAACATTTCCAGAAATTCTGCTACAGCTTCGAGTATGTTTGTGAGTCCCTCGATATCACTCTCTTGAAAAAGCATTTGAAGCAAGAATGTTGTGCTGGAAATACAGATGAGTCTTGATAATTCTAACTCACTTAACTCTTTTTCACCTGTCAAGTGTCGGGACACCCAGTATATCTGCTGTAACTATCCTAATGATTGAACTTATTGCTTGTATCACATAGTAATTGGCCAAAAAGGTGCACAGTGAATGGTAAACAGTGTAGACCCTGATCAGACTGCTCCGGAAGGAGCAGTCTGATCAGGGTCTACAATGTTTGCTCATATGGCTGTCTGTCCCAATACTTAGGATCATTACGGTACAACAAATGAATATTTCTTGATGATATTAGATACGTACAAGTGAAAAATTAAAACAAGATGGAAGTAAATCAGAAAGCTCCAATAGGAGTTTTCTACTTTACTTTCATAGTGCTTTAAGTAGCCATCTGCCTTACACACAGTTGGATATAGTTAATTTGAAGTTTTGGCTATGGAGGAAAGAATCATGTCAAATTAACTAAAGATTCAGATGAGGGTAGTCTTGCAAGTATTTAAGTCCATACAACTCTTCAAGATGATTCACAACATACATGTATTTCATGGAAAATTAACAAACGATTCAGAATTGAAAGGTAGTACACATACATGTATTTGAAATACTTTAATCTTTATATTGCCACTAGTTAAAACCATAATTATGTTGTGACTACTCATAAGCATAATCTCAAAGAAATTGTTTTAACATACTAAGAGAAGATTGTCAGCCTGCCATAACACATTACCCCATAGCCTTATCTTATTTTGAAAACAGGTGATCACTTAAAGCAGTTTGAAAGTAGAGCAGAATGCACTTAAAGCTTTAGCTATCAACTGCTTGGATATAGAAAATATTTATGATGAATATTCATGTCATAAAGTGGAACTATTTCCTTTAGAAGTGGAATAAATTAAAGGTATGAAAAGGCAATTTTGTGGGGTATTAGGTTAAACATATGTGATCATTCTTTTAGATAGAGCTATGATTTTGTGCCCAATAGGTATAATACTATTGTGTATGGTTCTATATAAAACAATACATGTACACTCTTTGAGACTATTCTAATGAGCAGTATTTATGATGCATATTCATGACTGTAAAAAATGTAACTATTTTCGTCAGTGAAGAAATGGATTAACCCTTTGAACCCTAGTCCCGCATATAGGCGTGCTTTTCAAACAGTGAACATGTGAAAAGTACACTTGTCTGGAACAAACAGTGAAGACCCAGATCAGAGGGCTCCGAAAGGAGCCCTCTGATCAGGGTCTTCACTGTTTGTCATAATGCCAAAAATGGACAAAACAACCATTAAAAGCCAGAAATGGACTAGACTAAAATCGAAACTGGACTTGTTCATTTAAAGTTTCAGGGAGGAAAGAGTTAAAGGCGTAGAAAGGCATATTTATAGAGTAATGTGTTTACCATCTACCTGTCTTCAGTACTGAAAACAATCTATGAGTGAAAGTACTAACCTGTCTTCGCTAACTTGCCCAATCCCAGCCATTGCATTCTCCAGGAAATCATCCCCACTGAGACCACTAAGAAAGTCCTCAAAATCTGTGTTGGCAATGGTGTCTGAGGCCTCAGACAAGTTGTCAAGTATCTCATTCCAAGTGGCCGGCTTCAACAGAGTTTCACCAGAGACAGCCTCAAACTATAATAGTAATAATTAAACTGTAACCTCAAAAACAATAGACTCTACTAAACTTGAAGTCTCTAAAACCATTTGTTCTGCTGGCTCACAAACTAATTAACCAATTACCCTAAAGCCTGTTTCTAGTTTTGAAGACAGGTGACCACTTAAAGCAGGTTGAAAGTAAAGCAGAATGCACCTTAAGGTGCATTCTGCTTTACTTTCAGCCTGCTTTAAGCTACCAGCTGCTAGAATATAGAAATTATTTCTAATGTTAAATATTCACAACTGTATAAATTGGAACTATTTTCTTCAGTGGAGTGATACATAAGAGGCGTAAAAGGCGTATTTATGGGGTAATGGGTTAATGAAGACACAAAGGGAGCTCTAAGGGGTAGGTGGTTGCTTGATGTAGGACAATAGTAGAGCAGAAAGCTGCCTTTGCTTGATGTAGGACAATAGTAGAGCAGAAAGCTGTAGTTTTATGCATTACTGTTATCTTGTATTATGCTATAATGAAAACCAATTCAATTTCATTTGAATGATTGCTTAACCCTTTATCTCATACTAGTATACTGTTTCTAGTTTTGAAAACAGGTGACCACTTAAAACAGGTTGAAAGTAAAGCAGAATGCCCCTTAAGTCATGTTTGCTTTACTTTCAGCCTGCTTTAAGCTATATGCAATATCTACCAGGATATGGAAAATATTTCTTATTGTCCAAATTCATGACTGTATAAAGTTGAACTCATTTTTTCAGTGGAGAAATAAATTAGAGGCATAAAAAGGCATATTTATTGAGTAATAGGTTAATCTCCCTTTAATATCTTAAAAAGCTTCTTACTAAATAATCTACAGAGGTTTCAGTCTTATTTCTCACACTCAAATTTGCCGTAACTTTTATAAATTGCTCAATTCTAAATTTGCAAAATGTATATACAGAAAGTAAATACATGTACTGTCAAAACTGTAAAGCAACTATTGGACTGCAGTTACATTGATTGTCTTTCAGACAGGTGGAGCTTTATGCTGGACAATAAGTAATGCAGAAAGCTCCAGTATGAGCTCTCTGCACTACTTTCTTCCAGCATCAGGCGCTAGATCAACCTGAAAGCATAGCGTCGCTTCTTCATTTAGTAGTCAGACACATTGAAAGTCTTTTGACAGAGAGCAGCTTCATGTTTGTAAACATTGCTTAGCCCTTTCATTCAGTTGTTTTTAACCCATTACCCCATAGCCTGTTTCTAGTAATGAAGATAGGTGACCACTTAAAGCAGGTTTGAAGTAAAGCAGAATGTGTTCTGCTTTACTTTCAACCTGCTTTAATTAAGCTATCTGTTAGGATATAGAAAATATTTCTTTTGATACATGTTTATGACTGTATCAATTGGAACTATTTTCTTCAATGAAGGAATAAATTAAAGGCGTATAAAGGTGTGTTTATGGGGGAACGAGTTAACTCATACTAAGCTTGTGTAAAACATTTTACCATGTCTTGCAGCGCGACCATATCCATATAGTTAAAGTTGTTCTCCACAAGAGTTGAGTACCAAAGGTTACTGTCCAGTCCACACAGCAGGGAACCAGCTAAATAGGCTTGCTCATCTGTCAGGCCATAGTCATAGAATGACCTTGCATAATCCATAGAAGGCCTGCTACAGACAAACGCCTGAAGGGCAGGTATTTTCCCTGCTTCTGCCATCTGAAATAGATGAAAATAACAATGGAGATGCAAAACCTACACTTTTGTATTGCAGTGAAATATAGAGTAAAAATTATGATAGCACTAAATCCGAACAAGTTTGAAGAGACAGATAGACTGACTGACAGAGAAGAGAGAGATAGATTGATGCCACCAAGGAACAGGGTTTTCCCCAGGCCATTTAAGCGCTGGGGCACCCATTTGCCTTGTTTTTTTTACCGCCGTTTCCCCAGCGCCTTTAATTCTCGTCTGCACTTGAAATCCCAGACCCCAGTACTTTAAAATATACTAATAGTAAACATATCTCTTGTCAGAAAGAAATTTAAATTGATAAATTAACAAACAATGTTTTAGCAGGCTGTTTATCTTTAGTACACCATTGAAATATGCTTTAAAGTCACTCAAGGAATTCCATTTATATATTAAAACTTAAAAAATATTTGACAGGCAGAAAGGGGTAGTAATCCCTACTGCACCCTCCCATACATGTGATATTTTCTTGGACCCAAATAGGGAGATCTGGAAATTTAAATAGGGAGATTGGGGTGCCAAATAGGGAGCTTTTTTCGCGACAAAACTAGGCGCAGGCGATGAAAATCCAACACATTTATCTATTTTCATAAGTTAATCACTAATTGCTTATATTTTTTTTAAATCAGTGAATAGATAAGTCTATAGACCACTATGAGTCTGACAGAGACAATTTTCACCCAGAGATATAGTTTTTAAAATACTGATATGGGCCTTTTATTCTAGCATCTAGGCTGAAAGTAAAGCAGAGTACTCTTCAGAATCATTCTGCTTCAGTAAAAGTTTAAGCCTGCTTTAAGCTAGATCTACCATCTGCTAGGATATAAGAACTCAGTTGATTTCTTATGGTTCTTATATTATTCATGACTATAGTAAAAATAAACTGGAACTATATCTATTTTCTTGAGAGAATGAATGAAGTAGTTCAAATAGTCTAGATTTCTATCTATGGAGTAGGTCTAGAAAGAATTCGCAACTTACCAATCTGTTATTAGATCTAATTAAAGTTTGCAAACAGTATGAATCCAGATGAGACTATCTAGATACAAAAAGTTTGAAACTGATATTTTCTGAAAGAAAATGCACAAAAATAAACTCAGAGAATTGTTTCAGACGACAAAGTCTGTAGACGACATTTACTAGCGCCATAAAGTGGGCGTGGTTTTAACAACGAAATATCGCGTCTAAATTTTCTACCGCGAAAACTGATTGCAAATCAATTTTACGAGCGTAATTGGTTGTGAAATCAAACTTAATAATTATAAATTTGCACAAATCGTATGTAACAAACAGAAGAATTTAGGTTCAATGTTAAATTTTAATTGATTGTTAGAAAACGATACCGGGGAAACTTTTTAGCCTAACAAAATATACGTGATTCCCGTAGCAAATATTTAGTCGCCCCGTCATTTTAACGGTATAATTTTCGAAGTATTTTTTTCTGTTACGTGAATATTCAAAGTGGTGGAAATAAATTCATAAATGTAGCTTTCATATAAGATGTGTGCTTGTCCAGAACTTACGGAGAATTATCTGATTTTAATCCGACCCGTATCGGCGACATAGATCTTTATCCTTCGCATCACCCCTTCTAAAAGGTGTCGTTGCTAGGTCTCCGATTCGGGGCGAACCTGTCAATCACTTTTTTTTGATAACCAATTAGATCTACAACACATATACATATGTCAAACCCCACGCAGCGCGTGTGGACAAACATTGTTTGGCAGCCACACTATCAAACTTATCGACGATTGCGTAACGTGTTTACACGCATCAGTAGCGTTTGGTGATAAGCGTGTGTACGGATTAGCCAGAGAACTCTGAAGCCAATTTTAAGACTTTTAGAGTCGGCGAACGAGGAATGATATAAAAGTTCATATTGAAAAAAAATGAACCTGGTTTAATGAAATATCGGGAGATTTCGTCTCCCGACCGGGAGATCGTGAGTAGAGGTCAAATTTCGGGAGCTCCCGACCAGATCGGGAGATATCACATGTATGCACCCTCCCCTGCCCCAGCGCCTTTCATTTTTTTCAGGGAAAACCCTGTGGTACCCCGTGGAAACAGCAATATCTTAGTACCACTTTCATTTCTTTTTCAAAAATGTTTAAGTTAAAGAATTAATAGTTAGTTTCCCTCTCTTAACCAAAACCCCCATAAATACACCTTTAATTTATTCATCCTCTGAAGAACAGAATTCCAATTTATACTTTCAGGAATATGTACCATTATAAATATTTTCTATTTTCTAGCAGATGGTAACTTAAAGCAGGCTGAGCGTAAAGCAGAATACGCCTTAAGGCAGAGTCTGCTTTACTTTCAACCTGCTTTAAATTGTCATCTATCTTCAAAACTAGAAACATGCTATGGGGTAAAGGGTAAAATGATATACAGAACATTGCAAAAATTGTCAACCTAGGAACAGGATATACATGTACGGTGTAAGTGATAATCAAATTTAGCATTCACTAGATATGACCAGAAAAAATATGCGTATCATCTTAAACCATACTGTTTGTAAATATAGTGGTAAAAATATAAATAAACAAGTAGAATGCACAAGGTTTAAAGAGTCTACATGATGTATAAGAAGCAGTTTTCTTACTGGTCTATTGACTCAACATAGTTCCTACAGGCTCCAGATAAGGTTTCAAAAACTAAAATCTTTATTTCTGCATTAAACCCTATGTTGTTACTACCGGTACTCATTAAAATCGTCTCAGAGAGACGATTCTAATGAGTAGCAACACCATAGGATTGGTGCTGAAATGAGTGAGAAAATGTTGGATTCGTTCAATATACTCCCTCTTATCTGGAGCCCTGGTGCCATACTTACAGCATACTTGGAGTGGGCGTCGGCCAGCATATGAAGCCATTCATCTGCACTACCAACTATAGCCAGCATCTTGTACAGCTTCACAGTGTCAGATAGAGACTCGTCATCTGATATAGCTGAATTGAAGAAAATAAAATTTTAACATCTGGTACACTAGGCACTTTTCATCTGCTCTTTTGTTTTTGTCTGCAAGATTGCTTCAAACATACACTTAAACTTGTGTTAAGTTGGCCATTCTATGTAGAAGTATATAGCTCTCTAAAGACAGGTGGTAGCATATGGCACTTTAAGGTGCATTCTGATTTGCTTTCAACCTGCTTTAAGAGGTCATCTGTCTTTGAACCTATACAGAAACTAGAGGCAATATCTTCTGAGTGTCAAAAAGTTTCAATCTAGATGGAATGCCTGAGTCAGGGAGCTACAAGTATTATTTTCTAAGTCTTTGGATTATATTATTCAAAATCCTGTTTAAAACTAAATTTTTCCTAATAGCAAATATATAGTAAGTGAAATTTGGAAAAAAGTCTTTAACTCTTTCCTCCCTGAAACTTTAAATGGACAATTCCAGTTTCCATTTTAGTCTAGTCCATTTCTGACTTTTAAGGGTTGTTTTTGTCAATGTTTGGCATTATGACAAACAGTGAAGACCCTGATCAGAGGGCTCCTTTCGGAGCCCTCTGATCTGGGTCTTCACTGTTTGCACAGGACAAGTGTACTATTCATACGTACACATTTTGAAAAGGACGCCTATATGCGGGACTAGGGTTCAAAGGGTTAAGATAGCAAAAAGAAAATGGACACTTACCTTTCAACCTTTGCATAAGATGGGCTGTAAATCTTGAAGTAAGTGTCATAAATATGCCCCCATCATATCCGAGGTCAAGGTCCATTAATTTCAAAACGCTTAATACCCTGAAACATGCAAGAACATAGTTACAGTATAACTCCGAAAAACAGAACATATTTCTTGTACAGTAAAACCTCTCTATTACGACCACTAAAAATAAGGCTAATTGTTTGTATAAAAGACAGGTGACATCTTAAAGCAAGATGACAGTAAAACAGAAAGCTCCTACAGGAGCTTTCTGTTTTACAGTCACCTTGCTTTAAGCAGTCACCTGTTCTTTACCCCTAAAAATTAACACGATTTATTGGTCTTAATAGAGGGGTTTTTACTGTACCTTAATATTAAATATTTATTCTTCATTCTCACCAATCTGTCAACAATGAATTATACAGAGCTCTAGAACAAGTGGCAATTTAACCCATTACCCCATAAATATGCCTTTTCACACTTCTAATTTATTCCTCCACTGAAAAATATAATTCTACTTTACACAGTCATGACTATGTATCATAAGAAATATTTTCTGTATCCTAGTAAATGATAGCTTAAAGCAGGCTGAAAGTAAAACAGAATGACTTGTGCCTTAAGGCACATTCTGCTTTACTTTCAACCTGTTTTAAGTAGTTACCTATCTTCAATACTAGAAAGTGGCTATGGGGTAATGGGTTAATGCAGAAAGCTTCAAATGTTGTCCTGTATTAGGCTGCATCGTGTCTTAAAATACTGCACTTTTAAATGGATACCAAATCTCCATCGTAAACAAACTTTAACATAAGTAATTCGTATCTTGCAATAATAATTATATTTTATACTTTCTATTCATATTTTTAAACCTTTTTATTTTTACTAAGCCCTGTTAAAGAGTCATAGAAACCTTTCCCTGCAGCCTGACAGATGGATGCCTTAAGCAGGCTGAATATAAATCAGAAAGCTCTTTTAGAAATTTCCTACATTACTTTTGGCCTGCTTTAAGCAAACACCTGTCTTAACCAATTACCTCGTAGCCAGTTTCTAGTTTTGAATACAGGTGACCACTTAAAACAGGTTGCAAGTAAAGCAGATTGTGCCTTAAGGCACATTCTGCTTTACTTTCAGCCTGCTATAAGCTATCATCTGCTAGGATATAGCAAATATTTCTTATGAAACATATTCATGACTGTATAAAGTTGCACTATTTTCTACAGTGAAGGAATAAATCAAAGGCGTAAAAAGACGTATTTATGGGGGAATGTCTTAAATTCTGTTAACAAGCTATGGGGACAAAAGTTAACTAAAGAGTTGAAGGTAAGTGCTTACATTCGAGGGTTTGTGTAGGTGGAGGTTAGGAAGTCCATCAAATCATTGGAGTCCAACCACTGTTGTAAGTCTGTAGTTTCTGGATCCTCCATCTCTACAAGTCCCATCAGCAAACTGACCAGCTTGTCAATGTTGCTGCTCAAAGATGACCAGTCAGGAATAACTCGATCATTCCAGATATCATCAATCTAAATAGCATAAAACAATAAAGTTTAAGTGTTTTAACTTTGAAATATAAGTAAGGTCAACTTAAGTGAGTTGAGTTAAGTTGAGAAATTCAACTGAAATAATAATTATACAAGTAAGTTCAACTTAAACCATTACCCCATAGCTCCAATTTTGAGGACAGGTGACCACTTAAAGCAGGTGAAAAGTAAAACAGAATGTGTGTTATTCACATTCTGTTTTACTTCCAGCCTGATTTACGCTACAATACTGCTTTAAGTGGTTATGCATCTTCAAAGTAAGAAACAGTTCAAAGGCTAAAGGGTTACAACACTACTCCCCTTTATCCCATTACCCCATAAATACACCTTTTTACGCCTTTAATTGATTCCTATACTAAAGAAAATAGTTCCAATTTATACTGTCACAAATAAAAATCATACGAAATATTTTCTATATTCTAGCAGATAAAAACTTAAAGCAGGCTGAAAGTAAAGCAGAATGTGCCTTAAGGCGCATTCTGCTTTACTTTCAAGCTGCTTTAAGTGGTCCCATATTTTCAAAGCTAGAAACAGGCTATGGGGTAATGGGTTTTCTCACATAACTACCCTTGTTTTCTATAGCGAACAACGATGACGAATATCCATATCTCCAACATGTGTAAGATCACTTTGATGACGTCACTATAACGTCACTATTTATAACGGCGTTTTGACGTCACCAGGGTTCCAAAAAACGCATATTGCTTTAAAAAGATCTTAAATCGTTGGTAATGTGAGAAAAAGAATCTGTCACTCGTCGATGTTTAAGACAAGTTGATCTCAAACTCGTCTAGAATAGAAAAGTTATTAAGCTCGCCAAGGCTCGCTTAATAACATTTCCATTCTAGACTCATTTGAGATCAGCTTGTCTTAAACATCGACGAGTGACAGATCCTATATATCTACAATGTGTATTCTCTGAGCTATGTACGTACCTTCTGTTGCACTATCTGTGTGTCTATCTGGTCTTGTAGGCTCTTGGCCAGGGCACTAGGGCTTAAACACATGATCTGTGCCAGGGTCTCTGCCACTTCCATACCATGACCAGGCAAGGTTAGGTACTCTGCCAGTGTATTGCTTTCACACAATGTCACAATACTATGTGGGTCACCTAGCAGCGAGTTCAACTGGAGAGAAACAGAGCCAAATTTATTCACTGGTTTTTACCCTTTGAAAATTAAACAAGTATTGAAGCCTTAACCCATTACCCCATAGTTTTTTCTAGTTTTGAATATAGGTGACCACTTAAAGCAGGTTGAAAGTAAAGCAGAATGTGCCTTAAGGCACATTCTGCTTTACTTTCAGCCTGCTTTAAGCTATCATCTTCTAGGATATAGCAAACATTTCTTATGAAATATATTCATGACTATATAAACTGAAACTATTTACTTCAGTTGATAAATAAATTAAAGGCATATTTATGGGTTAATGGGTTAAAGGATCCAATCAGGCCCCACAAATTGTGGGATCTGATTAGGGTTCAAATTGTTTGTCACATTGACAGTATTTCTATAAAAGCAATCTATAAAAGAATGAGTGATTCAAAGTTTGGTTGTAGCTTGCAAATGGTTGGAGAATTAAGTTAACTCTTTCAACACCATAGACCTGTTCAAGATATACTCATTATATTTGCAAACAGTAAATACCCAGATCAGAGGACTCCTATAGGAACCCTTTGATCTGGGTCTTCACTGTTTGCTAATGTAGATCAGTATGTATAAAACTACCCACAATTCCAAGTAGACTGGTTCATGTTTTTGTAACTAAAACGATCCATGAGGGAATCTAATAACCCACAAGAATTACTTAGTGTTGTAAGAGTTAAACAGACAAAATATACAAATGGAAAGACAGATGGATGGGCTAGCTTATGAACACAGGTGCAACAGGAGCATAAAAAAAACATGAACATACCGTGTATCTGTATCTTTTGAACTGTTTGTTATTTTTAATCTTTGAATAGCAAAATCTTTGTAAAATTGAATCCAAATGAGATGCTGAGTAACTTGTTTTTCAAAGATCCAACCTATTTAACAAGCTGACCTTAATTTAAAGATCTGTAGCAGAATTAAGGTAACATGCAAATGTTACAATACTCAGCATGCAATGAGTTAACCATTATCCTGCCGATTGCGACTTGACTTGTGTATGCAAACAGAGGTCGTCCAGATCAGATGTCGCATAACATTTGCTTTAGAGAACCCACCCTGTGACATCATCATTTGTTCCAGTCACAGTCTGATGAAGATTATCAAGTACAAATTGTGAAAATATCTGGCATTGAAAATATGTTGCTTTTTAAATCTTTATACCTTGTCTGGGTCAATGGTAAGGTTTCCTGTATTGTCCTGTAGGAGTTCACCGAGCATCTCGAGGGATTCTAGCAGCTGTACCACATCAGTAACATTCCCAATCAATCCATTAGTGGTATCTGTAGACAAAGGTATACCATAACAAACACTATATACTCATACGAATGGATAGGGCCATTTAACCCTATCTCCACCATAGAAGCGCCTTTTAGCGTTTTCAATTTATTTATCCACTGAAGAAAATAGTTCTAATTTACAGTCATGTACATGTACTGTAAAAAATAATTTTTATGTTCTAAAAGATGGTACCTAAAGCAGGTTGAAAGTAAATCAGAATGTGCCTTAAGGCATTTCTGCTTTACTTTCAACCTGCTTTAATCCTTTCCTCCCTGAAAACTCAAATGGACAAATCTAGTTTTCAATTTAGTGTAGTCCAATTTTTGACATTTTAGTGTTGATTTTCACAATATATATCAAAATGACAAACAGTGTAGACCCTGATCAGAGGGCTCCTTAAGGAGCCCTCTGATCAGGGTCTACACTGTTTGCATAGGACAAGGGTACTCCTCACAGGTACACTCTTTGCAAATGACACATATATGCGTGACTAGGGTTCAAAGAGTAAAGTTGTCACCTGTCTTCAAAACTAACAAGAGCCCCATGGGGCATAATTCGCTCACCTGAGAATAACTAACAAAATGGAGATAATTATTAAAAATATTTATGTCCAGGAAGGGGTCATAATTTGAACAATCTTGTTAGAGGACCTGTAGATGATGCTTTGTGCCAAATATCTAATATCCGGGTAGTGGGGTTTTAGATAAGAAGATTTTTGTAAGTTTCCATTGAAAAAAAATCTATTTTTAACTCCTGTGACCTACATATGCAACAGACTGAAACCAGTTGAACAAAATAGGTAAAGGATATCTAGAAGTGTCACCATGCTGAATATCAAAGCTCTGGCCATATTAGTTTCAGAGAAGAAGACGTTTGAAAATTTCACTGTAACTCTATGTAAAACTGTGACCCCCCGGGGCGGGGCCAATTTTGACCCCAGGGGCATTATTTGAACAAACTTGATAGAGGACCTGTAGGCGATGCTATGTGCCAAATATCTAAGCTCTGACTCTTGCAGTTTCAGGAGAAGATTTTTTAAGTTTTCATCAAAAAAATCTATTTCTAGCTCCTGTGACCTAGTTATGCAACGGACCAGAACCATTTGAACAATTTTGGTATAGGACATCTAGAAGTGTAACCATGCCAAATATCAAGGCTCTGGCCACATTAGTTCCAGAGAAGAAGACGTTTGAAAATTTCACTATATAACTCTATGTAAAACTGTGACCCCCGGGCCGGGGCCAATTTTGACCCCAGGGGCATTATTTGAACAAACTTCATAGAGGACCTGTAGGCGATGCTATGTGCCAAATATCTAAGCTCTGACCCTTGCAGTTTCAGAGGAGAAGATTTTTTAAGTTTTCATCAAAAATATCTATTTTTAGCTCCTGTGACCTAGTTATGCATCCGACCAGAACCATTTGTTCAATTTTGGTATAGGACATCTAGAAGTGTAACCATGCCAAATATCAAGGCTCTGGCCACATTAGTTCCAGAGAAGAAGACGTTTGAAAATTCCACTATATAACTCTATGTAAAACTGTGACCCCCGGGTCAAACTTTGAACAACCTTGATAGAGGACCTATAGATGATGCCATGTGCCAAATATCTAAGCTCTAGCCCTTGTGGTTTTTGACAAGAAGATTTTTTAAGATTTCCTTATTTTTTTACTTTGGTTGCCATGGCAACCAGAGTTCTGCATTGGTTTTAATTCTTTGAACAAATTTAAAAGAGCTTGACCCAAAAAACATTTCTGTAAAGTTTGGTTGAATTCTGTCAAGCGGTATAGGAGGAGATGTCATTTGAAGCAATTGTTAACGACGCCGGACGACGCCGGACGCCGGACACAGGGCCATCCCAATAGCTCACCTTGAGCCTTTGGCTCAGGTGAGCTAAAAATAGGTTATGGCTAAAGGGTTAATGCAACACATAGGTACAGTAAAACCTGTTATAAGCAACCAGCCATAGGACACAGACAAACTGCCCGCTTTAGACAGGCAAATGCCAAATCCAGGCGTTATCAAATGACTATGTTGAAAACAGTAATAGTCATACATGTATTTTTTATGGATATTACTTTGTTTGCTTTAAACTTTTCATAATCCATTTCTTTAATGTATTTCTGAGGTAAACAATAAATTTCAATTCTTCGAATTCATACGAACAAATGTTTTGTTTTGACTGGAGAAACATTGACACCAGTGTCAAACGCTCCATGTCTGATCGCCATACTAACATTATGCCAGTGAAATTATCATCATTTTAGTAAAACAGGAGCTAGGGCAATTCAAGCATTTGCTGATCATTTTCTGTTGTTTATTTCGCATAAACACCAAAAAAAATCAGTTCATTTCTTAAATATTCAGCGTGAGAAGGGTTGACAGTTTTTTTTTAATTCAACATGGTATCTTACCATTAGCATCCTCTAGACCTTTGATGACTTCTTCAACGATAACATTCATGGTAGCCAATATCTTGGATGTTTCACTGCCAAAGAGGCCCTCAAACAGATCAATAGTTGAAGGAATTCTGTAAGAAAATAACATACATACTGTAAATCTATCTTTAACCAAATACAGTAAAACCTCTCTATTACAATCACTAAATTATTTTTATTATTTTGCATTTAAGGCAGGTTGTGTGCATAAAGCACTGTGAAGGTATTGATACACAATAGAACATTGACATCAAATTCATTTATCATAAATAGTAATCAAGATACAGTCGACCTTCGATATCTCGAACTCGCTTAGCTTGAACTATCCGATAGTTCGACACATGAACTGCATTATTCCATGCTCGGTTAGGTCCAACATACCCATATTTCAAAGTTAAAACACAGGTATGTTCGATTTAACCGAGTTTGAGATATCGAAGTTTGACTGTACAAGCACCAAGCCAAGGAGCTTCTAGTGCCATTTTTAATCCATTACCAATTGTATTGGTTTCAGTTTTAAAGACAGATGAATGTGAACAGCAGACCTTAAGCTTGCTTTTAAGCAGTTAACCACCTGGAAATATTCTGGAAATGCCTCCTGTGTTTCATGTTCAGGACTTCATAGGTGGGTACTGCTTTCCTTAGTGTAGAAATAATAAGCGTACATGTGGAGTTCACTTTTCCGATATAAAAAATATAAACTCTGATCAGAGGGCTCCTTAGGAACCCTCTGATCAGGTTTACACTGTTTGCCATTTATCATATAATGTAAAAATAAGCCCTAAAAAGTCAAAAATAGACTAGACTAAATTGAAAATAAGAATTGTACACTTGAGGTTTCAGGGATAAAGTCTTTGGTACAACCTAGTCAGAGATCAACAGTACTATGTTAACAGTATAATCTGACATAAGAACTCACTGGTCTAGGCTGGAGGAGTTCATGATAGTTTCTAGCACTGGTTTCAACACCTCCTCCCATCTAGCAAGGTTGAGGAAGGCTGGTGGCTGACTGTCAACAATCCTGGTAAACACATCAACAGTTCCTGTCATCAGATGTTCCACGTCCGCCATTAGCTTGGTCACATTGGCTGTACCATTAGAGGATTCCCATACATCAGCCTAGGAAGAGGAAAGTTACAAGAATTCCACTGAGTTACATAACTATCCTCAAAGTATACACAAAAGGGAATTAACTCATTCAACCCTGAAACTTTTATTGGACAATGGAATTGTCCATTTAGTTCATTTAAATCTAGTCCATTTTGACTATCTAGCAGTTGATTTTAACAATATCTTGCAAAATGACAAACAGTGCAGACCCTGATCAGAGGGCTCCTGCAGGAGCCCTCTGATCAGGGTCTTCACTGTTTGCATAGGCCAAGTGTACTCTTCACTGGTACACTGTTTGTTCATGATGAGTATACTCGTCACTAGGGTTGAATGTGTTCAGGTAGTGCAGTGAGAAGTAGCGAAGCTATGTCTAATGTTTGAGCTCCAGAGCCCAAAGCAAGGCAATAACTCCTTAACTCTTTCCTCCCTGAAACTTAAAATGGACAACCCCAGTTTCCATTTGATTATAGTCCATTTCTGACTTTTAAGGGTTGTTTTTGTCAATGTTTTTCATTCTGACAAACAATGAAGACCCAGATCAGAGGGCTCCTAGGAGCCCTCTGATCTGGGTCTTCACTGTTTGCACAGGACAAGTGTACTATTCACATGTACACTGTTTGAAAAGGACGCCTATATGCGGGACTAGGGCACAAAGAGTTAACTATTACTCCATCAATATACCTTCTTGTGCCTTCAATTTATTCCTCCACTGAAGAAAAGAGTTCCACTTAATAAAGTCATCACTCACCAGAAATATTTTCTATATCAAAGCAGATCATAGCTTAGAGCAAATTGAAGTAAAGTAGAATGAAAACCTTAAGGAACATTCTGCTTTACTTTCAACATGCTTTATATGGTCACCTGTCTTCATTAACTGGAACCCTTTTCTTCAGATAAGGAATAAACCACATGATCTTTAGACATTACTATGTTTCCTCAGAGAACTACAATTGTCCATTGAACATAAGTTTGAGTGAAGGAAGAATCCCACTCACCACATCCTGCAGACCGCCAGGTAGGCCAAGAGCCTCTATTTCCAGGGCATCTAGATCCAGGGAGCAGAACTTATCAAAGAAGTCTTTAAAACTAAACATGCTACCAGGCAGCACTGTCATCAAATCTTCAGGGTTCTCCATGCAAAACTCATCAAAGCCTCGAGCCAGGGCATCAAAGAACTTTGTAACCTGAAAGACAAGAAAATTAAAATGTTACAAGCAAATATTTACAAATGAATCTTAACATCTTTTTTTGTCAGTTTAACCAATTGCACCATAGCCTGTTTCTAGTTTTGAAGACAGGTTACAACTTAAAACAGGTTGAAAGTAATTGATAATGTGACGAAAGGCGCATTCTGCTTTACTTTTAGCCTGCTTTAAGCTATTCTTATGGTACATATTCATGACTGTGCAAAGTGGAACTATTTTCTTCAGTGGAGGAATAAAATAAAGGCATACAAAAAATGTATTTATGGGGTAATGGGTTAAATAACCTTTAAGGTGATGGAATGTAGATCTGTCCTGAATGAGCTCTCTGATCATAGTCTGCACTGTTTGTTAAACTTTATGAAATGTTGGGAACAAACACTCTTGAGTAATTTTGTAAAGATGTCATTTATCAGAATACAGATGAGTCTATTTAAAAATTCAGCATTGTAACAGTTAACAATAAAAAAATATAGTAAAACCTCTGAAAACTAAAACTGTTCTGAATTGAGAAAAAAATGTTCAGATTAGAGCTGGGGTGTGGATACTGCTTAACCTATTACCCCATAGCCCTTTTCTAGTTTTGAAGACAAGTGACCACTTAAAACCGGTTGAAAGTAAAGCAGAATGTGCCTTAAGGCGCATTTTGCTTTACTTTCAGTCTGCTTCCAGTTACAATCTGCTAGGATATAGGAAATATTTCTAAGGTTGCCCATTCATTACTGTATAAAATAAAACTCTTTTCTTCAGTGGAGGAATTAACTAACTGTGTAAAATGGTGTTAAAATGGAGTAAAGGGCTAGGAGCAGGAGAAGGTTGAGACACTTCTATAGACAATTTTAACCACTGCACTATTATAATTAACCCATGACCCCATAAATCACCTTTTATGCCTTTAAATGATTCTCCATTGAATAAAACATTTGCACTTTATAGAGTCATAAATATGTACCATTAGAAATATTTTCTATATCCTAGTAGATAATAGCTTTAAACAGGCTGAAAGTTAAGCAGAATGCGCCTTAAGGTGCATTCTGCTTTACTTTCAACCTACTTCAAGTAGTCATCAATCTACAATATTAGAAACAGGCTATGGCACAATGGATTAAGGCTCCTAACAAATAACAACCGGCAACATTTCTTTTTTCAAACCATGAAAAAAATCAAAATCCATCTTTGTTTTGGCTCACCTTTTGACCCTCAGTGATGGTAGTGTACAAGAAAGTCTGTGCCACATCTGGTAACTCCTGCATGAGGGACCATACCACCTTCACATTGGGGTACTTGTCCAGTATACTGTCATCTTCAAGGAAAGTGCCTGGAAATAAACAGGTTTGTATCAGTCATGGACTTTCTACAGTCAGCAGAGTATCAGAGCACTTTAACATGCCACCAGGGATTAATCCACTACCCCATAAATACGCCATTAATTTATTCAACCACTGAAGAAAATAATTCCTCTTTAATTGTCATAAATATGAAACACAAGAAATATTTTCTGTACTCTAGCAGTAACTGTTGGTAGCTTAAAGCAGGCTGAAAGTAAATTTCACTGTAACTCTATGTAAAACTGTGACCCCCGGGGCGGGGCCAATTTTGACCCCAGGGGCATTATTTGAACAAACTTGATAGAGGACCTGTAGGCGATGCTATGTGCCAAATATCTAAGCTCTGACACTTGCAGTTTCAGGAGAAGATTTTTTAAGTTTTCATCAAAAACCTACTTTAAGTGGTCAACTATCTTCAAATTGAGAAACAGGATATGGGGTAATGGTTTAAACCGTTTTAACATCTTCAATGTATCTTCTTTTCAGGTATCAACCCTTCCATTTATTTAACTTTTTCAACACTAAGTAACGCTTGTGATTTATTATTATGCTCCCTTGTAGAACTTTTTATTTATCAAAACATTGACCCAGTCTATTTGGAATTCTGGGTAGTTCAATTAATAATAACTTGTCTAGATTAGAAAACAGTGCATACCCTTATCAGAGGGCCCCCATAGGGGCCCTCTGACCTGGGTCTTCACTGTTTTAAAATGAGATGAATATATTTTAAGCATGTCCATGGTGATGATAGAGTTCAGGAGTAAAGGTTTAGTCAGCTCTCTCTTAGCCTAGCAAGTATGTTGAAATCTTCATATAAAGCCACGACTCTTGTATCACCACTCAAATATCTCTTGTGCCAGGTGGGTGTTTAATGCATGGTAGAAATACAGAAAGCTGCTATAGGAGCTTTCTGTTTTATTTCTACAAGACAACCCACAGGCCTTCCATTTAATTGAGTGGTTGCTTAATACAAGATTAGCTGGACATAAAACTAAAGCTACAAAATGTTCACCTTCTTGTAAGCTGATCATCCTATGTAGGACTCGTACATATGTATGTGTGATCTTTAGGATGGCATCTAGCTCTGGGCTTGAGTCAAGCATGGATAACAAATTTCCCTCTATCTGGTCCAAAGTAGTCTTAATTGTCCTAGAAATCAAAAACAAAATAAGAATATAAACAGATTGGACAAGTATGTCCCCAGTGAAAAAATACAGTAAGTTTTGTTTTAATAACAAATTTCAACCTTATAATTCCACAGGGTGTTTCCATATATACTAGTCATGCATATTATCAGGGTTTTGATTTCCATCAATTTTCCAAAGAAATACAGCCAGTTGAACATAGTCTTTATTGCTTTACATTGCATATACAGTTCATATTGTCTCACAGAGACACAACTATGTCTGCTGTTTTACTTGTTGGCAGGTTGTAAATAACTCCTTAAGTTTTCAAGCTTCAACCTTATATAATATGCATGTCTGTAGTATATAATTTATGGAAACACCCTGTGCAATTATAAGGTTGAAGTTTGAAAACTTTAGGAGGAATTTGACAGACAATGTATGTATGTGTTGACAGACAAATAAACGAAAAAACAAAATTTTAATGGAACAATGAACAAATGAATAGACAGAGAGGGGTAAAATAGTATGCCCCCAACTAATCATCCAGGGGACATGAAATGACCAGGACTACTGATCCAGACTTACTCTGTGGCATCTTCTGTTCCATTGGTCTCACTCATGTCAAGCTTTAGAACATGTACCACAACAAACTCCATAGCCCCTTCCCATATTGTCTCATTCAGGAAACGAGGTATGTACCATGACTCAGCCGAGGAGAAGAAATCCATGACTGATTGTGAGAGATCTTCAATGTCTGTTGTAAGCTGGGTGGAATTTACGGAGCTATTCGTGCCAGCATACTGCGAAAAAAATAATGAAAGATCAACTGACTAGCTTCTCATTTTTCCATCTTTGTTAGAAGCAAATTATCATATCTACAGTTTTACTGATCATTAAAAAGAAGGTTAATTGATTGTATAAGAGACAGATGACAGCTTAAAGCAATGTGACAGTGAAACAGAAAGCTGCCACCTTGCTTTAAGCAGTCACCTGCCTTAAACACCTAATAATTAACACAATTTTGGTGGTTGTAATAGAGAGGTTTTACCTAGTATATGTGAAATACAATGTTCTAGTATTTGCCTTGTTTGGAGCGGTTAACCCTTTACCTGATAGTCTATTTCTATTATTGAATATAGATGATTTCTTAAAGCAGGTTGAAAGTAAAGCAGAATGTGCCTTAAGGCACATTCTGCTTTACTTTCAGCCTGCTTTAAGCTATCATGTGCTAGAATATAAAAAATATTCACTATAATAGATATTCATGACTTGATTAAATTGGAACTATTTTCTTCAGCGGAGTAATAAATCATATTTGCTAAAAGGCGCTTCTATGGGGGAAAGGGTTAAGACTGCTATAAATTTTCTAATGGTTTTACTGTATATTGTAAAAAGAAAGTCCAAGTTGGATGTCTCATGTTGAAGAAGAAGGTATCGCAATGAGAAATAGTCTAAAAGACTGATTCAGGCATAAAATAGCTAATTTGATAGATTCAATAGGTAAAAACATACTGCATCTGAGATTTCTTGGAGACTGCTGATCTTTTCCATTTCTTGAGTAAGAGCTTCCATGTCAATTGTACAGAACTTGTTGAAGAAGTCTGTGAAATTAAAGTCAATGCCAACAGGAACTGTCATGAGGTCATCAGGGTTTGCCATACACAATACTTCTGTGCCACCCTCTAGCGCCTCTATAAACTTGATGATCTGTAATATAAACAGATTGGTGCTACATGTTTTATCTCAATAAATGCTTTAGAACACATTTTCTACTCCGTTCTTGCCCAATTAGCTACAAATAACCCTTTACTCCAGAGCCTGTTTCTAGCTTTAAGCTACAATCTGCTAGGGCATAAATAGAGGATATTGGAATGCGTGTGTTTTCAGTTGTGAATTTATTGAACAAGTTGGATAAAATAATAATTATGTGGCATGCCTTGGCGAATTATGATACATTTTCATGACTGTATATATTGGAACTATTTTCTTCAATTGAGGAAAAATTAAATGTGGGGAAAATGTGTAAATGGAGTAAATGGTTAAACATTGTCAGTGAGGAACAAGATATTTGTCTATAATGTCAACCTACCTTTGGTTCGTCATTTTCACTTGTATATGTATAGGTAACAAACACTTCTGGGAACCAGTCCATCAGGTCCCATACCTTCTGCATCTGTGGGTAAGTTCCTGTCCTGGCTCCAGGCTCCATCATTAGAACTGGTAATTAAACAAGTATATATTTTATCCTGATTTAGGTACAGTGGAGAAAACATTATTTTTTCCCAATAAACGCATTTACGCTTAAACTATTTTTTCCAATGCAAACAGTGTGGAGCCTGATCAGACGCCGGGTAACCCGGCGTCTGATCAGGCTCCACACTGTTTGCCACTCAGATTGAAATGAATTAATGTATTCTCCACTGTAGTAAACTGCCTTAAACATTCAAAGCAAACCTTTTCATTGGCATAAAAATTTGGGATACATTGTACAGGCCATTAATCTTGAATTGCCAGGGCTGTCATTTCTCCCGAGGTTTCCAAAAGCTTTGGTTTTTCTTTATAACTCCGGACCTACGATTTTTTTTCGAAATCATCAAATTTTTGCTCTTACTTTTTAAATTTGGAATGATTTGCGATTTTTAATTCGGAAACATTGATGTGGGTGTAAAACAGTTTGTATCCAGATCAGAAGCCACCTTAGGCAGTGTGTGATCTGGATTCAAACTGTTTGCATAATGTTGTTGCGGTTAAAGAGCCTGCCAGCAACAGGGTTTATGGTACCATTCTTAAATTTGTGCTTGAAAATTTGGAAATCTCAGGATTTTTATGAGCAACTTATGGTAGCCCTGTATTGCCTTTTCCTCTAACTACACTAACCCCCCCCCCCCCCCCCCCTTCTCCCCCTTGCTCCCCCTTAACCCTTTCCCTTATAGAAGTGCCTTTTAGCACACCATATTTATTCCTACACTAAAGAAAATAGTTCCAAATTTTACGGTCATGAATAGGTATCATAAATAATATTTTCTTTATTCTAGCAAGTGGGAGCTTAAAGCAGGCTGAAAGTAGAGCAGAATGCGCCTTAAGGCGCATTCTGCTTTACTTTCAACCTGCTTTAAGTGATCATATATGTTTTCAATGTTACAAACAGGCTATGGGGTAAAGGGTTAAGTGCAATAGAAACTTTAACCCATTCCTTAACTCATTGAACCCTAGTCATGCATGTATGCCTAATTTGAAAACAGTGTACCTGTGAGGAGTATACTTGTCCGATGCAAACAGTGTAGACCCTGATCAGCGGGCTCCTTAAGGAGCACTCTGATCAGGTTCTACACTGTTTGTCATTTTGACATATATTGTAAAAATCAACCCTAAAACGTCAAAAATGGACTAGACTAAATTGAAAACTAGAATTGTCCATTTGAGGTTTCAGGGAGGAAAGGGTTAACACAAGAACCACTAGTGAATATTTATTAATTCTGAATACAAATGGCAGCTTAAAGCAAGATGAAAGTGAAGCAGAAAGCTCCTGTAGGAGCTTTCTGCTTTACTTGCATTCAGCTTTACACTACCACCTGTTTCTGATTCAGAACAATATACAGTCGAACTTCGATATCTCGAACCCGATTAAATCGAACATACCCGTATTTCAAAGTTAAAACGTGGCTTAGCCACGTTTTAACTTTGAAATATGGGTATGTTCGACATAATCATGCATGAAATAATGCAGTTCATGTGTTGAACTATCGGATAGTTGGAGTTAAGTGAGTTCGAGATATCGAAGTTCGACTGTACATGTTTAGATATCAAAAGAAGAGGGTTAATGCAGGGCAACTGGGAATACAGAAAGGCACTGCACAGCTGTATCTAATAATAAGCAGTAACCACCTGTCTCACCATTTTAGATGGCTTAATCCTTTACTCCATAGCTAGGGTTTTTTGTGTGTGTTTTTTAAGCCAGATGACTGCTTGAAACAGGTTGAAAGTACAGCAGAATATGTCTTAAGCATATTAAGGCATATTCTACTTTACTTTCAACATGCTTTAAGCTACCATCTGCTAGGAGATAAGAAATAGTTCTTATGTTGCATTCATAACTGTATAAAATTGAACTGTTTTCTATCATGGAGGAAATAATCAAATGAGTAAAAAGGTATATCTATAGGATACAGGGTTAATGTGAATTTGACTCATGTTCACTCACTTTTAGCCAGGTTGATCATGTTTTGCAGGCTGCCTACATACAAACTGGCCACACTCCACAAGTCTTCAGGTCTTTCCATGACCAGACTAAAGGCACCAATACCCTGAGAACCTAGCGACTGCAGCGTTCTGAAAATATCAAATATCATGATGTATGCATAGCTCTATATACAGGGTAACTTAAACACTTCACTGCCATGACGTCATCAGTTTTAAACCATTACCCCATAGCCTTTTTCTATATTTGAAAATAGGTGACCTCTTAAACAAGAGGGCCTGAAGGCCTGATATCGCTCACCATTTGTAATGAAGCCTGATAGCTTTACCTTTGAATTTCACCCGTTTTATTCTAAATCCATTCAAGTTTGTCGACCTACTGTAGTATAGTAGAGTACATCAAAGGCAGATAACTAGAGCCTAAACAAATACTGAAATGAAGCCTTTTTCTAGCATTTCAAAGTATATCAAGGGCAGGTAACTATTGCCACAATGATTACATTTCAACAATAATTGCATTCCTTTGAGAACGTATAGCAACATCCTTTGTGTACAAGTATAATCAAAATCCATTGAAAACTGTAGTTGCAAGAGTGTAAACGCTGTAAAATATGGCATTTTCAGCAATTCAAAGGTAGATATCTCTTGATCTATTTGTCTGATTCCAACCATAATCACCCTTTTTCGAACTCTTATGGTCATATACAATCTGGGCAAGTTTGAGAGAGCTTGGATAAATATTGTGGCCTCTAGAGCATAAACACTGTTAAATATATCATTTTCAGCAATTCAAAGGTAGATAACTCTTGACCTGTTAATCCTATTACAACCATAATTGAACTCATCCGAAGTCTTATAGTTATATACAATCTGAGTAAGTTTGAGAAAGATTGGATAAAATTTGTGGCCTCTAGAGTGTAAACATCGTTAAATATGACATTTTCAGCAATTCAAAGGTAGATAACTCTCGACCTATAAGTCTGATTTCAACCATAATCAAACTCATCTGAACTCTTATAGTCATATACAATCTGAGCAAATTTGAGATAGATTGGATAAAAATTGTGAACTCTAGAATGTAAACACTGTTAAATATGGCATTTTCAGCAATTCAAAGGTAGATAACTCTTGATCCATTTGTCCGATTTCAACCAAAATCGAACTCATCCGAACTCTTATGGTCATATACAATCTGGGCAAGTTTTAGAAAGATTGGATAAATACTGTGGCCTCTAGAGTGTAAACACTGTTAAATATGGCATTTTCAGCAATTTAAAGGTAGATAACTCTTGATCTATTTGTCAGATTTCAACCAAAATCGAACTCTTCCGAACTCTTATGGTCATATACAATCTGGACAAGTTTTAGAAAGATTGGATAAATACTGTGGCCTCTAGAGTGTAAACACTGTTAAATATGGCATTTTCAGCAGTTCAATGGTAGATAACTCATGACCTATTTGTCCGATTTCAACCATAATCGAACTCATTCGAACTCCTATGGCAATATACCATCTGAGCAAGTTTGAGAAAGATTGGATAAATATTGTGGCCTCTAGAGTGTAAACACTAAAATTGTTGATGACGGACGATGGACGCCAGACATTCAAGGATTGCAAAAGCTCACCCTGAGCTAGCTCAGGTGAGCTAAAAAGCAGAATGTACCTAAAGGCGCATTCTGCTTTACTTTCAGCCTGCTTTAAGCTACCATCTGCTAGAATTTAGAAAACATTTCTTATGATACATATTCAGAACTGTTTATACTGAAATTATTTTCTTCAGTGGAGGAATAAATTAAAGGAGTAAAAAGGCGTATTTATGGGGTAATGGAACAAAAATAAATCAGAGGCGTAAAAAGGTGTACAGTATTTATGGGGAAATGTGTTAAGAGAGTTTGAGATATTGAAGTTTGAGTGTACTTACGTTTCCAGCTGTTGATTGTTTAGTTCTGTTCCATATTGATTCAGCTGTTCCTCTATGACTGACACAAGCTCCTCTATATGGTCCTCTATCCTGATGCCTGTGATAACCACAGTGGGGGGCGATGTAATCAATGACTCGAGGAACTCTTGCATTAGCTCAGACTCCTTTGCATAGAGTGTGGTGTTGATATGTAAGTCCTTGTTTGTTATGTTTGGGGACGTGACATGTTCCAGCTGAAAATTGAACATAAATTTAATGGTCATCAGGATAGGCTAAACTCATTTCCCACCAAAGCTTCAAACCGTCAATTCCAGTTTCCAATGAAGTCTTGTCCATGTCTGACTACTCAGAGTGTTTTTTAACCCATTACCCCATAGCCTGTTCTTAGTTTTGAAAATAGTTGACCACTTAAAGCAGGTTGAAAGTAAAGCAGAATGTGCCTTAAGGCGCATTCTGCTTTACTTTCAGCCTGCTTTAAGCTATAATCTGATAGGATATAGAACATATTTCTTATTGCACATATTCCTGACTGTATAAATATGAACTCTTTTTTTTGGTGGATGAATAATTTAAAGGCGTAAAAAGGCGTATTTATGGGGGAATGGGTTAAAGTATATTGCAAAATTACAAACACTGCAAAGTCGGACCACTCTTTAATTACAATAAACATTAGATTGAATGAAACACCGAAAGGACCTGGAGTCTTCAAATTAAATAATTCAATATTACTGGACACTGATTATCAGAAAACAATTCGAAATTCGATAAAAACTATTACTGATTTGAATAAAGAATGCAATCCAAACACATTGTGGGAAATAATCAAAGGTAGTATAAGAAACGAAAGCATACAATTTTCTACACTAAAGAGAAAAAGACAAACTGAAAGGGAAAACCAAATTCACAAAACGATCGAACACTTAGAGAGTAAACTAGTTTCTTCTTTAGACACAAATGATAAACAGCGAGCATCAGATGAACTTTTAGAAGCTAAACAAGAATTAAACATTATCATAGACCATAAAATACAAGGAATAATAATTAGAGCAAAGGCAGAATCAGTCGAATTTAATGAAAAAAACTCAAAATATTTCTCAAGTTTAGAAAAGAAAAATGCCGAAAAAAAACTAATTAGTCAATTAAACGTAAATGGAAAAATCATTAACGAACAAGACAAAATAAGAAAAGAACAGAAGCAATACTACCAAAATCTTTATAAAGAAAGACCTTGTCAAAATTCAACACAGCATTTTTTTCATGAAAATATAAAAAAACTCAATCAAGAAGACAAACAGAAGTGTAATGGTAATTTGACTGAATACCAATGTAAACAAGCACTGTTTTATATGAAAAATGGAAAAAGCCCAGGTTCAGATGGCATAACAACAGAATTTTATAAAATATTTTGGAAAGATATAAGCAAATACCTTCTTCACTCTTTAAATTACTCCTATGTAAACGGTCAATTAACAGAACTTCAAACTCAAAGTTTAATCACACTTCTTCCGAAACCAGGAAAGGATTCAGTATTTTTAGAAAACTGGCGCCCAATAAGTCTTTTAAACACAGATTACAAAATAGCAACAAAAGCAATTGCAAATAGATTAAAAACAGTTCTCGATTCGATAATAGGCTCAGATCAAACAGGTTTTGTTAAGGGTAGATATATAGGAGAAAATATAAGAATTCTTTGTGAAACACTTGAATATGTCGATGAACATAATTTACCCTCTATCTTCTTTTTTGCAGATTTCGAAAAAGCATTTGACAGCTTGAACCACACATATATGTTTCAAGTTTTAAAACATTTAAATTTTGGTGATTCATTCATAAGTTGGGTAAAATTATTTTACAATAATGCAAAAAGCAGTGTAATAAGCAATGGGTTCCTTACTGAGTTCTTCGATATTAAAAGAGGGGTTAGACAGGGCTGTCCTTTATCACCATACCTATTTATAACATGCTTAGAACTTCTTTCTTACAGTATATCAAATAACAATGATATTAAGGGTATTAATATGTGTGGTCTAGAATTTAAGCAAACATTGTATGCAGATGATGGTACCTTTATGACCGATGGATCGAGAAAGTCATTTGAAACACTAATAGAAACACTTGACAATTTTGCACTTATATCTGGTCTAAAACTTAATAGTAAGAAATGTAATGCTCTTCGAGCTGGAGTTCTTAAAAAAAGCCACATAAAATATTTAGAAAACAAGAACTTTAATTGGAATTCGGAAAACGCAAGTACACTCGGAATAATATTTAGTTCAAACACAAAAAATACTATTTCAAAAAATATCGATGCAAAACTTTCAAATTTCGTAAATTGTCTAAAAAGCTGGGAACACAGAAAATTAACCTTAATGGGCAAAATTAATGTAATTAAAACCTTTGCACTCCCAAAATTAATTTATCCATTAACAGTATTATCAAACCCATCATCGAAAACTATAACTTTTATTAAAAGCAAACTTTTTGAATTTCTTTGGGACAAAAAAACAGACAAAATAAAGAGAGAAACGATCATCAAAACATATGAACACGGGGGGTTAAAAATGATTGATATTGACACGTTTATATTGTCTCTGAAAGCAAGCTGGATAAGTAGAATATTTGATAAAAACAATAGAGGTAAATGGAAACATATATATATTAACAAGCTGAACAAATATGGAGGGCAATTAATTTTAGAAAGTAACCTAGCAAATACTGATATTAATAAATTTTTCAAAGATAATACCTTTCTTCAACATGTACTTTCATCATGGAATAATTTTCAAAAACTCAAACCCCCCGATCAAGTCTCAAACGAAATTATATGGAACAACAAAAATATAAAAGTCAATTCAAATACTGTATTCTACAAAACATGGTACGACAGAGGCATTAAATACTTTAACCAATTATACGATTTTCGAAGCAAAACTTTCTTTACATTTAACGCACTAAAAATCTTATATGACATTCCTGAAAATGATTATTTAAAATATAATCAACTGGTATCGTGTATACCTAAAGCATGGAAAGATGCAATCAAACATGATACCATGTCCTTAGGCAACGCAGATAATCTCTTTAGTCAATATCTTAACACCAAAAAACCAGTAAAATTTCTATATAACTATAGCCAGAAAATTAGACCAAGAAATGAAATAACCGCACAACAAAAATGGCAAAATATCACCAAAGAAGAAAATCTTGATTGGCAAAAAATATATCTAATAGGTATTAAAAGCACAATAGATGTTAAGCTAAGAAACTTTCAATATAAATACCTTATGAGGATCATACGTACAAATAATATGTTAATCAAATTTAATTTGGTATCTACAAATGTATGTGAGTTTTGTAGTATGCACATCGAAACGCCAGAACATTTATTTTGGGAATGCTACCACACCCAGACTTTTTGGACAGATTTAAACACTTATTTAATATCAAAACATATTAACATAGAATTATCTTGCAAAGCAATTTCATTCGGAATTTTAAAAAATGGACCATATTTCGACAAAATCAATTTTATAATTATATATGCAAAATACTTCATCTACAGATGCAAACTTTTTAAAACGAAACCTAATATATTACATTTTAAACAAAATCTTCAAAACGCTATTAGTATTGAAAAACATATTGCTCTAAACCAAGACAAATTAGAACAATATGAATTAAAATGGAGACATTTTTATTAGCTTATACAAGTATCCGAAATGCTTAACTAAACATGTTTTTTTTTCTTAATGTATTACTGACAAAAAATCCCATTTCTTTTCTTTTCTTTCCTTTTACTCACCTATTCTTTTTACTTTTTTCTATTATTTTCATAATCACTACCATTTTCTCATCTATACCCTCCAAAAAACTATGACCGTCAGAATATGTCGATACTTTTTAATCGACAATTTCTTCAAATGCAATTTTCATGTTTATTGTTCGTTATTCGGTAATATATTGTTATCATAAAACTGATCCATGAAGATGCCATGTCTTGACGATATATTGTATGTTCTGTATAACTGATGTATAGCATGATTATTGTATCTGTTATGCATTGTATTTTTGACGGAAATAAAATTAATTACAAAAAAAAAAAAAAACACTGCAAACTCTGATCAGAGGGCTCCTGTGGGAGCTCTCTGATCAGGGTCTATACTGTATGCACTGGACAAGTGAGCTCTTCACCGCTATACTACATGTATTTGTATATGATGCATATAATTATGAGGGTTACTGCAATATTACTTTGCACCAAAAACAAACAGTGCACAAACATCAGACAGGCTATTGCTTAACCAGATAATATAAATAAAATAAATAATATTACACATGTAATTTATTCCTTCAGTGAAGAAGATAGTTTTAATTTATACAGTCATGAATATGTACCAAAAAAGCTGTATTCTATATTGTAGTAAATGATAGCTTAATACAGGCTGAAACTAAAGCAGAGTGTGCCTTAAGGCAAATTCTGCTTTACTTTCAACCTGCTTTAAAAGGCCATCTGCTTTTAAAACTAGAAACAAACTATGGGGAAGTGGGTTAAAGACGGATCACTTTAATTGTGGTGTTTTGGTTAGTATTTTCCTTCTGTATGTTTTTATCAAACAATATCTTGTAAATATTTTACTTAACTCTTTGAACCCTAGTTCCGCATATAGGCGTGCTTTTCAAACAGTGTACATGTGAATAGTACACATGTCCTATGCAAACAGTGAAGACCCAGATCAGAGGGCTCCGAAAGGAGCCCTCTGATCAGGGTCTTCACTGTTTGTCATAATTCCAAAAAATGACAAAAACAACCCTTAAAAGTCAGAAATGGACTAGACTAAAATCGAAACTGGATTTGTCCATTTAAAGTTTCAGGGAGGAAAGAGTTAAGTGTTCACTATAACCTATGTTGTGAGTCTTATGACTACACATTTAGTCATTCTAATGAGTAGTACCGTACAATATAGGTCTTGGTGGCGACATAATGAAGTAAAGTATTTGATATCCCCCTCCTCTATTTGGATATATGTATAAATTATATTGCATTGTTCACAGATATAAATGAATTAAGTTTTGACTACTTACAGCAGTGATCAAGTCATCAAGGCCATCAAGGCTGACTCTCAGCTGGTTCAGAAGTTTTTCCCAGTCTAAGTCGACTGCACACACTAGTTCCTGTATCTGTGCATTTGTCATAGTGGTGTTAGGTGCCCTCACAATCAACTCTGAGAAGGCTGCTGCACTTGTATTACATAATTGGTCTAGCTGCTCTGATACCAGCTAAAATGTAAACAAGAATGTTGTGGAATTAAATACTTTACCTGACTCTGACTTTGCCCATCAGTCCATAAATTTTAGACTTGCTACATCGGTATTCCAAATGCTGTTGGTCTAGCACTTAACGTTTTTGAGCAACAGAGCTAAAAAGAAAACATAATGTTGGAGCTAACTCCAAATGACACCTACCCCAACATTTGACTAAGACGAGAATATAAAATCTTAGTCTAGCTATTGCTACTTTGTTTGGCTGAGACAGAAAATGAAAATGGCTAAAAATGTACAGTAAATTTCTCTCAAATGAAACTTAGTATATATCATACAAAATTTGAAATATGGTACATGACTGCTTAGAGAAGAATTATCAAATTAAAGCAGGAAGCTTCTACATAAGCTATCTGCTTTACTTTCATTCTGTCAAAAACTGTGGTGTCTTACCAAGGTCTACACTGTTTGCTTTTTCATATGAAATGATAAGCTGTATGGAGAAAATTGCAACTAGTCAAGCAAGCACATTGACAGGGTGTCTTATAATATCTCGGCATAAATGGATTGCATGTCTGAAACACTGAAAACATTCTAAGGAGGACAAGGTGAAAATGGCTTAAGCATTTACACTATTTTACATGTAGTTTAACTACCTGATTGCTGTTAAATGTAACAGACTTCAGTGTCTCAAACAGGACAGGAACCAATTCTGGGGACTTCACAATCACATCAAACAGTTTGTCTGCCTCTGACGAGCCCATGTAAGTCTTTAGATCAACCACAGCAGAGCCTAGAATATACAGAAATAAAATAAAACAACCACCACACCCAAAAGCAAGTGGCAATCAACTAAAAGATAGATAGTAAAACAACAGATACTTAACACCAATTTGAGTTTAAAATACTTTGGTAAATGATACCGGTATAGTCAAATGAAAGGCCTATAGATAGTCATTAACACTTGTGGAAGCTTGATGTAGAATAACAATAATGCATTCTTTCTATCCTCCATCAAACAGGCAAATGTCTAAAGCAGCATCCATGCTAAGCCATCAAGTGTTTGCTTTACTCAAGATGGTTTGTTTTAAACAATTTTAATACAGTTGAGTAAGAATCACTCATAGAAAGAAATAGCTGAGTCAGGGGTGTTAATGTTTTTGGTGTTTCAAACAAGTGGCTGACTGATTAACCCATTAATCCATAGGTGTATACCCCATTTTATGCATTTAGTTCATTCCTTCACTGAAGAAAACTGTTCTACTTTAAGCAGCCATGAATATGTATCATAAAAAATATTTTCTATATCCTAGAATATTATAGCTTAAAGCAGGCTGTAAGTAGGGCAGAGTGTACCTTAAGGTGCATTTGGCTTTACTTTCAACCTGCTTTAAGTGGTCACCTCTCTTCAAAATAAAGAACAGACTATATTGGGTAAATAATTAAAGGATGAAGGATATTTCTGCTCATTTGATCCTGCATTTAGCTGCAACTTGTCTTTAACTCCATGAACAAGTATATGTACAACCAATTAAAATATTACCGTTAAAGTAGTCCATCTGTTTGTTTAAGAATACCAGGATATGATACTCCATGTAATTGTTTACCACCATGTAGTCAATGAGAGGAGAGGCAACGCTGGAATCCCCTTGGAAGGCACGGTACAGATCATTCACATTCTCCAATATTCTGAAACACAACACAGTTATCTACAATACAAACTCTTATGAGCAACAGACCAATTAGGAAAGAATGGAAACCTTTGAATCTTTGAACCCTAGTCATGCATATAATTATGCTTAATCTGCAAACAGTGTACACGTGAGGAGTATACTATGACTTGTCCTATGCAAACAGTGTAGACCCTGATCAGAGGGCTCCTTAAGGAGCCCTCTGATCTGGGTCTACAGTGTTTGTCATTTTGACACTGTTTGTCATTTTGACATCTTGTAAAAATCAACCCTAACAAGTCAAAAATGGACTAGACTAAAATGAAAACTAGAAGTGTCCATTTGAGGTTGCATGGAGGAAAGGGTTAAAGGTAAGTGACTGCTTAACCTTTTACTCAGTAGATACACCTTTTTACACATTTAATTTATTTCTCCACTGAAGGAAATAGTTCCATTTTATACAGTTGTGAATATGTATCTTAAGAAATATTTTCTAGATCCTAGCAGAAGGTAGTTTAAAGTAGGCTGAAAGTAAAGCAGAATGCACCTTGCTTTAATTTCCACCTACTTCAAGTGGTCAACTGTCTTCAAAACTAGAAACAGGCATGGGTTGAAAAGGTTAATGCAGAACAAAATCAATACAGAAAGCTCCTATAGGAGCTTTCTGCATTACATTTGATCTGCATTAAGCTAAAAACTTTTCTTACAGACAAGAGCACTGGGTAAAGGATTGACAATACTTTTCTATGAGGGTACATGAAACAGAAATTCAAATCAATAAGTTTTGTTTTCAAACCATATTTAAGAACTCTAGTAGTCCCATCATTCACTGATTTAACCCTTATTATTGACTTTCCACATGAACTCTTTTTTCTCTCTCTGAAAAATGGCAAGTGTAAACTCTGTCCTCAATAGCCAAATGCACAAATCACCTATTCAATTGTCTGAAGGAAGGTGACTGCTTCAGTCAATTTGATAGTAATGCAGAAAGCTCCTCTAGGAGTTTTCTGTTTTACTTTCATCTTGATTTAAGTTGCTACCTGTAATCAACACCATTGATAAATATCAATTTGTATTGCTTTTTCAGAGGAATAGATAAAGGCGTTGTAAGGCAATCATGCAAAAAAGGGAATCAGTTTTAAGTTTTTGGACTGAATTAACCCTTTACTCCATAGCCTGTTTTAGTTTTGAAAATAGGGGACCACTTAAAGCAGGTTGAAAGTAAAGTAGTATGTGTCTTAAGGTGCATTCTGCTTTATTTCCAGCCTACTTGAAACTACCATCTGCTAGAAGTGGAGGAATAAATTATCTATGGAGTAAAGGGTTAAAGGATGCTAAAAATGCTCCTACTTCATCAAATTATCTCCGTTCACTTCCCCAGCCATTGTGACAAATTCATCAATAGTCATATTCAGGTTTCCAGGTATGGTGGACATGTCAAAGTTCAAACCATCCCCAAACAGCACTTTGCTGGAGTGAGTGAGGTACTCTTCTGAACTCAAGATAAGGTCTGTCCAGTTCACCATTACAGCTGGTAGAGACTCTGTATCCATCATGATAATCTCAAGCTGTCAATAAGCAAGAATAAACTCATTCTTTATATTTGATGAATCAATATTAAAAGAAGGATAATTTTTTTTTGTTAACCCTACCCATAATCACTGTATACTATACTGCTTAATGCAGGAAAAAAGTAGAGCAACATGCTCCTTTTGGAGTTTTCTGCTGAACTTCTGTCTTGCATTAGTTTTTTTTAGAGAAGTTCATGCTTTTTCAAAAGATGCAAAAATTATACAAATTTTAATTAAGAAATATTAAATTCTTCGGCCTCGTGATTTAATTACTACGCATCTCAACTCCAACCCGTGTTTTATTGCATGATAAAACACTGGTATGAATTTATTATTTCGATTCTAACACTTCAATTTAACCACAATTTGCACTGATGCAACAGCGCTACATTTCTTGGCGTATGCATTTTCTAAGCCATATGACGTCACATTAAGACGTTACAGTGTGTGCATGTTTTATTGAGATTTTAAACACTGATACGTTCCTTCTTTGTTTATATAGGGGCGTGCGCGAGGTGTGTTAGAATACATCTTCTTTCTATTTCCTGTTCAGCGAATGTTTCTCTTTATTGCCAATTATCTGGACGTGTTGTTTTGTCACTGACCTGGGATATATAGGCATCATAGTGTGGGTTGTTAGCCCTCATCTCATTGTTGATGGCCTCTATGTCAATCTTACACAGACTCTCCTCCAACATGGCTAGACTGGTCGACTTACCAACAACTGCAGTACTCACTTTGCTGCCGTTACACACAGTATCATAGTTGATTGACAACAGGTTGCCAAAAATCTGGAAAAACAAGTCAATCCATTTTTTTTACCTGATTGAGCCATGAAACTTGAAATGAAAAGTTTCCATTCCCAATTAAGTCGAGTCCATTTTGGACCATCTTAGGTTTTATTTTATAATGTATTGCAAAATTACAAATAACGAAGCTCGTGATCAGAGAGCCCCTTGAGATTTAAATTTGAAAAATAAAAGCAAAAGACAATTGCTTAAAGAAGATGCCATCATGACAGTAAAGGGGTGTTTTCATGGCTGTGAATGGGTTAACCAAATGAGTTATCTTATTGCTATATACAGACAACTATTGGAAGCACAGACATCATGTGTAAGGTACCCGTTTTCTTTCCGAACATTTACAGTAGAACCTCTCCATTACAGCAACTAAATTGTGTTAATTATTAGGTGTTTAAGACAGGTGACTGCTTAAAGAAATGTGACATTAAAACAGAAAGCTCCTGTAGGAGCTTTCTGTTTTACTGTCACCTTGCTTTAAGCTATACAATGAATTAGCCTTCTTTTTCGTTGTTGTAATGGAGAGGTTTTACTGTACTTACCGTTGCCATGTTTTCTACTATGAGAATCTCTGTCAAGTCTGGGATGGAGAGTGCAGCGTCTTTGAAGTGAGCACCCAGGGTGGGAGACTGCAGGCTGATGAACTCAGTGATGTTGAAGCCTGGCTCTGTAATGTCAACAGTAGTACAATGAACTTCAAATAAGGGGAATATTCAGAGTAAATGAAATACTAAATTTTTTATCTCTGCATTAAACCCTATGATGTTACTACTCATTAGAATTGTCTCTTCAATACGATTCTAATGAGTATAGCAACACCATAGGATTTGGTGCTAAAATGAGTGAGAAAGTGTTTGATTTGTTCAGATTACTCCCTATTATCTGGAGCCCTGGGCTCGTTTCATAAAACTTTGTACGACAAATTTTTTTCGTAAGTCAGATTATAAAAGTCCCAATTATTGTTTATTTCTCCATCTAATCCTGTCTTGTGACATCTCTGGAATCGTCTTTAAAAAGGTGTGTCTATGGGTGAAAGGGTTAACTACCTTGAGAGGCCTCCACATAGCCGTTCATTGTCTTGGTCCAGTAGAGCCAGGTCTGACAGTAGTGTTTTACCCTGGTCCACAATGGCACATCTATAAATAGCTCATCTAACGTCACTAGGGTAGCTGTAGTGGTTCGAAGATTGTCTCTGTAATAAAATGAGCCGTTGAACTTGACCATTATTAAATCATTCCCCTCATATGTCTTCAGTATCTAACCCTTTCCCCCTGAAACTTCAAAAGGACAGTTCCAATTCAGCCCAGTCCATTTTTGACTATTTATGGTTGATTCCATAAATGTACTGCAATATACCAAACAGAGCAGGCCCTGGTCAGAGGGATCCTATAGGAACACTCTGATATTGGTCCTCACTGTTTGCATCAGACAAGTGTACTCTTCACATGTACATTGTTTGCAAAGGGTGCATATATCTATGACTAGGGCTCAAAGGGTTAAGACAGTTGTTGCCTTCGTAAGTCAGGCTGCAAATCCCTTAGGAATTTTCTCCTTTACTTTTCACCCTGATATGAGAAGCCAAATGTCATAGTGTATGAGAAGTTGCCTATGGCTCTTTATCATGACAGGGTAGGAACATGACAAGGCATCTGTATGAGGGATAGGTAAAGGTGTGATCAGGCCTGGTCATAGAGGAATGGGTTAGGTAAATATTAGATATTCCTACCTAACACTTAATCATTCGAGTTGTTGTTAACTCGCTCACCCATGAAACTTCAAATGGACAATTCCAGTTTACAATTAAGTCAATTATAACTTTTAAGGGGTGTTTTTACAATATACATGTATTGCAAATTAACAATCAGTGCAGACCCTAATCAGAGGGTTCCTGTAGGAGCCTTCTGATCTAGTTTTACACTGTTTGCATACAACAAGCATACAACAAGTACACTGCATTTGACAAGTATACTTGTCACCAGGGTTCCATGTATCGTCTGGAATGAGAGTATGCTTTAGTAAACAGTAATTTAGTGGCATTTACATGTAAACTTCAACACTTTACTCCATAATCTCACATTTTACGCCTTCAATATATTCATCTACTGAAGAAAATATATACAGTCATGAATATGCGCAACAGGTAATATGTTTATAACCTAGCAAATAATAGCTTAAAGCAGACTGAAAGTAAAGTAGAATGTACCTTTGGCCTTATGGCACATTCTGCTTTACTTTCAACCTGCTTTAAGTGACCAGCTCTCTTCAAAATGAGAAACAGTCTATGGAGTAAAGTACTATTGATTATTGACTTTCAATTGACAGAGGTATTCCGTTATCGATAACCATAATTATATTAGATTCCAATCATAAATACAAGTATTTAGCATATTAAACCTACCCAGAGACTGATTCCATTGTCAGTCCTTCTAGAGTTTCTCCTATCATAGTAAACATTGTCCACAGTTTCTCCCAGTCCAAGTCAGCTTCGGTCCATACGCTGTTAGTGGTTAAGGTCCGGATAGAGTCTATAAACTGTTGGATGTTTTCTGCAGCCTTAGACCAGTCTATTCCATTGTCTGAGGCCGACATGAAAGTATCTTCAACCTATAAGAAATATAACTCAGGAGTTAAAACAAAATAACAACCAAGAAACCCCAAAAGATGTGACTGACATGCTTTTCACTCTCTCCTCCATAGCAAAAAGGGTGCTAAACTCCTATGTCTGACTGTGTTTAACCCTTCCCCCAATAGAAGCACCTTTTATTTAGCACATTTAATTTATTCATCAACTGAAGAAATGCAGTCATGAATATATGTCACAAGAATATTTTCTATATTATAGCTGGAGTATTTTGAAAAGTTTAAAATTGGACTAATAGCAACAGTCAGCTTGATTTGAGGTCAGAGATTAGTTTTAAAATAATTTCTAACAATAATTGCATAATTTTGAATAGAAAAATTAACTCAATCTGTGATTTTATGGAATTCTTTTGCCTCTATGATAAATAGTATTGCCATGAGACCCTGAAACAGCATTTGTCACAAAATTAGCATGCCGACACAGGGGTTCATTGATGAAACTTCCTTTTCTGCAGTTTCCAATTAAGTAAAGTCCATTTTGGGCCAGTTAGGGTCTTTTTAACAGTGTGCCTCAAAATAACAAACAGTATAGACCTTGATCAGGAGCCCTCTAGTCTGGGTCTACACCGTTTGCATAGGACAAGTGTACTCTTTAGAGGTACAATGTATATGAAGGATAAGTATACCTGTCCCTTGGTTCAATAAGTTTAAGCAAATGTTATATCAATCTAAGTCAACACTGTGTCAATGTTTGTAAACTGTTGCCATTGGCTCCAGTATTTCATACACATCTCGCATGAAGGCTATAAGAACCTACCTCTGAGACCATTGCCATGGGCTCCAGTATTTCATACACATCTCGCATGAAGGCTATAAGAACCTACCTCTGAGACCATTGCCATTGGCTCCAGTATTTCATACACATCTCGCATGAAGGCTATAAGAACCTACCTCTGAGACCATTGCCATGGGCTCCAGTATTTCATACACATCTCGCATGAAGGCTATAAGAACCTACCTCTGAGACCATTGCCATGGGCTCCAGTATTTCATACACATCTCGCATGAAGGCTAAAAGAACCTACCTCTGAGACCATTGCCATGGGCTCCAGTATTTCATACACATCTCGCATGAAGGCTATAAGAACCTACCTCTGAGACCATTGCCATGGGCTCCAGTATTTCATACACATCTCGCATGAAGGCTATAAGAACCTACCTCTGAGACCATTGCCATTGGCTCCAGTATTTCATACACATCTCGCATGAAGGCTATAAGAACCTACCTCTGAGACCATTGCCATTGGCTCCAGTATTTCATACACATCTCGCATGAAGGCTATAAGAACCTACCTCTGAGACCATTGCCATGGGCTCCAGTATTTCATACACATCTCGCATGAAGGCTAAAAGAACCTACCTCTGAGACCATTGCCATGGGCTCCAGTATTTCATACACATCTCGCATGAAGGCTATAAGAACCTACCTCTGAGACCATTGCCATGGGCTCCAGTATTTCATACACATCTCGCATGAAGGCTATAAGAACCTACCTCTGAGACCATTGCCATGGGCTCCAGTATTTCATACACATCTCGCATGAAGGCTATAAGAACCTACCTCTGAGACCATTGCCATGGGCTCCAGTATTTCATACACATCTCGCATGAAGGCTATAAGAACCTACCTCTGAGACCATTGCCATGGACTCCAGTATTTCATACACATCTCGCATGAAGGCTATAAGAACCTACCTCTGAGACCATTGCCATTGGCTCCAGTATTTCATACACATCTCGCATGAAGGCTATAAGAACCTACCTCTGAGACCATTGCCATTGGCTCCAGTATTTCATACAAATCTCGCATGAAGGCTATAAGAACCTACCTCTGAGACCATGGCCATAGGCTCCAGTATTTCATACACATCTCGCATGAAGGCTATAAGAACCTACCTCTGAGACCATTGCCATGGGCTCCAGGCCCGGATCCAGAAATTTCTGAGTGGGGGGGCACACTTGGGGAGGGTATGGGAGGGGTGGAACCCCTCCCATAAGGGGGGTACGGGGGACCTCCCTTGGAAATTTTTTGAAATTAACATCAAAATGGTGCATGCTGAGGGCATTCTAGAATGATGTAAACATCCCTATGAAACACCAAAAAAAAGTGGTTTCATAAGTCAGAAAGAAGATTTAAACGTAAACTTGAGAAGAAGAAAAATCGATTCTCAGACAACTATAATTAAGGGTCGGACATTTTTTTAATTAACACCAAAAAGATACATTCTGGGGACATTCTAAGAAAAAAGTTTACATCAATAGAATGATGTAAATATCCAAACACCACAAAAGTGGTATTATAAGACAGAAAGAAGTTACAATCGTCATAAAGAGGGAAAAACCCGGAACTTTTTTTAAATTAACATTAAAATGGTGCATTCTGGTGGCATTTGAGAACAATCTTCTAAGAAAGTTTACTTTAAAAGAATGATATAAATATCCTTTATGAAATCCCAAAAATGGTGTCATAAGACAGAAAGAAGATGCATGCAATTTTTTAACGATACTTGACAAAATCAGCACTGCAAACAGTAAATAATACAGCGAAAGTTTTTGAAATTAACAATAAAATGGTGCATTCTGGTGGCATTCTGAGCACAATCCTAGAAGAAAGCTTACTTCAAAAGAATGGTTTTAATATCCTTTATGAAATCCCAAAAATGGTGTTAAAAAACAGAAAGAAGATGCATGCAATTTTTTAACGATACTTGATAAAACAAGCACTGCAAACAGTAAATAATACAGCGAAATTTTTTGAAATTAACAATAAAATGGTGCATTCTGGTGGCATTCTGAGCACATTCCTAAAAGAAAGCTTACTTAAAAAAAATGGTTTAAATATCCTTAATAAAACCCTAAAAGTGGTTTCAAAAGACGGAAAGAAGATGAACATTTTTAACGATACTTGACAAAACCAGAACTGAAAACAGTACATAACACAGTTTTTTTTTTTTTTTAAATTAACCTTAAAACGGTGAATTCTGGTGGCATCTGAGAACATTCATAGAAGAAAGTTTACTTCAAAAGAACGATTGAAATATCCTTTATGAAATGCCAAAAGTGGTTTCATAAGACAGAAAGAAGATGCAACTTTTCTTAACGATACTTGACAAAACCAGCGCTGAAAACAGTACATAATATGGTGAAATCTTTTGAAATTAACAATAAAATGGTGCATTCTGGTGGCATTCTGAGAATATTCTCAGAAGAAAGTTTACTTCAAATGAATGATGTAAATATCCTTTATGAAACCCCAAAAGTGGTTCAGAGATAATGATACTACATGTTTATTATTCATAGTATAAACTGCCCCTGTCATTGGGCATAGCTCATGGGGAAGTTAATAAAATTGCGACAACATGTACACTCAATGCGCAGTTCATCGGCCCTTGATGTACTCGATTATACTAAAATATATGTTGTATTCCAATATTGTTTACAAATTGGGATGGGTTTAGATTAAGCTTTTTAACTTCGATTTTGGGTGAAACTCAAAGGTATACCTATCAGGCTTCATTACAACAGGTGAGCGGTATCAATGCCTTCAATGCCCTCTTATTTACGATTAAATTCAAGGTTCTACTTTTACAATATATCACAAAATGACATAGTGCACATTGAAACTAACTCTCCCCACAAACATTACATTGACAATTCCAATTAAGACTCGTCCACGTTTTACTTTATTTAAGGTTGTTTTATACAATTTATTACAAAACGTCAACAATGCAGAACCTGAGCGTTTATGAGCCCTCTGACCTGGATATTCGCTGTTTGTACAGAACAAGTTTTCCAGCCACTACTTAACTTTTAACATATTCAATTTATTACAAAATTACACACAGTGCAGGCCCCAGAAGCTCTTTATGCACTGTTTCAGTGCAGATCGGGATAAGAGGGTTCTTTTACAAACCCTCTGGTCTGGGTCAGCATTGCTCGTACAGGACAAGAGTTCTGGTCACTAGTACACTGCAGTTTACTTACAGTTAATTCAAACTTAAATCATTCTCCCTTAACCCTTTGAAACCTAGTCCCGCATTTAGGCGTCCTTTTCAAACAGTATACATGTGAAAAGTGCACTTGTCCTATGCAAACAGTGAACACCCAGATCAGAGGACTCCTTACGGAGCCCTCTGATTTGGGTCTTTACTGTTTGTCATATCGCAAAACATTGACAAAAACAACCCTTAAAGGTCAGAAATGGACTATACTTAAATGGAAACTGGGATTGTCCATTTGAAGTTTCAGGGAGGAAAGAGTTAAAACATCAAATGAACAATTTCAGTGACACTAAGAAACGATTTTTACAATAATTTATATAATGACAGACAGTGTAGACCCTGATCGAGGACTTCTGAAGGATTAACCCATACATACGCCTCTAATTTATTCATCCACTGAAAAAATTATTTCTTATTTAGACAGTCACGAATATTTACCGTAAGAAATACATTTTGTATTTATAGCCAAGTATAACTGTAGATGGTAACTTAAAGTAGGCTGGAAATAAAGCAGAATGTGCCTGAATGCACATTCTGCTTTACTTTTCAATCTGCTTTAAGTAGTCACCTGTCAACTAAAGGCAGGCTATGGGGTAAACTGTTAAGTAACTGTCTTTTCTCATCTTTCTGTAACCAGTGTAAACGATGCGATGGTCGCAGTTTTGGAATGAATCTATTCTTCCCAACTTGCTTTTCATGGTGACAGTAACAGTGCGTGATCTGTATTTTTCCTTATAAGAACTTAACCAGACTTTCATTTCCATAGTAACCAAACTCCTGCTGCCAGGGTCTAATAGGGAACATGATGCACCTGTTAACTGTGATCCGAATCACTAAAACGCTTATTAGGTTGAAATAGCTGTAAAACAAAGCGCTTAGAAAACATAATTAAACCAGTGTAAGGGTGTATTGTTCCCACTACCAAACATGTGCCCCAGGGCTATAATGTTATCTAAATAAAGAAGGCACCCCTCAGTGTCAAGACAGTAAAATGTAGGGGCCAAATAAGGGGCACACGCCAATACAGTAGAACCGTAGAGCTTAGTGGTGTCTCAGAAGTTAAAAAGAGTAAGTTAAAAAAAAAAAAAAGTCAGCTCAGCTGGGGGGGCACGTGCCCCCTGTGCCCCCCGGTAAATCCGGGACTGGGCTCCAGTATTTCATACACATCTTGCATGAAGGCTATAAGAACCTACCTCTGAGACCATTGCCATGGGCTCCAGTATTTCATACACATCTCGCATGAAGGCTATAAGAACCTACCTCTGAGACCATTGTCATGGGCTCCAGTATTTCATACACATCTTGTATGAAGGCTATAAGAACCTACCTCTGAGACCATTGCCATTGGCTCCAGTATTTCATACACATCTCGCATGAAGGCTATTGGCTCCAGTATTTCATACACATCTCGCATGAAGGCTATAAGAACCTACCTCTGAGACCATTGCCATTGGCTCCAGTATTTCATACACCTCTCGCATGAAGGCTATAAGAACCTACCTCTGAGACCATGGCCATAGGCTCCAGTATTTCATACACATCTCGCATGAAGGCTATAAGAACCTACCTCTGAGACCATTGCCATGGGCTCCAGTATTTCATACACATCTCGCATGAAGGCTATAAGAACCTACCTCTGAGACCATTGCCATTGGCTCCAGTATTTCATACACATCTCGCATGAAGGCTATAAGAACCTACCTCTGAGACCATGGCCATAGGCTCCAGTATTTCATACACATCTCGCATGAAGGCTATCCAGTCAGTGGAGCAGATGAATGTCTTCATATCGTCTACTGGTACAGATGGTGAGAGGCCAAGAGTCTTCCAGTCCACATGCTCACACATCAGAGTCAGCAGGTCCTCAGACATACTACTAGAGCTCAGACCAGTCAGCTGAGAAAAAACAAAAACATTTAAACTCTTTGAACCCTAGCGACGAGTAAACAGTTAAATCGTACAGAATTTTGCAATTAAGAACTTAAGTCTTGGACAGAGTGTAGACTTAGACCAATTAAGAATACTAAAGGTTTATAAGAATTTTTAAGTTTGCCTATAGAGAATGGTCTACTTGAAATCCATTGTTGAACAATTTAAATCTATCGAACATAGGACACAGCAACAAATTCAAAGGCATACTTGTGATAGACAGCAAACATACAAAGCACAGGGGCCTATCTAGACAACTGTTTGTTTAATGCAGGACAAAAGTAAGACAGAAATCACCTTTGGGAACTTTCTACCCAACTTTTGTCCAATTCTGTATTAACCCATTACCCCATAAATATGCCTTGTTACACCTTTAAAATAATCCTCCTCTGAAGAAAATAGTTCCTTTTTATACAGTTATGAATATGTACTACAGTGGTAAATACGCTATTCCTACCCATTTACGCATTAATCTATGCGTAAGAAACGCATAGTGAACGGTTAACGAACGCTTAAAGAACTGATATTGGGGGATTAACAGTGTATTGCCAATTAAAGATAGCAATGTTATCGGCGATACCACCTAATGTTCTGTAATACACATGTCATAAAGTGTATGTGTAAACCGCTGAAGTTAAGGGGTCCGTCGGCTAAGTGATGACCCTTTCATCCGGGCTCTTTTAAACGCGTAAATAAACGCGTAAAGAAACGGCTAGGAAAGTCGTTTAACGAAACGGATAATAAATGCATAGTGAATGGTTAACAAACGTGTAAGAAACGCGTAGAGTGGGTAGGAATAGCGTATTTACCACTGTATAAGAAATATATTCTATATCATGTCAGATGCTATCTTAACACTTTACCCCATAGACTGTTTCTAGTTTTGAAAATAGGTGACCGTTTAAAGCAGGTTGAAAGTAAAGCAGAAATTGCCTTAAGGCACATTCTGCTTCACTTTCAGCCAGCTTTAAGCTATCATTTGCTAGATTTAGAAAATATTTTTTATCATACATATTCATGAATGTATGAATTGAAACTATTTTCTTGAGTGGAGGAATAAATTAAAGGCGTAAAAAGGCGTATTCATAGGTTAAAGGGTTAAAGCAGGCTGAAAGTAAAGCAAAATGTGCCTTAAGGCACATTCTGCTTTATTTTCAATCTGCTTTAAGTCGTCAGCTATATTCAATACTAGAAACAGGCCATTGGGTAATGGGTTAAGCTGACACCCATCTTCAAGACTTTTCATATATTTTCTACCTCTAAACACAGGTTTGACTGCATAACAGTCATTTTGTCACTGTCAGAGTCAATGATTAAGTTAATGTTATGAACGCTATACCTACTTACCATTTGATGATTGTAGTTCTGGAAAAACTTATCAGCAAGTTCCGGGAAATACTCCAGGTAAGATAAGGCTTTAGCCATAATAGTTCCCTCCTGAGACATATCTGGATATAGAAATAGAAAAGTTCAGGAGTTTTATTCACACAGTGATCTGTCTTAACCCTCCCCCCCCACCCCCAAAGGATTTTTCAGTGTTTAATACATGTGGTTGTTGAAAGCAGGCTGAAAGTAAAGCAGAAAGCTAAAAGGGGCTTTCTGATTTACTTTCAGTCTGCTTTAAGATTTCATCTGTCAGTAAGCAGGGACAATTTTCTGTGCCATTTATAAGTATCGTAAGATTTTTTTTCTATATTCTGCTGATGGTAGATTAAAGCAGGCTGAAAGTAAAGCAGAATGTGCCTATAAGTGGTCAGCTATATAGAATTTGGCTAAGGGATAATGGGTTAACAGTGAATGGTAACAGCATGAGAAGGTATCTCTAAGTGGTGTAAATAAATGAGCTAAAAGGTGTTTTTATGTTGGGAAGGTGTAAATATCTTACTACAGTACCGTAAAACAGGTTTTATTCGCGAGAATATAATTTACTCGTTAATTCACAAATGTGTTGCATCGCGTCTCTAGTTTTGAAAAAAGGTGACTTCTTAAAGCAGGTTGAAAGTAAAGCAGAATGTGCCTTAAGGCACATTCTGCTTTACTTTCAACCTGCTTTAAGCTACCGTCTGCTAGAAATAGTGCATGATGTCGCGAATTAACACAAAAACGCATTACGCGAAAAATACCTGTTTTACAGTATATTGGGTAACAGGTCCAGACAGAAATAGGCAAGATGCTGACCATTGTCTCAACCCTGGTGACAATGGCATGACGCACTTGAAAAGCTTATGTGGGACTATAAACCTTAGCAGCAACAACAACAATGGGGTAACGGGACAACTAACCTTCCAGTGTTTTGAGTCTCTTCGTTACAGCACCAAGAATGGCATGTCCCATTGTGATTGGTGTACCCATATATTCCCACATAGATGAGTGTTCTATGGCTTGTCCAAGAGCTGGTGCAGTCAAGAAAAGACTGAAAACAGAGAAGAATTTCTCAATCACATACAATGTGTTTGTTGTCTAACCCATTACTCCACAGATGCATCTTTTTATGCCTCTCATTTATTCCTCTACTACAGAAAATAGCTCCACTGAATACAGACAAGAATATACACTATAAGAAATAGGTATTATATCCTAGCAGATGGTACCTTAAAGCAAGCTGAAAGTAAAGCAAAATGCTCCTTAGGGAACATTCTGATTTACTTTCAGCCTGCTTTCAGCAACCATTTGTCTTCAATACTAAAAACAAATAACAGGGGTGAAGGGTTAAAGCATCACTGTTTCCACCCATATAAACACTTCTTGATGCCTTTACCTTTTCCTCATAGAAAAACCTTCTGGTGCTTATAAAAGGGTATATTTAAGCTTTACTTTCAGCCTGCTTAAAGCTAGCTCCTGCTATAATATAGATAATATTTCTTAAGATACACATTTATGTGTGTATATAGAGGAACTATTTTAAGTGTGTATAAAGAGGAACTATTTTCTACAGAGGAACAATAAATCAAAGGCGTAAAAAGGTGTAATCAGTGGGGTAATGGGTTAATGTAGGACAAAAGTCAAGCTTTTACTTTTTTCTGTATTTAACAGTCACCTGTGCTGCTTTAAAGATAATACATTATCAATTGTTAAATTTAACGATACATAGGAATTTGTATGATCAAGACCCAAATGCCATGAATCTTAAACTACATGAAGAGGGCAAAAGGCAAGGCAGTAACTAATTTGACTCAGCTGGCAAGTTTTGACTATACAGTAAAATCTCTCTATTCTAACCACTAAACATAAAGGCTAATTGATTGTATGAAAGACACATGCAGCTAAAAGCAAAGGTGACAGTAAAACAAATAACTCCAAAAGTAGCTGTCTGTTTTACCTTCATCTTGCTTTAAGCAGCCACCTGCCTTAAACACAAAATAATTAACATAATTTAGTGGTGGTTATAGAGAGGTTTTACTGCAGTTATATGTAACACTATATAAGTACAATCTACCTACTTTGTACTAATCCCATAGTTCTCATTCACAGAATACCAGACATCCATCCATTCATATCTGGCTGGAGAGTCTGGCAGAATTGCCTCCCATGTTTTCTGGTCAATCATAGGAATAGCTTGTGTGTTCTCCATGATGTCTGTTAGTCCATAGTACATGTCTGCCATAGTCATGTTTGAAGTGGGTCCAGAGTATACATCTGTTGTATTCATGTTGTTCATGCTGGTTTGCCCTCCATCTATTAGCGTCAGGTACATGTCATTCATCATGCTAACCATCTAGGAAATATACAGAAAAAAAAGTCCTCAAATAGGAGCCATAAGCATTCCTTTTCTTTTCTTGTAACTTTTTCCTCCAACACCAAAAGTTCATATCACACGTACCTTTATATTATGTTTGACCCATTATACCATAGCCTGTTTTTAGTTTTAAAGACAGGACTGGTGAACATTTAAAGTACAGTCTACACGCGATACTACGAATCGGCACCGGGTCTCGCCATTTGTTCGTAGTATTGCATTTTCGTAGCAATGCATCTTCCGAATACGATGGGATTTCCACTTACCTCTTCGTACATGTATCTGCCATGCATCGGTCTGGTATGCCGTATGTAGGTCCTATTGACATGTGTAATAGCATTGTCGTAATTATTGTTGTAAAATAAATATATTTTATCTACTTATTCTGTTTGTGTTCAATGTGTCTTCCTTGTTAGCACACTGATATAAATCCACTGACGTTTAAATCTACATCCACATGTGTAAGTGGAATGTCGCTAAATACGGGACATGTACATGTACATTGCATCTAGAACCATGATCCGATTTTACGGAATTATATTGGGTAATGTAAAAAACAAGAAGCGATATGACCCGCTAATACACCTCTAGATAGGAGGGAGTAAACGAAATGTTTCCATTATTCTCTCCGTTATGTTTTCATCAAGTACTGCGCATAACAAACCCATTTGAAATCGCTTCTTATGAATAGTCACAACACAGAGAAAACTCCCTTTTATCTAGAGCCTGGCTGCAGATTGTACACATGCAGCAGAGAAAACATTATTCCCAATAAACGTGTTTACGCTAAAACTATAATTTCCATTGCATACAGATCAAACGGCGGGTAACCCGGCGTCTGATGAGGCTCCAAAATGTTTGCTTAAATAAATCGTGAGAAAGTAATTTTTTTTAAAGCTGTAATTTTCTACACTTTACTGCTACGCGAATGCGTAAACGGGAAAGAAAAAGGTTTTCTCCACTGGTAAGAAGAGGCAATTTAAAACACAAGCAACGAACCAATATGTTTACATTTTTATTCAGACAAACACAATTTATGCATACAAATTAAACGCAATAAATAACAGAACGCATAGCAAACATAACACAATGGATAGCAACACTAGCACGCGCCTTATTATTAACCCTTACGATGCTGTCATATGCTTCAAATATGTCGTCTTTTTTAACAAAAGAAAAGTTGATAATGAGTGACAAACAATTTTGATCCAGATCAGACGCCGAGTTGACTCCCCTCTTCCCCGTCGCCGACATTTTTTCTATCCAGTTATCCCCCGGCTGACCGGGTCCTTCACTAGATTGCTAGGAAATTGTAAATTGATAAAATTCTGAATCTCAGAATGCTGATATCAATTTACAGCGTCGTAAAATTGTCTTGCAGAATCGTCTTCGAAGTTTCAGATGTAATATTGTTAATAAACGTATGATAGCCGTAGTAAGCAGATATGATTATCAGTGTAACGGTTGCTTATTTTTATATTCTTTGCGACATTGACTTTATTCACTCTATTTACAATTGCAACAAACAAACACGCTCGTCTGCTAATCACGATATGGTGTGATTGAAAACATCTCAGATAATTACATGCATAATTATATCAAATTATGTTTTTATCATTTGCGACATATAGTTAAGCAGTGTAACTTGCTACAAACAAACACTGCCGTGTGCTGATCATAACAGGTTGGGCGGTAAAGCGTATCGGGCAGCCGAGTGTGTAAACAATGGATAATTATGCCGACGCGAGCAACGGATGTCTCTTTCGTAAGTGTGAAAAACCCCACAGGTGCGATTCGTACAAATGCATCTTTTTACTACTGTTTTTGTTTTGAAGGGACTACGAAACCTTATCGTAATAACGTGTTTTTCGTTATTTCGCATTTTCGTTATAATGCATCTTTTAACCGTTAGATAAAGAACAAAATCGGCCGGGACCTGCGTTGTTATTCGTAGTAGACGGGTACAGTACTGTTTAAGCTAAAGTATACACAAAGTGCACTGCCAGTGCACTGGGTTTAAACTGACAGTGCACTGAGAGTAAACTAATTTTGCACTGACAGTGCACTGACAGTGCACTGGGATTTCAATATCAAACTGATAGTGCACTATCAGTTTAAACCAGGTAACTAGCAGTGCACTGGGGAATGACTACAACTTTGAATTTAGAGCTGCAGTTTTTATTATACATGAATACCAGTTTACGCATACATGTATAATATATGTTTTTAGACCTTTTTCAATATTTAAACATTGGACAAGACTACACAGGTGTAATTTTTATGTCATGAATATTCTGCAAAAACATTGTATAATTTAACAACCAAAATAATTTATTATTGCCTAAAATCAATTCTCCTAAAATAGGAACTCTGTCACTTTTAATCAAGCTATACAAGCAGACGGTAACTAAAAGCAGACTGAAAGTAAAGCAGAATGTGCCTTAAGGCGCATTCTGATTAAATTCAACCTGCTTTAAGTCATTCAAAACTTCAAAACTAGTAACAGGATAATAGGGGAATGGGTTAAATGTGCCAGAAACTAAAGAGAGTACATGTCCATATAACATGCTGTAATGTTGTCGTACCAGTGTTAATTCTATAAGCTGTAGCTGCAGCATTTTAACCCATTACCCAATAAACGTGACTTTTTACGCCTATAATTTATTCCTCCTCTGAAAAAAAAATCCCTTTTATATGACAAAAATATTGTATGTCCTAGCAGATAGTAGCTTAAGGTGCATTATGCGTTACTTTCAACTTGCCTTAAGTGATCATCTTTCTTTCAAACTTCAAACAAGCTATGGGGTAATGGGTTGAGGAAACTAATCCGTCCCTCATCATGGATCTCCATATCACAGCTTGATATTTATACTTTCTGATAAGGGCACCCTTATCAAATTGCTTATCAATTATCACAGTAGGGTACTAATTTATAGATATGCATCAATCTAGGGGATTAAAAATAGTTGTTGCAATTAACACTTACCCTGCTGATCACGACTTGGTTGTTAAGTGAAAAAAGTGGATTTAGATCAGCCGCTGCATTATAGTGCGTCTGATCTGGATCCAAACTGTTTTACATTCGACTCAGAGACTTTCTGAACAACAAAAAATGCACAAATCTTATTAAATATTTTTTTTGCATACAACAATATCAAAGCAGACAATATTACTGCAGTAGAAGGGTTAAGCATACATCAATTTTATCTGCAGAAAAAAATTATTGCAAACCTGATCAGAATGATCCTTCAGGAAACCTCTGATCCGGTCTACACTGTTTGCATAGGACTAGTATGTTTTATAAGGGTACACTTTTTAAGACAAATATATACTTTTAAGATATTTTTATCCTTTAATTTCGAAATCTTAGGATTCTCCATGATCAACTTATAGCATTATATTGTAACCCTTATCAGATGGCAGCTTAACCCATTACCCCATAGCTTGTTTCTAGTGATATGTGACCACTAAAAGCAGGTTGAAAGTAAAGCAGAATGCGCCCTAAGGTGCATTCTGCTTTACTTTCAGCCTGCTTTGAGCTATCTGCTAGAATATAGTGGTTCTCTCCTCCTGATAAATTTCACTATACATTTAACCTGTACTTAAAGGCACACTGTGAATTGCGATATGCAACAATAAATTATGCATATTTTTTCAGTTTAAGTCGAAGTAATTATCCTTTGATTTAGAGATGACAGAAAAGAGAGTTTACTGCTCCTTTCAAACTTTTAACAATCAAGGAATCAGCACTGATATCCATTAACCCGTTACCCCATAGCCTGTTTCTAGTTTTGAATACAGTTGACCACTAAAAGCAGGTTGCAAGTAAAGCAGAATGGGCCTTAAAGCCAATATCTGATAGGATATAGAATAAATTTATTTCCATCAGTGGAGGACTAAATTAAAGACGTAAAAATGTGTTTTTATGGGCTAATCGGTTAAATATCATTCAAGTTATTCAAATGAAAGTATTTATTTTGATAAATATTCATAATTATTGTATAAATTGAGACTATTTTCTTCACTGGAGGAATAAATGAGAGGCATAAAAAGGCATATTTATTGGGTAATGGGTTAAAGCAGGCTGGAAGTTAAGCAGAAGGCACATTCTACTATACTTTCAAACTGCTTTGAGTGGATTGTAGGAAAAAATGCCAGAGGAAAAAATGCCATAGGTAAATATGCCATAGGAAAAATTGCCATTAGAAAACGGAAAATATGCCCTAAGTAAATATGCCAGAGGAAAAAATGCCATAGGTCCATATATATTTTTTTAATAATTATGTATTTTAATATGATTTATAAGGTTATAAGTACTTATCAAACAACATATTGAGGGTACTAATGAAGTGGTCATGTAGATTTAACACAAAATGGGTAGATTTATTTATTGAAATTAATATTTATATTTAGAAGAGAGTGTCTAGAATTTTTTTTATAATATATATAGTTGGTTAAATTATATTGTAGAGTATATAATATTTTAATATGAATTCATGCTAAACTAACAATGTCAGATCATGATCATGATCCAAACTATAAAACACGTTTTTTGATCATGTCACATAGCCAGCCAGCAAGTTATGATCAGATTATACCAGACTGCAGGTGTTAATCCCCACTTAATTATGACACTTGCCACATAACTCCTTCAACCATGAAACTCGTAATGGACAGTTCATAGAGTAGACTATGCTTTGCATTGTTATTAAAGAGATAATGAAAAATCCAGCAAAGCTACTTTGAACATAATCAGGTTCTACACTGATTGCAATTTTTTCTTGCCTATTCATTTCATACACTCTGAAAACAGTGTATTCTATGCTTGGCATTGTTATTAAAGAAATAACTGAATAGTCTTATTATTCAATAAATGATGAAAACGTCAACAAAGTGTTTTCGACAAGATCAGGTTCTACACAGATTGCAATTTTATTTTCCTATTTATTTCATACACTCATATGCCTGTTTGTGACTGTCAGTAAATTTCTTCTCTATTTCTGAAAACAGTGTAGATTCTAGACTTATGTTCAGCATTGTTTTTAAATAAATAAATGTGTGTTTGTCACTTTTCAGTAAGATTTTTGAAATGATAAAAAACACGTATTCGTGCCAAACAGTTTGGATCCTGATCCGACACTGACAGTCTACTATGAGCATGTCTTTTTCAAATGGATGATCCATACACTTAATACCAATTAGTTCCATTTTTATGTTCTTTTATCAAACTTTTTTTTTAAAGTTTCACTCAATTATCATAATAAAATATCAATATGTTGCTTCAGAAGTTCTTATAGCTTGATAAAAATATTATAATACAATAAATTTCATATTTTATTTATAAACCTTAGACCTTTTTTCCTCTGGCATTTTTACCTATGGCATATTTTCCGTTTTCTTATGGCATTTTTACCTCTGGCATTTTTTCCTATGGCATTTTTTCCTCTGACATTTTTTCCACACACCGATGTGCCACCTGTCTTCAAAACTAGGCAGTGGATATGGGGTAACAGGTTTAGACAAGTGGCTGCTTAGCACAATAAAAATGTTATGCATCAGATCTCTGTGTGTGGCTTTCTTAGCGGTATAATCTGCCACCTGCCTAAATACCCAAATACAACTTTTAACATTTATTTAATATAAAAATATTCCAGATGGGGAATTCAATTAGTACTAATTCATAAAACAGCTCTTTTCTAAAATGTCGATATCTAAGGACCTTTTTCATGATTACCATTGTAGTAAATAAAGGTTACAAATGATTAAATATCCCTGGAGTAGAGGGTCAAGGTGCCCCTTATCTTCAACTGACATGTAATAACCAGTGGATTGTCTCTGTGGAAAAGTTACATAATCTAACGACCTCCCAGCGGGATGGCAACAGAGTTTATTACTTTTTAGGATGGGCTTTAAATGCATGGTTTCAATAGGATGTCTTATCTATTGAGGCTGTACATTTAAAAAGAACTGTATAAATTAAAGTAATATTTTATTGCTGTTAATTCAAACTTTCGGAAATAATAAGAAAATATTTCATACATTATAATAATGCACTAGTTGCAAAAAAATCAATGTCTTAAAATAAGTCCTTTATTCAGATAACTATTCTGTTGCACTTTTAGGTAAAAGCTCTATAGCCAGGTGGCTGCTTAATGCAGTATGAAAGTCATGCAGAAAGCTCCTTGAAGGTTTTCATGGGTGACTTGCAATCTACATTCCACAACCACCTGTATTAACCCATTACCCCATAAATACGCCCTTTTACGCCCCTCTTCTTTACTTGAGAAAATAGTTCCAATTTATACAGATATGAAAATGAATGATAAGAACTATTTTCTTTATTCTAGCAGATGGTAGCGTAAGCAGGCTGAAAGTAAAGCAGAATGCGCATTAAGGCGCGCATTCTGCTTTACTTTCAACATGCTTTAAGTGGTCACAAATTTTGAAAACTAGAATCAGACTATGGGGTAATGGGTTACAGGCCAAACCCATGATATAGTCGTTGAAGTGAGGATTAGCAATGCAAAAAGTGAAGATCCAGTTGAAAGGCCATTTGATGGACTCATTTGGATCCAAATTTTTTGACATTTAGTGTTTTTGAAAATAACTCCAATAAAATCCACAGCGATGTGTCACTTTTTAACCAATTTCTTGATTGAACAATATTTTTACGTCTGAGCAGGGTCTGCTCTGCTTTATTATATATATCTGATTCTTCACTGTTTGCTGTGTAAATAAAATCCTTTGTTTTTATATTTCAATAGAACAATCAGTCAATTATTCAGAATGAGTGGAGTATTGACCAGAGAAATGGTTAATAGCCTGAACCAGTACCCTCAGCCTTAATCACAGCTGGAATCACTTTATACAAATGGTCAATGTATCTGTTGCAAATCTCTGGAGTCACAGTTCTCCAGAACTCCAAAATGCCTTCAACAAGTTGCGCTTGATTTCGGGTTTTTTTGTTTTTCCTAATATAATGTCTCAATTTTGCCCACATATTGTCAATTGGATTCATGTCTGGTGATTCTGGAGGAGTGATCCAGTGGTTAATTCCATGTTCAGCCATGAATGATTTTTACCCCATAGCCTGTTTCTATTTTAGAAAAGAGTTGACCACTTAAGGCAGGTTGGAAGTTAAGTAGAATGCACCTTAAGGTGCATTCTGCATTACTTTCAGTCTGCTTTAAGCTATAATCTGCTAGAATATAGAAAACATATTTCTTATAATTCTTATTTGTACCAGTATAAATTAGATTTTTTTCCTTCAGTGGATAAATAAAATAAAGGCATAAAAAGGTGTATTTATTGGGTAATGGGTTTAAAGTTTTAATTTCTGTTTACCATCAATACATCACCCCCCCCCCCCCCCCCCCCCCAAACAATGCAGAAAAAACTGCAGCTCTAAAATAAAGCTGTAGTCATTCCCCAGTGCACTGCTAGTTACCTGGTTTAAACTGATAGTGCACAATCAGTTTGTTATTGAAATCTCAGTGCACTATCAGTGCACTGTCAGTGCACTGTCAGTGCAAAATTAGTTTACTCTCAGTGCACTGTCAGTTTAAACCCAGTGCACTGGCAGTGCACTGGGGTGTATAGTTTAGCTTAAACAGTACTGTATTTCGTAGAAACGAGAATCGTAGTATCGTGTGTAGACTGTAGGTTGAAAGTAACACACATTCTGTTTTATTTCCAGACTGCTTAACTCTTTGAACTCTTTTCAAACAGTGCACATGTGAAAAGTACACATGTCCTATACAAACAGTGAAGACCCAGATCAGAGGGCTCCTTTCGGAGCCCTCTGATCAGGGTCTTCACTGTTTGTCACAATGCCAAACATTGACAAAAACAACCCTTTAAAGTCAGAAATGGACTAGACTTAGATGGAAACTGGAATTGTCCATTTAAAGTTTCAGGGAGGAAAGAGTTAAAGCTTCCGCCTGCTGGGATATAGACACTATTTCCTGGTGCATATTCAACTGTTCTCTTCAGTGGAGGAACTAATCAGAGGCTAAATAGGCATATTTTGATGTAATGGATTAAGACACAAGACCTTTTAAAGCTCAAATAATGCAGAAAGCTCCTACAGTAGATGAAGGTGGTATTCTTGGGTGCTTCTGTGTACTTGTTTCTAGCATTAAAAGGTTAAAACTGAATGACCACAACTATTTTAATTAACTTCTGTTTGTGACACCTTAGGGCTTATTGGACTCCCAGAGAGAGGAAAGCGATGACCTGCTCTTTTTCAATAGAGCCATCTGGGTCTTTAGCATGCCCAGTATATAGCACTGATACATGGGAATTCGGTTTTTAAAGTCTAATCGAAAAGGACTTGGTCCAGCGGGGATTGAACTCACAATCCATGGATTGGCAGTCCAACAATTGTTACTTACATCATCTTGCATAGAGCTGTAGGAGCTATCTCTAAATACTGTTGTAACAGTATCAGTGACCTCTGTCTGACATACAACAGAGGTGAAGCTAATCACTTCAGCTGTAGACAACTCTGCTAATGTTGAACTAGCCGTCTCCTCACACAGTGTCTTAGCATCAACTTCATTTGTAAGTAAACCCTGAAACAAAAGGAAATACATGTAACAAGAACAGTTTTACAAATAATGCTTTAACTTTTTACCCCATGGCCAGTTTTAGTTTTGAAGACAAGTGACCATGTAGAGCTTTAAGCTACTATCTGCTAGGATATACAAAAACTGTTTTTTCCATGGTGCTTATTCATAACTTTACAGAGTGGAACTATTTTCATAAAAGGGGGAGTAAATAGAAGTTGTAAAAAGGCATATTTATAGGGTAATGGGTTTACTTGGCAGTCATGTTTAAAACTGATGTTGCAGCCATATATACAAATGTTTTTCAACTTTGCTTAAAGAGAGCATTTTATATTAACAATTAAAACAGGCTGAAAGTAAAGCAGGATGCCTTTTAAGGTGCCTCTTGCCTTTTTTTCAACCGGCTTCAAGTGGTGATCACCTGTCTTAAAATCTTGGAAACAGGCTATGGCGTAAAGGGTCCAGTGAGTATGAGTTATCAAGGTGGGACTATACTTACATATATATTATCCACCTTGACCACCTCACGCAGGAAGTCACCTCCCATTTCAGGTCCTACCTCTGTGATCTTCTTCACAGCTACTTGCATGTTGGCATTGTTTTGTACCTCGTACACAAGCTGATCCTTCAAGTCTGAAATAGAAATTTAACCATTAGAACATGGTAAGAATATATTGAAAGTCTCTACTTCACCTTTCTCTTACACTTTTTGAAAAAGGTGTAGACCCAGATCAGACTGCTCCATTTTTATGATACCAATCTGTCTGACATGAGTCTGCACTCTTTCCAGTCAAAACATCATCTTATAAGCCAATGTAATACAGTAGAACCTCTCTATTACGACCACAAATTATGTTCATTACTAGGTGTTTACAACAGGTGACTGCTAAAAGCAAGGTGACAGTAAAACAGAAAAGCTCCTATAGGAGCTTTCTGTTTTACTGTCACCTTGCTTTAAGCTGTCACCTGTCGTTTATACAATTAGTTAGCCTTTGTTTGGTGGTCGTAATAGAGAGGTTTTACTGTAGTTCAGATTATTCACAGTTGGTACAGTTTTAAGCATGAATTGTCAGCAGGAGAAATGTTAACATTTATAATCCTTTTTTGACAAGGCTGAACAAATTGTTTTGGTCTCCTAGAAAGAGCTTTATTTTTAAACTGCTTTCATCTACCATGTGCTAGAATATAGAGAACACATATGACACTTATGATACATATTGATAACAACTATTTTTTTCAGTGGAGGAATATTTTAAAGGGGTAAATATGTGTATCTATGGAGTAAAGGGTCAAGTCTACCTGTAGTCATGGTCCTCATGTCGGTTACGGTGCCCATCATGTTTTCACCCATCACCATCATCATGTTCATAGCTTCTGGTCCTAACATTTGCTCCATCATATATCCAATATAATCCATGCTTCTGTTTAATGCACTGTAAAAAATCAAATGAAAACTCAGGACTCCAGATAAGTCACTTAGTGGAATATTTCAAGAACTTAAATCTTTATGTTTGCCTTTGACGCTATGGTGATACTACTAATTAAAACTGTCTGTTTGAGATGATTCTAATGAGTAATTACACCATAAGATTTGGTGCTGATTTGCTGCTGACTTGACAGAGAATATGTTGGATTTGTTCAGTTTATCCCCTCTTATTTAAACTATCAAACAATCATATTAACCCATTATTCCATAGTCTGTTTCTAATTTTGAAGATAGGTGCCTACTTAAAAGCAGGTTTAAAGTAAAGCAGAATGCACCTTCACACATATTCTTCTTTACTTTCAGCCTGCTTTGAGCTATCATCTCATTTATCTGCTGATATAAAATACTTCTTATAGTGCATATGCACATGGAGAAAGGACAAATGGAGAAGTAACTTATACTCAAATCTGCATTTTCCCGAAAATGGTGTCGTCCGTTACCTGTATGTGCGATAACGCTTAATCGATCGATAATTCAACTGCACCGGTACGCCGATAGCGGGCTATCGCGTTTTTTATAGTGTTGAATGGTTACCTTCTGTTAGTTTAATTACATAAAATCCTTAATTTTCACCCGATTTTCATTATAATGGTCTTAAAAGAAGGCTAAGATATTTATCTTTCACTTGTAAAAATAACAGATTTTATTTTTAAAATTGATCAGTTTTATGGCGAGTCAAAGAGTGGTTTCCAAATGAATTTGCCGATAAAAAAGGGAGCAAGCACTCGCGCATAAATATATCACGCCCCGTTACAAAACCTTTCATAAAACTCTCAATTTTCGACCGATTTTCAAAGAAATGGTCTTAAAGGAAAGCTTAGATATTTTTCTTTCAGTTGTGGAACTGCAAGTGTTTTTTTTCGAAATCGACAAATTTTATGGCGAGTTAAAGAGCGATGGCCAAATGAAATAGTCGATAAACGAGAGCAGGCGATCGCGAAATATATACTACGTCCCGTTTAAAAAACTTGAATTTAATCCATAATTTTCGTCCGATATATATATACATGTATATATTTTAAAAAAGGTCTTGATATAAAGCCGTGACACTTATCTTTCGGTTGTAAAAATACCAGGGTTTTTCTTGAAGCGAAAAAAGTAATGATGACCTACAAAGGTTGCTGGCTAATGAAATGACTAGACCAACTCGCGTAAGAAAAGAATTCCTTCCGTATAAAAACTTAAGCAAACTTCTAAACTTCTAAAAATGTGTTCATGCATTGTTACAATGTTCTACATGGAGGAAATATTTCCTTGGAGGCAAAAAAAAAAAATCCATTTTGTATGTAAAGAGACATTTGAAAAGAGTGCGCGTCAAACGGCCAAAATCCAAAACGGCCAAAGTTGTAACTGTATTATTATGTCGTATGTGATCATTATTATTATTGAAAGGAAAATTAGAATTATTAACATATTACTTCAAAAAAAATGAATTTAGGGTTAGTTTTACATCCAGACTAAAATATACATATTATCCGTCCCATTTCTATGAAAGAGGTAACAGTTTGCATTATCTTCAGAAATTAATTGCAAACATGATAACATGAGATCTCCGTTTCTTTCTGCTTTACATATGTCTTATATAACGGAGTAAATTATAAAGCAGCCAATGCCTAAAGCAATCTATTTTAGTAACTGCTAAACTCTTTGCCTGCTGATCGCTAGGTCTATTCATCTGTAAACTACATGTCTGCCATATTACACATCACAAAGGAATGTGACACATTACGTAACCGTACACAGATAGCTGGACATTTATAAGCGTCATAAAACTCTCCCAGCATGAAGTCCATGCTTCTTGAAATGCCGATTATCTATGAAGTGCATGTTAGGGAACTGGACACCAGGGGGTTGCCACTTTAATAAAAAAAGATCAATGCTACCCATGCGTGTAACTTGAACATGTGTTTTTTACTTCTGTAACCGCATGATGTTTATATATTATACAAATCACAAAAAATAAAGATAATAGAATTGAATTGGAAAAAAAACCCACAACAAAACCAACATCAATGCACCTGGTTTGGATGATGACTGGATTAACCCTCTCATTACTGAATACCAGTAACATGATGACTATTGCAATTGCAAACAGTTGTAATCCAGACCAGGCTGCAAAAATGTCGGATTCATAGAGTATGTCTCTTGAAATATAGTTTACCCCTTTTTCAAATTAAGCTCTTTATGACACATTTTACCTTTTCTCCGCATGAGGATCATCAGAGAGAAAGAGACAGACAGACAGACATTCATACAGATGGAGACAGAAAAGAAGAAGCGAGAGACTGACAGACAGAGATAAGAGAAAAACAGACAGACAGAGAGACAGTCACAAAGAGAAACAGAGACATAAATACAAAAAGAGGCAAACAGACAGTGCCAGAGAAATATAGACACACACAAACTTCGTAGGTAAACGAAAAAATACGTTTTTCTCTCATTTTCAAAACCTCACTTAACTATCAATTTATAAGCTATCGCCTCAAATTTTGTACTACACGTAAGATTATGGTCTAATAAAACATATGTATTAAAATTTACAACGAAAAACTGACATTAAAAGCATTTCTATTAACACCAAACTTCGTAGGTAAACGAAAAAATACGTTTTTCTCTCATTTTCAAAACCTCACTAAACTAACAATTTATAAGCTATCGCCTCAAATTTTGTACTACTCGTGAGATCATCGTCTAATAAAACATCTGTATTAAAATTTATAACGAAAATATAACGTTAAAAGCATTTCTATTAACACCAAACTTTCGTAGGAAAAACGGAAAATACAGTACTATACGTTTTCTCTCTCATTTTCACAACCTCACTAAACAAACAATTTATAAGCTATCGCCTCAAATTTTGTACTACTCGTGAGATCATGGTCTAATAAAACATCTGTATTAAAATTTATAACGAAAAGATAACATTAAAAGCATTTCTATTAACACCAAACTTTCGGAAAAACGTTGTTTTCTAGCCGCCAGCGAGCGCCGCTGATTGAACGACACGATAAATCGCGAGCAGGCCGGATACTTCTCCATTTGTCCTTTCTCCATGATATGCATGACTTTATAAAATTGAACTTTTTTTTCAGTGGAGGAATATATTAAAGGCATAAAAAGGGGTATTTATGGGGTAATGGGTTAAAGCAACTAGAATTTTGTCTGTGCCTGTAAGACACACATGATGCCCCTTAGTTGCATGTACCATACACGTGAATAATTGTTCATTCATTTATAATTCTGGAGCAGGAGCCCTCTGATCAGGGCCTGCACTGTTTGTTAGTAGATTTTTAAAAGTTCATGAGTTCTGATTCTGAAAAGCTTGGAGTCAGATTCTAAACAATTTTATACTCTTATTAATCCTTTACCCCATAGCCTGTTGTTTCAAGTTTTGAAGACTGGTGACACATTCTGCCTTACTTTCAACCTGCTTTAAACTACAATCTTCTAGGATAGAGAAAATAATTTTTATGGTACAGTCATGTTCATGACTACATAAAGTGAGAACTACTTTGTTCAGTGGATAAATAAGTATCTATCGGGTATTGGGGTTGATGTGTTGGTGTTGTTTTTTTAGTCAAAATGGCTTATTTATCTGGCTGGTAAAAAAGCCGTAATCCAATGAATTCTAGTGCTGTGTACATGCTGTACATGCTTCCTTGACAAAATCAGAGTGTATCTGTGAAGAGAACAAATACCCTGTGCTTACAGTGTAAACCCAGATCAGATGGCTCCTACAGGAACCCTCTAATCAGGTTCTGCATTGTCTGCAATATATTGTAAAAAAAATCTAAATGGTCAAAATGGACCAGTCTTAACTGAAGACTGGAATTTTCCATTTGAAATTTCAGGGGTGAATGAGTTAAATCAGCAATAGTGAAACAAAAACTCTCAACAATTCTCAAGCAGATGACATTCTGGGAGTGGAGAGGTTAATGACTTCAAAACTGGTTATTGGTTTATGTACATTTTCAAAAAAAAAAGTAAATATTTAATAGATCTGTCAAAAAGAGTTTCATCCAAAGCAAATATCTCTTTGTTCTCTTACCAAAGCTGTGTTGACATTGTCCTCACATTTAAATTCAAGTACAATAAAACCTACAGCCACACAGAATACAATGAATTTGCATCTTTATATAAAGTTAATAATGTTACTAAATGCAGACTAAAGTAATGCTGAAAGCTCCTACAGGAGCTTTCAGCATTACTTTTATCCTGCATTAAGCATTGTTCTGTTTCAAGAGAATACCATGTTTCTATATTTAGTATAGATCTGTTATGTTTCTATATTGTTAGGTCACTGTGAACAGATTTTAATATGATGATGTGGTAGATCTAATGTTGACACTACAATATTCTTAAAGATCTAATTACATATACTGTATACACAAGCCCTAATCCCAATAGCATGTCTTTGCATTAATAAATGACCTTTTCCCATACTTTTACATGAAAAACACTACTGCATGATTCAACCATTCTATAAACTTATATATGAACAATATTGGTCTTGACAATAGAGCCTGTTGAATATGCATGACCCAGAGATATGTGACGTGAATGACATCATATATCTCTGGTCATGTGTCTTTCATCTAGAAAAGATCCAAATAGCATGTCTTTGCATCAATAAATGACCTTTTCCCATACTTTTACATGAAAAACACTACTGCATGATTCAACCATTCTATAAACTTATATAATGAACTACTAAGCTCTTCAATTTGCTTTTTAAATTTATAAAACAAGGAACTAATTAGACATCCTATCTTTTTAGTCTATATTTTATGTGTCAATACTGACCAAACAAATTTGAAAAACAAACTTTATCTTCAGTCTTAAACATATTTAAAAATTACATCACTTTCTTGGGCAAATTTCTAAAAGTTGCTAATACAATGAATAACGTTATCGAGCATGGTTATTTCATTCATCACTTAGGTTAGGTTAATTGACAGGTTCCAAGGTGTTCTTTTTCGACCTAAAATTGTAAACTCCTTACATGAAAATGAGGGACTTGCCATGCTAATGGTGGAGCTGATTTGCTGTACTGGAGGAGTGAAAGCATAACAAACGTATTGTAGAATACAAAGTGGTAATGCAAAATCAACAACATAACATTGGAGCTAAACTACATGTATAAGTTTGCTACCACAGCTGCCATTGTCACCAACTCTTCAGACACCAGGCTCCGAGGTTATAAAGTGTTTTAGTTGAGTCTGAGTGTGTTCCCAAGCATTTGATTGGTCAGATTTGAGCCTAGGCTCAAATCTGACCAATCAAATGCTTGGGAAGGAGTTTAAACTCAAGCCAAAAGCTTTATAACCTCGAAGCCAGATAAACACTACTTCAGGCTAACTGAGACAAGTTTCTCTAAGCAATACAAACAAGAGCCGCATGCGGCCCTAAATCACTCACCTGGTACCCATGGTTACGGTCACGGTAATGAACCAGTAATGGTAAAGTTTTCACTATAAGCCATCATTGGTAAATTCATCCCCACCCTCTGGCGGCTATGAGCTAGGAAGATTATTTGAAGAAAACTGGCAATGGGTCACCCATGAATCATTATTTGTGTAAAATTATTCTTAAATCAGACCAAAAGAGTACTTGTTACATCAGTTCTTTATAGTATTACCTATCATTTGAAATGGTTCCGTTCATGAATAGCTCTTCAATGATGACTGCAATATCCTCTGATGGTACTGTGACTTGCTTTGGTAGGTCAAACATTTCCATTTGGTCAGACAGGGGGCCAAGAGATCCAAGCATTGTTTCCCAATCAATATTATCAGGATCTGTTGGATTTCAATTAGCACATGTTCAAAGTTTAGTTTGTTATTCACCTGGGGCCCGTTTCATAAAACTTCTTACGACAAATGTTGTTGTAAGTCATATTATAAAAGTCTCAATTATTATTTATTTCTCCATCTAATCCTGTCTTGTGACATCTTTTTTGAAAAGACGATTCCAAAAAGATGTCACAAGACAGGATTAGATACAGAAATCAGAGATTAAATGTATTTTAAAGTTTTGACTTACGACAACATTTGTCGTAAGATGTTTTATGAAACGGGACCCTGCTTCTCTTACCTTTAAACCTGTTACCCTATAGTCTGTTTCTAGTTAATCACTAAAAGCACAATATACAAAATATTTCTTATGATACATGATGTTCATGACTGTATAAATAGGAACTATTTTCTTTAGAGGAGAAATCAATCAAATTCAGAGCTCCAGATAAGGGGGGGTGTTCCAAAAAATAAAATTGTTATTTCTGCATTAAACCCTATGGTGTCACTACTCTTCAAGACAATTCTAATGAGTAGTAACACCATAGGATTTGGTGCTGACATGAAGGAGAAAATGTTGATTTTGTTCAGTTTACTTTCTCTCATTTGGAGCCCTGTTTAATGAGTAAAAATGTGTATCAATGGAGTAAAAGGAAAAGCTCTATTGATCAGTTGCTTTACATAGAGTTAACCCTTTATCCCATAAATACGACTTTTTACGCCTCAAATTATGTCCTCCACTGAAGAAAATAGTTCCAATTTATAGTCTTGAATATGTATTATAAAAAATATTTTTTGATTTTAGCAGATGGTAGCATAAAGCAGGTTGAAAGTAAAGCAGAATGTGCCTTAAGGCACATTTTGCTTTACTTTCAGCCTGCTTTAAGTGGTTAAATATTTTCAAAATGAAAACAAGCTATGGGGTTATGGGTTAACTGTACTTTTTTTCTGGCTAAGGCAGTCTTTAACATATTCAATCCCAACAAAGAGTATACTTGCCATTAACAAACAGTGTACCCCTAAAGAGTACATTGTCATATGCAAAGAGTGTAGACCCTCTGATCAGGGTCTACACAGTTTGTCAGTTTGCTATGTATTGTTAGAATCAACTCTATATGTGTTTAAGGCGTATTCTGCTTTACTCTCAGCTTGCTTTAAGCTACCATCTGACAGAATATAGAAAATATTTCTTATGCTACAATATTCTTGGCTGCATCAATTGGAACTATTTAATTCAGTGGAGGAATAAATAAAATTCGTAAAAAAGCATATTTATAGGGTAATGGGTAAAATGGACTTGATTGAATGGGAAACTGGATATGTTCATTTGAAGTTCCAGGGGGTGAATGGTTACAACTATGTTGGCAGCGTTTTTGTCCATGGTCAATGAATACTGGCTTGACAGTAACTTCCTTTGAACATACTTGAAATGTCAGTGAATACTGCCTAAGGGTAGGCATCTGGAGAGAGCTGAAACCTTTAACCTTGTAAATACCGCCAAACATGTGCTTTATAGAACTATGAATCCCTCTAAAGACAGAAAACAGCTTAATGCTGGACAAAAGAAAGCAGAAAACTCCTTAAGGATTACTTTTGTCCTGCATTGGACATTTGCCTCTGATTCAGACCTGTTTGCAAAGTTTTAGAAAATCGGTTTAGAATATTCAAGGGATTAGCACAAAACACATGGAAGTTAATACATACCACTGAGCATGTCTGTCATATTGCCCAGGAACATGGCATCCAGAGACTTGAACAGTTCTGTACTATTCTCCACCAATGCTGATAGCATTGGCTTGGCAATTTCGTACATTATTCCCAAGCTGAAAGATAAAATAATGTGTCAGGTTCATTTATTTGTTTTCCTCATATAAAAAGCCTTTGAAAACCTTTACCTATTTCTACCAGAATTAGTTTTTCATTCTTCTAGCCTGCCCTCATATTTAAGAGTCATAGAAAACATTTTCTGTATCCCAGACAGGTGGTTGTTCAAAACAAACTAAAAGTAAAGCAGAAATATTGCATATGGATGCTTGTCCAGTGCAAATAGTGTAGACCCTCCTCAGAGGGCTCCTGAAGGAGCCCTCTGATCAGGGACTGCACTATTTATCTTTTTTCAAAATATTGCAAACAACAACAGTAAATAGTCCAAATGGACTAGACTTTCAGAATGAGTTAACAAAGGTTTTATTGTACCTGTTCATATCAAGCTCAGCCATTCCTGTCATTAGTGGTATTAGTTCTGTCATTTTGGACATCACAGCCGGCAGATCTTTAATTACAGCCAAGTCACCGAGGCTAGACAACATGTTGGAGGATTTCCCGAACATTTCAAACAGCCCACCAAGATCCTTGAACAACAGAGCCATGTCCACCTCCCCAGTCATTCCAGCAAACTCTTCACCCTGTACAGAAAATATTGAATGTAATTACATAGTACAGTGTTCCCTCTCTACAACGGCCCTCCCAACAACAACTCCCTCCTTACAACGACCCTAACAGCTGTTCCCCCAAACAAGACAAAATGTTTAACACTTTTACTGCTGAAATATCATCTGCTTCAAATTGTCCTCTTTTTTTTTTTCTCAAAATTACATTTTGATGGAATAAATATAATGACGAGTGACAAACAGCTTGAATCCAGATCAGACGCCGCGTTACGCGGCGTCTGATCTGGATTCAAGCTGTTTGCAAATGTAAGCAATTTTCCCTCTCTATAACGACTCCCTCCGAACAACGCACACAATTTGTGTCTGCCATTGGGTGACGTTGTAGAGAGGGAGCACTGTAATCTCTGAAAACAAAAGCATTTGAAAATTGGACAAATGTCACTATCTTTACCCTTTACCCGATTGCCTATTTCTAGTTTTGAAGATAGGTGACCACTTAAAGCAGTTTGAAAGTAAAGCAGAATGTACCTTAAGGTGCATTCTGCTTTACTTTCAGCCTGCTTTAAGCTACACTCTGCTAGGATAAAGAAAATATTTCTTATGGTACATACTCATAACTGTATAAAGTGGAACTATTTTTTTCAGTGGATGATTAAATTGAAGGCACATCTCGGACACAAATGCTGCATGTTGGTGTTTGATGTTGCCACTGGCCTGCTGCATTGGCAAAAAGAAAAAGAATACTTAAGTCTCTTTTTTCATTCCATGGCCGCTGTGAAATAAAATTCAAACTAGCTACAAGGCCCTGAACCAATATAACCCTTCACCCCATATAAGTGCCGTTTAGCGCATTACTATAGAAATACCTTTCCATGCTTTTACTATACTCCTATTTAAAGATGCATACCGAAGTTTTTCTGCATCCTGATTGATGAATGCTAAAAGCAGGACTGAAAGTACAGCTGAATGTGCCTTAACTCTTTCCTCCCTGAAACTTAAAATGGAAAATTCCAGTTTCCATTTTAGTCTAGTCCATTTCTGACTTTTATGGGTTGTTTTTGTCAATGTTTGGCATTGTGACAAACAGTGAAGAACCTGATCAGAGGGCTCCTTTCGGAGCCCTCTGATCAGGGTCTTCACTGTTTGCATAGGACAAGTGTACTATTCACATGTACACTGTTTGAAAAGCACGCCTATATGCGGGACTAGGGTTCAAAGAGTTAAGGCACATTCTGCTTACTTTCAACCTGCTTTTAAGTGATCACATGTCTTCAAAACCTAGAAATAGGCTATGTTGTAAAGGGATAATGAAGAGTTGTTATTTTGATACTTACAATTTCTATGATGCTGCGAATATCAAGCTGTTTCAGGAGCTCATTGGTAAGTTGAGATATCTGTTCATCCTTGATACCACACAAACTTGCAGACACTTCTTTCACGTCAACCTCCTTTTTGAAGTAGACATATTTTCGTAGCTGCTCTGGATCACATGTGATACCTTTCCAATCTATTGCACTTATACCAATCAGCTGTAAAAAACACAAAATGAGTATGAAACACATATGTCCATGACACAGGTCAAGGGTATTAAGTATGACCTTGACCTAACATGACTGGAAGTTGCACACATTTCATTTGACCTTTGTTGTGGGTGCTAAAAGTAAAGGTCAGATGAAAATCAATCTGGTTGAGTGGAATTCATACTTTCTCTCATAGCTTGTTTTCCGTATTTAAAGTAGATGGCTGCTTATTAAAGCAGACTGAATGTAATAGAAACCTTCAACACATTGACTGCTTAAAATAGGCTGTAAGGAGAGAAGAAATATCTCTTATACAGATGACTGCTGTAATTTCTATTTTCTTTAGGCAGTCACCTGTCAGGATGTAAGACAAATTTTCTATATCTCGTCTAATAGTACAGGGTAGCAGCTTAACCCATTACTCCATAGAAAAACAATTTTACGCCTTTAATTCATTCCTCCACTGCAGAAAATATTTCCACTTTATACAGTCATGAATATGTAGCAATAGAAATAGTTTCTTTATTCTAGCAGATGGTAGCTTAAAGCAGTCTGAAAGTAAAGCAGAATGCGCATTCGCTTTTCTTTCAACCTGCTTTAAGAAGTCACCTGTCCTCAAAGCTAGAAAAAGGCTATAGAGAACATTGTTAATGTATAACAGTGGTAACAAGGAAAGCACAGGTTTGACAGTACAGAAAGCCTCAAGCTTTTCTGGTAAAGGATAATTTTTAACAGTTTGATGATTGTCATTTTGAAAAAGGACCTACATATTATATGAACTTAACTACTCTAAGTCTGTATCAAAATTGGTTATCGTAATATACAAACTAAATTACTGATGCAGAAATTGTGTCACCAAAAAGCATTTTGTACAAATTAAATCCCACAACTAAGTGTCCGTTCCATCAAAAAATAATTACTTTACAGTTCACTACATCTAAATTTGCAACTTTACTCATACTGCAGCATTGACATGTGATGTTTATGTAAACCTCACAATACGTATATACAATGTAGCTTCAGATATTTAACTCATTTCTCCCTTGATGAACAATAGTTTCTATTCAAATCTAGTCCATTTTGACAATTAACGGCTAAATTTTAGTATATATTTCAAAATTACAAATAACACAGACTGCAGACCCTTGTCAGTGGACTCCTTTAGCCCTCTGATATGGGTCTACACTGTTTGCATAAGACAAGACTTTAGTGCACTTTTCACAGGTACAGTAAAATCTGTCTATTACGGCCACTAAAAAAAAGTTAATTGATTGTATAAAAGGCAGTAGACAGCATACAGCAAGGAGCTTTCTGTTTTACTTTCACCTCGCTTTCAGCAATCACATGTCTTAAACACCTAATAACTAGCATAATTTAGTGGCTGTAAAGAATGTCTATACTCATGATTAGAGGTCAACGAGTTAAAATACTAAAATCATCATGTCTCAACTAAACCCTATATATGGTGCGACTACTCATTAGAATAAATATCTCACTGAGATCATCCTAATGAGCAGTCACAATATTAAAGCTCATGATACATAGAGTAGAAGTTGTTGGGAAGTATGTTTAATTAGGTTTATCTGGATCTCTGTATGTATAAATTATTGCATGCATTAAATCAATAGTGCTTGTCTTTAAAAGGGTTGTGATGAAATTTGGTTTTTGCAATTTGCTTGCTATATCACTGTAATTACAATCTTATAAGATGCATAAATGATGAGACAAATCACATAATAATAATAATTGCTTTAACCCTTTCTCTGTTGAATTCTTCAAATGGAATATTCCATAATGGTAACAGGACAAGTTTATGTTCATTTTAAGAGCAGTTTGTAGACGATATTTGAGGGAAAATATAACCTGATACAAACAGTGTAGACCCTGTTCAGAGGGCTCCTTATGGAGCCCTCTGATCAGGGTCTACACTGTTTGCAAAATATACATACATTTGATTACAGCGTATAAATGGTTAAAGTGCAGACACATTTAAACCAAGCAAAAACAGCGTAATATTACATTAAATCTATATACAGTGTATGCTGAATAAATATTCCCTGCTTTCTAAATTGCCATCAGCTGAAATTCTGAAATGAATTCATACTTCTAGAATAAATCTATAAATATGACCTTAAGAGACAAAAGGTTTAGATCAATATTAGACATCAGATTACTCCAGTGTCTGATCAGAATCAAAACTGTTTGAAGTTATTATTAGCACTTTAAGAGTAAAAACCATGTTTATATACTGACTTGCAATAGCAAAACATTGCAGTAAACACACATTTAATTTTAATCTAATTTTAATACATTTCTGCCTTAGTGAGTTCATTATATGTTTCATTTGCACTTGTTGGAAAAGTTTACTACACATTGTAAGGACGCCTTTCTTCTAGCTTTGTAGACTGGTAATCACTCAAAGCAGGTTGAAAGTAAAGTAGAATGTGCCTTAAGGCACATTCTGCTTGCAGCTTTACTTTCAGCCAGCTTTAAGCTACCATCTTCTGGGAAATAGAAAATATTTCTAATGACCATGACTGTATAAAAGGAACAATTCTCCTCATTGGAGAAATACATCAACAGGGTTAAAATGTGTATCTATTGAGTAATGGGTTAAACCCTTTGTCAGAACAGTATTCCTACCTCCATTGCATTAAGGGTGGAGTCCAGGAGAGAATCAGCTGCTTCAGAAGACAAGATACCATACTTGTCAACAAGGATATAATGAACAGCAGCAGGATCCTTCACCATACTACGTATTTTCAGCTTGTCCTCTGCAATGAAAAAACACACTCTAGGTAGTGCATATAGAGCTGGAAGGATAACAGATTCTTGTACACATGTCATGTATCCTAGAAAACCTGCCTTAATTATTGCATTTTGAAACAGTGTACTGTAGATCAAAGCCAGCCACCGTATCAAAGTAGCGGCAGCTGGTCTTGATCTGAACTGTTTGTCACCCACATGCATGAAAGGCATTTTATGTAGCTGTATTATATATGGTACATTGTATTTGGCAGTGCAGACCAATTGGTCTACACTGCCAAATACCATATTTTTTAAAAACTCCCAAACAGAGCCTGGGATGACACTGGTGCTTGGTCTGTACAATGTTGCAATGCAATAAGGCTGGTTTTCTCATGCCGCAGCTCATTTGTAAATCAGAACAGAACAAAACAACATATAGAACATAACTGTTCTGTTACTTCTGTATTTGTAAATGATATTGTTCCATATCATTCATAAGCTTGAAATATCTTGGGCAGACTGTGGATGAATATTATAGCAGATGAAGGATTAAATCTGTTTCCTCTATTTCCTTATTATTTTACTTTTCCCTTATTTAACTCTTTTAGCACATGTAATCTATTCCTCCACAGAAGAATATAGATCCAATTCATACAGTCATGAGAATGTATCATAAGAAATTGTTTCTAAATTTTAGCGGAGGGTAGATTAAAGCAGGCTGAAAGTAAAGAAGAATGTGCCTTAACTCTTTGCTCCCCGAAACTTTAAACGGAAAATTCCAGTTTCAATTTTAGTCTAGCCCTATCTGGCTTTTAAGGGTTGTTTTTGTCCATTTTCAGCATTATGACAAACAGTGAAGACCCAGATCAGAGGGCTCCTAGGAGCCCTCTGATCTGGGTCTTCACTGTTTGCATATGACAAGTGTACTATTCACATGTACACTGTTTGAAAAGGACACCTATATGCGGGACTAGGGTTCAAAGGGTTAAGACACATTCTGCTTTACTTTCAACAAGCTTTAAGTTGTCAGCTGTCTTCAATACTAGAAACAGGCTATGGAGTAAAAAGTTAAAGCAGGTGGTTGTTTGAAGCATACTGAAAGTAAAGCAGAAAGCTCTTTCAGAATATAAAGCAGGGCCTGATCAGAATCAAAACAAACTTGCCCAAATCATACTACAAGGTTAACACTTGCTTCAAACAAGTTTTACTATAAATACCTACCATTTATATAATGTCAAACGTGAAGGACAGTTAAACCTCTCTATTATGACCTCTGAAAAGAACACTTGTTGATTGTGTTAATGACAAGTGACAAGCTTAAAGCAAGATAAAACAAAGCAAAAGAGCCCCTACAGGAGCTAATGATTTTTGCTTTTCTTTCATCTTACTTTAAGCAGCTACCTGCCTCCCATATAAAAATTATTCTCACTTAATGGTTGTACTAGAGGAGTTTAACTACACAGATTTACATCTTATTAACATATCTTTTTCCCAATCATCTACTGGTATCTATTTCCCTTTTCAAAACATCAAGTCTATTCTTGAACAAAGACAGGTTACATTACTTTGTCCTCTTACATTTTTCGCTACCCTCTCCTTCATGACAACAATACAAAATGGTAATTTGTATTTAAAGCTCAAATATATTGGTTGAATAATATGTTTAATGGTCTCGGAAAAGTTTCACATCCTTTGATATTAACCAATCTTTCTCAGCAGGACTACCTTTGGATCTGCAAATACTGGATCCAGATCAGATGCTGCTAAACTTATCATTTGTTCTTGATCTAGACTGTTTGTCACTTATTTTGAGTAAATGACAGATATCACTAAATCCATAAAAATAAATATTAGCAGGTTATGGTATGGATACTTTGAATGGAGAAGGGTTCACCCTTTTCTTCACCGAAACTTTTTCTTCACTCTTTTATATTACTGTAATGATCATAAGTATTGGGACAGACAAGTTTGTGCAAAAAGTGTAGACCCTGATCAGAATGCTCCTCAGGGAGCAGTCTGATCAGGGTCATCACTGTTTGCCATTCAGATTTCATCCATAGATCAAATTACTGTGTGATAAAAGCAATTTGTTAAAATTTTATGATAATTACAGCAGATACACCGAGAGTCCTACTTTTTAGGGGTTTTACGGTTTCTTCCAGAAAATGACTTTTCATGCTGTTGAGCTTTTAACAATGTGTCAAAGGAGGCTACTTAAGGAAGGCTGAAAACAATAGATTTCTATTTATTTTTGAGTAGCCCCTTGCCTTTACTACTGAAGCCAAGCTATGGCGGGTTGAGTTACCAGATGGACAAAGCTATAATCACTCACCCGTCATTAACAATAGTACTATTGAAAAAATTGCGGTCAAGTTGGCTATGTTCTATTCATACCCCAAAATAAGGACATTGAACCATGGTATTTATTCTAATAAAATCCTGGCCTGTTACAAGTCATAAAATGGGGTGAATATTAGAATAATACTCGCTGCTAGAAACAGCAACTCACAAGTATCTGTTTTAATTAAGAACCATTCTCACATTTGCTCCATGCAGTGATTACATGTTTAATAATTGTTTTGAGGTTTAAGTCTATCCATATGTAGAAATGCCTTTTCATGCTTAAAGCATACCTAGTTACATATGCGTCAGCTTTAAGCAACCACCTGTCTTAACTTATTGCTCCATAAATACGCCTTTTCACATCTTTAAATTTTTCATGCACTGAAGAACATAATTGCACTCTATAGTCATGAATATGTACCATCAGCAGAAATGTTTTCTATATCTTTATTAGCAGTTGATAGCTTAGACTTAGAGCAGGTTGAAAATAAAAGCAGAATGCAACTTAAGGCCAATTTTGCTTTACTTTTAACTGGCTTTAAGTGGTCATCTGTCTTCAAAACTAAAAACAGGCTGGAAGGGGGGGGGGGGGGGGGGGGGGGGGGGGGGGGGGGGGGGGGGGGGGAAAGATACAGTTCTGCATTAATATTTTAAATGTCTGAAACATCAGAATGGTAGAAAAAATAGGCTACAAGATATTCTGAGCTTTCTCTATAAAGCATGGGGAGGATGGGGAGGTGGTAATAGAGAATTGTCCTTTATTAGAATAAATACTGTATTGATTTTCACTATAAGAATATCTATCATAAGTTCATAACTGGTAACCATGTCAACTCCTTGTCCACCCACATTATAAAGAGTTAGTCATTCTTGTATAATTTATAACTCAGGCGCGTCGCGGGGTCTTCAACAATGGAGCGGCAAAGTTTTATGAACATTAGTATAGGCTGGGGGTCCAGGGGGCAGCTAGGCCCCCTGGTGGTTCCAAGGCAACGCCTTGGCCGGGGTTCAAGCTTTTCAAACTATGCATTTTTAATACCTAAAATGACCATTTTTGAGACTCTACAGAGACAGATTTTTTGTTACAATTTGGGAGAAAAAAGTATGACAGACATAGAATCTGAATAGACTTAGCACGCGGTCCGTCGTCTGAAGCCATTGTGGATAGTATGTACATCGAAACCGTTTAACTTTTATGTACAAACAGCGCAACGTCAACAAGATTTAACTGGTTCTTTGAAATTGCTACCTCGCACATGGTTGTTGAAGTTCGAGTTTCGAACAAATAATACTCCATTTCACTATTATGGCTCAACATGTATTAGCAAGTGACAATCAGTGCAGACTCTGTGCAGATGGTTCTTACAAGAGCTCCCTGATCTGGTTGTACATTGTCTGCATAGGTGACAAACAGTGCAAGAATAAGTCGGAATTTACACTGCTTGCATATGACAAGACTTAGTGAACATTCCTTTAATGGACTGTTTGTAAATGAAGCATACACACATATATGGATCTATATGAAGCTTTCATGTTATGACCTGTTTTCAAATCGAATGCAGAGAGACAGACAGACAGACAGGGTTTTTTGCATACATACCTCATCATAATGAAGCAACGGTAGGTCTTGAACCACTATGGGGTAAATGAGCGTAGTGATCTTTTGGTAAGAACACGCCTGAACTTATATGAACTTAGTCCATATAAGTTCAGGTGGGTTTTGTTTTTTCTCCAAAAGAGCGCTCTTGAAAATTAAATTCATGAGGTTTGTTAGCTACAGACATATTGAAGTGGTTCTAAAGAATGAGCAAACCAACATTTGTTACGTTTTTCTTCTTTTTTCTCGAGTAATAATTTTTTTTCATAGATTTGTTCCATAAAGCCTTGGTCATTCCCTTTCTCTGGTTTCTCTCTTTGCTATTAACAGAACAGAACAGAACAGTTCTGTTCTTCTATTAACAGTTTATGACTTTCCTATAATTTCAATTACTCTTCTTTTCTTATAGAAGACCAACGCGCAATAATTGTGAAGTGTGACGGCAGCGCGAACCGTGTAGATGCAGATGTAGATTGAAGTATCGCACAAATAGTTTAAGATCTAGCCGCATTAATGCATTGATTGTCATCAATCAGTTGTTATGGCCAACAACACTGATCACCCGCCCGTAACCAATCAATTAGAACAAGCATTGACCACCCGCTATCGAGGATTAACAGTTTATTGCCAGTTAAAGATATACGCTATCGGCGATTGCATCTAATTTTATGCAATACACATGTCACAGTCATAAAGTGGTTGTGCAAACCGCTGAATCTGGCATTCGCTGTGTTTGCCACTATAACAGAAATATGTTGGTTTAGACAAACATAAGAAGAAAAAAATTGCCGTTGCTTGCTGAAATATTGGAGCGGCGGTCGCCGCCCCTGCCGCCCCAGGAGCGGCGCCTCTGTAACTGTTAAAAACTCTGGTGAAATTGTCTGTCAGAATATGCCTTTAAATCAATTTTGAGAATTGCTGTCAATGACAAATTCTGAAGACAACAATTACACAGCATGCAGAAGCCGTTAATTACCATCACACAAAACATTAATGTTGAAATCTTCAGTTCCACTGATTATCTAAAAACACATACAGTAAAACCTCTCTGTTACGACCACTTAATTGTGGTAATTATCAGGTGTTTAAGTCAGGTGATTGCTTAAAGTAAGGTGACAGTGAAACAGAAAGCTACCATAGGAGCTTTCTGTTTTACTGTCAGGTTGCTTTAAGCTGTCACCTGTATTTTAAACTATCACTTTATATTAGCCTTCCTTTTAGTGGTTATAATAGAGAGGTTTTACTGTATGTATCATAGGTTATTTACCTAGTCTTGTGATGTTGATCTTGTCTGAGGAGTTTTTCAACACCACGAATACTCTGCTGACTGTTGGTAGGGACTTCATGGCCTCTATAGTAGTAGGCTCGTCTAGTGTGGGACCCAAGTCTGCGATTAAAGACCGAAACCTGCAATAAACAAATTATCACTTTATTAACTGACACAAATAAACAAATTATCACTTTATTAACTGACACAAGTGCATTGCATTATTATAGTCAAACCTGAGATAAAAAGATTGTAGCATGGAACTTTTATCCTTAACTCAATTGCCTGTTTCTAGTATTGAAAATAGGTGATCACTTAAAACAGGTTGAAAGGAAAGCAGAATGCGCCTTAAAGCGCATTCTGCTTTACTTTCAAGCTGCTTTAAGTGGACACCTATATTCAATACTAGAAATATGCTATGTGGGAAAGGGTTAAGCTACAATCTGCCCAGACTGCTAGAATTTAGAAAATATTTCTAATGATACATATTCATGACTGCATAAATTGGAACTTTTCTTCAGTGAAGGAATAAATCAAAGATATAAAAGTGTGTATCTATGGAGTAATGGTTACTATAAGTTTGGAAGCTGGTCCTAATGTCACTTTTAAATATTGACAGAAAACAGCCCTAAAATCAACATAAACATGTTGTTTTTTAAAAGTGAAATAGTCATTTTGAAACCATCAACAATATAATTAAGACTTAAAAAGCATAAGTAGATGGAGAAATAATGACCAAAAAAGGCAGGCTCCTAATGTCAATTTCTTAATAATGACAACATATTGGTATCCAGAATAACAGTTTAAATGTGTCATTGTTAAAAACAAAAACAAATTAAGTAAAAAGTATTAAAAAAAATATTAACATCACAAAATTTGGGGTCTTCAAAAGAGGACTTGTGTTTTGGAGTTCATAGTTGGCTTCAAGCAAAGTAAAAAATATAAAACAAATTATAAAACTGTATATTCGCAGTTTTTTAACTGTATTTTCTAAATATCCAGAACAAAAACACCAACAGTGTTGATCCAGATCAAAAAGCTTCTGAAAGTAAGATGGTGGGGTGGGATGTGTGTGTTTGTGTGTTGTGTGGGGTGGGTTTACATACTTATATGTTATAGTGAAAAGTCTAAGTGCCCTGCCTCATGCCCCAAAGAAGCTCTTTAGAATGTAAAGTGTTTCAAGGGTCAGACAGTACTGAAACAAGTTATAGATTTTTTCACTACCAATATCATAATAAGACTCTTATCATATTACATAGTTTGAAGACCAGGGTGTGCGATTTCAATGACACAGATGAAAACTTGAGTTGAGAGGTCATTCAATGTAGTAGCATGAATATCTTTAGCTCTTTGTATGCTGGGTAAATTTTAGATCTGCAGCAATTGTCATCTGCTACTGTTCTAATACATGTAATAGAGTTATTAAGGTTTCTTTTCAAAACAGGGTCAGAGCGTCAAACAGTTTGGATCCTGATGAGACACTGCGTTATGCAGCCTCTCATCAGGATCAAAACCCTTTGCAAAGATAATCACTGTGGCACATGTATCCACCACTATAATGCAAAGAGTTAATAATAGGTACAGCGCTCCCTCTCTACAATGACACCCAATAGGAGAAAACAATTGTGTGCGTTGTTCAAAGGGAATCATTAAAGGGAGGGAAATCGGCTTCCTTTTGCAAACAGCTTGAATCCAGAACAGACGTCACGTAACACAGCGTCTGATCTGGATATAAGCTGTTTGTCACTCGTCATTCTGTTCTTTTCTGTCAAAATGTCTATTATGTTACTTTGAGAAACACAGCAGACAATAATTTTAAGCAGACGACATTTCAGCCGTGAATATGTTGAACATAATTGTACTGTTTAGGGAACTGCCACAAGGGTCGTTATAAGGAGGGAGTCGTTGTATGGAGGGCCGTTGTAGGGAGGGAACGCTGTAGTACCAAATGCAAGATAAATATAATGCAGCAAACTTTAAGCCATTGCTCAATATATATATTTTTATGACTTTATTTTATTTTTCCACTAAACAAAATTGTCCTTTTTCTACAAAAACAAATATGAACCAAAAAAAGTTAAACAGTACTAAGAGTTCAAAGATTCTTCGGTAATGTATTTTGAAATTTCAACCTTCTTCAACAAGTTTGGCTGTATAATGATATGGTACGCTTCTGAAAGGAAACTGATCCTATCCAAACACGCTCACGCATCATTGAATCGAACTCAGGGCTGCCATAAGTTGACATAAAAATTCCTAAGATTTACGAATTTGCATTTTTCAAGTGCGATTTTACGAATCATACCTTTTCCCCATTGCCTATTTCTAGTTTTGTTGACACGTGTCTGTTTAAAGCAGGCCGAAGGTAAAGCAGAATGCGCCTTAAGGCGCATTCTGCTTTACTTTCAGCCGGCTTTAAGCTACCATGTACTAGTAAAAAAATCCGAAGATTTAGGAAAAATCCGGAGAAATGGCAGCCCTGCTAACTGAATAAAATTAGAATTTTGAGATGTTATGAGGAACACTTTATTGGCAATTGAAGTGTATTAGAATTTACATCAATAGTTTTTATTTGTACTCATGTCAGGGCTCCAGATAAGCGGTAGTTTTTTCAACAAATCCCACATTTTCTCACTATTTTTAGCACCAAATCCTATGGTGTTACTACTCATTAGAATCGTCTCAAAGAGACAATTCTAATGAGTAGTGACACCATAGGGTTTAATTCAGAAATAAAGATTTTAGTTTTTGAAAAACTATCCTTATCTGGTGCTCTGCTCATGTGAAAAAATGCAAGTTTTACATTGCACAACATTAGAAATCAAAAGCATTCAAACTGCAATGAAAATCATACTACATGTACTTAGAATAAAGTTTTAAGATATGCAATAAGTTTGGGACAAGGGTAGGGATTGTAAATATAAGAAGGAGTTGTAGAAAAACCTCTCCCAACAAAATTCTTTAAATGCAAAGAGTGGGGTCGTTTTGAAATTTGATTTTGAATTTTTCACAAAATATCAATTGAATTCTGACCAGTGAGATTATATTGAATAGCTCCTGTTCTGACCAAATGTAATCAGGCATTTAATTATTTAAAACAGGAAGTTGGAAAATAACCCAAAGAATTATCAACCTGAAGAAACTCTTACCCTCATACATTGTACTTTAGAGTAGACGTCATTCTTTCCCAAAAATGTGTTTATATGCCAAACACGTCATGTCCAATGCTGATAGATTGGAGCCAGATCGGATATCAGGTAACCTGGCATCTGATTAGGCTCCAAACACTCTGCCACCCAGATTAATCATCAACATTTACAAGAATCAACATTTACAAGAAACTGCCATCTTAACTTGTTGTACATTGTGCTTTGTTTAACCCATTTGCCTATAGCCTTTTTCTAGTATTGAAGATATCATAGGTGACCACTTAAAGCAGGTTGTAAGTAAAGCAGAATGTGTCTTAAGATGCATTCTGCTTTACTTTTATCCCGCTTTAAGCTACCATTTGCAAGCATATAAAAATATTTCTTATGGAACATATATTAATTACTGTATGAAGTGAAACTATTTTCTTAAGTGGAAGAATAATTGAAAGGTGTAAAAAGGCCTTTTTATGGGGTTATTAAAACAGAGAAGAATAACCTTGTCTCACTGTAACTTGTTTTGAGATTTTAACTCTTTTTTCATAGCCAAAAGTGCACATCACCTATATTGAACTGTCTTTAGTGCAGGTGACTGCTTAAAGTAAGAAGAAGGTATGTATAGGAGATTTCTACTTTAGGCCAAATAAAAAAGTACCTGTGTTTCCTATTACATGCCCAAAAAAATTAGGGATGGTAGGTCGGAAAATCTTTTTTTTTCTTTCTTAAAAACATAGAATAATACATGTAACTTTCTGATGGAGTATTGTATATAGTGATATTAATATATGAAAATAAATGAAAGTATTTATTGTGCAGAGCCCTGTGGTTATTCATAAAAAAAAACTCTTATAAATATCCATTCAAATTGTTATTCTATTAATTGGTAGGTCCCAACACCAAAATTACCTTAAAAATCTAAAGTGGTATCATTTTTTTCAATATTGGTGTTATGGTGTACCAAAACAGCAAAGAAGTGACATATTATATGATAGATGAAGTTAATTATGTTTCGAAAGGTGTTGTTTGCATGTAAAATGTGTCAATTAAATGTATTGTCTGCATTTTGAATGTGTCAATTGTTAATTCACTAGCAGATCATATGTGCAAGGAACATACTTTATGACAGATTTAGAGCAAATTTCACTTCGATATTTGCTAAATCTTGTTTAACAATCATTTTTTAAACACTTAAACGTCTATAAATTAGCCTTTCAAACAGTTAAGTGAAGAAAAGTTTCTATTACACGCTCCGAAAAAAAACGACTGTCACATGCGCTGCAAAATTTACCTACATTCGCAGATACATTTTTCGAAAATGAAAAAAAAAGTTTATGGTCGGAGGGAAAAACTAGGGTCAGTCCGTTTACCGGAAACACAGGTATTTTTTTATTTTGCCTTATTGTCATATTGTCATATTGTTTAACCCTTAACCATATAGCTTGCTTCTTCATTTTGCAGACAGGTGACCACTTGCAACCTTAAACCTTAAGGCGCATTCTGTTTTACTTTCAGCATACTTTAAGCTACCATCCATTAGGATATAGAAAATATTTTTTATGTTGCATAAAATATATTCCTTTCTGTACACAATGGAACCTTTTTCTTCATTGCAGGGATTAATTAAACGCCAAAAAGGTGTATCTATGGAAGTAAAGGGTTAAGCTATCCAATGTACTTAGCACTTGTGATCATAATTAATACACTCATTTCTTAATTTCTCCTGATCTATGGATTTTTTTCGAAATCTTCTGATTTCTGCCCTTACTTTTAAAAATTGGAAATTCATTGCTTTTTTTTCTTAGGAAACATTTATAGCGGTGTCAAACAGTTTAGATCCAGATCAGACACCGCATGAAGCGGCATCTTATCTGTATCCAAACTGTTTGCCTAATTATGTTAGTGCTATAGAGCCTGGCAGCGAAAGGGGTTATAGGTATGATTCCTAAAAGCGCTTGAAAATTTTGAAATCTTAGGATTTTTATGAGCAACTTATGGTAGCCCTGCATTTGTTGTGCTTAAGTAGAGGAGTAGGTAGAGGTAGCCTGAGGTGCACCTGTGGAGGAAAGGGTTAAATATGTTTTAGGATCTGAAAACAAGAGGGAAAGGAGTAATGATTTCCAATAACAATGTTGATCAACTTACTGTTGTTGACGGGCAGCTATCTCTGGAACTGCAGTCTCGTTGACACATGGGTTGTCTAAGGCACATACTGATGACTGAAGAAATGGTATCAGTCCAGCACTGGGCAGGTGTCTCTCCTTGTACGAACCTGAACATATTCAAAACATACATGTACTACTAGTACTAGTATTATGGTACAGTGTATATATCTAGTGAACTACAAAGTGAATATCTAACCCGACTACAAGTCATAATTATTGAAGGAAACTACAACCATCCGCAAAGGAGTGCTCCGAAGATACCGAAGGAACATCCCAGACAACAACAACAATATATATATATATATATAGGCACTCTATGGCACTAGTCGGCTAATGTCACAGCAATCTTCAAGAAAGGGGAGAGGTACAAGGCCAGCAACTATAGGCCGGTATCCCTCACGTCAATACCATGCAAGATGCTTGAGCACATCATTGTTAGTAATATTATGAACCATTTTGACGCCAACGCCATACTGACAGATTCTCAGCAGTTTTAGACGGGGACGTAGCTGCGAAACACAACTACTGACCTTCTCTGACGAGCTGGTGAAATCGCTTGACAAGAAGAAACACCACGATGTAGCAGTCCTCGATTTCAGCAAGGCATTTGACCGGGTCCCACACCAACGTCTTCTCGCCAAACTCCACCACTACGGCATCAGAGGCACAACACTCAAATGGATAGAAGCATTCTTGACAGTCATCGTTGATGGAGCCAGTTCCGAGCCCGCACCCGTCATAAGCGGAGTCCCTCAGGGAAGTGTCCTCGGACCCATACTCTTCCTGGCATTCATCAACGACCTTCCCCTTCAAGTTTCTTCTAAGACAAGACTCTTCGCTGATGACTGTGTAGTCTATAGAGAGATAAACAGCGAGCAAGACTGCAATGCCTTGCAAGAAGACTTGGACAGGCTAGTGGAGTGGTAAAAGCGTTGGGGTATGTCGTTCCACCCAGACAAGTGTAGTATCCTACATGTACACCGAAAGAGACAGCCGATCCTTCATGAGTATACTCCTTGAAGGGATGCAAGTTATCAACAGAAGATCACTGCAAGTACCTCGGAGTCAACATATCACATAATCTTTCGTGGAACTATCATATAGACAAGACTGTGAAGAAAGGAAACAGCACCCTTGGTTTCCTCCGCAGAAACTTGCATGTCACCAACGAAGACGTCAAAAGTATGGCATACAAGACACTCGTCCGACCAAACATGGAGTACTGTTCGACAATCTGGAACCCTTACACAAAGGAACAGACCAAGAAGCTGGAAATGGTCCAAAGGAGGGCTGCAAGGTTTGCGACCAACCTCTACCACAATACTAGCAGTGTCACCAGCATGCTCGACCATCTGGATTGGGACACTTTGGAGTCCAGAAGAACCCATTACCAGCTAATGATGCTCTACAAGATCTCCAATGGCCTTGTAGACATCCCGGCTGACAGGTACCTCACCCTGGCACAGAGCGTCACCAGATCTACCCACTCCAGGAATTATCGGATGCCATCCACATCTACATCGTATGATTCGTATCACAGATACTCCTTCTTTCCACGGACAATAGCAGCATGGAACTGTTTGCCAGCTGAGTCCCCCGAATTGGTATCCTTCAAGAGGGGACTCGGATCCCTTCCTTTCTAAACCTTAAATAGGACCCCAGCTGTAAGTAGCCACCAGTGTTACTCAAGGCTGTGCCGGCCACAGCCACCGCAACCGGAGAGGTTTAGGTTGAGGGGGTGAAAAAGCAGCTGTCGTATCTTTTTCTATTTCTGACCTTACTCAACCTATTTCTATCTTTCCTTTACTTCATTTCATACTCTTTTCTTGACTAGCACCGATGTTGCGTAATAGTCACGATTGACTGCGTCAACGTACGATGTAGATGTAGATGTAGTGGGAAGGAAATGGCTAACTTATAGAACTGAGCTTTGGGCACTCGCGGCTTTGTGATAACTGTACCTAGGATTTAGTACATATTTTGTCAATTATGTTTTATCAATTAAGTGGAAACAAACCTTTTTCCAATACAGATATTAGTCAGGCCCGTAGGAACAGGGGGCAAGGCCCCCCCCCCCCTCCCCCAATAATTTTGCCAATTATACAATTATAGTAACCAAGCAAATTTTTATATATTTGTACTACAAAAAGGCCTAAAAACGCTTGTTTTTACCTTAATTTTAACGCACAACCAAAAAAAACAAAAACGTTGTCAAAAGACAAAAAATCGGTGGTGCCCCCGATTTACAGACGTTTCGGTAAATGACCAGTTCGGTAAATTGATTTTATATAGTGAAAGTCTGGACGTTTCGGTAAAAAGGTGAATTATAGTAATTATAGGATTAAGTATATCGCACATCGCACCTCTCTCGGTAACAATGAGATTGTGGCACAGTGTTTGTGCCAAGTTTGCAGGGTTGTTTTAGTATCGCTTAAATAAAGTTAGATTCTAACATTTTCATTTAACATAAGGTTTATTTGGTTTTTACCAAATAGATCCTGATCGTAATATATTTTATTCTATATTTGATGAAACGCAATAATCAGATATATCTACACGCTGAACTTAAACCATATTCTAGAATTTTACCTTCGTTACCCAACAAAATTAAACCATGTTTTTTTTTGTATAAAGCACGAATGAATGAGTGCTTACTCATTCGTGTATAAAGTCACCGTCTACATAGTAGATCCGGATCATATAACTGATCCTATCGGGGTTGCAAATACTTACACAGGATTCTCAAATTTATTGTTTTTCCGTTTTCCATTTCCCACTTCATAACCGACTTTATTGCCCCACTTCGGCATAGTTATTTTACCAATTCCAGAACTAGATCGTATAGTTTAGACCCAACCCATTTGCAAGATTTCAAGATTTTCAAGATTTTATTCAAAAGCTTGGCCCATAAGGGCATGAGCATTATAATAACAACAAACAGTAGAGCAATTAGAGTGATTAGAGCGATCTCAGGCTTCCGCGACCATCACCACTTTTCGGCCGTATAGTAACACACATTTCCTATATCAGCTGTTGTTAAGGAAAAGAGATGACGTCATGCATATGTATATTTAGGCACCAAGTTACGTAGGGTGACTTACGTCATCACAATTTTGTTGACGAAATGGTGACGTCATAATACTACATATAAAGTAGTTACATATTTGTATTATTTTTAGCTAATTGTGTATCGGAATCGGACAAAAAACTTGTTTACTTTACAAAATATCCGCTTAGACGGTCGCACAAACCCGAAATCGCTCCAAATCAACAAATCGTGGCTAACTTATTACAAACAAAAAACACATTACAGAAACATACTGGACCCCAACTAGAATCTAAACGTTTTTTTATGTTCTAAAGACAATTCATCCCGACTCATACTGTGATCCTCAAGAAGCATTATGAAACATGGAGCATTTGCTCCCGAAGAGCAAAGCCTACATTTTCCCCCAACGCTTCCAACACTTTTTAGAACTTAACTTTTTTTTTTTTTATATCTTATTTCACAATTTATGAGTCCAAATATATAAATAGAATAAAGTTTATGGAACTCAATTTTTTTTTTTTTTTCTTAATCTTATTTCAAATTTATGAATTCAAATAGTAGAAATTTTATCATATAGCAAATGTAGCATATGCAAAATGAATTTTAACTAAATAGGACATGTTATCTGGGGCCCTGTATATATAACATTAATACTATATACAAAGTACAACACATAGATTAACTTTCAATACACAAAAAATGACTAGATTATCTGTATTTATATAGATCTACAGAGCTCCAATCGATAGCCATTTGGAGCTCTGATTTTGTTTTTAAAGCTCTTAAATTCAACGCAATTGACAGTAGAAAGTCAATCAAATATCTAAATAAGAGCAACGGAAGGTGAAGACATTATTTAATCACTGCCATAATGTTCTTAATAAAGATACATAGTCGAGTCAAAGTATTCTTATCATTGCTTTGGAAGAGATCTTTAAAGTTATGAGTATTTGGGATTTGAAGTCTTCTAGGTATATACTTTTTCCTATCCTCATTAAAAAGAGTACACTCATATATATAGTGAAATTCATCTCCAATTTTATTATTACAGTGGTTACAAAGCCTTAAATTATGTTCAATATTGAACATGCGACCCTTCTCAATGGGTAACTTGTGATTACAACATCTGAAATGGAAAAACTGTATAGCTAAGTTGTATGGCAATATTTTCCAGTAAGGCTCAATGATGAATGTAGTTTTGAAAATTCTATAATTAACACATTTATTAGAATTATAGACCTGTTCATTCCATGTTTGACTAAATTGATCATTTATCCTCATCTTAATGCTGTGTTTAAATGCAAGAGGTGATTGTACACACTGGTTTACCCAAAGTTCAGAAAATCCAAGATTGTCAAGTGATGTCTTAATGTAACTAATCCAGGGTGAGTGATAAATATTTTGCTTATGTAGCTCATACAATAGTTTATACATTATTTTGCAAATTTTGTCTGGCTTACTATTAATAATTTTACACCAATAATTTAAAACTCTATTCTTTATTAAAGTATCTAATGATGATACCCCTACCTCTCCATAAATCATATTATTAGGAGTTGATTTCTTTGCTTTTAAAATAAGTTTTAAAAACTTCTTTTGAAAAGATTCTATAATAGAAATATTTTCAACCCCCCACACTTCACTACCATATAATAATATTGGAGCAATCATTGAATCGAATAAGTGTAACTGAACATCAACATCAAGGAAAAGTGCTCTGCATTTCTTTACAAGTGAAAACATAGCTTTGCGAGCTTGATCACAAAGATGCTTCATTGTTTTACCAAATTTGCCATTGTAGTTAAATCTAACACCAAGATAACTAAAACCATCCACTCTCTCAAGGATTTCATTGTTAAAATAAAAAGGTGCCACATTTCTACATTTTCCTTTCGAGAACACGACCACTTTAGTTTTGGCTGAGTTGACTGATAATTTCCATCTATCACAGTATGTTTGCATAGAATTTAATGCTAATTGTAAGTCAGCATGACTCTCAGCGAATATTACTGTGTCATCAGCGTACAACAATAGATAAAGCTTAAAAAATACTTCAACAGTGTCATCACTCAAGAAAGTTTTAACATCTTCAGCTAGAGTAGTAAGACCCTCATAGTGTAAAGATATGTGATCAACTAGATCATTTAAGAAGACTGAAAATAGTATTGGTGACAAATTTTCACCCTGGCGAACTCCGCATGAACTTGTAAAGGTATTGGAGAGTCCATCACAACTCTTTACACATGACTTTGCATTGTTATAAATGTTATGGATTATTTTAAAAAGTTTTCCATCAATATTACACTGTAACAATTTCCTCCACAAGCATACACGGTTTACTGAGTCAAAAGCTTTGCGATAATCTACAAAAACACAGTATAGTTTCTTGTGCTTACTAAGGTAAAAATCTATCAACATCTTAAGGGTGAAAATATGATCTACTGTACTATATTTTTTTCTGAAGCCTGCTTGTTCTTCACATAGTAGTCCAGAATTTTCAAGAAAAATGTTAAGACGTTCATTCAGAATTCTTGTAAATAATTTACCAAAACAACTTAGAATAGTAATCCCTCTATAATTGTCTGGATCATCAATACTTCCTTTATTCTAATCTTGAAGATAGGTAAAATAATACCTTTGCACCAAACTTCAGGTATACATCCAGTATCTAAAATTAAGTTAAATAATTTGCAAATGATAGGTAGCATGATATCTTTGGAATGTTTTAAGTACTCATTTAAAATGTTGTCATATTGAGAACATGCCTTCTTATTTTGCAATTTTGCAATAGCATGTTGAATTTCAGCTTCTGTAATACTACTATTGAGTTCAGAATTATTTTCTGAGATAGAGCTTAAATCAATCTGTGAATTATCATCATCTATGTTTTCATTCAATTTACTGAAATGGTCAAAAAATGTTTCAGATGAAATTTTAGACAAAATCTTCTTCTTAACCCCAGAGTATTTATTAAGCATCGACCAAAATGTCTTTGGGTCTGTAGATTTCAAGTTTCTAAGCTTTCTGTTCATATCTTGCTTATAGATTCTGATATTTTTATTTATTTCTTTTTTATACCTCTTACTAGCTGATTTTAAAGTATCAAAGTTAGTGTTAGATTTACAACGTCTGTAACCATTTTTTGCAGTCATATATTGTGATCTCAAATTTTTACAATCGTTATCATACCATGGTTTACAAACTGTTTTCCTTTTTTTATCATTCTTACTAACGTTTATAGTTTTCACCATTATCATACCCGCTTTTTTGGCAGCATCTACAAAAATGTTTGATATATTTTCAACAATCTTATCTATATTTTTTGCAACATCATCAACAACGTAATCTGACATTCTTTCTAACTCAAGTTTCAACCCTTCAATTTGATCCAGATCAAGAGATTCTATGAATTTTTCTTTATTATTCATATCCCAAACTGGTTTTTCAACTTGTGAAGAAGCTTCTGTACTTGAGCAAATGCTCACCTTATCAGTAATTAGACTTTGAATAGAAAAAGAAATTGCCCTATGGATATCTGATAAGACTGGATCAAAGTCAAGGACTTCAAACATGTTTACAACAGTAAATAAATGTGGTGACATTAAGACATAGTCCACCCAACTATTCTTAATAGTTGTAAAATTTCCAACAAATTTATCATTTCCACATCTACCATTTGCAATATGTAAGTCAAAACTTTTACAAAGATCTACCAGTCTATAACCATAATTATTCAGTTAGCATCTAAAGAGAATCTATCCACAGGAATGCCTAATTCAACCATATTATTTCTGTTAAACGCTTCCTGTGTATAAAAATCAAAGTTAGCATCAGATATAACTTCTTCAAACTGTGTAAAGTCTGGCAAATTTCCACAACGAGCATTAAAATCTCCAAGTAGACATATTTCGCATTCCTGTGCATAGTTTATAATACTATTTTCAACTGTATCAAATATGTCAATAGAACTATATGGGGAATTTTCTGGTGGAATATATACTACACCAAAAACAATGTCAGAATTAAGAACATTTTCAAATTTGAACAATAGGCAATTTTCATTATCATCATTTAAAATCTTAATATGATCCGCCAGGCTTGTCTTAACAAATACACCAACTCCTCCTGACTTTCTTTTACACTGTTTACGATTTACTCCAAAAAAGCGATAACCTTCACAGACTACAGAGTCAAAACTAGTTGCGATATCGTAACTGTATTGCGGATACAAGCTCTAGTAGACCTTGGTCTAGAGTTAGAGGTACAGTACTGCAGCTAAGTCAAAACTATCAAGCTTAGTCTCAACAAGCCCAACTATATCATACTTACCAACACAATCGGACAGATCTGGAAGACGTTACAAGGTAGAATTACGGACGATTCGTCAAAGTGTAAACTCGTCAAAAAGGCAATATATAGTAATGGCAAAAGACGATTCGTCAAAAAGGATTTTGTGTTGGGGGTATATACTAACCAGTTTAAATATATATAAAATAATACTTTTTGTTAAATGAATAGGTTTATATTGGTAAAATTTACAATTATCAAGACGTTGAGGGGATTTTCTAGCATTTAAAGTTGTAACATATAAATTACTAGATCTAATTTAAATATATGTAAGATGAATATTGATGCCGATTTGTCCAAATAAAATTAAACTTTACCATAATAGCAGGAACGTAGATATCTATATACGTTCCTGATAATAGGGAGAGTTTTCAATGTATTATATTGAGTGTACATTTTATTTAGTGTTTAAGCATAATTGATTTACAAGAGAAAGGTTTAGCTTAAATCAGACAGTACAAAAGTAATGCAGAAATCAGAGCTCTATGCCCTCGCCCATATATAATAACTTCTATTAGAATATCTCGTGACGTATCTTGATGGCAGAGACGGGCCTACGGTAACCATTCGTTTAACTAGCTGGCGGCTTACCAACCGGCCACATCAGTCCCAACCCCGTATCCGGCTCCGGGATCCGAACCTTCGACCTCCCGCTTCCGAGGCGGACGCCCTAACCACTAGGCCACGGTTGCGGTGATAAGAAACGGTAGATCACGTGCAAATCACTTTAATTGGCTGGGCATTGTTGATTATCTGGTGCGAAAAGTTGATTGGCAATTACTCGACCTGTTATATCTGCACTGGTATTAAACTGTTAAAACAACAAATCAATTAATGTAATCATCATAGGCAAAAGTACACTGGAACTGTATAATTCCGTGATCAAACATGTGTCGAGCAGTTTGGATACTGATAAGAACTTATGTGATAGCGCGAAGCCTTATGATCATTATCTACACTGTTTGACAGTTTGTATTATAATGTAAATATGTAGATGATAAACATTTTATTTGTTAACAGTGTAGACCCGGACCAAAGTGTTCCCGACAGTTTTTGATTTCTCTATACTCTATAGATTCATACATTGTTTGTCATTTTGCACGATTTCACTGTGTACCACGAATGAGGGTTCTTCATTCGTGTGTTACCTAATTATCTGATAGCGCCGAAGCCTTATGATCAGGGTCTACACTGTTTTAAATGAAAGTTTGTCCTTAGAGATAGAAAATATTAGAAAAGAGCAGATTATATATTAATACTATTTAAATTCCCTATCTGGAACATCGTTATATTTATTGTATAATTAAATCAGTAAACAAAAACCTTTTTGACGAGTTGACTACCCCTTTTGTACAATAATTCCTTTTTGACGAGTTGACTACCCCTTTTGTACAATAATTCCTTTTTGACGAGTTTGCACTTTGACGAATTGTCCATCACCCACAAGGAACAAGTGATTAGAGATCAAGCGCCATCAGTGATATACAGACCTGTACATAAACCTATAATTACTATAATTTACCTTTTTACCGAAACGCCCAGACTTTCACTATATAAAATCAATTTACCGAACTGGTCATTTACCGAAACGTCCGTCACCCGTGCCCCCCCCCAAATGTTGAGTGGCAAATATAGAGGAGAAGTGTGTGCCCCCCCCCCCCCCCCCCACCACCACCCCCGCACGAGTCGACGGACATGCGTCTAGCACGATCACAAAGTTCACCATGAGCACGAAGTTCTCGTGCATATGAGCTAAAATGGGCTTTTTAGATATACAGAAGAAACAATAATGTAGGTGTCAAATAGTTTGGATTCTGACCAGGCGTCTTACCAGGATCTAAACTGTTTGCAAATGTTAGTGTTCTTGGGCGTGGCAGTGAATGGCTTATAAGGGGAATTTTTGTACACATAGAACCTGTACAGTGTGTCACCAATGATCAAGCCTAGAATTTCGTGCCGTCCGCCTTATTGAAATAGTTTGACTGTATTTAAAGTGGAATGAGGTCATCCAATGGTTACGATATGAAAAGAACACGATTGCATACAATAAATCCAAACAGTTTCGCTTAAAATCCTTTTCCATTTCCCGCTTGTCATTCCTGTTCAAAAGAGGGCGCTTCATAAAGTTTTACACGAATACAATCGTAACTATTCGGCAAACGCGTTCGCATTTACGGAAATCGGATTCATTCGATCTAATCCGTAGTAAATATTTCTATACGATAAAGTCCGACTGAAGTTCACTGAACATTGCTTTCGTCGTCTACATCATTTTTTAAAACTTTCAAAACGTTATCAATGACGAAAACAATTTAAATAGACTGAACGGTATTGATTCAAACAATTTGATTTTTGATCTGAAACCAGACAGTCTACACATATTCCATCAATTTAGATTTCATAAGGTAGATCTATCAGACAAAAGAAAAAACAGCCTGACTTACATGAATATCTGTCATCAGGTGGCAGGGCCCGGCGCATCAACCCTACCGTCAGAAATACAACGATTGGCAACAGTAACTCGAGCACGAACAGAACCTGAAATTGAGAAGACAAACGATGAATCTAAGAATAACAGGGAATTCGACAGAGCTTCGGTAACTCAGATAGAGTTATATAGGCTACAGATACAAATTGTACATAGAGTCGGTATGTCATTACAAACAACACTTTGAAAACAAAAGGCTAAAAGCTATGTAACTCGACTAGCAGTTCGAAATCTCGAACTCACTAAATCAGGAACGTATATACATATATATACGTTCCTGGCTAAATCGAACATGACCCGTCCATGTCTTTGAAATACAGGTAGTTCGACATAAGTGATTTCAACTACCGTTAGATTCTCGACTGCATTCAGTCAACTGTATTCGTATCCTATACGAATATTCTAGATGGACTCATAGTCTGAACTAACTGTCAAAACTACACGTTCGGCGTATAACTAAAGTGTTTAGAGCAAAATTATTGTACAGACCCCGCCCCGAGGAATCCGTTAAAGCGTTATTCTTCACACAAAAATGTCTAATGCCCAGTAGTTTGCAAACAGTTTGTAGACAAATCAGACCATATAGGTAACCATGGTAACTTCAAAGGTAACATTTTGAATTCAGCTTGATACTAGAAAATATTCGTTCAACTTCACATGCCCCTACTAAATGTTTAACCAGAATAAAAAGATAAATGGACAAACGGACATGGGGGCGGACGAATGAACTTATAATAAGTAAAAGTTTAAACCTCTCTATTACGACGACCACTAAAGTGTGTTACTTATTAGGTGTTCACGACAGGTGACAACTTAAAGCAAGGTGACAGTAAAACAGAAAACTCCGTATACAGTCACTCAATTAGCCTTCGTTTTAATGGTCGTAATATATAGAGTTTACCGTGGAACGGAAAGGGCAACACTTTATGATTCTATATTATCGTAGCCGGAGTACAGAGAAGTTTAATACATATTGTCATTATCTTCATTTTATTATACGTTTCAATCTTATTTTCGGTAAAACCATATTATGCACCTACCTATATGAATTAGAGAATCGTCTGCTTTCAAACCTTGAATTTCAAATTTTGGTAAACTTGACGTTATATCACAATGAGTTAAGTAGTTTGTATACTGACTTTTGACTGAAGAAATATGGAAACGAGCGTGAAACATTTTGGATTCGCATCTGGATCAAAACTCTCTCTAAATATTTATTGTACTCACGGTAATGCAGTAAAGGAGTTAACCCTTTACCTGATAGCCTGTTTCTAGTTTTGAAGACAGGTGGCCACTTAAAGCAGGTTGAAAGTAAAGCAGAATGTGCCTTAAGGCACATTCTGCTTTACTTTCAGCCTGCTTTAAGCTAAAATCTGCTAGACTATATAAAACATTTGTAATGGTAATTGTTCATGAGGTTATAAACTGGAACTATTTTCTTCAGCGGATGAATAAAATAAATACGCTAAAAGTCGCTTCTATGGGGGAAAGGGTTAAATTTCACAAACAAAGGTAAACCGCGTCAAATATGAACAGAACATGTTATTTTCTGTTTAAATAATTCTGAATTTGGTCAGGGAATGTGTTTAAAATTGCCAGTGATTTTATGAAAACCCTAAAAAGTTAGTGGTTTCATGAAACCCCTAAATTTGCCAGGAATTACAAGTACGTGTAATCCCTAATTGTCCCAGTGATTTCATGAAAGCCCTCACTACACATATTCTCTGTAACATATACAATACATTGTCTCCAAATGAATCTACACTGTTGTCAAAATCAGTCCCAATAACCTTACATAAAAGGATTAAACTAGATCTATGGGACACGTATAATGAACCCGGCAAGAAAATGTATATCACCGATGCCTATTGTTGTACTGTATTGGAATTATCTCATGCATTGCAAACACCTGTGAGAGTCCAAGGTCAAGCCCAGGTGAAGTCGCAATTCTAATACTGTTTTATGGCCAATGTCCAGCGCTGGTCAGAGAATATATCCTAAATATTGACATTAACAAGTTAAAAGAAAAGTATCAATAGCAACTCAGTCTGTAAATAAAAACCACACCAAGGATCTATGTACAGGCGTGACCACTACTGACTTTTAGTAAACCATAAAAGGGGTATTCTTTTATGTATCGAGGACAATTTACACTTGATTATAATTATGTGTTGTTGTTGATATTGTTGTAATTGCAACGATTCATATACATGAAAGGGTAACTTCAATCAATTCAGTTATCTAAAAACAATATTTATGCAAACTTAAACGGAAAATAAGTTTGCAGCAAAGTCATACTTAGACAATTCAAGTGAATAATGCAATGGTGACAGTCTAGTGTTTACTGCACGCACAACGTGTGTCCTGTATTAAGCAGTTTAATAATAATACCAATCCATATTACATTTCTTTATCAATAGGGGATCGCTAACATATATTACATTTTTCAATAGTTTTATACATTGTACACGTTCCTAGTTCGTTTTCAACGTGTTTGACAGGCGACTGCTTATGTAAACTGAAAGCAAGACAGACAACTTAGGTAGAGTCCAGTAGCCTTCTGCGTTACTTACAACATGCTTTTAGATACTCAATACCGCGTGTGAATATGTCTTGCTTTCAACAGCTATAAGAATGCAGAAAAGGTTTCATTTGGCACTTGACAGAAAAGAGAAGAAGCAGGAAAATGAATTTCACTAAGGTATAGCTTAAACACAAAAGGGTGTGTATCGCAGAAGTACAGACATAGAAGATGAATACCATTTTATCATTAAATGTCCATGTTTTTCAGATTTCAGAAATAAATATATAAAGAAATATTATTATGTTAGATCCAGCATGTTTAAATTTGTAGAAATGCTCAAAACTCACAATTATAACACTTTATTCAATCTTGCTAAATATCTTAAAGCTGCTTTCTCTTTTCGTTGTAACTTGACTCATAACATAATTCATCCTCTATTTGCTTAGCACTAGTTAACGTGACTGTTTCATTGGTTATATCTTTACACATGATACAGGGCTCTTCATCTGAAACTTCCGAAATTGTACAGTGTGATAAGTACGATTTAAGTGTAGATAATCTCTTATAACTCTATCTTAGAGTGGCAGTGTACATGTACATCTTATGTTGAACTTTTAACTGTGATATATTGTCATGTTGTATACTGAAGAGAAATAAATAAATAATGAATATATGATATCTATAGATTATATTACATGTATATAATTATGATGATGTACTATGTACAAATTAATAAAATAATGTTCTGTTCTGGTAATACTATGAAGGAAATTGTTAAGTACAATTAGTAGAGTGGAGAAGACGTTATTCTTTTCCAAAAGAACGCATTTAGTCTGAAACAATTACATGTATTTCCATTACAGGAACAAACAGCTTGGAGCCAGATCAGACGCCGGGTGACCCCGCATCTGATATGGCTCCAAACTGTTTGCCACCCTGGCAAAATAAATCGCAAGACATTATTTAAAAAGTATTTTTCTGCATTGCGCTTGCGTTTAAATGTGTTCAAACGGGAAGTAATAACTTCTTCTCCATTGTAATAGAACAGAAGATGACTTAATTCAACTTGTACTCAATCAGGTACCCGTTAAATAACATAATTATAATACTTCAGTACACACAAACATACATTGTCATTTTGAAAAAATGTATAGGTATTGCTTGTGCATGTACTACAATAAATCTGCGCTTTATATGTCAATTTCGTGACTAAAATGTAACCGATATGATCATAGCTGCGCTAAAACTTCACCCAACCATAGTCCCACTTACTGACCTAATCCTTATCTTGCTTTTTACATTTGTAATTAGTTTGGATCCAGAGCAGACGCCAAGTAACCCGGTGTCTAATTTGGATCCACACTGTTTGATACTCGTATTAATTTGTGCGTGTAAAATATAAACCCAAACGATACCATTTTACAGCAGACGGTCATTTAGCGAGACAATAGTTTTTAAAAACTTTACAGTGTCGCTTTACATTGTCAATGTGGTTTTAATATTAGCCCCAGGTAAGTAAAATACAGTCGAGCATCGTCTACTCCAACTTGCTTTTGTCGAGCTTCTACAGTTGTACATAGATGTACTTCATTAACTCGATGTCGCTACTTACATGTAACCTTTCCGGTGCCAAATTAATCGTGTTTTATTTTACCCTTAAACCGTTATTTTGTCGTCTGCTTCAATATTGTTGTCTGCAAGATCGTTTCAAAGTCAGATTAAAGGTAGTATGACTTAAGAAATATCCATACGAGTGTCAAACAGTTTAGATCCTGATCAGACGCCGCGTTACGCGGCGTCTGATCTGGATCCAAACTGTTTGCAAAGTCGACTTTATGCGACTCCGGTGGTGAAAGGGTTAAAGTCGAACCTAACTTTGAAATATGGGTATGTTCGATTTCAGCGTGTTGGAAATACCGAGAACCGACTTAACGTATTTTCCCACAATGTTTACAATGTTATGCGACAGATGAAGGGATTGACCGAAAACAAGTACATGTATGCTAATTACGACCTGACCACAGCCTGTGATTTTTTTAATAAAAAACCTCACAGACAACTTATCATATTTCTTCAGATTTAAATTTTATGCATTTTGACACTTTTCATTTTCTGATATGGATTTGAACAAAATAGCATTCGTCCACGCTTCAAAGGAGCTTAATTCGAATGCTATGGCATTAAAACTAATAGATTACTTTCATTTTGAAACGTTTTACGATTAATTCATTTAAATCTGAGAAACAAAGGTTTGGGATCTGTATCAGTTGCCAGCTTACTCGTTGTCTGATCAGGCCGATCCAGGGGCCCATTTCATAAAACTTCGTGCGACAAATGTTGTCGAAGGTCAGATTATAAAAGTCTCAATTATTATTTATTTCTCCATCTAATTGTGAAAAAACGATTCCAAAGAGATGTCAAAAGACAGGATGAGATAGAGAAATCAGAAATTAAATTTATTTTAAAGTTTTGACTTACGACCGTTTTTGTCGTACGAAGTTTTATGGAACGGGCACCAGATCGGTTGACATTCTTTATACATACTAGTGCAATGATTTTTTTCAGTAAAATCTTGAAATGTTAATAACCAAGATTTGAAAAGGACAATAAAATCTTAACGCTAGTATTTGCGTACAAACACAATTTATGGGAAAGAATGTCCCCTAACTATTTATACTCTCCCAATGGACTGTTCCATTTTCTAAATAATGAACAATTTACATTGTATCTCGGGGGCTTAATGATTTTAAATATTGCAAACAATGCAGACCCTGATCAGAGGGCCCACGAAGGAGCCATCTGATCAGTATATACATTGTTTGCAAATGATGCATAATGTTTACTCGTTACCCACGCGTGAAGGAATTTGTCAACAAGCTTTGGGCTATTCCACAGGTACTTGACACATACTTTATTATCTATTAACACCCCCCCTTTTAAAAAAACACAAACTTTTTGATGCACATTTTCGTTATAATTCACGTACTGTGGCGTTATTTGACGGAATTTGATGAAATAAAAAGTAGATATTGATAAATTAATCATTTCCCGAGGGTACCACAAGAGAATATCGGCGATCTAGTCTATTTTAGCATCAGCTTAAGTCGATACAGTCCCCTATAAATGCCCTGAGATTCCCAAATTTCCAGGATAGTAAAGACTAGGTGTTGAATTGCGCTGTTTACCTTGTATCTATAATAGAAGTATAGTACAAAAAAAAAAAAAATTATAAAAGGGGGATGGTGTTAATAGATAATAAAGTATGTGTCAAGTACCTGTGGGCTATTCAGTGTATGACTTTGAATTTGAACTTTTTGAACGCCCAAAACAAATTCAATGGAAGCATTCATTAAACCTATCCAAGCATATACTGGTATCCATTTCACTGCTAACGGAAATCTACTGGCGTTTACAAACAGTCTAGACCCAGATCACACAGAACAGCTCGGAGTCTGATCCATGCAAACTGTTTGGAATGAAATGTGAAGATACCAATGATTTAGCAGAAGACATGTGCAGTGGAGAATGTGTTATTCTTTCCCAATAAACGCGTTTACGCTAAAACTATTATTTCCAATACAAACAGTTTGGAGCCAGATCAGACGCCGGGTAACCCGGCGTCTGATCAGGCTCCAAACTGTTTGCCACCAAGATAAACATGAAATATCAGAATTGTCCAAAAGTTGTTCTTTTCTACGTTTTAGTGCTTTGCGTTTGAGTACGTTTGCGTACGTTTGCGTTTAAACGGGAAAGAATAACAGATTCTCCACTGTATGCCTTGATAGTTTCAAACTCTTTCACTACTTTACCCCGAGTAATATAGTAACTTGCAAACAGTTTGGATCATGATCAAACGCCGCGTAACGCGGTGTCTGATCAGGGCCAAAACTGTTTGACACTAAATTTCATATTTCTTAAGTCAAATACCTTAAAGTTTGAATTTGAGAATGAAAAGGAGTCGACAAATATTTAATAAAGAACATGAGGTTAAGGCAGTGGAGAGGTCAAAGTATTAGCTGAAAATAGGCTAATAACTGGTAATACATGTACATATGGTACACTGGTACCTTTTTGAGTGTCATATGGTACATATGGTACAGTGGAGAATCTGTTATTCTTTCCCGTTTAAACGCAAACGTACGCAAACGCAAAACACTAAAACGTTGAAAAGTACAACTTTTGGACAATTCTGATAATTCATGTTTATCTTGGTGGCAAACAGTTTGGAGCCTGATCAGACGCCGGGTTACCCGGCGTCTGATCTGGCTCCAAACTGTTTGCAATTGAAATACTAGTTTTAGCGTAAACGCGTTTATTGGGAAAGAATAACGTTTTCTCCACTGTACCTATAAAGACAATCAATACTTATATGGTAAGCCTAGACAATGGCCTTCAAACATACTGTATATAGTTTCAAGTTAACCTAATTCTTTCTCAACTATTTACATGTATCTTTATTGTTACAATTATTGCAATAGTTTGGAAACAGATAAGACGCGAAGCAACTCGGTGTCTCATTTGGATCAAAACTGTACGAGACTCTGATAACATTTTCTGAAAGAAAAAAACCCCCATAAACCTATTACCCCAAATAAATATACCTTTTAACGCCTTTAATTAATTCACAAACTGAAGAAAAAAGTTCAATTGATACAGTAATGAGTATATACTATATTAAGCAGAATGCATTCTGCTTTCCTTTCAACCTGCTTTAAGTAGTCAAATGTCTTTAAAACTCGCCACAGGGTGTTAGGTAATGGGTTAGTCAACTTTGCTATCTGCTGCAGAAGACAAAATGTGCAGACGACAATCACATACAGAATGTATGTATTCACGTGCAGAATGTTAAGGACGTGTTTCTCTAGGGAGGATGCGCTATAGAATTGATTTGTGCATAGTAAAATCTATAAGATGATCGATGCAGAAATACAGACAAGCTAATGGTACAGGTGATCTGAAGACGGTTGGAGTACATTGCACTAGCAACAGACTCGGACGCATTTGCATTTGCCACGAAAATGCGTATATCTGTGGAGTAACGGATGAAACGGTAAAGACTATCATCTTTCCGCTTGCATGATACATGTATTTGGTATTCAGTGGATAAATCCTTGGATTGTGAGAACCAGTTTTTCAAAATTATGCAAACAAATTGTGAAGATTTATTTATGTTCAAAAGTATACCACGACTTTGGAATGAAAATATATTCCCTAAACATGCTTAAAGAGTTTTGATCCTGATCAGAGGCCGAGTTACTCTGTGTCTAAATGCTCATCAGCCATGCTACTTGTCACCCGAATCTTGCTCAGAATTTTCTTTTGACAACTGAGTTATTTTCAATGGCGTTAAATGCACGTTCAGAAGACAAAACGTGTTTTCAGTTCTTTGTCACCAAACTCGTATGTCTGCAATTAGTATCATGAACTAGTCTACCTTGACGCTTTTGGAAAACAATGAAGATTCAGATCAGACGGCTCAAGAAGGAAATTTCTGACCAGGGTCTGCACTGATGTCATATATGATAAGTCTGTCAGGTCAGCTCTCTTTCCTTTGAGAAATTCATTTATTTTATTGGCCAGTGTAATAGTTCATATTATACAGTGGATAATCTGTTATTCTTTCCCGTTTAAACGCAAACGTACGCAAACGCAAAGCACTAAAACGTAGAAAAGTACAACGTTTGGACAATTCTGATAATTCATGTTTATCTTGGTGGCAAACAGTTTGGAGCCTGATCAGACGCCGGGTTACCCGGCGTCTGATCTGGCTCCAAACTGTTTGCACTGCAAATAATAGTTTTAGCGAAAACGCGTTTATTGGGAAAGAATAGCGTTTTCTCCACTGTAGATATAAATAGTGGGATGCATGCGCCTTATATATATATTTTCGGCGGGAGAATTGTAAACTTACTGGATGTCGCCTCCTAGCGATGTAGTTTTTCCACAGCAGTGCCGCAAACTGCCGCAAAGCTCCCATTTTCACAGTAGCTTCCTTTGTGTATTCTCAGTGTCAAAACATTTACCTACAATATAAAGAAGAAGAGAATATATACATATATATTATAGAAAGTTTTTAACTAATCCGTCCCTGTGGTGACATCATATAAAAATGTCATTGGAAAAAATGTTTGAGCCAATAAAATTATGTTATGTTATATAGCGCAAGTGTACGACTCTATCTAGGTGCTATTAAATATGCCCCAAATGCGGCTGTGCATGGACACATGGGTTGGGTCCAACGTCAGTACGACAATGGAAGTGCTTTTTAGGACACTGGTTTCGTTCAAATAACATGAGTGACACTAGAATGAACAATAAAGTATTTATATGGTCACACCGACTGAGGAAACAAACAATCAACCATACATTCAAAACACCTTTCGAATAAAACAGACTGTTACAGTGTAGAAAACGTTATTCTTTCCCAGTTAAACGCAAACGAAACGCAAACGCTTTGCATTTAAATGGGTTAAATGACAACTCTTTGACAATTTTGACGACTAGTGGCAAACAGTTTGGAACCTGATCAGACGCCGGGTTACCCGGCTTCTGATCTGGCTCCAATCTGTTTATAATGGAAATAATAGATTTAGCGTAAACGCGTTTATTCGGAAAGAATAACGTTTTCTCCACTGTACCTAAATCTTTCTTTTTCAAATTAAGTTTATTGTATATGGAGAATAATTCACATAAGTTTTCAGTAGCTTGTTTTCAAATCCATGATTGAATTATTTTGACATTATGCATGTTCTGTAATACATGACACAGTGCTTGTAATATTTTGAAATAAATACTGTTTAAACCAAACAAATATCGATACGAGTGTCAAACAGTTTCCATTCTGATCAGATACCGCATCACGCGTATATGGATATGCTCCAAACTGTTTTACACTCAAATTAATACGAATCCTCATTTTTTCATGAATTTGCCATTTTCTACACTTTATTGCATTCTTCTGACAATACCTTTAAACCTTAAAATATTTAAATCTTATAACTTTAGGAAACGACAATTACATAGCGTACAGAAGGATTAATATATACTTATTAAGACGATGGGTTTTTGTGTGGCGACGTCTTCTCTATATCTATACACATTGCAAATGTTCTACAGTGGAGAATCTGTTATTCTTTCCCCATAAACGCGTTTACGCTAAAACTATTATTTCCAGTGCAAACAGTTTGGAGCCAGATCAGACGCCGGGTAGCCCGGCGTCTGATCAGGCTCCAAACTGTTTGCCACCAAGATAAACAAGAATTATCAGAATTGTCCAAAAGTTGTTCTTTTCTACGTTTTAGTGCTTTGCGTTTGCGTACGTTTGCGTTTAAACGGGAAAGAATAACAGATTCTCCACTGTACACATTGCAAATGTTCTATTTGGAGCAATATGCATTGCATGTCATTGATACGTGCGCATGCACAATATTGATGTTCACAAAACGTGGTTACTGTAATAAATGAAGAATAGACGTGTAATGGCACATGCATCGATTGCAATGGTGATATTATTCTCACGATGTCTATACAGATATAAAGAGATGTGTCTAGTCAAGCGTCATTTTTACCCCATTAAACATACAGACGTTATTTCATTACTGGCATACCGTTGCGTAAAAATAGTTTTAAAAACCCAAAACAAGTGTCATGGATATTCTAAAGATAGTTGACTGCTTAACCCTCTCATGGTCAAATTTATCGTGAGTTGTTTACACCTTCACCGCCATATTGTCGTCTGCTTCAATATTGATGTCTGCAATAATGTATACATCGTTTCAAAGTTAGAATTAAGGCAGTAAAACTGACGTAATCATGTATTTCAAAACAAGTGGAAAACAGTTTTGATCCTGATCAGACGCCGCGTTACACTGCGTCTGATCAGAATCAAAACCGTTTGCAAATGTATTTCGTGACGTCATTGAGAGTGAGAGTGTTAATGCATCAAACAAAATTTCAACAGAATGTTCATATTGGGACATTTTGTTATACTAAAGTCCTATATTAACCCGTTACTCTTCAAATAAGCCTTTCAACGCCTATCATTTATCCCCCCTCTAAGAAAATAGCCCCACTTTATTATATACAGCCTTGAATATGCACTGTGAGAAGTATTTTAATATCCTAACTTATGCTTAACAAGAGGGCCATGGCCCTAAATTCGCTCACCTGAGGACATTGAAGTTTGTACCTAAGTTGACTGGGCAAGACAACATTTTAATATAACTATAAATGGAGTTATCTTCCAGACAAGAAAACATGACAAAAGTGAATTTTGTTGCCAAGCTTATGACCCTGATCCATGACACATCCTCTTATCAAGCTATTTCCATTTCCAATAAATGATAATTATTTCACGAGCGTCAGCAGAACTGGAATTATTTTCCTGACAATAAAATATGACAAAGGGGAAAAACTAAATATTGCTGCCCTTGTGCATGGCATTTTCTCTCATCAGTTTCTTTCCATACATAAAATTTCATTACAATAGCATCAGTAGAACTGAAGTTGTCTTCTTGACAAGAAAATATCACAAAGGGAAATAACTAAAAAAACAATGATGTCAGAGTTATGGCCTTTGCAAATGGCACTTCCTCTAATCAGGCTCTTTCCAAATAGGCAATTTCATTTTACCCATTACCCCATAGCATGTTTCTAGTTTTGAAAATAGGTGGCCACCTAAAGCAGGTTGAAAGTAAAGCAGAATGTGTCTTAACCCTTAGCCTGCCACTCACGACTATAGCTTTATATGCAAACAGCTTGGATCCGGATTAGACGCCGAGTAACTCGGCGTCTCATCCGGATCCAAGCTGTTTGACACTCGGACAACATTTTCATCAATTTTGAGCAACTTTGAAGCACTTTGAAACTTGAAGCAGACGAGAAATATAGCAGACGACAATTTATTTGGCGGGCTAAGGGTTAATGCACACTTTGCTTTACTTTTGCATCTTACATTTTCATGACTGTTTAAAGTGGAATTATTTTCTTAAGTAGAGGAATAAATCAAAGGCCTAAAAATGCACATTTATGGGGTAATGGGTTAACAAACGTCAGTATATGGGAAAAAAGGGTTGAATCCTGGACAAGAAAAAATGAAAAGACATATGTATAAATATGGCATAAGACATAATTACATAACTGTCAGTGGATCACTTCCAGATCCTGTTTCTCTAAGTATGAAGCAGACTGAACCCATATATAAACTTTAGCAGACAACATGTTCAGCTGATCATGACCAGTTCTGTGATACTCCCTACCAGTTCAGAGTTGCATAATATTTGACCTCAGTGGCTAAAACTCTGGGGCTTACCCTTACCAGACGGAAATGATGTCTGCTTAAAACCTACTGTATGTGAAAAGTGTACAAAAAAACAATTTAGAAAATGTTAAGTTGGTAAATGAGTGGCAAATAGGTTGGATCCAGATTAGATGTAGCATTATGATTATGTTGCATCTGATCTGGATCCAAAATGTTTGCAAATATTGGCTATTTGCCCTTAGTATATTAAGAGTAACTCAGGTAAAATACAGTTCTGCTTCTGCTTCATCAAAAATACTGTGAAACCTGCCTAGAGCAGCAGTTAAACTGCGCAGGGTGGCGTCAAGTGTGACCCTAGTAGGGATTTCATTTTAACAAACTATAGAGGGATCGACCAGGAGATTCTACTGTAAAAATATCAAAGCTTAGGGCCTAGTAGTTTTTAGCAAGAAGATTTTTTAAATTTTTTGCTTTTTTGCTTTTTCAAGCAGAGTTTTTGCTTTTTCTCTTTCATTTGAACAACTTCTGTAGAGAAGCATCCAAGGAACATCATGAGCAGTTTGAATCCGCCCTACAATCCGCGGGTTCAGAGGAGATGTCGTTTGAAGTAAAAGTGAACGGACAGACGGACAGACGTACTACGGACGGTGAGCGGTCACAATAGCTCACCTTGAGCCTTCGGCTCAGGTGAGCTAAAAAGGCTGAAAGTAAAGCAGAGTGCTTCTTAAGGAGCATTTTGTTTTTCTTCCAGCATGCTTTAAGCAGCCATCTCTCTTCTTTACTGAAAATAAGCTATATTGAAAAGAGTTAAGCTACTACCAGTCAGCAACACACGATTGACTGAAACGTGTTATGCTATAATGGACGTATATTATTTCAGTCACTATGTCAGTAAAACCTAAATACAGCAGCCACTTGAAAAGAGGTGAGCAGGATTTTTTTCAGTCTGTCTTAAATATTGTAGGTAAATGCTGGAAAAAGATATGCAGAAAATACTATCGTTTTACCTAATATTCCATAAATACGCACTTTTACGCTTTTAATCTATTCCTCCATGTATGATACAGACATGAACATACACCGTAAAATATTTTTCTGTATCTTAGCAAATTTTAGCTTAACCCTTACATGATCAAATGTGTCGAGATGTTTTCACCCATTCACCACCATAGTCTCATCTGCTTAAAATATCGTTATCTTCAATATCGTTTTCAAAGTTAAATTAACCCTTTACCTGATAGCCTATTTATAGTATTGAAGATGGGTGACTACTTAAAGCAGGTTGAAAGTAAAGCAGAATGCGCCTTAAGGCGCATTCTGCTTAACTTTCAGCCTGCTTTAAGCTATCATGTGCTAGAATATAGAAAATATTCCCTATAATATATATTCATGACTGATTAAATTGGAACTATTTTCTTCAGCGGAGGAATAAATCATATTCGCTAAAAGTCGCTTCTATGGGGGAAAGGGTTAAAGGCAATATGACAGTGCAGTCTAAGCCCAATCCAATGTAGTAGGTACCTGTAATATACACTCATAAGATCCTAGAGACGATTCCTACAGTATAATCTTATGAGTAGTCACATTCCATGTATACGGTTTTGTGGAGACGAGGATTTATAAAAGTTCAATTGTCCATTTGTCTTCAAATATGAAATGTTACAATACACTTTCGGAAAAACAAACACATAAGAATATATAATTATAGAAACTAAAACATACCAAATATAAGGCCATAAAGGCTACTAGCACAACCCTACTCTGTGTTATATGTAACTTAATTGCGTGAAATCCAACTGTTCTATGTTACTAAACTGTATACGTTATAATTATGCTCTGTGCATTATTTCCCTTAACCAGTATGATGTGCGGCTCGATTAGCAATTGTAACACAGTTTGGACCCAGACCAGGCGCAATACAACATTGCATCTGATCAGGATACAAATTGGTTGATATTTCTACTTAGGTTTCCGCATTCAGAAATATAAAATCTTAATTTGAGAACTAAAGTGAAACAAAAATGCTGAATCAGACTAGAAAGTGTCAGACAAAGGGCTGATGTCTGGATCTGTTATCTGATGAAATGGTGAAACACAGAATTGTTGACCATAGGAAGTATTTACCCTAGGGTATACAGTAAAACCTCTCTATTACGGACACTAAAAAGAAGGCTAGTTTAGTGTATAAAAGACAGATGACAGCTTAAAGCAAGGTGACAGTAAAACAGAAAGCTCCTACAGGAGCTTTCTGTTTTACTGTCACCTTGCTTTAAACAGTCACCTGTTATAAACTCCCAATAATAAACAAAATTAAGTGGCCGTAATAGAGAGGTTTTACTGTATGTGAATAGGTATATCGGTTTACAGTTGAACTCACTTAGAATACGATATTTTTAGTATTTAAGACAGGTGGCAGTTTAGTGCTGGATGAAGGTAATGCAGCAGGTTCATAAAGGGACAGTCTGCATTATTTCGATCGTCTTTCTTTATCGGCCACATTGCTTCTGTATTCACTGGTCACTTAATTCAGGGTTGACTGTATACAATAAAACTCTATTAATAGAAGGTTAGTAACATACGACCGTTTAAAGCAGGATAGAAGTAATACAGAAAACTTCTGCAAGAGCTTTCGTTTTACCCTCTTCCTGATTTAGGGAAGATCCAAAATCGAAACTATTATTATTGGTCGGTTTACATGGTTGTTGTGTATATATTTATTATATTGGAATGGAGGGAAGTGGGCGAATATTAGCCCTGAGCATGGCAATTATATGTTTGTTTTGTAACCGAGAACTGGCCGAGTTTGTTTATGAAGGTTAATCAAGTGACTGGATTGCATACGCTTAAAGTTGTTGCAGTCAACCTGGGTCTCAGACTCAACCCAAACGCTTTATAATATCGAAATCTGATTTAATTCACGGTCACTTGAACTTTAAAAAAGAACACATCCATTTACAAGTTAAAACTAGTCCATATTTGTCCATATTTTACTTTTTAGTTTTGTTGTTGCGTTGGTTTTAACTTGTCTTGTTTTTTAACAATGTATTGCAAACTTTTTATACTTTAGTTCTGATTTAACCCTTTACCTGATATCCTATTTATAGTACTTAAGATAGATGACTACTTAAAGCAGGTTGAAAGTAAAGCAGAATGCGCCTTAGGGCGCATTCTGCTTTACTTTCAGCCTGCTTTAAGCTATCATGTGCTATAATATAGAAAATATCCCTATAATACATATTCATTACTGATTAAATTGGAACTATTTTCTTCAGCGGATGAATAAATCATATCCGCTAAAAGGCGCTTCTATTGGGTAAAGGGTTAAGATGTATCTTGACTTACATGTACACATATCACACGAGTCCCATTTTGAATCATTTGCAATATTGGTGCATGCTTGAATTACAAAATGGCTTCTGAAAATGCGTAGTTTTATGTTATAAACGGTCATTTTATCGTTTTAGATAATCATATGCATTAACTTCCTTTACACCCATGACACAAATACCTTTAAACAATTGCCGTTTGTTGTGATTTCACTAATTCAACTTTTAGATATTTTGACTTAACTATTGGAATGTGTTTCAAACAGTTTGGATCCTGATCAGACGCCGCGTGACGCGGCGTCTGATCAGGATCCAAACTGTTTGCAAATAACTATTATTCTTAGGATAATGCAGTGAAGGAGTTAAATGCCCCTGCTCATGGTATGTGAAGCAGTAGTCTGTGCTACAAACCCTATGATACTTTTAGAGCGTAAATCGCCTCTCATGATATCGTTATTTGATCATACTTTAATCAAAGCGTACAACCGTAAGGTTGTTTGACAGTTTTCAAAATAGCCTTCACCCATTTTCAATCTGCACAAGGTTACATTACGGTGAACCATGTAGACCTGGTAGATATGGACAGATCGTAATTCATGCCTGCTTAAAGCAAGCCAAAAATCAATTAGACACCAATAGTATGTGCTTTCTGTTTTTAGTTTTATATTGGTTAAGCTCACGTTACTTAACTGTGTATGAGATCGTCGGGGCTTTTCATGTACAACTATAACTAAAGCTTTCGTGGTGAAAACGTTGACATTTGCCCTAATCTGCATTTTGGTTTTACAAAAAGAAAAGTTCTGATTATCTTTGTTTGTTAAGTCTTACTTTCTTTCCATTTCAAATTATACCCAATACATGTCTTGAGCGACTTACCATGCATCCGGGACATTAAAAGCCACGTGGCGATTTAATGCAGGACGAAAGTGGAGCAGAAAGTTCCTTTAGGGGCTTTCTGAATTCTTTTCTTTCTGCATTAAGCTGCATCCTCTCTAAAATACCTCAAATGAGAGGTATTTTGGGTGTTGCTGAACAGAAGGTTCGCTGTATATTCCGTAAATATTCAACATTTTGCCAGTTAGATCACAGTAGTCCGCCCCCTGTGAGTTATGTTATATATTTGTACACGGTCCAATTTATCAGTTACTACAGTATAGAATCATAGATATCTACAATGACAGATAACTGTATATATGCTTAATACAGAATAAAAACAACACAAAAGTCTTCAATAGCTCTCGATATAGTTTGTATCTTTCATTAAGCTGGCATTCAAGTCACGTCAAACTTGGTTTATATCTTAATTGTCTCTAACCCAATATGCCTGCACTTTCCTGAGATGAATCACCTGGTATTTCTGCATGTCTATGATGCCGCATAAAGCAGAGACTACATATATTAACCTCATTATGCATTGATCAGTGTTTCATTCTGTCAATGATTGGATTCTCCCACCGTCCTTATTGGAAATGTTTATTCGGTTAGATTTAGGTGAGGTACAATGTACAAAGGAAACTATTTTAGTTGAACACTTTGTATATAACAGCTAACAATGCAGACACATGTGAGATGCTGCATTTGGGTCTACACTGTTTGCTAAAGCCCAACTCGATACTGCATTAATTCATTTACACCCAGTGGATTCTTCCATGCTTATGTAATGGATTAGTCGATATTTCATATATGGGATGCCTGATTTAAATTCTAATTTTTGTTTTGTATAGAAATTCCTATCAGCAAACAGTGTAGACTCTGATCAGACGGCGCATAATTCGGCATCTGATAAGAGCATACATTGTTTGCTTATATCCATTTTATAGGACGATAGGCATAAATGGGTTAACCCTTTGAACCCTAGTCCCGCATATAGGCGTCCTTTTCAAACAGTGTACATGTGAATAGAACACTTGTCCTATGCAAACAGTGAAGACCCAGATCAGAGGGCTCCGAAAGGAGCCCTCTGATCAGGGTCTTCACAGTTTGTCATAATCCCAAACATTGACAAAAACAACCCTTAAAAGTCAGAAATGGACTAGACTAAAATGGAAACTGGAATTGTCCATTTAAAGTTTCAGGGAGGAAAGAGTTAATAGGGTAACGAAATGGCATACCAAACCACACATTTTCATAGCATTTTCACTAAAGCCTAAACTATATGTATACAAAACTTGACTACTGAAGGTCTGACATATACGGTTCATTGGCATATGGTTTGACTTCCAAGGCCGATTATTATCATATCCATCCACTAGAGGATCTAATGTCTATAATTCAAATATATTTTCAGCCCATCCAGAGCGGAAACTGGTTACATGTCTCCTCTATCAATGTAACCAAACTGCAAACCGGTACAAGAGTTTGTTTACTGCAGAGCATAGATAAATACAATTGAAAAAATCATATAAAACAACAACAAATGTTTCTGCAACGACCTATTCTGGTTAAATGGCAAGAGATTGTACAGAGATAAGTCTGTTGATACTGGTACCCCACCTTATGGATTGGAGCCAAAAATCATTTCACTTGTACACGCCAAGCCGAAGACCAACTTGTGACTCTTGTTTACGATAAATTCGATGAGCTAGGAATTCGGTTTAGATATCATTGTACAGTAAAACCTATATATCCAGAGACAATCAAATGGGATGACTATAGACAAGTGGGTGCTGAATGCCGGAAAGGTGCAATGCAAAAAAAACCAAAAGAAGCGTGCTGTATTATCTATATTCTGTACATGTTAAATACTATGTTACTGACTGTTCATTCACCATGTTTCAGTTGGACGACCGACGCAGATTTCACTGTAATAGCATACATGTTACAGTGTTTCCTCTCTACAACGGCCCTGTCAACAACGACTCCCTCATTACAACGACCCTTGTTGCAGTTCCCTAAACATGACAACTTTTGGCCAAACTATATATGACTGCAACGTCGTCAGCTTAAAATTGTCGTCTGCTGATTTTCTCAAAGTTACAAAATAGAGATTTTGACAGAAAAAAACTTATTGACAAGGGTCAAATAGCTTGAATCCAGATCAGATGCCGCGTTACGCGGCGTCTGATCTGGATTCAAGATGTTTGCATACGTCCTTCCCGATGACGACACCCTCCGAACAACGCACCGTTGAGTGTCGTTTTAGAGAGGGAGCGCTGTACTTTTTAGTGAAACATATTACTGTATCTTCGGTTCAAATGTTCAAAGATGAAAGTAGTGATTTGAATGCACCCCTCTTCTGACATGTTACAGAGGAGAAGACGTTATCGTTCTCTAGTAAACGCGTACATGTATGTGCTACACCTATTATGTCTCTTATGCTCAAACAGTTTTGGGACAGATTACTCTAGCTCAAAACTGTTCGCCGTCCTGATTTAAACAAAACGTCTACTCTCAAAAACACGCGACCTCGTCAATTTCTATAGTAGCGGTGTGGGTGTATAATGCATACATTTATAATGGAATCCGGCACGCATACTCTGATTTCAGTATTAGCCGAATATATACATGTTTATAGTCTTTGCAGTTTTAAAGAGACCGAAAACCAGATTTTGCATAACATATTGTAAGTGGATGTGAGTCGCGTATACTTTTTTATCCTATAATTGTATTGTTTGTGAAATATTAGAACAGATGTCTGTATAACGAGGTAGAAAAGACAGGCGATTGAAAAACAATCTTAAGGATGTTTTTATATTTAAATGCGTTGTGCACGATAATGCCCACAGATTTGTTTTATTGGAGTATTTTCATTTTTATTGCACATTTCACCATCTGAGTTTTAGTCTCTTTAAACTAAATGTCATCTCAGTTTAACCATTTGAACCATAGTACATGAAACACATATACATTTTTGTCCACAGTGTACATGTGAAGAATACACTTAGTAGATCAATATTAGAGAGCCTCCTAAAAAATTTAGTCAGAAAACTATAATTTATTATAATTTAGATATTTTAACCCTTTCATGATCAAATTGATCGTGAGTTTTTACCCCTTCATCGCCATATTGTCGTCTGCTTCAATATTGTTGCTTGCAATATCGTTTCAACGTTAGATTTAAGGCATCTGAGCAGGATCAAAACTGTTTGCAAATGCGCTTTATGACGTCATTGAGAGTGAAAGGTTATACACGGGATTTTAAAAATGACGCACAGTAGAACCTCTCTATTACGACCACTAAAAGAAAGCTATCTGTCTGTATAAAAGACAATTGACAGCTTAAAGCAATGAGAAAGTGAAACAGAAAGCTCCTGTAGGAGCTTTCTGTTTCACTTCCACAGTGCTTTAGGCAGTCACCTGTCTTATACGACTAATATTTAACACAATTTAGTGGTTATAATAGAGAGGTTCTACTGTATTTGTACTTGGGGATTGTTGTTGTTGTTGAGACATAGCATGCGACGAGTACATGCGCTGTATTCAATCATATTACAAATTGTACTCTTCTTATTGCTATGAGAATTGTACTGCTTTTATACACTTTGTCTGTGGCGATAAACATGCAATGTATGAGTTTGTACTGCTTAAAAACCGAACTGAAATGCATCTGGCCTTGGGGATGTTTTGTTATCGGCACCAATCAGCACAAGTTCACCAAACAAATATATATGCACTAGTTCTTATAGGAACACACTCTTAGATTACAGTGTTAGTTTAATCTATCTCCTGATATTGCAACGAACTCTCCCTGTATACTTGCTTGACCAGTTCATTGTAGATATACAAGGATGATCTAAAGACACAGCAGAATAAAATGTCTTATGATACATATATATTTCCATTTCCCGATTAACCCATAGCATGTTTCTAGTTTTGAAAACAGATGAGCACTTAAAAAAGACTGAAAGAAAGGCAGATTGCGCGTTAATGTGCATTCTGTTATTCGGCCACTGATCAGGATCCGTACTGTTTGGCATTCGTATCGATATTTCTTAAGTCAAAAAATTAATAAAAAGTAAAAATATTATATTAAAACCATTGACTGCAAATCATGAATATGGCGATCAAGCGCTACTGGTCCCATCGATTGCCAGCTGTTACAACCAAAAACAAAAGCATGTAACATTAGAACCAACCAATCAATGTCAAGTTATCTGCCTAATAGTATTAACCTTTCGAGCGATAAACTATTATCGTTAGAAAAAACGGTCGTCTGCAGCAGTTTTCTAAGTTATTGATATTTTGGTGTAGAAAGTAGTAACAAAAATTTCAAGCAGTTTGGATCAAGATGAGACGCCGAGCTATCCGACGTCTCATCTGGATCTAAACTGTTTGAAACAGTTATCAAAACCTTCGCTCATATCGTACAGAATATATTACAGACACTTTAAGACCGATTATAACCATAATCCTGCCAATCGCAACATGGCGGACGTAAATTTATTAAGGGATAATATCAAAATTAATGCGCCCAAATGGCCATCATTCAATCTGATTGACACATGCTTGTATATTTGATCATTTCTCATGGATACACATATATGACATTTCGGAATATAATGAAATAATATATTTATAAAACATAAAAAAAAAGAATTTTGCCTAGAAACAAAGCCGCAACTAAATAGTACTCTTACAGACTAATTTTACAAAGCAGACGAAATATGAGAAATTATTAAAACACGCGTTTATGTGAAACAAACTACAGTCGAAACTATACTTCGAACTCGCTAAAATCGATCCTATTAGTTTTTCATAAGTTGAAATTTGTTAAGTCGATCTCGCTTAAGCCAAGTTTTAACTTTGAAACACGGGTATGTTCGAACAAACGTGAGTTCGAAGTATCGAGTTTCGACTGTATGTCCGTTGCAAACAGTTTGAAAGCAGACTAGACGCCGAGTAACTCAGAGTCTGATCAGCAGTTTTGATTTGTTTGCCACCCAGATTGGTTTTATTTATATAAACGATCGTCATTATTTTCAAGAACATCTCATTTTCTACATTTTGTGCATTGCATTGTTCACGTTCAATCAAAAGAAAACATAAGCAACAGAGTGCATAAATGACAACCTTTTTTAGCGTTACATTTCAATCTTAATAACAATCAGTTTGGAGCCTGATCAGACGCCGGGTTACCTGGTATGGCTCCAAATTGTTTGCAGTGGAAATTGTTGTTTTACCACAGACGCGTTTATTTGGGAAGTGTAATGTTTTCCCCACTGTATATTCATGGATATCCATCGTGTGTCCAGGGGCGTAGCTTGGCCCAAATGAAAGTGTAGGCATACCTTTTCTAGGGGGGTCCGGGGGCATGCTCCCCCGGGAAAATTTTGAGTTCTACAACACTGGAGACGCATTTAACGAGGTTCTGGGGAGACATTTATACGAAAAATTAATGAGATGAAAAGCTTAAAAACCGGACAATTTTATTTTATTGCAAAGGAATATGTCTGCATATATTTTCTTGAGAAAAAAGCAAACAAAATAAAACAACCCCCACCCACCCACGTCAATCAGTATATAATAGGGTCTGATACCTACCGTAATTTTTTATTTAACAGACTCGCTACTCGCTACCTTTTCTAGGGGGTCGGGGGCATGTTCCCACGAACAATTTTTGAGATCTACAAGACTGGAAACGCATTTAAGGAGGGTCTGGGGAGACATTTATATGAAGAAGTAATGAAATGAAAAGCTTAAAATAACAAACAATTGTAATTTTTTGCAAAAGAATATGTCTGCATTATTTTCTTGAAAAAACCCAACAACAACCCAACGTCAATTAGTATTGTTTGGTTTTATTGACCTGTCAAAATTTGAATATTCATACGTCACTGAAAGGATATATTTTGCTTCGGTATAAAGTCGATACTTTCCGTTTTGATTTACGGATAGGAACTGAAGGATATTGTGCATTCTGTGTCGAATTTACATCAATAATCGAGTTAGCGTAGTTGGTAGCGAGTACGGATACTTGTAAAAGGATGAAAGGTTGTGGGTTCGATCCCCGTTAGGTTTTATTTCTTTTTTTATTACAATTATTATATAATTATATGAATGATACATAAAATCAGATCCAAAGGGATTTCAATCCATTCTTCTTCTCCTACTTGCAGACTCGAATGCACCAAATAATAAAGATAATAATAAAAAAAGTCCTCCGCTGGGTATCGAACTCATGGCCATACATACACTAAGTAAAACACTACTGTACTGTCTCGATCACGAAGACATATAGGTATTCAAATCTTATTCTAAATATCAACTTCATATTTCAACCCTGACCTACCGGTAAAAGTAGCGGAAATAATCGATTTCGACCGAAGCTAAATATAGCGTGTTCAACCAGCGTATAATTATTTAAATTTTGACAGGTTAATAAAACACAACAATAGCCTATATCATAGGGTCTTATACCGTAATTTTTTCATTAACAGATTCGCTACTTGAAATTATTTGGACGTAACTTTCTTTTCGGGACAAGTTGATCATGAGGGGATGGGGTGGTTCCTATATAGATGGCATTGGCTTGTTCTGAGGACGTTTTGTGCGTCCAAGACAGGTGAAATTCTGCTATAAATCTATGTAAAAAGTCGGCTGAGAATAACATTAAATTGTCTGTTCCATGTTAATATAATTTAATTGTTGACAGGTTGTCTTCCATTAATCTCTTAGTTGGACTCTAAAACCATCCTATTCCTATTTTATTGCATTTTTTTACTTTTAAAATCGTCGCAAATATGAGGACAGGGTGTAAGCAGTGGCGTGTGTTTTGTATAAGGCAGTTGCATGTACAAATGAACATGCATGCCAACGGGGTGAAAAATTACTCAGGACTACCAGCGGTGACGTCAGGGTATTCTGGTCATACAGGGCAAGCATTACCGACGTCAGAATGGGGTTTTGTGACCTCAGAAGACTCGGGCATAATATCAAGAGGTGAAACATCGGTGACGTCGGTAATGAACATGCATGCCAACGGGGTACCTAGACCAATTAATAAGTGTACTCTTTCTTACTAGGGGGGTCCGGGGGTATGCGCCCCCGGGAAATTTTTATTCCTAGATAGTCTCTAGATGCGTTCTGATGTCTTTCCCGCGTTTGATAATGGAAAAATACTAACATGAATCTATGTAAAACTTATTGGGGTTCACCCCTAACCCCCCTTAGATTTCAATTTTATTTCTTTTTCTGCATTTTTAGCCTTTTTTATTTTTTGGACTTCTGAAAAAAAGTGTAGGCAGTGCCTACTTGCCTAATAGGAAGCTACGCCAATGGTGTCTTCACACTGTGCTCTTAGTGACTCTCGGCGTTTGTTACACAGTGTCAAATAAGTTAGATCCAGATGAGACGCCGAGAATAACTCGGCGTCTCATTTGGGTCCAAACTGTTTGCAGTAATTCGATGCATCTCAAATTCGCAATGACGTACTAAATGTTCAGTAACCTATACCTTTACATGCGAAAATGATGAACAGTTTTAATCCTGACATTACGGTAGTCATTAGAATTGTTACTGACCTTGAAACGGTAAAGATATTTGCACAGTGACATACTTTAGATCCAATCATTTAGAAAGCAAGTCGGCTGTTACAACCAAACTATAAGTGTTAACAAAACGATCAATCAACCTTAAGTATGCATTGACTATATTAAAATACGTTCGCGAACACTGCAGACCAAGATCAAGTAGTAGATATCGTGTCAAGAATATGTATTTACTTGAGTTAAACTGTTTTTGGTTAACAATTTGCCCCATAGCCTGTTTTTAGTTTTTAAAGCGACTCGCAACCAGATGGTGCATTAAAAATAGTAATTTGTAAATATGTGTCAAACGCTTATATAAATGGTAAAGAATTAGTTTAGGATAAGAAATTCTGTTTAAAAAAAAATGTATTTCAATAAAAAAAAATATTGGTCTCTGGTGGGATTCGAACCTGGGGCCCGGCATTGGCGGACAGAAGGCAAAATAGGGGAAACCGCTTAGACCAATGGACCACGGAACTATCCGTTTATCTCGGATCGATTTTAACGTATTTCAATGTGTAGCATCGAAAGTGCATACAACTTCGTAATTCGGCTCGTGTTTATGTCTGAGCCCGTGTAGAGAAGCAACAACAACAACTATACCGTCTACTAGTCGGTATAGAAAAAAGATGGAAAATATCTAAAAATCTAAGATTCGGTGACGATTCTTGAGACTTTTTTGGATTGATCATATTTTTTTAATGTCAGAAGCCAAATAAGGCCACAAATTTGCTTTTATTTGAGTATTTTATTTTATTTTGACAAGTACACCATCCGGTTGCGAGTCCCTTTAAGATAGATAGGTGGCTACTTAAAAGTTGAAAGTAAAACAGAATGCGCTTGAAGGCGAATTCTATTTTACTTTCAGCTTGCTTTATGCTACCATCTGCTAGAATAAAGAAATATTTCTTATCATACACACTTATAACTGTATAAATTGGAACTATTTTCGTCAGTGGAGAAATAAATTAAAGGCATAAAAAAACGTACTTATGGGATAATGGCTTTAGAGGCAAGACCAGCGCGGACCGACAAATGTTAAAGGTAGGAAAAATAATGCAGCAGACTATTTGGGGCTTATTCAAGCCTAATTGTATTATTAACCCTTAGCCCGACAAATAAATTGTCGTCTGCTATATTTCTCGTCTGCTTCAAGTTTCAAAGTGCTTCAAAGTTGCTCAAAATTGCTGAAAATGTTGTCCGAGTGTCAAACAGCTTGGATCCGGATGAGACGCCGAGTTACTCGGCGTCTCATCCGGATCCAAGCTGTTTGCATATGGAGCTAGTCGTGAGTGGCAGGCTAAGGGTTAATGTGGCATGGTCCTGTATTTCTGCCACCCGGGTCAGATGCCTCTCTTCTGGGTCTACGCTGTTTGACAAATTTACTCTTTATAGGTACACTGTTTATAAAAGGATCGAGTATACTCGTCGCTAGTGTTGAATTTGTTAACACATGTTTTACTGTAATTTTCTGTTATATCGACAAAATAAATTGTTTAAAAATATTCCTATCAATTTATAATGAGTCCTATAATTGACAATGGGTACAGCTACTAACATGAATGGGTAGAATTTAGACAGATCCACTGATAATTAATGATCGAACTGGATAATACGCAGGGTAACTCGAGAACTATTACATAATTCATCACCGGGCGAAACTAGGCATACTGAGTTTTAGGAACTATGTGTATGTTACAATACCACCTCTCTTGCGCGATCAATCAGTACGGGAAACATGTAAAAGGCAGTAGGTTGCTTAACCCCTTCACTGCCTTACCCCGAGCATTTTGCAAACAGTTTGGATCCTGATCAGACGCCGCGTTACGCGGCGTCTGATCAGGATCCAAACTGTTTGACACTCATTTCAATATTCCTTCCGTCAAAATATTAAAATTTAACAAATAAAAGCAGACGACAATTGTTTAAAATTGATGAGCAAGTTGCTCTTATAGTGCACGAGTGTTTTTCATGATTTTCTAGAACAGTATTTGTAAATAATACCATTTTAGGACATCGTTATCATAAAACACTTAGTACGTTTAAATTACACGTCTTTAGGGCAGGTCACAGCTAATTAGTGCCGTATCTTCGCTGAATGGTCGTTAAACAGAATATTGCTTGTCGTGTAGATATATATCGATTGCATACAGCTATGCATTTTGAATGTACAGTAAAACCTCTCTATTACGACCACTAAAACGAAGGTTAATTAGTGGTATATAGGCAGGTGACAGTTTAAAACAAGGTGAAAGTAAAACAGAAAGCTCCTGAAGGAGCTTTCTGTTTTACTGTCACCTTGCTTTAAGCAGTCACCCATCGTAAACACCTAAT